>LR990956.1:3627419-4987848 GCA_905163465.1 Craniophora ligustri
TTACTAAGACTAGCTCGTGCCGATGTCTGTAAATAAATAATAATAATAAATACATTATGACACAGCGCCATCTAGTTCTGAGCTAATTTTATAAATTCTGTGTTGCACATTGAAGCTATCATCAGTTGTGTGCATTTTTCCACCGTAACATGAACGATTGAATGATTGTTTATTTATGTAAATAGATCTTTTTAAAGACACTTTTACAAGTCATGTAATATTTTTTTTTCGTATCTAGACTACTGATGACGTCTGAGAAGAAATGGCGAAACAAACTCAGAGAATAATGGTCTCTTTTAAAGTCCAAACATTTTGGTTACAATATGTGAGCCTGACTATGTAGGTAAAAGTCTGAAGTGGCCTTTTGAAGAAAGCACCCTTACAGCTTTGAGTTGACCTGTCCATACTGACAGCACGCATACGTCAGCCATGTAAAAAAACCTAATTATAATACTTATCTACTACACGTCTCTAATATCCAACTTTGAAACTAAAACAACTTTTACACAACTCAAAACTACAAGCTGTACTATACAGAAAGTTCTCACCAAACAGTCTAGTCTGGAGTTATTGAAGTAGCTGCTTTGGCGCGCATTATTAATTATTTAAGTCCATTTAAGTCTTATTAAGCTACCTGAACTAATTTAATAAGACTTAGAATGAGACTTAATACGAATACTTACTTGGACAACTCGATTGGAACAGTGGATAAGCGATCGTCTTGTGTGTAACGGATTGTGGGTTTGAGCCCTTACGGAGCAAATATTTATAGGATCAACAGGTCTTGTTGTTCCGAGTTCAAGCGTTTGTGTACGTGTTTTTTTTTTGTAAACGCACCCACGATACAGGAGAAAATTTTAATGTTGGGCAATATTTAAAACAATAAAGAAACATTTTTTAAGGTGCTGTTTTATCGTATATTATCTCCCATCATTTATTCACAAAAGTTTAGACAGACAGGTTAATGCACCTAAATTCATTTTTCGTTCATTATTGCATGTTCATATAATAGGGGATTTACATTCAATCCATGTCTGAAACTGAGGTACTGCTCAGAAATTTCTAGACAAGCCATAATTAATCAATATTCTCAACTTGAGACGTCGTACTAAAGACACTCACTCTACTACTAAATACACTCAGCCAAAGCTCTTATTATGCCTCTGTTCCAAAAGCCTGTGGTAGTTTTAGTTGTAGCTTTACCATCAACTGATAAAACGGTATATTGGTACCTCTTAAAAAGAAAAAAAACGTTTAGAGTATAAAAGCCAATATAATATCATTTTGTTTTTCTTTTTTTTTAAACTTTGCCCCACACTAGGTTTGCTCAGCCACTGCGCCACCAAGTCGTCATTGCTTCATTATTTATACAATAAAATGTTATTGAAAGTATTACAACTCGGTAATATTGTGTTCAGCTTAATTAAAACCATTCAAACACCATTTTATAATTTCAAATTATGTTTATAATGACATAATGGACCTGTTTAATTTAACAGCTAAGTTGAAATGGGCAGAGTAAAGTCCCTAGGCGGTTTAATTATTCGAGTAACTTTAAGCACTGGCATTTAACTTGTAGTGCGTTTATCATCTGAAACATTTAAACTTACGACGTAATGTAATAACGGTCGCTTCAGTTCACATTGAAACAATTGCTACAAGAACGGGACGGACGGACCACTTGCTTAACTTGGAGTGACAATAGATTTATTGTTTTAGGACTATTTGACTATGAAACTGACATATACCAAAAAGTGGTAGGTACTATTCCTGACTGTTGATGTGAACATAATGTACAAAATAAATTTTGGATTAAAAAGTTGAAGTTTTAACAGAGGCGCGTTTCTGTTACGAATATTATAGATAAATAAAATTTCAGTTCAACTAAAAACTAAATTAAATAACTGAAAAACAAACCACTAAACCCCACATATAAAAGAAGGCTTAACTAAAATATTTGAAAAGTCTATTTATAATATAAAAAGCGTTTTAACTGATGAAAATAAAGATAATTACAGTTATATTAGGTTCAAAAGTATTTTTGTTCATGGTCTAAGTAATGTCTATGATATTTCTTACAGTTTACAAGACCTTGAGAGATCTCTGGTCTGTAAACAGTTGTAACTAATCCTGAGGTCTGTTTCAATTAAAACTTTTTACAACCCACCAGCACAAACAAGGTTCTATTACAAGTTTTATCGCTTCGTCATTTGACATATTAATCATGGAACCCTGAAACGACTTCTTATAACGTTGCATTAATTCTACTCAGAAACTTGGAAGTTTTGCTAGTACGTTTATCTCACATCATCACGATGTTTTCCTTTATCGTTTGAGCATGTGATAAATACGCACATAACTTTCGATTAGCTAGTGATGCGTGCTTTAGGTTTGAACTCGATGGCTGTGTGTCACAGGTCCACATTTTATTTTATCGAAACTCTGATTGGATAGTTCATACCAAGTAGTGACGCATTTGCAATACATACATACTTAATCGTTACATCATTTCGCAGCTACGTATAAGATTCTTTCACATCTTACATTAAAACTATACTACTTTATACGGTTTAAACCACAATTTCTATATTATATGTACCTATATTACTACGGCTTATTTAGTTAAAGGGTAAAACAGGTTTCCTACATTATCCTATTTTTAAGATCATTTAATTTTATAATAGCTCTTACGCACAAAAAAAGCGTATATGATGGTGTTGAGGTTCAGCTCGTCAAATTGGGTCTGGTTGCCAAACCAGGCTTTGTATGCTGCGAGCAAGACTTACAGCCAAATAAAATTGGATGGGGCTAAAGCGATCATACTACCTTAAGTCTAGTGTTAAACTGTATATCATTAAACTCCCACAAAGTAGAATCTGTAGCACAAATGTATTGTAAGCACTCGAGTTTCTGAACCTGTTGTTTTTTCCTTCTAAGCCCTGAGATGTCGTACTGACCTGTTGGTTGATGTTGCAGTGGCGAGTCCGCCGGGAGGCGCGGGCGCACCGCGGGAGGAAGCGCCGCCGCGGCCCCCGCCGCCTCCCGCGCCCCGCAACGGCACCCCTCCCAGTAAGCACGGCTATAGAACCATGGCAGTTGTGGCGATCATTTTATTTGCATCTTTATTGTAAATTATATATTTTTGTTAGGTCCCCAACACTTAATTTAATTTCACTTATTTTTTTTACGATTAACAGTTAAAAATAATGTTTAAATGGCACTATTAATTATGAGAACAGTGCCCAGTATTGAGTCAATATGAGTTGTTATATATAAATTTTAGATTTAAAATGTATAGTTATGGATTCGTTTCTTTATTCAATTATCCTTTCCTTATATATTTCACGCTTATATTCAAGAAATGTACGATATTGTATGTAGATTTTAAAGACGATAAACATTAACAATCTATCGCCACAGCTGTCATATCTCGTGCACGTTACTTTTCGTCTGTTGTCGTTTATTTTTCGACTCCCGCGCATCCAACACCCCACGCTTGCGTTACGTATACCAACCGACTCAACAAATACTGTATATCTATTGACATCATTGATACATATTTGACAGATGTGTCATTTAGATTATTTTAAGAATCTATTTCAATACTTAACCTTGGAAAGTACACGAACTAAACCCTCCTGAACACTTCATCGGGTCAAATGGTGCTTAGAAGTTGACCATTTTGTGAATAGGTAAGGTAAGGGTAAGACGCATCAAAGTTCACGCAAACGTCAATAATCAAGTGTGGGTAAAACAGGCAGTATTACGGTATTGTCGCGGATACACACTGACGGAACATTCACAACAAAACATGGTAAAATCTGTTTTCTAACAATCAACAGAATAGCAATCACTTTGTCAAACATAAACCGAAATATGTTTGAAATATCATTCAAGGATCAGATTCGTTAAAAACAAATATAGGTGAACGATGAGAAGGTTATGAACTATAAATTACCATTAACAAAAATTGTGATGACACATGTTCCATGCAAAATGTTAAGGCTTCTCAAATAAACCTTTTGTGAAACCTTAACATATCGTAAATGTTTTTCTATGCATGCTAGGGTAAAATGTGAACACTTTTTACCCTAGCTACAAGTAGGTAAGACTTTGTTGGGGCTGGATTACACACCTATTTCTCATATAATTATACACTCATCTATCGTAATATTATATATTCGTAAGATCGAGAGTTTTTAATACCCTTTTATTATTGTTTAATTATTTTTTTCTATGAGTCTGTAGTTTTAGAACTGAATATTACCTAGTAAAACGACTATTTACCCTGTAGCACTTAGCTTACCTATTACTTTTAGGTCATATTATAATTATTTACTACCCTTTTCTACAACTTTTAGAACTTTTAAAGTAAATTCCGTTAATAGATAAATTACTTAAATTAATATTCTGTGAACATTGTTTTTAATTGGGAAATGAGTTTTTGACAGTTTTTCTACTATTTAATAACTATAATTTTGTATTCAAACTTCTTAGAAATCAAAACCTAACTTGGTGAGGAATTATTATTTACCTTAGAGCAACCTTATTTAAATAAAACTTTGCCTGGAAAGTAATTAGATTATTTGATAAAAAAGTTTTTAATTTTGTCCTCGCTTTATATGGTCTTTTTAAGCTGTGGTCTCCGAAACAGAGGGTTGATTTTCACATTATAAAAATGAATGTCTCTAAAATACCTATCATAATTATATTTACAGAATATATAATTATTTCCATAAATGTAATATTTTTTTCATATTACAATGTAAATTTTTTTCATCTACATACATTAATCACTATGACGTGAGAATTAGTACCCTCACATAAGCGACAATTTGTTATCTCGTCTTTATTAGCTTAGCAGATGATGCAGTTCATACGATAATTCGGTTACAAAATACATCTAGCCCAACCGTTAAAATAAAACAAAAAAAAACATTCCATTCAACAGTAAATCCTCTTCGTTACATATCTAACACATAATTAACAGAATTGTAATACTGGCAACCCAGATGTTCTCAGCCTGTTCTACATTTGAAATACATTATTTATTCAAAAGCTTTAGGTACCTACAAGGGTTTACAGCCTCAATAAATAAACATGATAAAACATTCTACAAAACATACAACGTGTTTCGCATAAGGTTGTAATTCAAATTAAGTACTGCTTCTTTTTCTATATTTATCTATGAAATCTGTTATCTTTGAAATAAAGAACTAAACATTGTTTTATTCTAAATGTTGTGTTTTTTTATACTTTTTAAATTTGGAATGTGCAAAAACTATGTGCTTTATTTTTTATTCAAACTTTTTTCTCTATCTGTGATTATATTTTATTCCCATTTATCTGTTCAATTTCTTGTTTTCAAGTTTTCTTGTTTTTCAAAGCTATTTATTTTACATTATAATTAACTACTTACATCTACTTTGTATTATATATTTGCATGTTTACTTCTCATTAAATTAATATCTTTCGCTCTGTTGATAATGATTGCGCGTGTAAAACAATGTAAATATTTATTAATTTGTTTAATGAGCGTAATTCGATGAGTAGACGAGTCTATATATAAATTATAAACAAACACGAAATTAATTGGTTCGTAGAAAAGGTGGAGCATATAAAAAACTTATTTTAAATGAGCACGAAAATAATTAATTTACCGAATTTATGGATAATAATTAATATAACATACACGATATTGATTTGAAAAGTAAAAAAAAACTGTCACAAAATTTTATTAATAATTATAAACAAATACCTACTTATGTAAAACCTCGAAATAGCATCAAACCTGAAAGATTCAGTATGTTTTTTTTATCAAAATCTAACCCTATGTAATTTTCTCGATATAATTGTATCATCATCGATCCTCACTAACGAAGACAAACAAAAATCAACCTAAATAAAACCGTTTTAAACATACCGCATTTAAGGCAAATCCATAAATTTTTTCACTGACTCACGAAGCTCGGATCGTTTTCAAATAAACGTGGTTCTTAAAAGCTTAGCACTCAAAACAACCTGTTTTAACGGCCATTTTATTGGCCAAACGTGAAAGGTAAGCATTCCGTCAATATACGAGTGTCAAGAATTAAAAATGAACTTTATTGGGGGCTAAAGTGCTTTTTCCAGCACTAAAACAGAAAAAATACGGTGGGGTTAATGTTTGCTGAACAATCAAGTCTAACTCCCGGTATGAATAAATATTTCATACAGCCTTTTTATGTTCTTGTAGGTCCTAGTACTACATCCTACTTCCTACTAGTCCTACTAATATTATAAACGCGAAAGTTTGTAAGAATGAATGTATGTATGGATGTTTGTTACTCTTTCACGCAAAAACCGCTTAACAGATTTGAATGAAATTTAGCATACATGTAGTTTATTACCTGGATTAACACATAGGCTATTTTTTATCTAAATACCATGCGGGCAAAGCCGCGGGAGGCAGTTAGTACAAAATAATGCAATCACTACACATCAAACAAACGAAAAAGATGTTTCGTTAGAACTAGTTCTCAGGTACCTACCTAATAAGTTAAGTTATTAGTAACTTTTGTAATTTAGATCAAACATTTTCTTTTCCATATAAAAGAAACATAAAACTTGTTTTTCCTGATTGATCTGTCAACGCTAAATCCGCATAGGGGGGGATTCGAGCAAAGCTACATACATCACTGCTAAATTTGTCACAATTAAATACACAAAAACATATACATTTTTTTTAATTCAACCCTAAAATTGTAAATAGATTTTCTCTACACGCCCATAACATATGGTTCCCTTTCATAAAATCCCCCGCGATGAAAGAATTTCGTCCAAACGAAAGTTTCTTTCACATAAACTAATACGTTATTTGTTCCAAAGCTTGCCTATTTTCTTTGTGGCGAGTTAAGGAAATGGTTCTATGAAGTACGCGTTAGTTACGTTTGAATAGGCTTATTTTATACGTTTTGGTTCATTGGTCCATTTGTAAAAATAATTTCTTAATCAGCCGCTTTGCACGACAGGATTTTATCAAAAGAAAATCGGTATTTTGGTTGGAAATGGAAAACAAAATATGTATAAAAATTCAGATTAAAATCGATATAGCGGAAAATCTGGAAAATGCGGGAAGCTTGACAAAACCTTTTTTCTATCTCATAAAAGAATATTTTTGTTAGAAATCATTGCTGGTATAATGACCAAATTCACACCACAATTTCGTTCTGATTGGATTAATTTAATATATAGGTATAGATGCCGTAATAAGATAAATTAAATTAAGATTTACAGAAGACGAAGAAACACGAAGAGTATATTATCTTTATGGTAACTCAGTCATAAGAATACATATATAATATATATTCCCACCTATCTAACTTAACTAGACTTTAACATATTATATGGGCGATTTTATCTTCTTGAATTTAAGAGCTCGGTGCTTATCGATGGAGCAATCGTAAACGAGGAAAAATTAAGTTCAGAACTATAGAAAAGCGGACGGAGGAAGTACGTTTCAATACGACTTCAACTTCTTTAGGTCAATATAGATGGATATGTAAGGCTTAGGGGAAGAACAAGACCTTAGACCTTTCTAAATCAATAAATAAATATAGCATAAAAATAAATAAACAAAAAGAAAGCATTAGGTACAACTTGCCAATTTTAAAAAACGCAAGAATATCCAACCGCTTCATAGAGTAATATAAAGTGCACAATCAAATTACAATTTCAATTTGTCTGGTGTCGGCTATGCAATTCTCGGCCCACGTTACCATGGCAACCAGCCACGTCAACAGACAACTGTTACCATCTCATTTTAAAATAAATCCATTCCCGCTGGCATTCCGTTTTATTTGCTAGCCTAGTGTATTACTATGGACTCCCAAGTCGAAGCATTCGGCATTTTATCTACGGCATGTAATTTTGATATTTATTCTAAATCATGAAATTGAAATGCGAACATTGAACCCCCGCTAAAAACTGCCAATCTGAAAATATGGACTTTTCATATTTTACTGGGTAAAATGGCATTAAACCTCTAACGTAAGATTTTTTTAATACATCAGCTATATTATGACATTTCGGGAACGAGACAAACATATATACATGTCCTTTTCTGTCCCCAGGTCAACATGGAAGTCTAATAGAGAATCGTGAGTACATCATTAAAACTGTAACTTAATCATTTAACACAAAAACTCGTTCTCCTTTTTAACACACTAACAAATAGCGCTTAAAAAAACCGCATCCTGCAAAAACTCGCATGTATTCACTATTCTCGGAACGCGTGTAATCAAAAGCTATGAATTCCGTTTGTACGAAAGTAAAAAAACAAAATAAACACATGTATACCAATAACTAACAATCGAGCTTCGTTCTGAATACGAAAATTGCACGTGCCGCCAGTCTGAATGCTGTAAAATAAACTGACCAAATCCGATGAATCAATGAGCGGAATTCAAGAACGGAATTCAGGATTTAAAATGGCGTGGCGTATAAAATTACTCGCCATTGTTGACGGATTTCATGGTATAGAACATCTTATTAAAAGTTCAGTAATATTAATATACACAAGTTAAATAAGGGACTTTTTGAAAATCCGTCTGCATATTTTTCACAGCTTTCGGAAAGCTTGTCACAAATCTTTTAGCTTGTCATTATTCAAGTATGTGAAATAAAAAAATTAAAATAAAGTCTTGTTTACCACATAGATACTGCTACTGATTAATATACACACATCTTTTTATACGGTAACAGTAACTCAAAAATACTGTACTCTTGAAACTTTGCGAGTAACAGAGTACCTTACTGAAAAAATGCCCAATTGCGTGTCGTGCCTCGTGTTATGTAGGGATTCGTATTTGGTTAGTCGACTATTACTAATTAAGTCATGAAGTATACCTAGGTTTAATAGTTTTCCTATTAACTTTGTTATAAACACTACAACCGCTTGACTTCAACTAATAAATATGCTTTAAAGCTTTATATTTTGCAAACAGATTCCCAAATTGAAAAATAGTTTTTGACGTACAATATTTTTGAATGGCCTACAATCCATCGACACAATACATAATCATGATAAATATAAAAATCTTCATCTATTTTACGTGTAGGACTATAAAAAATAGATTTTATTTGAATGACCTATCCTAAAGAAAAGAGAATAAAAAGAGAAAAATAATGTCTCGTTTTACGTGTTGACACTAAAACAGTATCTTTTGAAGTTGTTCTTTCGATATTTCATTTTACAATTTGTTGGTGAAATTATTACGTACACTCACGCAAAATAACAGCTGTCTAGTACTAAGAGTCTTTAAAGTAAGCCGCGACCAGACAGACAGAGAGACAAGAACATACTTGGCGAAACTTGGTTCCTAGTCGACAATGGAACCCTAAAAAAATCTCATAAAATGGAATGAAACGAAAAAGCATGTGCCTATGATTTTTTTTATAATATTAGTATTCATTTAAATGTTAGCAGTTTGGTACGTCATGCATGTGATTAAATATTTTAGTGAAATGGATGAATGCATTGTAAATGGTAGTTTTTTTATTATACATATTCAATAAATTATGCATGTTTTTATGTGTTTCCAAATTCAAATGTGTATTATAAATACCTCAAAGCAACGTCATTGGAAACTTTAGTAAATTTGTTTTTTTTCGAGGAAGCAAAGATTTATTTAAAAAATGCTAAACATTTCTTTCTAGACTAATCCATCCAAAACGTTGCTATAAAATCTTAAGTGAAAAACCTCATTTTATTTACAAAGCTCTTTTGTTTTGTTTCAAATCCTATTTGAACTGTTCCTCTTTTGTTCACAGAACAAGGCGCCCTCACGATAGTGCGCCGCTCCTCGAGCCGCGGTAAGCCGGAGAGTTGTCCCACGCCCACTGATGAGCAACTAGACTCTCTGGACCTCGACACTGAGCACTTGCCCGCCGTCGACACGCCCGATGCCTGCGACAAAGCCGCCCTTAGGTAACACTCATTTATTTATGAATAGAGAGTACCTAATACTCTATGTAAAACAAGCCTTTATGTTCAATCTATCTACTACTGCACTCAGGTGTGCTATGCGACTATAAAATGACACGCTTCAAGTTCAATCCCAGGGCAAGCACTACTATTTTTTTTATTTATCACAAGCTCAATAGATGAAGGAAAACATTATAAGAAATCTGAATGCTTAAGAGTTTTCCCATTGGCGAGTGAACTTGATCAGATCATCATATGAGAGGAGATCCAGTCCCAGCAGTGGGCCCCGGGAGGCATATGAAAGGGGACAGCCTCAAGTGCCATGTTTTTTATACCCCTAGGATTATTCAATAGGGGGCGGCAGTTTTCCGGTCGACCCTGGGCGACGAAAACCCACGCTGCGCCACTTTTCTAGATCATACAATGATTATATCTAAGTTCTTGAAGATACACCATTTCACATTCAATAGATATTGTGTCAGTTTTCATGATATTTATTTAATATAATATAAAGTCTATTCTCCCTTTAAGAATCGGGTCCCAAAGTGTGACAAACAAGTCTTTCGGACGTATACACTCGTGTTTGCTTAGGACAGCCACAAACTTCGTAAGCCTTTTAGACTTTAAATAACCATTAAATATTTCATTCCTGGCACCAAAGATCTTTAGCAAACAACTATAAGTACTTAGCAGGCGGAAATAGATAATTTTGATATATTTTACATCAAATTACATAATTCATATCTAGATAACTTTTTTTTTATATATGTATGTATGTATGTATAAGTGTACCTCTAAAAAATAATATTTATTAAGAAGTAGCGGAAAGAAAGACTCTTTCCGGTACTTTTAAATGAGTTCTGACATTATAGTTTTGACGAATTCAAAAATCATGTATCCTGCAATATAGGCCTAATTAAAATAAAACACACAAACATTTTTTTCTTTTATAGTAGAATTGTATATAAAAATAAATTATGAAATTACACGATGCATAATATTTGTACTGGGGGGGAACTGAAACAATTTGCAGTAATTGAAAAGAAACGCGCGCGTTGCATGTTGCGTGTACTGATTGCACGCATTCGCTAGATATTTATGGACCTGTAGGCAGAATTGTAATGATATTTCACTGGTACGATTAAGTGGCATAATAAAGAGAATTCTTTAAACTGGGCATAGAACAAACTCTTGAGTCTGAGAATTCCATTGAAAGTACCATGTCCTCATGGGACTTTCAATGGAATTCTCACCATTATATGAGACATACCCCCCTGCATCTTCTTTGGGGGATACAGACTTAATGGTATATAGGTATATTATTAAATGTTAGTTTGTAATTAGTTAATAAATTTAGTTATTAACCACAACCGTTGCTCTCAAACTACAATATATACTAAATCCAGTTTCAAAAATACTTTGCATATTTTCTTGGCTGCATATAGAATTCCCAGCAAAACAAAGTTTGCGGTACGCTCAGTTATATCCATTCAATTGTGACGGCAATAAGGTCGATTATTCCGGGCGATTTCGTCCAAAGTATCGAAGGGGTCCGGACGGAAATCAGATTGCTTTTAAACAGCTTATGAAGCGCACTGAATGGATATTGTTGTAGTACTTTATAGTTCATTGTGTCCATAGTTATCATAATATAATGGATGAGACTCATCTTCAACAGTGGAACACGAAATATTACGACGTTGGCTGATGACAGAGGACATTAAAAAATAATATGGTGTAGTAGAAACAATTACTATTCCCAATTTCCAAAAAAATCGCCATAATCGTCGTGACACTACAGATTTTATATGTAACAGATCCATCCAGACAATGGCGGATTTACCAGAGGGCTGAGTAAGCTCCAGCCCAAGGCGGCAGATTTTGGAGGGCGTACATCGTTCGTCCAAATTTCCTAAATGAGAATATAACAAAAATATGGCAATGAATTTAATTTAAACCTTATACGTTGGTATATACATATAGTTCATAATTCAATGTTATCAAAGCTTCTACTGAATAAACAACATACACAGAAACTCTCGTAACTGACGAAGGGTGAATTTCCATAGAAATTCTGTAGATTGAAGTTATAAGAAACAGTCTTTACCTATGAACTTTACAAACTAATGGAAGTACGAGATAATTAGCGGGAATGCCAGAAATTCAAATTGTTCAAACTGGTTGCACGGTTCACAGAAGAAGGTCTTATGGAGAAGAGCCGGCAAGAAATGCCACCCCGTTAAGAATGTCAAGTGTTAAATCGGCTACAAATTGATCTATTAATTTAGTATTCAGATTTTGGCACCCACCTCGTAACATATTATGACCGAAGGACGAAACACTCGTTAGGTTCAAATTTGTAATGTTATTTCGTGCTTTTAGTGTCGTTACTGCATATAGGGGTTCGAACTGCATCCAAAATTACCAGATTACTTTGTAATTAACTAAAATCTGTAGTATTTAAACATCAACACATCCCAAATCCCATCATATGAGTTTGCCCATGTCCATGAACACTGTAAAGGATTCGAAACTTAGGATTAAATTCGCCGCAATCAATAAATACAAATGTAAAATATCGGTATAGCCTACTGAGTTGCTCCGAAAAACTGCGATAGCTGATTTTTTTAATCTTGCAATTTAGTTATCATTCGCTGCAAAGTTGGAAGAAAGTACTGTAAATATTTTTTTTATTCTTCAGCTATTGGTGCAAATTCTCTGTCTCTAAATTCTCTAACTTTTTCTCTCTCGCTTTAAATTTGAGTTTATAAATGAACTTAAAACACACGAGAAAATATTTAGAAAAATTTAAATCAAAGCAGCGATGCCGGATTGCTTCTTCAAACTTAGGAATAACACAATACATATGTCGATAATAACGAATTCTCTGGAGTGCGAACAATGGTCGTGATATTGGTCATTGCAGATCAAACGGCCGAACGTAACGTGATTGTTCACAGCTCAATGGTGGAGATATTACAATACATATTGTTAGTTAGTATGACTCAATCATACAAGTATAGAAATAGCATAGATGCTACCTACACACCCAGTATTATGTTAATTTCTACGCGAAATTATTTAAACACAGATCAATTTGGTGCCACGACTAAGCCCCAGTTTTGTTTAAATTTTAAAAAGAAGTAGCTCATGTCTGTGTATTTCCTCTAAGTTATAACCACGATGATCTAATCGATACCCGACAATCGATATAAGTCAAAACATTATTGATTCAAAGTTGGCGAAAAATTGTCTCTTTTTGATCTCACTCGATTAATGAACTAGTACTAGGACTTTGAGCTCAGCATCCATGTTTGCGAGCAAAAGACCGATTCACCACTTCTTTTACAGGGATTAGGACTTTCAATCACACTAGTTCATATATAAAAAAAAGGGAGACAAGTTTCCTCACAACGTTTCCTTTCCCCGATGGAGCAAGAGATATTGTCATGACGAATAATGTGGCCACACAACATATCTGCCTCCTTTCCACACTTCCTCTCTACGTGTGCTAACCCACACTAAGGCTAGCGTTGTGAACCTCACAAATGAGAGGAGTCCCGATTTCAGCAGTGGGTGGAATGGGTTATCACAAGTTAGTTGATGATATACCTATTATATTGCGCTGACTGGTATTTTATTTAACTTTAGCAAATACTCACGCTACGAAAGTTTCATTATTTCTATACTCAAAGGAATGTTCTGTTGTCTGAAACTTTATCTTTAATTACTGTTTGCAGTTATTTGTTGCAAACTCTTTGAGAACAAAACAAGTATGGATATGTATTCTATAAAAAAATGTTAAATACAGTACCTGTGTACGTTTCAGAATAATTCTTTACCAAGTTACAAGTTAACTCTCAAGTTTTAAATTTGTCGTTTAAGGTCAACTACCTAAAACGACAAACGAAAAATTGTGTTTTGAAACGCACCCACGACACAGGAGAAAAACCTAGTGCCCACACTAGATTTTACTGATTTACTTATGCAGTTTACAGAAGAAATAAGTGAATTATCTGTAATACGTTATTTATAGTCTCGGGTAACGGGTAATATTTTTTATAAGAAAATACACAGGTACCTTTGTTGTAAAATATGTTTGAAGAAAACGAATACCACTGTGAACCTCTCAATGAAAATAAAACTAAATAGCCCAATAAAACGAAGAGAGCAATAAATTTGTTAACAAAAAGAGAATGGAGTCGTTACCGCGGATCGATCCCATGTTCGCGAGTGAACGATGCTTCCCTTGAATGAAATATGAGACTCGAAAAGCCTTTTAAACATTTTCTTTTCTCAAAATGTTTTGCTTGAACAATTTTCCTTTGTCATGGTAAGAGGTTATTTTTTTTGTGTTTATTTTTCTAGCTTCGGATGAAGAGGAATTAAGTTTCATAGGGTTGAGCTTTGAAGAAAATAATGTTGGGTCATTATAGGGTTACGCAAGTATTGGAGGGAAAACTTCGTAAAAAAAAAGCAACAGACAATATTGGTACTGTGATTTAGGGTAGTTTTTTTTTGGTGTTTATTTACTATTATAATACTCCTGCTTTATCGTAGGTGGTACTGCGGCTACAGCTACTACTGTTTGTCATGTAATGTCTGGCGGCTTTTGAAATAAGCTACGCAAATTTCCCACTGATCTTGCATTGACGTGCGTCGGGTCGTTGAGCTCCCTCAATAATGGTTGAGTTACACGATGGCTGACGTATGTGTGCTGTCAGTATGAACAGGTCAACTCAAAGCTGCACTGATGCTTTCTTCAAAAGTCCATCTCAGACTTTAACCTACATCGTCAAGCTCACATATTGTTACCAAAATGTTTGGACTTTAAAAGAGAGAAGAAATGCCGAAACGAACTCAGAGAATGAGTTCGTTTCGGCATTTCTTCTCAGAGGTCGTCAGTTAGGAAATGCCGATGCCATCTAGATCATAAAATAATCTTACATGACTTGTGTCTTTAAAAGATCTATTTACAGAAATCTATTTACTGATTGTAAATCTATTTACTGATTGTAAATAGATTTCTCTTTAAAAAAAAACATTGCCCCACCCTAGGACTGTAGTATATTTTTTATGTCATGCGGAGCGTTTAAAAAGTACAAATTGTGATCATAAAAATATTTATCAATCAAACCCGTGACTAGATAGGCAGATGCCGTAGATCGGTCATCCACCTCTCCAGCCGTATCGCAATATTTTATCAGCTACCATTGTTATGACATGAAAGACACCGGTCGTGATTGTGCTTCCGCTTCGCGGTGGAATAAATATTTGAACAGTGTTGATTTAAAAACAATTGATATTCATTTCGGAGAACAATATTACTCATAATTTACTTTGAAATTTATACAAAATCGGATTGTGTTAGTCAAATTCAGATGTTGAAATAAATTGTCAATTTTTGTTTTTGAAACATATGACTAAACACTTTCTGTGGACCTTTATGAGGCCTTTCTTGAAAAAAAATGAATAGTACATTAAATTTGTTAGTATTAAACTATTTAGGTGGAACCTTTGAATGCTTAATGATCTAATGATAGGAATTAAAGTTGTAATGTTGATCTGCGTTCACTTTTAGGCTAAACGTGTACACATTCAATTTGTAAAAATAAATTGTAAATATCTATATATTTGACGATAATACCTTGTATTGTATTTTTTTAGATAATAAAAGGTTTTAATCTCAATTTTTGATCGAACTTTCGCCTTATTCCAATACAATAAGTGCTCTGAAATCCTTTCAGCGCAACACACAAGTTGTTTCAGTGTTCATCAATCACTGGCTAAGATCAACCACGTCGAGATGCGGGTATCCCTCGTCTACGAGACAAATTGTAACAACTATGATACATTTATCTTTAAAACTCGTTCCCATTTCGATCCTATTATATTTCAGTTCTTATATCGATTCTCGAGTCTTTATTTTCTGTCTCGATCCATTATTGTTCTATCAAGATACGACCGATCGAAGTCAGTCTCAACGTATCTTTTTAGATAAAAAAAAGTATCACTGTCTGTAACCGAATGACGGAGAAATGGCCTTTTATTATCTTCGATTTTGTTAAGTCTTTGTTGTTGATAAGATAGTATCTTTTTTACTTCATATATTTGGAAAACGAGCCATTACTACACTCATAACAGGATCGTAAAATTGTATTACTGGGAGGTACAGCAGTCTGATAAAAATGTATTAGAGGAAACCTAATTAGAATTTCAAATATCACAACAATATCCAAGTATCTTATCTTTTAGTATCCAAGTACTTTATCTTTAACATGTGTGCCAAAAATACAATTCTTGCTAACGTATATTCGGTGCAAATGATTTGGTTAAGCGAAAATGTCTGTTGAGAATTTTTAAGACACCTTTAAATTTGTGGGCACGTAGCATAGTAGTGGACATGTACACGGGTCGCAGGTTCGGCCCCTGCACCGTGCATTTGTTAATAATAATTAGACATTGAAATATATGCTATATTTCACGAATTCTATCACATAAATATAATTATATATACGATAATAGTAACCGTGTATGCTGGTAAATGATTTGAAATGTAGGGATGAAAATATCATCCACATTCCGCGATATAATTCGTCAAAAGCAGCGTCATTTCAAAATATTCATATGGTATATATAAGCAACAACTTTTTTAATTTAAAAAATTGCTTAAATAATTATCGACTCTACCATGGGTTATATGAGGCCTTCGTATTAAAACCTCCTTTTTATTTGTCAGTTTAATCGATCCTCGAGTCAGGCCAAGTCCCCTCGCATTCTATTGATATTCGATTGCAGTTCTCGATTTTTTTCCATTTCCGATTGTTCGTATCTGTGCGCCGCGCTGTCTTGCTTGTCACCGTAGTTCTGTGGTTTCCTGAACAATAGTGCTATCAAGGAGCTTATGTGTGACACGATTGCTTTTTCAGCTGACGAATATGTATATCAAAGCTTTAAATTCGCCTATGTTTCAGTTGAATCTCTACTGAATATTTTAATTCAATTGAAGTATTTAAAAATCTATTGGGTTCACTGAATAGATAAATTTAAATATATACTTCAATTGAAAAGCACTGAAGCATAAAAAAACATTGATATTTTATTGTATATTTCTTTTTGTTCGCTGGATATTTGGAATTGAAATTCGTCCATATTTAATTTGAATTATAACTTTTATGCATATTTTTTTAATAGGTTTCAGCACTCCTTCTCTATATCAATTGGACTATAATTTTTAAAAGTTTTTATGATTTTGATGATCCTTTTATTATTTGAATGCTGGTACTTTCCGTGTGTTTTTTCAATTCAAGATATTTTTTTACCTTCTTTCATTAAATTTTGGTCCAGTTCTGACATTTGAAGTTTGTTGTTATTACATCATCATTACGGATTTGATCGCTGTTTATTGTATAATTATTATTTAATCCCGACGTTTTATCTTGCATCTGTATTTTACTCGTGACTTTTGATGCTGTAAAAAAATCCGAACCTAAAAATATGTTTTTTTCGAAAAATACCAAGATACTCTAAGTTTTATTTATTTAGTATATTGGTGATATAACAACCACCAACCCCTAATCATCCTTTATCATAGGAGAAAGCACTTTATGAACACTACTAATGCACGGGATGTTAATAAAATTAAAGACTAAAAATTAAATACAACGCCTCTTGCTGGTGAAAGGAGCTGCTTTTCATTGCAGGAAAAATATGTAGGTTTCCGACGACCAGCTTCTGGGATTATTTACAGAGATTAGATTACAGCTTCCGGGAAATGACTTTTAACTTTATTTTGCGCCTTTTTCTGTCCCCGTTTATTAGTGTTGTCCTGTTTACTATAAAACTAGTTTCCTTTTGATTAAATGTTTTTATATTGCCTTTTGTAACCTTATCCACATTACAAATGCGAAAGTTTGTCTGTCTGTTTGTATGTCTGTTATCTCTGGGTACGCTGAACCGCTGAACCGCTTTAGATGAAATTGTTTGAGTTTCGAAGAAAGTTAATAATTATTTCGAAGAAGGTCATATATGATAGTTTTTGTCCCGGAAATCAGCCTTTAAAAGAGCGAAAAAGGGAGTGAAAGTTTTATGCGGAGTCAATATTATCCTAAAAGAGGAGGGTAAGAAATAAAAAGCAAATTGAATGAAATGTTAAAGCTTCACTTCGACTGGACTAAGCGTCAGTGTACCTTGACCCTTGAATGTCACTAAGTTTTGCATCACCATCAACCCAATTATTATCCCACTACTGGGCACCCACATTTGAGAGAGATTACACTATCCCCCACGTTAGCCTAGTGTGGGTTGGTAGACGTCACACACTATCGAGAGAATGTCTCAGGCATGCAGGTCTCCTCCCAACATTTTTGAACATGGGATAAATACCCATGTACTTTTGAACAGTCAATTTTGCGTGCCTTGGGATCGAACTCAAAACCTTAGACTTCACAGTCCACTGGCCACTTGGCTATTACAGCTCAGTATTACATAGAAAAGCGCAATTACATTGATCGATCTGAGAACCGAACCTCACCTCAAAACGAAATCAACGAAACAATCATTAGAGTCAATCAGAATTTTATTTCAACATTTTTAAGATTCAATATCGTGTTTCCTTCACTTCTCGAATTGGAATCAAATAAAAGCACATTATTAGATATCGGAAATCTAAGATAAGTGCGTGTAAGCCATTAGGCGGCCAATCCAATTTATATGGGACAGGGTAGTGTGAACTAATATTGGGGGACCTTTCAACGCCCACAACCAATTGCCAGTGCTTTGTAAGTACCCTTAGAAACTGGAATTAAGGTCGCTCTGTTAATATAATAACGTTCAAATTCTGAACTCCAGGTCTCTGCTTTGCTTTTATGAATACTTCAAAATAGTGTTGGAAAACATAGTTCGTAGTTATTTGCAATAATATGTTTTTTTAATTATACATATTAGATTTTTACTGAACCGAACATTTATACAGAATCTTATAATAAGATTTACACTTCAGCCAAGACTTTATAACGAGACTAAGCGCTGTACTATTTTTACCATCATATATTGGTCGTTTATTCAACCCCCGGTGATAAAAAGGTGGTCCATTCTTTGATACGAAACCCCCTGGTGGTTATATATTAAAAAATAAATTGACGTCGAGAAAATCTTTTCTGTAACAACATATCTTAAAACACATCGACGGAGTTTCAAGCTGAAGGCTGGTTATTCTTAAAGAAATTAAGAAAAACATAGTTTGCATAAGATATTTTCCTGCACCGCTCACATAGATGTTATAATTAATTATAAATAAGTACAAGTACAATATTTTCAAAATACAGGTATGGTTCCTTTGGCTCCAAACTCGAGATCTATAAACGTATAATTTTATAAACATATCGACAGAGATCAGACCCGTTTTCAAAATACCGGATAATTTCGGTATTGTTGACTTTACTTCTAGCCCTAAATACTTAGTTTTAAATTTTAACGTTAAGTAAAATAATAGTTCGATAAATTAAGAAGAAATAAAAAATAACCTCGCACAGGGCATCATATTAAAATACAAAACATAAAACACACGCTGAAAGTGCCCTGCGCAAGGCCAAAAAAGGCCCCAATCTCCGCATTATGCTGTGTTAGCAGAAATACCCTCTCAGCGCTGGTACTGCGATAGTACGATAACCAGTTTGCGAATCTTGCACTGGGCTATTACCAGACACAAAAAAGGAGAATTTTGTCTTACAACATCAGCAATAATTCTCGGCAACACAAAGCACCGCCATAATTAACCCGGCCCACTCCAACACATAAAGCGGACCACGTAATTAATTTCTAGCAATTAATTTTATCTTCTCTTTGTCCACAGATTACGCTATCTCCTA
Source organism: Craniophora ligustri (assembly GCA_905163465.1). Lineage (NCBI taxonomy): Eukaryota > Metazoa > Arthropoda > Insecta > Lepidoptera > Noctuidae > Craniophora > Craniophora ligustri. The sequence goes on from LR990956.1 coordinate 3,647,253, forward strand.
AGACAATTGAATAGAGGTGAAATATCCGCAGAGACTTTACAAAAGAATCTACAGTATGCAGCCAAAGTACTGGAAGCAGTCTACATTGATGAAACGAAGTATGTATCCCAGATATTTGCGGTATTTTTGTGACTGGTTTAGGTAAAATAGTTGAGAAAGACTGTGCTTCGGTGTTTTGGTCGTTTTTAACATATTAATATCGGTTAAGGGGAACTTGTAACTTTAATAACCAATACTATATAAATATATAGTCAAGCTTTAATAAAGGGTTTGAAAGTTTTAACAGCTTATAAACTACTTCGCCCAGTATATCGTACCTATCATAGAGTGATCTTGACAATGCAAAGTCGGCCATTTTGTATTGTAATTAAAAAAGCGACTTCACTAACATACTAAGGTGGCAACTATTCTTGGAGGTATTGCAGTATAGCTAGCATCTAAAGATTACGGTGGACGTTTAAAACAAGGCAGGTCAAATAACTAGTAACGACAACTGAACTGTGATTTTAGGTTCGGTTACGTTCACTGCTTGAACACTGTACACAAGTTGATACACTGTACTGTATGCAGTCTTTAAAAAGATTCCCTTACAAAAACAGTGACGTAAACAATAAATATTATTGTTGAACTCATTAAATATCTGTATAAAATATAGTATAGTATATATACTATAGCAAACGGATCATTAAAATTGTTTACTTAAGCGAGTTTTATCAGCAGACTGGTCCGCAACTAAACGAGCTAAAACTTTTTAATTAACACCAATAAAGTACAGCGTGACACTTTTACAGTTGCAAGTTTCCCTCCGAAGCTCAATCTATCTCGACATATAAGTTTTATAGTTGAAAAAAGTTATAACTTGTATGTTTCAGATTTCAGAGAGAATATATTTCGTCGTGGTCATAAACTTTATTCACAATATATTTCAAATCATCCTTCATTGTGGACGCGTTCAATTTGTGTTGAATAACTTCTTTTCTGTCACCCGATTTCTACATTTCTCTTTTGTCGCACCGAAGCATTTTCGTTTGAAAAGTAGCGTGTGTCTAACGAATAAAGTTGTTTTAATTTATATACCAAAATAGTTTTCAATACTTTCAACTGTTAATTCAAGTGATACCAAACTTAAATGATACCAAACTTAAATGATAATAAAACCATATTATAAATATATATATATAATATACGCAGTATTGAAATATACAGATATGATTCTTAAAGATCTGTAAATCTCTGTGAAAAGTATAATTAGCCATGTTTCAATTCGCTTTAAAGAATAACCAAGAATACAAAGGGTGAAGAATAGAACACTGAAATATACCTACAGAAGAGATTATTATTAAAAAATCTCTTTGGAGAAAAATCTTTTTATCATCAAGCGACGGCCTGTTTACTGACATGATAATTCTGACTTCTAAACAAAAGTGGGGGACCCTTGTTCTAAGTCGGAGACAAAAGTTTTATTCAAATTGGACCTATTTTTACCGCTCCGACGCAAAAAGGCCGGGGTGTTATAAGTTTGACGTGTCTGTATGTGTGTGTGGTCTGTCTGTCTGTGGTATCATAGCTCCCGAACGGATGAATCGATTTTGATTTTGTTTTTTTTTTGTTTGAAAGGTGAGTTAGTCGGGAGTGTTCTTAGCTATGTTTGAAGAAAATGTGTCGGGGTTTTTTAATTTTCTAATATTAAAAGGACTTAAAAATTGTCAAATCTAGTACCTGTAGGTACTACCATTTATGTATTTCCTCAAAAGCTTGTTACGTGCCGCGCACACCCAAGAAGCGGGGGCGCTTCCAGGGGCCCTAATCAGATCATGCGTCCATTTCGTGGATGCCGGGTGAGATTTGTAAGAAATAACTATTTTATAACCACTATTAGCTAAAACTCTGCTTTCAAATTCGTGTGCGGAGAGCCTAAAATACACATTTTTATAATGCATATAAAAATGTGTATTTTAGGCTCTCCGCATCCGATGCTTTTTTGAGAAACACGCTAAATAAAGACTAAATATTTCGGTGTCTTATAAAGAAAACTAATTATAGAGTGACTTGAATAGAAACTTTAAGAGAAAAGCTAATTAGAGAGCCCCTAATCACGACAGCAAGCAACTCAGGTTAATTAACAAAACAAAACGGTTTGCCCTACAGTGCCCTTGAAAAAATTTGCAAATAAAAACTTGATGCGTAATTAGATGCCAGCATTTAGATAGACTTAAAATTTCATTTTGTTTATTAATATAAATAAAAACTTCATAATAGGGCGCCTTTTTGCTGTAATGAGAAATTAAGATAATTATCAAAGTTTTTATTTAACTTTTTTCTACGCTCTAACTACCTACAGTCTAGACGAGCAGCGTCGGCAAACTAAATTTAAAAAAAAATTATAACGTCCCGTAAAATATATATATTTTTAGGTACTTACTTAAATTATTATGAAGAGGTAAGATTTGATTCTTTGTTTGTATTGTATAGTCTCCAAAACTACTGTTCCGATCTGAATAATTGTTTCAGCGTAATAACATTATTCGCGATGTACATGCTCTATGGAATCCGTATGAAAACATCAATAATATATCCCAAGATAAGAAAATTAAATTTTACATTCAGGAGTACAAAGCAGCTCAATGCATTTTTAGCCTTTAAACGCACGACTAAACTCCGTATACTAGTTTTGGACTAACGGAATGGTAGTTAACCATTCTGTGATTAAAACCTTATTATCTAATCTAATAAAAAAGGTAAAAAAGCCACGTAACATCCTTGGTATTCAATCATGCTTTTTGATTTGAGAACATTCGAAATTTGATTCCTGTGTAATAATACATGTAAGAAAACATATGAGAAATTTAATCTTAAAGTAAAAGCTTATAAAGTTTGAAATAACATGGTAAATTATATTTACGTTCATGAATAATATCAAGACAAAGACGTTAGAAACACGTAAGCATATTTGCTCATGAAACGAGAAATTTGAGACGTTTATACGAGTAATTGTCAAAAGCTTATTGACATAATCAATGTGACAGTATAATTCTATTATTTTATTGGAGCTAGTTATATATAGATATTCTGTTGTGAAAAATTTGAAGGTATAGGTAATATATTATTTTATATAGGTATAATAGGATCCCAAAGGGTGCCCAAAATGTTGGTGTTTCTTTAAATTATATTCCAATAATTAGTAAGGTCTATGCAAGGTATTCAACATCATCAATAAATATAATAATCATGATTACACAGCACTATCTAGTTTCAAGTTAAGCACGAGACTTGGGTTATAGATAAAAAAGAATTTGCTCCAGGACCTACGATATTTTATCTTCAGTTTACATTCAAAATTGTCGTGATACGACGATTTATCAAACAAAGCGTCGACTGCTGAATAAAAACTGCTTGCTTTACAAGGGTTTGTAAGTTTTCAAAAGAACCGGTTAAATTCTGCCATTATCTGCCATATCCATTTTAATCTATTAATTTACACTAAGGGCTTAAACATTATTATTAATATTCACGTTATACCTATGTGCCAATAGCAACGTATCATCAAATATTCAGCCGCAAGTACTGTACTGTGCACAGTATTTATGAAAGTTCCATATTATGAAACCGTGAAAATCTCTACAAAATATCACTTTAAAAAAACGCACTTTACTCACATATGGCCAACACTAAAACTATCAAAGCAAAAAATATACAATTAAAACAACCAACTGTTACGTTCGTATACGCTGTATTGGGACACAAAACAAAAAATGCAGAATCTTCAAACATCGAGGTTCAACGTTCAATCTTGAGGAAATGGAATCAGCTGCCTGAATCTATATTTTCCGATGAGTACATTTGGGTATCGTCAAGTTAGGAGTGAATTTTCTAGGCAAGTGTGCTTAATTCAAGACCACACCGTCACTTACCATGAGATTGTGGTCAAACGCTAACCTATACACGATAAAAAGAAATTTTAAAAATCTTTGGAATAATTTCATCCCAAATACATTATAATATCTGGTCTGAATCTTTTTTTTTTTTTTTTTTTTTTTACTCTTTATTTTATTTAGGAACTTTTGAACGCAGTTCATGCCAGTTCCATCATAACTTAATCTATGACTAATACAAAGTAATCATTATGTCACTAATAATATTAAAGAAATTATACTAAGTACCACTATTGTTATTATTAACTAAAGTGTAAATCATTTTTGCCTCCTGTGACGAAGGTTGAGCCAATATGTTGGTGAATATGCCTACATTTAGTTTATTTAATTTTAATTTCCTTAATAATCTACATCTTTCGGGTTCATTCCTACCACACTCCAATAAGACGTGTTGTACATCCTCTGTTTTACCATCACAAAACTCGCAATTAGGTGAACTAACTGTTTTCATTAGAAATGCCAAACCTCTCAACGGCATGTGGCCGGAACGAACCCTGTGAGCTGTGACTATGTCATTTCGTGTCAACACACCGCTGTTAAACCATGGGATACGAGGAGGTTCTTTTTGTATGATTTTATACCAAATACCTTTAGATTTTGACCTCTCATCAAAGTGATTTTTCCACTCTTCATGGCAATAGTTTTTGAATTTCGATATGATTTCGGAATACATAGGTCTAATATAAATTTCTACCCCGGAGGTTCCTGCTACTTTAGCCAATCTATCTGCCTCCTCGTTTCCCGGCAGACCAATATGGGACGGAATCCATTGCAGGGTCTGAATCTTGAATTACAAGAAATGACATAAATTATCCCAATGATATTCGACGTTTTAAGACATTACGACGAGATTTATTTTAAATTCTTGAAAAAATGCTAGTGAATGCACTTACACTTTTTTCAAGCATTATTGGCAATTGCATTATATTGCATAAATATATGTATATGCAAACCTATTCAATATTTAGGACCTGTACAGGTATTAATACTTGATTTAATTGTTTTTTTTTAAATATTAAAACAATGCGTAATTTGTGATCGCGGAAATTGCCAGCCGCGTTTACGTGTGCGTGCCAATAATGACTCATTGTATAGGCTCGATTTTCTGTATCTATTTACATGGTGACCGTGCCATACAAGCTACACTTTATGAAATACGCAATTCGATCGATTCGACTTTTATGCGAAAGCAATATACGGCTGCAACCGAATCAAAAGAGTTATGCAGTGACATCGACCTTTTGGCTGTGGGAACTAAAGTATGGCACTGTGTAGACCTTTGAAATTGGAAGGTTTTGATATCGGAAGCCTCCATAGAGTTTGTGAGCATAAAGGACGATACAAACTGCGTGATTCGATCGCTGCACGTCACAAAATATTTGTACCTGGTCGGAATATAGTATATATTTACAGAAGCGAGGTGCTGTATCTGTATATACATATGTTATCGAGTATATATCAGAAGATCCTGTATTTATTAGTGTAAACACGATACTGGAAAAGACCTAGCGTGGGGCTTAAATTAAAAAAAGGCGGAGAGTCTTATGGTATTTACAATTTTTGTTTTCTAACCCGATAAAAGTAGACAATTTGTCTCAAATATCAAGATCTCCCGAGCGCTATTTTAACATAAATAGCATATGTCCCTCACGCAATGGACGGCTAAGAAAGTAACTAATCTAAATAATTATACTTCTTCAGGTGCATAGTGTACGAGAGCAGATACGCACGGTTAAAAGACATTAGTTACAAGTATTAAAGAACTGAGGAACGAAAGTTCAAGAACTGAACCATATCCAATGTCTGCTTTCCCTAAAATTATTCAAGGACATAAAACTGTCAATATAATTATGGTTACGTTAGACTTTTTTTTATCACAAAAACGTCCTTTTAGTTTCAATATTCGACAGAGGCGTGTCACTCACCTCTGTGTGCAATGTTCACAATTCACTCGGGCAGAAACGTGCAAAATACACCTATAATTACTGTGCAGATATTGCTGTTGTATTTTATATACAACTTTATTCTGATGATCTAATGGTTCCCTAGTTTGAATGGTTGGTTAATTTGAAGTGGTATGTAATATATCTAAGTATTAATTTTAATTACTAGGTAGTTAGTTATACATTTTATCTACACCCATCTATAAAAGTTCTTGAAACAGTTTGCTTATTGCCAACATTAAAACAGCCAGTATCATAGTAACCATAATATCATCCAAACGGGTGATATAATGTATAAATTTAACATAATGCAACTCCTTTTTTACTCATCGAACAGCCACATTCCCATGGCATCTTTATGAATTTCAAAAGAACATTTTGAAGCACGGGCGTTTCACTACCACAGCGCCGTAATTAAAAAAAATACTTATTCGATTTTTTGAATTGACGTCGTATCCCGCCATTTTTGTTTAATAATAGTAATGAAAAAAAAGAACAAATATAGAGGATTCATATCATGGGTGTAGATAAAGTCTTGGATGCAACTGTTATAATTAGGTATTAAAACACTCATGCGATACTATTATCACTCTCGGCTTCGCTTCGTGTGATACACCCAAGTTCGTGTTTTAATACCCCTTATTATACAACAGTTGCATAAATAACTATTAATTCAAAATCTGGCAATCAAGATATAGCTCGCCTGATGATAAGCAGTTACAGTAGCTTATGTACGTTTGCAACACCAGAGGAGTCGCTCCCGCGTTGCCGACCCTTTAATAATCGTTGTAGTTTTGTAAATAGGGAAGTTACTAACTTCACAGCAAACGGAATTTCCATACTGTTAGAATAGTCATTTTCCTATCGAGTTCTGGCAACCTTACTCACTCGCAGAAATACAACAATTTTTGTTTCACTGCGATCTTCTGTTATGTCTTCCCCAGTCGAGAAGATCAATTTGGGTGATAAATCTCGCTGTGTAGGGCACAGCAATATTTATTACCTCTCTTAACATTAGACTCAATAATGTGCTCTCAATTATTGTTCTCAAATTTTGATGATCTTTTCGTACAATATCCTATCAACTCGGAAATCACTGGCTTACAAATAAAACTAGTACGGATTTAATAAATTCAAGATTTAAATATAAAGCAAATTTGTACTTCTGCCTAATATAATTTTATATAACTAAAAATTGATTAAACTGTTACAAAATCTAGTACAAACATACTAAACATTACTTAAATAAAACTAACAAGTATTTCCGAAATACCCGGAACGGAAAGGTTCAAAAAACTAAAGAAATACACTAGTAGAACAGTATGAGCACAGTCGCAAAGTCCCAGCCGTAGTAGGTGTTTTATAAATCAACAGTTATGAAATATTCCCTTTTGCGCTGTTTCAGGAGGTACGTTTTCCTGTTGCATTTATTAGCACGTTTAATAAATAAATCTTTCCTCTGCCATCTCGCTGCCCGCTCTCTCTCAATTTGGTACAATTTTCATTTTACTCTATAACGTGAATATCCGCAGTGATGAATAGCTTTTTACAATTTGTTTGTTAGAAACTCGGTTAGGTAAGTAACTAATTGAATTCTGGAGATTTCTTGGTACCGTGCCGACTTCAAACCTTTGATTAATATTTTTTAAATTTGAAGTAAATTAAGATCACAACAGCCATTGTCGTCTGGAAGAAAATGTGTTAAATAAAAATTTATTCTTCACATTAAATCGATAGGTGCAGAATTTAATAACACACTATCTAGTTACTTTGTACGCCACTCCGTAAAGCCTAAAATCCTAAAAACTATCCTATTTCTCAAGTGAGAACAACAATACCCTGTAGTGTCATTAAAATATTATTCAGCTTACATATTAGTTCAGCAGTTCATCGCGTACAAACACCGTTACACCAAAATATACATATAAAGATATTTGCACGTCATTGAAATAACGAAATATGATGATGATTTTTCGGACGGCCAGCGCATCCACGCAGCGCTATCACTTAATACTTTAAATAAAGCCGTTATTTACCCTGACAATAAAAATACTTACTGGACCAGTATCCATACTCGTTCCGAATGTACTCAACAAAATTGAAACATCGGTACATTATACCTATAGATTTACGTTTGTTCCACGCTCTAAAGAACCAGTAACAGCTGTCTAAAATGACAGTCGCTAACTGTGTTTGTCTGCAAACTAACGTAGCCGTCGAGTTAGCGTCAACACGAGATGTACCATCTATTCCATGCATGGCGAGAGTAAATTCATAACATTGTACGCTCGGAAATTCTGATAGACATTTCAAACAAGCACTGGGAAAAATCAACAGAATATACTCCATGTTAAAAGACTAGCGAGTCTGTTTATTATTGTTTTATGATGTTAACAATATTATAAGGACTATGTTTCCAAGAAAAAGGTTTGATAGCTCTTGATAAAATAAATAAATATGTCCAGACATTATGACGCAGTTCATCTAGTTCCGAGCTAAGCGACGAAGCTTGAGTTGCGTATACTAAATGGTTGATGCACTGTTTTTTTTTACTTGTAAATACTATTACATATTATGCATAGAAACTCGGGTACAAATGTCCATACTCATCACACAAACATTTGTCTCTACCAGGTTTCAAACCGGGACAGAAGGTGGCCTTTATCACCGCTGAGCTTATCAATTCGTCGAATAGGTCGGCATTTATATAGATACCATATTCCCTGATTTTGTTTCAAACTTTCAATTCAAATCTTGGAAAATTGAAATTTTATCATTAAAGTTATACTAAATAACGATTAGACAGAACTAAAAACTAATCCCAGACTGAGCGTTAAAAGCACGGACCTGAGCTAAACTTTAAGCAATTTTGAACACTAATTACTCTTTTAAGTTTTGGACAAATTCCTTCAACATTCGACATGCATGATGTAGGTATACTTTTCTGACGCAATTATTTACTTTGGAATTTTGTTATGCCCATTCTAGTCATAACGGATGGAAAATCTCTAATCATACAATTTTGTCAGATTGGTATGCATTGTGCCGAATTGATTTGACTCCAGCTGAGAGCTGTGGTAGCGTAGTGGTGTGACCAGTGGACTGAGATCTCAAAGGTCTCGAGTTCAAACGCAAGGCACAGTTCAAACACCATTGACTTTACGGAAGCTATGTGCGGATTGTATGATAAATCCGGATTTATCATATACTCAAACGGTGAAGGAAAACATCGTGAGGAAACCTGCATGCTTGAGGTATTTTCTCAATGGCATATGAAGTCTACCAACCCGCAGTAGGATTGCGTGGTGGACTATAGCCTAATACCTCTCACATGTGAGGAGACCCGTGCCCAGCAGTGGAACAATAATGATGATGATGATGATTTTACTCACTACCCTCTAATACTACCACAAACGCCTTTACCGAAATAAACTTGGTCTACAAAAACGGTCTGTAAAGTTTTTGTAAAGCGTCAACAATAAGCAATTACGTGAAAAATACTATTCTAATGGAAATTCTATTTAAAGAGGACAGACGTCACTTACAATATTTCTGTGGATTGATATGCATTCAGTAGAATTTTGATTTAAATTTGGAATCATTCACACAGATTCCAACCCATACAGCCACAAACGTCAGTACCGAAATAAAAATAGATTCCCACATACGGTACTGTAAAAAGTTTTTATGTAAACGAGCACTTACCAGTGTCAACAATAATATATAAATGTTCGACAATAACTACTCATGTCGCAAATATAAAAGAAAACTAATATCATTTCAAACAGACACGCGTAGGTTCCCGTTCATTCACATCGACAGAGGGACGGATGACGTCACGCAAACCACCGACGCATAACGTAGAGAAAGATCCGATTGGAAAATTTTGGTTTTCCATCAACTTCAGACAAGAAATTTCTGGTGTTGTTGTTCATTTGTCATATTGTATTTTATCGTAACTATATAGAGTCATAGTGAATGGATTCTTATGTGCTATATTAATTATTTATTTGTCCAGCAATCAGTCTCTAATTTATCTTCTATTATTAGGCACATTTTATTCATATATTTTATTCGTTAATCTATGTGTGGTAAAATGTTAGAAATAATATGAGCAGCCGATATGAACAAAATATGAAAATTTGGCTTCGGTTACAATGTGGAGCTTAATTCAAATTTAGATTTTAATTAAAGCTTTAGGGCTATTTAAAAAACTATCAGAACAATTAAAAACGAACAATTTCAAAGTTAAAAACAAAAAAAAAAAATATTTAGGTTTATATTCATAAAGAAAAATGTCTGAATATTTTAATTGAAAAAACAACCAAATGTATAGGTAGTAGAATTTACGACCTTGTGTGCTTAATAATAATGTTGAAAATTGGGTTATTGCAAAGGATGCTAGCTGTACCTAGTATGCAAATATTTCAGCTGAATTTCACTACTTAAATAACGGTTCTCCAGAGGAATTGATTGCTCTACTAACACTCCAAACAATACTGCTTGCTTACCGAACAAGAGTTATAAACTCCGAGTTGCCAGTCGTAAAAAAGTTATATAAATAATATAAAGTACTGTTCGTACAGCTCGCAAGAAAAGAAAATTATCATTTCAATAGGTGGTAAACGTAAGTAACGATATTTTCATTGCAAGTATTATGGGCCAAAATATAGATATTGCTTGGTATTTTATTTTCTAACGGTACTTAAAAGTTAACGACGCAGATGACGTATTTTAATATTAAACGTTTTCTGGTACACGCAAATGGTATCTAGATAGGCAAAAGTAATATAGGTATTATACATACAACATAATGTCCTTTACAATACTTAAAAATAGACAACACATATTTAAGTCCCTGTAAAAATATTGCCAGTCATTTTTAAATTAGATATAAGTATAATTTTAGTTATAAATATTGTACTAAACATTATTTGACGTTTATATTTTAAATTATTCATAAATGTATCCTCCATAAATTATTTGCTATTATTTTTAGATACGAAAATTTTAAAAATAAAAACTTTTATTATTTTTTAATAATTCTGGTTAATTGTCATAATACTTGAGTTATGATATCCTGGTAATGTGAACATTATCTCATACTCAAACGTTGAAAGAAAAACATCGTGAAACTAGTATAATACCTACCTAGAGATCTCTTCTCGATAGCGTGTCAAATCTGTCAACCCAATTAGTGAGGTGAAAAACAACTTAGTCCTTCTTAAATAACGGTGCGTACAGGTACATGTTATATAACTTGTGTTTTATAACACGTCTACATCACGTAATATTGTTATACAATATTGTTATATAACATTTGTTGTACGACACTGTAGTTGTTATATAACAATGGGAAGTTAAGCTAAGTAAATACAGTTTCAGTGGCCAAACGATGCTATTGTTTAAATCCTTTAAGTTTTAAGTAATTAAATATTAACTGTTTGCGTTGTTAATTTATTCAGCTTTAATCTTAATGTTCCAAAGTCTATTGAGTTAATAGGGACTTGAATAGTAATTACATTTATGAGTACCTGTTACGAGACAGTTATGAATAAATAGATAAATTTACTAGTAGGTACGTTTAACTTTGATTCGCATACCTTTATTTGAATTTGTTTTAAGCATTTAATAAGTAAATACAAAAATAAATAAAAAACATGTAAAAGCTTACCTTTATCGTATAAATAAATTTCCTTCAAATCCAGTTTCAAAACGAAACCATGTCGTTTTTTCAAAAACAAGAAATAGTTCACAAATATGTAAATATGTACATGTCAAAGAAAAATGGAATTTCAAATCCTTTGTCCGACATGTCAATAAGGTTGCTTTATACAGTACCTACGCTCGTTACACGTCCTATTATTTCAAACTTAGGTGTAAAATGAGGGCGGGCGGGCGCCTTGTTGTGGGGTAAATTGGAAATTCTCATGTAACAATAACGTCAAATTGGAATCAATTTAGTGTTCCAGCAACGTACGATCAAATTGCTCAATTTCGGCCATACGATGCTCGCGTTTCGTTATACCTACATTAATTTAGATCGATAATAACTTGATACGATAAATACATGTAACGTTATTAATATTGTTGACTCGTTGTTATAATATCGTACTACGATATTACATGTGTATTATAAGACATTTTTGTGTGTTGTTGTTATTAATCCGGAAATTATCCCCTAGAAGTGCGAAAAGGGGGTTGGAAATTTTTATGCGAAATCAATAATTTTCTAAAAGAGGGTACAAATAAATAAACAAATTGATAAGAAAGCAGATTGAGTAAATTATTACTAATACTACACAGACGACTTCGCGGCCTAAAGCTAGAACTAAATAAATGACAGGTGTTAGACACAAGATTACGCATTTGCAATGGGAATGTGCCTATGACACGTATAGCGAACGCCTTTCCCCGAAATATGTGAAAAAAGTAACTATTACCATCCACACATTGTTTGTCGTGTCAACCTACAAAACTCGTGAAGAGTGCTCGAAGAGTGCTCGAAAACTTATTGTTGGCGGCAGCTAAAGTAATGTTGGTTACTATTCGTGAAATTACAAGATATCAATTTCGAGCCTTTTCTGAATTATCGACTTCTCTTGTGAGAAGCCTACCACACTAAGTTCCCATTACTGCATTTCCTAATAATAATAATAATTAATAATTATTTGTAAGCCAGGCTTAACAAATAGCTACCATTCAAATCATCGAGACAATGAAGCTTGACCTGTCCCAGGGAAATGATTCTGCTCCATAACCTAATTACTGGATCGTACTGATACCCGAAGGAAATCGGGTAATCAAGGTTTTTTGAAGTGTCACTATTTACTGACATACTACAATCATAATTATCATTTGCCGACCCCAATTATTTACCATTAAAATGATAATGATAGAATATTGTACGACTCAATCTTATCATTAAAATGATAATTGGGGTAGATTCGGCGGATTAATGAAATATGTAAAATAGTCTCCCGTCCATGATCAGGGTACTTATTAATTTAATATGTTGTTTAACAACATCCAAAATGACATATGTGCTTATCTAAATCTTTTAAAATATTTTGTGTAATTTTTGTTCTACGTTTTGCATGATCAATTTTAAACCTAAATTGATTTAATAAACAAATTGATAGATTTTTGCGAATAAAAACACACTAAAAAGATTCATAGGTATGTAATTACTGATGGAAACAACAAGAAAGCAACACGAAAATTTTACTTAATCTTGTAAAGTGAATTTTAAGTATAGTGCATAAATTCAATACATAGTTGAAATGTTACAGCTGCAAGTTTAAAATTAAAGTTCTTCGAGCGCAAAAATCTTCCTTAGAATAGGTGATTACTTTCACAGACTAACAATTTCCCAACACTAAATGATATATGGAAGCAGTGAGACAATTTGCATACGAATGCAATATTTTGCATAGATCCCGCTTTAAATTCAAATTGCCTATTAAGCTGATTTAATGGAGAAAAAATACTTTATCAAAGTAATTCAATTTCAAATGTTACCTAACTATTACTAAGAAAGTATTGAAAAACGGTCAGTTTGGTCTAGTTTATAAAATTGGTCTCGAAGCAAACTTTAAGGGTTTCTAGATCTTTCAACGTTCCCGTTTGAAATGAATCCTTACAAATCTTTGATTCAGATAAAATTAACTTGAAACCAAAGAAATGTTTTTTAATGAAACCGCAAATTATTACTTACGCTACAAACGAAAATGCTCCGATATATTTAACGCTTTATTTATTTTGAAATCGCCTCTCGGAATTGTTTTTCTTTGATCATGTTCGCGCCGGTTGTCTTCAAAGCTAATAATTCTAGGGTGTTTATAACCATGGCTGTGAGCGGATGTGTCGTCGCGCCGCCAGTGATTATGTCTAACGCAGGGATAGGAGAGTGGCAGAGCAGCCGCGTGCGCAGCAGACGACGCTCCACATGCGACGCCTGCGCACCCCCTGCTGGGCGAGGTGCTCAGTAGAGAAACCAAACGAAGCAAAGTTAATACCGTTACAACACCGCCGACAATGGCCAAGTAGTCGCGCCTCCCTTCTGTCCAATCTGTGCGATTAGGTCTTTCTGTTCTGTTTAAGCTTCAGTTTATAATACTCTCTCAGTTTCCTGTCCTCCTGTTAGTTTAGTGTTTCCATCATTATTTGCTCGTTATCAATTTGGATTTTCATCCAGACTGGTAATTTCAATTTTAGGTTTTCTAGGTTACTTGTTTCTATGTTTACGAATTCCGGTGAACAAGTTACGTGGTACAAAATTAATATTTTTTTTATTTATTATACACAACTACAGCAGTTTTAGAATTAATGATTGCGTAACTTGGTCCCAGGTAGAATAGCATTATATCTGCGTCTAGATTAGATTAGACCTGGAAATTAGTCCCGTGTGCCGTTTGGATCCTGTGTGACTCGTTTTTGTGATCGTCCATATCTTGAGCTCCGTGTGTGTTTGTCCTATCCTGAGGCATGTTCACTTTACATTCTTGTGTCTGGGTGACCCCATCTAGCATCATTCCATTACGCTTATCCTTTGTTTGGCAAAATATTTTATTTACTGAAAACATACCTGTGGTTTCAACCTTAATTCTTTACCAAACCTTTTATAAATAGTTTATGTAAACTATGTTTATTTATAGCTGCTACCACTGCTTACAAAATATTTTATACAAACATCTGCGATCCTTTATTCTAGGTATTTTTGGTATAGCTTATTTACCGTCTAGTGACCATTTTTTATATTGTACATTTTGTTTTATAAATGTGTATATTGTATATCTTGCAGGTGTCTTATTTTATACAAATAATGAGCTGGTTGTTTTCATCATTTTGAATTTCACAATAATTTTAATTCAGAACACAATATTTTTTCAATATTTCACAACACATATTTTTACTGAAATGATGAGCAACTGGTTAACAACAAGCAAAACTCGTTCGCGATTGTCCTCTCCTTATGTGATCCCTGACTCTCTCCCAATGACAGCGTGTTTTATTTTAGACCGGCAGTGGCGCGCCAGCAGTCGGCCCCAACCCTGGTGTTTAGGTGTGTCGATGTTATCACTTTTTATGCCACTCACAATACTTGAATGAAACCAGAATTCTTTAGACAATTCAAACCTCGTCTATAACTAGTATATTATTGTCACTAACTGTTTTTATTCTGGTTTTATTCAAGTGGTAATGAAAATACGATCCCAAATTAACCTTGAGCATCCTCAGAGATTCGCTTGTTTTGTCGTATGTCTGTTCTGTGTACTGTATTGCTTTCCATTGTCTTATAATGTGTTATTGTCGAAGCTTGGATTTAAACTAGATATATTAACGCGATGTTAACTAAAACATGCTTTGAACTTAACAATGTAAAACTAGATCATTTATTTCCAATGTTTACAAAAAAACCGTTACTAATCCTACTACTACTATTTTTTCCTATAAGAGGTATGAATCAGAATTATGTGCTTTATCAACAGCAGAAGTAAATTCGAAGTAAAAGCAGGATTTTCAGTACAATCAGTTTAAGTGTATACCTACTGCATTTGAACAAGAAAACAATCAATCAAACAATTTTGGGTTTCATAAAATCAACTGAAAATAACTTTTCATTTCTAAACTTTCAAAGATTAAGTATACCTTCTAATAAACCAATGGAAAGCAATGTAAATAAGAAATTCTTGAGCACGTTGCATGCAACATACCCCAATACCCTAGCCAGTGAACCCAAAATAGCATGCACTAATATCTACCAACCATCTACTTCATCACTCCTAGTTTGATTGGCAAAAATAATCTTCCCACGTCGATAACCACGTAATACTTGGAAAAACCACTTTCCTTTATTTCAGGACATTTTTTATTTCTTTGTCTTCCACAAGATATTCCCACGAGTTCTGGATAAAACCTAACATTTTTTTCTATAAAGACCCAGGCAAAGGATCACATAATCATATATTGTACTCGTACTAACTAGTATTCACCAAAGTATACCTGATCTGAAATCATTGGCGTGGTATTTTCTATACACCGTATTCCTATCATGCAAATTTGTACTCTGAAGTTATTGCAAACAAAACACTTTTTGTATTTGATGACTTTACATAGTAGTTCAATTTATGCAATTTAATTCACATTTTCACATTAACAAAATAGTAACATAAAAATAGCTGTAGTTGTTAGTGAGTTACTTAAGACTACTTAGGTATTTAACCTTAATAGACTAACAAAGTACACAGCATTATAGTTCATATTAATTAGATTTTAAAAGTTAGATTAGAAATAGTTGGTCGAGACTAAAGTGAAACAATGTTTGGAGCATTGGTTATTAAAAATGTTGTGAGTTTGTTGAACAATAGCATAAACTATAGGGATGAGATGGTAACCTATTTTTAATTAGTACACGAAGTTATTTACATAATTATTTTATAAACTATAACAATTTTACAATCCATACAAATATTTTGGGATGGATTTAGAAAAAGAGAATTCAAATCGTTAGTCATGATACGATACAAATAGTTTTTCTATAAATGAATTATTTGAATGATTCCTGGCAAACGATAAGGCAATTAGATGATACATTGAAATTGCAGCGGTATTTTCCCGGAATTCCAGCCGCTTCAAAGCTTTCAATGGTAAATGAAGCCAATAAAGACATGATGCTAACAATTTCCCCCGGGGAACATTATGCTAATATAATCGACAGGGTGAAAGCTTGTGGTACGAAAATTAGCTCCGTCGATGAAATATTTCGAGTGACTAATTTTAGTTTGGGTTGTGGACAGGCGGCTGGCGGACGAGGATGATGAGCTGTCGGAGGTGCAGCCAGATGCCGTGCCTCCTGAGGTCCGGGAGTGGCTGGCGTCGACCTTCACACGGCAGCTGGCGACAGCGAAACGGAAGTCTGATGAGAAGCCCAAGTTCCGGTCGGTGGCGCACGCGATCAGGGCGGGCATCTTCGTGGACAGGATCTACAGGAGAGTCACCAGCACTGCTCTTATGCAGTTCCCCCAAGACGTCATTAGGGTGCTCAAAGTAAGGTTATCTTATTGAAAAGCTCCCTTAAGCTAACGCACGTACTAACGCTTTTTTAAATAAATCATAGTAGTAATTCAAACATACTCTATAAGTTTCCCAAACAGGAGTTTTTTGGATAAGTTATAATAGGGTTTTTTCATAATTTAGATTCTAAAAAAACTCGAATAATTGATATTCTCGGTTTTCTTCTTTGAATCTTTATACTCCTCTAATACAAGTATCTAGGAGCTTATTGCCGATTCTTCTCCAAAAGACGGACTTTTTGGAACCGTGCAAATATTTTGACAATTTAAAAGAAAAGTACCTGTCATCATCATCAGCAACCCATTACTGTCCCACTGCTGGGCACGGGACTCTTCTCATTGAGAGGGATTAGGCTATAGTCCACCACGCTAGCCTACTGCGGGTTGGCAGACTTCACATGCCATCGAGAAAATCTCTCAAGCGTGCAGGTTTTCTCACGATGTTTTCCTTCACCGTTTGAGCATGTGATAAATACGCACATAACTTCCGAAAGTCAGTGGTGCGTGCCTGGGGTTTGAACTCGAGACCTTTGACATCTCAGTACAATGATCTGACCACTGGGCTATCATTGCAAAGTACCTGTAATGATGGTCAAATTGAAATTAAGCATTTGGTATTTATTGATGTGTTATACTTACGCGAATAGTTATTAGAAATTGAAATAAAACTAAATTATACGGATTTAAACATTTTTAAAAACATTTGAGTTTTTGAATCAGATGGTAATGATTAAAATGAATATTTGAAACTATGAATATTTTATTCGTACAATTTCACCCAAAGCTTTTGCAAATAATACGCTACGCTTTCATGACTGTAAGCCAGGTGAGACCCGGTAACCCTTTAGCTTTTGAGCCAATATAACCTTGCTCGACTCAACCCTACAAATTGCATAAAATCACTGAATGGTAATCAGTAGTAGCTACAAATATTTAAATACTCTCAGAGTACCAACAAATATACATTCTTTCTCAAAGGGTGAAGAGTCGTTAGAAAAAAACAAACATTTAACTTTTGTTTCATACATTGGTTATAAAAAACATAAAGCATGTAAGTTCAGATTCGATAATGTTATTATCATAACATACCATCACGCCTGTCGTCCCCGAAGTGTTAGGCAGAGGTGCACTAATGTACACCCACATTAAGCCGGTATGTTTTTTAAGATTTTATGTAATTAGTGGTATTCAGGGATTGTAGCGCGTGGCATTCTATAGTTTCTACCTACCCCCATGGAAAAACGGCGTGACTGTATGTATGTAATAGGTGACGAGGCTGCTTGCCATCAACCGGACATGAATCCAAACTCTGACCTGCTACCGACAATTTTATAGACAAACCCAATAACACAGCTCGATATGAGAATAGAACCCAAAGCCTCTTGCTCGGCATGCACACTAGCAAACAGTAGACCAACGAGGCAGTTTTAGTATTGTAATTGATCTAGGATCTATACTGAACTTAACTCGTCAATCGATTCGCATTTGGCTGATATCTACTTAAAAAAATGAGAACCTCCTGTGAACCCTATAGTCGGTTAAAAATGTGAAAGACACGAACCAGTGTTCAAAATCGACAAATGGAATACTTAAGCAACTCTATTTACACGTATAAATGTATGGTAACAATTGCTATTATATTCGTAATTTTAATAACGTGACGTCTTGCTAACATGACGCGGTAATACTCAGAGTATGTTACAATAATGCTTATAAAAGAAACATTACTACTTTCATTTCAGAGTATTAATAAAGTTCGAAATACATACCTACGTAACAAATTGTTCTGCTTTGCTTAATTATATGTAGTTTTAAATGAATGTAAACGTAATGTTTCCATTTGACTACCAAATATTATGCCAGTAATAAGTACTGTAGTATTCTGATCTTACACTTACGCGAATAATAAACATTGAAATAAAATACTTTGTACGGATGATATTTTTTTTTTGGCGAAAAGGGGGCAAAGAAGGCTTTTCTGATGGTAAGTGATCACCGTCGCCCATGGACATTTGCAACATCAGAAGGCTTGCAAATGCGTTGCTAAACCATGTAGGAACCGTTTAGGTTTCTTAAAATAGGGAGTTATTAAATTGACAGTAAGGCATCTTTTGTAAAGCTGGGGTACTTCCCCAGTCGGGCAGCTCGGTTTGAGCAAGGAATCACTATGCCCTACCTCTCAATATATCAATATTATCTCAGTACAATATTGGATTGGATATCGGTAACTATTGATATTGGTTTACGTTTCGGATCACTTACACAACTAATGTTACAAGTACACATTTAAAGTTATTTTATTTTAAAGTATATGTAGTGATAATATCCTTATGTTCCGAATATTACCAGCAAAATTACCGAATTAATCAGTGATATATGTATATCTAACATAGACGACAAAGTAATAACAAGACTACAACTGATACTTACCAGCTAGCAGCTTATCCATCCATCCATTGCTATCGGATAGGCGGGAGGCTTTTTGTATGCCTGTCCATAGTCAATTGCTGCCGCTAGTAACAGTATGATCGCAACACTACTTTGAGGCATCATAATGTTACGTCTCATTCGACAATTGGCCATATTACCCTACACAACTAGATCGTCCGTAAAAAACCACCGTATCGATTAATCGAATTAATTACCAAAATCCGATAATCGAATTCAGTAAATACTGCAACGTTGCCACGGGAGCAACGTACCGAGGTCCGTAGTAAAACCTAATTAAAGAAATCGACTTAGTAAATGAAATAAACAAGGTCACTCACTAATCAACTGAGGGGGCTACAAATCCCTCACAGGTATCAAATATTCAGTAATAAGTAACGAGGGTTGAACTAATTAACTTGTACTAAGAGCGTGATTAATTTATACACGTGTACATTTATCTCTTGGTTTGGAGGATTACGTTACGTGGTATGTGCCCGCAGACTGCTCTAGTGGAAATATATCGGCAGTTTGAGACTAGCGAACACCTTTTAATTGTATTATAGTTCAATAAGTTAGCGTGTTAGAAGTTTCAGACTTAACAGACGATTTATTTGGCTGTGGGTATTGGAATACCTTAGGTAACTAAATATGTTGTAAGTTTTTTTTATGCTGTAAGTAGTATTGATAAATCATTAGTCTCGATTTCCAGTCCAAATCACGTTTCTGAGAAGATATCTAAGGCTAAAAAAGTATCTAATACATAAAGTAAAGTATAAGTAAGTAAGTATGCATTAAGTCCGCCTTTGTACGCTTTTTTGTGCATAAAGTTTTAATAAATAAATAAATAAATAAATAAATAATTTAAATTAAATAGTGGAAATTATCCCGCGTGGTGCCGGCTTAGAATAGCACCACCCCATATCTTCCCGTGGGTGTCGTAAGAGGCGACTAAGAGATACCCGGAGGGGGGGCAGCAGCTCCCTCCGAGTATATGTATCACGCCCACCTTCTGCGATCGCCAACCCGCTTGCCAAGCGTGGCGATTATGGCAAATACCCCCCAAAATGATTGGACCAAGACGGCAACGGCCCCTAGTCCCCGGCGGCCCCGCTATCCCTCATGGCCATTGTGGTAGCGGTCGAGGTAACGGCGGGGCAGGGGGTGCGAAGAATCTCCGGCAGAGATCCGGCTACCACAGACGACGACGGATTTACCTGGCAACATACAACACGCGTACACTGCGGACGGACGATAAGATGGCGGAACTTGAGGAAGAGTTAAGCAAGGTTCGATGGGATATCGTGGGATTATCTGAAGTCCGAAGACAGGGGGAGGACACGATAATCCTGACATCCGGTAACCTCTTATACTTCCGGGAGGGTCATCAACAGTCCCAGGGTGGTGTCGGGTTTATCGTCAACAAGTCTCTCGTCAACAACGTGTTGAAGATCGAGAGTGTGTCAACCAGGGTGGCGTACCTTATACTCAGAATCACCGAAAGGTATTCGTTGAAGGTCATACAGGTTTACGCCCCGACTTCGGCACATTCCGACGATGAGGTTGAGACTATGTATGAGGACATATCCAAAGCCATGCATAGTTCGAAATCTCACTTCACCGTTGTAATGGGAGACTTCAACGCGAAGTTGGGCAAGAGACACGGTGATGAGCTGCGAGTGGGGCAATTTGGATTTGGGCGACGGAATCACCGGGGCCACCTATTGGCGGGTTTCATGGAGAAGGAAGGTCTCTTTATGATGAACTCCTTCTTCAGGAAGTGCGAACATAGGAAATGGACCTGGATGAGTCCCGATGGTACGACTAAAAATGAGATTGACTTCATTATGTCGACGAGGAAGCAGATATTCAATGACGTCTCAGTGATCAACTCTGTGAAAACAGGCAGTGATCACCGAATGGTCAGAGGCACATTGAATCTAAATGTAAAGCTGGAAAGACGTCGACTGATGAAGTCTACGCTCCGTCCATTACCAACCGAAATCCAAAACCTCGAAAACTTTCGGCTCCAACTACACAACCGTTTTGATTCCCTGGGAAGCGATGTTGACGATATCAGCGACAAGTTTGTGGAAGCTGTCCATACAGTCGGGTCAAACCACCTCAGACCCCGACGCACTGGTGGAACCAAAAAGATTTCCGACACAACTCTGCAGCTCATGGAGGATAGACGCAGGATGATTCTGCAGTCTTCGGCTGATCTAACTGAGTACCGGCGAGCAAACAAACAGATCTCAAAGTCTCTGAAGCGGGATATACGCCAATTTAATACAAACTGTATTAAAGAGGCGATAGACCGTAACAGAGGCTGTAAGGTTTTTGCCAGAGATCTGACTGTTGGCCGAAGCCAGTTGACGAAGCTGAAGACCGACGATGATAGAATCGTGTCATCCAATCCTGAGCTGCTGAGTGAAATCGAGCGGTTTTACGGGCAGCTACACACCTCGACACACGAACCTGTCGTGAATCTAGCGAACGACGAAAGAGCTAGATTAACCCGGCACTATGCCGAAGATATCCCGGACGTCAGCCTGTATGAGATTCATATGGCTCTCAAACAGCTTAAGAACAACAAGGCACCGGGTGATGACGGAATTACAGCAGAGCTGCTGAAGGCGGGTGGTAAACCGATCCTTATGGCCCTTCAAAAGCTCTTTAATTCTGTCATCCTCGATGGGAAAACGCCGCAGGCATGGAGCAGAAGCGTGGTCGTATTGTGCTTTAAGAAAGGCGATAAGACTCTTTTGAAGAACTATCGTCCTATATCGCTCCTGAGCCATGTCTATAAGTTGTTTTCGAGAGTCATCACAAACAGAATCGCACGCAGGTTTGACGACTTCCAGCCTCCCGAACAAGCCGGTTTCCGGAAAGGCTTTAGTACCATAGACCACATACATACGCTACGGCAGGTTATACAGAAGACTGAGGAGTATAACTTGCCCCTTTGTTTAGCGTTTGTGGACTATGAGAAGGCCTTCGATTCGATCGAAACTTGGGCGGTACTACAGGCCTTACAGCGGTGCCAAATTGACTATCGGTACATCGAAGCGTTGAAATGTTTGTACGAAAACGCCACTATGTCAGTCCGATTACAGGATCAGACCTCAAAACCTATCCTCTTGCAGCGCGATGTGAGACAGGGTGATGTTATTTCCCCGAAACTGTTCACCGCTGCATTAGAGGATGTCTTTAAGGTTCTTGACTGGAAAGGGTTTGGCATCAACATAAACGGCGAGTACCTCACTCACCTTCGATTTGCCGACGATATAGTAGTCATGGCTGAGACCGCTGAACAGCTTAGTACTATGCTCAATGACCTCAGCAGAGCTTCTGAACGTGTCGGTCTTAAAATGAACATGGACGAGACGAAAGTCATGTCAAATGTCCATGTTGTGCCGACTCCGGTGAAGGTCGGAAGCTCTGTTCTCGAAGTTGTCGACGATTATGTTTACCTGGGACAAAATGTCCGGTTAGGTAAGTCCAACCTTATTACGCTGCGCCAGCGGCGTCAACAGCTCCAGCGGGTCCTGGTGGCGGAATGGCGGGAAAGGCTCTCACGCCCTACCGCCGGCCTCGGCACTATCGAGGCCATCCGGCCAGTGCTCGACGAGTGGCTCGGGAGAAGGCACGGCTCCCTGACGTTTCGGGCGACGCAGGTGCTCTCGGGGCACGGCTGCTTCGGGAGATACCTGTGGCGCATAGGCAGGGAGCCGGACGCTCGGTGTCATCACTGCGTCCAATGTCGGGAGGACACGGCGCTGCACACGCTTACTGAGTGTGCAGCCTGGGAGGAACCGCGACGTGTTCTCGTCGCAGAGATAGGCGGCGACCTGTCGCCGCCGGCCGTCGTACGATCCATGGTCGGCGGCGCAGAGTCCTGGGACGCAGTGATCTCCTTCTGCGAAACAGTCATGTCGCAGAAGGAAGCCGCGGAGAGGGAGCGGGAAATCTCAACCTCGCTCCCGTGCCGCAGCAGACGCACCGGGCGTCGGAGGAGGGCCGACAATGCCCTCTTCCGCCCCCCCTAAACGGGTCCGGGGGCGGTGGACGCGGGGACGTCCTCCGCCACCCCGCAACAGACCCCGAGGCGGCGGCGCGTAGTGTTCCACGCGCGCCCCTCACACCAGTGAGAGATGGACAAGGGGGGGGAGTGCCCTAAACTCCCCCCGAGACGGGGCCCGCCACGCGGGCCATCACCAGCCGGGGGCAGCGGACGAATATTCAGTTCCCGAGGCCCCCGGCGCAGGTGCGAGTCGGAACACCGGGGTTCGGTTTTAGTCGGTAAGAGTCCGACAGACCCCCTCGCCCTCCCCGGGACGAGGGACATCCATGAGGATTTCCACCCCGTAAACAAAAAAAAAAAAAAAAAAAAAAAAAAAAGGTAAGTCCAACCTAGAGAAAGAGGTTAATCGTCGAATCCAACTCGGCTGGGCAGCGTTCGGGAAGCTACGCCAAATCTTTTCGTCCCAAATAGCGCAGTGTCTCAAGACGAAAGTCTTTGACCAGTGTGTGTTGCCAGTGATGACTTATGGCACCGAAACGTGGCCGCTTACAATGGGCCTTATAAGGAAGCTCACTGTCACTCAGAGAGCGATGGAGAGGGCTATGTTAGGAGTTTCACTACGTGATCGAATCAGAAATGAGGAGATCCGTAGAAGAACCCGGGTCGCTAACATAGCCCGAAGAATCGCCAAACTCAAGTGGCAGTGGGCAGGGCACATCGCTCGAAGAACGGATGGCCGATGGGGCTTGAAGGTTCTAGAGTGGCGACCACGTACTGGAAGACGCAGTGTGGGCAGGCCCCCGGCAAGGTGGACTGACGACCTGGTGAAGGTCGCTGGAATCCACTGGATGCGGGTGGCATATGACCGGTCGTCGTGGCGATCCTTGGGGGAGACCTATGTCCAGCAGTGGACGTCTAACGGTTGAAATGATGATGAGTGGAAATTAAATAAAACTATTTAGAGGATCTCGACGTTTCGAATCCTTTTAGTATCCAAAATCATGGCCGTGAATGATCACTTTTCATAAGATGCTTTTCATTTTCATGACTTTGTCCTAATACTCTGTTTATACAAAGTACTCGTTTATAAGGATAACTATGTAACTCATAAATATGATACATAAAAATAAAGCATACCCTTACAAAATCCGCGAAAAGTAGATTTATTTAAACAGTGGGGACATGTTTCACAATGAAGTTACTTATTCTGTTTCGCTTTTCATAATTCCCTACCCGAAAAGGGGTGAATAACCGTATCTAACAGTAGAAGTTCGCCAGTGCTTATAAAGTCGCTTCTACCCTCCATCTATTCAAATAATTAAGCTAAGCCAAATGGGACCTAATCATTATTTTCCTTTTAATATTAAACCAGGAGAGGGTTACTTATCGATAAAAGACTGAGAGTGCGAGTGATGTGTACTGTTTGTTTATGTTTATATAAGATATACAGATTATACATTACAAAAAGGAAATATTACAAAATAAACCGTACGTATGGTTATTTCTAGTGTAATTTTTTTAATAGATCTCGCGAAACCTCGTCTATGTCCGAGTAAAAATAATGATTGATGTTTATCTTCCCATGCGAATTTTTGTTTTTTGAATAATTCAAGAGCTTCCAATTTATGGCGTGCACAGCCAGGATCAACAAACGCCAACGAATGTTTTTTTACTGTTCTTCGTTGTAGGATAGAAAAAATGAGATAATTTATTGTTCATGCACTGAACTTTATCATTACCATTTGATTACGATGATTCAATTCTTAGTAGTTTCTACATACTAAAAATAATATAAACTTTAACTACAAATCGTGAAATAAACTTTTAATTTGTTTCGGTGCCAAACAGATATAGAAGAATTACAGCTTTATGTATAAAAATTCGATGGTTAATTGATTTGCATAAAATAACACAATATTTATTAGAATATCATCCTTGTTTTTCGTCCCCGTGAAGAGAGCGTAGCTACAACAAATGTTTCTGTTTCAGACGCTTGATGAATGGTCGTTTGATGTGTTCGCGCTCCACGAAGCGTCCGGCGGTGCACCCGTCAAGTACCTGGGTTACGAGCTCCTCAACAGATACGGGATGATACACAAGTTTAAGGTAAAACTATAACACCATCAAAATAATACTATCATTAATGTGTATGTCAACAGCACGGTTGCTACAGTCGTCGAAAAATCGGCTTTTGCGCTACGTGTAACAGATTTGATCTCTGCACGGAACAAATATATGTATGACCTACACCCACATGATGTTCCGAATCTGGGTGTTTGTGCATTGCGAATATTTGAGTTTGTAAACCCACCTACGACACACGAGAAATTTCTAATGGGGCTACGTTTTCTTTTTTCAATCACGGTATATTTATTTACAATCCTTTACAGCATTCATAGACACCACAATAAGGTGGTGGGTATTTTGATATTATAATTATTGCTAACTGCTGCAAATTTTTTGGTTAAAACATCTATATTATAAACATTAAAATAATTTCAACGTAATTCAATTTGGGATGATTGAAATTCGGCATGATTGATAATGTTGTTGATTTTGTTATAGACAGTTTTGAAGATTTTACCATTAATCAAATGGTGTTGAAATATTTTCTTCAAATCCTTCATCACGTAAAACATCAATCAATTCTGTGAGTCTGCCCAGTTATCAATCAACATTATGTAGAGTATGTATTTTTGTATGATTAGCGAGAGGACTTTTATCTGTATAGGTATTTTCGGAATATTTAAATTTGAAGGTAATAAGATAATAAGCGTGTTCCGCAATCCTTTCCGACACGGAATATAAGGATATAAGGATGTAAGAAAAATAAAATACCTTAAAGGTAAAAACAGAGAAGAAGGTACTCATTAATTTTGTTGGTATGTCTTAAGATCAAGGTCATATTGTAATAAAGCTTAAGGTTAATGCCATTAACCGGACTCAACATCTAAACTTAGCTATTGCTATAAACGAATTACTACCTGGGAAACGAACCCAGAAACTCCACAGAACCTACGCTCGGTAATCGGTCGACAAGACCAATATCTATAGTCCGAATATTAGATCTAGACATCCCAGTCTCGGTCTCTTAAGAGGACATGGGACCTCGTTCGTTTGTTGTGGTGACCATCTGGATGGATTTTGTGATCTAAGAAATCCATTCTCCCGGCACTCTTCGCCAGAGACCCGGTGCCTTTTGAAGGTCCTACTCCCCCTACTGCACCTTCTGCCCTCCACAAAATAACTTAGTTATTTTAAACAATACATTTTACTCCCTTTAAAGGGAAATGCCACTAACCATGCTATCTTGAGTTTATTCGTTTCTTTACTTTCACGAGTTATGCATAATATTTTAATGTATTGAAATTATATTTAGTGGTTCCTATTTTTCATAACTATTGAAAACGGAACGATTGAGATTATTCAAAATTCACGGAACAGAACTTTTATTTAAGAACTTTCGAATTCCTGACCTGAAATTGGAATTTCTTCATTTGAATTCGAACTGACTGTATGATTTTGATGATGATGATTTTGACTATGTGTAAATTTTCATCAAATTCAGTTCAGTGGTTTAAGTGTGAAGAGGTAACAGACAGACATACATTGGCATTTATAATATTAAAGTAAGGATATGGATTAATTTTATTGTCTTGTGTGTAAGTAACGGTTTTAAGCAAAAAAAAATATTTTCCGAATAAAAACTGATAACCTAAAAAATACAAGTAAAAGGCTTGTACCTATTTTATTATTTAATATAGAAAAAGGAAAAGGGGACTGACATTACTAGGGGTAACAAACCGATAAATTAAATTAAAGTCTTGCAAAGCGAAGGGTAATTTAAATTATGGCCGTTTTCACAGCGCTGAGTTTGGAGCGATTGATTTTCCTATGCTCCACGTTTGATTTCATTAGTTTTTATCGTGATTTTAATTTAGATGATTTAGTGGCTTTAGATTTTAATTTACAGTTATCATAACTAATGCAGATATTTGGAATATTATTGAATAAGATATATGATTTTTTCTGTAAATAGCTCTTTTAAAGACACTTTTACAAGTCATGTAAGATTATTTTAAGATCTAGATCACATCGGCATTTCCTAACTGACGACCTCTAAAAAAATGCCGAAATAAACTCAGAGAATCATGGTCTCTTTTAAAGTCTAAACATTTTGTTTGCAATATGTGAGTTACAATATATTTGGATAATAATCAGCCGTAGTTTAAGTAGGTGTACTCAAATACTTTTATTGAAAATTGTGCAGAAATCTGAACATTAAAGAAACTACGAGTAAATTATTCTAACCCTAAAAACTAATATGTATATCAAAATCTCGTGTCTAGGTGTTTGTCGCTGAACACCTCCGAAACGGCTTGGTAGGTATGAGAAACTGTCGTAGGCTATTTTTACACTCCTTAACGTTAAGGATGTCCCTCACCAGATTTGTTTTCTTTTTCTTTTACCAAATATTTTTTGTATTTTTTTTTTATGATTTGGCACCAAAAAATACTTATAACCCTAAATTTTCACTCTTCTACAACCAACTCCTAAAATGTGGCAAAACAACGTTTGCTGGGTCAGCTAGTAATAATATAAGTTATCTACAAGGTGTATAAACGATGGAACTACATTCACTCATCTGGCTAGGAAAGGACCAGTGTTTTCTTGCTATGATACAACGTCAGAGGATAATAATAAAGTAAATCAAATCAAATCATTTATTTCAATTAGACCAATACAGGTGCTTTTGAATTGTCATATTTAATTGAATTTAGTTGCACGGTTCCAAAAGGTAGGTCTCATGGAGAAGAACCGGCAAGAAACTCCATAGATACTCTTTTTAAAAGAAATTCAAAATTGTTGGTTTTGTTCTACAAAGATTTATGTATGTAATGTAATATCAATATGAGACTGGTGCAGTTCGATGTGAAACGTATGATGGTATGGTAAAGAAATAAATACCATATAACCGCAAGTTTTAGCAATAGAATGACTAGGCAGAAAATAACATATTCGCGAAGTTCCATCTTGCGTTTTTTAAATAGCCAACTTGTGATTTCGCGAAAATTTCATCAGGGCAAGTCTTGATGGAAGTTTTAATAGACTCCCGACGTTAACTTAAAAAAAGTTTCAGATTACAGCGAGGATTTTTTGACGAGGGCCTCTCGTGAGTTTTTTGTGGGAAGATTATTTTTTAAATGAAATAATGATGCGGGGAATCCTTGTAATTTTTTCCAACAATGGCTTATAACAGCTGATGCTGTTTACATTATTTACGAAGAATGTAGACGGCCATGTTGTAAGGATTTCTGTTCGTATCTTCTATGTTAATATTGTACCCATAAGTTTTTATGATTTCTTGTACATGTTCATTTTTTGTAGATATTTTTCGTTTTACTTAAGTTCTCTCTATAGTTATGAAGTCGAGCACGACCAAGACTCAATGTCATATGAATATTATAATAATGGAATAATTTGTAAAACAAAATACTTGGAAGAACAATTATTATCATGTAACATGTTTGTTGCATAAGAAAAAAAAACCAGTCGTATTATTTATTTATTTGTAAAAAAAAAATAACTTAAGATGAACTTAGGGACAGACATGAATTAGCGGACAAAGACAAAGTTGCGCTCAAATTCTGGTATAATTATAAATAAATATATTATGAACTGTGGTAGCCTAGTGGTGTGACCAGTAGACTGAGACGTCAAAGGTCTCAAGTTCGAACCCAAGGCACGCACCACTGACTTTTCGGAAGTTATGTGTGTATTTATTTATCACAAGCTCAAACGGTGAAGGAAAACATCGTGAGGAAACCTGCATGCTTGAGGGATTTGTCTCGATGGCATGTGAAGTCTGCCAACCCGCAGTAGGCTAGTGTGGTGGACTATAGCCTGATCCCTCTCAAATAAGAGGAGACCCGTGCCCAGCAGTGGGACGTTAATGGATTGATGATGATTATGATAAAGCACGATCTAGTTCCGAATTAAGCAAAAAGGCTTTGTGTTACGAATACTCGATAGTTGATACACTGGATAGAGAAAGATAATTATAAAAAAAACAATCACAAAGTACGCATAATCGCACGTACCGTGATTTGAAACCTTGGCAGCCTTTAATACCGCTTACAAAGTGCGATAAAAGTAACAAAAAATACGCATTGTAATCTATTTACTAATTTAGAAATTCTAAAAACCAAAAAACAGGGTACGCAAACTTCAACAACAACCCACTTCATAACTTTGTATGTTAAAAATAGTCTTAGCATTTCAATTCTCACACCGGGCCAAGGCAAGTGGGGGGGAATATAGGGGGGAAGCTTAGGTACCTACTTACTTTATTTTCTACATCCCCGACAGTTCTGGATGATTGAATTGAAATAGGTTTTCCAAGTGTCTAACTTTAGAGGGTAGCGTTTTATACTAGCTACTTACTAACGGATGTTTCATTTGAATAAGTGGCCATGTTATAGCTCTAAGCGGGAATAAGTTTTGAATTAATTGTACGAAATCTTTCTCTAGATATACAGATTTGTTGCTATAGGAATACAATGTAAAAAAATCGTTTTAGGGCAATTTTAGTTTAGTTTTTTACTACTATTGATTCATCAAAATGGATTTTTTGTCACAATATGTCAAAATTCAGCGGATGAACAATACAATATAAGGAAGGTTTAACATTTTCCCGATTTATTCAATAAAGGATTATCAAAATCAGACTGTTCTGTAAAAAGTTACGCGTGGTCATACATAATAAATAAATATGTACAGTATATATTTCAAATTTAAAACGTACCGACAAAATTTAGGAGTACGTACATTAGTACTCCTTAGTCTGCGGGAACAATTCCAAATACGTAGAGCTGCTACTGAAAATTCTTAAAAACTAATAAATATTCAGGATCTGGAATTTTTACACCTACCCTTCACGCTCGGCAATCGCATTTAAAACCATTAGATCACCGAGGCAGGCTTCTAGTTCTGAGCTAAGTGTTACGGATACTAGATGGTTGATACACTACATATTATATACTGATTTTTGTAAATACATGCATATTATACATAGATACCTACATCAATGAATCGGATACAAATGTGGATGCTCATTACATCATCAAAGATCTACCGGGATCCGAAGCCGGGGCCCATACCACAGAATTGAGCAGCATTCACGATCGCAGCTCTAATTGGGTCGTCATAAATATTTAATATTATCACTGTCCACTTTTCACCAGGTGCCGCCCACAACGCTGGAGAACTTCCTCAATAGGATAGAGGAGGGCTACTGCAAGTTCCACAACCCTTACCACAATAACTTGCACGCGGCTGATGTCGCGCAGACCGTTCACTACATGCTGTGCCAGACTGGCCTAATGGTAAATATTCTATCATCAACCCCTTTACTATCATATAGACCATACGTTTCCTCTGAAGATGAAAGGACACCTAGCCCTCCGTTAGGCTATAGTCTACCACATTGGCCTGGCAACGGTTTACAAACTTAACGTCAGGCCACTAACGCCGCTAACACTAAATTCCACTGGTTGCCTCTTTTGACAATCTTGGTGATAAAAATAAGATGGAAAGATTATGTGAAGACAGGAATGGCAAAAAAGGAATAAAGTGATATACTTAAGTCCACTTATAGAGATGTGTGGAAAATAAGAAGGGAATTTGGAATAAGGGATCAATTTGCCTCCCTGTGCAGTCTATATCAACCAGCTGTTAAAAGTTCTACACGTTGTTTCCATAGAACTGGCTATCAGACCTCGAAATCTTCGCGACGTTGGTGGCGGCTGTGGTGCACGACTTCGAGCACACAGGCACCACCAACAACTTCCACGTGATGTCAGGCTCCGACACCGCGTTGCTCTACAACGATAGAGCTGTGCTCGAGAACCATCATATAAGCGCTGCTTTTAGGTAAGAATATAATTTTAAGACTATTAATAAGTCTGGAACTCCTTAATTACTGTAGAATATACTAACTTCTTACGCGTATGTATAAGAAATTGAAGAGTTGGATTTTTCTTTTTCTACAAGGCAACGCGCACATTATTATAAATGCAACAGATATAACAAAAAGTTTATAAAATATCAAAAACAAAGCACAAATA
The DNA here is from genome assembly GCA_905163465.1 of Craniophora ligustri. Lineage (NCBI taxonomy): Eukaryota > Metazoa > Arthropoda > Insecta > Lepidoptera > Noctuidae > Craniophora > Craniophora ligustri. The sequence goes on from LR990956.1 coordinate 3,678,780, forward strand.
CTGTTATGCTAGTCTTCACTTACATCATATACTTTTAAATTTTCACTATAAATATTAATAATAATACACATACACTTTTTATCATGCAAACATTACCCACGTAACATAAGCAACATTTCAACAGAATGGGAATCCCTTTTCAGCTGATGATAAAATCTCATACAGATATTCAAAACAGAATATAGTAAATAAATATTATTATCCCTTTAAAATCCATCCGAGCTGAGGCTATTGTGGCGATATTAAAACAGAATGGTAACTTTTCGCACAGTATTGTACGCGAGATCCCACGAATCATTTACATTTTAATCAAATACAAGCGGTGTCCCTACGATATCTTCTACGGCGTTTATTTCAAGGGAATTGTCGATTTTTGTTATGAAATTTGTGATATTGTCAGATATTTTCTAAGAGACAATATTACATTAGTGCCTGTCCGACACTGGATGAACTGATGGGAACACTAATAACGCCGTGCCAAGAAGTCAGCAGTTTGTGACCATACCATAGACAAACCCCAGCATTACATCAGATTTGATAAACCACAAGTCCTCGCAAAAGAAAACCGATTCCTACCCAGGATGATTCGTGAGGCTATTGAAATTAAAAAACACCCAAATTTCAATAGAGAAGATGGCTGGGTATTACCACCTGCTTGGAACCCTATCATAGATTCTATTAAATCTAAATCCAAGAACAAAACTGCACGACCGAAGGATACGGTGAGCTCGTTCTGTGTAAATCGGATTGTCAATAATAATTAAAAATGTAGGGTAGCTGTTAGTAATTATGACTTCAAGACGACCAACACCTCAGTCTGCCCGTGACCATGGATGCTGTAAAGGATCCGAAACGTCGGGTTAAAATAATATCAAATATACCGCGATAAAATCCGTAAAAAGTAGTTTTATTTCAACACTAATAACGGGTTGAGAATAAAACCACAATATTGAGTTCTGATCTAAACTGGCTTATTTATTAAAAATGGTCGAGGACCCCAACCAAATCGTGTGAAGCAAACGATATCGCGATCTAATTCGACGCCCACGACATCTATCGAGCAAAAAGTTAAACTTTGCTCATTACTTGGTTTGATTGATCTAATACAATGTCCTAACACTTTTACAGTCACAAACAGTGCCTCTTAGGAGATCAGTAGAATTATATATTATTCTTTAACCAGAGTTAATAAAAGTCCAACTTAATACGACGTGAACTTATTGTCATTGTATCATTTTGACCACATATGCTATAAACGCAGTGATTTTGAAGCAGGATCTCGTATTACTTACTTAATCATCATCATCATCATCTACGTACCACTTATTACTAATTATTAATCCGACGCAAATCCAAACACCATGTTTTGTATATACATTTTATAGAATTAATGCTAAAATGAATTCATAATTACTTTTTTGAATTCTTGTTCCACGTGGGAGCAGTTATTAAAAAAAATACAAATGTTTAAATAGAGATCAATAAATTTGGTTACTTATAGCGAAGGAACATAAATAAAATGTATTTCTTCCCTAAATAAATAAAGCAAATCTTGACAAAAGCTAAATTATCTTGGTTGTAGCAATGAATCAAACAATTTTTTTTAAATTTGTTTGATTCAATTTATTCATTTCATTCAGTAACTCTGAATAAAAGCTTTTCCTTACAATTATTTAATAACATGTGATTCGAATATAAAGTTAATGCCGTTATTATCGGCGTTCGAGAGGTAGCATGCTGAATAAAATTATTCCCAGAAAAGTTAACAACAGATTCGGCCCAAAAAAATACAAATTGGCAACGCTATTGTCATTAATGGAAATTCTCAGCGAACAAAAGAGTTCTACGTTATATTGTGAACTCGTTATAATATGGTATTTCCCTCGAGATACGTACTTACATAGAGACTATTTGTCCCTCGAAGATGTGCCGAAAAGTGTACTCGGATACGTGTTTAACATTTTCTCGTTTCTGTAAAACATTTAATATTACGCCCTTATTAAAGAAACAGTAAAAAAAGGGAGAAAAAGTTTAAATTACAGATTTTATTGCGGTATTTTGAGATTATTTGACGTTGGGATTAAGTAATATCCTATAGGTACCTATTGCAATAAAATCCGTATAAAAAAGCATCATACATAATTATATCGAGCTTTTTTTAAATAGCTTCCCACGAATTTTTCAGTTTCTTATTTCTGCTATTAACTTACATAGAAACAATGCTGGTAAATTTAGTTTAAATTTAGAATTTGTATGATAGAGAAGAAACTGACTAACTAACTATTCCTTTAACATTAATTACTCCGGAACTGTGAAACGGGCTTTCAATAGAGTACCAACATGCTTTTTATAAAGTAGAATAACACTTCGACAAACAACAAAAGAGACGGTCTGATAAATAATACGCAGAAAAAATATTCTTCATATTCCTGTGAAGTAAGGAGCGTTTAATCGATTGTCAATCATCGAGCTGAATGCTTGACATTCGATCTATAGGCATCGATACGTCGGCGGTGGCAGTGAATGCGCGGCGTGCCGCTCCGCAAATACCGCCCACGGAACATTACACACGTTCCATTTTTTAACCCATCATATTTATTGACTAGAAGCTTTGAAGGAAATATATTTAGGTACTGGTTTAATAGGTTAAACAATATTTTTAACCTTTGTACATCATCACCAACCCAGGTATTGTCCCACTGCTGAGCATGGGTCCATAAGTCCACTGTCTTAGTTTCTATCGAGAGGATCTCGTATGTAGGTTTCCTCACAATGTTATCCTTCACGGTTTGAGCATGTGATAAATATGCTCGTAACTTCGGGAGGTCTGGGGATCGACCCCTGGACTGAACTAGAGTTCTCGATGATGCACTGGCTTTTGCAAAAAAAAAACATCCTGATTGTAGTTAAATATTTAACCAAGGAATATTTGATACACAAATCACAAACCTAAGTATCTACTTATACCCCCAAGTGTCCCCAATATTTTTCTAATATGTACTAATTTTGTTATAACTAGTGTTTAAAAGTTTCATCGTCATAATAAGATAAAAAGTTGTGTAATTCGTTGTAAAATAAACTTCGTGATTTTTAATGCCTCTCGACTCTTGGGATTTTATCTTTTGTAACTTTTACATGTTCGGTCGCTCAGCCTCTGCCCCAATTAAAATACAATTATGTATCACGTTAAAATACTTCAGTAATAAGTTTGTATCTTCATCGGTGCTTCATTCATATTTAGAAACCTTGTAAGTTCGTCGCAATACGAATTTCAAAATGTATCGTATACCTGCTTGCCACTTGAAATTTCCCATTCAAAATAGAAAAGAACAAATATTTCAAAAATATATAGGTCATGTAATAACAAATAAAAAACACGCTAGATAATAAATATAAACGACATTTCCATGCAGATTTCGAACTACAAAGCGTATATACTCTTTGTACAAAACCTTTTCGAGCTTGTATTGAGGTATACGTTGCAACGACTTTCTACCTAACCCCTAACATTTTTACCCAGCAAGTAATTAATTAAACCTTTTAATAAATGGCCACAGCAACACCAGTACCTAATACCTTTTACGATCCACCTACGCAGAGCAAAAAGGAGGCTATATATTCAAGGAACCATCAGTTTGCTTGCGGAGGTACTTATCGCAGCTATTTTCATAGAAATAGGATACTTTATCTTCGGCCGACGCCGTGTGATTGATGAACGATGACATAAGCCCAACGTTACATGCAAATTTTTTACTCTGTGTTTACGCCTCCGGCGACGTAAACAATCACGGTAGGAATGGATTTGTGAAGATTATCCTGTTTAAGTATTTATAATTTATGTATTCTGTATAAGTTTAAATTATATTAATTTTAAATTATCTTAAGGCATAAGGATTATCTTTAACAAGGCTCGGTTGATTTTTAAGACTTTTGCAAGTCTATAAATAATGTTGGTATTAAAAAGTTTTTAATTTTTTTTCTAGCAAATGAATTAATTGAAAGTAGGAATAGGATTTTCTTATAATAAAAACGCGGTAAGAACAAAAATTGCTAGTCATTCACAACATCCTTCGAAATGCCACTCCCGAAAACATTCTATACCTACACACTGAGGTCTCCCAAGGGAAATCAGAATAACAGAGTCTACTATCTAGTATCGCTTATTGTTGCCTACTGTAAAAATAGTAAATTCACTCGGATCACTAATATAGGATAAACAAATAGTTTCCAGCTAAGCGGAAAAAACCTCCACACACACAGGTACCTACATACTGATGGTGTAGGTACTAATTTAACTACATAATTATATATTTAAGGATTATTATAATCTATATAAAGGTATCTATATCTGGCTTACCCCGAACTCAAAAAGATATAAGTACTTAACTTTGAATTGTGTACTCCATTTTTTACCTTGTTGATAATTTTCAAATGGAAAATGAAGGGCCTGATAAAAAAAAATGAATGGCACTATTTATATCTATTTTATATGTATGTTAGTCCGTAAGGTATGTATCTTTGTGCCATAGTTGCCTGATAATAATAATAATAATTATTATTAGTGGGTTCACGGCACGGCTACGTCACGGACAAGTGTTATTTGCATCCTTCCTTTCACCTCATGTAATAACATATTAATATTGTCAGTGATTTATACGACATGCAAACTAATAAACAGATTATCACTCTCTAAACCTGTAGGTAACAACCTCGTTAAAGTTAAGGGTTGATGACAAAACGATCTGCCGTGAATCACCGAAGGGTTACCCAGTGTAGATAGACTGTTTACGATCTGATCACAGCCGCCATCCATCAATCTGTAGTGACGTCACTGCTGACCTTACGCTAAATTACAGAGGCCCCGGGTTATAATGTACAGAGTGTTAAGTTGTTGGTACCTACATAATTTACAGTTTACAACGTAGGTACATACTTATGTTTTAGATAAATATAAATAAATATTCCTGGACATTATGGCACACAGCGCCATCTAGTCCCGTGCTAAGCAACAAGGCTTGTGTTACGGATACCAGCTGGTTGATATACTACATATATACTTTTTTTGTGAATACATACATATTATAGATAGATACATCCATGACTCAGATACAAATCTTCATGCTCATCACACAAACATTTGTCCCTACCGGGATTCGAACCCGGGACCCATAGCACAGAAGTCAGTGTTAACTACCGCTGGACTAACTGGGTCGTATAGGTATTAATTTACATTCTAGAACATAGGTAACATATATTTAAGATATTATTTTTAAACTCCGACACAAAAAGAGAAGTGTTGTAAGTTTGACGTGTCCATCATAGCGCCTAAACGAATACACTGATGATATTGCGGTTTAATCTGTTTTTGAGACCTGACGTAATCGAAATTGTTCATCTGTTGATAGTAATGATGATCAGCTCATTTGTTACTTGACAGATTAGTCTTACAAACTTTTACAGATTCGATTTACTTTTAACGTTTTGTTTGGTAGGGAGGGTTATTATTTTTTTTTATTTTTAAAACCATGTTAAAAATTATATGAAATATTACTACCTATTAAAAATCGTTTTGTTACCGGCAAGAATTAATGGAAACTGAAAAACTAAACAATGTACCTAGTTATTAATTCGGGTATTGAATAAATATAATTCATACTACAATACGTGTTCAAAACCTACCAATACTACCAATCTATACAATATTCCAAAACTGTTTATATCGGTCCTAGTGAAAGCCAGTTAAGTACGTGACACGGTTACCATGATGGTGTTTTTCACATTGATTGGCAGTAATTGACAGGATAGCGCGCTATGAATCTTAAACAAGATGAAGAAATGTTTCTACAATATTTCACCGTCAATCTAACGGACTAACGAGTTAATCTATGAAGGAATTTGTTCTTTATGTGTGGTTATTTCCTTTACGTGGTGGGTACTACGTGTTTTGCTGATTTTGGTGTCAGGTCAAAGCATTTGATTACAATAAAACTGCCTCTTTGGTCGAGAAGTCGTAAAGGACGACTACTGAGCAAGAGGGATCGAGCAAAGTTTTATTGGGTTTTTCTATGAAATTCTCAGTAGCAACTCGGAGTTTGAATTCGTGCCCGTCAGATTGCAATAGGCTCGCCGCAGGGATGTTTTTAGGTCCCATGTAATAACATGAGGCCTTAAAACATACCGGCGACATGCGGATGTACGTTACATACCTCTGCCTAGCCCTTCGCGGTCGACAGCCGTGATGGTATATAATAATAATAATAAAGCCTTTATTTATGTTATTACATGGGATGCCGTGATGGTATGTTATGTTAAATCTGGTGCAGTCAAGGCAAGGGGGTCATGAATGGGCTGGGTTTAGATCGACCAAAAAATACTCTTTTAATTATAATTATCGAATTAGAGTCTGTTATGACTAGACACCTGATCCATGTGACCCCTTCCCCCACCCACACCTAAGTTGTAAGCTGGATCCGAACTTTGAGTGTAGGTAGGTACATAAACAAACCAGGGGGATGGGGAATGCGCACATAGGTATACACTGACCTTTTTTCGTATAAGAGTTGGCTGAAGGGACAGAACGGCATGCGCTACGATCCCTGCATTTTGCGTCTTTCACATTCAAATATGTTATCATTCATGCATTTTGTTTGTGAAAATTACCTATGTGTCCTTTTGAAAGAGTTCACTCTGACTAGCATTTACTCTTTCAACAAAAAAGTAATAATAATATACCCGGACATTATGACACAGCGCCTTCTAGTTCCGAGCTAAGCAACGAGGCTTGTGGTTGATATAAAATATATAATAAATAAATACATATTTTGTTGAACGTTGTTTCCAAACACCTAAGCGCGTAAAATTCCCCTATTTTTCCTTTATAGATATTCTGTAAAAAAAGGATTAAGTATTAGTAAATTATACGTACAATTTTAAAGAAGGTTTTATCAGATACCGTACTTTTTATCTCCGACAATATCAGCTAAGTAATATCAATTTCAACCAGCCATAGCTTTTATGTAGTGCCATTGTTTATAACCCATAACGAGTAGTTATACAGCCAGTAGGTAACTCACAACTGGCAATTTCATGTAATTAGGACACGGTTATCTATGAATTTGCATTTTTATAGTGCAGTGATGCCATTGACATACTTCATAACACATCAGATTTGTTGGCTTTTAAATTACCTTAACGCTTATATCAACTAAGGATTAGGCAGAGATGTACTTATGTGCACCCACATTTCGCCGGTATGGATCAGGTCTCATGTAATAAAGGGCGAGCCTATTGCCATGAACGGAGCACTAAATAAAAATAATCTGCTGCTGAGATTTTAATAATAATAATCTTTATTAATCTATGAAAATACAAAATTGTCATAGTAACATTTATGCACTTCAAAATATGTAATTACATCAGTTGTGTACCCTGACCTCTGAACTAGGATAGACCTGTAATTCAGAAGTCAGTGCCCTTACCATAAGATTTCATATTAACATAATTATGTGATTTGATCTTATTTGATGTAGGAAACCAAATACCTAGATATAAAGATTTTAAAAAGTGGTTAGTTTATAGTGAGTGTGTCTGTTTGTGTGTGTAAGCATGGGTGTCTGTGTACGTGTGTTTATGTATGTGTACATGCGTGCGTGTGGGTGTGTGTATTTGTGTGCAAATATGATTTTAATAGAAAAACCAAGTCGAACACTTGGTCGGTGTGGGAATCGAACGCAGACAACCACTATTAGACTAATAAGTATCTAACCGTGGTATTTTGCTTTTAAGAAACTAAGTATTCAACATTCAATATGTAGGAACTTAGACGAAACCTTAATATGGAAATAATATTAAAAATGAATAATATTGAAAATGTTGTAGGCACTTAACGAATTCAGTTACAAATAGCGCCGTCTAGGAGCCTTATTTAAAACCTCATAATAGCGTGAGCTGCGTTCACGACACTAGACCGACCATACTAGGTAATGATAAGCAAAGTAAAACTATTGTGCAAGTCCCAATCGTAAAAGTTTTCGATAAAATTATTATTACAAAAACTGGATCCTAATAAGTATTCCTAAAAACAAATTCCAGGTTGATGCGTGACGAAGAGTGCAACTTACTCCAGAACCTCTCCAGAGAGGAGTTCCGGGAGTTCCGAACCCTTGTCATCGACATGGTGCTGGCCACGGACATGTCGTTCCACTTCCAGCAGCTGAAGAACATGAGGTCGCTCCTCACGCTCGCTGAGCCAACCGTAGACAAGTCGAAGGCGGCCTCCCTTATTTTACACTGCTGTGATATCTCGCATCCTGCTAAGGTAACACCTATTTTTTATCAAAGATTCCATTATCACGAACCTAATTATTCTCCCACTGCTGTCATTAGAGAGAAATAAGGCTATAGTCCACGCTAGCCACAGGAACTAGGCACAGGTAGGCTGATTGTACATACCATTGAAATAATTTCTCAGGCATGCAGTTTTACTTACCATGTTTTCCTTCACAGTTAGAACATGTGATAACTACACATGTAACTTCGAAAAATCAGTGGTGCGTGCCTTATGAATCAAACTCAGGACCCAGGGCTGCCACTGCTATTTTTTTTAAGGTTTTACGTATCTAGGTCCTCCTATGGGAACTACAGCAACATTTTTTATAAGAAATATTATCAAGGACATAAATATATACATGTAAAAAGAAGTGAAATTGTATTTCAAAGAACAATTAAAATCGTCAACGACACCTAATTACTAAAAACTTTAATTACTAATTACTTAAAACTTATTTTAAGCCTAAATAATCATAGACATAAATGTAACTGTACTCAAAATCTGTTTCAGAGATGGGATCTCCACCACAGGTGGACAATGAGTCTCCTGGACGAGTTCTTCCTCCAGGGTGACAAGGAACGGGACCTAGGGCTACCGTTCAGTCCTCTCTGTGACAGAAACAATACTCTGGTAGCCGAGTCGCAGATCGGTTTCATCGAGTTCATCGTGGAACCCAGCATGGGCGTGTGTGCCGATATGCTCGAATGCATATTGGGTCCTCTACATTCCAGTAGCAAGAATTCTTCCAGTTCAACCGAGCCTATCAACGAGGAGAGCACAGGTTAGAAAAAACAAGTATTCTCAGAAGAGTTATGTAGCACTAAACTATAAAATGAGAACAAATAATACCATTACTTGTAACATTATTTCTATATCGTCCCCCATTACATGGGACCTAAAACATACGGACGAAACGTGGGTGTACATTAGTATACCTCTGCCTAACCCTACGGGGACGACATGCGTGATGGTATGTTATGTTATTATTTCTATTGTAAAATATGAAACCTACAGAAACCTCAGGATTTCAAAGGAATATACCTATTCTTCTCCTGGTGTAATCCTTACATACTCCTTAAAAATACTTTATTTGAGGTTTTCTTATATTTCAGGAAATGAAAATAGCAGCAAGTTCAAGATTAGAAAGCCTTGGGTCGCATGCCTCAGCGACAACAAGAAAATATGGAAAGAGCAAGCGGCAAAAGGTAACCGCGTACCATGTTAAGTACAGTCAGAGTACGTACTGAAAACAGTTTTAAAATAACTATATATAATATTCAAAACACCCTGCAGTCCTAAGTTTGAGTTCGAGAGCTAAGTTGGTTGAATCCACAGTGTTTGCACAAATCCGCACTTAATAATATTCTACAATCTAGTATAACTTATTAAGACATTGTTGGGAATATTTTGCAGCATTTAGCTATACGACTATTATATTATTATATATATTTAGCTATGTGACTATTACTAAGTGCTATGAAATAGGAAATAGCAAGCTACTGAGCAAAATTAAAATATTGATTTATCGGTATGACAAACTAATAAATAATATTGAAATAATTAGAATTAATAACTATTTTCAATTATACTTTCCAGATGCCGAAGCTCGAGCCAAGCAGGAGGAGGAGAACAACAGCGCTCCACCGACAACAGAAGAATAATATTTAACCTCATTTGTAAATAGCGTTAGATCTAGTTGTTGCAACATGTTCTATTCATTGTTGAAGAAAAGCTAAAGCATACTAAATGATATACATACGTGTGCAAGCTTTATTATACGTTGCTAATTTATTAAATATAAAATTGTTGTGTGTAACGCACAAATATACGACTTGGAAGCACAATGCGAAAAGCCTGGATGTATAAAGTTTCTCTATGTGGAAGACAACATAGTGAGCTAATTCGAACAGGCGACACGCCGCCGAGCGGTAACGCCAGTAGTGTAAATGATTCAATATTATTCGCTGCTAAGATTTTAGCCTAGCCTAAAAATTAAGTACCTATAAAGCTTTTAAGATTCGTGTTACTAAAAATCTATTGCGAGGTAAAAGAACTAACAGTGTTGAATAACGTTTAGATAATGTGGGCCCAGCACTGTCCCTTGAAAAACACCAGTAGCAATTTACTCGCAACGGATTCTTGGCTGTATATTTGACGATGTATCTATAGACACTATTTTCTACTCATAATTGAATAATTAATGTGTAAAACTGTACTGAACTCATTTCAAATATAGTCGTAAGAGCTAAATGTATCTGTAAGTAACTATCAAATGCTGGTGACGGAGCAAACAACATTAATTTATATAATCATAAACACATGTGCACTTCTTGAATCAAACATTTAACTGTAACTTAATGTAGCTTAATACTAGTGTTAAATTTAACCCAAATTATGATGAATACGCTTATTAATTTTAATGTTTCCGATTAAATTGGAGTCTTGATATTCTTGACCAAATGTTATTTAATATGAAATTATTTTCTAAATGATAACGCCATTTCAAATTCTAGTAAATAGGTAGTTAGTACATTAGTAAATCTTCATGATACATATTAAGATTTTTGTCTTTATTATATACAACATAGCTAAGAATATAGTAGTAAAACTCAAATATTTATTGATTTTGGAAGCTCGTGATCAAATGAGATGGAGTCGAACTGCTTTCTATAAACATCAACTACCTATTAGATATAGATTAGACTGAGGGGCACAGGCGTCACAGCCCGAGGACAAACAGGAATTCTTAGTAGGCTTGACTCAAACGTAACAAGCTATTGTGGAGGACCCAAAGTAAATGTACCGTCCTTCAACTAGAATATCTATTGATGAACGGAATTAAATATTGAATTTATTATTGTCAAAGATATTAAAGGATTTTGGGCCAAGTGTTTACTCACAGATGCCAAATTTTCATCATAAATCCGAACTGAATCTGCTTAACATAGGAAGTTTTGTAACCATACAAAGTTATGTAAATTCAGACATATTTCGAACGTTTATCAGAGGCCTAGTTTTCCTGGTAGGTACGTGGGACCATTCTCATTGAATATCAAATCAAATAAATCCATAATCATGATAAATTAGGTCCCTATTTGATTTCAGGGATGGTAAGGATAAATTTATAATCCAACTGGTGACGCTTATTGTAGACAAATTTAACAATAGATTTTTATATATATATATATTTATCATCTATTTTAATTGTTAGAGATTTATTGAATTCTGTATATTGTGCATTTAGTGTACCTACCTATTAATAATTCATAGGTACTAAATATAAGAATAATCAATATAGGTACATACCTACTTAATTTGAAATTTAGTCTAGTAATGCCATTCAGATTGGGGATATAGCTTTATAAAATTGTAGAATTTAGCATACTGAGCCTTATGTACATGATTATTAATTGTTGTTTCTGTATTATGTATAGCTTGGAGCAGAACATAGGCCCATCCATATTAACGTACCTAATCGTACTCGGACTTCTAGAAACCACTTTTATACAAGATATTGCTTTTAAATGTGACATGTACAACATTCCGAATGTGTTAAGTATTCAATATTGTCAATGTAATTAAGCTATTTAAAGACCTGTACACTGCTACGTTTTAAGATAGTAAACATTTAAAAAAATAGTATCTACTCACAAAGTTAAATATTTTTCACACGATGTTCTACTTTATAATCACTAATGGCGATAGGTAATATTTCAGTCCATTCTAAATGTAATGTGTAAAGAAATGTTATTTATTATAAAACATAAGAATCCTAACCTTTTCTATTATTATATCCCACAATAAAATATTATTGAATTCAAATTAGTGCTGATAAAAATCTTCTACAACATTTTTAAGTAAATACCTATGCAAATGTGTATTATTGAATGTTTTATCTTTAGATAATCACAATAATTTTATGTACTTAAACCACACAAAGTATCTTTGTATGAATCTGCATTTTCTCTCTAATAAAATGAAATCTCACAATTAAATGGTTTTTTATCAACTTAATAATCTTTTTCTACATATGTAAATAGATATAAAACACCTTTTAGTTATGTGTAAATTATATGTAAAATAAAATAAAGATTTTCGTAGAAGAAATGTTTACTTTAATACCCTTAAATAATTAACTATTTAATAACTTTTACATGAGGCATGAATCATGATGGATGTTCTTATATATCTAAGAAATAGAAAATGTTCTATGTACTGAAGATCTATGCACTTTATCTTACGTGTACCTAGTAAAAGCTAGCATAATAAAAAAAGTTCATATTAGGATATTATGCACTGGGCTAATTTAATCCCAATTTATCTGTATCATAAAGATTACAAATTAAATTGATAGTATATTCATATTATTTTAATCCTGAAATTTCGGACTAGGATTATGGTTATTCTTTTTGAATTCAACACAGTGGTGCCTGTGACCAAGGATGCTGTTTTAAAGTCAATGTTCCATACATATAAGAAACCACTTTAATTTTAGTTAAGAAACTGATGTAAATTACAATAATATAATGACAATGAAATCCTTGCTATGCAACATTCCTATTGTATATAGAATTCAGAACTCTAATTCAATTACTAACAACAATTATTATTATTATTTTATAGGTATAAATTTATGAAATACATAACAATACAAACATTAGATTGGACTTGATGCCAAGTGCATAATAAACCTAATTGTAACTGAAAGTAAAACCTAAAATCGTTTGATTCTTAACATTATACCATACATGATGTTTACTGTGGGATGTTTGACATAATCATGATATTAATGGTGAACACATTGACTTGCTGGTAAGTATCTCAGTTTCCTAAAAGTACATGATTAAAAAAAATATGACATTTATAATCTATGGTCGCATATTAAATGGTATCTCTTAGTTATATATGAACATTATTTATATTATAAAAAAGCAAAATTATAGTGCAAATCATATTTGCAATATCAAAAGGCACATAAAGCAGTAACAATCGCTTATAAAGTACACTTAAAAAATGCATAATTACAATTTCTGGTATAGAAAAGAAATAATGCTTAGAAGGTTAGCATAGCCTATAGTATACACAATAATATACATCTGTAGTATATTATTATGTATGCTATAGACAATAAAACATCATGAATTAAAACTAATGGAAACAGGAAAAGTTTCAATATTAACTAAACCTGTGTTTATAAGAAAATAAAATTAATTATTTCCTTTAATTGTATTATCAAGGTTTAAATATATTTCAGAGATGCAGTTTTTTCTTTACTTGTTCTTGCTATCAACCCTTCAAAGTATTATTTTTTTGCTTTGTAAATACCTGTATCAAAGCATAAATATCATACTAAAATATACTAACTTAGAATATATTTATGAGTTCTACCAAATACATTGATCTGTATAGATAACCCTCTGACATCAGATTTTTGTCTACTACAAATTATTGTTCCCTCGATCACATCCCCTTGTTTGACCTCCTTGCAATCTTTGAAGTAAAAAACTGTCTGTTTCCAATGGGTTGGTGTCTTATGCGGTCCAGTTGTAAACTCTATAGCATTAGGCAGATCGAAAAATGTGTCAAAATATCCAACAATTGATGTCAAACTGCCATCTTTTACAATTGGAAGTTTAAATTTAGAAGTGAAATTCATAACATCAATATTACAAGTGTTAATGTCAATTTCTTTGACAATGCAAGGTTCAGAAATTATGTTTTTGGATGCAACAATGTCGATACTTGCTTCCCGAACCACTTCAGATTTCATGCAATTCATTTTGTAGCCATAGACATCAGACCAGTAGTCTATTAGTTTTTTGTGAGTATCCACATCACCATTAGCAACAAGACTTATATTACACCTATTTGGCAACAACACTCCACCTGGCTTAAGACAGTGGTCTCTTGCGTAAATAACACTATCTAACATCCCCTCAAAGAGTAAGAAGTATCCCATCCATTCTGACACAATAATATCAACATTTTCTTCTAACTTTGTGTCTTCAAGTCTTCCTTTTACTAATGTTATAACATCTTGTAAATTATTTTCTCTTACAATATCCATTGCATGATAGATAACTTCTGATTGATCTAATGCATACACCTTTTTGGCTCCGGCTGTAGCAGCAAACATTGATAGAATACCTGTGCCGCAGCCAAGGTCGAGAACCACTTTATCTTTAATAGTTTCTTTATTATTTAAAATAGCATCCCTGTAGGTTTCAGTGCGGACTTTGTCTGAGAGCATGTCGTAATGGATACCGAAATGAGCATAGGTGCTGAAGTATCCTTCATCACTCTCTAAAGGAACATTAGCTACACAGTTAGCATTGACTGGAGATTCGTCATTGTTTTTATTAAACTGCCCTCCTTCCACCATAGATTGCATTGAATTCTGCATTTTGTGGATATCATCCTGTGCAATCTTCAACAGTGTTGCACTTTCATTCAGTTGAACAGTCAATAGCTGAATTGTCTGTTGAAGTTCACTAAAATGTGCCTCTGATAGTGTTACTAAGCCATTTTCCACATTTGCATGATAGGTTTTTGGTGAACTGGGCTTGTCAGTGAGAGAGTCAAAGTCATACATGAGCCATTCATCGTGATCCACGGGTTTTAAATATTTCTCATCATCCCACAGCACTTTTTTACTGCTGATTATAACCTCAGGGGCAGGCTTATTAGTCTTGATGTAGTTAATTAACTTTATGTATGAATAACAGTCCATGTTGAATTTTAACTTAAGTTCGTTCAAGTTAAATTTATGGACGGACTTGCAATGCGTGAATCCTTCTTCGATATTTGATAAAACTGTGGAACAAAACAAGCATGTTACCGTTGTGTCGTTAGTTTCCATTTCTTGCCATTCATCGTCCTCAAAATTATCCTCGTCACTGCTGAGATCTGGTACGTCTGACATGATTCCTTTAATTTAATTTATCGGTCGTAAATTCTGGTTATTTGCAGTATTATTTCTCAATTCATAAATTCAATAACTAAAAGAACATGTGAGATTTAGGAACTGAAGGTCTTTTCTTAAACCAAATGTCAATGTCAACTATTGTCAACGACATGACAGTTTTTGTTGATTTTTCTTTGCCCTGTTACCATTAGGCAAAAACTTTAGTCCATACAGTCACACCTTAGGTACTAAAAATCACAAAATATTTTATTAGTTTAGTTCACGATGTTTCTGCCAACAAATTTTGTAATTATGAAAGGTTTTCCTTTGTAACTCCTTATTTGGGACTTACCTATATGTGTAGGACGGCCGCCGGCCAGGTGGTGCGACGACTTGCTCAAGGCAGCTGGCAGATCCGAAGATCGAGCTCTGTGGCGTTATGTAGGCTGATGATGATGATGTAGAGCTTTAGCTGTCAGTCAGCATGCAACATTATAATCCGTTGCCATGGTAACTGTTACTAAGTGTTTAGTAAACAATTTCACATGTTCACAACAAACAGTCATCTATAATCGAAGAATCATGAAATTAAAAATATCTACTTTTAAAGAACCAAAACATTCAGGTATTGTTGTTTGCGTTAATTGGAATAATACAGAAGACGTATTTTCTTGTGGGTAAGTCGAAAATTCGTGTAAAAACAGGTAGATAAGATGTTGCACTTGGAACCATGATTTAATCACGCATAGAAGAATAGGTACTAGACTATGGTTGGTACCTACTATTTTAATGCATAACAGGTTACTTATCTACGGTAAGGTTGACGGGGGTTTACATTATCCACATAAAAAATAAAACATTTAAATTATTATTTTATTATATTTGGTATATCATTAGGTACCTACTTATATCAACAAATAATAAATGTCACGATAATTAATGTTATGCCATGACAGAGTGACGACCCGGTAAAGGTCGATGGAATCCGTTGGATGCGGCGGCGCAGGACCGGCCGTGGCCGCGTCGTCGTGGCGATCTTTGAGAGAGACCTATGTCCAGCAGTGGACGTATAAGGGATGATATGACGATGATGCCAAAATCGTTCTAAAAACCATAATAATTTCGATTTATTTTTAGTATCATCATCCACAGCCTGTCTGGTCCCACAGCTGGGCACCTAGGTCCTATCTATCGGGTATCATAGTACCTTGGTACATATAGCACCTATTCAATTCAATTTAATTATCGTGTCAATGGCTAAACAATGTTTAAGTAAAAATGGGCCACTTCATTCAATGATATTAGGCGTCGTGGCCAGACAGAGATCGTTCGTTGTGCAGGTTTTGGGGCACCAGGAAATCAATAAAAGCAGTCACATTGAGTTAAATTATGTATTCCACTTACTCAAACTCGATGCTATTGTTTCAGAGATGACCACAAACTTTTGAAATGGAACCTCGTTAATAGCGAATGCATTGTAGTCACAACATTACCCGATGATTTTTATCCAAATGATATGCATTTGTTTCCAAAGATCAACACAGCTGGGAATAAGCATCAACACGACGTTATTTTAATTTCAACTGCAGATGGCAAGTAAGTGTACAATAAGAATTACAATATGACATGCTTTCGAAATAAATATGTAACAATCGGCCTGTGTAGAGCTGGAGCTGTGGTAGCCTAATGGTATGACCAGTGGACTGAGATGTCAAAGGCCTCGAGTTCGAACCCAAGGCACGCACTATTGACTTTTCAGAAGTTATGTGCGTATTTATCACATGCTCTAGCGGTGAAGGAAAAACATCGTGAGGAAACCTGCATGCTTGAGAGATTTTCTCGATGGCATGTCAAGTCTAGGCTAGCGTGGTAAACCATGGCCTAATCCCACTCAAATGAGAGGAGACCCGTGTCCAGCAGTGGGACACTAATGGGTTGATGATGATGAAGTTAAATTTAAATACATATCTATATAACAGGATACTATATCCTGGTATCCTTATATTTTTAGGTTCCACATAGTAAATCACAACGGTCGTGTAGAAAAATCGGTTAACGCGCATCAGGGTGCGTGTCTCGTAGCACAGTGGAGTCCCGATGGTGCTGGACTTCTGACAGGTGACATACGACGTATTTAAGTACTAGGTATAATAGGTTACCTTGCGAAGTTCTTAGAAAAACCAGCCAAGTACGAGTCGGACTCGCGCACGAAGGGTTACTGGCTACCTTATTAAACCGGCGCCATTATTAAAACTGAGCAAAATACGGCAAAAAAAAATACGTTTTGAATAGAGCTCTCCTTAGATATTTGTTTTATTCTATTTTTGTTATAAGATTTCATGTATTTGCCTATAGAAATACATCATTTTTGAACATTTTGACCGGCTAGCTATTACGGTTCATGAGATACGTACAGCCTGGTGACAGACAGACACACAGACAGATAGATGGACGGACAGACAAACATACAGATGGACGGACAGCGGAGGTTTAGTAACAAGGTTCTGTTGGCACCCTTTTGGGTACGCAACCCAAAAAGGGGGCGCAAAAGGTAAGCGCCAACAGGGAGCCTTAAACTTGTTTGCCACCTTTTTTATTGGTATAAAAAAGGATAGTGGTCAAAATCAAATCAAGCAAATGTTGCTCTAACTTCATTCGAGCCTATTTTTACAGCTGGCGAAGATGGATTCGTAAAAGTATGGTCACGCAATGGTCTCCTACGGTCAACCATTGTCCAATCAGACGTGCCTTGCTTCAGCGCCGTGTGGAGTCCAGACAGCAGCGCGATCTTGCATACCAAGGGAAATTCACTTGTCATGAAGCAATTGAATTCCAGTAACAAAATAACAAAAGTATGTTCATTATAATTTATATGGGAGATACGTGTGTATGTGACAATATTAATATGGTAAATAATCGTTTAATTCAGAAACATTTTGTACACCAGTGGACTTAATGCAATGCCATTTTTATATTTCACGCCTGATTTTAAAACCATTTCTTTTTGCAGTGGAAAGCTCATGAAGGTCTTATTTTGTGTGTCTCCTGGAATGCTAACAATAATTTAATACTTTCTGGTTCTGAAGATGGATTTTCAAAGGTAATATCGCCTTTATACTAACGCTTATATAGTTTGAAAGATGAAAGGAGGCCTAATTATTGTCAATTATTTATATTTTCATTAGATTTGGGACACGTTCGGCCAGCAAATATCGGTTAGTGTGAAGCATGATCAGCCTATCACAAGTGTGAGCTGGTCCCCTGCTGGTGACATGTTCGTTGTAGGCAGCTATAACCTCATTCGACTGTGCAACTCAAATGGAGTAAGTCTGGTTAACTAAATATTTTGTTTCAACTGTTTACTTCCACTGTCACCAAGCTATCGTCAAATTTAACTATATCGAAAGAATTGGAAACTACGTTATTTAAATTTGTCCACAGTGGTCACACTGCCTCGATCGACCTACTACAGGCAGTATCTACAACGTAGCCTGGTCTTCTGATGGTACCCAGCTGGCAGCCGCTTGCGCTAACGGTCATGTTTTATTTGCCCATATTATCGATCGGTGAATAACTATTTCATAATATAATAAGGGTACTTTTACTCCTTTCTAATGATAAGAGTAAAAGTATTATTGTCAACCAACATCTTGTGTCACTACGCAATTACATGTTATGAGCCAACTGCCGAAATCTTCAAAAACGGGTGCAGTCACACTAACAAGAAGTTGTCTTTCTCTTTGAAAATGATAATAATTTGGTATATTATTTTTTAAGCAATTGCCCAAATCTAAAACTTGTTAAATAATCATTTTACAGTGAATATACGTGGAAGAACTACGCTTGTAACCAAGTTGGTCGCAAAGTGATTGCTATAAAAGACATTATTACCGACCAGAATGACCAGCTGGACTATCCAGATAGAGTCATACAAATTGCTCTGGGCTATAACCACTTGGTTATTGCGACAGTGAAGCAGTGTTTCATACATAAGCTAACATCTTGGAATACCCCAGTCACGTTCGATCTGAAGGAGGGAACTATCAGCATGATATTGCTGGCGGAAAGGTAAATCCATTAAGCTCATAGTAAACATTTGTCTCTATTGTTTTCACCTTGCCAAAGATTACAATTAAAATATAAGAGTTAGAAGTAATACATTGATTCCCATCCTACACTCATTAATCACTCAATCAAATGTCAAAAATTGGAACCTCTTGCCTTTAGTTCTAAACTCCGGCTTTAAAGTCACCGCCAGTATTCGATGTCTGTTGTTTTCGTAAACATTCGAGTTTTTTACAGATGTATATGTATAGTGGAAAGAGCGGGGCTATCAGTATATAGTTACATGGGTCGTCTGCTTGCTAGTCCACGTTGGGGAGCTCGGCCAGAGTCATTAGGAAGAGCTGCAGTATCATTAGGTCCAGATGCTTTAGCTGCAATCGACCAGGGTGACCGAAAATGTAAGTATTTTTTAAAGTACTTACCTGTATTCTGTTTCAAATATAATCCATTTGTTTATCCGTGCACCTTTTTGTCAGTCACTTCATCACTACTAGATTTACGTTACCAGGATAAATTTATTGATACTTTAAGTATTGGTACACATTATTTCTTAAATCTATGATTAAGAGCCTAAAATGTGTTTTTATATACTTTTTAGTCCTAATTGACTTTATTTCCTTCATAGTAATCCACGTCTTCGATCTCCCAACTGGCCTGATAGTCCGAAGCTCAGCTGACAACACCGTCACAAAGCTGACCCACAAGATGACCGTGTCTACGATTGCGCTCAGTCAAACAGGCCCCATCAATGAGAGGCAGCTCGCTTTGTTAGACTACAACAGGGACTTGTATGTTGTGACTGTAAAGGACAGCAAACCCAAGTTTATTAAATTAGGTAATCATTTGATAGCTACCTGACTCAATTATGTAATTGTTTAGAGGCGTACTTTGTAAGCGATGGTGAAAACTTTTAGGAGCATAATCCAAATTATTTTAACGTAATGATAATAACGATAACCCTAAAGAAAATAATCGCATTAATGAGTATGTAGTTAAACCTAAGTATTGGTACATTAAAAGATATACTGCAGAAGACGGCTCTTCTCATTTAAGTTAAACTTTTGGACTGAAACCTGATAATTTATACATACTTCAACGCAATATAGGTAGGTACACTAAAGTCTATAAAAATAATCCATACCTATTTATATGAGCATCTACTATTAATATAGATAATATTCTTTCGTCTTTTATGAAAGAGCTCGATTTATTTACAGGATCCCAAATCCTTAGTATATGCTGGAGTTGCGAGACAGAATTACTGGTAGGTCTGCGAGCTAACTCGGTGGTGGCTTGGTGCTGTCCACGTGCGGCGATGCAGCCTGACTGGCTGGCTCTAACCACTGTCAGTAAGGATGTCGTGTAAGTAATCAATTATCTTTACTTGAGGTATAATTTGACGTCTCAGTTGAAAGATTGGTTTCTACTCATCATATGAGGAGGCTGTATAATTTTTATATTTTAGGGATCTAGGAAGAAATCCTACGATACTAAGTATTGAGGATGGCGTAGCACACATATGTCGGGGCAATGGCTCGATATTGCACCTGTCTATTGCAGCATTCCCTGAAAAGCTACTCAAACATGTAGTAGCGAACATGTGGCAGCCAGCCCTACAGGTAATTGCTGTGAATTAATTTTTTTATTAATTTTAGGTAAAACATCATCACCTGCTTTGGTCTAGTGGTACTAAGTGCAACAGACTGTTGAGCAAGAGTTTTTGTATGAAATTCAAAAATTGTATTTTTACCAATCAAACGTAGCTCGGAATTTGGATTCTTTCCCGGTTAATGGCAATAGGCTCGCCCTGTATTACCTACATAGGATCTAAACCATCCCGCGAATTAGACAATGATATTCTCAAATAGTTTATTTATTGAAGTACTTAGCAACTCCAACCTTGGATTCGTGCCCTGTGCCAATAAGATCGCCCATCATTACCTTTTTTTTTTTTTTAAGTGCGGAAAAATCCTTTACGGACCTTCCCGTCGCCTGGGGAGGCGACAGGGTGTGTCGGACTCCGCATGAGCGTTTACCGACTAAAAAACCGCACCCGTCAACGCCACCAACCCAATTGCCGGGGCCATGGAATTCGCAAAAGCATGCACCACAACCCCGGCGGGCTTCGGTCCAGCTCTGGTCGCTGGACCCCGGCTAGGAGCGAGGCATCGCTCGCCTCGCATCCTCCGCGCGGGCGCACGTGTGACGAACACGCGCGCCGCCTACTTGGGGCCATTTTCAGGTCGGGCGGCGGACTCCCCTAGTCGCGCCCACCCGCTGGCCACAGCTCATGGAAGCCGGAGGTCTGTTTGCGCCCTCCGGCGCCCGGTGCGTCTACTGCGGATCGGGAGAGAGGTTGTGATTTCTCTCTCCCTTTCCGCCGCCTCTTTTGCGCGCATAACTTGCTCGCAGTAAGAGGCGGCGGCATCCCACGCGTTCGCGCTCCCGACCATGGATAGGATCACGGCCGGAAGCGAGAGGTCACCGCCGACTGCCGCTATGAGTTCACGGCGCTGCTCTGCCCAAGCCGGGCAGGCCTGGAGTGTGTGCTGCGCCGTGTCCTCAGGGCAACCCACGCAGTGGTGACAACCGGGCGATGGCTCCCGGCCTATGCGACACAGGTACTTGCCGAAGCACCTATGCCCCGACAAGACCTGCGTCAGTCGGAAGCTGAGGGCGCCGTGGCGCCTCTCAAGCCAATCCTCCATGATGGGTCTTACCGCCACTATCGTGGCGTGCCCTTCGCCCATCATTACCTGCATACGACATTAACCAACCCGGCGAAATAGGGGTGTACACTTTTGGCATTATAGCATATATTATATCACCATGGTCATTAGCAGAACGTCAAAGAACCATTTGAAGTGTGAACTTTTATCAAAATTGTCGTTTGTATTTGCAATGTTTCTTTATAGCTTTGTCGCACCGTTGAAGATGAAACACTGTGGGCTTGCCTCGCAGTTCTAGCCTGGCAGAATCATCAGTTAGAGGTGGCTGAGGAAGCTTTCGCATTGATACGCCAATATCATCAAGTCTGCTACATACAACACCTTAGAGTAAGTTCTAGAAGTCCTATTGCATTTTTTTATACCATAGTTAATGTCTGATCAAAATAGCCTGGTTAAAACACTGATTGACATATTTTATATATGTACTTTACTTTTCAGAGCAACATACCGGAAAAACTTTCGGCGCATTAGCAAGATAATCCTACATGTTATTTTAAATTATAATTATTGTTATTTAAAAAATTAAATGTACGTTCCTACTATCTATTATTATCTTGAATGGTACCAACAATTAGTTAGGAACCTAGGAACCTAATGCTATTTATTTAGACTTCAACCGCGTGCATTTTAACGAAAAATATGCTTATATTCGCAGTCATTCACTTCACCCGCTAACTTGTTCTTAGGTCAAGTTGTTTTATTCCCGCGGAATCCTAATTCATATCTTTTTCTTAAATTAAAGTAGGTACCCTAAGTTACTCCTTATTACAATAGCTATCTGCGAATGAAAGTCCCGTCAAAATAGCTAAAATAGCCGGTATAATGTCTATAGAATAAAATATAATTCAATATTAATTTATTCCAATAATGGTCTTAAGTTTTTCAATTTATAATATTCATTAAATTAATAATTTTATCGTTGATTTTATCTTAAATTCAAATATAATGAAAATGCATTATTTATTAACTGGTCTATAATATTGATTTAAATTATATAAATTAAATCACTAATAAAAATAATTGTTTTTTTTTTCAATATATTAAACATTTTACATAGTCCCTTCCCTAGTAGAGATTATTAATTGATTAGCGCACCTCTAATTCCGTTGACCTTTTTCATTTTTGCCTAATCTTTCGTTCCGATCATTGCCCTTTTACCTACAACCTCACTACAATCTCAACTCAATCGTACTTTGCTAGAAAGAGTAAAATATATTTGAAGTAAAGAGTGAGCGAGATCGGAAATTATCGGTGTTGGTTAACTTTTCATTGGAGAAGCTTAGTATGTTCATTCGTTCCATCTTCAGCTCGAAACTTTTCATTCACTTGCTCATTCGTTTAGTATTTATGTCAATGCGATGTGTGTTGTACGTGCTTCATGTTTTCGCACGAACGTATAACTTCGATACTAAACTATAATTAATATTATGTCAATGAAAATTGATATGATAAACAAAAGTTAATCAAAGTATTTAATTAACATTCAGTGTAAGTGACTTTCACTGACGGTAATGCTTACAGCGACGTGCCCTACATAAAAACATAGGTTACCGATTCCGAAAGAAAGTTTTAAAAAGTTTGTTACTTTGTTTTGTGTGATGTGAAGATGCAGAACATGGGTGTTTTTGAGGTGAAAATAGTGTTGTTACTGAACCTGTTACTTGTTAGCGGGGACGTGTATAACAATGATGTAAGCGAGCATTCATTGGAGTTGACCCAGTCCTTGAACTTAGCGCGACAAGAGCTGATTCAAGAGACATGCAGACGTTTTCCTCCTAGGTATGGGCTAGATGAACTTCTTCCGAGCCAGCTGGAGCACATCCTAATAGACGAGGAGCACAAGCTTCTCTACTGTTATGTGCCAAAGGTGAGTCTTTCAAGGTAAACCGGATTTGTGTACGGTCATTTCCAAATTTAAATATTTTTCGTAAATAAAGTCTGGACATTTTGACAAGTTAATTGATGGCCATCAATTTTAAGTTTGCTTCAAGTGTACTTACATAATAATCAAAAAATATTTTTTCACAGATCTTGACTTACAATTATTATATTTATGAATTAATGAATATTTTAATTACTTACTTATATGGTATCAATTATAAAAATCGGAACAGCAATAATAACTGCTGATTACATTATGGTTTTGATTTGTTATATAGAACATAATTTGACTGACCTTTTGCACTGCTGATTTTAATTTGAATAAGTAAATTTATTTCGATTAGGTATCACTAAACCAGGCATATCATGTTACCTATACTTAATAGTATCTGACTTACATATTAATATGGTCTGGAGTCTAGACATATTTATTAAAAGTATTTTTTTTTAAATATCTGAGTTAAGCACATAGTATTGTATGTCAATACATCACTTACTAAGTAGGTACCTCATACCTATACTAGAGATTTTGAATAAGGCAAAATATTTTCTATAATTTTAAATAAATTTCATAATCATGATTGTGTCCAGATTAGCAAGGATGTATTATATGAGATACTGGCCAAAGTAAGGTTTTATTAGTCCTCAAAGGGCTATTAGCTTAGCAGTAATAAAGCAACTATTAATAATGAATATAATTCATTTATTAAATTAAATAATAGGACCATAGTCTCTTTAGAAATGATTTAAATACAAATGGCACACAATAGTATGTCACAATGAAACAAATGTAAGAAGTCTCCTTGTTTGACATGAAAATAAAATCAAATGCAGTTTAATGATAGTCCACATTACCCCTTTCACTAAATAAACTGGGCTCTAAATTAAATGAAGTATATTATTCTTTTTATTAATAAGATGCTTTAATATTTTGTGGAAAAAAAAAGTTTTGATAAGGTTTTTTATTCAGGTGGCCTGTACAAATTGGAAGCGGATCCTCATGATACTGGCTGGCAAGTGGAATGACACAGATGTGCTGTCCATTACTGCCAGCATAGCTCACACTCCGGGAATGTTCCGGAACATGAGTACTGTGAGCCGACCAGAGAGAGACTTCATGCTAGAAAATTATCACAAGATGATCATAGTCAGAAATCCATTTGAAAGACTGCTATCAGCTTTTAGAAATAAGTTGGAGGGTGAAACACAAAGTGCCAAGTATTTTCAGGTGAGTTCAGGAACATTATGTTTTAATTATAATAATTAATTACCTACATCTAATATATAAAATTCTCGTGTCACAGTTTTCGTTGCCATACTCCTCCGAAACGGCTTGACCGATTTTGATGAAATTTTTTGTGCTTATCCGGTATCTATGAGAATCGGCCAACATCTATTTTTCATCCCCCTAAAAGTTAGGGGTAGTCCACCAACCCCTATAATGTGGCAAAACAACGTTTGCTGGGTCAGCTAGTCTTATATATAAAATTCTCGTGTCACAATGATCGTTCCCGTACTCTTCCGAAACGGCTGGACCGATTCTCATCAAATTTTGTGAGCATATTGAGTACGTCTGAGAATCGGCCAGAATCTATTTTTCATACCCCTTAGTGATAAGGGTTGTCCACCAACCCCTATAATGTGGCAAAACAACGTTTGCTGGGTCAGCTAGTATAAGTATAGATACCACCTCATCTACCCCTGAAGTAAGAGTGGTACAAATGCACATTTTCAAGTGTTTATCTATTAGAACTAGATAAACACTTGAATTCCAAATATAATGGCTTGCCCCCCTTTTACTGGCATTTAATATGTATTAAGTGTATAATGTATCACTAGCAGTAATAATTTTTACAATTAACACCACCAATAAAAGTTATCTTAGCATTAATCAACAGCTACATAACTGTACACTTTCACTCCTTCGCTACTTCAGAACACTGACATTGAAGATAGTAATATGATAATATCTACACATCGTAATCGTTATTTGACACGCAATTCGTTGATATCATATACACATTTATCAAAATAATGTCTACTGAAAGATGTCTTCGTAAATTAAACAGGCTTAGAACTTTGAATGTGATAACTATCTTTCAATTAAATATTCGTGTATTACCATCATACTATTGTAAGCGTTTTCTATTTAGTTGTTGCTTGGTAACTATCAAAAAATCTTATGTGGCTAAGGTAGGAATTACATTATGCCGCGTTATCTCGAACCAAACGAATAAAACAAATGAATTTAATATTTAAATGCATAGTCACCGTCCATATATTTGGGTCCAATGTGCCGGTCGCATCGCAAATTGCGGCCTCTATATCCACTAGCTAAATAAATATCAGTATTTTACACGTAGAGATTAAACTCGTCAAAGTCAGAGCCCCCTATTGGGCAGACCCGATATCTTCGATTTGTGCTTAACACAAAATTGGCAAGTTCACCCTTAACCCTTTTTGCATATGCGTATGGCAAACAGAACAAGAGCTAGATCAGTAAAAGCACTTTTATCTCGTTTCAATATTTACTTATTTTAATGTCCCATAGCTGGGAGAGAAGGTGCGCATGTGGCGCACCTTCTCTCGTTTGTAGAGGACATACTACTCCGCTAGCCTAGTATAGGCTGTCAGGCGTATAAAAGGTCTCACATAATTTCCCTTTACCTTCTGAGCATGTGACAAATACGTATATATCTTCGAAAAGTCAGTGGTGCGTAGTTCGGGATCGGAATCAAAACCTTTGAATTTACTGTCCACTGTCTACTAACTGGCGATAGGCTTGGCAATCCAATCCAAACCGATTCCCACGTCCTCTTAATTTCAAAGACCCCTGTCTGTACAAAACTTTCATATGTTCAGTTCTACATACATATTTAATGAAACGGCACGAGAAGCAGCTTAAAGTATTATAATTGGCAAACCAAGATAACACATAATACCTATAGAATAGGATTATTATTCATTTATATATTCATTGTAACAGTGATTCAAAATATGTACCTACCTACTTAGTACCAGAGTTAATTTAAATACTGACCGATTCATCGCTTGACCCATTTAACTTTGCTTTTAACCTATACTTTACAATGACTTCAGTTGATCGATAATTCTTTATTTCAACCAATTTTAATATCGATCGCTTCCTATCGATCCGATCCCATATCTATGTATTTTGACATTGTCTCATGAAGTTCGGCTTCTTATTTACTCAGATGTGGATACAACTGGGTCATAATTATCGATATCTTAAGGATAAACTTGATGTCAGGTTATGCGGGAATCCACTAACTGTAGATAAAGATATTCGTATTACGTTCGTGATCGACGGCTCAACGTATTGTTAAAAACACGGAAGGTTTGATATCTTAAGAATGCGCACCCATCGATAGGATTGCTTCGAGTAGCTCAGCTTAACCTGATTGATCAGCATGGTTATTGCCTACCCCCTGATATTGTCTGTGTGAAGTAATTACCTACCGTCTCAGCAAATTACTACTTGTTCGCTTAAACAATCTGACGTAACTTTTGCGTTATAATATACTTGTTCTGCATAAAATGTTTGCTGCATCACTTGGAATCAAGATATTAAATAATTGTAGACACAGATGTGCTGACTTGCTTGTGGATACAGACTTACATCCAGTTTATAGACGTAATCGTTTAATTCTTCAATAAATTGTTTTAAGTTTTGTTCGTATTAATTGCTTGCTCTATTTTTGTTTCTGGACTGGACGAAATTTTTAGTTACATGCGAGGCCTCAAAACAGACTTGTAGACACCGGTACATGGTTGAATAAGTATTCTTATGAATTTTTTTTTTAATATTGTCTCATTCTAGTAATTAAAACTTATGTTTATGGTTTTGTGATACCTACTCAATGATAATAAAAATGTGCATACAACTCGAAATCGCCAATGTTTAAATTGACCCTAGGTCATGAAAAAAACCGCTCAGTAGTCACACAACCAGATAAAAGATCTAAGTCTTTTAATTTTTTTTCTGTCACGTAATTTGTCGTAAAGTCGAAAAGTAGCGAAGTAATAAGTGTTATATTCGCATTGTAACAACCCAGTTTGTAGACTTGAGGTCAATATACAGTACAAAAATAAACCACTGAATTTTCTAGGTACTTACATCGTCAGCTGATAGGGACGTCCGTTCAAAACATTGCGGTTATGATACTTTAAATTGATAAATTAATTATATTTATTTCACTCTTCACTCAAATGCAACTATTCTGTCATACTTATAACTGAATCATTATACCTATATACGACTGTTAATGTTAACATTAGATACAACGGTTATATTGTAGACACTAGCGAACTAAATCATGTAAATTAGTGGTATCTGCGTGTAAGAAGATTTTAACTGATCATCTATTTAATTTTAACATTGCAGAGGAGCTTTTTACCGACGATTCTAGAAATTGGCATTGTTCTGATCAAATCATTGAAAACCTTTCAATAAGTATGCCACAACTGTATTTACATCAATTTGAGTGGAAGTTTCTTCTAGGCCATTTATTCCTCATTTTCCGTTTTCCTCAATACTTAGTGCAATTAGCGGGCTCAATAAGTTTTAAAGAGGAAACCACAGAAAGGAAACATATAAATGTACCTATATTTATAAAAATTGTAGACTTAGCGGTCCATCTTCGCACAGTTAGCAATAATTATAAACAGAGTATATAATACTCCACCTGCGATACTACTGTATCTTTTTTAGAGAAAAGGCACAGTAGCCTACATCCTTACGAACGATGAAATCTATCTCTTTGCCGAATTGTATCAAAACACGTTCAGCGGTTAAGGCGTGACGACACACACAAATCGAGTCACATTCATAATTGTTATTGCTCTCAACTGAAAAGAAACAATTCGTATCAATTAGGTTATTACATACAGGAGTTCGTCTAGATATAGAAATTACCATTAAATATGATCTCGGCCAACTAGGTTCATGGATGTTATATAGCCATTATCATTATTAACGACAAACGACGGCAAGAACTCAAGAGTCAACGAAGTTTAATGACTACGAAATCATTATCAATTCGTTTATATAAAAACAAATACAAGGTCAGAGGAATATTTTGGTAGACAATCAGTACATTATAAACATTGGATAATTCACCTTACCTATCTATTTTTTTTTTAAACTACGACATTTACCGTAATCAGTCTTATATGCATTGTGCTATCGCTGTATTTGAGCTTTCAAATTAAAATAAAACATAAATATGGTATTGTATTTCATCATTGAGAGCTGTGGTCCGAGCGGTGTGACCAGTAAGACTGAGATGTCAGAGGTCTCGAGTTCGAACCCAAGGCACGCACCACTGACTTTTCGGAAGTTATGTGCGTATTTATCACATGCTCAAACGGTGAAGGAAAAACATCGTGAGGAAACCTGCATGCTTGAGAGAATTCTCGATGGCATGTGAAGTGTGCCAACCCGCAGTAGGTGGACTATAGCCTAATCCCTCTCAATTGAGAGGAGACCCGTGCCCAGCAGTGGGACATTAATGGGTTGATGATGATGATTTCATTAAGATAACCTCAATCCTGGGTGATATTTTTTTTTAATATTCTGAACTTTAGCGTATTAACGAACAATATATGATTGATGGTGGTCTTGTTGCTATTAAATTCACAAGATTTTCCTCTCGCGAAGTCAATCATGTTCATGTATCTATAATCTTCAACTAAGTTTTCTATCAAATACCCGCGATATTTCAAGTGTAACACTAGCCACTGTCAACAAATATGCTGCAAACACGTTATTGTTTATTATGAACTTATTTAAGTAAATATTTAATTAGAATTTCAATTCGCAGGATCGCGTGGGAAGACGGATAATCAAGGCGTATCGCGAGAACCCTTCAAATGAATCTCTGGAATTTGGCCATGACGTCACGTTTAAGGAGTTCGCGCTGTTCCTCACGAACCGCTCCGAGGAGCTAGCCGATGTGGTGAACAATGAACACTGGCAGCCCATCACAAACCTGTGCCATCCATGCCTCATTAAGTACACTTTAGTGGGTAAGTACAGCTAATAACAACTTGCACAAAGGTGGTCAGGGCCGTAATTTAATTTTGTCAAGGTATAAGTTATGTGAAGTAGAATTTTGATCTGGAGGAAGATTTACCTTATCTTGTTGTGCCAAAACCCGCCCTACTCCCTTAGTGGGCTGCAATGCCCAACTCCCGCAGACTTAAACCGTATTGTTCAATCCTTGTTCTATCATTGGGGCCATGGAACTACCACACGAACCCCATTAACAGTGACTAGGATGTAATAATAATTAGCCTAAATACAAAAACACTACACAATCCCGTACTGGCCGTTCTTTATTAGAGTAGACCACTTATAATTAGTAATTAGTAGCATTTAATTATTTGGCCACGGGCCTCGAACGTAAGTAAGTAGGTAAGTAAGGGAATATTAAAACAATAGCCATTTAATAGCAAAAAATATCCAACCCAATAAACCCTTCTTATTTTCGGCTGGTCAATTTTGTAATAGCGACAAAGTTTTCGCAGTGTAGCAACCGGCGAGAGGCTAATGTCCCATAATGACTGTCTATGTAGGTACGATGGTTGATGAACATAACTCAAATTACAGTTGGTATAGAAAAATATATCATTATTGTCATGGTTGTCTGTGGTCGTTTTTTTCCGCACTTAGATTGTCGTATGCCCGTCACTCATTCTTTAAGTAATAGACATCTTCTATAGATAAAGTCGAGTCGAAAGACTAAGTCTAGTCTATACATATATACAGTACACCTTATTCCCAAGCGGGTAGGCAGACACTGCAGAACACAACACAACAGACAATTTTGCTTTGTTCGCATTTATACATCTTGGCATGCGACACCAAATGTTCACATCATGAGGTTTGGTTCAAGTCTGGAGACTCTTTTAACAAGTCATACGTAGGTATATACATATATAAAAAGAAAACAATTTATTATGTCACTTCAAGGGCAAGTAAGTATGTACTTTATTGCACAAAAAAAACAGATATTCGTTCTTGAGAAAATAAAAAAAACAAAATATTTCGTGTTCATTTTGGGCGACCGTTGCGTCCGCGTTGTCCCAACCGACAAACCTCAGACAAACAGGACCAAAAAGTTCCGAAATAGTTGGAATAATTTATACGGAATAAAAATATACTAAACGAGATTCTGGAATTGTTCGCGAGTGTTTTTAAGAAAATTAGCATATAGACTAGCTACAATTTATTTTATTTGTATATACAAAATATGGTGAAGTTCTACAAATGCTGAATGATTAATAGGAGCTGGGCTTTTTTTTTTATCAAACGATGCCTTGTAAGATATATGATCTTGATCTTGTATTTTGTAACGACACTGTCAGTGTCACAGAATGTATGGAACCACTAGCTTTTCCCATTGATTTGCATCACAAACCATTAATTATTGAGACGAAATTTTATGAAATTCAAAAACTCGTCGACAAACGTAAACAACGTTATATCTTTTCAAAGGGCAATTATGATGCTATTAAATCTGAACTTGATCTTATTAATTGGCCCCAATTATTACAGTCAATGAACTTAGAGGATGCCGTTACTGAATTCTATAGTAAACTATACGAGCTTAGGGATAAATACATTCCTGTGAAAACTATTAAACAATCCTCTTACCCTCCCTGGTATACGCAATCACTAATTAAAATTATTAAAGAAAAACATAAGTACCATAAAAAATATAAACGATATTGTAACTTATCAGACTATCACTCGTTCACATTACTGCGCACTAAACTCATAGAGTTAGAAAAAACTTGTTATAAAAATTATATGGAAAATATTGAGGCCTCTATTGTAAAAAATCCAAAATCTTTCTGGACATTTGTAAAAAGCAAGCGTAAAGCTGGCTCGTTTCCGAATGTAATGTTCTACCGTGAAACATCTGTGAATACAGGTGAAGATATTAGCAACCTATTTGCAAGTTATTTCCAGTCCACCTTCTTGGAACCAGAATCGACAGCTGATAGCGAGCAGACTTCTAATGAACAATGTGGTAATACTGCAATGTCTATTAGCACGGTTGATATAACCCACTCACGTATATTGAAGCTTCTCAAATCATTGGACCTCACCAAAGCAGGTGGACCAGATTTAATACCCCCAATATTCATTGTGACCTGTGCTGATAGTCTCGTTAAACCTATTTCTATCCTATTCAAGCGCTCCCTTTCTGAAGGTGAAGTTCCAAAAATTTGGAAATCTGCTTTTGTTACTCCTGTCTTTAAGAAAGGCGACAAAGCCAATATCGAAAACTACCGCCCCATATCCAAAATTTGCCTTTTTTCTAAAATTCTAGAGCGCATAGTTTACACCGATGTCTACGCTACTTACAAGTCGATTCTTGGCGATGAACAGCACGGGTTTGTTAGGAACCGCTCAACCACGTCTAACCTACTCCTATCACATGAATTCATCACAAGCGGTATGGCACAGCGACAAGTTGACGTAGTGTATACCGATTATAGTAAATGTTTTGACCGTATTGACCATTGCATGTTGCTGAGGAAGCTTTTGATGGCCGGAATACACGGAGACTTGTACCGATGGTTTTCCTCCTATATAGAGAACAGAACACAAGCTATTGCACTTCAAGGTTACACCTCCGGTTGGAGTTCTGTCCCTTCTGGCGTGCCGCAAGGCTCAATTCTAGGGCCCCTGTTATTCATTTTGTTTATTGCAGATGTCAAACAGTGCTTCCATCACTCATACATTTTACTATATGCTGACGATATGAAAATCCACAAAGTTGTGCGAGACATGTCTGATGCATATCAATTACAAGAGGACCTACATAGGCTTGAGATATACTGCCACCGTAACAAGCTCCGATTAAATGTCTCAAAATGCTTCCTCGTAACATTTTCACGGCGTACTTCAATATTAAATTTTGGTTACACCATAAACAATCAACTAATAAGCAGGCAGAATAACATTAGGGATTTAGGAGTAATCGTAGACAGCAAGCTCCTTTTTGACCAACACATAGATAACATAGTGACAAAGGCATCTAAAGCTTTGGGATTTATATTGCGCACCACGACCTGTTTCCGATCTCTTAAACCAGTAAAAATTTTGTATTGTTCCTTCGTGCGTAGCCATTTAGAATACGCGTCTCAAGTTTGGAACCCGCAATATCAGACTTACAGGTCTCGTATTGAGGGTGTCCAGAGAAAATTCCTCCGCTATCTAGATTATAAGGCACAGCAATACTCAGTTGACTATGAACAACGCTGCATAAGGTACCATTTCCTCCCTCTGGAGATGAGACGTAATATAAGCGATATAAGTCTACTTTTGGGCATAGCAAATGGTCACGTTGATTGTCCTGAACTCGTTTCTAATTTATCATTACGCACGAATTTGATAGGATTTCGGCAACGGCCATTATTAAATGTACCTTTCGCATTAACTAATTATAGGCGTAATGCCTTTTCATTAAGAAGTGCACTTAGCTTTAATAGACTACCTAGGGAACTAAATGTAGACTTGTTCTGCACCAGTGTAGCGACTGTAAGACGACTATTAGCACAGTTATTTTTCAATCAAACTTAAATCTTATATAACTCGTATGTACCCACTTATTTCTTTTTCATATCGATAATTTCTTTAACTATAGGTGGAGGCTTGTAATTAGCTATTTGTTAATATTATATTGTTTATATAATGTTATGTTATTCGTCTGTAAGCCTTCTTTAAAATAAAATAAATAAATAAATAAATAAATAAATAAATAACTTTGTCTGTTTCTATTGCCAACTAAAAATATCTAAACTGTATTATGTAGATAATATTGATGCCTATATGGATACTCTTATTGGCTGAATAAATACGCCCGTTTTTTTTTAAATTGTAATCGCATTAGGTATACGTAAAGGGATGTTATGGTATCGGTTAATCAAACTAATTATTCAGTTGTAGTGTAGTAGACTCCCCTGCTGATATTGTCTGCAGGACTGTTACATATTGTGTCTGCAAGCAGTAGTGAGCTTACATAGTAGTGTCCCCATTTTAGAGATAGTAGTGGTCAATGAAGTTACTCAAGAAATAAGGTTACAAATGACCCGTCAAAGTGAGAATGCGTGGTAATACCTTGGTGTTGCTAGCGTACATTGACCGCTTACCATTCAGTTCGCTGTATGCTTGACACCAAGGTGGTAAACCTCAGTGACATTAAGGAAAGTATGTCTACCTTTTAATGCCTAGCTTGAAAACTTAAACATAATTCCATTTTCTTTACTACAGTCGTTGGTCAACTTGTATGTTACTGTGTTAAAGGTACATTTACAAACACTAACGCCTAAACCAAAATAGCTACTTTACACTTGTGGGGACCGAAATCCCGTAGTGCAGGTCCATTGCGGCAATAATATCGGGAAATTTATCATTTAATCACTTTGGCTATAGAAATGCTTACTTTAAAGTTCGTTGTTCTTCGTTTATTGCTTAGACAAGTGTAATTGAAGTTGGTCAGGTTTTCTGTGCAAAGTGCAGCGACATTGAATTGCAATAGAGGGCCAGCACGTGTTGATTGGCCTTAATTTACTATTCGACACATACGTCATGGGCATTCGGTCCAATAATAGTTAATTGTTGTTTTTAGTGGTGGCGAGTTGGTCGTATGATTTTGCTAGGCTAGAATTTTGTACATATTGTTGCACATATGAATTAAAGTCTGGAGGATCTTCCAATTGTTACCTACCTTCGAAAAATCTCACGCTACCGATCATAATCTCTAGATTAAGTTCGACATAAAACGCTTGGTATTTAAAAATCCATACAATTAAATGTGGGTGTACATTAGTTTCACTTTATAAATGAATATAACCGGACATTATTACATAGCAAAAGTCGTATCAGGTTTCATTTCAAATAGACTAACTATTATTCAGGGTATTCTTCAACTATCAAAATATAGTTAGACGATTCTAAACAATACCTCTTATAAAGAACTGTCAGAGATACTGCTTTTTAATAAATAATGATAACAGTATTATGGAGAGATAATATTGGAGATTGATATTATTTTATCTAAAGCTCCTCTTACATACATAATCAACAACTGCTCCCGGATCTAGTATTTGGTTTTTCCTTATTATCTGTATGGTAACCATGGCAACACTATTATTTTTTTTATTATTATTTTTATATTTATTATATTTATTATTATATTTATTATTTATTTTTATTATTTGGAGTCCCACAGGGCAGTATTCTGGGCCCTACCCTATTCCTGATTTACATTAACGACCTATGTAATCTAAATATTGAACATGGCAAGATTGTTTCGTACGCTGATGATACGGCGATAATTTTTACTGCTAAAACCAGCAGCGAACTTTATGAGAACGCTCAACTAGGTTTTAATGATGTAAATAACTGGCTTAAACATAATTTACTAACTTTAAATGCTGACAAGACAAAATATATTCACTTTTCTATGCGTAAGCCTCAATTTAATATAACTAACCCTCACCTCTACGCACATCATTGCGAAAACCGTTCAGTCGGCATGTGTAATTGCCCTAATATATTTAAAACATGTAACATTAAATACCTAGGGGTTATTATTGATGACACTCTTTCCTTCAAACAACACATTGATTACATGATTAAAAGAATGCGGAAATTAATTTATGTATTCAAAAAACTACGAACTATCGCGGATTCGAAATTGATTACACAAGTTTACTTGGCTTTAGGGCAATCAATAATTAGTTACTGCATCACTTCGTGGGGCGGAGCGCCAAAAACAAACATTCTTCCACTTGAAAGAGCTCAGAGAGCAATTTTGAAAGTAGCCAATTTCCATCCATTTTTCTTTCCCACGGAACTCTTATATAAATCCTGCAACGTGCTGACTGTTCGTAAACTTTTTATTTTGCACATAATACTAAAACAACACTCCATGCTTACCTACAATGCTGACATTACTAACAAGAGACGGTTCGATATAGTCTGTACCACAAAAACAACCTCAAAATATGTATTTGTAAATCGATTCTTTACGTTTCTAGGCCCATTCATGTACAATAGATTAAATAGAGAACTTAGTATTTATAAATTAAATTATTCTAGATGTAAGAACTTATTAAGTCAACATTTAAAAAACATTACATACGAGCAAACAGAAAACCTACTCGTAGTATGTAAATAAATGCCTTGACATTAAATCTAAGTTTCATTATTATGTAGTACTTTACTCTGAATTAAACAATATAAGCTTATAAATTTGTTAATTTAAATTTAATTAAAATATTTTTATTATTCTTAGCCTGAAACACAGGTTTAACCTAGTTCAGGCATATCATAAGTAATCTTTTATATTTAATTGTAAGATATCTATTGTTAAAATGTACAGCACTTTTATTTAATAAACAAATTATTATTATTATATTGTTATTATTATTTAGGGTTAATCTAAATGCGTTTGTAATTATCTCATTTAAACGCAGTTGCTATTAACTTTACTTATCAGAAGTAGTGTTGCCCAAATTCAGTCTTGGTCTTGCAGTCTTGGTCTTGTTCTTGCGTTTTTGCAAGACCAAGACCAAGAACAAGACCGCGTATTTTTAGCAAGACCAAGACCAAGACTGACCGTGCAAGACTTGAGCAAGAACAAGACATAGCCTGCAAGACTCTTGCGTCTTGCAGCTAGGACTTAGCGCTATTTCACTGAGTAGTTAGGTGTAACAGTTCGGTGTATAGGTAGGTACGCTTAGGAATTCTATGAGACGCAAAAAACTGTATCAAAGAATATGAAAAACTGGACCTATGCGCATTACGACTAATACCATAAACATAGCGAATAAAAAAATATCTATTAAAATCAATCTGAGTGCATGCATAGTTATGTTTTAACCATCGGCACTTTGATAATGCGGCATCAAAGGTTTTGTACTTACATCTCAAAGAAATTTGCCGCTTTTCGGAAGTACATGGTTATGATACACGCGCCGGCGGCTTCTTTTGAAATCTAAAATAATCGTTGCCGCCACGCCGAAATCATAACATTTGTGACACTATTTGATTGCCGCCATAGGGCGTAGGTATACTCATGCAAAATAATTTCGAATTTTTTTAAGAGTACCTACAGGTGTTCCAAAGAATAAATAAGTTTCAGAGTGCTTAGAATGAAAATGAATACATTATACTGATCACGCAAGTAGTATTATGATTAGGATAAAATGGTAAGGATAGGTAGTAGATGTCATATTAATTCATTCTAGTAAGTATATATTATAATATTGATTACTTATATGGTTTTAAACTAATTACTTAGGTACTATTATTGTACATTTAGTCATTATATTTCTTAAGTTTTTACAAGAAAAAATAGCAAAAAAGTGTTCAAATATCACCTGTTTAATAAATATTCAAGTTATTGTAATTAATTTGTTTTTTTACATGTTTTAGCAAATGTAAGCTTATAAATCATAAATGTTTATTAAGAAACAGTTACTTCCATGGAAAACGACATATAGGTCAGTTGATTTTTCGAATTTCTTATCAAATCTTCAGTTATTTATTAATCTGCTTGATCTTTACTATGGCTATGTTAATTCAAGCTCACAATGTTCCAATTCTAATACGTTTTTCTAAGATTTAAAGTAAACTTTAATAAATAGTAATAGACTAATAGGTAATTGCAAGACTTGCAAGACTCTTGCTGCAAGACCAAGACCAAGACCAAGACTGGGAGCGCAAGACCAAGACCAAGACCAGGTGTATTGGCGCAAGACCAAGACCAAGACTGGCTAAGTCTCGTCTTGTTCTTGCATTTGGGCAACACTAGTCAAAGGTTGGCTTTTGAGCGTATTCATTATTTAATCGTACTCTTCACATTTCACCGAAGACATCCTAGTTACAGTTTTTGGTAGATACTGACGCATGACGTTGAAAACGTCAATTGATTCGGTAATCGCTTACTATTTACTATTACTATACTACTGGCCGTACGTTTGGTTGCTGCCCTTGCGATATAAAAAAATAAAAAGAACATCAGTTTCAGCTCTATGGTATCGCATAAATAAGTTTTGCCCTCCCTGATTGCAGAATAACCTGGTGACGTAGAGATCAACTAATTTAATTAGATTCATTGAAATGGAAAACCAACGATTCTTAATTGTATTTTATGAACATGCAATAAACTATAATTTCTAATCAATTTGTACAACAATTGTAGGTTAAATGTATGAGGTAATATGTGGTGAGTCGCGTCCTATGTAGATAATTAAAGAAGATTGGCAAATAAATTTCAATTGAGCGTCTCTTGTTGTTCCGACTCCGAGATCTTCAAAATTGAACTGCTGTACTAAATTTGACGAAAACCTTATGAAACTTACTGAAATAGGTAATAATTCTTGGGCTTTCAGGACCTACCACTAAGTCGCACTTAAAAGAGAACTAATAGAATTAACATTACTAACAAATATTATTTTTATAAAATAACTGGCTATATCTCATTAAAAAAAAACTTAAACAATAGGCTGTCGCTGTCTTGATTACAATTTCTCACAAATAAGTAACCTACCAAATAGTCCAGCTATTTGCTTTAATCCTTTTCATTATAAGGAATACTGTGCCGATGTCTATAATACTGCGAAAGTCAAAAGTAATAATTATGAAAAAATTAAAAAATAATACAGTTTTGTTGGAACACTTATTAAAGCTAGAGAAACGTCGATACGTCTGGGTGAAGCAGTCCTACTAGATTCGATTCTTCTAAATTGAATTAATCGTTCTCGGATTGAAGTGATATATTAAATTCAGTAACAAAAGGCGTGACCAAGAAAAAACTAAATACATCATATAAGCGGTACGGATTCTGAACGATGTGCGGGCGAAGCGGATGTCGGTGACCTCCAGGTATAGCTTCGAATGGTATATCTACCGACGAGTTACAATGTTCAATTCTGTGCATTGATATAATATTAGAACAATCGTATCGTCAGTTATAAAGAAACTCCTCAATGCTGCTATGGATTTATCCTCGACAAACCACTTGAAACGTACCACTACATTATAAATTTATTTTAAAAAGTAAATTTAAAGGTTATTTAAACACCGTGATCTTTGTGGAAAGTCCACGTTTTTGGGATATTAGTGTTGACATTACCTGATTGGTTCTTTGGTGAATGAGTAAAAAGCAATTTTATTTCATAGAAAATACTGATTGATTGACTGACCGTCGGTCTTCCTGTGACTATGGGTGCTATAAAGTTCGAAATGTCGCGATAAAGTCTGTAGAAGGTAGTTTTATTTCTGTTTAATATTCGCGTACAAAAAGTGACGTCATTTATAGACAACTGTCATACGAGCATTAATATTAAATTTTTAATTCTTATCAATAACACCTTTATATCTATCTTGCATAGGTGTCAGATAAGTATGTCAAAGCTAGTAACACTTCACTTCCTAGTATTACAAACTAGATTCTAACAGGGGAAAATAGGTAT
Source organism: Craniophora ligustri (assembly GCA_905163465.1). NCBI lineage: Eukaryota > Metazoa > Arthropoda > Insecta > Lepidoptera > Noctuidae > Craniophora > Craniophora ligustri. The sequence continues at coordinate 3,718,207 of LR990956.1, forward strand.
CACCAGTTTCCAAAGACTGGTATTGACGTTAGAATGACCACATAATAATTGTAAACAAACATATCCACCCGGTATTTGTACATCTGGGTTTTGCCTTAAGCCTTCAGGTTTTTAGTTTCGTTTCATAAAATGTACGTCTTATCGATGACAAATACTTATTGTATTGACATATTGTATTTATCTCTAACTGGTAAAAAGGTTGAATCATAGATTATATTGTTTATCTACGTTAGGTGGCAGCGATTCAGTTTTTTTATTAAAAATAGGTAACATTATCGGCAAACTCTATCTACTTGTACATTGATTAGTTTCTTATAAATTGTAAGATATTATTTATTTTGTCGAAGCAGAAAAAATCAATATGGCAGAATATAAGTCCAAAACTTCGATATAACAATAATTATAGTCACAAAGATATGGATATGGTTAAGGCATTTCCCGTCATTTATTCTTCAAGTTGAGATAAAGATTTTAAGTTATGTAGTGTAATAATTACCTGATTAACATCACACCATCGGAATTATCATTTATATATCGTAAATAAAGACTGCATTCATGCAAAGTCGTAGGACCTGTTATTTTAGATTACAATACAATCTCTAAGCTTCTCCGTATCCTTTATCGTCTTTCAGAGAACCATATTTCTATCATCTCTTGGAGTCTTTCTGACAAGTACTTGCAACATAAGCAGGCATTTTTTGACATGTGCCTGTCACATATTACTCAATATCGTCTGTGATTATTTCGAGGGAGGTATTATCTACTTTATGTAGTCATATCCTTAAGGTGGAAGCTCCACGCTAAACAGCCCTTACATTGTATACAATTGGATTGAATGAGTTTTTCATGAAATAGACAATCAATACAGTTATATGCACTTTGAGGGCTGTTTTATTGATTTAAATAATTATAATTCTGTAACTAAATACCTATTACAGGCGCGAATCATATTTTGTTCAATGTACAGCCTGACAAATACCGGCAAATTGCAAAAAACGTACGAAAATTTGAATTTCGCGGGCTAGCGTCTAGCTTCCACCTTAAAACAAAACACTAGTAACCGGCAAAAAGCGGGTGCTTTTGGAGCTTGTTTTCCACGGTCAAAAAGATCCAATTAAATTGGGTTTACTTTGAAGAAATTATTAATACGCAACACCTTCAATGATACGCCTTCGATGACACGCAACACCTTCAATCAGCTGGTATTGTTGATTTTGATCAACACCATTAATCATATTCAATCTCCTATGAAGTCTTCATTGTAGACATAGTGTTGTCTATAAAACAGAGGAAGAATATGATAAAACACATAGATAACAAATATTAGGTTCCATAAGCAACATCACTTCATGGCCATATGTTTTTTACCGAAGCGTTCGTTCGGTTACGCAAGCAACCTGTTCTTCGAACTAAGATTTATGAGTATAACCTTGCGAGCATAAAAATCTAATTTTATAGTCGCCGAATATTTTATTGATGTCACTCGAGTTAATTGATTAATTTTCTTGAGTTTTATATTTATTGGTGTTACTGTTTTCTATTATTACGAAGATGTCTGTAAAATGAAGATATAAAAAACGTAAAAGAATATTGTAGTCTTTGGGGTCAGTTTCCAGTCTTTCCAAATGCTCCAAATTAATATTTCACACGAAGCAACTGCTATCAGACCCCCGACCCACAACCCGATAACTGAGAAAAAATTTATCAAATAAGTATTTATTAAATGATTTTAAATTAATGTAGTTCACAATCGATTATATATTTTACACTTGATAATGATCTTTATATCCGATAAAAACGGTAGGTAATTCAATACCACATACCTATTCTTGATGTAGGTTATTCATTATGTGCCAGGATGAGCTTGAAATTATGAAAGGATTTCCTCTCGTCTTCCTGCATTGTTTTTACGTTCTAGGTCACAATTAACTACATCAGTTTACTGATTTATTACCCTTATGCGGATATTACGCGTAAACATTAAAATAAAACAATTATTTACGTGTTTTAGATTGACATTATTTATTTATAATCCCAACAGAGTCTTGACTAAAATTATATCAAGATGGCATGATGAAATCAGTAAAAAGTAGCTACGTCAGTGTAATAAACATTCTAATTATACACATGCGCAAACGTCAATACACCTTCAAGTATTGCATGTATGACAAGTTATAAAAAAGTGTAGTACCTACACAAGCCTATTACGGTCGATATAGTCAAAATAATTATTATAAAAGCTTATTTGAGCATTATGACACAGCGCCATCTCGTTCCGAGCCTAACGACGAAGTTTGTGTTACAGATAAAATTATTGAAAATGGGTAGAAATATCCGTGCTCATCACATAAACTTTTCCTTACCCGGGACCGTTACCACGGAAGGCAGGGTCAATACAGTCTTATATCTGGTTCTCGAAGTTTCTGACTATCGTATAAGAATAAGGACATCAAATTCATGTTGGTACTAAGCCTACCACGTTGTCCTACCAAATTATATATCTCGACTCGAATCCAAGGCACCTTGTGAGCGTTAATATTACCACTAATTTAATTCATTCATTTTATATTAAGGCTGTAAGTGTAGTTCCTCAATTTACATCCGAATGTTTAGACAGAGGAGTGATTTCAAGCACGGTATTAGACCATATGATACACCAGCAGCAGGCGATGTTGTTTCCGCTAACCGGATCTATGTACCTACTTTGAACTGCTACCAAAAATATAATATAGAAATATTGAATTAAGGCTTTGCTCTAGGTAGAAATCAAATAGCCATCAGACTTACAGTACTACTAGACCAATAATGTCCAATAAGCCCAGGTACCGCTAGACGATTATTTAACAATAACTTAGTAAACTGTATGTAGTTTTGTCAAACTTGAGGGATATGATAGTTTTTATCTCAATTTGTAATCAAAATATGTTTATATTACAACGAATAACTTAGCCATAATAAGTTTCCTTATTTGTCTCCTAGGCAATAATCTTCTACGTAAAATACTTCTTCGCCCTCATCCTCTTTACCTACACGACTTCTAGCAGTCTGATTGCGATCATCACATCAACGAGACGGCTAGGTATTAATCTAGCACCTGCTCCATAATCATAAGCGGTCACAAATATTACTGTTGTCATACCGCAAGATATAAAAGTCCTTAACAGTAAAAGTAATCAACAGACTTCGTGGTTCTCTTCAATTCAGAACATTCGGCATTGTAGGTACCGGTTTTATCTACAAATTACAGACAACTTGATAATCTTATACAAGTAACAGCCTTTTTTTGTCATGTTCTCTGGCCATAATTGCTAGCTAAAAAATCTTCTATTAAAAGCGTACAAGACCTGTAATTTTTAGCAATAAATAACTCTACGCTATAATCTATTAAAATGTATATGTTTCAGTATAATTCAGTATTTGGATTTATCAACCTATTTCTCATTATAATTGTTTTTTTTTTTTATAATTGTGTATGTAGCTACTGTGATACCAATTAAAATTATTTGAAATTTCATCTTTCCCCTTCTAGCAACAAAATATTGAATTAATTGAGAGTGCTAGATGCTTATCTACATACATTGTTATATTGTTATCATATATACATAAATTAATCTAACCATTAGTTGCTAATTAAAATTTAATTCTATATCACATTATTCGTTAATAAATTTAACACAAGCCCGTTTGAGGAAATTAGGAGCAACATGTAACATAACACATACACGACTCTATCCACGAAAGGATTGTAAGAAGTAGTGTGAACCGGGTGCAAATCCAAACTCCAAGCTGCTTCTGAGAAATCACTTAACATGACCTAAGATGTCACCCTGAGCAGCTGCTCTTCCAACCACAAGACAATAAAACAGAGTAAATGTAGCGTAGCTTTAAATAACAAACAAACAGTTTCCGTATCGTTTCGAATCGCTTATATCCTCGAAACTGCCACAGAGTCCCACGGCAGAGCGTAAACATGACATGTCAATGACAATGCGGCAAAATTCACGACCTCACACTATGTATATGTATAATAGCATATATTAAGGTTACAGAAATAACAAAAAATATTCACATACACAAACACCAAGACGAATAACAGTGGTACCCTTAAATCCTACAAATATTTGCCTGGTGGGTTGACCGAATCCGCAACGTGTGACGCAGAAACCACTCAAACTGCTCTAATCGGGTCAACTAAGTCACTGAATAAATGTGACAATAAAATATGGAGTACTGAAACATTGCCTTAAATCTAATTACCCTAGTTTCATCATCATCATCAACCCATTAATGTCCCACTGCTGGGCACGGGTCTCCTCTCAATTGAGACGGATTAGGCTTATAGTCTAGCACGCTAGCCTAGTGCGTTGTTTTTAATTACCCTAGTTTACTAATGTTTAAATTGAGTATTCATGATTGATAAATTACAAACATCGGGTTAACTAACAAGGCTGACCACTATTCGACTTCATTGGCTATTGTTTACAATAGACTTGATTATCTTTATATAATGACCGTTTGATCTTACCAAGAGACCATTTTCGTTTTCTAAGTAACGTCATTTGACAACAATAGATTCGACTTACATATTTCTCGGATTTTGCTTAGAAAATATCCACACAAGGGTATTTTTAATCAACTCAATAAATGAAATAATAAAGAAAACTATTATTCACGCATTTTTCCTTGATAGGTAGGCAGAAACTATAGAACGCAATTTGCTACAATCCCTGCATACCATTTTTGCTTCGTCCACGTTCTCGTCGCCCGTGGGGACCATGGAAGTGTCACATACTAATTATACAGGTACAATAGCTCTACCGTCCCTAATCTATAACTCATTAACTATATGATATATCTCGCCAACGCTTGATATACTAAAACAAACAATAGCGAACAATAATATCAGAGGGTAATTAGAAGTTAATTAGAAGCCGGTGATGTAAGTTACCCAATTGTTTGTCACGTCAATTAAAACACAAAAAAATACGAAGGCGTAAAACACCAACATACAATTTCATTTTAACAGCAACACAACAGCCCTACTCGATTGGTAATTTGCTGTATTATTAAGGCTCCTTTTTCAATAACTTTTGTCAATGGAATCAATTTGACTCAGACAGCTTTTGAAAAGAAAATCTGTCGAAGATTACTCTGATGAAAGTTTTTTTTTTAGTATACAATATTTGAATATATGAATTCGTTAGTAGAAGTAGAAACGTTAATTTTTGTTGCTACCTACGCTGCTAGTTACGACTCTAACGTTACATGTAATTTATTGGGCTCCATTATTATAACTGTATGAACATACATAGTTGGATATACTCATATAAGTACTCGTAGAATTTGCAAAATGGAAAAATTTTATTGTTTTCTCAGTACCAAGATGGTTTTTTTGTTCATATCTGTTTGTGTTATTTGCCTAAAATTAAATTAAATATTTGTACGTCATATTTTAACAAACATTTAGGTTATTTTACTTGAAATGCCTTTGATTTTTTTCCTTTTCTTCGATATTACCTCCATTGACATAATATATATCATATTTATACCAAATCTTTAGCTGATCAAATCCTCGTACTTTGAATCCAGCAGCTGCAAGGTATTATAAAGTTTTTATTCACCGTCTAGTTTTTTATCATCGTTAGAACCTGCTTATTCGGTTGCGTCATAGCCTTTAAAATATCATCAAATGAATTTTAACGATCTCTCTTGGGTTCCGTTGTTCAATGATCCTGAACTGTGAATTATTAACTGCGGAAGTGCTTCCATAACGTACTGATTGAATTTCATAAATGTAGATGGTATTCCAACATTCTATTTCCTGTTTGCCATTTTAATATTTCATTAGTATCGGATCTTAATATAGTTACCAGTTTTGTCTCGTCTATATAGAAAGTTAAAAATTTATAAATGATAAGTATTCTTAATCTTAGTATTTTTGGACAAATGTTTGGCGTTCAGGACATCTATACTAATATTATAAATCCGATAACGTCTGTCTGTTAAATAAATTGTAAATAGCTGGATCACGTTGGGAAAAAGTAGATTGGACGATGGAAAAAGAACCTACATTTATCCTATACTTACTAGAGGCTACGCGGATGAAATTGCGCGATAAATCTAATCCTTTAATCTATTCAATATATTCTATTTGTTCTTCGAGTCAATAACATCTTAATATGTTAAGTACATATTCTATGTTCTAGTTTACATACATTTACAAAAAGTTTTGTAGGCCTACTACAAGTAAGCAGATGTTGACCGTTATGAATAGAAATTTGATAATGCCATCTGACAACACTGCTTCTTCATATTTAATACCTACCTTTAATGTTATCATAATTGTGTTCGATAAAGTTTACAGGATGTATCTTTGGCAGATCTCTTATAACTTTTAAAGATCAATCTGCACGTCATTTGTTTTTGTTTTCATACTGGTCTCGCATTAACAAGATTTTTTTTCCTATACATTTTATTACATGAAAAATAAATTATACCTTGTAATTTTTGGTAATAAATTCGTAGACGTGTTTAATAATAGTTGCAAAATTAGTTGATAAGTACTAGATTTTAAGTTCTGTCATTAAGTTCTGTTCTGGGGTCGTATGTGTTAAGGGTCGTATGTTTTAGATGCTATTTGCTAAAACGTAAAACCGGGTTTTACTTTTTAGCAACGGATTCCAGTGCAGATTTAGGATCCGTTGAAAAGTATTTAAAACATATATGTATAATATTTTTTAGTTTTACAAAGAAAACCAACATAATCAATGAGCTATTAAAAGATGAATTAAGTTATCAATTTTATTATTTTCCTTGCATAACCCCCAATGACCTATTACAGTCAAGCTAGCTCCTAGCTACACATTCGTGTACTACTATAATCTTAGAACAACCTCCAACAAATAGTCACCGACTAAACACAGGTCAAATTAACCTTGACTTTAGTATAATTGCTAGAATCACGCCATCGACGTCACATTAGTCGCGATGTTATAAATAATTCCAAGTACTCTTAACAACACTACATGTCGCTAAGAAAAAAATGTATATAGTAAGTATCTATTATCATCATCAATCAAAGATAGACCACTTCTAGTAAATTCCTGTCCACCTAATCTATTAAAGCCACTGTTGTCTTTTGCAAGTTGTCGCTTTATGGCTCATCCGCAAAGTTTTGCTAGGCTCAATAGTGTGATTTTGGTAGGGGAGGAATGTGAATACATGCCCTTGGACCCGGTACTCAATGATGAGATGAAGAAACACCCTGCCGCTTTCCGCGGGCGTCGAATGTCTATGACAATTTCTACACAGTCAACAAAATGTTCGAGCTGCATCAAATAACTCGTTTGCTTCAACGACTCTTATTAATAGAACAATACCCAATCTGTCAGCAAATCTCTTTAGTGAGGAAAAAAAAATGACTATATGTCTGTGTCTATATACGTGTATATATATACTATACTTATGTCTTATGACGAATGGAATAGTAATAGTAATCAAGTCTTCTGAAAAACTCATTAACGCAAGACACATGTCATTGATGCATTGCCCACATTACGAGGTTCTTCAGATATATTCCTAAAATACCATATGCCACTAAAATAAAATTATGCTGTTGGCTCCATCGTGTTTTGCAAGTAGGCCGAATATTTTTGAGACTGTATCGCGTGTCACAGTTCTAGGAATTTTTTTAGGTAGTCTTAGTTTGTTTCGGGGAGACATTGCCAGACAGAAAGGGATGGCGATATGTTTTTGTCTTAAGAGGGAAAAAGATGCAACACGCAGTGCCATCAACACTAAAAATGATGTATGTGGTCATAAAAATCGTATTTAATTTTTGGACCAACTTTAATATCTAGAAGTTTTAATGAAAAAAGGTGAAACTTTGTGGCTCTAACAAGTAACTTTTTTAGGCCATTATTCATGTTTAATTTTCCAAAAGTGAACTAGGTAAATAGATCCTAATGTTACAAACCCCCTCAAAACGTATTCGAACGTATTCAAATATATATTATAGAATTCGTTATGAATTCTTGTTTACACTCTGACGTCACTCACAAAAACGTTAATGTCGAAAACCTATTTGTTTACTTGAATAATGATGTTACAATGGAAACTTGACGACAAATGTTTCCGGTATTTAATGAAAAGATAAAAACTAGAATTTTAGAAGAAGAATTCTCAAAACCTTGTTTTACGAAACATTGGTATTAGGTACGACAAAAACTACCGAATTCATTAGTTTTTTTTTAATGGTGCGTTATGGACCATTAGGGATTACTCACACTTATTCAGCTCTATTCAGCTTATGTCGCATCTCCATACAAAATCGTTTGTTTTCCATGGACATAAAACTGAATAGCGCTGAATAAGAGTGTTTAGGGCAGTTAATGTGAACAATAACATTAATTGACACATACTTATGATACTTTGTGTAACACAGATCTAGACTTAAAACGGAATAGTGGACACCCTTTGATACTTTCTCTCGCAGAACATCAGACATAAGTACTTGTATAGTATTCTTTCATTCATCAGCAAACACATCACATTCGACGGAGTTGAACATTTCTATCTCTCGGCTCTATCAACAATTTGTGCCGGCTTGTAAAATAAATAATTAAATTGGTAAATATGATCGGTGTAAGATGTCTGATAAAGTTTAAATTTGGTACAAGTAATAAAGACTGATGAAAGTACAATAACAAACAAAAATCTTAAAAAGAAAACGGTTTCAAAAGTTGCATTACCAGTTTAATTACCTACCTTTAATTTCGTCTTCAAGTCCAAAGAAATACTTATAATAATAGCCATTTGAACTAAAAAATAGAAAATAATTAAAATACTGTAAAGGACATCGCGATAAAATTTATAAAATACTATATATAATAGTTTTATTTAATATTTGTATGAAAAGTTAGTGGTGCACTGATAGAGGCGATAGAAAAACCAGTTGTTCATTAATTCGTTCATAAATGAAATAATTTCTGATAACAATTTATCGAGATAAAATTATCTAAATAATCGTGCAAAGAACCAAGGCCAAAATATTTATTCCTGTCAATGGCTCGCCTGTTCCGTTGCCTAACAATGTTTTCCTAGAAACGGAATTCTTAGTATGTTTATATTATAATAATATTGGCGAACCATGCTAGACGCTGCGTCCGGCCACATTCGTGTATATCTAACTAGTGTATCAATTTCGTAGCTTGATATTTTTAACCGACTTCAAAAAATTAAGCTGCATTGTAGTCGTAGCCAAGTAAAACTTATTTTTTAATGAACTTAATTTCTTACTATCATCGCAAACTAATTTATATACATTAAGAAACTTGTTCTTTTTTGTCTTTGAAGTCAGCTAAGTTTTCTAAAAACTTAATGACATAGAACTTTAGTATGCTTTGTCTGAACAAAAAAAGCTTTTAGACCTTTTCGGCTTTCAGTATATGGGATACAACTGAATTTTGCATGAATAACTGCAATCGATCCTCTCCAACCAATATACTGAGCAATACCACTAATGATTATTCGTATTACAACTGAGAAGAGACAATACAATACAACTAAAAGAGCTGTGGTGGCCTAGTGGCGTAACCAGTGGACTGACATGTCAAACGTCTCGAGTTCAAACCCGGGCACGCACCACTGACTTTTCGGAAGTTATGTGCGTATTTACCACATGCTCAAACGGTGAAGGAAAACATCGTGAGGAAACCTGCATGCTGAGAGATTTTCTCGATAGCATGTGAAGTCTACCAACCCGCAGTAGGCTAGCGTGGTGGACTATAGCCTAATCCCTCTCAAATGAGAGGAGACCCGTGCCCAGCAGTGGGACAATAATGGGTTGATGATGATTACAACTGAGACTATACAGTGGATTCAAAGTTAGTGTATAGACATGTCACACAAATACCTACTCCTATCACATACAACACAAACGAAAGGTTTCCGAAAATGAACATATAATTTAAGTTGTTATTACGTATTTCTTTACTATTCAAGATTATTTTTATTGTGACACTGAAAACTTCTACTTATTAGTAGCACTGAATATTCGATTTTAAATAATCTATCTTTAATTATAAGAAAGGGCTATATTATTATGGCTTCCGTTATTTCATTCGGACCTAGGGAACTAACTTGTCTTGCTTATAATGGGTTGGTTTGTGTGTGGTGGTTTTGATACCACACTAAACAATAATTACGCAGTCAGTACCAATTTGTACGCATCATGCTTCCAAGCGATTTATATACTGTAAAAATGGTTTCAACAGCTGTGCAATGTAATGTCGCTACATGTAGGTTAAATTCTAAATTCGCTTGAAATTGTTTCATTGTAAAGACGAATATCTGTTATAAAAATAAACTGGCTACGTTGTAAAGATTTGCGTATAACCCAAAAATAATCAGGCTGACAGTAGTCAGTTTTCAATCTGACTACCCGTAGTGCGATAGGTGAGCATGAGGATCATTCTCAGTAGCAATTCGGATTTAGATTTGTGCCTGATAAATGGCAATATCATCTAATCATGATCATATCAACCGTTAGACGTCCACTGCTGGACATATGTAGGTCCCCCCAAGGATCGCCACGACGACCGGTCCTGCGCCAACCGTTGGTCCACCTTGCAGGGCCTACCCATGCTCTGTCTTCCAGTACGGGGTCGCCACTCGAGAACCTTTAAGCCCCAGCGTCCATCCGTTCTTCAACAATGGCGATATACTTACCCTCTAATGCCCTCAATAAAATGGGACTAAAAACACGTATGTTACAACGAAAGTGACTAAGTTTCCTGTCTATTCAAATTCTCACAAAAATCTTCTGTTACTTTCAGGTAAATACGAAACCCTGCTAGACGATTCGCTGTTAGCCTTACACACAATCAACGCATCTCACATTCAGTTCCCTCGCCTGGATCACACGTCAGGAACCGCCGAGAAACTTCACAGGTACTTCTCGCAGCTCGACTTACCCCTCATCAGGCGATTGTACAAATTATACAAACACGATTACAGAATATTCAACTACGATTTAGATAATATTGTGGGCTTTGATTTAGGGTAAAATAAGCTCGTTAATGTATTTGTGCCTTTAAAGCTCTTAGAGCAAATTGTTGGCTTAAGGTGAATAGCATAAGATTGTTTTTGCATCGCCTCCAGTCGTAACGGATTCCGAAAAAAATTATTTAATCAGCATCGTAATCATGTCAGTGTCCATTATTTTTCTGAAATTCAATAAAAGAGTGCTGAAAGAGTTCTTGAGTGAAGTAAGATCCTTGTTTCATAACGAACTTTAGTATTATTTGATGCGATTTTGACACTTACATGTTTTGCTTTTCCGTCGCTTCTTTCATATTGTATTAAATTAAAATTAAGATCGAAATTACTTCCAAGAGTAAAACTAACTTCAAAACACAATAATTGTCACTCGGGTCCTTATTCTGTTGCTTCTAAGATTCTATTTTTATTTGTAAATAGGCATTGATTGAATAATAAATCAATATAAATAGGTATCTGTTTTGTAAAGACCTAATTCTTCATATATAGGTTCTTTTAAGATAATACTTTGTAATATACTATGGAATGGGAGAAAGTACATACATTATACCTATAGTTTTTAAGGAGATTGTTTTGCGTTTATGGAGCAGTTATAAACAAGTAGTGAGATGTAAAAAAGAATTTACCTAATTTACCTAGTTATTTTACAGAGAAGAAATGTATTTTAACTGACTTAAAAAAGAGTAGGTAGCTTATCACGCTATACGTACAAAAGGTCAGCTCTATACAACGAGCGAAAAAACCGCTCACGCACACAAACTTGGAGGACGTCGGTACGACAATTTATGATTAAGTCCGTCGAATACGATTTGATTGGAGGTCGTGTCTGTGTGCGAATATGTATATGTTTGTAGTTGTTTAAATGAACTTCGCCTTTTGTATCTACCAATGCATTTATTTTATGCTCTTACTCTGTGTTCAAAATCGTAATGCAATTATACTTAAAGAGATCTGAATTTAATAGGTACTTACTCCGTTAATTTAGTTTATTTCTACTTCATAAACGACAGATAAGAATTGAAAGTACTTAGGTAACATAAACTTCGATAAATTTCTCAAAAGCTGATATGGGTGCTTATCTGAAGTTTACTTATCTGAAGCAATAAAACATTAAATATTTTCGGATTACCTGACCGTTTTGATACGGATATTTCTTGATATGAATTTTAATGACCGAAAAATGTTATTTAAAATAGGTCAACGGACATTGTCATTGGTTATTTATTAACTTTATCGTGAAAATGAAAACCGTTTGCGTGATTTTGATTCCCAATTAGCGCAAATTTTATTTCGTTGGAAAAAATATTCTTTAAAATTATGTGCGGTTTTATCAGGCTGTAATTTAAATCGGTTGTTTGTATGTAACTGCTTTTTGTTACACATAATTTAAAGTACAAGTTTAACATGTAGGTACCTATTTATAATTATTTGTGGGAGGTAATGAATCAAGCATAATTTCACATCTAGTCCCTACTTTAGGACTTATAGATTAATAATTATAACTACCTAATACCAATTAGTTTGTAAAATTAAAGGATTTAAGGAACATATTGATATTTTTTAATAATAAATAATATAATTTTTAGCTTAGTAGTAACTACGCTGATCAATCTGTCTGTAAGGTTAAGCTCCGCTTCCTGAGGCCAGTCTATGGATGGGTGACGATTTTTAACACACCCAAGCCCTTCAAAAGTACGCTAAACTGAGCGTAGGTTCCGGCGGTCATACAAACCGATGAAATGATTACGGGCAGTAAAAACCCGACAACCCTGAGAGCCAGTTTATCCTTAGATGCTGCCTAGATAAAAGTTGCAAAAATCTAATGGCAGTTCGCTTTGTATATAATGCACATATGCAGACGCATCTGGTTAGAATCTACGTCGACTCCACCATGATTGGGAAAAGGTTCAAAAAATTATTGGTATTTTTTAGAACCAATATTATTTCAATTGGCACCAATGTTTAATATTATATTAAACTAAAGCCGATTAACTGATTTGGACGTGCCATGTCTTCTAAAATGGTATATCTAAAACATATGAATTGTGTGTTAAAATGTTAAATACAGTTGTTCTTAATTGGACAACGCGTATTAACAATAATTGTATTGTATGTATAATAATCAAGACCACAAGAAACAAATATTGTTTTGAGTTTATTAAGGTGTCTAAAATTACTCTATACAAAATATATTGTAATTTAAAAATACCTAATAATAAGTAATAATATCTATGATTGTGTAGAAATTGTTAAAAGAAAACTTCAAAACTATTTGAATTGTCATTGATACCTAATCGTCTATACCTGAATTCAAATACATTCAAATTAATTTTAAGTAGGTTTATAAATTTGGTGTGGTCAGTTAAGAGATTTTATTATTATTGTGTATGTTATATTAGCAATATTTCATATCATATTAACCCTGTGAACGCTCGCGTCATTATTTGTAATAATATATTTTCCTAATAATATTAATTATAATGTATATATAACAGAATAATGATGTTTATTTAGTATAACCATGGTATTTTTTTATAATAATTAATATTATTGATTACATATACCTATGTGTCGTGATATTAACTAATAATATAATCAGCGTTCATTAGGTTAGATATTATTAAATAAATTGTATTTATTAACATTCCACAATGATATTCCAAAGCTCCCTGTGATAAGCTCTGATGTAGGCTTAATTAAATGTTTGATAACAATTTTAAACAAACATTATTATGTAGGTGTTTGATAATTATAATTATTTTTATCATGTTTATCAACTTGCTTTCCAATGTTCATGATTGTGTACGAACGAAAATATTGCTTATCGATAAATGTAACTGTTTTTAAGAATGCAATTAAAATGTAAATATTATTTTGAATAATATACTACGGTTACTTCTCGATGTATTTTTATTTTTAAGTTAACTGTTAACTTTATTTTTTTAAATATATACCTAGTGTGAAATTAGTTTTTGTTTCATATTGTACTAATATCTCTTGAGTGCTATATTTCTGCACATATTATTTTCTTTCATATCATTATTATCCTCTAAAACCTCCAATAAAATTAAGCAAATAATTAAATAGTTATGTTACACCTTATCGATGCTACCAAAATTAACTTAAAAATATATTTAATATATATATATTATATATATATATAATATATATATATATATATAATATAAATATATATATATTGATTTCTTACACTTACGCGAATATTGGACATTGAAATAAAACTACTTTTCACGGATTTTATCGCGGTATATTGATATTATTTTAACCCGACGTTTCGGATCCTTTACAGCATCCATGGTCACGGGCCGACTGAGGTGTTGGTCGTCTTGAAGTTATAATTACTTACAGCTACCTTACATTTTCAATTATTATTGACAATCCGATTTACACAGAAAGAGCTCACCGTGTCCTTCGGTCGTGCAGTTTTGTTCTTGGATTTAGATTTAATAGAATCTATGATGGGGTTCCAAGCAGGTGGTAACACCCAGCCATCCTCTCTATTGAAATTTGGGTGTTTTTTAATTTCAATGGCCTCACGGATCATCCTGGGTAGGAATCGGTTTTCTTTTGCAAGGACTTGGGGTTTATCAAATCGGATGTAGTGCTGGGGTTTGTCTATGGTGTGTTCACAAACTGCAGACTAAACACCGCCGTGCCAAGAAGTCAAAAAAAAAAAAAAGAAGTTAAAATAATATCAATATACCGCGATAAAATCCGTAAAAAGTAGTTTTATTTCAATATTTAATATAATTTGATCGTCAGCTGCAGTAAATAGGAATAATAAATAGAATAATAAAATTTTGTCAATCAAATATTAATTCTTTTTACGTACGTTACCGTACCTACGTACTGGTTAATAATGAAACTCATCACTATTACACTTGTTTATCACCTATCAATGTCGTAATGATTACTAGGCGATTTCTATACCTACCTTATTTTCTGTACCATTTTTTCAAATTGGTCAAAGTAAAACAATAAATTACTTGAATTATGATGACATGAAAAGATAAAGGGCGGGTTTTTTAATAACACTGATATAATTGGAAGTAGGAACTTGTGAAATGTCTTTAAGACATTTTATATCTGATGAGGAAATACCCGTTCCATTGAGCTTCACTGTGGTTCTCGCCAATCCACATGTACTAAAACCTCCGCCAAGACAGGGTGAGATTCGCACCGTTAAAGCAACCTCATTTTGGTTATTAATCTGTATTGCTTGCCAACTGGGTTTAACCCAAAATTCCATTCTACTATAATATACCTTTGTTTTATTATAATAACGTCTAGAATGGCATAAAATATTTTATTGAAGTGTATATAATTAAGTCGTTTTTAAACAGGTGTGTTTAGTTTAGTATTATTAAATGAATACAGTTGGACATTGTATCAATTATTTTTAAATACTATTGTAAAGAATATTTTTGCTCAAGACATGATTGGCCTTGCCTTCAAAAATGTTATTGGAAAAAATATTTTTACATTTAACTTAAACTTTTTATTTCATTTTAATTGTCATAAAGACATTCAAAAACTATCACTTTAATACGATAAAAAGCGATAAAATTATAGATCACACAACTACCAATAGCAGCTTCATATGACTTCTAATATGAATTTAATACACAGGGCAGCTTTTATAAAACGCTACAATACTAGAATCCTAGTGTACTTGCTTCTTATTGTTGATATTTAGTATCTTGTCACAGTACCTATAATGAAAGTGTTTGATATAATTAGGTATAAACAGTTTTTATTCAGTCAGTTTTAGTGTAGGTACCTAAGTCAGTCTCGGCCGGCTTTATTAATACATAAGCTTAGCATGTACCGAGAATATTTACAATAACGAAATTAAATTAAAATACTCCCGACGTCGGTCGGCTAAACATAGCTAAGAACACTCCTGACTAATTCATCTTTCAAACAAAGAAAACAAAGTCAAAATCGGTTCATTCGCTCGGGAGCTACGGTGTCACATACAGACATTCACACATATACACACACATAAACAGACACGTCAAACTTATAACACCCCGTAGTTTTTGCGTCGGGGGTTAAAAAAGAGGGATGGAAATAAAACAAATTATATTTATTTCAAAAGTTTTGATAAAAAATCGAGTTGTTAATATTTACACAAGATTATTTGAACTTGGCGGTGCAGCTGTGAAATGATTAGTGGGAAACATTAACAGGGCCTTAAGGCAACTTATTCCACTTTATTTTATTCGAATTCATCCCTGTTTATGATTAAATATGTTAGATCAGCTTGGTAGGTACGTTGGTTACATTATGCACTTAATATAGCGGGTGAATCAAATAGTTTAAAACCACACGTCACTCATTAACAGACGCTATGGTACATATTAGGTGTGTACTTTTACGGTGTGTACTCACTCAACCACTGTGGACTAATAGCACGTCTACGTATATTTTGAACTACCCGCAGTCGCGCAACCCTGCACTCTGATAGAGCACTGCGAGTTCCTTTTGTTCCTATTTTCAAAATTGTTATCATTGTTAATACCTATCCCTAACATTTTTTCTCGTCACCGTATTCTTATCCAATAGTGAATAATAAAAAAAACACAAATAGAAAATACGCTGTGACGGGGCTGAAATTGTTATTTTTTTTCTTCGTATAAAATAAGAGATCAGAACGGAAGCTGAATTTTATATTATGTCCCGATGGGCCTAAGGTAGTTCTGCCCAATGATGTCACTTGGCAGTTTGCAGTTCTTCCACGGCTCCGAACGTATTATGAACGGCCCGGATCCAGGTAATATCACTGAAAGAAGGTAAGTACTCTATTATTATAACACATATACAACATTATCATTGTCACTGTCCCTGGAATATGATGAGATCCTCCTGGGAGGGATTAGGCTATAGTCCACCACGCTAACCTACTGCGTGTTGGCAGACTTCACATGCCATCGAGAAAACATTTCTATTATTTTGAGAGGGATAATGCTATATAGCATATATAGATATACTATCTAGCCAAGTGTGGGTGGGAAGACTTCACACGACATCGAGAAAAATCTTACAGATTTCCTCATGATATTTTTCTTCAAAGTTAGAGAATATTATAAAACACATTCAACGTATCTTCGAAAAGTCTATCATTGCGCAGTCCATTGGTCACATAACTAGACTATTTAGAGCTTCTGTATATATTTTTAAGAATAAATTAACTTTGATTAGTTATATTTAGGTATATAATAGGTTCTCTTTGTGTCCTCACCTGTGATGCCGGGTGCTAATGTGATATTGTATTTGCCGTCGTTCAGCACTAAGCGCCAGTTATCGTCCAATGAGGTCACACTCAGTTTTGTACTGTTCTCTGATATCTCGAGGGTTAGATTGGCACCGAGGTACTTTATACCTGAAACATGTATATATTTATTATTTAATGCTAAAAGAAAAAAGAGATAAAGATTTATAAGTTAGCAGGTTTGTTGTGAAAGCTGTGCCCCTCCAGGTATATAGATAAGCTTATCTAGCTGTATACCAACTAAGCTACAAGATGGATATAGCTCAAAAAAGAGGAGAGCCGTTTAATAGGAATAAATTCAGGTAACCGATTAAGTAATACTCTTTAAGTCCAGTAATTTTCTATAATATTTATATTAGTATATTAATAGATCTCTTCAGTAGGTAAATGATGAGAATTTATAATAATAATTTTGTTATCTTTTGTGCAATACCTATACCTCATTTTTTGTAATAATAATCAAGCTGCACTATCGCATTGGGTCCACTGTTAAGATAGATGTAAGGAGTATTTAAATAAATAAATAAATGTTGAACAAACAGATATTTGCTTACCTCTGATTGTAATCTTAGTGGCATCAGGTGGCAGACGCGGCTTGTTGATCTGCAATTTGTCCAGATGTATACTGACTCCTGCGTAGCCGAAGATGAGCGTCTGCAGGAAGCCTCCCATCCCCGTGAAGAAATTTACAGCACCTATGTTCGGACGACGCAGTTCGCTCCAAACCTGCAAAATTATGCAGTGAGGTCAATATTTGTTTATGTATTTTGTATTTTCTTTTTGTATTTATTTTGATCAAATTTTTGACTACGTTAATATTAATACATGTATTGACGTAATTTATCATCATCATACCTACATTGCAACCTCCTTTTAATCTCCTTGTTTATTAGAAAAACAATAAATACCTTGAAAGGTTCTCTCACAAAGCCTTCATAGCTCATATTGAAGATGGAATTGGCTTTGCCGTCATCGTCCAGTAGCAGGTGGCCTATAGTGTGCATGCTCCACGTCATGGCTGGGCCATTCTCGCGGGTCATTGACTCGTAGTACGTCAGGTCGTTAAGACGAGTGGAACTGAAAGATAATAAGTTTTTTTTGTAATGGACGGAGTCGGTACCAGAATAAGCTAAAAGCGCCCGCGTCGCGCAGTTCGTTGGTTTGAAAACAGACTTGGTTATTTCACACAAACACACACACACGCACATGTGTGTGCCAACATCATCACAGCGTGTTACCTACATAGGTATGCGCCCATGCAATCAGAAACATAAATTTACAATTTAAAGATCCATGTGGCGCCACTGTGCCTATGACATGATGCCTTGATGCCATGATGACTTCATCATCATCATCATCAGCCCATATTCGTCCACTGCTGGACGTAGGCCTTTCCTAGTGAAAGCCACAGAGCTCGATTTTCGACTCATCTCATTGCGGGCTTAGCAACTAGTAAATAATAAATGACTTAAGCAGGATACTCAAAAACATTTTCGAAGGTGAAGACCAATTTGAATCAAATGTGAGCTGCTTGGTCACCCTTCGCTAAGTATACCTATGACTACTTACATATTCATGGTGTACTGTAAAGGAAAGCCCAGTAGAACGGCGTCGGCTTGTTTAATCTTCTCGCCTCGTTCGTACCCACTGAACTGCGGGTGGTAGTCGAAGTCACTGTCGTAGGGCAGGGCAAGGCTCCAGGCGATGTCTGCCCACCGCTCGGAGTCCTCAGCCATATAGTACGCCTTACATAGGCAGGCTACATACCTGAAGTTGATAACAAACGCAGTTATCATCTTATTACAGCAGTCTTGATGAAGTTTTCAGAGAGAGATGGCGCTCTACCGTTTGAATAGCGGCAACCTTCCCTTACAACAGAAACTAATTAAGAAATGCGATTTGTTTGATGATTTTGATGTTTCAAATAGAATTTTGATAGAATAACAATATGTACCAAGAGGAGAGCTCGTTGGGAGAGTGACTATTCTGTCTATTCAGTTTAGTAACCCCCTATTTTAAGAAACCTAAACGGTTTCTAAAGGGTTTGGGAACGCATTTGGAAGCCTTCTGGTGTTGCAATTGTCCATGGGCTATTAGATTCAGAGCGATTACGCGTTGTAATGCATTTCTACAATTTACAGTTTTTTTTTCTTAGAATAGATCTAACGGCATTTGTATTCGGTATTCGTTATTTCGGCCATGATTCCGCAACTTCCTTATATTATTTTAAATGACGCTTTCATTTTCAAGAGTTAGACATACAATATTTTGACTCACTGTGCCAAATAAAGCGAGTAACCAGCTACAACGTTAGTAAACACAGAGTTTGTGACGTTCCTGTGATCTTCATCGGGGCCCATTACATCTGAAAATCAAATGTTCTCGCTTTAATACTGGCACAACAACAGGGTAATAGAGCTGGCAGCAAGTAGAAACAGGTAATAAGTACCTATTGTGTTAAAATTTTCTCACGACCGTATTTAAAATTATTTTGCAGACTGTTCTTAGGAACTTTCTGCAATTTCTTTTTATGTTAACTTTAACACTTTTAACCAAGTAAATATAGGTACAGATAGGTACAGGAGCTATGGACTTAGATGTCAAAGGTCCCGAGTTCATACACAAGGCACGCACCACTGACCTTTCAGAAATTATCTGTGTATATTTTATCATATGCTAACAGGACAGTGAAGCTGTAATCGGTCGTCTGTAAAGTAAAAGGGCTCGAGCTCAATCTCAAGGCACACTACAAACTTTTAGAAGTTAGGTAAGTACGTGCGTATTTGTGAAAGAAAACGTCGTGTCGAATCTGAATTTGAGAGTTTTCCCGATGGCGTGAAGGCTAGCGTGGAGCACTAGGATTACCTGATCCATCTCAAATGAGAGGAGACCCGTGCCCAGCAGTGGGACTATAAATGGGTTGATGATGATGACTAGTAAGGACCATAATTATGTTCTTACTGGATATATCGTACAGGCCAGTGTTGTAGTTGATCACAGCTCGAGACGCCCAAAAGTCAGCAATATTGGTAACGATGTCACAACCGCCATGCTGAAATCAAAGAACATTACTTGAATTATGTTATCAGGACCAATATAATCGCGTACTGTACGGTTCCAAGCCATATCACGGCCTTATAATAAGTCTGTATGATAAATTTCCTACCGGTGTTCCTAAAGGATTTCAGGAAGGTTTTTTTCAACGTGCTACTGAAACCTTTTGTAAACGTCCATACGGAAACTATTTGCCATTAGGCGAGCCATAAGATTGTTTGCCATCCCGTAGTGTTTTTATACTAACGATAGAAATCATCTTTCACAAATTTCTTTAGTAAGCTCAATACAGCAAAACACAGTTGAAAATATGAGGATACCTTCAGCCATTCCTCGTCCCTGGTGGTAGCGAGGTACTGCCGGACGGCGAAAGAGATGCAGCCACTGATGTGCTGCTCGTAGATGGCCACGTCAGGACAGCACGGCTGTGTCACCTCCACGCCTGTGTATGCACTCTCCCATGGAAATCTGAGAAGATTAATATACAAGTACATTATAAATATGTATATGTGGATATTATTGCACAGCGCCGTCTAGGTCCGAGGTAAGGAGACTTGTGTTACGGAAATGTATTAAATGATATTTATATGATTTTTTTATGTAGGTACTTATTATACATAAAAAACATCCATGGGTCGGATTCAAACGCCCATACTCACTAAACGGCTACGGCTATTTACTCCAATGCCCAATGGCATAATCTTTTATCGTCTATGTTCTCTAAACCTAACACTCTATCCTCATCCAATCCATCGATCCAACCTATAGTAATGGTTACCCGTTATTGGTAATTTTTAAGATGGTAGAGTGCCGATCGATTGCGGTACATTGGCAAAGGTCTCTCCCAACTCATCTTGTTATTATTAATATGTACACTATATACCTATATCCTTTATGGCCTGTGATTTTTGCTAGTTCCGCAGCAACATAAGCCGTATCCAGTCTATACTGCAGCAATTTATTCGCATACTGCGGATACATCAGCAAGATTGATGGAAACATCCACGTTTCTGAGTCCCAAAAATTGTGACCTGCAATAAATTGGAGATATGATGAGATTTAATGAAAGTATCAACTAAATAACCTTATGTCATACAATCGGTTCACAGCGAAACGCGATGCCAGTTGATGCGACGCAAGAACTTGCGTGCCTGCTCTTTAAATCTGATTAAATCACGTTATATGCGCGCTTTGTTAAATATTTTAATTCAACTTATTCACAAGAGACATTTATCGAGAGATAGTCCGAAAGAAGGCTCACTCCTATGTTTAAGAAGGAGTTTGTGTTTGGGAAACTTAAAATGAATCAAGAATAAAACGACCTTACCTTCGTAGTCCTCGAAAGTTCCTCCTCTCGCCAGACCCGTGGGACTGAGTCCATAATATCGGTCCAAAGGTTGAAACGACTCCTCTGACGGCAGGGAGCTCAGGAAGTAATACCAGATGCCGTTGACTATTTTACCCTGAAAACGAACATTGAAATTGAAAGAAACTAGGCTTAAGAAGAGCGTTATTGTGATAGCCTAGTGATATGACCAGTGGACTGAGAAAGACAAAGTTGTCGAGTTCGAAATCACTGATTTTCAGTCTGTGTGAGCTAAACTACCCCCTACTTAAGTCTTGTTCCCCCTTAAAATAGACTATCCAAAAGAGGGCCGACCTCTATAGTAGCGTAGTCCTTAAACTTGAGTATTTTACTGTCCTTCATACTTTAAATTCTTTATTGCACTCCATAAACATGTTAGATATTGTTTGTCACATATAGTTCATTATAGACCCTGCAGGGCACGGCAGTTTAAAAGGAGGAGGGTACTATGACTATTACTATTACGTTATCTACTATTACTATATACTATGACAATTAAGTTATATTATACTGTTTAGAAAGTTTAAGGCCCTTACCAGTTCTACATTTCCTTCAATGTCGATGCCGCCCTGATTGTAAAGCTTCTGCCACTGTTCCAGATGCTTCTGGAACAACTTCTCGCCATCCTCCTGCAATACTATGCAAGCGTGTAACTTTACCATACGTGGACACTTATATGTAAATTATTTGAAATGTTGTGAAATACGAGTAAAATGGATTTAAGCTTTTAGTCAAAGCAAAACCAATTATATTTCTACCTCATAAGATTATAGGGAAGAGTGTACAATCATAATTAAATATTTTGGATATTGCGGATGTTTGCAAGAATAAGCCTCATTCTTTAGCTCGAAACTAGATGGCGATTTGTAAGAATGGACAGATATATTGATTTATTTGCGTTTCATTGTACGACTTTTTGTTTGGTTCATCCTCGGTTTTTAAGTAGATATTTAAGGTAGCAGTAAATAATAGCAGTTTAACAACCTATTTCTAATATCTTAGCTTGAAATCACATAATATCGACAAAGCATCTTCCTCGGCTTTTTAAAACGTTACCAACATTGTAATCAAATAAACGGGGCCAACCTTTGACTAACTCCTGTCTCGCGATGGTCTTATTTTTATCAGCAGTCATAGCGAACGTGAAGACCCTCGATCCATGTTGAGGGACGACCAGGTGATCAGGTACTGAAGTCCAGTAGGCGCATACGTCTACCGGCAGCGGCTGATAGGTCAGATCTTCGGATTCCTTCGTCTGTCCACAAGCACTCCATATAGTTCGACCGTTGAGGATTTCCGGAACAGGATCCTGAAAGGCGATGTCCTTGCTCTCTTCACCAGGCATTAATTTGATTGCTATCCAGATTTCTTGATTGACGAAGTTAGGATCTGATGATAGAAAAGGATGGAATAAATTTATTTCAATATCGATGTCTCTAGTAAACGCCTGCACAAAATTTGTTAGCAAATTACATGGTGCAATTTTTGCTTTCGAAATTATACTCATATAGTTAATAGGTAGGTACCTACTCAGATTATATTTTAATCTTTCAGTGTATAATATAGTGTATTAAAAGGAACAATGTTATTAATTAACAATACCGTAATGCGTCTTGGAGTCCACTTGGATCTGGTTCACAATAGCCCTCGTGTAGAATCGATGCGCAAATATCCGTTGGGTCACCACCGACCTTTCTCTGTCGACTCTTACCTGAAAGTAATTATTCCAGTTAGGGTAACTCTAAAAGAAGAACGAACGTACACCTACATTCCGTCAGTATGTTTTAGGGGGCGAGCTTATTGCCATCAGCCGAACACGAAATCCAAATTCCAAGTTGCTACTGATAATTTCATAGAATTTCCAATAACACTGCTCGACCTGGGAAGTGAACCCAAGATCACAACATCGCAGTTTTCTGGCTAGGCAGATCTGCTAGTCCGCCACCGCCTGCTGCGGGTAGGGAGACTTCACATGCCATCGAGAAAATCTCTCAAGCTTGCACGTTTCCTCCCGATGTCTCCCTTCACACCCGAAAAGTCTGTGGTTTAGAACTCAGGACCTTTGACTTTCTCAGTCCACTTATATCTGGGCTATCAGTATTTGATTTTCTTGGACTTTTATAACATCCACTTACTTTGAACACTCCTTCTTTAGTATCGAGACTGTAAACAGGGCTGTAGGGGTGGTGTGTGAGGGTCGAGTTCAGCCTGATGTTGGCCCACGCGGGTATCCTGGCACGGTGACTGTACCCGGCCTGGCCATTGTACAGCCCGTTCATGTACACAGTGTCGCTGAACACGTTCGTAGCTATGTGTCCATTGCCGATGGATGGCATAAATTTGTCGTTGGATGGAAGGCTGTAAGATTTAAATCCATCGTCATTATCGAGTCATTTAATATCCCACTGCTGGGCACGAGTCTCCTCTCATTTGAGGACTTACTTTAGAGATCAAAATACAGTAAAGTCAACTTATACAGAGTTACAAGTTCAAGAGGATACCTATTCTGGCATTTTATCTAAAAACATCTCTTTATAACCAATTTTAATAATAATATATTTATATAATTAGGTTTGTACCTACCTACATTTTTTAATCCGTGACATTAACATTCTTTTTTATAATAAAAAAAAAGAAAATTTAATACAAGGCGCAATATCTAATAATACTTACAACTTTCGTAAATCTTTATTTTAAAATTTCTACACAACGATAGAGCACAAAATGACAAACGTTTATTTTACAAAACCGTAATGATAAATGTAATTTAAAAAAGAAGTTTTATTAGTATCCATATAAATTACACATAAACAACATCATATAGTCTTAACCAGAATTTTATTTGCAATCAAATATACAATCATGACACCTATTGAATTTTTTCCAAGAAAATAAGTATTTTTATTTAGGCGCTCTTCTTAGCAAATGCAATAAAAACGATTGCTTACCCTTTTTGTATAGGCGTTTTGTTTTCTAAAAACAAAGTATTTTCTTCAATCATTTTATAAACAAAAAGGTGAATCAGTATATGAAAGTTAAAGTAAAATTAGTAAGTTCTAGTTAAATTGTATTGCAAAATAAATTAAATTTAATGAATAGCTATTAGGAACACACTGACATACTAATATTTTATAACTTTAAAATTACAGAAAGAATCACATCCATTATAATGTTTTTATAAATAGAAAAACTTACTTATGTGTCGCAAACACATGAGCCGCTGGGCTGATATCTTCGGTCTCGTCCATGCCACCATCTTCAGCAGCATTGCTGACGCCTTTGGTGGTAAGCACGATCGCCACCACCGCTGCCACTGACAGCAAGCCCAACATCGCAGCCACCTGCTTGTTACGCGCCAAAAAGTTCCACATCCACGCAAAAGTTATAAAAACTATTTTAAAACAATGAAACAGGCTCAATAGACTAAATAGATAATTTGTGCAAGAAAAAAAAACAAAATTTGAAAATCGAACTGTTTTCGGAAATTTGAATTCACGTCAGTTTGAAATAATAGAATTTAAATTTGGAATCATTTGTAGCGTTTAGATTATGCGCGCACGACTAAGCGGGGTACTCCCGCGCGCTGCGGTCAGCGGCAATGTGTAGATTACGTGACCTGCGACCTCCGTGACACACATTATTGTTCCATCAACACAGATAGTCATAATCAGGGTCATCGCTTTGTTTAAAACCTAATTTATTTTAAATGTCTCTTCATTGCACAATGTTACCAGCTCGCCGCGAAAGCGTTACTTCGAACTAGTAACGTTTAGTTAAATATCTAATTTACCTAATTTATTGACATAACTGTTAACTTTAATTAACGTATCAATATAATGAATATTTAATGGTATAGAATACGTCATTAAGCTAGACAGATTTATTTATGTGATTTGAGAATTTTGACCTTTTTTTGACACCCCTAAACATAGACCGGTCGTGCCGTATATAATTCAATTGGCGTTTCCTTATTACTAAACTAGATTCTTTGCTTAGCTTAAGTCATCTTAAGATTGGATTAATTGCTGTCATGACGATGAAATAATGGAACCCAAGGACCTTTGTGGTAGTGCGAAGGATACCAACTGATGGTAAATGGGCCAGATCTTTTTTAAGAAAATTATTTATTCAGAACAAATTAAAATAATTAAATCCAGTTGAGCAAGTTTAGTTTTTTGACCATGATACAATTTAGGTTAAGTAGCTACAGTTTTTAATCATTAATTGTATTTTTTATTAGGGGTAGACTGTCGATCTTAATATAATTAGGAAAAACGCTAGAGGGGAGAAGAATTGATAATATGTCCATTCGGTACAACCCTAGTATATTTTTAGTAGAATGATGCATATATGTCATACAGGAACACCATGTGTATGTATACCCATTACATACTCCCACAATACAAAATTATAGACAGACGCATTACCTATTTAAAACAATACCCACATTAATCCTTTTATTATTTATGACTATTTTTTGCTCGCGAATTTGTCTGTGTAGAATTAGTTTAATTTTATCTAATATCTGCTTTTTCATCAAACTACTTATTTATTTCTTGGCCTCCGCTTGTTAGATAAGATATTATTCATTCCGCATACAAACTTGCACCCCCCTTTTCACCCTTTAATAGGCCGATTTCCGGGACAAAAATGTCCAATATCCTTTCCCGGAATTCAAACTACCTCCATAACAAATTTCATCTAAATTGGTTTAGCGGTTAAACCGTGAAGACGTAACAAACACAGACAAACAGATTTTCGCATTTATAATATTGTAGTATGGATAAACATTAAACATTTTATTTTGTATAATTATGACCTCAGACTAACTACATATATCAGTACAATAACCGGGATTTTATTTTTAATTACATTATCATAAATGTCATTCATAGACCGATGTTTGATCGTACGATTGCCGTCATATGCGCGCGCGCATTGGACCGTGTACCCTCTAGTTACGCTCTGGTACTTCCGATGAACTGGTGAACACTTTTGGTAACGTTTCACTCGTTACTACTGGTCACAGGTGTCATAGAACAGTCAATTTACTATCGAGGTCTGTCCGAAGCGGTTGGGTAATTTTCGAAAATGGATTTCTAATTTGACAGCTGATCGATTTGTGGAAAGGTGTTAAGGTGATTGGGGTTAATGGTTAGCTTAAATAGACTTAAATTTTATATTGTTCCAAATTTCGGTCCATCTCGATATTTTGTTTAATTCCTTGGGCACCAATTTGTAGGATAATAAAAAAAAATGTGTTCTTAATGCCTGCCTTTCCAGGTACATTTTCAGGTATCTTGGGACGAGTATATAAGGATTGAAGGTAGGGTTCTGGGTATGGCATTCACTATGGTCTACATTCGTCAACGCATAAATGGGGCTGTTGTTACAATAATGATGAACTTGATTTTAATATAATGATTTAAACATTAATGATGAATCCAGTTTTACCAAATAGGTTGAAGTAGCTATGTACCTTCTTATAGTATTTGTTAGTTTTCATTTGCATTGCACTAGGCATCTACGTGTCTTACTTAGACAGCCTAAGCTAGCGTAGCAGTTAGCA
Organism: Craniophora ligustri; assembly: GCA_905163465.1. NCBI lineage: Eukaryota > Metazoa > Arthropoda > Insecta > Lepidoptera > Noctuidae > Craniophora > Craniophora ligustri. The sequence continues at coordinate 3,745,549 of LR990956.1, forward strand.
GACTTCATACGTCTTCGGGAGTATGTACTACCGTTTCCAATGTTTAATGAATTAATCAAATATGCACCTTCAGTATAAAGGTAAAGATGCTACTTTAAATTCTCATGCATTATAACGTGATGCTATGTATTTTTCATACACAAGCTTATAAAATGTGTTATAATTTTAAATACTTCTTGTATGATTAGAAGAAGAAACGAAATGTCAACGATATGTATGTTACAATAATAACAAACGTATAAGAGTACAAGTGACAACAACAAGGTGTGTTTTCTTTAAACTAATAATACGCAAGCATAATGAAACACAATATAGCCACTTAATATTATACGCAGTAGGTTATTTCTTAAATTGAGTCTTATAATTCTTTCAATAAGGTGATTTTTTAAATCTTTGTACACACTGGCTGTGACATCGTGGCAACATTGTTGCCTTAAGACCATCATATTTCAACTATAATTACTTAAAAATTTTATTGTAAAAATTTTTCATTTGTTATTGTAAGCGTTATTCGTTAAATCGACCGTCTTTTATTGGATTACTCAATTTTAATTTGATATTTTTTATAATGTAGGTACCTACCTAGATAGGTAGCAAAATGTACCCACGTTTAATGGGTTAAACCATTGATAGCAAGGTCTTTCTGAGCAAAGACAATATTTAAAGCAATTAGTAATATAATTTTTTTTAATTGTGTTTAAAAAAGAGACCATATTTGAATATGATTTGGAGTTTCTTTTACAGAATGTTTTAAATATCAATCTCTAAATCAATATATGTATAAAAATCATCATCACTACTCTTGAACGTCGAAATGAAATTGGACTCTAAACTGATAAATGTACTGATCACTAAAAATATTGCAATGAATACATACCTCGTTGAAATCTGACGTGTACTTTTAGGATGTCACCCAATTTGGTTCACTACGCGGCCAGACTTGCTCTTATCTCCACGAATACTGCAACAATACATGTGGCTTGCAATTATCGGAATCCATCACGACATGAACACAGCGTAGGTAGTCGTTTGTGCAATAATTGTAATCAGTAACCAACTTGACCGATTGTCTTCAACATTGCCCCCCATATAGTTGAAAAAGATAAAAATGGAGGTCTATTTTTATCTATTTATATAATTATCTATTGGTAAGAACTATATCTACTTGTTTTTTATAATAGAATTCTGCCACGCTGCCATGATAAGTGCCAAAAATATTATATGGTGGTGAAATGGGCTATATACTTAATAGGCAGGCAAAGACCTGCCTCTATGCTGGTCCTAAAAGGTTCTGAAATATAATTAATCAAACAAACGGTTTGTGTTAAATTTTATTAAGCATTTATAAAATGTTAAGATTCTAGTTGAACGGTTCCAAGAAGTTGATTTTATGGTAAAGAAACAGCAAAAACCTCTTGAATCGAGCAATAGGTATCTAAGTTGCTACTTGAATCCAAAAAACTTACGAGCATTCTACAAGACAAGTCTTGGTCTGCCGCGTACATCGTCAAACCCCGTGACTTGCCGTGGCATTACATCATACTCCTTGGAAAAAGCCTGTCTATGCCACATCGAGCGTAATCCGGTTATTTAAGTGTCCGGATATAAATTACATAAAACTTTACGTCCAACCTGCTTGAATTAATAACCCAAGCAGCAGTGAGATATGATTGGCCCAAGATCTAGTGTCATTACCACGGCGCGCGCGCCGGAGCGTGGCGCCCTCCGCTCCGCTCCGGTTGTCAGGACATCCACCTCGGAGCCCCAAGACGCCGTCCAGTGATTCTTACTTGATACGAGCCTATCTAGCTTTATGGCCATCACGTTATCTCATAAACAGAACATTATATTTAACATTTAAACACACGGATACGAAAGGGTGTTGTTAAGAACTTTGAGATAAATTTCCTTTAATATTAGTAACGGAAACGATCAACTCTCTACTTGTATTTATGAAAGTAAACCCTGACCATAAAATTAAAGAACTTCTTGGAAGGAGCCACTTGACTTTTGCAAGTTCCTTCAAGTTTTCCCCCGTCAAAGGTTAAAATTGTTTACAATTTAAAAAGACCCCACGTGTCGCGATCAAATACATAGAAGATCGTTCGGTCCAGGTTCTTGGTCAGTCAGCCTCTATCAACCTGTTGACATGCAAGTTTTCTACCACATCCTGAACTATGAATGCATAGCAACATAAGAACCTGACACGATAGAGGGAGAATTAGTTTATATAAAACTATTCTAAAGGATCCATAAAGTCAGGATTGAAATAAATATAAACTGCGATATAAATCATAAACACTAGTTTAATGTCTGTATCAAATATTGTCGTAAGTTTAAGAAATTGGTTAGAAGAAGTATCCAAAAATATAACATTAGTTACATTGTAGGTACCTCCTAACGACAGTATTATTTCAGCTTTTTTCAGAATACTGTCGTTAGGAGACGGCAGAATATTCTCTGGTCTTTTACAGACCACTTTAATGTAATTGGAATGACATATCTATTAGTAACTTGTTATTATTAATAAAGATGAGAATTATAAGGTTAATATACTACTAATGATTACTCTGTGTAAGGCCTGTAACACATGCGATTATCTTTGATTTATGATCCAGTTGATCACAAACAAAGAGTATCAGTGATCATGAGATTGGTTCAAATATCAATCGCTGCAACTTTTATCACCATATCATTCACAAATGCAAAAATTTAATTTATTGAAGTTTTAAAACAATACCTACCCATCCTTACCCGTGGCATAAGTTGGTACGAGTCTGATTTCATTTGAGAAAGATTAAGCAATCACCCACAAAGCTGGCATAGTTCGATAAAAATAGGTAAAGTATTGAGTGTGTATTGAGCCTAACATTTCAGTTTTTGTTTGTTTGCCAGTTATGTGTGTACAATCAAGTTAATTAATCAGGTCTCAGGGATTTCCAAGTAATGAAATAATCTTTACATTTGCTTAGATACGTACTGTAAGCATTTTGTTTTCGTCAAATTATCTGAATTCACAGTACAATTATAATTATTTATCTATCGTCTCAGCCTCATAGTGATACGATGTATGTACATATAAATGGTTGTACTGTATTCCATCGTGCAATAGTTAAGCGTAAGGGTATGTAGTTTAAGAATAGACTGTGAATTCCGAAGACTTTAAAGGTAATTTTAATAATAAACGAAAATTAATATAATCTTACCGATGTGATGTTATAACAATAAAAGGTTTCTAGCACCAAGAGTCGTTTAGATAATTAAATTTTTATTTTTTTAGAAACAGGCTTATGGTAACCAGGCTCGATAGTATCTAGTTTATTGTGACATCGTTATTAATCATTTTAATAGAATGTTAGGTAGATAGGCCCCCGGCAAGGTGGACCGACGACCTGGTAAACGTCGCTGGAATCGACTTTATGAAGGTGGCACACGACCGGTCATCGCGGAAATTCTTATAGGCTTATGTTCTGCAGTGGACGTCATTTGCCTGAAGTGACGAAAATAATTTTAGGAAGGCAATCTTGAACATTAGAATAACCATATACAAATGTCGAATGTCAAATGTCGTATTTGACGTTTATATTGATCCACGCCCACAAACCAGAATTTACCCGGCACTCATGTATCAAACTTTCCCAGGAATTAGTAGTGCAATATAGTATCAAATAATGTCAGATCTAGAACAACAATTTGGAACGTTACTTGTTCCTTCGACCAGTCTCGGCTGGGTAACCGTCACGGTCGGTGGGCCGTGCCGCCTCATGGTAACAGGTGCAATACTCTGTTGTTACTTCATAGCCATTGAGGTATTACACAGGAAATAACAAAGCAAGGAATTAAGTACTCCTCTCTTGATTGTTTGTCCTTTAAATTATATGAGGTTGATATCTGACATGTATCATAATTTAGTAGAAGAAATATCAGAATTAAAAATAATTGAGAGGTCTAGTAAATTAACTGTATGTTAGGAAAATTTACTGGTATGTTTGGAAGTCGTACAGTAATCATCACTTACTATCAGTACGCTTTCTTGACATTTATTATCCAATTTTTATTTAGAATTTGATTATTTCATTAAAGCAATGATCCTAAGATAAATTGTCTGATAAATGGAAGACGACGAACATGAAAAAAACCGTGAGTTGTATGCAAGTTAATGATTTCATGCAGTTATTATGATGAATGGCTCAATATGAGAACTTTGGGTGTATCAGAACGTTAGTTAACAAAACAGATTTTTGTATTATCCTTAATCCATTTACTATAGTATACACTGATTACTGTGCACGTCACTGTTAGCTGTCTCAAGCAAAGTCTCTAAGTGCTCAATACCTCAATGTTTGTAATTGTCACTTATTTATACGACGTGCCCTTAAACCCCTCAATTCTGGCCACAATTGTTTTATGACGTTTTGACGAGGTATTCATATAGACAATGTCTGTAGTTGTAATTGAAGTTTTTGTTATAAGCGTCATGTGGTTTTCACGGGCTTGAATCAGATCGGACAAACCCAAGCTGTTCGAAAGCACGTTGATTTGATAATATGTTTAAGTGGCAGGAAACGCCTCATTCGAAATAATTTGTCATAGACGAGGAATTGTGTTTACTGTTACAATTAGACAAGTTTGAGATTTCGAGCTTCCATTGAAGAACAAAGACCAGGTACTATTACTCAAACATTGTTTAGCCATTGACACGATAAGAAACTCTGAAGATAGATCCTATCGCGCTATATTATTATTATTTAATCCCGAATGATAGCTGTAATTAATTATAGCTTAAAAGAACAAAGCACCCCAGTCCATTCGCGATTATGGATGCTGTGAAGGATCCAAACCCTCAGGATTAAATAATATGCCGCAAAAAGTTAGAAAGAAAGAAAGAAATATCTTGACGACCTGATTGGCGAAGTGGCTGAGCAATCAGCTTGTGCGTCACGGGCTGCGGGTTCGATCCCCGCACGGAGCACATATTTGTACGTTCTACAGGTAGTTGTTCCGAGTCTGGGCGTTTGTGTATGTGAAAATTTGTGTTTGTAAACGCACCCACGACACAGGAGAAAATCCTAGTCTGGGGCAACGTTTTTTAAAAGACAAAGACAAAAGACATCTTTTATACCATTCCATAATTCTGTCATTCTCCTGCAGAAAATATAAGCCCTGAGCTCATCGAAAAGGTAACAAGACACTGTATTATACATATAAAGTCTGGTGACGCACTCACACAAGATTGGACTAAATGGACGCAAGTGGGTGGCCTCCTGACTTATGGCTAACTAACTAGCTATTAACAGCGGCTTCGCCTGCTAAGAATTATCATTATTATTATCATCATCATCATCAACCCATTAACGTCCCACTGCTGGGCATGGGTCTCATCTCATTTGAGAGGGATTAGGCTATAGTCCACCACGCTAGCCTACTGCGGGTTGGCAGACTTCACATGACTTCAAGACAAATCTCTCAAGCATGCAGGTTACCTCACGATGTTTTCCTTCACCGTTTGAGCTTGTGATCAATACGCACATAACTTCCGAAAAGTCAGTGGTGCGTGCCTTGGGTTCGAACTCGAGACCTTTGACGTCTCAGTCCACTGGTCATACCGCTAGGCTACCACAGCTCAGCAGCTAAGAATTATAATTTTATCCAATTAGCTTTTTCATAAATCTACTTATTTGCTTCGGTCTCTCCTCTATTAAGAAACTATCGATAATACAAACTGCTGCTGCATAATTTGGGATAAAAAGTATCCTATATCCTTCCATGGAACTCAAACTATCTCCATAGCAAAAATCATCTAAATCAGTTTAGCGGTTTAAGCGTGAAGAGGTAACAGACAGACAGATGTACTTTCACAGTATAATATTAGTATGTATGGTGGCAACCCACTGCGCTGCTGGTGTTAGCACTGTCATACCCTCGTTATAGCCCGTGAGTGGTCATGACTAACGACTGCATTGAACACTCGTTGACACTAATCGACATAACAATTAATTCTAACATCATAAAGAATTATTTTTACGCTGATTTATGATTTTGGATCATAAGAATGAATAGCTTCATTCGCATGATTCTTTTTATTTTTAAAATGCACGTGGTATTGATTTTAAAAAGAGAATCGATTTCGATTGCATTTGATCAATAAGCAAAGTTTCGAAACGATGACACGAAATTAGGTGTACTTTACCTAATTTACTAAAATTGACTATTTACAACTGCGTGATTTTATGATTGATTCCTTTGTTAACAAATATCAATTATAATTTAGGCTATTGAATAGTATATCATAATATATTAACAGGACTACCTAAAGGTTTGAAACGTATAAATAATATTTATTTATTTATTGTAAGAAAGATTTACAGACAAATAATAAAAATAACTTAGAAAAGATACAAATAGTCATGTTATTATTAATATAATGTAGGACAATTACGAACGATATGTTGGTTATAATAGCTAGAGAATAAGCCAAGAATCAGCTATGTCCTATTATTGTTGGGAGTGGTTTTTAGTCTACCCAGATGACTTAGGTGTTAGAGTCTCCGATTGACAAAATATAGGAACAATGGCTTGACATCCTAGATAGGAAGAGTTATTCATCCCAAGACTGGCCTCAGCCGGGGCAACTTAACCTTACAAAGTGGTTACTACTTGATCGTATGCCTTCCTTTTTTCTACTACTACACAATAGACAACAATATATCTTATACTCTAATGATATACAAGTGGTACAATAAGAAATGTCACATCATAAACAATGATTAAAGTTGTAGTACATAAATTATGAAACCAGCTACATCGGCATTACTGGCAACACCGGCCTACCTGACATTTCCCCTATTACTATGAGAATGTTGCCCCAGAAGAAAATCAATAATTACCGCTGCTAACCACAATTGCGTGTGTACTCGTTCAATGCAGGGCGCGCTTAAATAGGCCGTGTGTTACACCAAATAAGAAAAAAATTAAGCGAATTTGTATAAGCGAATATTGTGATTGCCTAGTGATCTGCCAAGTCGTAGTCTGTTCTGTATATGAGGAGGAAATAAATAATCATTATTACAGACAGTTCTCGAGTTCAAAACCAACAAACACCTCAAATATTTAGAATGATTATGTATTAAATATCATTTATCACCCGCTTAAATAAATATCTAAAGTACCGATTTTGCATTGCATATCTGAAATAGACCAACCATATGTTGGACGCAAGAAACTGTCGCAAGACGCTTAGACAGTCCAAGATGAGAACGGACTGTAGTCCGTTCGTAAAGCGTTTTTAACCTTTTTTACAAAAAGGTTAAAGTTGTATTTAGAAATATCATTAAGATTTTCTAGTAGGTATTAAAGCCTCCTTAAAATAAGACCCAAACCATAGTAAACTGTCCATAATGTAACACAATAAGAACTAGAACAAACAAGAAACTAAAACAATTAGTATTATGATTTTTATAGTAAGTGTATATTGTAATTTAAATATTTTACATCAGGGTTAACATAGTTGCAATAATCTAACCGATTGGTTTAGTCCATCTATTAGTGCTTATTATATTATTGTGTTTGTATACAAAATTGTACTGATATAAATGATAAAAGGTTCAGTTTTCGTTCCATCTCGTGTAACGGGAAGAGGCGACAACAAAGAAGAAGAAGTTCTGTCTTTTTTTTCTTTTTTATTAAGGTTCACCACACAGGATTTTCTCCTGTGTCATGTTAGCTCTCCACAATATTATTTGCGCTAAAAAGCTAACTGAGCTATATCTGATTATATGTAAATATATTAAGATTTATAGAGCTTTTTTTTAGGTCAGTTTTACAGTTTTATAACGATTTAAATTAACTTCAATTTTCTGTAATTTAATAAGGACGTAGAGTCCTATAATTATGTAAAACAATAAAGTAACAATAACAGTAACTTCCTGCCTGATCTTCTTCTTTAGCTTTACTTGAGACAAAGCCTAGTGATTAAAATAAAAGCAATTAATTAACGCTGCGAGTTACGCTACGGTGTAAGTAGCGGCTATGTTAATATATCGTAGCACGTGCGGTCGAGCTGCTCGTTAAAGCCGCGTAATGAGCCGCCCATATTTACGAGTGCACCTCATACCTCGCGTCTTATCCTACATTAGGTATGTACTTCACTGATATCGATTATTTTGCGATTCAATTAAAAAGCTGGAAACGATCTGTGTAATTGTTTTATTGCATTTTTGGGAGGTTGTTTATGAATATAGATTAGAAAAAATCCGACTGTCTTCTGATATGATCATGAATTGCTAAGTCGTCTTGAGTTTGAGTCCAAACACGCGAAGGAAAATATTGACGGCACCCTGGAGAGATATTCTTGACGGTGTGTGTGTGTAAACTCTGCATTAGGCCAGCATTGTGCACTGTAGCATAACCTTAATAAAAAAAAACAGCATTAAGCTATCTCAAACCGACAATAGCGTTTATAAAACGCTTTCTCTTTTCTGCAAAAATAGTTTTTTACCTATTAATAAATTGCCGTATCCAAACAAAAACGCTTATCAACTCGACGTACCCGTTTTGTTTTATCGCATATCGATTACTTTGCTCAATCGATGTTGATTCGAATCGATATTCATTTAGACGAGTTGTGGAAGAAATGATAGTGTCGCGACGACTAGCGTAATGGAGGCATTTATCTTAACTAGAGCTGAAGAATGTTGGCGCACCTGCGTGAGACAGTTCTTGTTTTACTTATCTGTGGTTAGAAGCCATTTCTTTGGACTATGTGTAAGTAGCACACGTAGTGCAGGCAGATCTTGGCAATAGTAGTGAACATTAAAAGTTCATTTTCGTCTTCCGAGCGTTTTTCTAATTATGTCGGTTGCAGGCTACCTAGATGCAGATGAATTACTCACAAAGCGGCAGCCATCAGACAAGAATATCGTTATACCCAATCATAATAATAAAATTTCACTGGTACACAATTAGTAAACTGGTTGTCAAGGTTATAAATATATAACTACCACTAAACACACAGTATTTCAAGTATTTATTGACACTGTCATGTTTCTCAAGGCAAAATATTTCTATAGGGCCAGTGGAAATAGTTAAGCCCGTGATTTTGAAAAGGACACAAATCCATTAATTAAACTTTTTCAGGAACAACAAAATTATGTTTATTATAAAAAAAGTTATTGGTGGGGAAGAAACGGAATTTCTCTTATTTAACTACTCAAGTAGTTAAATAAAAGAAATATATAATTTTTGTGACTTTTATTAATAAAAAAAAGCATTTATCATATTTATAGATATATTTATTTAAATTTCAGGACTAATGCCTTTTTCAAAATGATCTCTCTGAAGTTCATAAAAAAAATATTTTCAGAAGAACTGTTAGTCATCTTGAAGTTGTTTGCCATGCAAAAACCTCTGTATTATATTCTTGTTTACATAAAAGAAGGGTCCTAGTAACGAAGGGTTCCTTACGATGTTTTTCTTCACAAGTTGAGCATACGATGAACGATGCAAATTCTGTAATAAGTGTGTGCCTTTACAGTGAATGTGAAACTGATGAATCATTAAACTATATTATGTAGGGCAAAAATGTGGTGAAATTGACAGATTTCATGCAAATTGCAAATTATTTTTAGGTTAATATGTTTAAACACTGTTGGAACGAGTCTTATTATTTTTATTAAGTAGGCATTTACTTTGTTACTATCATGAATCTTATACTTATGTAGGAACTGTGAATATAATTATAATGATATGATTCCTAGTTACTTTTGGCAAATCCAAGGAATAAGGAAGCTTAAAAATAGTAACTATAGTAATATAAATATGAATATATTTATTGTACATCCATGATCAGATGTCTATACTTAGATATCACACATTCATTCACACTAAGATTAAAACCTTGGACCGTTATTACGTTACTACTGTGCTACTCGGGTCGTCAACACTTAAAAAACTTTTTTCAACGTAGAACTAGCTCTGCTTTTGTATAGAATATCTTCAACCTATACCATGTTCTATTAAAGAGGCCATGTTTCTTTATAAGTGAGCCCACCATGGTATGGGCCTTATCCCATAAGAACATATTAGCAGTTAATTACAATGTGTACTTTGGTTAATGTAATGGATCCTGGGGGATTAAGAGCGGCGACTACAATAAGCGGTTGATTACAAAGCAAAATAAACTATTATTAGAATGACCCAACTAATAAAATTTAACTTCCATTTAAACTAGAATATAATTATTGAAATGGATACTTTATTTATTTGTCTTCCATACTTTTACGATAAAAATTTGTTCAGTTGTCATGTGCGCTATATAAGTTGCAATATGTGGAAAATCTTTATAAATAATGTTAAAGTCTGGGGTTCGTCTCTGTTTTTTTATATAAGTATAGTTGAAGCCGCTAGATGGCGCTATTATCAAGATCCAGGTGCAGTAGTTATTCAACGTCTGGCTATCGGGTCCTCTAGAATTCTAGACTGTAAAATGATGATCACGACCACAAAATTCAGTTTTGCAATTAAAATCCATTTATAAATTATATCACATTCACAATATTACGTACTTACTACATATAACAGCAAAAAATATCAGTATGTTGACATATGGCACAAGAAATACTCACATTCCAACCATAAGGTGCGAATGTGCATTTTATAATTGGCGGTTTGCGAAAGTAAATGTATCTGAATTCCGATATTTTGGTCAATATGCGACGCTTTGACGATTGGAAGCCGCGGTCAATTACTTGATGGCGGCTTATAGTCATCAAAGTATGAAAGGTATTTAGTATTAATTGAATTTTTCCTGTACTTTATGCTCTCTGTGAATGCAAAACTAACCTAACCGTTTAATTGTTTTTGTAACTTACAACTACACAAACCTCGTAAAGTTCTCACAAGGGCAGTTTGTGCACGACAACAAATATCTTTTGCTGTTCGAGATTTGGAAATACAAAAAAAAAACCAATGGAGCATTACGAGTGTGTACTCGTATTTGTCCATTGGAATTTGAACCTAAATGAAACTAAATTCAACAATGAATACAAAATATTGTTGTTATACTTTTAACGTTCTTTAATTATTCTAGTATGATAATTGAGGCTCTTTATCTGACGATTCTACAAAGGCTTACTGCCGCTGTAAGCTAAATGACTATGAAATTCAAACAGAGATCGATGTACCCGTACCCACTTACTTTATCTTCAGATACATATATAGTGCTCTAGCCAGTGTCAGATACTGCTACAATGCTACCGATTAACTGTGTAATTAAACCGATTTAATTTTGTATAGACTTAAAAAACTATGTTGGAGTATGCAGTTAAATTGTAAATTACTTAATTATTATAATAGTATCTGTTGAATTTCTACCCAGCTCTTCTCTACAAGTCCTATTTTTTAGAATCGTGCAACTAGTTTTGACAATTCAAAAGCACGTGCCATATTGCTATACTTAAAAATATATTTCAATTTGAGCTTAAATTTTCAGTATCAGTATATCAATATTATTAAAAATTAATACTTTATTAGTGTTTGGCCATTCTGAGTAGATATAACATATTTCAAACTGTATTAATGAGGTAAAATGAAAGTTATACACATTGAACCTACACCAATAACATACATAGTCCAATATATAACACAATACGACTCTTCGGACTAGACTTGTCGCGCAGGCGCCCGGCTGTCTTGTACTGCGCAAGCAAATGATTTAGTATGTTTATAAAATACGAAGCTAATGTTAGGCTTTCATAAGTTGTTCACCAAGTTTAGTTGTACTTACAATTGCTTCTTGGTTCTAGGGCGCTTTGTATAATGCTTAAACGTTGCTATTATTTTTTATTATTATTTATTTATTATAATCAGTCTAGTTTTCTTAAATTTAGTACCCCATTTTTTCAAGCCATGTCATCTTGTGTTGTAGAGAAGAATGCTGGCGTAGCAGTAGCAGTAGCATAGACCGTAGAATTGATCGTTTGCGTAGCGGAATTATCGAACATAGAGTTGATCATTGGCGTAGCGGAATTATCGTCCGTAAAGTTGAGCGTTAGCGTACCAGTAGTATAGATAGTAGAGTTGAATACGTGCGTAGCGTTAGCGTCGACCGTAGAGTTTAACGCTGGCGTAGCGTTAGCGTCAACTGTTGGGTTGACCATTTGCGTACCTATAGCATCAACCGTAGAGTTAATCGTATGCATCGACCGGAGAGTTGAACACTGGCGTAGCGGTACTACCAACAGAGTGTGAAGTTAAGTACTGGGTTAGCGGTAGCATCTAGCGTAGAGTTGATTGCTGACGTAGCGGTAGTATCAAGCGGAAACTGAACGCTGGCGTAGTGGCGTAAAATTAAATGTTATTGCGTTTTTAATATCTTCTCAGTAGTTTAGATCTGTGCCTGCTAAATGGCAATAGGCCCGCCAGTGGCATAGGACCTCAAAACACCGGCAATCTGCCAGTTTAGGTCAATGTACTACCACCTAACCCGTCGTTATTATTATGTATGCACGATGGTATGTTAGGCAATAAAAACATAACAATATACTTACGTCTTAGAATAACAAGTTCTTCTCCTAGGTACATATGGAGGTGCAGATAATATATATTTATAAGTAATATTTGTAATTTGTTGACAGATCATCGACCAACCTTGCAAAAGGAAACTTTTACTAGGTAAAGATCGCTAGAACCCACTGGATGCGGGTGGCGCAAGACCGGTCATCGTGACGATCCTTAAAAGAGACCTATGTCCAGCAGTGGACGTATAACGGTTGTACGATGATGATAATAATGATTTGTTGACAACAATTGAGATGTTAATGCAACCTTTACAAACAACAGGCGATTTACACATCGATCAACTCAACATAAGGAACACTTCGATACAGAAATCATGACACACAAACAAACATTATCTGGACTTTATCATATTACTATAATCTAGTGGGTACTAAATAAGGCGGATTGCGTTGTACATAAATCTGTCACACAGAACGCGGCGCGGCGCCCGGCGGTCTTGCGGCGCTGCGCCGGCGCACGCCTTGTCGCGTCACGTGGTACACATCGAGAAAATTCCGCATGCTTACGCACGAGACACACTTTGAATTTATAAACTAGCAACTTATACAGCGTTTTGGTAAACACTTAATATTCGGGAGACTTATGGCATGTTTTTGTTGCAATGGTCTGTCAGATATAGCATAAAGCCGCGGTTTACTTGTGATGATGGATGGTTTTATTACTTTAGCAACTTAGGCATACTGACCGAACAAGGTTTAGCTTACATTTATATTTTGTTGTTTGTTAGATGTGTATTTTGAATACACATTCAAGATATAAAACAAGTTTAAATCTATTTAGTCCGGTCAATGTAGACAAAAAATGAGAGTGAATGTGCATAATAAATTCACAACAAGCTGAAAATGAGTAAATTTGTGCAATACATAATTATTAATATTTCTTTTATTTTCTTCCTTCTTATTTACCTCATAATTATTAAGTTGGTATTATTAAAATACCAACTGTCGTCTGCGTAGAATGAGTAATTTTATCCAATGTTTTATTTTTAATATATTATTTATATATTTATCCAAGGTTTTCAATCAAACTGCTTTTTATTTCTACCATTTAAAAAAGAAATCGATTCCGCATACAAACTTGCACTCCCTTTTTCGCCTGTCCAATCTCCTTCCCGGGACTCAAACTAACTCCGTACAAAAATTCATCTTAATCAATCCAGCAGTTTAAGCGTGAATAGAAAGACACACTTTCGCATTTATAATCTTCGTATGAATATGTATGTATGTATATGTATGTATGTATATGTATGTATGAATATGTATGTATGTATAGTATCTATTGTCACTAGTAGACTCGAATATGACCAAAGATGCTGTCAAGAATCCAAAATGTCAAGATCAACTGTAGTTCAATATCCATCTTTTGTCCCAATCAATTTAGGGTTGACGTCAAGCACAATCAATCTCGACTGAACATCAGTGTTTAGCAAGAGATCTCAGTCAACTGACCTTACCCAATTACTTAGATTAGATGTGATGGTACGTTATATTATGTTCTTTAAGCACCAGTTTCTAATAACCTACATATCACAGGACCAATTTATGATCACATGGAACACGAGTCTCTAGCTCAATAATCTAATAACTCCAATAAACACCGTGGCCTGTTTCCGAGCTCGTAAGTCCTGCAGACAAGATCGGCGTGTGTTCGCGAGAGCGGGAGCGGCCCCGGGACACAAATCATGGCGAGCAACGCCCAACTCTTACACAGCGGAGCCAGGAAACTGGTCCGGACGAGCTGAAACGGAGCTAGGAGAGACTAAAAATTGTTTTACTACAACTAGCGACACAACGACTTATTTAGAACAATACTAGATGGTAAAATTAAACGAAAGAGAAGCAGGGGAAGACCTAGACGAAGTTTTGTTGAACAAGTGAAGGAAAAAATGGGTTCGAGGCGTATCTAGAAGTCAAACAAAAAGCAGGAGATAGAGAACAGTGGCGATTGCTCCACCGAGAAGAGCTGAGCTTAATATTAATAAATGAATACATTTAATAATAATAAATAACAACGGTAGTCTGCCGATTTTGAAGAAAGAGTTTAAGATAAGTATATCTTATATATAGCTATATATCATATATTCAAATTAGTTGATTAACTTTAGAGTTTAACTAGGTAACTAATTTGGAGTTGGTCAATGGAGATTGTTATGAGCGCTCACACTATTTGCATAGGAATTTGAAATTAAAGTCAGTAATTTTGAAAAAACCCTATGAATTACAGCCCAGAAGTGGTGTAATTTTCAGGGGAGCAATTTTCTTAATAATACGTTAGTACTACAAAACTAAAAATCACTTAATTATCAGAATCATTAAAATTTTCAGAAAATAATAAATATATCAACTTTAAACTTGTGATTTATATTTTTCCTGATTACGAAATTGAGAAAAAAATATTAGCTTTCTTTATTAGCTTTAAAATAAATAATAAGAATCGTTGCCACAAATAGACCTGCTGAAATAAAAATATAGAACGAGATTTCACACAGAACTAAAACTATTTGGTGGAACGTAAATTGAGACCACATGGAGACAGTTTAAAAGAGGCTTTAGATCATTGTTATTCGGTGAATTGAAAGCTGCAGCTGCGTCGCATCGGCTATTCGGCATTGATTGTTATATTTACATTTTTTTTTCATGTGATAATACTGACTACTGCATTTAACTTGTATGCAGTAATGCCCTTGTAATATTTCCCCAGATTCAGCGTTCAAGTGTGCCGCATTTATACTGAAAAAGCTTAAAAGTAGGAATCAAAACACAATCAGTAGTCTGGTTTTATGTTTCATTATATAATAATTCTATATAATACCGATTGAAAACCACTATAGCACATTGAGTGTGCATAGTAGGTACACGCATATCGTTTACGCAAGAAGTTAAAATAACTAACGTAATATATTAAAACAAAAGCAATGACATAAAAACTCAAGGTTTTGACCACCAAGACACATGGATTTAAAAAGCAATTGAACTAAGCAGTGAGCTCTCTCGGATGAATCCGGTAATTAAAATTGTAATAAGACTTCTAAATGAGGAAATTTTTATACAAAAGAAATCTAGCAGTACCTATGATCTACTCTATATTAATTATTATTGATTTAAACAACCGTATTCAGGATTTTCCTACATCGTCGCTTGCGCAGTCCCAATATGGACGTCGATGGATCCTCACAACAATTTGTATGGAGCAACAACTTGAAGCGAAAGTGAGTGGCGTCAATAACTTATATCTTGTTGAAATACTGAACGATTTATGACAACAACACTGGGAACTTATTGGGAACTAATTTTAAGGAGGAGGAGGGAGGTAAATTGAAATATGGCCTACGCAATGCTTGGAGGATGTGACGAAACATGCAACGCAGTGCAAAACAATACTGAAAGAGGCGTCGTACTTTCGACATATTATTTCTCATTAACTCTTTTACAGTCCTTCTGGTAGGCTCGGGTGTCCCCATAATTGAATGGTAAGATAGGCTAGCCTAGTATAGCAGCCTTGCTTTGCTTGCCTTGCCTTGTTTAAATATTGTAAAATCACATACTGGCTACAAAAAAAAGTTGAGAGGTGTCAAGAGACACCCGGATGGAACGAAGTTCCTTTCGATTAATTAGTGAAGGAATTGTAATAAAATTGTTTTTTTTTTACATAGCAAAAAGTGTCGTTACGTTTTTGCAACGCGCGATAAGGAACTTTGTTCCAATAATAATTATAGTGGGTGCAATTCTGGTCTCCTAAATAGGTTACTGTATAACCTGTATGAAGGAATGACAGTTCCGAACCCCTAATGGGTTACAAGCATTTGTATATGTACATAATAATAATAATAATAATAAATTACAAATTATACTACGATCGTGCCATAATTACAGATCATACCATATATAACAATAGGCCCGATATAACATTTATTGATAAAGAAAATAAACACACATATATAATAGATATAGCAGTACCAAATACTAACAATATTCAAAAAACTATTTCAGAGAAAATTAGAAAATACACGGAATTACAAGAGGAGATAACAAAAATATGGAAAATGAATAGAGTAACAATAGTCCCAATAGTCATATCAACAACAGGAGTAATACCGAAACAATTATTTAATAGTTTTAACACAATTGACCTCCCTAAATACACCTATCTTACATTACAAAAGGCAGCTATTTTAAACACTTGTCGAATAGTCCGGAAGTTCTTACAACTAGAGTCAGATAACAATTTCTTCACAACACAACATAACCAACTAACTCAAACTTAAGGTCACACTTGGTTTATACCCGTGCGGCTTTAACATATATCCAGGTTTACCTGAGAATTTATACTTTAAAAACATAATAATAATGTTCTTTATTAACTGAAAGTAATACAAATTCTTTACAAAAAAGGAACTGGTGTTTCCAAGACTTTCTGCACTAGGCTGGGGCTGTCCTGCAGAAAACTTTAATTCGAGAATCCAATACAATGTGTCAGAGTTGATAGTTACAATAAAAGAAATTACAATATATTATTGCTACAATTAAAGAACTAAAATAAAGTAAAATTAAGAGTAAGTAGTATTTTAAATATAAGTAAGTATTATAAAAATAAGTATCTTAAATAAAGAGTATTTTATTTTTAAATTTAATTACAGTAGGTGTAGGTGTAGTACATTTACATACATTTTACTGTTACTAAAATAAAAACAATTTTAGAAATTGACCTGAACTGCTTTATGTTGTATGTGTGTGCGTGTGCAATTTGTATTGCAATCATGACCGATAAAGTGATCTTCAAGGCACGGAGGAGTCTCGATCTGTAAAGAAGGGTCACCCATCCATAGACTGACCTCAGCTACCCTCAGCTTAACCTCACAGATCGATTGTTCAGCGTGGTTATTACTTATCAAGGAGTCCCTAACGACCTACATTTTTATAGATGCTCATTATGTGTCTCATTAAGTGATGACCGCCGCCCATGGGCATTTGCAACACCAGAGCCTTGCAAATGCGTTGCCAAACCCTTTAGAAACCGTTCAAGTTTCTTAAAATAGTTACTGAACTGACAGCAAATGGAATTCCCATGCTGTCATAATAGTCACTCTTCCAATGAGCTCTGGTAACCTTACTCACTCGCAGAAAGACAACCATTGTTGATTCACTGCGGTCTTCTGTAAGGCGGAGGTACTTCCCCAGTCGGGCAGCTCAATTTGAGCGAGAAATCTGGCTATGCCCTACCTCCTACAACCCCTCCTCTACAAGCTCTTCTTTCTTTCTATTATAATTTAGATATTATTATTAAAAATTAACTTGCCATGCTTGTCAACATGTCGATCTAGCTCAACAATAGACAATTGATGCCTATTTCCCAACGTCTTATTAAGTTATTATACTGCACGAATATTATATGAATTTTACCGTATTGGTCCATTTGAGATTTCAAATGACCCATGCAAATGACGTATATTTATTCTCGTGACTAATCTAGTGATTGTGTCGGTGTGTCTTTGATTTGAATTTCTTTTTCATGTATATGTCTATACAATTGATCTAATTTAATTAGGCAATAAGTAGTAAAAGTATAAAGTTCCGACTTCATTTATTGACTTAAAACTTTTGTTACAAAAATTGGTGCATTATATCAGTCACACGTTGCCATAGTAAAAAAAGCATGCAAATTAGAATAATACTCATAAAATTTAAATGAATGAAGCTCCAACTGATGTATATGTATCTACAATATAATTATTTTACATGTTTTTGTAAGTTATTAGACTGTTTTATGATAGACAGGTATTGTGATTTCAATATTTATTATTGCACATTGATAAATTATATTGTACATTAATATATTAATTAACTGTATAGAAAATATTATAGTCGAATAAGTTCAAAATATTTAATCAGTTTAATCCATAGGAACATAGAAAAAATAAGAAACAAGGAAAAATAGTAAATTATTCATTATTAAACTGTAAGACATGTTGCAGATACATTTAAAATAAATCCGTAAAAAGTAGCACGTTTTTGTCGAAATCTAAAAATATCGCAATATTCATGTTATACACAAACATCAAGTTTTATTTCAGGTCAAAGATCAAGCGGTAAAACAAAAAAAGAACATCCTAAGTAATCTAAACGGATCCGATATTTTATTTATAAGCATTGATATTTGCATCAAATATTCAAATCTGGGCAATTATTCAGCAGTTTCGACTAAAAAGATAGCTTTTTGAAGCGTGTGAGCGGTATCTGAATGTTTAGTGGTTGGAAACAATAAGAGACTAGCGCTCGGTGGTGGAGGCCAAAGCAATCAAAGCTTGCAATAGAACGCTAGGAACCGGAACGCGACAGTTATTCCGCTCTTCTCTAAGTAACGGTCCAACCATTTGCAGTACTTTTTCTTTGTGCTCGACTTCTAACAGAGCAAATACGTGTTCTCGTTTTATTCTCGATACTATTTTATTTGTTTAAAAAATAAATTGTTAATTATTTTAACAGAAATCATAAATGTATAATTTTCAATATATTTTGTTCATTTTAATTAGTCTCCATCTAAGTATAAAGAATAGAAGTGAATGTTAAAAGAACCCGGAGGTTAAGGTTACCCGAAAACGAAGTGCTGAGAGTAGATTATATGGAGGTTATGTGTAATGATTTGAATTCTGAAATACCACCATCTTTAAGTCTTCTGGTAACATCATAAAACCTGAAGAATTACGGAAAAGAACGAAAAAAATACAGTTATGATTGCTAAATCAAAGACTAATCTAATCATCAATCTATTATTGTCCCACTGCTGGGCACGGGTCTCTTCTCAATTGAGAGGGATTAGGCTATAGTCTACCACGCTAGCCTACTGCGGGTTGGTAGACTTCACATGCCATCGAGAAAATCTGTCAAGCATGCAGGTTTCCTCACATTGTTTTCCTTCACCGTTCGAGCATGTGATAAATACGCACAGAACTTCCGAAAAGTCAGTGGTGCGTTCCCGGGTTTGAACTCGTGGCCTTTGACATGTAAGTCCATTGGCCACACCACTAGGCTACCACAGTTCTACTAAAGACTAATCTAGCCGACAATCTAAGGGAAGGCTTATGATGATGATGATGTACATTAAACTAAAATTAAATTAAATCTATAGTTCATTATCAGGATGACATAATGGAGAGAGAGAATAATAATAATTATTATACATACAAATATTGATGCTCATCACACAAACATTTGTCCCTACCGAGATTTTAGCCCCGGGACCCGTAGCATAGAAGGCAGCGTTAACTACCGTTGGGCTAATCAGGTCGACAAATAATCATTATCACTATACGGTAATAAAATTTCAATATATAATTTGAATTCTCATCGCTGTTGGACTAGGTGGCGAGTAAGAAAGTGCAAAGCGTTCGAGAGACCAATAGTTACTCTGCAGCGAGTACATTCACCACGCTTCGTTCGCTAGTAGTTTCGTTATTTAAGATTATTTCTACTAAATCGTGTTTAGACGCTTTCTGATGACAATTTGATAATTTTTCTTCGTTTTGGAACGAAATATCTAGTTCAGTTTCTGATGAGATGATGTTTAATTTTATGCTTATAAAATTCGTTCCTCTTGCATTTTGAACTTAACTTTGGCTTGTATTTTAAACTGGATCCAAATACAAATGTTCGTATAAATGTTAAGTGGGTTTGTGTAGGCTTTAGTACTTTAAGAAGTTCTACACTGGTTGAGCTCAAATTTTACACGACTTTCAACCCGCCTGATAGATTGTTTTGGTCTTTAACCAGATAGGGTATAGCTAGTTAGTTATGTACGTACAATTTTACGGAGATGCTGCATACACTACACAAACAAAGTCCCTTCAACATCACTGATTTATTTTAGAGCAAAAAGAGAGCGCTTGTTTTCTGTAAAGTATAGTATTAAGTTATTAGAAGGGTGTTTACTTTAAGTATCGTACTTATAGGTTCGGCCTAGGGCGTCTCGATACCCTGCGTTATAAATCTAAGCTATATCATAAAATCTCCAATAACCACTGACTACCGACCGACCGTTAGCGGTTGCTGCCAAGATCGAGGATAGTACCTACTAAAAATAATTGTATCTAAATTATGATGTTTTTAGTTTTGAGCTACTTTGAGCACTTAATTCTTAGATCTTACAATGAACTGCTATCTACTTAAACTAGTAGTGGTATTTATCAAATGTATTTTTAGAATATGGACCTGTTTGTTTTGTGTTTTCAGTTTGCAGAGTATAACTATAAAGAATATAGGCGCTGATTTGAGACTGTTACTGTTACTATTAGCTTAACCATGTATGAACATTTGAACAACACATATTTTTATGTGTGGACTGAAAGTGCACAACCACTGTAGCCTATAAAAACGGGCTACTTTAAAAGGACTCAAGGCTAACTTTTACCAGTCTTTAAAATTAATTTACCGAGTCATTTCACCCCTGTCGTCGCCGGAGGGTTAGGCATAGGTGTAGGTAAGTGTAATGTACACCCCGCATTTCGCCAGTATGTTTTAGGTCCCACGTAATAGGGAGTGAGTCTATTGCCATCAATCGGGCACGAATCCTAAATCCGAGCTGCTACTAAGTATCTCTTAGAAAAGAACGAAGCGCTAAACTCGAACTGGGAATCTATCGCATTCAACAGGTGTGCTAGGGTTACTAGACTAAAGAAAAACTTTCTGATTAACTAAATTAACTATCAGACTGGAACACAATAATGTTAGCACATTACTGGAAGCTGTGGTAGCCTAGTTGTGATACCATCGACCATCGTGAAGAAACCTGCATGCTTGCGAGATTTTCTCGATGGTATCTGAAGTCTGCCAAGCCGCAGTAGGCTAGCGTGGTGGACTATAGCCTAATCCCTCTCAAAATGAAAGGAGGTCCGTGCCCAGCAGTGGGACAATAATGGGTTGATGATGATTAGGTACTGATTAGCGTCAGTATATTTTGCAACGGTTCGGTTTAACTTAGAGCGGCTTGAAGGTTCTCGAGTGGTAACCATGTGATGGAAGACGCAGCGTGCGTGGACCCCCAATAATGTGTACCGAAGACCTGGTAAAGGTGGGAATCCAGTGGATGCGGGTGGCGCAAGATTGGCCTATGTGCGGCAGTGGCCGTCAATACTTCTAATAACAGTCATACATCGTAAAGAAGTTTTATAGCACAGTCATCATCATCATCAACCCATTACTATCCCATGGCTGGGAAAAGGTTTACCGCGGGTTGGCAGACTTCACATGCCATCGAGAAAATCTCTCAAATATGCAAGTTTCCTCACGATGTTTCTCTTCACCGTTTGAGCATGTGATAAATACGCACATAACTTCCGAAAAGTCAGTGGTGCGTGCCCGGGTTTGAACGCGAAACTATTGACACAACAATTAAAAATTATAGTATTAAGTCTGTAAGGTATTACCGACGAATAAAATCATCCTCGTATTTAATCATCATTAAATAGTAATGGCATAATGAGTCATTAATTATGCGATAACGTTGCCTACGTAACAGTTACACCACATCTATTGTAATCGTCACTTGCTAGTAAATATGGTAGAATTGACTTATATTTTTGTGATAGGATTGATAGGTGTTAGAGAATGTAGTCGGGAACCATTCATAGTGGGCGGTGAAAACGGAAAAATAACGGAATATCCACATGCACTATTCATAAGTATTAGATGCGTGTCTAAAGATTCTAGAACTACTGTTGATTGGATCTGCGGTGCGTCGGTTGTGAACCAAAAAATAGCTTTGACGGCAGCCCACTGTGTGTATGGATGCAGTAGCCACAGCAACATCTCCGTCGTTTCAGGCCACAGGCACAGAAGTCGGGGACTCATATCTTCAGTAGAATGTTACTTAGTACATGAAAGATACAAAGACTATAATACTGCTTATGATATAGGTCTTCTGAAACTTTTTACTCCATTAAAATTTAACTCGAGAGTGAAGCGTATAGTTTTGATGCCGAACCCACCTTACAAAGACAAAGCAACGGTTGCTGGTTGGGGAATAACAGATGTGAGTTATATTTACTTTTTATGCTACATTGGACAGGAGACAGTTGTATTGAGGAAGTAATAGTCTAGTTATATGACAAATCAATAGATGAAATGGTTAATGAAATCATTTTACTGTTCCACTCCCAAAATGATGGAGAATAGTCTATACCCCACCTACTACAACCTATTCTACAACCAGCTTAGTTAAATTAATGAATGTTTTGAATCGAGCAAGTGATCCCATCATTACATTTTAGGATTGGTACAGACATGAAAACAGTGTTTATATAAACGCGAAAGTTTAAGTATGGTTGGATGTTTATTAATGTTTCGGGCAAAAACCGCTTAACATATTTGAATGAAATTTAACATACATTATAGTTTATTGCCTGGATTAACATAGGCTACTTTTTATCTATATACCATACGGGCAAAGCCGCGGGAGGCAGCTAGTTTTGTATAAATGAAATATTTTCAGGAAAATAAGTCGACCATGACAATGTATTTGAAGGCCGTAGTCCAATATGTGTGGTCGATGGCTGCGTGCAAACAGATTGTGCCTACAATGCCTAGAGGTACCATCTGCGCTAGCAGCGGAAACACGGATTCATACGCTACTCGGTAAGATAAAAAAAAAACTTGAGAGGTGTCAAGGGACACCCGGATGGAACGAAGTTCCTTTTTACAATTCCTTCACTAAGTAATCGAAAGGAACTTCGTTCCATCCGGGTGTCCCTTGCTTTCTATAAGAGAGAGAGAGAGACACAGAAAGAGAAATATGCGCACGCCACACGGCTTACAATATCTTACTATAGCAAAAAGTGTCGTTACAACTTTTCGTCTTAATTTTTTCTGTCTAGCCCCCTTTCGCAACACGCGATAAAGAACTTCGTTCCAAAACTCTACAAAAAGATTTCGTAGAGTTTTTTCTTTTATTTAACCATTTTGATTAATGTCAGTATTGCATTATAAATATTATTGCGGTTAGACATTTAGAAAGGATGTAATATATAAATAATAATTAATTGATGACATTGTCAATAGAATGAAAGGTATTTAAGCGCAAAATGTATAACATAAAAGAAATGCTGACACGGTCTTCCGTAGCAATCAAATAATTAGGTATTTTAACAATTAAGTGCACTTGGATAATGTTTTTAACTCTATTTCTGTGTGATTGCCGGAAATTTTATTAATTAATAAACCAGTAACGACCAATTTCAATGCTTTTCCACGATAAGGTATGTGGATATCAAGTTTATTGTTACCCAGTATTTTGTGACGGTAAAAATGCGAATAATCGGATCAATATTATTATTGTTGAATTTGATTAGTGTATTTGAATGTGGCATGCGTCTTATTGGCGGTTTTAAAACTAATGTTTACGAATACCCACACACGGCGTATTTGAGAATAGGATGTTCGTCTAACAATGTATTTCATAATACTACGGGGTGCGGCGCGTCCGTTTTGACCAACTCCTTGCTTCTAACGGCAGCTCAATGCCTGTTTGGCTGCGACAGTGACAGTATTGTGAACGCAGTCGTGGGCCATTCGCACAGAGGAAGACGCGATGGCACCCACGTCGCAAGTTACATCGCCCATGAAAGATTTAACCCCACCAAATTAGGCTTTGACATAGCAATAGTGAAACTCCGAAACCCAGTAAACTACACGAGGAAGATAGGACGAGTGGTTATCTTGGAACACCCAGCGTATAACACCGATGAAGCACTTATATCAGGCTGGGGATATTTGACAGTAAGCTATATATTTTTGTCTTAAACCATTTCATAATTGCTGGAAAGTGATATCAGAATATTGTATTTGTCTTATTCTAGGAACAAGTCAAAATGAAGTCTTCTTTTATGGCGATAAAGCAGACTCTGTTGAGCAGAGAAGTATGTCAAAAACTGCTTGGAAGAATTCCACCGGGTGTGCTTTGTATGATTAGTCGGAGACCAAGGGTCCGGTATACATTACCGTAAGATTTCAGTTAATAGGCATACATGAATGATGGAACTGTCACTAGAAGCCATAGTTATATACTTATCATACACGATACACGACGTAATACATAAATATAATAATAGTAATGTAGTAATTGTGTAGTAATGTCCAGATATATCTAATCTGGACATTACTACACAAGGCCATTTAGTTTCCAGTCAAACAACGAGACTTGTGTTACGGACATTAGATGGTTAATTTTATACATAATAATATAGTTTTTGACTCAGGTCAAATGGAAAGAAAGACAGAAAGAAAAAATATTTATTTAGACCCCGTAAAGGGTATGGCCAACATCACAAAACACAACAGTAAAAAATAACAACAAAAGCAGCACCAAAAATAAAACAAACAAACAATAGAACAATAAAAAATAAATTAAATGATGTCCGGGCAACACCCGCACGAGGCCAAAAAGGCTCCTATCTCAGCACAGTGTCGCTACACTAAATGCTGCGGCGCTGATTTTCTGATGGGGCCATAGCGTGATTCCACGAAATGGCCATTCTTATCATCATCATCAGCCCGTTGCAACCCAATCTCTTCACTCTTCTTCCCAACTTCTGTTTTGCGCACAAATATTCCTATCATCATCATCATCATCATATCAGCTAGATGACGTCCACTGCTAGACTGTTGGAATATTCCTATATGTAAAAGCAATAGGTTAGCAATAGGGTTCCTGCTGAAAATCTTATCCTAAATTTATACTACCTAATAAGGGCAATAACAATATATGTATTTAAGAAAAAACAAATCAACCACCCAATCCACCCGTAAAAGTGTAATGACCAAAGTTATAAAAATCAGGTTATTTTTTTTTAATTAAGCGATAAAGGTGTCGATAAAATCAAATGTGCTAGACTTGTGTGATTGTTCGTGCGCGATTAACATGCTCTCATGTCATAATATTACGCGTGTTTTTGTTATGTTGAATTGTTTAAGCCTAATTATTTGCAAAATGGAACCTTTCATAGTTGGTGGCAAGAAAGCGAGAATAAAGGAATTTCCTCATTCTGTGCTCCTGAAAATTTCTTGTATTAACAAGTTTACTGAGTTAGAAGCCGCTTGGATTTGTGGCGCATCTATTATAAATCAGAAGATCTCACTAACGGCAGCGCATTGCTTACACGAATGCAATCATAAGAGTACCGTCATATCTTCGATGGGCCATGCGCACAAGGAACGAGGAGCTATTTCCCGCGTAATGTACTACCTTCTACACGAAAAGTATGATTATATCAGAATAACTAATGATATAGGACTAGTCAAACACAAAACAGCAATACAATTTAACCACAAAGTAAAAAGAGTAGCTTTGATGAGAAATCCCCCTTACAGTGAAAAGGCACAAATAGCTGGCTGGGGAATGACCAATGTAAGATATATGCTAGATGAATTTAAAATGAATGAATATTCTTATAGTCTTCCTAAAAGCATGTCCAACCGTGCTAAGTTAATGTATATTTATTATTAAAGTTAGTACAGGGCACGAAGGAGCCCTGGCGACCAGACTGCATACTAAAAACAACTTCATTATTGGCGTCATGAATGTTCAAGAAAATCGTAACCAAAATTTTCAGAAAAAGGAGACCAAATCTGGAAGATGGCTGAAGTACATCGATCAATACGTATGGGCGTCAAGAGCATGCAGAAAATTGATCAAATCTCTACCCAGAGGCGCGTTATGTGCTAGCAACACGGAAAACAGTTATTCTAGTCGGTAAGGAATAAGAAATAAGTTGCGTATCTTTACAAAACCAACTAGTTTGGCATAATGTAATCAGAAGATGGTGCAGGTAAGTTTTGCAATGGCATCGGGGGTAAGTCGGAAAAAAATGTCAAATCTCAACAATGTTCTTCTACAATGGCTGGAGACAACGCTAGATCAAGAAGAATAAACATACGAGTATGTCCATGATAAATCAAACGATCACTCAATTTAGTCCTGTCTAGTTAGTTGTGACTGGGATTATGCAGCATGTAATTAACATGCTGCATAAGACTAAAGTAGCATAATTAATCCATTAAACGTTTGGCGTATTCATTTTACATAAAAATGAAATGAGCGAACGTAATGGCTAATTAAGTTATATAGACGCGCAGTTGATATCGAGAAAATTAAACGGTAAACGTGTGAGCAGTTGTGCTATCATGTTACTATTGATTTATACATTGTGTATATTAAGTTCAATAAATTTAATCAAATGTGACTTAGAACCCTTTATAGTTGGTGGTAAGAGAGGAAGAATAGAGCGATTCCCATATGCAGCATTCTTGAGGGTGAAATGTAAATATGAAAGGGCTCCTTGGGTCTGCGGTGCGTCCATCGTGAACCAAAAGATCTTGCTGACAGCAGCGCATTGCGTAGCCGACTGCTACGAAGTTAAAAGTTTAACCATCACTGTTGGCCATGCACACAAGAGAAGAGGCATCATGTCCGATGTCTCCCACTACTACATCCATAAGAAGTACCGCCCGATTGGCGTCACCTATGATATAGCATTACTTAAAATAACAGATACATTGCAATTCGGTAAGCGAGTTCAACGAGTGGCACTGATGCCAAATCCACCATACAATGAAGTTGCTCAAATTGCTGGTTGGGGCAAGATTAATGTAAGTTTGTTTTGACATCCATACATAGCTTTTATGAAAATGCAACTCTTAACTTTTCAAGAAAAAGAGAGTTGGAGTTCAACCCTGTACCGACAGTTATTTATTTCTGCGTTGCATTTAAAAAGGTTAGAAGTTGTAATAGTGATAGTTTGACTTTTCATTTTTGACGATTGTTTTGATTGATGTTTCAGGAATATCCGTCCAAGACAACAAACTTCCTGCAGTACATGAATCAGTATGTCATGAAATCGAAAGCATGTCGAGAGCTCGGCGGTTCGATACCCATAGGCACGATATGTGGCATCAGCCGTGACAGCAATTCTTTTTTATCAGAGTAAGGCAACTAAATGAGAGAATAAATACATAAGGGTTATAATGTAAATTATACGTAATAGGCTACGTGTTCCAAAACAGTTGAAATCATTCCCCTGGGACGCGTCGGACTTCATAGTCTCGACGATTTTCTGGATGGTTATTATTGCTGAATCTGGCTTACAGGAGTTGCAGTAGTAGGGACTTAGGGTGGCGGGTTAATAATTAGACTATAAAATTATATATTACATATTTTACTCGTGAAAATTGCGAACGACGCGGACTGACTATGACTTCGATTGCCAATTGCAGTCTATTGTTATATCTATATTTTGTAGAATGGGGTTCAAAATGATATTTGGTTTGATGATATTAAGACTG
Organism: Craniophora ligustri; assembly: GCA_905163465.1. NCBI lineage: Eukaryota > Metazoa > Arthropoda > Insecta > Lepidoptera > Noctuidae > Craniophora > Craniophora ligustri. Next base: position 3,773,451 of record LR990956.1, read on the forward strand.
ACTACGCATGTATAGTTTTACATTTTCGTACTGTGTTATGACGTGAAATCTGTTAAGTTTATTTGATGAGAGAATGTTTCTATAGAAGAATAGATTACCTACATAATTACGTCATAAAAATAACGACAAAGACAAAAGCTTAATGTATGGATCTCGTACGATTAAAAAGTAATAAAATCGTCCAATACGTCATTTATGGAGTAATTATTTTTCCGTAAAAAAATAATGACTAATGTAATCGCTGATTATTATTATTACATACGCCCAGTTGATTTTGATTACATCAACCGCTGCACGTTTGACTTCAAACACCATGTTACAAGTTATTTTTATTCTGTATATATTAAGTTTAACAAACTTCATCGAATGTGATAGAGAACCTTTTATTGTTGGTGGTAAAAGAGTGAGAATAGAGGACGTCCCATATTCGGCGCATCTAGACGTGGCATGCCAAAATGAACTAGAAAATATTATTTTTTATGCCTGTGGCGCGTCTATCGTGAACCAAAATATATTGTTAACAGTAGGGCATTGCATGGTCGATTGTGAAGCAACAAGTATATCCGCCACAGTCGGACATAGAAATATAAATAAAGGCTCCATGTCTAGTGTCCTCCACTTCTTAATTCATGCAAAGTATAGCGCGGGCTTCGCGAATGATATAGCACTCGTTAGACTCAAAACAGCACTAACATTTAGTGACAAAGTAAAAAGAGTGGTACTCTTGCCAAAACGGATTTATAATGAAGTTGCGAAAGTTGCCGGCTGGGGTTTTATTAATGTGAGTTTATCTTACTTATATTATACATTAATACTAAGTTCTTTATATAATGCATCTGCTTTTAAGAACAAAAATGTTGACTCAAAATCAGCATTTTATTATTGTTACAAAATGTAAATTACAAGTTGTTCGATCAGTAATATTTTTCTTTTTAAGAAAATTTTTATCAATCATTGATTAGGATCTAAGCTAAAGCATTAGGTTATACATTTAAACATTTCTAAGTATGATTCGATCGGTGTTTCAGGAAACGTGGTCTATCTCATCAGATTACCTATATTCTATTAATCAGTATGTCTTGAAGTCGAAAGCGTGTCGAGAGATCATTACGTCACTCCCCAACGGCACAATTTGTGCCAGCAGCAAGACAAAGCATTCATACGCGTCTGGGTAAGAGAAACATATGAGATAAATGGACCCATGTACTCAACGCAACCCATATCGGTTAAAAAGTAAACAGTTAAATATAAAATAACACAGGCAAGTTCTTATTATCAGAATTTAACTTAACCTCGACAAGTTGTTAATAAACATATTTTTTATAAAGCAATTGCAGAAATTCCAAATGTAGCTGTCCGATCCTGAAGAAAAAAAATATTGATTTTAAAATATGACACAACTATTTAATCAAAATTTTATCAATGGCCATGGTTCCATTTTTCAATTAACGTTTATAATGCTCCGCACTATATCCTAACATATGAACTAATCCTTTTTTCTTCCGTAGTTTGCAAATAGTCTCATGAGAAGTTTAGTTAGAGAGTTTTAGTCATGACCTAAATTTAGGACCGGTGATAAATTGACATTATCAATACGACTCTGCTCTCTATAATATTGTTGTTGTCTTATTCTTACTAATAACTTGCTTCCAAGAATATTTGTGAAGAGGAGGTACATCGTATTTTAAGGATACGTATACATACCAAAGTAATAAGGATACTACGCGATCTTTTTCGGAGTACTGATTACCTGCTAAGAGGCAGACGTGATTTGTTCCGAAATTTTAAGCTTTATTGCTTGTTTCATAATTAAATAATTTATCGACAAATCATTTTTCCGTCATCCCATTAATCACCATTAATGACCATACGTAATAGCTACCATAAGTGATAAACGTGCTCAGTCGAATAAAAAGAAAACAATAGGCACACGTGTTTTTAGTTATCATGTTACAAGTTTTTTATGCTTTGTGTATATTAACTTCAGTATACCTTATCAAATGTGACCGAGAACCTTTCGTAGTTGGTGGTAAGAGAGGGAAGATAAAGAAATTCCCACATGCTGTGTCCCTGAAGGTAGCATGTTACACTGAATTGGGGATGGAGGTGCCGTGGCTTTGCGGTGCGTCCATCTTAAATGAGAAGATAATTTTGACGGCAGCGCATTGCGTGGCTGACTGCTACAAAATCACCCAAATGTCCACTTCTGCTGGACATTCGAATATAAACAGTGGCCTAGTGTCCACTGTTGACGCGTACGTCGTACACCTAAAGTACCACGTCTTCAAAGTTGACTACGACATAGCATTAGTTAAAGTCAAAACGCCATTCAAATTCAGTGATCGAGTGAAAAGAGTAGCACTGATGCGAAACCCACCTTACAATAAAGTTGCACAAGTTGCGGGATGGGGGTTTATTAATGTGAGTTCAATTTTATTTTGTATAAATGGTAATGAAACAGGAAAGTATTGAATATTAGTAAAAAATCATTCGCATCATAAGAAATTCATGCTTCATATTAAATTGCTAACAAACAAGCATAGTTAGCAGCCTATTCATCATCACCAATTCATTGACTGTCTCACTGTTAGGCACTCACCTCATCTCATTTAAGAATGATTATGCTTTAGTCCACTGACGTACGCAGTGGACTAAAGCATTATCATAAGTAGGATTGGATGACTAAATAGATAGATTAGTTCATTGGTCCGTAGGCCATCACAACTTATATATATAGCCTATTCATCATAGTGCGATATTTCAGGAAGAATTTTCCCTCACATCAGAGAATCTTCAGTATGTGAATCAGTATGTATGGAAAACAAAGAAGTGTCGGACTGCCATTGCACCGATGCCCAAAGGCACGATTTGTGCCAACAGCCGTAACAAGAATTCTTTTGTGTCTGGGTAAGATAGATAATTTGCGAAAATGGGTTTATTTTGGTCTCTTTCTGAATTGAGTTGTTAAACCTTTAAATACTTTTAAGAAGATGCTCTATATTGATATTTTTTTACAAGATCTTTTTCTTCGAACTTTTTATTTTTTCAAGTCACGGGTAGACTGTCAATCACAATAAATTCTTAATCTTTTTCAACAAACATGATACGATGATGTATGGTACAATATGATGTATGGTAATTGCATGGTCTATGATGTATTTTATATCATCATCATCGTATCAGCTAGATGACATCCACTGCAGGACATAAGCCCCCTAAGGATTTCCACAACGACTGGTCCTAAGCCACCTGCATCCAGCGGATTCCAGTAACCTTTACCAGGTCGTCGGTCCACCTCGCCGGAGGCCTACCCACGCTGGGTCTTCCGTCTTTTATATTACCTATATCATGATTTAATTGGATTGAATTTAATTTTTTTAGCGCACATGGTTTTAATAAATAATGTAACGTATTTTTTGTATTTACCTGACTTATGCCCATTATTATTATCTACTAATGAATGGCATTATGTTAAAAACATTAATGTATTATTTATTATTCTAATAAATAAATAATAAACTTACTAAATAAATACATTGAGATAAACGTTGATACGTTTTTTTCATCAACGTTTATAGGGTTACCATAAAGAGCTTCAAACGATGTTATTTTTATTCCTAAACTTGTATAATAAATGGGAAAGTAGTTATGTTTTAAACCGACTTCAAAAAGGAGGCGGTTATAATTATGTTCCACTGTTTTTTTTCTGTAACCTCTTAACCTCACCACACTTCAAAACCGCTGTAACGCTGAGCGAATTTTGAAAAATGATTGTGTAGCGTAAAATTCGCTGCGAACGTCGAAAACAGCTAGTGTAATAAATAAATCTAATAAATGTGGCCGATAAGGTTTTTAAAACTTTTCCTTTTTTAATCGTGTTAATCGTGTTCTTCGAAAATAAATTTCTGGTGTGTCGAAACATTGAAATATAGCTTAAAGCTGGAGGAAAAAGGCAAGAAAATGAAGAAGAATTGAAAGAAGATAAAAAGAGTTTGGCCCTGAGAATTGTATAATTTTCTGAAAAACCACGACACCCTTTTTATCCTCTCCCAGCGCATAAATTATTTTATTCATTTCGTTTTTGAAACAAGACGACTTTTGCGAATTTTAATGCTGTATATTGATATAATTTAATACCGACGTTTCGGATCCTCTATCTACAGCATCTATGGACTGAGTCAGTTGGTTGGATTGGTTTTTTTTTATACAGATAAAATATAATAAATATAATTTTAATATAATTTCTTTTCAAAGAAGTCCGCTCAATAGTCTACATTTGAAACTTCCGACACGCACAGCAGCTTTAAAGAAACAGGACGATTGGTGTTGACGAAGCGGACGTTCAAGCCCACATGTCGGATTATTTTTTATATAAATCATTTTTGTTTTTGGTCGTCGGTATTTTGGCTTAGCTCAACAACTTGGAAAATACTTTTATACCTGTGTTTTCAAAACCCAAAAGATTCCAATTAATATTTTGCTTTAATATTTAAGCTGAATAAAGGTGAAGCTGGAATTTGAACCTGCTATTATACACTATTTTATTGATAATATTAAGTTATCTATTAGAATATAGGAAACAAAAGACCGTATTACAACCAGGATTAGAAACTTTTTGCCAATTTAAATATGACGTCACAGTTCGTAAACTGCATTGGGTAGGTTTTATTTCTCTTCGTTTTTGATAGGTATCATGGTAATTTAATTCTCAATTTAAAACGGATTAATTGGAAAAAGAAATCAGTTTATAAATAATAATCCCTTACCTATATTTTAATCACTGCAAAATCTCTATTAGGCTTCTACCCCTCTCATAGTCAATTAATCAACATGTCCTTTTGTTTTCTTTCTCAGGGGTGACTCTGGCAGTGCCCTCGTGGTGCGCGGCTTCATCCAGATCGGCATAGTCTCCTACAAGATGCCGAAGATCAGCAGAAGTCTTGTGGTGTACACCGAAACCTCCTACTTCTACGAATGGATCAAGAAAAACTCAAGACTACTATATTGTGCTTAGGATTATTTTAATAAGTAGTATAAAGTTATAATAGTACGGGAGGTAACATTGTAAATCCGAAAGTCATTGTAAATACAGCATATGTTTACGTTAATAGAAGTTCTTATAGGTAGCGGTGACCGTCAGCGGATGCAGTAAAGATTTTTATTATTAGATCGCCCATTATAACGCTACTTCCTCTTAAACACATAATTTAAGATAGATTCTGGAGTTGCTTGAGCAGTGACGCTTGGTTTACTTTTTAGTCATTCGAGATTATTTGAAAAAGATGGCAATCAATCAGCGTAAAATCACAATATACCTAAAACGCAACGCTACCTCCCGGTCTATTACGTCTGACATTCGTAAATCTGCAGCCATACTAGGAGATCATGAAAAACTAGAGTAAGTACGTAAAAATATATGCTTGTTGATGGTTAGATTTGACAAGTGTTAAAAACGACACGACTTTGAAAAAATACATTATGATTCGAACATAAGTCGAATTAAAATAAAACAATTTACTATATTCCAGTTGTAATTTAGGATACTAAGAGGTTTTTTTATTAAGAAAAAACGTCACTCACGATTCTTTGACAATAGAAAAATAAGTCTATTACTTACATATACTATGTATAAAGCTACCTTTATTTCTCCTTCTATAAGTAATAATATTATTAGTATTAAAATATATCCTCCGATACTCCCTGATTTTTTTTTATAGCAACCAGCCCAACAACAATTAATCTACTATATTATATATATTATTGTCTTTTAATTTGAGTCCAATCGATTGGGATCATAAAAATATTAGCTGCCATTTTTTTAGTTTAATGTTTGGTTGATCCTCGAATTTGGCAGCGTATTAAAAAGTGCACAAAAGCAGTTTTAAAATGTCAATAGTAGGATTGAAATTTCCTACCATAAATATTTAGAGCACTTTTCCACTGCATATTATGTATGTATGTACATATAACTCGTTCCTGCTATCCTGATATACAACTAAGGCTGAGTCTGTAATCGAACCATTTGGTAAAGCCACTTTGGTATCTTTAATTTAGGGTATCAAAGTCAAATCAATCAATCAAAAAGGTTTTTATTTCAAATAAACTTTTTCAGGCACTTTTAAAACGTTATGATTCTAGTTGCACACAGTTTTGCAAAGTTCATATATCGTTTAAACAGTGTTTTTTTTTCTCAACCACTTCAGAATTATTTGAGTTCTTCCAATACTCGTATCGAAAACAACTATTTACAGAAGAGGGTCTGTAAATGAGTTGATGAGGACCTATATATGATAGCCATAGCGAGTATCTCTCATAGAAAGACTCCAGTACTCTACACATCGTCGTAAGCAGTTCTCACTTCAACGTTAATGTAAAACATTTGTATTATCTGCACACCCGGTGCACGTGGGTAAAAACAAAGGCAGCTTGCATGTTGGCTGTAATATCATGCTTGGCATTTAAAATGCCCACTTGTGCTATTACTACACATTACTGGGTCCTATCGTGAGCTTCGCGACATAGTTTTAATCTAAAGAAAGATATATACCTATATAAGTTAAATGTGTGTATTTGTGTGTGTCTGTGTATTAATCTATCATAGTAGATTGTAAACGGATAAACCGATTTGAAAATAGTTCTCTGTCAGAATGGTTAAGAATGGTTAATTTGGAATGATCATATTCCGGGCCTTTTTCTATGTTGGGGTTGGCTTACTTTGGTGATTGCCATAGGTCGCATCACGATGCGTATTGCAACTGGCAACTTACTTACATAATTAACCATAAAGATCGATTGATCACCGTGGTTTATTACTTAGCCACCAACCATGAGCCATGAAGCTAAAGAAAATGGGAATGAAAAATCTAAAAATATATCAGGCAATTATTGAAGTAAATTGGAATGAGCAACCTAAAAAAATACCAGGGAAGTATGACTGTTCATTAGTACTTATACCTTTCCTTCGACACAAGCTTGACAGTTGTTTTCTTATTTAAGGTTAGTCATAATTATGAGTACATGAACACGCTTTCATGTTCTATGTATATACAATTATACATAATATGTTATACATCCTGTATTCACTGGTAGACCCGGGAGTTACTCGTAAAGTATCGTGCAAGAAAGCCGGCGGGAAATGCTAATTGTGCAGATAAGAGCCCGCGGGTGTCTGCGGAAGTGACGTCACATACAGGTGTCTACCACACTGTAGTTGATAGCGTAATTAGCTCATGTCCCCGTGCGGGACGCATGGTTTATCTATTAATTTGATATATGCAGAAACCACGCTTATGTGCTAAGACTTTGTACCTACTATTTCTACTACAAAGTTTCTTGTATATAAAGCCTATTTTGCTACGAATACTTTGTTCGATTTTGCACGGAAAGGATATTTGTACAGCCTACGGTGTACTGGTCTTGTCTTCTATTTGGAATAGGCCTGCCTTAATAAGAATGCTACTGAGTGTCAAAGTCAAAATATTTTACATAATTTGGACCAATCAATGTTCAGATACTTTTCAAAAGACAAAAACTAGTTGCTTATTTCCAAAAAAGTAGGTCTTATGGAGTAAAGGATTACAATATTGACAAACTACGTTTTTTTTTTTGCAAAATATGATATTATAATTATGAATAGATCTACGGCAAGCATTAACAAACCGGAATAAAGAGGGAAGAAAGAAAAACATTGCAATAAAGTAAAATATAAGAAAAAATGTGGAAAAAGAAAAATGATGAATGATAATATTTTAATTAAACCCCAAGTGCTCGGAATTCGTCTGTTCGTAGTGTGTGACGGCCGCCGACTATGGCCAGATGGAATGACAGCTTAAAGAAACAGCTGGCAGGGGCTTGAAGCATGTGAAATCACGACTTTAGACTTTTAATTATTAATTAATGAATGATGTATAATTTACTTTAAAAAGAAAAACTTACCACCCTTTTGTCCTAGAGATAGTATTAACCTCCGTGGATTCATTTCGTTTTTGTTTTATTTCTTAAAAACATATTTTGGTAACTCATTTAACACTGGAAGTATTAAAAGGTTCAAGATTCCATAGACTAATGACCGCGTATCATCTTTCAATAAGCGAAATAAGCTATTTCTTCTTTCTTATATTTAAAAAAAGACAAAACAACCACAATAAATTGTGTAATAGATTTTTTAGACCAATTAGATTTGGTTGTAGCAGTAACATTCCAGTGAACCGGTGCAGGTGGTTGGTTCGACCACACGCCAACGCGACCACCCACTCATTGACCACTCTCTACTCACAGCTTTATTATATTAAGCTTTATCTGGCGGAAATTTCCGACTAACGGTTGCGGATCGCCAGTGACTCAGCTTTAAGGACGATCAGCACTCAAGGAAAGAAAGGGAATTGGTTATTTTTTGTTCTATCTGCCTATCTAACCACCTTAATAATCTGGTGATGAAATAGTATAGCTGATCAGAGCGTCCTAGGTTTATTTCCTACTCTAGAAATTTCTCCTGTGTTGTGGTTGCGTGTACAGACCCAGACCCCGAACAACTACCTGTAGGCCATTCATATATTTTTCCCCAAAACTAGTTGCAGTTTTGGGAAAAAATATATAGCGCAGCGCCGCCGCGCTGATGCCGATTGTAACATGGCACCAACCGTGCCGTCAAAGTTGTCCAAAGGTTTTATTTTTTTTAAGAAATTCTCATTAACAGCTTACAATCATGTCACCAAACTTAAGTGACAGGCGTGGTGGTATATAGTGCTATATCTATGATCAAAGCCCCAGCTCCGAACACTATGTGTATTAGCTCTGCCAACAGTTGCTTAGAAAAGTGAAATAGGCATCGGACGTGATTCCGGTCACCAATAACTTTGGTCCTAACATCCGATCGTAGAACGTATTGTGTTCTATATTTGTAACTCCCACGAGATGGCCAATTGTGGGCCTTAGGGACTTCTGGACTGAAAGGAAACAGGTCTTGGTTTGGAGAGAAAATTTGCACTGATCGATTGATATGGTAGTTAATGTTCTTGTACCTTACAGGGCAAGGCCCCCGGTGAGTACCACCTTCGCGTAACACAGGCATATTGGGCACAAGGAATGCAGCAGTAGATTAAGTAACTATATCGCTGCATTGGCAACCACTTTATCTTCGAAGAACATAACAGCTCCCTTTACCTCATAAATGTAGGTAGGAAAGGACGTATTCTTCACTAGTTAATCTTACCAATTATGCTTTAGATAGTAAAAAAAAAACTTTTAGATTATTGAATTAGCAAAATCAAAAGGCTAGTAAGTATTAATGAGATGTCATAATTTTAACGGTGTGACTTGAAGATTGAGATGACAAAGATATCGATTTCGAATCTAAAGCATGTACCACTGACTTTTGGCGAGGAAAAACATCGAAAGGGAACCTGCTAGTCTTAGAGTTTTTCTTTATATCATATGAAATATGTCTACCTACACTAGAAAGAGACACTTGGGCATCTAAATCCGGCAAAAAAGGCCAAAGAACTTTAAAATTTAAAAAAAAGTAGAGGAATTAAATTTTTAACGAGTTTTTAATTTCTTAAATAATCTTAGCAAAGATAAATGTTAAAAAGATGTTAATTAGGTGTGACACGTGCTAAAGCACAACCTGTCTCAGCCAACTTAGTGGTTCGATAGCTATGCCAATCGTAATCACTTAGTTTGTTTATATTCTCGGAGACTTGAAGACATAAATTTTGCAGTCGAAGTTGATTCCAGTCCTTAGTTCCGCCTTAAATTAAACAATAAGCATAGAAACAAACAGTCGAACACGATCTTTGACTCGACTAGTATTGGCTATCGGTTAATAAACAACATTGCCGGAGAGTTTTGCTGCGAAGGCCCATAAATAACGCCTTATCAAACGTCCCTAGTGCAGGCCTACTTGTTAACACGTGTCCAAACGATCGATAAAACGCTGATCGATAGGGGCGCACGCGAAAGTCGATAGTCCCACTGGTTAGGCCCCCACTAGTATTACCGCTTAAGACTTTCTATGTGTCGATCGATACGTCAATTGTCCCCACTGATGTCGGTGATTGTACTTAATAAGGGTTAACTAATAGCTTTTGTGTTCGTTCGTTTGTTCGGATGGGGCGAAGACGGTGCTGTCTTTACTATTTTGGGTTTGGAAATCGATAAATATTATGGGTGACGTAGCTGTTAGCACATGTTGCTAAAATAGCTCTAAAGTAATCGTATGGGCGCAGTGGTTTTCAGTATTATAAACTGAGAGGTCTTTTTATTTTCTTCCATTTACTTTATTCTAACTATTGGATTTATGATGTTTAATTTTTTTTTAAAAACCTCAAGATTTATGGAATCATAAAACCAATATCAATATACCGCATATAATATAATTGGTACAAAGTACTTCTATTCAAAATTATACGAATAACTATGTTGTAGACATTCATAACCACGTTCCATCGCAAGCATATTCTCGACAGCGCGCACAGAACTATCGGAGAAACATGAATTTGAATGGATGTAATTCCTGACACTAGACGTGGGAAACTAGGAAACGCACTTGTATAAACCACCACCCTGAGCAATCGGTTGGCTAGGTGCAATCGGTTGGCTTAGTGCAATCGGTTGGCTAGGTACAATCGTCGGCCGTCGCCTAACCCCTGTGCCCACACTATCTGGCTCCTTATAAAGAACATGGGTATGTTTGTGTGACGCGGACATCGACCGCAATTTATGGGCACTCAGGACATGTTATATAACCTATACCTTTGTATACACGTTTGAGTCGTAAAATTATATTTGAGTTCTTGTGTGACAAATAAATTGTTAGCGTGAATTAATTTTCAGTAGAAGTAACGCAACTATTCTCTTTAAGTAAACAGGATTTTGAGTGTATTTTTTCTGGATGGATAAAGACACACGAGGAACAAAACCTTACTAATTATTTAAATATCGATTCTTGTTCCGTTACAATTTAATGGAGCAATATTTGTAAACGTTTTAATATACTTTTATTTAATAAACAAGGAGATAAAAAGAACTTAAAGGAAGATCACTATTTTTATCAGAGTGGAAAATTCAACTCGTAACAAATTAGCACTTAAAGCATCCACATAAGAACAAAATAAAAAAGCTATAGGAGTAAGATAAACATCGAAATGATCTCGGGTTCCAAAACAGACAACGCTTACATATCCATTAGCAGTCTGATTGAGAATTAAAGATTGGCTACCACCAATTTTTGATTACAAAAGAAATCGGGTGCTTAATAGAATAAAAAATAAAAACAAAATACTTGAAACTTAACAAAGCAAATTGTAACGGTGCACGAAAATCAACCGTATCATTGAATCGTATTGATCTCAAAAAACGATCTTTTTGCGTATCGATTTCTCTGACATACAAAAACTAATCGACTTGGCTAAAAAATCGAGTGACTTTTCGAGTGTCGCGTCGTTAAGCTTGGTAAATGTCAAAAAAGTATAAAGTGAAATCGTTACGGTATCAAGCGCGTAAAAATGTTGCCTAATTTGTACTTTTTATGTTTTTGTAAGTCAGACTACGTAGTATCTATATAAGAAGAAATACTTATGGACTTACATATATATATTTACACTAGAAGAATAGGTACAGATTGAATTATTAATTGCTACAACATTTTGAATGTATGCACAGTACACACCTCAAAGTTGAAACTTCCGAAAATCCGTTATTATCTATCTCTTTTCACTATTAGCTTTCGCTTTACAGGTCAAATCAAGCAGTTTTCGAAATTTCGTTTTTATTCAGTGGATGAATTGGGCAAGTGAATGAGTGAATTTATTTATCCGCAAAAAAAAACTTTTTAAAACTAACCACCCGAAAAGAAAACATTTAAACGCGTGCTCTACAGCTAGTTAATACAACAAAATACACATAATAAGACTCTAATAGAAATAGTCTTTATTATACTTTTACATTAAGATTAAGCCTGGTCTGTGGGAAGCATAAATTGAAGAAATCTGAACAAACCACAATGGGTTCACGGGTGAAGCGGGCGAAAGCGGAAGACACGAATGAACGTTTTATTGTAAACTACAAGGTGAGTTTTAATTCTCTGGCAATACTTTAAACACAGACTAATAAAAATACTTCGGTTTTTGAAGTCAATAAATCTTAACACAGTTAGTGTCTGAATCTAATAATTTTGCCTGGTAATATTATTATTACGGTATTATAATGACGTGCTTTAACTGAGATCACATACTCATTGAAGTCAGCATTAAAAATACATTGGTTTAAAAAATAAATATCAACGCGCCTCTATCCCCAAAGGGTTGGGCGGGAGTTGTGTAGTAATTGTACACCTATATTTTGCCGGTGATTGTATAAGATCCCATGTAATAGATGGCAAGCCTATCGCCATTAAACAGGGACCATATCCATGATCCATGATCCATGCTACTGTGAATTTAATGGGATAAACCTAAGAACACTTTACCCAAACTAGGAGCTTTCACTCTGCTTTAATACCAGGTGCTCCGTTCAACAATCACACATGCGGTAACTGAACTAATAAAAAAGTTACATTAAAGCTTATATTTTATGATTTCTATATTTTAATTTCCGGATACGATCATGGACTGGAAAATCTAATAAGTTTAAGATAAAATAACGGCACTGCACTTGAAACAATTCGATTGACAATCCAAGACAATTAAACTGTGTCGTACAGGCTTTACATAAAATGAATAATAATCGATAAAATGAAATAAGGTTATTTCTATTCTATTATTTCTGTTTTATTTATATTTTAAGATACATATCTAACCGTATCGGAACTAAGAATTTAATTCAATCGTGATCAATACAAAATGCTTGCAACTGTCATCAACAATTAGGCTATAGGCTATAGGCCACCATTCTAGTTTAATACGGGTTGGCAGAGTTCAAACGTCATAAAGAAAATCTCTCAGGCAAGAAGGTTTCATCACGATATTTTCCTTCTCTGTTTGAGCATGTAATAAATAGGTACGTAGCTTTGAAATGTCCGTGGTAGGTACCGAATTTGAGTTTGACTTCTAAGTCCATTGCTCACACCTCGAGTCTATCGGCTCACAATAAATAATAAAAATGTAAAAAAAATTATAGTTAATCAACTAGCTAAATATATACATACATACCATCACGCCTGTCGTCCCCAAAAGTTAGGCAGAGGTGTACTAATGTACACCCACGTGACGCCGGCATGTCTGAGGTCCCAAGTAATAAGGGGCGAGCCTATTGCCATTAACCGGCTACGAATCCAAACTTCGAGCCGCTACTGAGAATTTCATAGAAATACCCAATAACTCTTAGCTCGACTTGGGAATCGAACCCAAGACTTCTTAGTCAACAGTCGCGCACTGTACGACCACTAGACCAACGATAAAAGTAGCTAAAGTAATAGATATTAATTTATTCAAAGCATAGACATTATAATAGTGTAATACGTTAGCACTAAGCTGATATTATCTCAAAGCTTTAAGTAGACATACGCTTTGACACACCTGCGGTACTTCGTGAGCACTGTATATCATACAGTCGGGTAAGTTATATTTTAACATTTTATTGTATTGTGCCTGTTGAAGGATTCGTGGCTAAGTTATAATTACAATGATCAAATTATTGATGTGTAAGTTTGAGTTGGTCAGAGTCGAAGCGAGTAGATGGGTGACCATTCCAAACAGATCGAGATCCATCCGACCCTCCGAAAGCAAGTTAAGCCTCCGATCCCGGTTGTTATACAAATGTTACCTATGGTTAATATAAAATCAGTAACCAAAAAACCTGATCAACCTAAGAAGTTTATCCTAAGGATATTGGTATTGCTCTGTAATTGGGTTCCGGAGTCATGATGGCAGTTGGCAGTCTTAAAAACGCGAGAGGGTTTCTTTAAAGGCTGCCATTGCTAGACAAGAAAAGACTAAAGAAACTGAAATAAAATTACTTTTTACGAATTTTATCGCGGTATATTGTCAATATTTGAATCCAGACGGATCCGGTCCGGAACTGACGGATCCGCGATAAAATCCGTTACAAATAGTTATATTTAAATGTGTAATACTTGAGTAAGTAAACGAAAACGGTTTGGAGAATATATTATTCTCCAGGATATAGCGTTTAAAATAAGAGTAAACATATTTTATGAGACTTATAATAAAGTAGATATGGAAATAATGAAAAGATGCGCCGATGAGACTGTAGATAGTACCGCACTAGGGCACTAGTACCCGCAGTATCTACATAAAAAAAAACTTCTAAATCTTGAAGTCTTTTCATCTTTACTTCTTTCTTCTTCTGATACAGACGTATCGCCCAGCACTAGGGATGCCACTAAGAGACCACGGGACTGTTAAAATTAAACCCGTGAATTCTTCCAGTGCCATTACGTGTGCATGGTGCGAGTTCTTCTCTTCAATGTTTCTTCGTTCTTTCTTCTTATTTTGCAGTACTTATCTTCTTTCTTCTTTTCAGTTATGTTGAATGAAATCTCATATAAATGAGAGAGGGAAGTGAAAACACAATATAATATTTACCTACCCTCTCTCGCAAAATTCATGTTGGATATAATTATTGAGCTCTACACGGTCCACATAAAATATTTTAATATATTATTTAGAAAGGCAAATGATAAAAAACATGCACAGAATGATACCATAGACAATTATTTTAACATGAGTGCGAAATGCTAGTATATTGACTTGAATTGTGCGCATAGTCTCAACACCGTCTATGCTTTCTACTAGACAAAACTAAGGTCAAACACATTAAGAAAAAAAATAAACTTTATAGCACAATCACTGTATATTCTATATTGTTAAGTTTTTATTTATTTTATTTCTTAAGAAAAACAGACACTAAGTACAATAAAATTATTAAGGAAGTGTTATTCTATTAAAGAAGAATATAAGTGGTGTATGAAAAAAAAGAATACTCTTTATATCGAAATAAATCATAATGTGAAATCAAAATATATCCAAAAAAATCGTCTCACATCATATCTCATCATTAATATTGAAAGCTTCTTCATTTGTTTTGCTAACACGTTTCAATTCAGACGTTTGCAAATAAAAAAGTGTTAATAGTTGTGTTTCAATGTAACACATGTTTTGGATGTTAGCAGTGATTATATCAATGTTAGTTTTATCTTAGCAATCTTGTATACTGACCACACATATCGTATAAAAACTGCAAATCATTTGCTTATATATCAATAGACATCCCAATATGGAGGTCGAGCGATTAAAGAATAATAGAATAAGATCTAAAATCTCTCTTTTAGTGCCGTGTATATTATTATACTAACGATCGTCCAGAACACTCTAAATATTTAGCCAATATAACAGGCTTTTCTTCCGTCTCTCTTCTTGCTGTAGCACAACTGATTACATACCTATTATCCTGTGTTCTCCCCAACAGGAGACTGAAACAGGGCCTTGGCTGGGACTACACATTGCCACCCACTGTGACACCTAGCAAACTCCTTTCGCTTCATTAATCTCCTCATTCATACTCTTTGGTTCAAGATGCTCTTGAAGAGGTCAAAAGCATATTTTTTTAAAAACGTTCGGTATGTGTTA
Organism: Craniophora ligustri; assembly: GCA_905163465.1. Classification (NCBI taxonomy): domain Eukaryota; kingdom Metazoa; phylum Arthropoda; class Insecta; order Lepidoptera; family Noctuidae; genus Craniophora; species Craniophora ligustri. The sequence goes on from LR990956.1 coordinate 3,789,038, forward strand.
GCTCTTAATACCTACATGAATTATTATTGAGTAGATCCCATCAGCGTGAAAAAAAATAAAAAATAAAAGCCAGTATCATTAATAAAGCAAACAGACGCCCAGAACTGGATTTTTATTAAAGTAAAAAGACCTAAAATATTTAAAACCCATTCAATAATTCTCTCAACAAACACAGTTAGCTACCTATGCTACTAGTATTTACGGACAGTTCTCAATAAAATCAAGTTAGCAATTTTATTTACGAGCGTCGAGTGCATTGTGCCCGGTAGCGTGTATCGCTGTGGCTTTGTTTAGGGCTTATGCAGACATAAGCGATTCTATCGTTGAAACAGTCTCTACAATGCTTATTTCACTCGTCTTATACATATGCCTATTCACGTTAAAATATGACATGAAATCGCAATGTCAAACTAAAATAAACCTATTTATATGTATATATCGTCATAATCTTGAAAGAAATTACAAACAATTAAAAATGAATACCATAGATTTCGTTTAATGAATTCTGACTTTTACGAGTCGGCTATGAGTGTTGCCTGACAAATTAATGTAACTACATACAAGATAAAGTTAACAAGGAACATTATCCATATTCGCAAAACATACAAACACGTCTCATAATCATAACAGTACAAGTACATTACTGAGCCGCGCCGCGTCTGCGTGTACAAGCCCTAAGAGATCTTTATCCGGCGCGCGCGCAGGTTGCAATTAAAATTAATGAATGGTACAAGTGTCGCTGTAGGTTACATACAGTTAGCTAGTACACATCTGTTTTACTTTATGTGATTCAGTATGGCAATTAGACGGAAGCGAATGATGGGATTCATCGACTACGAATACTAGACTAGGTATACAAAATTTTATTTACATTTCATGTATACTTGACATGTCTTGTCACTTCTATAAACATATTAAGTTGCGAATGCAGAAAATAATTTAAAATCTCGGCTTCAACCGATTCTTTTCTGTGCTGAAAAAGGGCGTAGAAAATAAGGTTATAAAATATCAATGCAAAACCCTATGAAGAATATATGCCTAATAAATAATAAATGGACAGTCATATCATAACTATTCATAGCAGACCGTCTCATCATATGTTTTGTACAAAAGTTCTATAGAACCTTTAACAAGAAATATGATAACATGTGCATTTCTTTAGAATGACAAGAATAAATCACGTCACCCGGGACATATTCGTTTAATACGACATTAAAACTATATAAGATATCTTCATCCAATATCGAACATCCATATTTTATTGTTAGCGTTTACCCACGGTATTGCACCCAATTTCTCCCACTTAAAGTAAAAAATATTTCTTAGCCGATGAAATAAACATAAATATTTCCAAATTTCAATACCTAGACTTAATAGTTTTGGCTGTGCGTTGATAGATCCGTCAGTCCGTCGTCATTGATAAAACGTTCGATACTTTATTTTTATGTACATCGTTATGTGCATTAAAAAAACATACCGCCAGGTGTTCTCTTAGAAAACTGATGTAAAACGCGATAGATGAAATCGACGATACTTAAAATACCAACACGCGAACAGAAAGTTTTATATCTCTTGACTCATGTTGGATCTAAATTGAATCTAGATATCTTAGACTTGGATGCCTATTACTCATCTAAATTTATGTGTTCGGTTCCTGCAAGTGGGCACAAATTCTGATATTGATTAGTTGATACTAAATTGAGTTAATGACGTGCTCTATCTTAGTATTTCATTCAATTGCAATACTATTAAAATGTATATTGAACTCAATTAAAACGCCAGTTAATATAATTACTTATATATCTTGTTGCTTTTAAATTAGCAAGAAGATTCATTACACAATTTACTTACTCTTAAGTAAACAATAACTTAAAAACAAGGGTTTAACATTTAAGTCTCCAAAGCAAGGTATCTAAAGCAATGAGAGAACCAGTTAGTTTGAGTTATGTTTACAATTTCTGTGTACAGTAGAATCAATTAGAGCTGTTAGCGAGATATACAAGAATGTTATCCAACACAAACAATAGGTGAGAAAATGGATTTATGTATTTCAAGTAATCAAATGAAATCCACCATCCTTATCGGCGTCGGACAATCAAATCTTTTGGTACAAATATATCGCTGTGATTTATCGGTTTAATTAATGGTATGATAACTACAATGCAGCGGACTAGATAACACTGTCGTGTCTATATTTTGTATAGCTGTATGTATGAATATTGGTCACGTCACTACACTTTGCAGTGTAGATTTATCAATGAATCTGTTCGGAATTAAATAAATCAGTGCATGCAGGTTGCCGGTATCAGACGATGCATCTCCGCGGCCTGTAATTGGGCTTCACTCCTCACTATATTTATTTAATAATACGCCTCTATTTCCGCTGACAACATCGGACGAGATCTATCTAACGAAGAAATGCAAATAAACCATGTTACGCCCGCGCAGCCTCCAGGCACAAATTAGAAGTTATTAAGTTAAGAAATAACGTTAGAACAATTTTAGAATTCATTAGATAGGTATATACATGGGAAACATTCGCTCCATACACTTTTAATGTAAATACGAAAGTTCATGATTAAATTCCTAATTATTAAAGATCATTAATAATCTGTTCGTTAGCATATTGCAGTGAATTGATTATCAAAAAACATGCATTTAAAACTCAACATTAATTAAATCAAGTACTTTCTTATAATATAGGTGATAGAATACGAACCAAATCGATCAACAATAATTATACATACATCTCCAATTAAAACAAACTGATATCGATTAAAGCAATTTAAATCGATTCCATGGGAATCGTGGTTGCATTTCCCAACGGATTAGCTCCTCGCTTCACAGAGTACACTCAATATACTGTGCGAGTAACAGTCATGCTGAGATTTAATGCTCTGCTTACGAGAAGAGACTCACGAACCGTAACCCGAGTCCCTAACACACACCGACACGTTTCCGTTACCGTACAACCCAGTTTAACACGAAAGGCGAACGCAAACGTGTGCTGTTGAGATGCAAAATTGTTGCGGGACTAACAAGCGCTGGGAAAAGAAAATTGGCAGTGAATTGAATAGCAATAACTAAGTGCGAATTTGCATTGTCCGTAGCGGGTTGTCTCCGATCGTTATAAATAGATCTATGGCAATAAATAAACGTTTTATCTTATCGTTAAGCCGACGGCGATAAATCCCGGTCTATTAGACAAAAGCTGCTTATACATTTATACGTATATCATATCATTTACTGTATGAATCATTTATGGTTTGACAGTATCTTATTGATTTGTTTGTTTTTAGCTGATTTTTTCATTTATCGATTTTCAGGATCGCTGTTTTTTCCTTAAGACTAATATTTTCTGCTTGCTCTAAGAAGTAAACGACTTATTTCACATTTATGTATATGGATAAAAATACAGCATCCTTTTCGGTCCTATACCAAAAGGGTAAGCGAACAACTCTTCTTTAACCTCTGGGGATATACTATGTGCGATAGTACAATGGTAACTTAAACATATATTTAATTATTTTCTATTCTAGAAATAGCAATTTGAACAGGCATATAGTCAAATCGATGAACACACATCGTACAACAACAGGCGACTTAGATATTTCGGTGTCTCCTAATACCGGCAAATGTAAGTCAACAATAGATTTATCTCATTACGGATTTAACTGTTAGCGACAGCGGTTGTCACGACACTAAAATATTTCCATTGTAAACAGCTACGTTTCCTGATATGTCTGTTAAATTATTCGCGGTGTTTGATAATAAACTTGATGCGAAATTGTGCGCACGCGCCGCGGGAGGGACGCACACATATGCATCATGTAATAAACAGTAGGTTTATCTCATTCACACACCAGGATATGCTGCGTGGTGCTCAGAAATATTGTGATATGTAACCTTTTAATATTTTTTTTATTTTGGTTCATTTTAACATAAACGCATTTCTATAATACAATATGCATACACCAGCTTCGATGGTTTCAGATTTTTTCTCTATCTAACACTGGATACTTTTATTTATACAAGTAATAGTGCTATGCATCGATACACATATTTATTTGTTTATGGCAGGCTATACTCTGATTTACCGGATCAGTTAGCTGCATTTCAAATCAGACGTGTATGATCGAGTAATAACACAGAATAACTAATAGTAGTACGGTAATATGATGGAAATCACCGCACAAATCTACATGTAAATTATTGTCAAACGGTAAAGTTTGCATACCGTTACACTTTGCCATCTCTGGGATTCGAGAGAATCTTCATTTGAAGATATTTTTATTTACAACCTACAATTTTGCGGTGGAATAGTTTTCTTCCTTATTATTATAGGGATAATTTCGTAACTGGTATACCGCAGTTTGCTATACGAACAATGGTATGGAAAAATTAAGTATCAGCTTGAAGAAATTGAGGGACGGAAAGAAATAAATAGTTCTATAATAATTATGTACTAACTTTTTTTTTATTACCTAACATGCATTTCATAACTGTCCAAGAGTACACAATATATTTTCGTTATTTGACTCTGCCAGTTCATGACCTCTCATTAAAATTTGCCAGTTTTGCCCATAATTATAAAGATTTGCCTGCCCAACCCTTGATGATGCGTACTTTGATACCGTTTGCTTGTTTTATTTTTGTTTTCTTTCTCAAGTATTTTGCGTACTTACGTCAATGATAAGCCAGAATACATTGTGACACATCTTGGTTAAGATACATTTTCTGAAGCGTAGATAAGAAACGCCTATCAAACTTTGAATTTAGAAACAAGGATAATTTTATTTATTTCTATTATTTGAGTACATAATAGGCAAAAAAAAATTATTTAATACCGACTCACAAAACTTATTACCGGTTATAAATTAAGAAAACAAAATTTTCCCACATCGATTTACGTCATCCTACCTCAGAGGGTACCACTGGATGGGTGGGCGTCCCCAACGCTACCGTATGCTGTTCAGGTTTAATTAATTCAAACGGTCCCCGCGGGCGACCAGCTCCCGGACTACGCTGCGCCAGCTCAACTATTTGTGACAAAAAAAAAACAGAGCTAATAACTGGCTCGGTTTTTTGTCTACCAACTCGAGCTTAAATCTAGGTATATAGTTTTGTGGAAAACTAATTATATCGTATAGAAAAAAGGCTTCGAAACTAAGAGGTGAATAGATAGATGGGTGGCTGTGGTAGCCTTGTGGTGTAACCAGTGGACTGAGATGTCAAGTTTTAGGTTTAGTTTTAAGGCACGTACAGCTAATCCGCAAAAAATTGGCGTGGTGCAATATAGCCTAATTACTCTAACCTTAAAATCTATTTTCAGCTATTATATCCTATTCCTCCATACTCTATAACATGGAAAAGGAAATCTCACTATAATCTAAATTCTCACTAGAAATATAAATTATGAACTACACAAATCATCGTTAAACACTAATGAGAGCCCCACGCTAACTCCGCTGCCCTTGAGGGGCTGCATCGCGATCAGAAGCAAATCATTAAACACTAGGAACTAAGCAGAAAGTCATTCATAATTCAGCTGATCGTTAGTCTAAGTCCCGCGGCTAGTAAAGTGCATTGATTGAAAAATATTACTTTCAGCATTTATTTAGCTGGCCACTGTTACTGTTGATATGATTATCCTACTATCCTACTAATATTATAAACGCGAAAGTTTGTAAGTATGGATGGATGGATGATTGTTACTCTTTCACGCAAAAACCGCTTAACAGATTTGAATGAAATTTAGAATATACATATATAGTTTATTACCTGGATTAACACATAGGCTACTTTTTATCTATATACAATACGGACAAAGCCGCGGGAGGTTAGTGAAGAATATTTTGAGCTATACTGTCTAATTAGTAGCAATGGTTGTTGAGCGCGAAGTCCTTAATTAGAATAGAATAGAAGGTCGAGCATTATTAGAAAATTATACTACGCATTGATACGCAAATACTAGTCATCGAAATAAATACTTTATACAAATTATTATTGTGTGAGAATCAACCCATCGCTCATTAAATAGGTGCCAATAAATAATAATAACTATAAAATTATTACGGCATCGTCACATAATTTTACGTCATATAATGACTGTATACAGTAATTGCTTATTGTTCTTTGGTATTTTAAATTATGGTACAAAGTATCAAATTAGTTGCTACAAGAATGAATCACAGATACATTTATTCAGTATGGCATAACAAGAAATTCTGTAATTAAAATATTACTCTTCACGATCGAATCTCTAACTGAAAATACAGAACGCAAGTACCAGGCGTGTATAAATCATAGGAAATAGAAATCGCAACTTTAATTAAAATTGGCTGATGACCAGCCTTTCAATATAGGGTGGAGACTAGATTAAAACTTTAGGCCGCCATCACACGGGCTGCACCACAACAACCGCACGAAGTCGATATTCGACTGCATGCAGTTGTTTGCATTGGGATCTGACTCCACGTAGTTGATGCCCAAGCATCTAGACCTGGAGCTCAGTGAGGTTTGACGTCGAAATGGAAACATGCGGCGACACTACACAACTGTAGCCGAACGCGCGAAGTTGAAGGCACGACTGCATACAGTTGATATTGATTTCACTCGACTGCAACCGACCGCGTGCGGTCGCTGCGATGCAGTCCGTCTGATGACAGCCTTACATTAAATCGATTTTCTTCTTCTTTATGATGAGTATTAATGAATGACACTGACTTACAACTGTTTCTTGTGGAATTCTATGAGGGTTTGACTTGAGTAAGTCAATGGTATGCCACTAATGGAATTCAAAACGTCTATAAACCATTAAAGTAATATTTTGCCGACTCTATTTAGGTTGTTTTATAGCTAAAAGATAACGTCATAACTTCTTTTATAAAAATAGTTTTATAAAATTATTAGAGAACCACTTTAATCTGTCTATTTTCTATAGTATAAGCTACATATTAGAAATTTTCATCAAGCGGTATAATGTATTCAGTAAGCCTTACATGTTGTATGTATTCGATATACATACTGACTTACAGAGCTTAACTAACAAATGTTCGCTAACGCTCGTGAACGCTAGTACTAGATTGTTTAATCAATAGGGTTAGATTAAAAGCGTTATCTCTGGCAAATATAGAATTTATGAAGAAAATACTAAAATTGCAAGACGCAAATCCAACTCTTCTGGCTTAGAACACTGTTTAAAAAAAATCACTGTTTTAAATATGTATTTTATTCACAAAATATATAAACATCATTCACTCTTTATAACACCAGGAGCAATCTTGAAGAAAACAAATCAATGTTACATAATCGTTTGTTTTCTTATAATCGTCCTGATTGAATACAGTCTCTAATATTACTAGCTATATAGGTAGCTAGGTCATTTTAGACTTTCTAGTTTTTTCAAAGTTTCTTGGCCCGAGGTCTATTCAGACATATTCGGGACTTCGAATAACTTCAGTGTAGATATTCCGATCTCGATCCATCCTATCCCATCTGTTTTGTTTCTTTATAGCCTTAGCCGCTAAACAAATTGTAGGCTATTTTGAAGACCTCTCTATAAAATAGGAATACTCTCTATAAAATAAGTATTGTAACCCACTAACTCTAGACTTTTTGTTGCGATTAGTCGCATGTCTCAAAAACTGTGTTCGCTGATGGAACACGGTTGATTTAGTCTAGTGGCATAGATGAATAGGTACGCGTCTACAATGTTCAGGACTAACGAGTCAATGTCATATAATTTTTGAAGTCTTTTTTCAATCCACAAAACTGAATCATAAGCTAACCAAAGGCTAATATTTGACAAACAATATTGTAGTAAATATTTTGATAAACACTGTGTCACGACACATCGCGTCTGTTTTGTCGCATAGTCGCTTGCACGGAACTCGGACGGAGCGAGATGCGCGCGCGCCGCCCGGCGAGACGAGTTCCACAGGTTGTATGGAACTGGTTTGAATATTCATAGAGTACGAGTGCCAACGGCCGCACCACTATGCCGATGACATAATGAATCCGAATAGATTTATTGGATTCATTTGATATCGACTTTGTTGTGAACTTGTGGTCTATAATAAGTTTAAGTCACTTATAAAAACGTTCAAATGTTTTGTGTGGCAATGCCAATGAATTCTGTCGATTTTTATTTTAACAAATTGACTTACAAATTAACCTCATTTAAATTATTGTAAAACGGGGTATCTTATTCTATTTCCTTTTCTTGCTTAACTTAGTAACTCAAAATACCGTACTTGATAAATAAGTATAATACTCAATGTGCGGAAACTACCTCAAGGTGTGAGTTGTGACATTGTAGACACATACTAGTTGGCACACTCGTTACTCAGCTTAGAACTGTATAATTTATATACGACAAAGTAATGACTACCTCTGTTCTCTGTGATAGTCGCTGGGAGAGACGTACATCGACGCAGTAGACATCTTTCATCCACTTAAATATATAAAATTAGATTCAAAACTTATATAAAATCAAATTCTTAAAGAAAAACTTATTCGGAGCTATATTAAAAAATGATTTATTTGTTTCAAAAAGATCTTCATGCTTTGTTACTCAAATAGATTTATCGTATCTTGAATTGGTAAGCACGTTTTTACGTCCAACTTGTTCTGTCAAACTACTACTTATGTTTTTAATGAGCGTCACTTAAGAGTTAGGATTAAGTAATTTGACAGGCAATAATGTGCCGTGCTGTCAACAGCTTGAATTAACTATTCACGTCAGACTTTAGAGAAAAAAATATATTAAACGAGACATTTAACAAGGAGAGATCGGCATGTGCGAACTTTTTGCGACATTACATCAAATTAATTAAGAAGGAATTAATTGCCGCATCGGTCGAGTTCGTTTTCCATTGCCTCGAGTTTCATGCGACCGGTTTGCACGAAAATACATGAGCTACGATGCTAAAGCGTATGACTCACGCGCACATGGTCCGGTAGATACTACGAACGAACGAATTTTCGACGGATAAATTATACTCTTTATCAAGATCAAGGTCTACAGTCGTCAACTTCGTCACACGTGAAGGTTTAATTGCTCGCAATTTGCGGAACGCGCGTGTAGTTTTAATAAAATTTACCTTCGAGGCGAATAATCGTTTTTTATGGGACATAAAAAGCACTGGAGTGACAAATGGTTCGTAGCGAACAGACAATAAAATACATCTGTGTTGTTTTTATCAACCAATTGCAGTCCAGTGCTGGACATAAAGTCCCACATATTCCTGCATATTTTGAAATAAAATTACCGCTTCTCTCACCCCTTTTCCTTTTTTCTATTTCTTTGTTTTACTGATCGCCATAAATCAGTAAGTTAAAGTCCTATTTATATAAAAATCTTTAATAAAAATTGCATTAAACAGGACGTAAAATTACACTGCTGTTGGCGTAAAGTAACATCAGTGTAATTTAAATGTTCATTGTCAGATATATATCTAGTTTTCAACACTCCGGTTACAATAGCTTTGCAAAAATGGAAAAAAGGCAACAGAAAAATGTACAAGTGATACTGTCAGGTGGCGTCCGCGGGTTATTACTCACTCACTCAGTGAGTTGACGCGACATACAGGTTATACAAGTTCGTTTCCCTCCCGGACGCGAAACGAGTCGGATTGGGGTTCCCTAGCATTTTGTGAGGAGATGTAAACTTACCCTCTATATTTTTTTAAGAAGATGACATGATTTTGTTACTTATTCAAATCTGAATAAATACTTTTTGACAACAATGTACCTGCACACAAATGGATCTTAGTGTTTATGGCTTATTTATTCTACCAGGTTAGGGTAGGTTAATTCTACAGTCAAATAAGCTTGCAATCATTTTATTTTAAATGGCAAGAAATAAGCACATATTTTAATTGCGTTACGCTGTTTGTCATAATGAATTACATTTTAATTTCTATGATCAACCAGATGATATTCGGTAGCACTAACGAAGTTAGTTTTTATGGACTAAAATAACTACCAAAATATTTATTAATGGTAAACAACCAGTAAAGAATTATGACTTTTTTACGATACATATATTAACATAATCCTACGTTATTGATATCAGAGTTAATAAATAGTCGAATTAAGCGGAGAACTTTTCATCGAGAAGATATCGACATCTACGGGTCTGTAAAATATTACGGTCGTGGGAATTATTGCTTTAATAAAAATATTTATGATTATTGATATTTTAAGTATTTAACCTTCTTTGACGGGTGAAAGCAGCAAGGTGAAGATTTTACCAATATTTATAGTGTTTTTTTATATTTCTCTGCTTTTCTTATATAAGAAAAAAATATTGCCATTAGACAACGACAAGGACGGAGGAGGAAGGAGAAAATGAGACAGAAAAATTAACACGCTTATCTGAATATACCTACATCATATTAGTAAAATAGACATTTGTATTAAGGAATTAGTAATGTCTATTAGTGTTCTATAATAAGTTATATTATATAGTAAACATAAACATCTAAATATTCTGCATATTAGTTACTGTTTAAGATAAAAATTATCTACGGAACCCTCTTAAGAAAAGATTACCCGACCGCTTTGCAATAACTACGAAAACTATTTATCAGTTTTCATAATTCTCTTTGGAAATAGTAATTGCAAATTAATATAATTGACTTGAATAATTGAATAATATAGAGACAGACCAGACCTTACCTTACCTTCACATACCTCCAGAAACTTCAGTATAAAGCTTGAAATATGAAACATACGCTCCTCAGTCAGAACTTTTTTTAAACAACTAATTTCAATATATCACAGAATTGTGAACTAAAAATGTACTCTTTTATCACAATTTTGAAGAATTGGAAATAGCAAAGAAAAGCTGTCACGCTATGTAAAAACAATATAGAATAAAAACTAAATCTATTGACAAATCTGTTCGATTTAACAAAAAAGCAAATTGACCAAACAGTTTGTCAACCAAAGAGGTTTCTCTTCCTTGACAGTATTGCCGGAGGTAAGGAAATGGCCACTTGTGCTTGATTAACATACCAGTTAATAACTAGCTAATGTGCCATCAGTCATCTGTATATTATTTTTTCATATTCGTATATTGAAAAATTACTTCAGTTGAAAGAAAGTTGAGAGAGAGTTTATTACAAAAAAAAATTTGATTGTCCACAATGTTAAGATTATTTGAATATGAGCTTAATCGTACTTTTATTTACATCATGTACTGTCTTTACATCTACATCATATCATCTCAATGACATATGCCAACAAAAATAAATCATTGATCACTATTCATTATTATTATTCACTCTTGAAACAGGATCTGTGATAGTAATAAGCAAAAATAAAATTAAGAGAAAATAGAGGATAAAAATATTACTCGTGTTTTTTCTAATCTAATGCATTTTACTTTTTTGACTGACCAAACCTACAGATACAATACACAAACATTTATTTATTTTTTTGATGACAGTAATGACTTGAGGAAATATGACTTTATTCTTAAAAAAAAGTACCTATCCAAGTACGGTACGTCACTAAGCGACACGGGGTCAGAGGTCCAAGCTACGTCGATATTTTTCTGACGCAACCAGATAATTGTCCGAAGACAGTTTGACAGGCGAGCCGTGCGCCACGTGGGCGTATGTCGCTGCCTACGCCACGTAAAACCCACGTAGTTATTCTTAGATTTGTTTTACTTTACGTACTTTATGAATTACTGTCAACTTTGCATACTGTTGCAACCTGCTCGCTGCGGGATTTGCTGGCTGTTTGGCAACCTTTACCTTTGCATTTAAAAAAAAAATACAAACTGTCAAATGCGTTCCTGTCAAAACAAACAAGAAATACTAGTCCACCACACCAGTAAAAACCGCAATAAAGCTAACTCAGTCTGTGCGTAATGTGGACTCTAAAACTCTAATGTACTGAAACATTAGCGTTTTTGGGGAACATTTCGGCCGAATGCACGTAATGGTAATGGCCCCCGGACAGCGAGGCGTGAGAACAGCCGCTAACAGACACATTACTGATTATCTACAGAGCATTAATGTGCCTCGTTCACATTTTATTTTTACCCACAATTAATTTAAAATAAACTTTGTGTGATATCGTTTGCTTTCATCCTCTATATGTCCCTCGTAAAAGTGATGTGCGAAATTAAAGTTTTATTAAGTACTTACGTTATTTTTAGTATTTAAAATTAATGAACAATATCTATATAAAAACAAACTATGAAAGATTAATATGGAAACTTAACGACTTATTCGATTACCGATCTCGTTCGTTTCGATAAATTTCTCATCGGAACATGATTAACTTCCCATATTTAGTTTAGTTAATTCATAAAATTAACAAAAACAATATAAACATTTTTTATGATTTTAACTTCAAAGTCCAATACCACCACGGATTGTATAGGTACCTACTCTCATCTTGTACATGTTTTGCAAACCAACCTTATTAAAACGCATGTGCCGTACCCATTAACCTACTTAGCGAACATAACACGTAACAAGTATATGCAAGGTGTACCAAAGGAAAGCCTGCTCCGGAAGCTGTGAACTTGGAGACATGTCCACGAGCCGACCGGTGTACACCGGTGCGACAGGACGACTCGTTTCCAAACGGAACAACCAATTTCGAACGCCGGCAATCCGGTATCGACTATCGATATCCACTAGAACCCGTTGGGTAACAACACTATCACTAAAAATAAAGTACAGCTAGGCGGGAAAAAATATGGCGAATAATAAAAATGTTATTAGATAACTGAACAGATGTAAACTTGTTGTAAAAATGTATTTTTACGTCGTGTTTTATCATGCTTCCAGTGTTTTTCCCATGCATTAGATTTATAGCTAGGTAACGAACAATGCTTTAATTGCACGATGAGAATCGGCGAGATCAGTTCACGATAACAAATAGTTTAGGAGTCGGATTTTCTATCTGGATAGGACTGACGGAAAACCGAAGAGATGTAAGAGAGTCTAGCTTTCGTCCTTGTCATTTTCTTTGACAGAAGAATGAGACGGCTTGTTATTTAATTAGCCTAACATATTATCAATTTGTATTATAACAAGCACGGTGAAGGAAAACATCGTGAGGAAACCTGCGTGCTTCAGAGATTTCTCGATGGCATGTGAAGTCTGCCAACCCGCAGTAAGCTAGCGTGGTGGACTATAGCCTGATCCCTCTCAATTGAGAGGAGACCCGTGCCCAGCAGTGGGACATTAATGGGTTGATGATGATGATTATAACAAGCTTACTAAAGTATCAATATGACCATTCTCTTTTTCGCAACCTTTTCACAGCCTTAGTCTGATTTGTATACCTTGAGCGCACTGTCTATCAAACTAAGGCCTTTTGCTACACTAAATCAAATTATAACTGCCTGCCTTGTTAGTTTGAGAGCTAAGTATATTAAATAAGCTTTGTAACTAAACAACGCAACGTAAGAAATCCAATGTACCTATTACTTGATTTATTAACATGTTAATTTTAACTTGAAATGAAATTGTCTTGTACTTAGCTGGTTAAATAGTTTACGGAAGAAATGTATTTGGACGTGAAACAAGTTCTATCCTTTTCTACGGATATTTATGTTTCGTCCACTTTCAATATTTTTTTAGTCGCAAGTACATGAAAATAAAACCAGTTATATTTTTAATTTTACGTTTCGTAGTTAGTAGGTACATTGACACCAAATTATATAATGTTGAGAACATATCCAAAGGATTTCGCAAATTACATCATATAAATATACTTTAAATGTAAAGTTGTACAAGTTAGTTAAGAATAAAATATACGTAAAAAATGCTATCACACTGCTGAACACTTTAAATATGATTACCACTACAGGGTAAAAATTTCAAAAACAATCCTATTGGATCCAGGACCGCTCAGCAGCCATGCAGTCAACAATAAATCAGTTTAAAAAAAGTAATAACATTTAAACAAATAATAATTTATTTAATTTATTTAAATGATGTTCTGTCACCTCTGTTTTGTCACTTTCCAATTTTATTAACTCGTAGATTAGATAGTGCTATTATTAAATTGGGGTTACCATATGACACAACATAAATGGTAGAAAATGTGACGAGCGTAGGAGTGGATTTTTATAAACTTTCCCAAGAATATAATAAGCACTAAGCACACACATTATTTTCTCATCATTACATATTATTCACACGCCTATATGATTGTTAACAAAATAACAAAATTTACGTGTGGGCGAGTAATTGGTGTGCCCACGACGTTATTTGATTGACCTGACCTTTATTGTAAACGGTAAAATTGAATACGTCTTGTTTGGGAGAACACGTGTATGGCAACATCGAAGTAACTGTCATTATAATTTGAAATTGGAAAGGACTGATGATAGAATAGGTATAGGATGATATGATTAGGTGACATAAAACGAAGCGATACCAATTTTCTCTATTATTTAGTTCTAACTGAGTTATAATGTCTATAAAATGCAATTAAAACCTCGTTTAAACCATAGACCTACCTACTGTAGTTATTTCTCCAAGTAATAACTTACTAACGAGACATTCTTTCGCATTTATAATATATTAAGAATGGATTACAAGTCAAAATCATATTATTGAGAACTGTTTATTTCATATCATCATCGTGAAACGCGATGGCATGACAGACAAGCTGTAAATATATCAATAAAAACAATAGTCACGGATTGCGTTTCTAACGGTAAGTAATTAGTGGAATTGCTAACAACAGCATTTTACGATAACGGTATATTGATAATATCGTAAGTTAATAATAAGAATCCCCTACAAAAGTCTATTTACAGTTTATTTGTAAATTAGCTCGTAAACTGTATAAATACTTCCACGAGTACTAATGATTGAAATAAAAGTGCTTATTGTGGATTTTCTCGCGGTAAAATGATTTTATATTGACCCACTGGCCGCGGACAGACTTTGATGTATTGAGGATGGATAATATTGAGCGTTCTTATTCTATCTATCTATGTTTACTTTTAACACTCTCACGAATTATACGGGACCTATCATTTTTCTTTTGCAAGGACTATAATAAATTTTAAAATAAACTGTGCTATAATAAATGTATTTTTAAATATCTGGTTCATTAACCTTGCTAAAGATGTCTGAGAGTGCATTAAAGGACTTTTTATAACTTCCGCAGCTTGGAAGCGCTTAAGCTACCTAATTGGAAAATCTTTATACTCGTACCAACTTTGGTATTAACTGTATAATAAATTGTGTAGCTTCAAGATTAACAATGCTTCTTTTACGAAGAAAGTCTTTCGTCATGCCGTCTGCTGTACCGACACGTCAAAACAAGAATAAATTTTTATATTTCCTACCTAGTTCTCTGAGCTTACGCGCTTAGTTACATAGTCCTAATAATATAATAAACGTGAAAGTTTGTAAGTATAGATAGGATGGAAGTTTGTTACTCTTTAACGAAAAAACCGCTTAACAGATTTAAATGAAATCTATCACACATATAGTTTATTACCTGGATTAACACATAGGCTACTTTTTATCTATATACCATGCGGGCAAAACCGTGGGAGGCAGCTAGTTATAAAATACCCAACAGAATCAAATGAAAAGTAAATAAAGAATAAAAAATACGGAAGGTACAATCCCCGTTTAAGTAGCGTCTGTGTGAAATAATACCACAATACATTCTTGATTACAAGTATATTAGTTTCCAGGAATATGGTAACATTAGTGTAATGTACATTCCCACGTGTTCACGTTTAGGTGCGCGAGCGCATAAAAATGCAGGGGTCGTGACCTCTGACGACACAGTTGTTGTCGGTAAAACAGTTACTTATACTATATTTGAGAAGTTTGCTTCGTATAAATGTCACTTATTATTATTCTACGAAGTACCTACGTGACAATACAGCTAAACAAATTACTTTGATTTTCCTCTTTGGTATTTTATTCCATAGATACTCTTTAATATAGACTTACCAAAAAGTCGATCATGCGTATGTGTGCTAATTCTGAAACAAAAGAAAAAAGTGTGATGAGAATCAATTGGTTCAATTTATATGTGATTATTGTTGGCATTTTATAAGGGCTTAACTCCAAGGATTTCTGCTTAGCGCAGTGTCCTATTTAATATAGAACAGATAACATTTTCCCTTGTGCGCGTAATTCGATCTCTAGGTTACATTTTACGTGACATGTCGGTGAAAATAATCTGAGTACCGTTTTTAATTAGTTAGGGTAATATGCAACGATGTTAGTATCTATGTAGCAAGTGAGGCGGTATTGCAACTTAATACTAGTAAATAGGTAATAACATAAGCAAATAGTATAATATTATGTGACCTATCGAAACATATTACATTAAATTTATAAAGAGTTTTATTAAATTGATTAAATAATAAAACATGCTTGGTCTACCATTTCTAGTATTGTATTTTAATGAGATTTAGATTCTGCGATTATTGAAAATAGAAAATAGAACCTATTTCTTCTCTATATAGGAGCGATTTCTGCTATCGTCAGCGGTTCAACTATTTTTCAGTATGATAATATGACATTTTTTTATTCGCCGCAAATTCAACATTATCATTGAATATTCAACTTTCGATTCTGAATCGATCATGAATCGCCGTTTGAGCCAAATCACGTGCACTATTCGAAATTTTCCGATTACGATTGGATTCGATTAGACTTTCACTGCACGAAATTAGTTGAAGTAAAATTTTCTCCGATATCCATCAACATTTGAGCCGCAATCATTGCAGGTAGACGCTGGAAAGAAAGTCGATATCATAAACGCAATATCTCTTTTATTGCACACGAATAAATAAATGCACAGTAAATATACCGACATGATTTATTTTAGAAATTATTCTGAATGGTATATTTAGGTTATCCATTTACAATGTCAATCCAATTCAAAAATATGAAGTAGGTATGAGTTGGGTATGTCAGATTTCACCTCTTAAATCCAAGTGTAAATAGGACAATTTTATAACTCGATGTTTAGGATACGGTGTTATGAGATGATGCATAATGTAGATTTAATTAAAGTAATACTGTTAAATACAGAAGCACAAGTAGTACAAGTGACATCACTATAACCTTTATACTTCAATAAAAACTATTATTAAAAAATGAGCAATGATTGTGTCAACACGAGATTATGTTCTCGAATTAATTCCGCTGCCTTTCCTACACGTCGGCTAGTTACGGTACGATCGGTGCCATCACAACACCTGTCAACCTGACTGGTCGGAGTCACGCACCAGCGCTGCCTACATCCAATGCAAATCAAGGTCATAAACCTGCCCGATGTGTTAAACAGCCACTCTCAACGTGTGGATTAGTGTATGATGGATAAGAAGCTATTAATAGCACGATGTTGTTGACTTGATTGATTGGTCGGTATAATTTGTTAGTTATGAAACTTAAATTTAACGTTCTCTTATTTAGGTTGGCGTTAAATTAATGTTGTCACACATATACTTCAATTCAAAGCAAACAATATCAAAGGCCTCATTCAATATGTTTTATTTTCAAGCTCGTATTGGCAAATAAATGACTACTCAGTATTATCTCTAGTTCCGTTTCACGTTTATGATAACAAAATGATACGGACTAATGTAGCTATATTTATAGTGGCCCACAGGTCAAATTCCCGGCCAAATTAATAAAAAAAAATTTTCTTTCCCCACTAATTTTTCATTCACTATAAAGTTAAATTCCATACTGCCTTCCCCAGAATCACCATACGTTATACGACGCGGAGCTTCGTAGCAAAAAGAGAAATCTACAACATGCTATTTGCAGAACGTAAATAAAATGACAAACGTCGATAAGATTATCCTGTTCTTAAAATCTAAGATAAAAAATCTCGGTGAAATAACTTGCGACACGCCAATTAATTTTATTAATTTAACATCTGGTGAAGGCGATAGCGCACTGATGTAAGCTTAATGTCACATTCTACATAAGGATCTTGATCGGGTACGCCTTGATAACCAACTTCGAAGAAATTTATATAATTTTCTGTAATCAATCACTCGCCGATTGATATTCGACGTAAGCATTTTTTCGGCGAATTATGGCTGTCAACTTCGTGTTATACTCGTTGTAATAAATGAGATAAGATTTCTTCAAAGTAGAAAAAAGTAAATGTGTTTGAAAACACCCTCAAAATACAGGAATACAATCAACGACCTAAGGTTGTCAAGGCAATAAAGTTCATTGATTCGTTCTTTTTCTTTATTTTTTTTTTCAAATACACCCATGACCATGATACCTGCATGACAACCAAACAAAAACATTACGTGTAGGTGTTGAATAAAACCTACATACATGAAACCTCAATTATACTGTATGCAACACTGATTATAATGATTAATAACATAATGTTGGAAAAATTTGAGACACTAAGTAATGCGTTTTGTAAATTCATAAAATAAACATGAACTCTCCGGGTGTCATTGCGTATTGCAATGAGTCAGGTCATCTCTTTTTCTCTTGTCTATTTTTACATTAAGGGGAAACGGGATAGCATGATTGACGGTTCCAACCACTGTCATATTTTTCCTAAGATTTTTGGCAGTTTAATAAAACTGTAAGACATATATCGTCCTCTTAAGCTTGCTCTACAAACGGTATAAGTAAGATTAGTTCCATCCATCATCATTAAATATTATCAACATAAAAAAACAAACGTCATTTTTAAATGCTGTCTGCACTAGAGACAAAACACATACGAAAAGACAAAAGTATTATCCGTTCATTTGGAGTTCCGCGCGCATTCTGGCGATCAATCACTCGGCTTGAAACCACTTGGCGGTAATCTTCCCGAACCGTGTGAATGCGGTCACGATGTTGCTCGGAGGCGGTCTATATTTTATGGACGGTGTTGCAACTCTATGGGAAACGTACCAAAACGATGAATGATTAGAACGTTCGCCGTTTCCAATTTGAAATTCGATATTCGAATGTAACCGTGCAGGCATAAATCTATGCTTGATGGTGTCAAATGGTAATTGTGCGAAAATAGAAGACATATTTTTTAAAGTACTGCTCCAAATCCACGTCTAACTCTTTATAATTATGACCCTCTATATATTCTTATCCTCAATAACTTTAATTATTACTCGTTATTGCTGTTCCTATTACTGAATCCGAATGCTCCGAGATCAACCAGCAGGATGTGTGGACCTGTCGACCACATCTGCGCAGGTGACCGAAATTAAGTATACAATTACGATACTTTTATAGCATTCATTTAAATTGAAAATGTGAAATTTATTATCACTTCACTTATTAAGAATGAAGCGTTAACTAGCTGTTGAATAATAAATCTTGACAACGGCAGCGCAGCTGTCAATTTATTGTGAATTAATCAGAACTTCTTTAAAGGTATAAAACGGCTGGACAAAAGTTGATAAATGGTTGGGTCATTTGTCAAATGAGAGCGTGGTTCGTAATGGAGGTTGGATGGCAGCGGGTCGGGTCAGTGCGTGCCAAGTCCCACCAGCCTCCTGATGTACGATCTCTGTCCGACGCGGATATACGACGCTAGGCGAGAAAATACTACGGCCAGCACGCGAGGACTGCATGCACAGAGCCGGATTTGAATCGGTAATATGTGCATACTTCACATTAATCTTCAATACGCTCTTAGTAATGTGTCGACAGAACGTACAGGTTTGGTTTGAAACGGAGTTTATTTATTTAGCGATTTATTTCTTAGTTTTGTGAAGATTTTGCGAATCATTAATATGATATTCTTTGTAACTTATTTGACAATGCAATTTAATATATTACAATAGTTCAAATTCATTAAAAAAAACATTTTAGAATAAAAGTATTTGAATAATTCTATATTTTAGATTGTCAGTTAATGGCTGTTTAACTTAGCTGCAATGTTCAAGATATAGAGTATAAAACCACTAACGCCTTAGATTTCGCAGCCATATCTTCCTTGTAACTCGTACATCGATTTTCTATGTGCATAATTGTATATGAGCCTGTCGTTTTTCCCACCGCGGGGACATTAAGTAAGGCGGCGACGTCATCATTTAGCGTGCATCCGGCATGCACCGGCCGCACGTCCTAGTCCGGCCCTGGCAGTCACGTCCATAGACGAACGAGCGCGCGAACGCGATTGAGAGAGCATTTTGACTCCTAAATGAGTTCGTTCACACGGCATAGGTTCACGGTCGACTGTCTCACTGTTTAGAATTCTAATGTCGGATGTATATGTATGTGTCTTTTAATGGCCATTAGTATATTATATTTTATATTGTAATTAGTGCTTTGTTTATTAATTGCCAGTCGCACTTTATGCATGTCTAAGTTAGTTGCAACAATAGGAAATGAATTGTTCGAGTATATCATTATTGAATTATGAAATAATTATTATAAATTTTGCGACCAGAACGATCGAAACTCGATATCACGCTCGCTTTGGGATTTAAAACTAGACTTATGTGTGTACTTTTTATTACGAATGCTATTAAAATTCTTATACAGGTATTATGGCCAAAAAGTGTTTTATTCTATAATTATAAAAATAATAATAAATATTTATTTGCGTAAAACATGGTATACAATGATGTTAGAATATTAATTATAGTGTTAATATTTTTTATTTAAAATGACACCCAACATTTACTATCCATGGATTTCTCGTCAGCGGTCGATTATAGAGGAAATATAAGGAAATTCAATTAGTTGAGTATTACTTTATGACGTAGCAACAACTCCAAATCATTCGTCATATACCTAACGTCAAATCATCATCAATATATTCCGTCAAAAGTTCATTCACAACAATGATCTTATTTAAAAATATAATTACAACTTATACATTAATTTTGTTGTGATTAAGTGACTAAAGGTTCACACAATTATAAATATTTATTACGTTTTGTTTCAAATACTAAACGCTCAAAGTTCGTTGATCCGTCTTTGACATAGAACGTTTTGTTGTAATGAAATCTCGTTAGGGTTTCTCGAAACTAGAATTTTTTAACGAATGTAGACGTTTAAACACTTAAACGGATTTATAAACTATACTCTGTTCACTAAATACGTATGTATATCATCAAATGTAGGTACTGTAAATTGTATGTTGCTTAAATCGCGCATTTGTAATTTTTTGGTATTTTGGAATATCTAATTTGGCTTCAAAGTGATTGCAACAATCTCGGTACCATAATTAAAAACAATATCATGCTAGAATGTTAAGATACTAGCAGATATGTCTAAAATCAATCGTCATTATAACTCTATACTTATGTGAGTTTAAAAATAATTATTTGGACGGTTATACAAAATTTGTAAAAATAAATATGGCAACGATGAGATTTCAATTCAAATTATAATTTTATTTTTCTTAATGATAAGTAATTATTAAAACAACTGTATTGGAGAATCGAAATTATACAATTGGATTACACCAAAAAGTTTATAATAAAACCTTCTTTGTTGAACATGTTAGCGATGTAACAACCAACCAATTATATGTGGCATACCATCACGCCTGTCGTCCCCGAAGGGTTAGACAGAGATATACTCATCTACACCCGTATTTTACTGGTATATTTTAGGTCCCATGTAACACGGGGCGAGCCTATTGCCGTCAACAAACTCCGAGCTTCTACAAAACCCGATAACACTTTACACGACCTAGGAATCGAAGCCAAGACCTCTTGTTGGGCAGTGTCACTTGCGACTACTAGACCAAGGAGGCAGTACGGTATAACAAGCAGCCAATTACATGTACAGTGTCACCTACAAATGCAAATAGTCGTGGTAACCAGTGTCGACCGCGCGACCGATATCGATTTACATAATAATACCGCCATTACCGAATATCATCACGCGTATCCCCAATCGATCGTGTTTCGACAATCAGCAAGACGATGATGAGAATGAGAATGATGTCTTTTATAATATTTTTACGTTGTAAGCGTTGAAATGTGAACTGACGACCTGGTAAAGGTCGCTGGAATCCACTGGATGTGGGCGGCACCTTGGGGGACCTTTGTCCAACGATTGACGTCTAAAGATTAATGTGATGAAGCGTTGAAATAAAAGTAGATTAGTAGATTTTTTCATCATCATCATCATCAGCCCATATTCGTCCACTGCTGGACGTAGGCCTCCCCTAGTGAACGCCACAGAGCTCGATCTTCGGCTTTTCTCATCCAGTTGCTGCCAGCTGCCTTTCGCCAGTCGTCGCTCCACCTGACCGGCGGCGGCGGCGGTCGTCCTACACTACGTTTGCCGAGACGCGGTCTCCACTCAAGCACTCGTTTGCTCCAACGGTTGTCGGTTCTCCGAGAGATGTGACCGGCCCATTGCCACATGAGCTTGCTAATCCTTTGAGCTATGCCGGTAACTTTAGTTCTCTGACGGATAACTTCATTCCGGATTTTCATTCCGTAGATTTTTTACACTTACTAAACAACCTTTTACGGACTTGATTCGGTTGGCAACGTGCTAGCGGCGCCTCTGGTGTTGTAAAAGTCCATAGGCTACGGTTACCGCTTACCGTCAGGCGGGCTGTAAGCAGGTTTGCTACCATTGTGGTATACGTTTGGATACACGGTTTAAAAACCCGTGAAATGTGGGTGTACATTAATATACCTCTGGATCCTTCGGGGACTTTTATGATAAGTAGTTGTATTTCAATATCAAGGAATATCGTTTTGTTGTCGTGATATGCCTAATTATTTTCTATGAAAGTGTTCTCAATTTCTTCGTTGAACATAATATAGAGATCCTTGATTTCGTCGACATAATGTTCTTTTATGATATGATATCCCACGGTTTCTCGATCACACTAGATTGTATAGAGCTCTCCCCATTGTGTTATTTTCTCACATGGTCTCACTACACGTGAAACCAATACTAGTTGTAATTCATTGGATTTACAGCATTTTAAATTATTCACGCACGATTGAACAAATCATTATTTCTTTTCGTAAACTGATTTAATTCTAATCTGATTCTACATCAAGTTATGAATGCACATAATTATGTCATTTAAACTTCTTTGGTCAAATCGATGACATAAAATTGTAAGCAGTGATAAATTATAAATTCTGACTAAGAATACTTACTAATCTCTAAAACCCTACCTAAATTTGAAGATATTAAGAATACCTCAGAATATAATTCCTAATTACAGTGTATGTACATAGTATCTACGTCATTTGTAAGTGCGAAAAGACATGACAAAATTCATAGCCAGTATCTAATTAGAGTCTACCATACATTTAAGAGTACGTCGTGATACCAATACAACTTGCAACTAATTCGTGTAAGATACCTATACAAAAAATATTCTTGTCTCAATAAGTCAGTAAAAATTCTGGGAATTTTGTACTACGAAGCAATATGTTTTATAAATAAAGGCATTAGTTATGCTTCAGCCTATTATTTCCTCGTTTATCGAGATCAAATCTCAGTCAGTCCACTATGTAGGTATTGTAATCGATCCAACTTTATAGAACAGCACAAGATATTGGACCAATGAAAGAACTGAAGAGATATTATTTTAAATAAATAACTAGTACACATATAAGTGAGTGTAAACCATAGAAATAAATAAGCAAACGATAAATATCACTGAATCGATTACAAGTCCTCCAATAATAACTTGAAATATTTGAAAATATCGCAACAAAACATTTTGAAGTAATTTTGAAACAAGAGTGTAGTAAATAACATCTATTAGATATCAAGATATCAAAAACGGCCTGAACAAACAAAATTCCAATCCAAACAGCGGCCACTAAAAAGATTCGACGGATAAAAGTGATAACTATTCTGTAAAGTTTGGTAAGGCAGCAACAACATCATAAAGTTTACATATCGGACGAATTCCAACCTTAATTCTAAGAGATAAGAAGAACGTTTGTTGTAAAATTTATATTTGTATTTCATAGAGTACAAATCGTGGATGGTAAACAGAATTTGAAAGCAAATACGGCATTGCGGCCGATTCAGTGTTCAAACATTTCTATATACGAGCAGAATGCTCGGTATTTAGCCCAAATATCCTAGTGGTGCATAATTGCATAACAATAAAACTATTGTATTAGACGGTGTGGGAGATTCTCGGAGCATTCCTTAAATTTCCAACTACGTTCCCACATTAATAAATTCTTGTTTCAATAACTCGTGAATTGTTTAGGTCTATTACTCTTTATTATCCGGGGGAGATTTTATTTGCCTTTTGGTTGTTGGTCTAGAGGTCGTAACTGCGACTTCTGACCAGGAGGTCTTGGGTTTGATTCTCAAGTCGAGCAAAGTGCTAATGGGTTTTTCTAAGAAATTGTGGTTTTAGGAATAAACATATCACGCTACAATATAATTTACAGATATGTGAAAATATCTGTGAATGTAAATATACATTGGTTCATGAATTAGCTTGAAATTAATGAATCAGTTCATTATTATGTAGACTGCATTTTTCAAAGCCATTCATATTGCTAATTTGTCTTCGCCTCGTATAGGTGGTCTGAGTACTATATCATCTTAACTCTTGTCACGTCCTGCCAAGCATTTACTTTAGTATTGCATCCAAACGGTTTCTTTGGACGATTATCCTTCTCAACAAATATGACATAAGTTGCTTTATCTTTAATTTAGTAGCCGTATTTACTTCTGTTGTTACTTTTTTAGTCCCTTAATCTTTTCCATTGATACTATATCCAATGTTATGCTTTATTTCAAACAAGAATCTGATGTTACTATAAGATATTTAATCTATTTATTCAAAACTCTGCCGTACTCTTTAACATTTTACGTATTTTATGGTACTGGGTGAAGATCATAGGCAAAAACAAAAATCTGATGTCTTCCAACATCAATACTTAGTTTTGGAAAATGATCTGTTATTTTATTACATCAGCTCTCTGAACAAGATTCAAATGATGTCACAATGACCGACCGCTCTCGTCACAATCTCTTATATTCAATATTGACAATCAACACACACACACCAAACTGTTTGTCGCAGTGTTGTCTTTATTTATTAAGCAAATGTTTAATACGTCTAACGCATATCAATGACTGGCAAATAGTTTTGATTGATTTTTTTGTTCCTATAGACTTTCTAAATACACGAATCCGTATAACATCAACAAGGAATTTTATCTATGTTGGTTTTATAGAGGTATATACATACACTCATGCCTTTTATAGAAGTAAATTTTATACTGCCTCTATGGTTGTAAAACATAAATCTAAGAT
The DNA here is from genome assembly GCA_905163465.1 of Craniophora ligustri. Taxonomy (NCBI): domain Eukaryota; kingdom Metazoa; phylum Arthropoda; class Insecta; order Lepidoptera; family Noctuidae; genus Craniophora; species Craniophora ligustri. The sequence goes on from LR990956.1 coordinate 3,814,267, forward strand.
TTATAAATAAATAAATAAATAAATATTCCTGGACATTATGACACACATCGCCATTTAGTTCCTAGCACGGAACTAAATGGCGATGTGTAGCAACAAGGCTTGTGTTACGGATACTAGCTGGTTGATATACTACATAGTACATATATACATAGTTTATAATACAACAACAAATGAGAACGTGTGTTACGACTCTTGAACCGTGAAGTTAAGTACAAATATTATGCAAGAAGCCTTTCTTAATGCAATGAATTACCTGAGACTCCGAGGTGGCGACCTTTAAGGTAAAGGGCGGTAGTCGGGAACAGTTGGCTGGCGGGTGCGCGCGCACCTGCGCAGGCACATGTCGACCCCCGCCCCCCTACTCCCCCCGCACCTCGCACACGTGCCCGATACAATGAACGTGCCCTTTTATTTCCCTTTTTTTTTTCATTTTATAACGGATCTGCGCATCCTGTATGATAGATGCTGCAGCTGACCTTTTTGGCGAACACCTTTTTATTAATATTATGATTATTTTATTCGGATTTTAAACATAAAAGATGCCTCTGCGCACGTGTGAACGTCACTCCATAGGCTCGTTACTAAGGTCATAAAAGGGTCTTTCAAGGTTGACCATTGAATATTTATCATTATAATACGCAGTCGGCATTGAACAAAGTGTTTTTTTATTAACGTGGTGACCAGTTTTAAGATTATTTGGTTATGAGTAATAGTTCAGCTTCCGAATCCGAACGACGGTGTTGAAGGGTTATTGTATAACAATACCTATTGGAATGCTTTCGAGATGTATCTAAGTGGATGCATTGATCAACTTCTAGTTAGCGGTGAAGGTGCTAGCGTAAGAAGACTTTCACAATAACTTTTTATTAACCTTGTGTCTCTAACGCATACCCCACATGTAGATACTCGGGAAATTAAAACAATTAAAAATATGTTAAATAATCATAACATCATCGGAACTCATTCAAAAAATGACCAACAATAAGATATGGTCTAAGGTCCTCAAAACTTTCTATCACACATTGATACACTCAATTATCATCGAGTCGATAACTAGAAAATACATGAGAACTTGTCGGGCTAACTGTGAGCCACACACTGACACACATAACAAACAAGCTAGTAACAGTAGCACAGTGGGGAAAAAAACCGGGAAAACCGGCAAAAACTTGCATTACTGGAAATGGGCGGAGTGTTGAGCTGTCGCTATTAGCTGAATATTAATGTACCCACGAGTAATAAGTCTGATTAATGGAGGCACACTATTTATATTCAAGGTGTGACTACCAATGCCATTAGAGACAGTTAAATTCGTTACTAGCGGCCCATTTATTTTCTAAACTTTATTTATGCTCCGCTCCTATTTCTCGTAGCGTGATGTTCTATAGCATATATAACCGCATGTTCTATAGCATATATTACACAGCGCCATCTAGTTCCGTGGTAAGCAACGAGGCTTGTGTTACGGATACTAGTTGGTTGATATACTACATATATACTACCACCACGTACCACGGAACTAGATGGCGCTGTGTAATAATGTCCGGAAATATTATTATTTATTTATTTATATAACCTTCCTCGATAAATGGACTATCAGACACAATTTTTTTTATTAAATTCCAACTATTACTTCCTGAGATTAGCGCGTTCAAATAAACAAACAAACTATTCATCTTTATAATATTAGTAAAGATTAATAAATATCAGTGGCCGAAATTTGACCATCTTCTCTATAGGTATTTAAACTTTTACTTAGGCAAATCTCACATTCATACCCCTATGTAAAAACTTAAGAAGGAGTGTTGATTCATCATAGTTCGTAGGTACAATAATACCAAAACAAACTGAATTTATAATCCATTCAGATTTTTATTTTTATAAATTTATCTTTAAGCGCCCAGATAGTTTTATAAGAGTGCAATTACCTAGAAAAAAATACAAAAATAATAACTGTGTCATTAATAAGTAAAGATAAAATAATGTACGTCTACTAAAATGAAATACATAAATAAATTCAGGCACCAGTCATGTTGAAGTAATATTGATACACCATACAGTTAGCATTTTGATTTCGTTTAAAGTTTCTTAAACTGAATATGAGAAGTTTTACAGATACTTAACAGTGCCATTTAAAGTTTCTTACGGAGCTTGTTTTAAAATTTTTCACTTAAAAAAAGCAAGCCAGCATCGTAACACATTGGATAAGTTATAAAATTTGCAAATTTATAAATATAGGTAAAGGTATTTCAAAATCGATGTTTCTTTATGTCTCTTAGTGTAAAATTTCAACACAATTTGGTACTTAAAAACAGCAGGTGAACATCCAAAACGATCTTGATAGGTGGTGGTAATACAAACTTGATAATTTTTCAATAAAAAAATACAAAATTATATTGAAATACTCCTTGTTAGCGACATTAAACAGTTATTGGTTGAAATTAAGCTATATAATAGATGATCAAACGAGCTAATATAGTGAAGTTCGATCATTATTATATGAGTCGCTTCATTCGAAGATATGATATATTTACTATGTAGTACCCTTTATCCTACAGGCAACACTCGCACGTATTTCAGAGAGTGGGTAACTCATTTTTTTTTTTTTTGTTAAATACTGTCAATGTACCGACAGTCCTGGTTCTAGTGACATTGTTCATTCTTTTAGAGACTTAATTTGAACAAAACTTCGGGGTAAAAATCACTGTAATGTGTGAAATGTGATTTTTATGAAGGGAGAGGAGGGTTCTCATATCTTCGAATGAAGCGACTCATATAATAATGATCGAACTTCACTATATTAGCTCGTTTGATCATCTATTATATATTCGTCGCTTCATTCTTCAGATATGATATATTTACTATGTAGATATTCAGAGAAACAAGTTTTGTTCAGATAATGAATTTAATCAATGAAAATTAATTGTACTGACAATAATTTTGGTTAAACTTAACGCTCTCAAACACTTATTCTTAATTTTATTTCATAATAAACTAAACAATATTTCTAATACTGATTTGTTTCCTTAGTGGGAAATACCACTGCATTTGCAAAATCATCATCATTTATGATAGGTCGGTCATAGAATCGGGCAAAGGCCGAAGAAGTATTGCTCCAACCCGCAGTTTTCCTAATAGTATCCACACTAAGTCCTGCCGCGCGAGCGGCTGATGTGGCGGCATGACGCGTGCTGTGCGCGCTAAACGTGCTCACATCCACGCCGCATTCCGACAACACCTGCTTAATCCAACGACTAATAGACTGGGAAGTGGCAGCTTTGTGTGGTTTCTTGTATGTTAATAACAAGTTTCCTACATTCTTGGTCCTCATATTTTTTGTTACGAAAATATAATCTTTGAGGACTGAAGCAGGGCATATATTTAAATTGTCCTTATAGAATGGTAAGAACAACACGGGTTGGTCACGACCGGGACCTGAGGTTTTAATTATGTCTACTATGGCTATCTTAACACCACCAGCTGTTATCGCAATATGTTCTAATTTTATTAATGAAAAAGTCTGTACCCTATGGGCTGTACACAGTGCTAGTAAAATCACTAATTTTTTGGTAATTTTTTCGATACCTAGTTCTGTGTTGGGATACCAATCAGAAACGTGATTAAGTACAACTTGTGGGTCCCAAGTCGAAGTATATTTGGGTTTGCTTGGTTTGAGCTTATAAGCTCCTTTTAGTAATCGTTTCACATTCTCATCAGAACCTACGTTAAAATTAAGAATTAGCGACAATGCGGAACGGTGGCTGTTAAGGGAACCATATGAACAACCTTTTTTAAATTGCTCCGTTAGAAAAGAAAGAACCATTGCTTTTGAACTATTAAAAACATCAATGTTACGTAATGAACAAAACTGCCACCAAAGTTTTAGTGTTACGTTGTATTGCTTAATCGTGTTATCAGCTAAAGAAGCCATCATTAGATCTAACGAGTCAAGCGGGATTCCGCGGCATGCGAATGCCGCCCGCAGAGTCTCGCGACACCCAGGGTAAGTTTGGTGTGTAGTGGATGGTGCTCCCTGAAATGAGATTGTAAGAGAAATTTACTCGGGTTCAGGTAAAGTATATGCGAATCTAGTAAACTTTGTAAAAGTGGATACCACGGCTGTGAGGGCCAGTGAGGAAAAACTACAATACCCGTGGCACCATCATCGATTATCTTACGTAAGCATTTTAAGAGTAGTGAAAATGGCGGAAACGCGTAGAAATATTTAAACTGCCAGTTTAGGGTAAAAGCATCTACAGCATATGTATCTGGTTCTTGTTTCCATGAAACGAATAAGTCGCATTTGGCATTGTCACGAGAAGCGAACAGATCAATCTCCGGGTAACCGAAGTGTTTTTTGATAATTCGATAACCATTTTCTGACAACTCCCACTCAGTATCAGGATTAACCCTCCTAGATTCTTCATCCGCGTAGTTATCTTTAGTGTTCACGTAAGATGCAAACAACCAAATATTACGCTTCTCACACCACTGCCAAATGCATCTTGTCAACTCGTTTAGATGTGGGAATTGAATGCCGCCTAAGCGATTTATGTAACTAATCGCTGTGGTATTATCAACTCTTAGCAATATCGCGCAATGAGTATCGTTACTGGCGAAACTTTTTAATCCTAAAAATACTGCAAGAAGTTCTAAATAATTTATGTGGTATTTTAATTCTGTGGCTTTCCACCTGCCATAGGCTTTCGCGCCATTGCAAACGGCGCCCCAACCTGTTCTAGAAGCATCTGAATATATTTCTTTTGTATAGCTTTTGTCTCGAATGGGGCAAGTAGTTGTGAATATACAGCTACGCCACCATCTAAGATCTTCAAGAGCAGTTTCAGGGATATTAATCTTAGACTCATAATTGTTATTATGCAACTGCAATGCTAGGAATTTCTGGCGTTCTAACCGTTTTGTGTAAAGAAATCCGTATCGGACTGCAGGACAAGCAGCAACCAGAACACCTATTAATTGTGCTAACTCTCGAATACTAAACCTTGGCACACGCAAGAATTTTTTGATTAACTGATTAATGTTGTTTCGTTTATCAATTGGTAATGATAAGGACATGTCAGGTGTTTTATATATGAATCCTAAAAATTTACATTTTTGGGACGGTTTTAATGAGCTTTTCTCATAGTTAATTACAAAACCTAAACATTCTAAGAATTTAAGAGTCTCACGTATATTCGCTGCGCATTCGTCATAATTATCCCCTATGCATAATATATCGTCTAGGTATACAACTGATTTGTGACCTTGCTTCCTAAGGTAGGATATAACCTCCTTCATGATTTTTGTGAACACTCTAGGCGCAACAGATAAACCGTATGGCATGGCAGTGAATTGATATGTATTTAATTTTCCGGTATTGGGGTTTTTGAAGTTAAATCGTAAGTATTTTTGATCAGATTCGGCCATAGGAATTAATAAATAGGCTTCTTTAAGGTCAATTGTTGCTAAGAAACCGTCTTTAGGAATTAATTTTGCTGCAGTTCTATAGTCTTCCATTTTGAAATGGGTATGTGTTATGAATTTATTTAATGATTTTAAGTTTAAAATAAACCGTTTTCCTCCATTTGTTTTTGGGGCCAGGAATATTTTTGATAAATATTGATCTTTTGTGGGAACGCAGCGTGATATAGCTCCTAAATATAATAATTTATTTATTGCTACCTGCATATCATGTGCCTCCTCACGGCTAAAGTTAGATAATGGCACCTTTGACTGGGTGACGTGAGCGCAAAATGGAATTGAAAATCCATGTTCTATCCATGACAATATAACTACGTTCCTAGTTATACGATGCCAACAACTGAGGAAGAATCGGATTCTGCCTGCATGTACCTTAGTTATTGTTGTCGTGATGCACGAGTCTTCGTTGCATTGGAGCTCTTCGTTTGCGTCTGGGGCTGCGAAGGATATGTCCGGCGTGTGGACACAGGTGGTCTCCTCTGACCTCCCCGCCCCCCCCTGTTCACCGGGTAACGAGGAGGTCCTGACCAGTTTCCCTGCTGGACGGGACGAGTGACTGACGGTTGAGAAAGGCTGGTTTTTGCATTTAAGGTTGTTTTCCTTATTTGAGAGCCTTGTTTTTCAATGGCCTTACTGGCTTTAATCTTGTCGGACAAAGAGTTACCGTATAGGGTATCGTCGCGTTCCGAATCTTGGATGACGTGAAGAAAATTCTTTTCCAGGCTTGGGGTGATTAGCCTTATTCTATCCTTGGTTAGACAGCAGTGAAGGTCTGATAATAAGCGACAACCGTCGCTCAAGTGTTTTAGAGCTAGCACTTTATTGTCAGATTTGAGCAAAGTATCCATGGCTTTGTTTAGTGCTGCGGTACCGTTTCCAAGCTGTTGTTGGAAACCTGCTAGTTTTTTATCACGGCCTCGGACAATATCCGAGACTGCGGCAGAAATTTCTGCGTTTAACTTTGGAGCTTGTAATAATTTGCAATTTGCGGGTATGAGGTGTTCTTTCGTAAGCCTCTCTTTATCTTCTTTAGGCAAGCCTTTCTTTAGTAAAGGAGTCCACAAACTTGCTAAGCTCTCATGAATATCGTCACCAAAATCGGGCGTACCTGATGTAGAAGCCCCCAATGCGGATAGTAGCTCTGGGTCCAAACCTGCTTCTGAGATGTCCCTTGTTAATGAAGCACCCACGTCTTCCACAGCGTCTGATATTTCTTGCGGTGTCGGAACTACCGCTGTGAGGTCCTCTTCCGGAGGAGTTGACCGATCATTTTGAGGCTCAATTTGGGCTTCGACGTCACTCGTATCTATAAGGTATACGAACAAATCATGAAGCGTGCATCATAGCTTTGCATTATAGTGTTGTCTCGCAGATGACACGTTGGTAAATAATGTGCATATCTATTTTAGATTACACATATTTTTTACGTAGCTTGTCATGAGGCCATGACCCATAATTAGCTCGCAGCTAATTATGTTATCGTAATTGACTCGCAGTCAATTCCGATTTTGTCTTAACGAACTATACACTTCATAAAGCACTAGGTAAGTCCGTATATCACTTAATAAAATGTTTAATTTTACTAACCTGCCACGTTCTCGTCTTCAGAAGAATCAAGTGGGCGTCGTATACGACGGCGAAGTTTTTCCCGATCTCTTTTTTCAAGTTTTTGTATTTTACGTTTGTATTTTTCTAATTTCTCCTGTGCACTACGTTTCGGCATATTTGTGCGCGTGCGCTCGTTGCCTCGCACGAAAAAGGAATGAACAATGTCACTAGAACCAGGACTGTCGGTACATTGACAGTATTTAACAAAAAAAAAAAAAATGAGTTACCCACTCTCTGAAATACGTGCGAGTGTTGCCTGTAGGATAAAGGGTACTACATAGTAAATATATCATATCTGAAGAATGAAGCGACGAATATATAATAATATATTAATTATTGAACATGGGAGTGTAGTAAAAACAGTCACCAAATTATTACTGATATTAAACCGATTTTATAGTGCACAGGCCAATAGTGTAATACAATACAGGGTTTCCTTTCTAAAATAATAGAGTTAAAAGGCATTTATAGATGAGCCATCGACCTCACGCGCGCCAATCCGAGAACGGGATTCAAATATCGAATGTCGATGTCGGCCGGGTTTGGCCGCGGCCGATGATATTAATTTACTTTTAAGCTTTCCTTATTAACTTTAAATCGAGTGTTATATAATCTGTGTGATATTAAAAATTTTAAGCTCACTGTGGTTTTGTATGGCCTTATTCACCGTATTGGCAATGGTCCATTTGCACTTAAATGCATGTAGTACCTAGGTGTTTAAGTGTTTATTGACAGGCTTTTCAATGTAATGTATGATGATACATTTTCTATAATGATGTTTTACGTGTGAATACTATCAAATAATTTGGTATATTTCTGTCTCACGAAAAACGAATACGTTAACCAGAATGCCAGTATCTTAAGGTTATAGATTCAGCTTGTTGATTGTTTCATCTGTAAGTTTCTTCTTCAGATGATAACGATTTTGTTACGTCTACTGTAATGGCATTTTGTCTTGTTTGTAATTGAAGTAATGCAATCAATATTAGTTATTCCCGTCTCGTATGAGTTAAGGCGTATACCCAGAAGTTTGACACCTACGAAATATTGAAATTGAAAACTGTTATCATTGAGGACGTTCTAGCGATAGCAGCATATTAAATTTGACTTTCCTTCTATTTAATCATTGGTAGGAATAATCAGTTGCTGTATGTTGGTATTGTTGATCGAAGCCGTATGATATGATTGATGGTAATTTATGGCAGAAATTGCTCTGTATCCAGCTAAACACAAAAAAATATAGGTACCTCTTTACAAAAACAGAAGTTCAATGGCCGAATTACGACATATTTTTTCATACCGAACGTGAAAAAATATGCCTATTGACATTTATTCAATCACTATTGCAAACTATACTAAAAATTAAAATGTTGGACTTCGATATTTGGACTTGGATGAGTACTGAAAAACATGAAGTATGCAGTTTTTATATGCTTACTTTAGGACTGTTATAATTGTTGAAATTTTATGCACAAATTTAATGATCATTGTGCATTGGAAGACGTCAGCATTTTGTTTAAGCACTGCACGTGTTTCATGAATAAAACATAGATCACTAATAAAAGTTACTGGATCAAATGGTAACCTTCATTTATTTAGCTTGGCTAGTAACCGAGTTTTAATTAACATTCTTCACATAAAACTAAGTGTAGTACCTTGTAGGTACTTATACATCTTTTTCAGTTTCGACAGTGCTCCGCTTGAGAGAATAATTATTCCAACTTTCCAAAAATGTACACTTCACCAAAATGCAGCAAGCATTTCGCTAAATTTCGCTTTTCTCTTTTTTACAAATGCTTTATTTTTAACTGCGTTATAATTAGGATATAATTTTAATGCCTACTTTTAAACACACGCTGGATAGTAGAAATTATGGTAACCTAGGTAGGAACCTATTTAAGAAAATATCTATGGAAATCTAGGCCTTAAATCTGTCATTTCGATGTTAACGCTTTATATAAAATATACTCGTCTTTTTCATTTTGAAATATATATGTACATATTTTAGCTGATCAACGTTTAACAGGAGGATAATAAGACAATATAATTAAGGGTAATTAAAAACGCCAGGTACTAAACTGTACTTGTGAACACATTATAAGCTATTGTTTTAGTTACCATCGTTTAATTATTGTGCCTACTTGCTTCTGCAGGCACATTCAGGTACCTTTTCATTTTATAAGCAATTTAAAAATAAGGTTCTCTATTATTGTTTTAGTAAAGAAAATTAGCATTTTTGGTTTAAGTTTAGCATTAATGCACGTAGTACATACAAAATACATTTAATATTCCAAAACTGGACCCCTTAAAGCACGACAACACTGCATCTCCGTTCCGAAATTAAAATATTCACAAAATTTTGTAATAAGAATCCATATTTAAAGAGCTATAATACTATGCACATTCATAAAATTCTAAAACTCTTCCAAAATTACTTACATAAACCGAAATAAACAGCGTACCGGAGACCTTGGACTTCGATTAGACCGCCATAGACACATCGTTCACAAACTCGATACATACTAGTTATCAATCCATTGCGGCACAAGTTCACAGTATGCACTAGCACGAACGACTGACCTCTTAATGTACAGCGCACAACGGAATGAAGTTGATTCGGAATGTGACTTGAAAGTGTCGTGGTAGGGGCAGGCATCGTTGCGTGACGACTAGGTACGTTCAGATACACGTCATGGCAATTACCATGTCCCTCGATTATCATTCTTGGCGAAGCATTATTCGTCTATCGAGCATTTTTTGGTTAAAAACTTCAATCGTGGTATTAGACATGGAATGGATAAAAGAGATTGTAGAAATTATCTTTAAAGTAAAGATGTGGGCCTGTCTTATCTGTGGTTAAAAGAAAATGACTTCGTCGTCGATTTTATTTTTATTTTTACTTACGTTTTTTTAAATATTTATTATTATACCGCGGATTTCACCGCGGTATATTGATATTATTTTAACCCGACATTTTTGTTTCCATTTCATAAATTAATCTAAAATTACCTTTTTGAATTGTGCGTGATACGGGGAACTAAATAATATAATAGTTATATGGGATATAACATATAACTTGATTTAAAAGATAGAGTTTATAGTTTTTAATATTTCACAAAGAGCAACCTTCATTTCTTAAAAAACTGCTGCAAAAATTATTCTTGCAAGAATACGCTATTGAGATATATTTTCAAACGTAAATGACCAGCAATTCTGTGTTCTCATTTTAAATTATAGTTTTAATGACAACTATTTTTATATTCGGTGGCCAGTGTCACAAAAAATTAAATGTTTTGGGGCCCACAACCGAGTAATGAGTTTAGATGACGCATTCTATTATAATGCACCAAGTAGGTAGTATGGAGGCATTTTTGTACATTATGTTATAAAACCCAAACAAGAATAACCAGTTAACTTCAAAAACTTACCATTTATCTTGAGATTGGATGTGGTTTTGTGATGATGTTTTAAATCCCATGGTCATCTGTAACAATTGAAATAAGTTGTTAATATGTGCGTAGGGGCCCACATAGAAAAGGTTTAAGTATGTGGTATCTAGGACTCGGAAATTGGAAACTAAAAAAAACTCTATTTTTTTAAATAAGATCATGCATGAGGAATTGTCACATGTCTACGTACGTATAGCATACCTTCATTGCTAATGTTATGACTTATGTCTACTGAGTCAACAGTACCCAGATATAACCCCCAGTCTGTGTCATTATGCTAGATTATTCTAGATATAATCTATAAATATTAGGAATCAGTGACATGGCGTTTCTGTACATCGCAAATATTTGATAAACCCCATGGTTTATAAGAGAAATGATGGTTTAATACCATTATAAGCATAATTTCTCTTATTTTAATTTCCACAGGTCTAATTTTTCTTATTTTCGGATTTTTTTATCCGTGTGTAACATGCACATGTTTTCTCTTTGGGTAAATGTACTGTTTGCGGGTGGCGCACAGGTGATATGCTGTTGATAATATACAGAATCATAGTTTTTACACTAAGATGTAAAAATTAAGACCTAATATACCATAATTATACACCATAAACTGTCATTTTACAATAAATATGTCAATAAATAGTACATTAATTGCTTCCTTTTTATGCATTTCTCGATATTGGCGTTCCATTGTAACCAAAACCATTCGCGAGAAATTATTAATTATTGTTTATTACAATGAGTAATATTGTATAATCAAATGAATGTTAATGACCAGGAATAAGTATGTATTGTTTTTAATAAAAAAATTTAACTGGTTATGATATTTTTTTTTATTAGTTTAGTTATTTTATCGAATATACCGATTTGAGGTATCTAGCTGGTATAAACTGGCTATGATCTAATCACCTTTACATACTGAGGGTCTACGTTACGTTAATGACATAATGTTATTTTTACACTGTGACAAATATATGATATAAAAAGTTAATTTACTTTTTGTGAGCTTCAAACACTCTAAAATAATTCTGCTTCAAAGATTTATATTTATCTTTCGCGTCAATAATTTATTCTGATCCTCAATTCTCATGCATTCAATAGCACTGTGTACAACTAGTATCTTTTAATTTAAATGCCCAGAGTGTCAAAAATATCTACATATTAATGGTCAGAGGTCATAAATAATATGTGAACAAAGTCACGGCATCGGCTAGTATCCTTGTAGCTATGTCAAGTGTCGACGCAGCGCCACGCGTCCCTTGTAAATATTGAAGTAAAACGTCCATTGTTTTATAAATTCATTCAAATAGTTATGTAAATTTCTACAAGCAAAGAAGTTCAACATTGTACAGTACGCGCGATCTTTGTTGACCAGGCTGAAGATAGCTACAATTCATTCGCTCTAGCCTCTATTACCGCCAACACTTTCCACCTCTTGTCACCACTTAGGTTCTAAAACAACATTGCTACGCCACTAGACCAACTAAGATTATGCGTATTGTACAGGAATTTATTGACCAGGCTTAAGATAGTAGATCTGCAGTAATAGTAGCTCTAGCCTCAGATGCCGCCTACACTTTTCACCTTCTGTCATTTAGCCTGTAAAATCTAAAAACAATACTGCTCTGTCACTTATGTCAACCTCATACCGGCAGGCTAATATTATGCGTATTGTACGGGAATACGTTGACCTGGCTGAATATAACCATAGAGCATTCGCTCTAGTCTCTATTACCGCCTACTCTTTACATCTTCTGTCACCTGTCGCTTGTCTATAACACTACGATGCTACTCGCGTCAACTTCACCCCGGTCAAATAAGTTTATGCGTATTGTACGAGAGTTTCAATTGTAGGTTTTATTATTTATTCATTGAAGTAACGATTACTTGCGAAGCTCTTATTGATTGAATTTCAAACTATTTATTTTTTGTGTAATTATTAGGGATTTTTTTGTATTTTTTAGAATAGTTTTTTGTTCAGAGAACTCATAGGAATGATAGTTTAAAAGATGCTTAAATAATAGATCTAAAAATACGTGTGTCTAAGAAAATATGTACATTTTACGCTAAAGCACAGGTTCAGCCTAGTTCATGCATATCATAAGTAATCTTTTAATTCACAAGCTCAAACAGTGAAGGAAACACCGTGAGGAAACCTGCATGCTTTAGAGATTTTCTCAATGGCATACCTTGTAACTACAACGTTTTTGTGTTTAATATCACAAACTTGTAACAAAGCAGCAACTATCCAACAATATTTTCTAAAATTTCCCAGCAACACAAAGGCGCGAAACCGCTAGTTAAACGTCATTAATTCAAAATTGGAATTTATCGCTCCATTATCGGCGCGCGCGCAGGCTGACGGTAGGCGCGCTATTGTGATGCCCTCACCATCTCATACCTATTGTGCTCGTCTGATATCTGCCAGCGAGCTTCATTTTCAACTGCCTAAGGTATTGCATTGTTAGGCTTTTCTAATTTTTTGTTGGATCAACAATTATTTTAGTTTTTCTAGAATAGGTAATACAATACTAAAAAACACAATACAATTTTAGAACAATAAATTGTGTTAAAATCTTATCAACTTTGTACCTAAAAGTTTTTAAAAGACTACATTCATTATTGTTTTGTAGGCATACATCAAATATCTAAGTTTGAGCTCTTTTAATTACTAATAGCTACTGATATAGCCAAATTATCATTTAAATGCGGTTTATGATCATTTGGTAGAACGTCATAATTCATTTCCATTGAACAGTATGCAGTAAATAAATAAATCTCCACAATGAGCTTTAATGTTTTGCTTAACAAATCAGCAGTTCATTACGATCGCTTCTATTCAATAAATCTATAGCTGCGCCGGCGCCGACGCGGTGGAGCTTTCAAAGCTTTGTCCCGAGGCATACGCTACGATCCTTATAACTGATAACGCATTGTATTGTGTACTAACTGTTTTCAAGCTAGAAATTTGGATCATAAATTCTGTTCTTGATCTAATACAGTACACATTTTGAATTACGATACACCTCCAACGGTAGGTTTTCTCTTGAAGATTTATGATGTAATAATATTTCGAATGGTATTGAGATTAACATATTGATTCATAAATTACAAATTAATCAATAATGTCAATGACTTTATTATAACCATTAACATAATTGACTAATTTTGAGGATTCACGTCATGTTTCTTTTGTGCAGTAAGTCGATATTTAAGTAACCAATAAACGATGACATTTTAAAATATATAGTCCATAACTCTTTGCTGTATTAAATTCCTATTTTAAATAAGACACTGGCAGCAGGGAAACGTCAGTTTTGCACCATTTCTTTTTCTTTATTTAAAAAGGCACAAGTTCTCGTGTGACCTTTCCGTTGCTTCCGAACACCGCCGGGTTTTTGCACAAAAATGAATGGCACGGAGGATAGAAATCTTTCTCACGGCAGATACCATGGGAAATTAATTGAAGTGACGCGACCGTTGTTGAATCTTTTAAACACACTTAAGCACTGAAATTTTATTCGTTCTTTTTGTATGTTTCGACCGCTTATCGCTGCCCCTAAGTTTCATTTGTGGTAAATTGTGAAAACATGAAAGAAGATATTATCTTGAATACCTACGTATTATTATTCATACCAAATAAACAATTTAGTCCAATTTTCAAATATATTATTAAAAAACGAACGGCTTATAAGAAAAATAAATGATTTATAATCACCAGTCGTAAGCGTGGTTTTTCATGAAAATCGACATAAACCGCAGTAAGGCTAGATGCGGTAGTGGGATAGGATAATTAGGGGAAGTGGTGGGGCCGGGTCATTGTCCGTGAGCCTCCGTTGATCCGTCAACAGATGGCGTCACCGGCGGAGTAGTTTAGTTTTTTGCCGAGCCTCAATGTCTCCCACGTTCAATTCTCAGGTAGGTATAATTATAATGAATATGAATTTTATTGACGTTTCAAACTAGGTATTTTTATTTAACTATGGCAGACATTTCTCATTGTTCCTAACGCGACATGTAACTGACTGTCAGGAGAGAAAGAGTACCTAAAAGATTTAACTTTTAAGTATTTAGATCTATATTATTTACAATTATTGGATCTAATGACGCATAACGCTACAAATCGAAACGCAAACGTAACGCATTGCGTTCGGTAACAGCCGATTGTTTCATACGGTACGTACACACCTCACAAAATTCACACGACTCACTTTAAAAACAATTACAAATCTATTGTACACCACTCAATAACATTAACGTCATCCAATATACAAAAGTTGATTGGCAATCATCGGGCCGGTGGCGGTGCTCCCGCGCACAATACCACAATAAAAACATCAGTTTCAATCTGCCTGTAATTCTCTTTGATTATGATTATACGGCGCTTATTAAGGCAATTATAAGTGAGGATACGGATAACATCTATTGTGAAGGTAAATTAGCATGGTGTTACGTCATAGAGTCGATAGTGAGACGTGGGAAAGTAACCTGTTAATGTTAGTAAATGGAGAATGGTTGGACATGGACGCTTGGTTGTTGGCGCTTGTAACAACCGACAAGACACCGAATAAAAGGTTAACTCGTCAAGCAACTAATTGTCGGATACAATAGAACATAATTTATTTTAGTTTCCGCCCCCACTCCCGGTCTGGCTGAGAGCAAACAACTTATCAGTTTTATCTAGATCACCTGAGGCTACAAAAAAACGATAGATCCTGAAGTTTAGGTAAGCAAGGAGTTTCGTTGTTTTTGTATCAGGGTTCTGAGTAATGTCGCATCCAACTTTTTAGCAATCCAAAAACTTACGATACGATACACAAAGTTAATTTGCAGCATAATTTAAAATTTCAGCTTATTATCTTCTATGATTATTATAGTTCTTAGAGTATGTAAATATTACATTATGTCATTGTCTAGGCCAGAAATTAGCCGCAAACAGTGAGAACATCTTGTTAGTCTTATTACATAGCCTGCAGCTAACTTCAGATGACTTTATAACATACAAAAATCCGTGCGTCCTTAATGACAGTAAATGTAGCCACCGCGGGCACTCCATATGTAATGAATATTTAATTGCGTGGAAGTATTTTGTGACTGGCCAAAGCGGTTCTAGCTTTGTTAGCCAAATTGCAGTGATTACGTGTACGTACCCACGTAAATGCAAACTGTGTATGTATTATGTATATTCGAGGACATCGCCCAAACTGGTTTCGCCGTACATATACATATATTGTAGTATATATATAATTATAATTCACGTCTTCTTTTATTTTATATTTTAGTCGATGACCTGTGATTGCAGGGCTATTAATTATATAACCGCCATTATGTAACTTATTGTCACGCTACTGTAGGATTTAAGTCCCATATAGAGTAAGAAATAAAGTGTAGATAACGATAATGAAACAGGTACGTCTGATAACCGGGCATAAATGCTGCCACTGGACCAACTCATACTAAAATCTTATAGCATAATGCAATTAGAAACCTATTTCATGGTGAGTAAGAGCCATATTAGCTGTTTCGGAAGACATTACCTATATAAGAGCAGCTCTCAAATATCAACGTATGTTTTCGACAAACTAAAAGCAGGTACATACGGTCAATAAGCTTCGCCCTGTCATTGGCATAACGGTACACCGAATGGATACTATGACTGTGCATGATTCCTTTATAATTGAGACCCACTCTGTGCCTATACAATTTCGTTTTGATCGTCACGAAAAGCATTAACGACTCACATCTACTTAAATCTAATTTTGGGATTTATTATTTTGGATACTTGCTTTTTTTATATATATATGAAACAAAATAGAAACTATTTTGGTCTCATTCATGTATGGAGAGAGCAAGAAGGTCTGGCTATTTGTCTGGTGGTGCCAAATGTAACTTTAGAGGTCCAACCCATTGAGTTTTTCCTTTTAGGTTTTTTTTAGCAGCTGCTGCTGTTTGGGTACGTACTCCTCTACCTAACCCTTCGAAAATACAGAGGCAAAAATATGAATCATCAGAAATGAACATACTAAGGGGAGATAATAACCTAATGCTATGAACAACGCGATCGCCCAGTCGACTTGCATGTAGACAAACCGAGTAGGACAAGTTTAGTCTAGCACTCATAAAATGGCCCCAGACATGCTAAGAGCCATAAAAGTCCTATGTTAATGGTGTACTACCACAGTTTGAGACGGTCCCATATAATACGCTAGACTTTTATATGCCTTCATGTATTAATCAGCAATGAGAAATAGGTAAATGTTTTCATTATGTACTACCAAATAGTATCTTCGCATATTTAAAAAAAGAAGAAGAATAAAAAAGGTAGATCTTCATTTGGTTGTTAAATAAGGTTCAATAATAATTTATGATATTAAAATATTGCTTGAAAATGAATTCGTATCTAAGTAATGTTTGAAATAAAAGATAATAATTTATTTTGTTAGTTCCATTTCATATTAGTTCTGGATATTGCGGTGTATGAGGATTTGTGTTTGTTACGCACGCTACAGTAGAGTTTTTTGAAAATGACATTACATTTTTGACATGAAGAACTCCTCACGTAATATAATGATTCTTTTGTTCTAGCGGGACTAGCAATATTGTCTAGCCGACGACCACGTAACCATTATTTATTACCCAATATAACACTATAATAATAAATGAAATAATTGATATTATAGAAACAAACCATCAATTCGACTATTATATGACTCCATTGATTCTGTAAATTTTACGATGTATTTGGTTTAACCATTAACATAATACATATGACCAATAAAATCGTTGTACATTTTGTGGCAACGGATTTATCACTTCATTCATTAGAAATACGTTATGGTGCTCTTTTATTAACATAATCTATATGGTTGTAAACAAAATGGTATCTTAAAATAATGTGAGAATATTCAACAAAATTTCTTCATAAAAATTATTTATATGGGTATGAAATACATAAGTAGGTATATTATACATCATAGTGTAATAAAGCTATATTAAAAAATAAATTGGCAGAAAACATCACTAAAATGTACAAAATAACAAGCAAAAATCGTATACATTTCTAGTATCCGTAACACAGGCCTCATTGCTTACCACGGAACTAGATGGCGCTGTGTAATAATGTCCGGAACTATTCTTCTATTTTTATAAATTCATACAATCTTATGAATTAAATAGTAAAAATATTTCGTAGTTAATAACCTTATCAAAATATTTAACTACGCCTTATTTTATTAGCAACTCATTCTGGTAACTAGTATTTTAGGTACATAAACTCCATCCTTGAAATAACCGAAAAAAAAATCATAAGAAAACTATTAACTTCTAACCATGTTTAATGTAAGCTAAAAAGAACCTGTTTAGAATCAACTGAAGTATTGTATAACATCGTGAGAGCGGGTGTACGTCCGGCTAGATTGGTAATCCGACTGTATTGGGAAGACCTGTCGAGTCCTACCTATATTACATAGACATCTGTCTACGTAATCTGACAGGGCTATACGCTGAATCACGAGGCAAGAGACTGAATTCAAACTCATTATAATGTACGTACATAGGTTTTATTGCTAGAATAGTGCTAAATGTCTTTGTGTGTTCAGTGTGTATTTGTATAAAATAACGTGCCAAATGTTCATGGGTATCAGCGTCCTATCTACTTGAGTTACAATTATTCATTGCTTCGGTTGTCTCATAGAACTTAACATGTTTTATATGACATTTTCTAAAACTTTTCCAAACTATGTAGGCCAGCTTCTAACTAGATGTGGTCGATGAATCAAATACAACCTCATTTCAATTTCTAAACAATAATGATATGCAATGGAAAATCTGATGGCAACTCTAACGTACTTTCATGTTAGCTACTGCTTGCTACGCGCGTTTATATGACACTTGGAACTGACAGCTTGTCGTGTTCTTAGAAGCATGGAGAAGATTCGCGATGCGGTAAAAATTGTTTTCTATCTACAATAGAGAAAGACGATTGATCTGCACGGACAAGAATAAAAAAATAAATTATAGAGGCCATTTTAAATTAAGAATGATATTTTCACATCACACTTCTTCAACTTGGACCAAGGAATTAAATAGTAAGTCCATGTTGTTTAAGCACCTGAATGAAATATAAGTAATTTTATTCTTTTGAAAAAACCAAGCCCATTAAATTACTTTTCTAACGCTATAATTTGATTTCTTAGCACTGAAGGCTACGCATGCTTCGTCATATCCTTTGGCAGTTAGTAATCACGGAAATCTTATAAAGCATTGCTCAAACGGCAATGGCAATAAAATCGATATCAATACCGATCTCATAGGAGAATGTTGTAAAAGCAAACTGTTTGATAAATGCGAAATTTAAAATTATGAATTTATATTAACGAGATAATAAATTGATCAATTTTGAAATAAACGTCTTTTCACGAGTACATGAAAAGAACAAAATTATATTCATTAAATACATGGTAATGTATTTAATGAATATAATTTTATTCCTCGGTTCCTTTACAGCATCTATGATAACAGATACGTTGGCACAGCTTATTTACTTTTTTTTATAACACAGTCCACAAATAACAAACTATAAAAAAGATAGGCCCATCCCTCGCGAATATATTTTGGCAGTAGTTCTTCGACATATTTTTTTTGTCTTAGAATTGAATATACACCTCCTCTCCTAGACCATCAAGCGATTAAAACAACGAAAAAACACTTTTGGACTTTCTTCCGATAACAATAAGAGTAAAAAATATTGTACGGCCAAGTACACTAATTGTACCACGTTATTTTTAACTGAACTAAAGCATGTTACAAATACACATGTAATTACAATTAGCTCTCGCGCAGTACATCTTGTTGCGCCTGCGCAGTTACCCACCCCGTTAAAACGGTTACTGCTACGATACGGTGCCGTATACCCGTTTTGTTGTTGCTACTTACGGGAATAAAAACGGGGAAATCATACTTCAGTAAAATATATCTTTTTCTGAAAAGTTATAATTAGCAAGCGGTCGGTAAACTTTGTCTGTAGTTTTTATTCAGTAAGTTAATTCAATGAAGTAACGTTTTTATTGACAAATTCTAGAACATCTTTTTAATGTCAATATTTTTGCTGAGTACACCGTACATGCTCATATACATTTTATTTTTTTCTACAAAATACTATAAAAATCAAAAGGGAGAACGACTTTAATACACAATAAATTTCCTGGAAACACTTGTATCGATCAATTTTGAAACATCAGAGAATAACCGCCAGCTGTAAAAGTCGATTAGCAATCGCCTACTAGGCTTAGTCGAGTCGTATCGATAAACGCGAATAACGACTGCGTGCGTTCATAAATCACTATCTCAGTCCCGATCGGTCGGTTAAACTTTTAATACGATGTCATCGTTGAATGTCAAACGGTTCGGTACGTCTCTATTAGGCCGTAGTCGATTCCTATGAACGATAGTGACGTAACCAGTTTTTTTTTTAATGAGGAGTAGTGTAGTGACCACATTAATTATGTGTATAATAAAGTAAACAAAATTTTGAACATACATCCATTAACCAAACTTAAATGTAAAAAAGTAGTAACCACCTGGTTAAATCATTTAGATTACGATGAAACTGAAAATATTCTCTGCAGCATAAAATAAAAAAATTAATAAAAAAAATGTATATACCTACCCACTAATAATATCCTTCCATCCATACCTTCTTTTCCACCCTCATCCACTTACACACACACCCAATTACATTCATACACATATCACACACACACTTACTCATACATATATATATATATATATATATATATACATAATTTCTGTTCATACACAAACACATACATACAGAATGTCTAAATATAATAAAAAAATTAATAAAAAATAAATAAAAAAAAGACAGAATGTATATTTCTTTCCGTAACTTAAATTAAATCTTATATGTATCACGTCTCATTGTAAACAGTTTTATGATTCATTTATTAATAGCGAGAGCCTGGAGATCTGTCACACAGGTTCCGTACCTAGTACAAACTCCAGCTCTCATCAAGGTGTTAGATTAAGCTGTACCTAATTTAGTTCCTAATGTACCTTTTTGAGAGAAATAATTAAAAAAAAAAAAAAAAATTAGTTTCCTGATATTTGTATTTAGCCTAACTTCTGTAACTGGTTAAAAGTACTTATATTAAAGCAAAGATTTTTAAGCGTTATTTTTGTATGTTATCGAAATAATTGACGCGATTACTATTGTTTTTGCGAAGGGTCATTAACTTATGTAGGTAGCTGCAGAAGAATATTAATAGATACTATTTTTTTACTTACGATTATATCGGCATGGTTTTCATCACGACATTTCGAGTCCTATACATCATCCATGATTACGGGCAGACTGAATGCTGTGGTAGTTGCCATTTAATCATCAAGTTTAGCTAAATCACGTCTATATAACCTCATCCATCGCAATAAATAGCACCACAATAGTATTATTAGAACACAGTTATTGTCAATATTTGTAGCAAAGAATGTTCACCGATATGCCTCACTGGACAATGACGATGGTTCCTGTAGTCACCGCCATGGGAATGAGGTTAAGTTAACTAGCATACCATCACGACTCTTTACTGGAAATGATAGGCAGTGATGACACACATATTTCTAAGGACCTATTCTCTGCATATAATAGCTTGGGAACAAATCCAAATTTATAAGCTACTACCAGTTTCTGAAATAGGTTTAAAAATTGAACCTAGCACATAATAATAATAGTTGAACTGAGAAATATGATTTTAAAATGACCAGTTCCAAAAATTGCTAGATAACATTTATCTGCCTGAATAAATATCTTTCAAACCCTGGATTCATTTTAAGTTATACCGGAATAAATAACCAAAACATTAAATGTGAAAACATGATTTAAGAACTACACATAATTTATAAGATACGGTCGCGTTATATACATTCACTATTTAAACGTAAGTCTAACGGTAACTAAATTAGTTATAACTGCACGAAGACGCAGTAGGACATCGTCATATACTGTAAGACATGTATAATCTTTCCATGTGAACACCTTCCCAACCAGTTTCCCTCATATGAACTTAGGTACTTCTGCAGCTCGATGAGACATTCCTTATATTTTCCCATACAGAAATTCTCTCAAAATAGTCTATTGACTATGTATGGGGATGGGATAGAGAGAAGTTATTGTTTGTCGAAAGAGGCGGGTGAAGATGTGAAAGGAAAAAACGCTGAACTAAAAATGGTAATTCTAAATCGTTGTGATTGAATAGTATAGTATCTATAGCCTATAAAGTAACTAAAATGATCGCTTATGTATATATGTAATTCATTACAAAGGGCGAATTAAGCCCTAACATTTTTTCATGTAGGTATATTGCATAACAAATTCTATCAAATATTTGATGTTGTGATTATAGGTCAATTCTACCCCCATTGTGCACGGACGGAATCCTGTAAAATATACGTTGGGTGATATTTACTGTCTATATAATACATGGCTGAATTGCATCATTTAATAGTAACAATGAAACTGACAAGCGTATTATGCTTTTTTGAAAAGGGGCTTCAATTAAATTGACCTTAAGGGAGAAGTAAATGGTTTAACTGCACCTAAATAATATAAATATATTGTAAAATTATTAATTTATTTACAAAACGACTTGTATTAATGTTTGTTTTCCTAATTTTTTTAGACACCTTTACCAGAAGCTACAATTACAAAAACACGTTCTCAGTATTAAAGTAAAAATTATGAAAACCGCATTACCACCTAATATAGTAGAGGTCTTAATTACAAGCTAGGGGCTAAGCACGCCATTACATTTACAGTTTCTACAGTGGGTACATCTACCCACGGGTAACTAGAGGAACAAATACAGTAGCCAGTGAGTTCCTTCCTACGCTTGAATGCTGCAATATTTATGTCAAACAAGGTTTCATGTTTCGTTATTAAAGAGAATAAAATATTAACATTTTATAGTTTTCAAAATATTGTCTCTGTCACAAAATCAACTGCTCTACATTAGGTCTTCGATTGAAACATATCTGTAACAACTCTGAGTTTGGATTCATGGCAATAGAATCTTCCTTATTGCCAGTAAAATAATTCTTTACGTAAAATCTTATTAAACTGTCAATGAAATAGATGAACGAAGAAGCCATGTACATATGTTCAGGCTCTTACAGGAACTACCGTATTTATAACGCACAGTTCCAAGAGCTGTTCCTACCCACGGTGTTCAACTGGAAGCAGTAAACACCATCAGATAGCCGCGTCATTAGCAGCCGGTGTCGAGCGTCCGTCCTACGCTACTGCGGGTCACTAACACGCGACTAGGTACTACATAACATCTGTCACTTACTGTCGTATCAGCCAGCAGATCGGTGGGAATATGCATGAACTAAATTTATGTAAGAAACGCAAGTAAAATTATTGTTGTGTGCAGACATTGAGACGTGTTTGGAGAATACACGTGTTTCTGGAATGTTTTCTTTTGGAAGTTTGAGACAATTACCAAGGACTAATCAAAATTTTAGGTTGCAAGTGAATATTTTTTATAGAATAATACTGTAAAATTATCTTGACCCCGTTCCGGTCTTGATCATGTTGGACATAAAAATTTGAACCTGATGCTGAGCATAAAGATGCTCAGCGTCAGGGTCTGAGGTCACTAGACTTATGATTATGAGACATATTTTTTTATGAGACAGTCAAATAAATACATATCTAATGTATTTAAAAATATCATTTTTAAAGAACCGTAAAATATGCAATGAGGAATATAAAGACTCAGAACAACATTGAACTGAAGCACTTTAATAGTCAATCAACCAACATACTCCGTGGTATATATTGAAATGTATATATGAATAATTTAACACGTGAATATTTTCACTCGTGTATTTTTATGATTTTTAAAATCATCAAAAGGTAGACTACAATATCTTCAGTAATATTTACTATATCGAGGACAGGCGTCAAAACTTGGGTAAGTTTACCATTTGTAACCGAAAAGAAAAATTGAGTCTTATTTATATGGTGTTATTTGTAAAATTTCCAAAACGTTTACTATGACCTAATAAGGCATAGTAAACGTTTACTGGCATCCTACATATTTGGAAACAATAGCTACACATATAGGGTTACCACTTCGTCCAATCCAACCAATACAGGAAGTTAGTACAAGCCGCGCCGAGGCAAACTTTACGACTCTATTAGGCGTGTATACGCGTTGCGGCCCTTTTCAACAAGTTCGCAGAAACAATAAAACTACCAATTTAGAACTTGTAAAGGACATAAAATATTTATAATAGAGATGCAGATTGAAATGTTTGTTGCTGTTTAAGTGATCTTTATTATCGTATCTGAGACCACATTAAGCCGGTTCTGGATAAACGTATTTTCTTTAATTGGTATTGACCAACAGGTCTGGCGTTTTTTATAAAATAAGCTGGTTCTGGGTAGACTAGAAACGGACCCGAAAATTTTGAAAAAAAAGGGTTAGATTCTGATTTAATTATATTTTCAGGTTCGGTAATGTAAAGGCCTTCAGAAAAGGCTTTAATCTACAGAGCCTAATACTGTTTAGGCTCATGATTATAATAACGATTCTTAGTTACAAATCAACAATTTGCTGAAACTAATAAAAACAATAAAGAAGCCTTGATAAATAAACATTATAAACTTTAAGCGAATAGGATAAAACTATTTATCCCTACGCAGTAAGCGGGCGATAAGATAACATTCATATTAATTACCTTAATCAAATAACCTCTAGCAATAAATACACAGTTTCGTTAGATTTATAGTATCCGCTTGATCAATATCTTAGATGCAATATACCTATCATTACACCCATAGAACAATGTGTACCTAATGTATACATATAAATGTTGCACGCTACTAACAAAATTCAAAGTCAGCTCTTAAATTTGCATTTTCCATATACCTAATGAAACTATATTTTACATCTTTTCGTTTTCCCATAACACTTTTTTAAGAAATTCAACTAAAAATGTTTATATTATAGGTTTGCTTATTTTGACATTCCTTTTTTTTCAGTGAACGCAATATTGGCTTCAAAGTAATTAGGCGCGAAGAAAAAAATATTTAGAGATACATTTTTCAATTAGTAAAATTGAAGCGAAAAGTGAGTAATATTTTTAATTATCCAGCATATCGAACGCAAGTCATGCAACAACTGAGGAGCGTTTCATAGAGAAGTAACTAACAGTGGATTCGAGGATTTCTAATTAATTTCATTGCGAACGTTTACGACTACAGGCGTTCCACTTTGTTACGTTCCAGTCCGCTGTAAAATAAAATATTGCAAAGCAGCCGTTTCATTGTTCGCGTGATTAGAAAGTTGGCAACACCAGCCAAACTGAGATCGTTTATCGAAATTAATTAATTAATTTTATAATATTAGATGAACATTTTATAGCCATAACTAGGTACTTAGATAGATGGCTAACTTGTACTTAATGTTTTTTATTTTTATTGATTCGTTTATTTAGTAAAGTTGGATGCATAGTAACTAGTTTCAAAGAAAGAAAGAAAGAATTCTATTTACTCTCCGACCAACTATAATAATATAGATATTATTTCGAAGTTTATTTCCAGCGTCTGAGAAATGTTTATACTTGATAATAAATATTGACAGTATGTCTGGCTCGGTGTTGGTCGTAGCTGCCCAGTGTTCCTCCTCATCATAAATATTATGTGATAAAATCGTTCATATATCAACTGTACAACGAACCCGATATTTTTTTGCGAAATATGATTACCTTCCACGTATATTCATACATTTTAAACAGACGTACCTAGATATCAAACTGTTTTTTCAATCAGGATATTTATCTGAATATGAATGAATTCGTCATATCAACAAAGTATCATTATTACCGATAACCACATATATTATGCTGTCATTATATATGATGATGAGATTACAGCATTAATGAGCGGAGTTCATATGCAATACACAATAGGTGCCGCTAAATAGGGCTCTATCAAAAATATAATTGTTACCCGCGAAAGTGGCGTACGCAATATCCGTCAAGGAAATATCGGCCATCGTTCAAACAATCAGCGGCCAGACAAAAGGGCCGAAACAGTTAGACTATGTGATGCAACAGACCGAACAACGAGTATGTCATTATGGAGCAGCTATCTAAATGTGAACTTCCACGCCTCTTCAAGATGCTCGGATTAAGACCAGTAAGACGAACGCAGATGATTCTTGAGAGGTCAGGGCCGGCTGGTCGAGAACGAATCTCAAGCATTTGTGGTGGCCGAGTAGTTTCTCCCAATTACATCGTCTCTAGTCGGCGATTGGCCGCTCCACGAGGAATCCGGGCTGTCGTGACTGTGATAAAAAAAACTGACGCAAATTGTCGATACGCCTCGTGCACACAATTTCATGCTCCGGCTTTTCAACGAACAGTCTAGATTCGTCATATTTCCAGCAACTATGCGAGCACATAAAACTCGATTCTGACGCGAATCTGCCACAGATTAAATTAATTAATAGTTCCAAATCTAAAGATAATTACTATTTAATGCGTGTCAAGAAAAAAGAGGCGATCGTTCACTCTACGGGTGGAGTTTTATTCAATTGTATTGTTCTAATTGATGTTTTTTGTCGACATTTATCATTGATGAGGCTGAGCGCATTATGGCACTGACAGTGATCTTGGAGGCACATTAGTCTCGTCGAAAGGTTATGAGAACGGAACGGCGTGAACGAAAGAGAGAAAACGAGAGAGCAAAGACAGTAACTTAGAATAATGATTTGTTAAATGGAGCCTCGTTAATTAATTATTGCAAATATTTTTTAATTCGTTTTAGTCTAGAGGTAGTCCATTCATGGCCTTGATTTGGAAAAACTCACATGAAAAAAAAACAATATGTACCTACTGTAAGTACATCAGACTTACCTAACCTCACCTAACACTTCGGGACTACATGCGTGATGGTACATAACGTTATACTACTTATCAATCCAACTATTTTGCTGGCGGTACCTTATAAACAGGCATAAAACTTCCCAAGAGGCAGGCACTCGATCAAACCAACAACAGTGGGATTGACAAGTCATCGCGCTTCGTCACGCCGCGGTCCGATTTGTCGCAAACTACGAAACGTTTTTGTATTCACTCGGGTCGTCATTTTTTCGAACTATACTACTTATTTATCGTGATATAAGTATATGAAAAGGCGATGAGGATTTTGACATAGACTAAAGCTTTTTATACACGGTGGTGTTTGTTGCGCTACTGCAATTATGACGCGGTTCAGTAGCGATGCATTCCACCAGCACCACATGTACATTAATATCTCTGCAAAAAGTGGTCCAGTGTGTCCTATGAATTACGTGTTCATTCATTCGATCATATTTGTGCGATTGTTCACTCGATTCAGTATTATTTAAGTATTATTTGCTGATATTTCTTATCGAATAAAAAAAACCGTCATTCGCTGAATTCTAAAACCAAATAATAATAGTTTTTGATCATTTCAGCTTTAGCTAAGTTGAATTGGCACTGATATACAAACATACTTCCAGCCGCACCCCTTTGTAATCAGGAGTAGATAGTTTATCACAAAAAAGTATTATTATCTAATACCAATACTTTTAACACTTCAATAAATACTCTAAATTGCATGTCATTTTTATTAAATTTTTAAAAGTAGCTTTACGCTCTGTTTTTGTAGAGATCTCTAATTTCCTAAGAAAATATTTTCTTTCATTTTACTCTAAGTTCTTAATACAATTCGTTAATTGAATTGAACCAATTCTATTAAAATACGTAACAGTTATGGCAAAACAATCTTAAATAGTTCTTTCTCCCCTATCTTTGAAGTCGTTATCATGCCTTTTAAAGCATACTTATCAGCTTGTACTATAAGTAGTTAGTACTTGATCTGATTTCGGTGATGTTTTCTTCCAATTAGATGTGGCAACACTGCCTGATGGTTATCTCCGGACAATTCGTTCCGGGCGGAGGACGCCGCGCGTGACGCCCGCCGATTAGAAATCTGGTCTCGGATGCCGCAACTCGACGTGCTGTCGATTGGCCAGCTCTATTAAACTGTTCATGCTCTTATTGGCTAGTTTTTATCTCACTTTGTTTCTTTTTGGTGAAATAGAGTGGGTTTGTTCGCTCAGCTTATTTAGTTGATAACTTGTCATGACATTTTGAGTCAGTAGAGTTTACAGAAAATACCAGAGTGCTTAAAATAAATTTAGTAATGATTTGATAATCATAACCATGTTTAAATCTAATAAACTGAGTATGGATGACATATGATAAAGAAATTGCTAGAAAAAATATCATATTTAAAGAAAGAGTTGATTTATTATAATTAATAATTAAGTTATACGCCATTAATACTGTTTTATATATAGAATATGTATATTTTGGAGATAAAACAAAGCCTGACCTTGGCATTGACAATCGCGGGTTCAAAGTATCTTCTTTTGCAAGGTCGAGTTGTTCGAGAATACTAAGTAACAGAGCAGAAAATTAGGCAAATGCTTGTGTAGTTAATGTTTCGTAATTAACAAGTTTGCATGTACCTATTCTTGATATAATAATAGCTACCACATAAATGATACACCTCAACTTTAATCTCAACAAATCTGTTTGTCTATTTCATGAAGTTTTGAGTCTTATGCCTTGTCTTAATAGCTAAATTAACACCTCTATAAGCAAAACTATAGTAATTTTATCAAAGCTTAGCTTAGCACATTTTTTTTGTGTTATAAATCTATTTTTTTTTAATTAAAATCAACGGTGCTATAACATATTAAAATGATAGACTAAATACAATTAACTGCAAGGATGAAAAGATGATCTTAACTTTGATATTAGTAGGATTTGGAGCAATATAAGAAGAAATACTTCAAATAATGCAGAATGATATGATGCATTATGACGATACGGTAGAAATGTTTAAAAGATAAAGAAATGCATGTTTCGACTATTAAGCTAAATAAACTAGGTGCTTGATATTAAATTTTAACTAGTTTACTCACAGTACACACAACTCGGCAGCTTCGTCCAGAATTAAAAAAGGCACTATAACAATATTTTCGCTAACTGTTATCGTCAAACCTTATTGACTTGGTCTTCGCCATTTATCGATTAACGGGACATTTGAACAAGTAAAGTATACCTAGAATACCTCACAAGTCGTTTCCATAATCGAATTTGGTACTTCGTTTTATTTCCATAAAGCTTTATTAAAATCTACATATCGATAAGGCTCTATCGCCGCCCACTCTACCGTTGCCATGGTTACCTCCCATTTCCTTCGGGTTATTTTGGTGATTCGTTCCCGTACACGATATAATCGATTAACCACGATTCAAAACCGAATTTTAACACCTGTATCGATTCTCCACTAATATTTTTCCAAAATGATCTCCTACACGTCAACACTATCTATAGATAATATTTGATTTTCGACAAAAAAAATATTTTCGTTTTATTTCAAAGCATTGTTCAGTTAGGTTGTTCTTTACACATAAATATTTTACTTAATTGTATTTCTTACTGCCTTTATTGCGACTTGACAAATAGGTTTTTGCTCGTACATTTGAGTATCGTAGTTTTTGTTACTTTTTGCTACATAGTTTTTGACGACAATGACGAAACAATTTAAAACCTTCGAATAAATGGAGACAATATGTTTTTTACTTGCATAGCAACTAGGTATGGTCCGCAAAAATTTAAGATTTACATTTCAACAAAGTTACAGATGAAGGAAAAGTGCTTAGTGGTACATTATGAAACAACAGCGCACGAATTACAAAAGAACAATGACCCAGATCCGCCAAAGATAACCATCGAAGTGACGCATGTGTGGAATCGATAACAGTAGTGTACACGCACGCACTCGCGGACGTTATCGAACCAATATTTACTCAGGTAACAGAAACACGCGAAACGCTGCGACCGTGTGAACACGCCCGACTTCTACACTCCACTAATTGTGTTACAGAGAGCCCTTAGACTTGGCTGAAAGGCGAACTCATTCAATAAAACGTCACACAGTCGTCGAATAAAAAATATCATACCTACCTATTCACCAGCCAACAGCTGCACCGAAACGGAACGGCAGATGCGCGTGAGCAACCGACGCTGTTATTATAGAAACTACAAAAAGCGGCAGCTAGTTGCACAGTATGCGTGGATTTTCACGGAGATAGTGTGGAAAACTTACCATCAGTCATGAGGCAGTGGTGCGGTGGCAGCGCCGGCGCACTCACTAACAGCACACGTGCACGAACGCCGCGGGCGCGCACCTGTCGCGGAATGACTGGCCATTTCCATATAAGATAGTATTTATGAACGGGCAATGCGCTCGCGCAGCCCGACGCGCCGAGGTGGACTGACTGCCGCCGCGCGCGCTACCTGCGCCCACCTGTCCCCCTCCGCCCCACCACCAGGAACCGGATGGTACTCCAAAACAAAACGGCCAACAAAGGACGTGCCGCGAATGTTCGCGCCACTGGTCCACTCCATATATCGACGAGGGTCGGCGAGCCCCCGGTCGCCCAGCCCTTCGACTGTTTACTCGCGACACCTGACTCACGCGCCGAAAACCCAGCCCCCGTCGATCAGACCGATGATTTACGACGGCCCGACACCGCGGCCCACCAGCACTCGTCCGTTGTTTTCTGATTGAACTGACTTTTAAGCTATACATGCAAGTACAAGTTCACGATGAAGTAAAACACAAAGAAATTGTTGACACATGACGATGGCGATGCTCGGTTACCTGCTGAATTTGCACAATCAGAAAGAATGATTGCTCAACTTATTGTCGAAGTACTTGTAAATACAAACAATGCTATAACACCGGGTGGATATCCGAGGCCGGTTTCGTCGTCCGTTCTGTTCATAACAGTGATTTGGTTACGATTAATTTATTTACAAATTGGTTCCTGTGTTATTTGTAAACGGCCGCCGGTGGACGCTGCCCGTTATTCATTCTTATCTGTTTTATCTATAGGTGATAACATATGATAATGGACTATCCGATGGTGCTATAATCAAATCTTTTTGTGATTGCGTCCGCATAAAGGTTCAACAATGCAACCTGTCAATAACCGCTCGTATAGGTTGAACTATTTCTTTAATTATTTCCTTAACCGTGAAACCACGTTAAGCAGTTACTGTTAAATCAAATTTCCATTAATCCCTTGTGATCCAAATTCTAGTACGCAACCATTAAATTCTCATCATCTTCCGTTTTTTTGCGTTTACACTGCGTGCTCGGTGTGGCATGTGACCTCAACGATTTTGTCCCATAATTACGATGCACGTCTTACTTACAACTAATCGACTCAAATATTATTTTATTTCTCAAAGAAAACGGAATTTCTTTATAGTACAAGGAAATTTTTGCCCGAATATGTATAACAATGAGAAAGTCTATATTGTATAAATATCATCTGAGTTTGAAGAAATCTTCCCTCCTTGTTCCCAAAACCGTTACCAGAGTTGACTGCCTTATTTCCTCTGCAATAATTGGGTCGTCAATATTAGTATAGTTATATTGATCGCTCAATCGGACAAACTTGCAAGAGCTTTTACTTAAAACTTTTTACATATTTCAGTTTGACGAAAAGATAAGTACAGAAATCTTCTTTGTGAGAAAATAAGGCCTCAGTACCCAAAAAGCAGTGCACGCAATCGTGTTAAAAAATGAACAATATATCGTATATCGTTCATCGTGGCTAACCATTAAACGTTAGCTTGTTCTACGTTTCTGCATATTTATTTATTTATTAATTCACGAACTGCACACGATTATTTTTATAAAAGTTTATTATTTGATCTAAAAAAATATTTTAAATTCAATTTTTTTTATCAAAATTTCGTATAAAATTAGTTACTGTTTTAAGTGTTATTCAGTGTTTAACAAGTAATTTTTTTTAATGTATTTTTTCATTCAAATAATGTTTTTACTACCAAATTAGAGCTACAAGATTTTTTTTAAATTGTGTTAGTTATTGTGGTTTTCTTGCAATCCTTACGTCTTTAGGTGTTTTAAATTCTATTTACCGTTTATGCACACCTTTTACATAATTACGAGCCAAATTTGATTTATTTCAGTGCAGTAACTTTCCACTCAGTGAGAGTTACATGAATAAATTAGAGAGTTTAAGGAAAAATTTTAAAACTTTTTTGTTCAGCGCTATACATGATCCCGCGAACCAAAAATAAATTTCCCAGCACATAAAAAAAAAATATAATTATGTGCTTAAAAATTAAATAAATTGAATATGTGGATTTAAACTAGCATTTATACTTAAGTTTAAAGTTTGAGTCTGTTAGTAAAATCTACCTAGAATAAAACACTTAAGTTTTACTTACTAAGTTAGAATAGAATATAGGAATATATCACAGCAATTGAGAAACAACAGTTTGGAATGTAATACAAGCTGGTACATACATGAAAAAGGCTCCAAAGAAGACGATGAATATCACATACTATGTTCCAAGCAATGCATCAACGCGATGCGCGATGTCACTCGTTGTAAATACCCAATATTTATTGCACATTTCACGCTACATAAAGCCAACAAAACAAAAACACTGTAAAGAATGTATACAATATTCAGAAGTAAAAATATGAAGACACTGCAGGAGTTTATCAAGCAGAATTTAGGTAGGTAGTGGTAGGTTTTACATCAATTTCAACTAGTCGTGTTCGGGAAGCGATAAACGCCACATGAGGTGCGCAAGCGACGATAGTGCGAAACGTCACGCCACCTGCTGATAACGAACAACAAACGCTGAATTTCACGCACTTTTATTTTGGTACTGGTTGTACAAAATAAAATAGACATAATGAAACATTAACTGCAATTTTCTTTAAAATTCAAATTATTGTGATTTAATAACATGTCTTATGTGTTAAAAAAATAGATTATCAGTCCAGAAAAGTAAAAAGAAGACAAAAGAACAATAGTAATGGATTTAAATTGATATGAAGTCATGAAGTAACTCATGACTTCGAAGAATGAATGATAAGAAATGATAATTCACAAGTATTAGTATAAATATTTTGACTACCAATTGATGTTGAATAGAATTTTTTTTGATGACACATAATGCACCCAAATTCATTGTAAATATAATACTTATCTTCTTATCTGAAAACTTTATGCCCGACTAAAAATTTTTGTATAACACCTAAAAATAGCATACACAGTGCAGGCAAAACTTGAGGAAAAGTTATATAATACCTAAGATATAATTTCCTCAATTACATAAATAATAATAAATAAATCTATTTTCTAATAAAGGAGCTTAGAAGACTATTTCAATGTATTCCGGTTAATAGAAACTATTTGTCACCACGAGTCATGAGCAAGTTGTTAATAGTGGCCGTTCTCATTCGAAGACAATTTCCTCCATCTCGCATATCCGCATATCCGACTTGACTGGTACCTACGGCCGGTGCCCACGGCTCGGGTATCAATGAACCGAAGGCACAGGATGTGGCCCGTCCGGAGTAGCACAAAAACTACACGCAGCCTCCGGGACTGTGAATTCTGAGATGAGTTTGTGTAGAGTAATGGAATAGATGTACTTATAGACATAATTATTCATCAAATGAGAGAAAAAATACACTACATTGTGTGTTGTGTTGATTAGGAGACAGAAACAGATTGGTTGGATTAGGAGAGAGGTTCATTCTTCACTATGACATGCATGTAACTAACTCTCTGTAACATGACGTACCTATTTTAAGATGAAATTCCAAAAATGATTTAACTGAACCTTTTTTTTTTAATAGGACTGACGTTGTAACTTATATTTATGAGGTCAACCATCAACAAACTCTTATTATCTATTCTAACTATTAGGTACTGCCTTTTCCAATAATTAATTAATAAAAGCAGTCTAACAATTTCCAAAGGTATTGCGAAAACACAGATTCACTTCCACGTCCGCACAACACTGATACGAATATTTATGATTCATAGAGTATGTAAGGTATGTAAGCTTAGTGCCACGCAGTTAATAATGGAAAATATCTAAAATGCCTGGGTTAATATATTTCCAATGTTATTTATCCAACCAGAAGTAATACGAGGTTTTCAAGGTTCAGTTTAAAACCGCCATTTTGGTGGAAGAGTTTCATACGGCAAAAATAGGGACAAAATTTCGATTATTTTTATTACAAATAATCGATTATTTTTATTACAAACAATCGATTATTTAATTTATTGAATGAAATATCTATTTAATTTAATCGGATTTAAGTAGAGACAGGCTTAGTTTGGACAAAGATATAATATATGCATCTACATGTAAAAAAACTTTAAACAGGTACGTTATCGTGGCTTTAGATAGCTTTAGCTATGACAAATCCAGGGTAAATCCGTTATCAATGTAATGTAAATTGTTCTCAATAACACGATATACGAATGTTAGTACTAAGTACTTGAAATAAACACAAATATAAACAATAATGTTTACGAATGTCGGTATAGAAGGCGGTCATAAAAGCGACTCATTTTGTGATGCTAACATTTGTCGGATTGTTACTCGACTATTGACCGATACTGAACATTTTGGCTTTACAAGAACTAAGATATAATAATATTTAGAAAAGAAAACATATTAAAATTAATTGTGCCTTAAGATCATCAAGGTCAACCCAATTATTGCTTCAATCCAGCATTGGAGCAATAGTTGGATTCTACGGGTCTCCCCTCATTAGAAAGATATAAGGCTATGATCTATCATGCTACGCTAGTGCGGATTGGTCGGCATCACACGCCATCGAGAAAATCTCCCAAGCATTCAGGTTTCCTCACGATATTAAAAACACATACCTAACTCCCGAAAAATCAGTGGTACGTTCCTTGGGTTCGAACTCGATACCTTTGACTTTCACAATCCTCTGATCACGTCACTAGACTATCACGGCCATATGGAGCCGGAAGATCAGTTTAGCCATATTTTAATCTATATAATATATAACCAATATAGTATGTATACACAAGTATACATAGTGAATAGAAACACTGACGAACTGTAAGAGGTAATGAGTACACTGTAGTCGCCCTGTCGTGTCCTGCCGTGGGAAATTATGCCGACGACGCTACAATCAAATGTCGCACGTCGAGAAATGGTATCCTGTGTCATATCACTTTGAAATCGTGTGCGAAAATGTCTATTGAATCTATTGTAATATCTCGTTGCTAGTTTTGCTTTGTGCCTTCATTCAGTGTAGAAACTCTGATGTGATTTATGTTTTAATTTACACTTTCTTAATTAAATTACTTTTATTAATATATAGTTATTTATGTAATGAGCACTTAGGTTCACAATTTAACGGGCGACATATATCCGAAAATTGGTAAGATTATAAAATAAGGCAATGATTAGCTTATTTATTTATTACTAGCTGCCTCATTTTTCAATCAAATTTCATTCAAATCTGTTAAGCGGTTTTTGCGTGAAAGAGTAAGATCCGTCCATCCATCCATCCATCCATTCATCTATCCATCCGTACATCCCTCCATCCATCCATCTATCCATCCATCTATCCATCCATCCATCTATCCATACCTACAAACTTTCGCGTTTATAATATTAGCAGGATGAACTCGGAAAAAATATTAAATCGGGAATTGTACGCGGTACTGTCCGGTTCACAATCTTTAGGTCGTTTACTATCTATCTAGAAGTATTTAAACTAACAGTGCGATAGCCTTTTACAATTACAGTGACTCATTTAAAACTAAGCTAACTGCTTAATTAAACATTGCAAATATAAAACCATACAGTATTATACATTTTGACATAATGCGATAGCGTGGGTATCGACTATCATTAATTCTGTATATTTAATAAAGACTTTTGCAAATTTGCTCAAAAGGTAAAAGAAACATCAATAATTCTACCGGATTTCTCAAGTAAGGGGTGTTAAAAGACGTTAATGGTCTTATAAATAAGGTGTAAAATATCTAATAAGATATTAATGGGCAGTAGTCAAGCCATAAATTAGCCACCGACTGATTCTGGCGTATTTTATCAAAGAGACAAAAAATATACGCCTCTTTTGTTTCAACTTAAGGTTAGATCAGCTGTTCTAAAGTATTAATTAAAGTTATAATAGATGTTGTACTTTTTTGAGATATAACCATACTGACAAGCAATGGTATGCATGCTTGTAATGCCTATTGACTGACATCAGTAACATAGTTTGAAGTTTTTCTAGGTAAGTTCCGTAGCACATAAATAGGTTACATACAATGAGGTTTTGTTCTGTAAGAATGCTGCTAAGGTTTGGCTGCAATGGGTAAATGCTCAAATAGAGTTCTGCCTCTTTCACTTACCAGGTGCGTGAAAGAGACATTACTATATTTGAGGATTACTTAAATCTGAGTAGCGCTTGAAATTTGATTGTATATTTTTAAGGAGAAGAGAGAATATCCTGGACTGACTACCACTTGTAGGTTAACTGTCATTCTAACGCCATATCACCTGTCACCAAACACCTGCACGAGGAATGACCTGTACAAAGTCAGTCCTACTGTCATTGATAACAAATAGAAAAATAATTACATGCGTGTATTTTATAAGACCATTATAAATAATATTCTCTAGCCTTGAGCCTATTAGACAATATTGTGTATATGTAGTTAATAAAATTGAATTTTGTTAATGTACTCTGATCCAAACCAAGTATTGTGCTGCAAATATATTTTCTTTTATAATTTATGCTCAAAGAACCCTGTCAGACAATGTTGGCAGCACCTTGCGAGCAATAACAAGGAGGGGAGGCAAATGTTCCTGCGGTAGTCTCAGGAATCACACATCTGCCTCACACAGTTGCCTGCAACTCAATAAATGCCAACTTTAAATAGTAATAGACGGTAAAAGCAGATAAAGCTGCATTATTCCATTAAAATAGCAGATGGATATCGTATAGCACTAGATTTTAGGGAGGAATTATTTCAAGCAATATCAGAATTTAGTACTATTTGTCAAGTGTAATTACCACGTAGTAGTAATGAAAAAAATTTAATCAATAAAGAATGCATATTCTTTTTTTAATTTTCCAACATTTTGTTCATATTTTTTTATTACAATTACTAATTTTAGTGTGGTAAATAATAGGCACTAATTCAGTTACGTTTAGTTCCAAAAGGCACTTATTATCCTTGCAACCTTTTTGCACATAGGCATTATCCAATGTAATTGACATTGGCAATAATTAACAAATAAACGTATGAGAAACTAAACTAGGAGCGAGTTAT
Organism: Craniophora ligustri; assembly: GCA_905163465.1. NCBI lineage: Eukaryota > Metazoa > Arthropoda > Insecta > Lepidoptera > Noctuidae > Craniophora > Craniophora ligustri. The sequence continues at coordinate 3,851,108 of LR990956.1, forward strand.
CTATCACCTTTTCAAGCAACAGAACCAGTTCAGAGGATTACTACAAGCTAAATATCTATGAATGTTATACAGTAGATTTTCATTCAAGTTCAACACAAATTACATTATTCGTAAGCTACAGAAATCAACGAACAGGCTACACAATCGTGATATATTGACAGAGTCAACAAAGAAGGTTCTATAAATTACTCTTAACTCTGTTATGCGTTCGGTAAAATAGGACATCAGCCTTTGTAATATCAGTAAGCCCTGTTCTGTTGCTAATAAGAATAATCAACAGAAGGTTAATTCGATAAAACTATGAAGGAAGAAAAAATCAATATAGTTAAAGATTTTTGTGGCATATTATGTTCATTCATACCTTCTTTCTGGTCTCGTTGGTATAATGGAAATGGATACCGGAGAAGTATTTTTTAATTAATCTAGATTTTTAGAGACTATTTTTTAATCTGATAGCATGTTTTTATTATAAGCTTAACTCTGGTGACCAAGGGAAAATCAACAAAAAATTTACCTATTTTATCTACTTGGATTTTTGTCGTTTAATTTTGTATTGCAAGCCTTTATTATGTCAATAATCCGTGTGGCTATTGGCGACGGCCCTACGGGTGGCATGCGCGGGCGACGGCGAGACATGCGCGTGGGCACATCTGCGCGCGCAGCTGGCTCCCGCACGCGCCCAACGCAACGGAGCCTCTGCGCAAAACGGTTAAAAGGACAATAAGTTTTTTTTATTCGAAGTAAATAAGGCAATAAAAACAGCTGGTTTTTTTTCACATACCCACAACCGCTTCTACTTCTATAAGAACTGATTCTTACCAAAGAAACGCATAACAGTATCTCGTTATAAAGGTAAGGAAGTTATCGAAGTAAAACGTTTTTCCATTTTGAAACTTAGAATCATTTAGGTACAGCAACGCCAATAAGGACGCGGAGAACGGGATTTCTCTCAACCAAAAGAAAACCGTCAGTTACAATCAACTTTCTAATTGTTGGTAATTTACTTTATTATTGGTTCAAACCCAGCAATAAGTCTGAGGACATACCGCAATTGCAATTGTAAATCCAAGATACGGAACTATATTTCTCGCATCCGCTGGATATACTAATAGCTTTATTGTATTTAACCTTATTAGTGTAATATTATGAACGTTGTACTTTTACGACAGGAAAGCAATAGTTGCGACTTACATTTTATGATGTTACTTTATCAGCGCAGCCTATCCCTAACTATGTTGGGAAGAGGTGTGTCAGCTAAGTACCTATGTAATATAATATGTCAATTATTCGATAAAATCTCTCGTGTCCGTGTAGAAATGTTATATTTGCAAGTAACTATTTCATTATTGGATGAAGAGCAGTGTCAAACATCTATAGGAATATGTGGTCCATTTGAATTGTTTTTAACCTCCTTATAAATTTCACGCATCTATCAATATGTCTTATAGTGTCATAGGCAGTAGCGTGGGGGGGGCAAAGGGGCCATGATTTTTTTGTATCTTTTTTATGATTTGGCATTAAAAAATACTAACAACCCTAAATTTTCACTCTTCTACCACCAACCCCTATAATGTGACAAAACAACGTTTGCTGGGTCAGCTAGTAATTATGTAATGTTGACTCTGATAGTCTAGTGGTGTGGCCGATGGACTATTAATTCAAAGGTCTCAAGTTCCATCCCAAAGCAAGCACCCCTGACTAAAAACATTACAGCGAATGAGAGGATAAGAGAATACATTTCCCTTTCCGAATGTCCCATTGTTTCTGTTTTTGATAATCAGTTTTACCATAAAATCGTAGATGTTTACTATACCTAGGCATCGATCAATATGGGCAATATCGAACAAGTCTTTTATGGTTTAATCATGGTTATTGAGGCGCAGGCGCTAATGAGCTCCATTATGCGTTAACATTATGGTTTAAAATTAGATAGAACTTTACAATGCACAACAAAATCGTCTTTAAAGCTCTCTAGTTTAAGATTATATACACTTTAAGATAATATACGTACAGAAGACTTAACAGGTTGTATTAAAATTATATCAGAGTCAACTAACAATTGATTTGGACTATTTCCAAAAAAGGTTGTCAGTTCTGTTTTTTTACTCTAAAGCTATACAATTTTATTTTAGGTAACCTGCGAATATAGTGCTACCTATTCATTATTTGAATAATTATAATAAATGGAAAACTTTAAGAGCTGATTTCAGGGACAAACACTATCCTATGTCTTTTTTCGGAGCTTAAACTATCCCCATACCAAATTTTATCGGAATATAATAAACCGCGCATCAAAAATACTGATTGAGCGACAAAATTACTGATTGAGCAGCAAAATACAGATATCGGTTAGGTTAGGTTAGAACTGTGACCACACAACGACCAGAACCAAATCTGAATACCAAGAAAGTGTATATAAGTAATAACAATACTTTCTATGAACATATTTTGGTGCACATTCAGTATATTTGGTGGAACACAGGCAAAATTAGGTAAATGAAATGGGAATAAATTGAAGTACTTTTAAATACCATCCAATTTTATCTAAATCGGTTCAGCGGTGATAGCGTGAAGAGGTATCAGACTGAAGAAAGATAAACATAGACACACTTTTGCTTCTATAATATTAAAGTAAACTATGTAAGTATGGATTACCTTGAGGTCCCCAAGGGATCAAGTGACCCTAAGGACTTTATAATAAAAATATCGGACCAATTTAGTGACAGAACTACAGAACAGACCTTTGCCCGATTTTTTCGGTTACATTACTTCTTATTGTGTCTGCTAATTTTAAAGAGCCAAAAATAATGTTGTAAAATCTTTGATATCTCAACTAATTGTGTTAATGGTAATTATGAGATAAATATTACAATCACATAATTAACTTGTGCAAAGTAGCGTTTGATTTCATTACATCAACGTTTTTCCTGAGGCAACCTTCTTAAACGTTCTGCGCACGCGTATCGCAGGACGCACTGACAAATGTGCTCTATTTTATATGAACCCAAAGGAAGGTCTTTATGAAAAAGTCGCAGTAGGAAACGACAAATGTCTTCTATTAAATATATAAAAATTAGGACTTTAAAATTCCTCAATTGGAAATAGGTTTTCATGAATTTCAGGAATGATAAGTACATATATTTATTTCTATTTACGACGGCCTTACAGTGCCAATACGAATAAGATTATAATATGGTTAAATTTTATTAAAAAGCAACATCTTATTTATTCATCAGTTTATTATGGCAACATTAAAATATAACTTAAACCAAAATTACACGGCAACACTATAGATTAATAATTATGTTCATATGTAGGTTCTTACAATTAATGTATAGAGGCTTTAAACTAAGTCTTATACGCTATAAAAATCTAAATGTAATTGTACCTCGGCCGGTGAACGATCTTCACGGCGCTTGCACATGTTTAATTACATAAATAAAATGGCGGTGCTCTATGGCCGCCATTGTCCGAATCGTAACTATGAATTAGCATTTTTTGCGATCACATTGGTAGGTAGATAGTATTTTAATAAACGAACCTTCTAGACTTTAAACTTTAATTTGAGTGAATTTAGATGTTAGCTTAATATTTTTTTTATGTTTAAAGTTTATTTAATTTTATATTACTAGCGCGTGTGTGTGTTAGGTCAGGTTAAGTGTTAATGAAATGGTTTCTTATATTCTGCCATTTTACCGTATTATTTCATTAATATTATTATCATTTAAGTTATAATTAACAGTTTTATTAACTATCTAGATTGACATCATGACACGTGCTCACAGCGTCGTCACGTGGATCTTAGCTTATATGATTTTCTACTATTCAACATGGTATCTTTCTCAAATTAGAGGAGACCCTTGCCCAACAGTGGGACGATTGGGTTGATGATGATGAACATTTTTTCTATTCTACGCGCTACGTGGCTCAAGTCAAAATAGAGCTATGGTGATGATGACTATTACTATTATTACACCGAATGATATGATGATCATAATTTTGATAGCTATTCATTCCTCAAAAGGAGACGTGTAGGAAAGATAGACAAAAAAGAACTTTAGAACTTATTCTGGCACGTGTATATCTCTTACTAAAAAAAGTACCTATGTAAAGTAAAAAGTTAAAACAATTCATTAATTCAAAACTAGATAATAATTATTACTAGATATAATTAATTTCGTCATCATCATCAACCTATTTACTGTCCCCGCTGGGACTACAGGTCTCCTCGCTGAATGAGAAAGCTAAGACTGTAGTTATACTGGCCTACTGCGGATTGGTAGAAAACTTGGGTATGCAGGTAACCTCACTATGTTTTGCCTTGCCATTGAACGACTGATAATATTTTTTTTTTGGTCTATAGACAAAAGCATCTGATAATAAATACGCAGGCAATTTCAGAAAGGCAGAAGTGTGTGACTTGGATTTAACTGGATAGGAACCTTTGAATTGGCGACCCACGATCACTTCACTCAGGCAATCTGTAAAAAAACCTGGCCTAAGGGCCCCTGACTTATATGCATAAATCATGGTACTTCGCCCGTCTTGCCACCCTATTGTTGTGCCTCTAGCGCTACCCTGTTCTTTGAGCTATCGCTTAGTGTCAATCATCTGACAAACGCAACCTTCTAAAAGGAACAAGTAACTTCAAACTTCACCAACAAGAAGAACAATAACAATGCTTAATGCTTCGTAGTTATGCTTTGTGAGTTAGTGAGTTGAACTAACGGTGCATACACAACATTAACTTACATATTTACCTTAATGTTACCTTAATGGACATTTTTGTTTACAAAGATATGCTCTTCATCTTACGCTCTGTTTGCTTTCTCAAGAATATTCAGGAAAATATTAATTGACACTGCTTTAAATTATATGCCTAGATTAAAACCCATCCGTCTGAATTCTGATATCATTATTTCAGCATCTGTCTGGTTAAATAACATTTACACGCACATTTAAATTGCTAGATCTAATTAATGGACTGTGCAGTCTAAGATAATCAAGTCTTCTCAAATTGGATCACAAGCGCCACTGATTTTTCAAATTGATGTGCTTAATTATCACATGCTCAATCGGTGAATTTGTTTGTGGTGTTATATGAAGTCAATTAACCCGTACTAAACCAGCAACTAAAATGAGGTTATGAGAACCTATATTCCTAAATGGAATCCAGCTGGGTTCTTCTGGAAAAGTGAAAACCAATTCTAAAACCAGCATCAATTATCAGTATTCAGGATTATTACTTGAAATAAAAGCCTTAGAATTTCTTTATTCATAAATAACAACGAAAGTTTGACTTGGTTCGACACAGTTTTGACTTTATAATCAGTTATTAGAATAAACTTAATTATTATAGCCGGTTGAGCCACAAATGACCTTTAAATAATAATTACTATAGTTTTAAAATATTGTAATAGTCAACGCTTCCTGTCTTTGCCAGATGAAGGACTATTATTATTTTCATCCAGAGCCTTCTAGTGGCGAACTTGGTAAATTTCGAAACTCTTGCTACATAAACCTTTCTTATAAAAGCTTATAGCTAAGAACCACAAATATAAAAGAAATCTATTATCAGAATGTATTATAAACATTAGGTACAAGGGAGGCAGTAAGTTTTTTAACTAAATAAGTATCTTAAACCCGACGAGATTTCAATAATAATAAAGAGAAGCTATAATAAAATAGTCAAACATACATCTGAAACTGGATGCTGAATAAATTCCGAAACATAAGGATTGAATAATATCACATGCTCAAACGTCGAAGGAAAACATCGTGAGGAAACCTGCATACTTGAGAGATTTTTCTGCCAACCCGCAGTAGGCTAGCCTGGTTATTTAGACTATAGCCTCTCAAATCTGAAGAGACCCGACCCCAGTAGTGAGACAATAATGGGTTGATGATGATTAGAAATTATTTAATTCAATCATGTTTCCAAGACCTAAGAAACACCATCACGCCTAATATCCCCGAAGGATTAGGCAGCTGTCTACGAATGACCGGGCACGAATTTAAACTCCAAGTGTCTCCTGAGAATTTCACAGAAATAACCAATAACACTTTGCTCGACCAATCGAACCTAACATCTATAGTTCAGCAGTCGCACTTACTTACCACTAGACCAATAGATACCTAAGAAATCTTTTCAATTTACTGAGGAGACCATTCGATTACTTGCCCACTGGTTACTAAGCTGCCCACATCCTGACAGTTCTAACTATAGTTTTTTTTAGAATGTTCCCGTGAGGAACGTTTCCTTCGACTCGAAATGGTTCACTTGTTTTACACGCTTTGTTTAGATCAATTTTGTTTTTATTGCTGATCTTTCATTAATAGGTATCTATTATTATTAACACAATAGGGTACTTATCCTTATGCAATGAAGCTGAATACTATATGTACAGTTTCAAATATATCATTTTAAAATTAATATAGTGGGACGTCTTGTCACTCTTAAAATACTCCCTCCTTTATTCCTTTTTTTATGTTAGCTAGTAGCATTCAGGTTATGTCATATTAAGTGTATCAAAGATGTGTTTAAAATAAAAAATCTCACTACACATCCTCACTGAGTCTTTAAACAAACAAACAATTTGTAGATTATAAAAATATGTCTATGATACGGGAATAGCACTTGCAATCTGTGGCGCCTACACCGTTAATGTTATAACTAAATTAATATTATAAAGAGGAAATATTTGAATATTTGTTTGTTTTGAATAGGCTCTGAAACTACTGGACGGATTTGAATAATTATTTCATCGTTAGAATGCTTCATTATCCATGATGAACATATGCTATATTTTATTTAAAAAATAACTTCAATAATGCATTTATTTAATATTTAGTATACTAAACCACATATCTTTAAATGTATTCCCATTTTCAGGAGTATTTAACTTTACTGTATTTTATTGTCAGCATCGCTGACTACTCTCCCGTGAAAAGTTGTTGAAAGTTCAATACCAATATAGGATTATACAAAATACGCGTAATGCCACGACCGCCCACACCATTCGTTTCCTTCTACTCGGTGCTGCGTGGGCTGATGAGCACCTGCCTCTAAATTTCCAATTTAGCGTGGAAAATTAACGTGTAGTTTATTATGAAAGCCTAACTTTCCCATGCACTGTATGTAATTTTGTGTTGCCAGTACAACATTTTCAAGAGAATACTTGTCTATTAATGATTTATACCTAATGTTAATAAATACAATATTACTGCAGTACTAAATACTTTGCAAATACATGCATTTTACGAAATATCTCTTTCTTATAAATCATATATTATAAATATTAAATCATCAGCATTGTTTAATATACTGCCTTGTAAAAAAAACGATGCCTACCTATACTCAATTCAAAATTGAAAATGTGTGATCCTCATCACAACTGTCTCAATATTGCTTGCAAAAGCAGTACCAATGACAATCAGTGGATATGCCGTGACACATCGCACTTCGCGAAACAATCCGGCACAATGTGCCGAATCGGCGCTAATCGGACGTTTCTAACAAGTGCGCCCGCGCGTGTGAATGAACTCACCGCACTGATGCAACGCGCACAATTAGGTACATTTTGTAACCACCTACATATTGTTATTAGTGAAATTTGTACTGATTGCAGGACGCAATGGAAGCAGTTGAAACGCTTCATTTGCAAAATGTGGAGCTGCCCTTAATTATTTAGTAAGAATCGGCAAATTACCGCAATCTCGTGTTTAGGTTCGTCCATTGTTCGTCCAGCTTAGCACCCATTAAACTAATGATAAATAAGCAGATATTTAGGTAGTAAGTAAGTAGCCAAATACCAATCTATTTCAACAAAAACAGCCCCAAAATCTCTCCTAATATCTATTCGGAACTACCCAAACATTCCAAACAGTTCCCATCCTCATTACGGAATAAACATGAAATTTAAAACGAGAATCTCACATTTCTAAGTAAATTGACGACGTTGCGAACAGGGGCTTTGACCCCCGCGACCCCGGTAGCAACTGGCAGTGTAATAAAGAACTCACGGGACCCGAGCCAAAACAAACCGAATTAGAGATAAAAGTGAATCGCTTTTCTTGGTGAGGTTACTTCGGTTCGGGTAATATATAATACTAGCTGACCCAGCACACTTTGTTTTGCCACGTTATAGGAGTTGGTGGTGGAAGAGTGAAAATTTAGGGTTAGAACTTTGACTTATCTATTTTCGAAGGTATTTTTCAATGCGAAATCTTAAAAAAAATGTATTGTCAAAAAATTTAAAAAAAAAGTGTGGTCCATCTGAACATCTGTATTACCTAAAGGTGTAAAAAATAGTCTACGACCGATACTTAGACCTACCAAATATACATAAAAAATGTCATAATAATCCGTCTAGCTTTTTTGGAGGAGTTCAGCGACAAACAGTGACACGAGATTTTTATATATAAGATAAGTAACGAAATATATACCGTAATAGTGTTATTAATAAAGAGCATTTATAATAATATTTTTTTAAATTGCAGTACCTACGCGAGATGGTAGTTCTGAATATCAGTTCACTGTATAACCAGTATGAAGGAACTGCACTATAATGTTTAATGTTGTAGAGTAGGGGTCTGATGCGTACAACCAAGTGTTATTCAGGTTTTATTGTACCCAGTAACAGGCTGTAAATCTTCTTAATCGACCTTGACAAAACGTGTGAAAGAAAATTCCAAATAACTCAGTGTGACGCTTCACCTGTGTTATGTATTTCGAGTTTTTCTTCCTCCTCTCCGTCAAGAGAGAGTTGCTTAAGGTGAAATTGACCCGAAATCAGACAAAATCAGAGATTTGAGACTTAGTCAAACAGTTGGTAAGGGAACCGGGGTCCCACATCAGAATGGTAAATCCATGCCCACCAGCGATAGAAATAACCACGCTGAAGATACCTCCGGTGTCTTCCTTTTTGGGACACAGGCTTTATGTTATTAGTTATATCATTGTTAAAGAAAAAAATACTGATTTATAGATTTGTCTGTACGCTATTTTATTCACATTAATACATTACAATCCAAAACTAAATATTAAAAATAAAAATAAAATAAAAATAGCTCTACTAGAAGTTTAGTGATAGACAGTGTTTTTAGTAATTTTGTTTATTTGTCGATTTTAAATAAGATGTTCTCCTCAATAGTTCACTACTTATGACTCGAATGATGGTATGAGATTTTTTCTATCCGTGTCACCCTAGTTCCTCCAAGAAGTTCAAATATACTATCAACCGCTGAAGCAACTTTTATAAAAAAATTCTTTGAAGCAGAAAGCAAACCTGTCCCATTCATAAACTTCAAAGCCACATCATAATTTAAACATAATGCTGAATTGAATGTAATCGGTAACTACAACCGACAAACACATTTAATTACCTTTAAATATGGTCGCTGTTGATCTAAATGGGGTACTTTCAATTAGTGCTTCAGAACGAAAAAAGTTTCCAAGTGCCACTAAAGTGTCCAACAAAAACGGATCGTCGTCACGAGTTCGGAAACTGATTAAAATTTCAATCCGTGCGGCGACTTTAACCGTCAAAATGTAGCGTAAAAGATAAAGATCGTGCGGTCGATGCACTTGCCGCGAACGGCGCGAACAGAAAATGCTAAAGTTTTGCCAAACCAAAAGCATGTGAGGAGGAGAGTCCGCAAGTCAGGACTAGAGAGGGCTAGGTATTTAAGCAAAAGAAACAAAAAACCAAAACGCCAAATTATTTAATAGACAATAAAATCGTCATGGTTTCATTATATGATAAATAAATTATTAATTTAATAGCTTATGCCTCGTTCTTCCAGCAGAAACCAAAAGACAGCAAGAAGGGAAATCGAGGATCATTTTGCTCGTGTTGCACTAGTTCCTTGTATGAGAACTCCTGCCATCTTTCGCGCGACGCTCCTACTTAGCGTTTGGTGTGATATATGCCTTATTTTTGGGTACACTAACTTTACCTTAATACTGCCTATATTCTATTGATTCGTAGTTACATTACTAGATTACAAATGAGGTTTTATGAGGTAGTCTATAGCTCAATAATTCTGAGAGGATACCCATTTATAGCAAAAGTTGCACAGTAAGTAGGTCGGTGATTACGTATCTTCTTCCCCTTCCGGCAGAATAGTTTTTTTTTAACTTGGTTACCTATTGCTTTCCTCTGCCAAACATTTGTTTTGACTTGTTGTATTTATATTGAGTCGTAGAACGCGGAATCGTATGTGGGTACCTACTTGAATTACAATATCTATCTTAGGATAAACCTTATAATATGTCCTTTCCATTCGCCTAGACGAAAGTCAAATGCATTCACATCAACAATTGAAGGAAAGAATACTTTGTAGATACTCATTTAAAAGGAGTCACCAACTCCATTCAGTTCCTATTTAAGACCAAGCCGGGCTAAAACGGAGGATGAAAAAGATATAGTTGGCTATTAAACCACGTTGCCTCGTCAAAGGGCCGCGGAGCCGTGTGCCACATCACAGTAATCCCATACCAACAGATATCGCACGATAATCATACTTGTTCCGAGTAATGAACTATGTGTCGCACGTCGTTATTCCAGCGAAGGTGTTTTAGTGCAAAAGTCACACCATTTGATAGTAGGGTTGGACGGCATAAGAAAAATCACACTTTATGGGGAGTATTTTTGTGCCGATGTATGTCATTGTCACTAACTGAAAATAAGAGATTATTGCAAACAAGTGCCTATATTACACAGAATGGCAATAAAACTACTTCTTAAGGTCGTGGTATATTGATATTATTTTAATTTCAGCCTCACAGATCCTATACCAAAAAGTTTCATTTCAATATCTAATTTTCGGCAAAAGTGTAACAAATGAGTATGTTAACAACAGAACGGCTTAAAAGACAATATCGAATTAGTATATTCTAAACTGCCATAAAATGTTAGTAAGTCGAGTAAATAAAAGAAGGTTTTAAGACTTTAGAAGATCTTAGAATTTACGAAAACGCAAAAGCGCATATTTCGAATGAAGTTTGAAAGTTTGCCAGCCCTATCATGAGAAGTGTCAGCATTGAAATAAAACTAAACTGTTTGAAGTTTGGGATTAATTGCCAGAAAGCCGGCATTGAACCGTTCCCACGACTGCACCGCTCCTCTGAGGCACGGGAGACATTTACTTGGATCTCGCCGGGACTAATGTATAGTGGAATTGTTAGATTTAGTCCCAAATGTTAGCAAATTCCTTCCAACCCGAAAATCCTATGGGAGTTTCTGGAAAAATATCGAGACATTGCCAATATTACAGAAAACTAAATTTAACTAAGTACATATAATTAATTAATTAATAAGTACTTATTAAATTATTTATAAAAAATTGTATATAATAGAATCAGTTAATTAAACCCCCTACTCTTCCTGCAGTCATTTGTTTACTTCCGGGTAAGATAATATTGTGTCCGACATTTTATTTTTGATAATGCTTCTTGACTTCTTGTGTGACTGACTATCCTTGGCTTCTTGTTATTATGTATTATTTACAGTTTATTAAAACGGTTGCATTAGCAGTACCAGTAAACAATACATTAAAACAACAATTAGTATTATAATAAAAATAATAATTATTATTATTTATTTATTAACATAAAATATAGTAAATACAGTATAAGGATTTCTCTGACTCCTGCGCTAGTAATAACTGTGTTGCAGGAGCCAGTATCCTCCTATTACAAATGAACATAATATGTTTTATTGTATGACAAATCAATAAAAATAGAAAAAAGGAAAACAAAAACTTACAAAAACATTATAAGGTCATATACCGATATAGAGCCTCAAATTACAATTACAACCTTGTCAAATCCTAAACTAAATGTGGATCTCAACACCCACACCGGATGATCGCGCCTCCGACTCCATCTCAGACTAGTTCATTAGTTTCTTTATCACGTCGGCTCTGCTCCAGATGGGAATAACTCCGAATAGCTCCGATCCGTTCCGCTAAGCCTCCATGCCCACCAAAAAACACCTTCGCAGGAATGTCACTTACGCAAGTTCGTGGACGAACGAACATTGTAGGGCTGACGAAGAAAACAGGAATAGAAAAATGTTATGGAAACAAATGTTTTATGTTTGTGGAACATGTTGCATGCAATTTCATTTTTTGTTTCATTTATTTTGGGGATAAAGATATTTTGTAACAATAAGTACACTAATGTATTTTCAGTAATAATCAATCATTGTTGATGATGGTTATCGCTTTCAAAAGTTAAATCTTCATCATCTTAGAATACTTGATATACCCAGTTATTTTCATTTTAAAAATATGTTGTGTGTATAAAATTAATTTCCCTTAGGTTGTATGTATCATTTTCTTGAATTTATAGAAATGGTTTAACATCAGACAACCCTGTTGAAGCTTAGCCAATTGCTCGTGGAATGCCAAGTCTCCTCCACGTGAGTGCTCACGCTATTTAACAATACAATGCCAGCAGAAGCGTCTTCCATACACTAGTTTAATACTAAATTACTCACTTCCTACAATTACCACCATATTTTAATACATATAATTATGACAAGTGTAAAAAATTAAATATTATGTTCGTGCAGTGAACACTTACTGCATAGATTATGGCGGGCAAGTAGGGCGTGCACCCGTACCTACGCAACATGCGACAATAAGCAAGAACTAAGTGATCGGCAGATATTATACAGAAGTCACCAACAATAAACGACAAGGGCTTATTAATAAAAGGAAAATCTATTGCATAAACCATTTACCTGCATTAAATGGAATGCAAGGATCATAAAGAAGTAAATTTCACATATTTTTATATAATTATAATTGCAATTAAAATGATGAATATCTATCTATTCTGCATCTTTTTCCACAATATTCATTTCAAGTTTTCTTCTCCATTTTAAACACATGCAATTCAAACATGTCATTTCCAATGTTAACATTATATTCATTCTTTCTAAAGACCAATATTTTACTAAAAACAATTTTTGCAACTTTGATTTGACTGAAGTTTCTCAAAATAGAAAGTGTAATGTGGATAATGTTCGTTTTTTATATAAATATTGTATGAAAAACAACGGTCCGTAAGATCACGTGAGTAGGTACACCTTCTCGAGCCAAAATTATTACAGGACACAGTTCTTCTTAGAAGTTCTCACAAACTTTCAAACGTGTGGCGGCAAATTACGCGGAGGTCCCACGGTTGCGCGTGAGTCAATCTCAAACCAATCGCACTGGACGGTATCAAAACGATATTAAAGTGATATTGAAGTTTTGTGTAAGGCAGACGATATTTTCACATGCGTTTTGTATCAATTTACTTAATTTTATCGTAGGTTCTTAGGAACCTCTCTTAGAAATGATACGGCAATCTGAATTGGTTATATTCCGTTTTTCAACTTGAAAGACTATTCATACGTTTCTCATAACATTAATTAGAAGATTTATAAGCGAAGTCTACTTTATAATGTTTTTTTTTCGTTTAATAATTATCTCACCTGATGGTTAATGATGATGCAGTTTAAGAGGTAACCTAAAAACACAGTGATTTTAAGACCCCCAAATTTACTTTCTGCACTCGTCAGGAATGCCGAATCGAGACTTTTAGTGGCGGGCGTTAGAGATTTCCTCTGCGGATGCACAATTGCTAAAATGTATGCGATAAAAGACCGATAACCAATCGATTTTCTAGGCTATAAGTCTATAATATTATTTAGATCTAATTTGCTATATGTAGCATGTTTTACAACATATATTTTAATATATCGCTCTAGGGGTGGTTAGTGTATCATTGAATGTAAATAATATTATTGGACTTTATTACTAAATTTGTAATAGCTTTTAAACGCAGTTAATAAAAAGTAAAATCTCTGGATTTACAGCCGCTTCCTTACTACTGAAGGATACAAGTGTGGTGTTATGCTATTTATTTTAGAAAGTTACAAAAATAAATGATATTATATGAACGTAAGGATATGAGAAGAGAACCGTTATTTACCGACGTTATCCTAAATATAATCTACATAATTTCCATCAACATGAACAAAACTTCACAGAAACTAATTACAATTTCAAAAAAACAAGTATGCATTTCGGAAAAATGCACATTTCCCAAAGTAAAGTTATGTACAACAAAATGGCGGGTCTTGCGCATTACGTTACAGTTACGGAGGATGACGGATTCCGTTAAAGCCGACAAATGATCTATATACGAATGAGTATTCAATCAATTTTATACTGAGTGAACATAAAGTTTATAACTACCGCAAATTTGAATTAAAATTATTGCGATATGAAGATAAATGGAGGTATTTTATTTTATCGCCGATAAAGATAAGACGTTCAGTTGTTTACGGTCAACGCTGGTGATTCATTGCCTCTCTCTGGCAGAACATTAATGTTTTTGTTAAGTAGCATGACTATACTTACATCTCTATATATACTTACATTGATGACATGCACTTACGTAACGTGTTATTTTTTACACCAGATATAGTTATACGTATATATTGAATGATAAGATGTGTGAATGTACGTCTGACGTAGCTGAAGTATGAAGGAACCGTAGCACGTGTTCTATTAATTTCTGTTTATCCACGTGGGTAAAAATTCTTACTAAATTTGAAAAAAGGGATAAACATTAATGCAGTTAAAAATGGGATAAATGTGGATTGCAATTGGTTTATTAATAAAAACAATTTTAAAACGTCTTTTTTCTGTAATTAGAAATATATTTAATACGAGAGGCCCACCCCAGCTGCGCACGGGCATATATTATATTTAATACCTAATTATTTTTTAAATAAAATAAAAATTATTAAGCAAGAATTATTCAGATCGGTCCAGTAGTTTCGGAGCCTGTTCGATACAAACATATCAAATCTTTACTCTTTAAGTCTTTATACAATATTAGTATAGGAGTATTTACTTAATGTACTACATTTCGATGGATAATTCAATGGCTAGAATAAAATTAAATATCTTTAATAAAATACCACGAAGGGTACCCAAAAGAAAAACGGTGTGTGACCAAAAGGGAAGAAGTGGAAAAAGGGAGATTAATATTACGCTATATTAGCCGTCGACGTACTCTCAGAAAAAATCTGGAGATTTAGGAAATATTTCTAAAGATTTTGAAATATACTACATGCCTCAATTATCAAACACTTGACATACTAACAAGACCACTAATCATTAAAATAACATCTCTTATTTTTACAACAACGGCGTATTTATTAGACTACTTTTGAACCTAATGAATGTAATAATAAAGGTGAAAACCGTTCTTCTCCTAAGTTCACTGATCAAACTTACACAGCGCACGCCGCGAAAGGCAAATAGGTTTTTATTTCTCGAAGTACCTACAGAAGTAAACAAATATATTGAGTAGTTTCAATGTGATGATTACACTCATTGACCCTATAATATCTCATAAAAATATTGACTTTATCACTACTCTTCGTGTGGCCACAAAATGAGTCGGCGGTAAAAAAGCTAGGCGCTAGGTATTCAGCGAGTTCATTGAACTACAGATGGCTTCGTCGACTCGACTCCTCGACGAATTGATTGAGAATCGAATAGTCGGACACAGATCGATTCGACGCGAATCGAGATGATACGATGTTAATTTAGAAATATTTAGAATAACTTTTTCTATATAATAGTGTTGCGATACCTATTAAATTTTACTGGATTCTGACACGTTTTCTATGACATTAAATGCGATTAGGCGGTAAATGCAATCAATATACTATTGTGCTATAGACTAACACGAACACATTCACATTCATCATCATCAACAAATTTAGTGTCCCACTGGTCGGTATGAGTCTTCTTTCAGCTTGAAAAAGCCAAGTCTACCACCCAGGTTGGCAGACTTCAAGTGCCGTCACACTCGACAACATCCTTCAGCCATGAGTGGCAGTACGTGTGATTGTATCTTTAAGAAAGTACTAACCAACCACACGATGTTCTCCTTTACGGAGTGAGTCCTTCTTTTTCAATGGTTAACAATTTTTGAGTAATATGAAGCCGCAATGCCGGTAGGCGTGGCCTGGCAGAGATCGTCCCCAATGCAGGTGTGACATGGTTTGCAGTGACTCTTCGCAGTCAGATTGAGCAAAGTTAGTATTTCTAAATCTCCATTTGCTTGTTTATTGGTTCTGCATCTGCCAGTACCCATTACCCAGACTGGCAGTAGACAGCTGGCAGTACCGACTTGGTATTTATTTACATTACATCCACGATGGACTATTGCGTATTTGATATACGTATTCAATACTTAATAAATATTTTAGATACTTAAATATAAATACCTTAAGTTATCACAGGTAAGACCACAAAATACTATTTAATGTTGTGTCTATTCTATAAGAAAAGGTGGCTTGAGAAAGGCAGTAACTGAATGAGAAGAGCCGAAGATCGAGCTCTGTGGCGTTCACTAAGGGCAGCGTTCAGCAGTGAACAAATATGGGCTGATGATGATGAAGAAAGGGTGAAGAAAATTTTATTTTAATTCTAGCTTCGACTGCATTCTTCGATAACCAAGACATATCCAGATGACAAAGAAATGCGGAACACATGAGACTATAGAGATCATAGTAACAAAACAATGCAGGTAGTTTATTAGCGAGTTCCACAACAATGTGGCTATGATCGATCCATATCGAGCATGATGACAGATTGACCGCTTCCCGCGTAATGTAGCGCGCGGAATGCGCCGGCGCACTGATCTAGCGGCGGTCACCATCGCCATTACAAACGGTATGTGGCGGGAAATGCGATCGGTAATGTGTTGAAAGCTTAAAATGTGATGATGGATGATAGGTGTGTGATATTAAAGGCAAGCCGAAGTGCTATGTGTTAAGAGAGACTCGAGAATTATAAAGATGTGTGTGCGTTCAGATATGTTTCAATTGGTCTCAGTGAATTGATGATTCCTGTTTGATAAAGAACTGGGCCAATATATGACTTACATTTATTTGTTCGTAATATACGCGATATAGTTGACAATCGGTAGAAATGATAGGCCTGTTATGATTGAGTGGTGACAAAGAAAGCCAAACTACTCAATATTAGGTGATTTATTGACTTAATTCAAAATCGTAATCCAAATATATACATTATAATATAATATCTGATATGTAAAATGTGCCATAATATTAGCACCTCCGTCATTGTAACTGTTAGCCGTCCGTCATTGTAGTAGCGCTTGTTCTTGTAGGCTTGTTTTCTCTGTTACTGGTAGAAAAACTTTTAGATTCTCTGTAAAATGCTCTTGTGCCGAGACCCAGAACAACTTCCTGTAGGCCATATATATAGGTACATATTTGTTCCGCGGAAGATCAAAACTGCGACACGCGGTGCAAAAGCCGATCTCTCGATCACTCCACCAAGTGTGCACGGCAATCAATTAATTGTGTGTGCTCGTCTTAATTGAAGATTTTAACATGTGCCTATTTACTTCAAATAAACACATTGATGTTCTTCACTTATATCGAAGTACTAGCATCTAGAGCGTTAATCATCATAAACTGTAGGTAATTTCTTCATAGCGGACACTGACTACCTCGACATAAGTTTAACTGCGCTCACTGATCTTGTATATATTTGCACTTAGTTCATTACTACAAACTTATGCCAGTCAACTTTTAACGTTAAAATGTTATTTTAACATACGTTACATAAGAACAAAACACATACATAAGTATAAAATACCACATACACCAAAAATAGCAATCTACTGCGCGCCCTTCTGATGATCGGCTCAATCCCAGATATTATCATCGTCCAAAAATCTTTTCAGCGTATAAAAACCCTTAGCACAAAATCTGCTTTCAATGTGGATTGTATTCAGAATCATTTTAATGATTTACGTATGTACGTTTTGGAGCCTGGTTACAGGATAAATGAATTTATTTTAATTCCTAGTTTTAACGTTGTGGATTTCACTACCTTAATATTTTTAGATTATTCCCCTAGTACCTAAATATCTAGGACTTAAATTTAAAATTGAACTAATTAGCTTTTTAAGCAACACGAAAATAGTCTGTATAACTGAGAACTGTTGCAGTTGCAGCTGCAGGACTGAAATCGTGCAATTTCACGTGTGAAGCTTATCGTCCAAAGTATTATCACCCTTTTTAGGCATTCCGTAGTCAACAAACATTGAACTCTTCTAGTTTCGCCACAACCGTTCGTCTATCGGTCCACGACTTAACTCAGTGACTCTTAGAACTAGAAAGCTATAATTTGGCGTGAGTATATTTATATATGACGACCCAATTGGTCCAGCGGTAGTTAACACTGCCTTCTGTGCTATGTATGGGTCCCGGGTTCGAATCCCGGGAGGGTCAAATGATTGTGCGATGAGCATAAAACATTTGTATCCGAGTCATGGATGTATCTATGTATAATATGTATGTATTTACAAAAAAAAAGTATATTATGTAGTATATCAACCTACTAGTATCCGTAACACAAGCCTCGTTGCTTACCACTGAACTAGATGGCGCTGTGTCATAATGTCCAAAAATATTTATATATTCATGAAAATAAAATCTCAGAAAAACGTTTCCCCCATAAACACATAGTGGAAATGATGTTTCTTTCTCTCGCCTATTGCTGCTGCTGATTATACACCTTTAGACTTCGATTTTAAAGTTGAGCACCGCCTTACCAAGTTTTGGATATCAAAAAAAAATATGGTTATAGTCAATGATATATTATTATATAGATTATAGATACGTCATGCACGAACATTACGGATATGCAAAATGGCGACAGCGACTAATTTGTGCAAATAAAGACGCATTTTTATCTTTCACTGTTGTAGTATAATTTGTAAACACATGAAGGCATCTTGGTCTTAGGAAGTATAAAACTATTAAGCACAAATTATTTTTACGGAACGTACCCTCGCAACGCTGGTTAGTGCGTCACTAAGCGCGATCCCGGCAATTGCCTTGATTTCTTGTTGCCATTTTAGAGAGCGGGTAACGTATCTATAGTTTTTTATATCATTGATTATAGTACATTTGGCTAGGTGGCAACTATTAATTTGACACTTCCTGGCCGAAACGACTTGGCCAAACTTGGTTGGTTTGTTGATCATATATTGATCATTACAATCAGTTCAGCTTTTCTTTGTTATTCTTTACCCATGTAACCTTCAATCGTATTAATCTCCATTCATCGTATCAATCGTTTCATCCCATTTCATAATATAGGCACATTACTAGGACAAACTATACCTTTCCAACTTTCCTGTTCCACCACTGCCACTTAAATATTATATTGTTCTTACTTATTTTAATTTATTTTTCAATATTCATACTCCACTCATTCAACCACAGTACTAAAGTCTCTCTCGTAATTATATTTAAAACTCATTGAAATATAATAAACGCTTCTTCATAGTGACATTGACATTTGTCATTCTGTCATTTTATTGATGGAGTGACAAGTGTCAATGTTTGCACGTTCCGTTTCTCTCTTTAGACGAAACGTACTGTCCGGACTACGATACTGCGTAGTAAATCATATCTGTGTAAAAAAAAAAAAAAATGTCTTAAACCTTTGTTATTCTAAATAAGTTTTACCAGCAACACAGCCGGCAGGTGGACTTGGTGAGCTTTTTATTTATTTATTTAATTTCTGTTTATTCGTATTTAGTATTTATTAATATAGTATTTATTTATAATATTTTCAATGTCTATGTCAGATCACAGTGATTCTGATGCCTTTTTCTCGGCAAGTAGCAGTGATGACAGCTTCATTAGCATACCTTCACTTGCAGACATGCTTGTGGCGCAGTTTTCTGATGTGCCTAAGAATTTCAATGTTGTTCACATCAATGCCCAGAGCGTTCCGGCCCATTTCCCCGATATGCTGGCAACCTTTGACTGTAAGAATATTCATGCTATTCTAATTTCTGAATCATGGCTGAAACCCTCTCTTCCTTCTACTCTTTACTCTTTACCAGGTTTTAAAATAATAAGAAACGATCGCACCAGTTGCGGCGGCGGTGGTGTTGCAATATATCTCCGATCACATATTGCTTATACTATTGTCAGTGCTTCTGCACAACCTCCTCCGTCAAGCGCTGGTGAGCATCTTTTCTTAGAAGTTGAGCTACACCACACAAAAATTCTTCTTGGGGTTTATTATTGTCCTTCCTTACGTATAGATTATTTTTCCTCTTTAGAACAGATTTTGGAAAACCTTGTTGCATCTTACAGTCACACTATTCTCATGGGAGACTTCAACACATGTCTTCTTAAAAACGATTCCCGATCTTCTTCTCTTCATTCTATTATAGAATCTTCTAATTTGTCTATTCTACCGCTAAACGCGACTCACCATTTTCCCAACTCTGCCCCATCACTTCTTGATCTAATGTTTGTTTCTTCTTGTGATCATGTGGCTAAGCACGGACAAATCATGGCCGATGCTTTTTCATATCACGATTTAATATTCCTTTCGTATAAAGTACGTCCTCCTAAGGCAAAGTCAAGAATTCTTTTGCAACGTAATTTTGGTGGTATGAATATTGAAAACCTTAAAGAGTCTGCTGGTAACATTGATTGGACATCTCTAATGAGTTCTGAGTCAGTAGATGAAAAATTGGCGATATTTATCAAAAACCTGATTGATATTTATGACGTCCACGCTCCAGTCAGACCAGTCAAGTTTAAGCACCTGCCGTCACCGTGGCTTACTGACGACATAAAATCTGTTATGGCTAGAAAAGTGGCAGCTAAATCTAAATATAACATTATACCTAGCCAGACGAATTGGGATAAATATGTGGGTATTAGAAATCAATGCAACAAGGTGTGTAGGAATGCTCAACGCCACTTCATCCATACTTCTGTTGAAAATGGAGATCCAGCAAAAGTTTGGAAATTCCTAAGATCAATGGGAATCGGGAAGTCGCGGTCAGATACAATTCCTAAAAATTTAGATATCAATTCACTAAACCAACATTTCTCTGCTTCGTCTAATATTGATAGGACAGCTAAAACAAATACTTTACATTATCTTTCTAGACTCCCGATCCCCGATTATTCCTCTTTCGTCTTTAGTCATTTAACTGCTTGTGATGTTAAAAGAAGCATTTTATCCATAACTTCCAACGCAGTTGGTAGCGACACAGTCAGCCGTAATATGATCCTTCCCATACTTGATGAAATCCTTCCTGTATTATGTCACATCCTGAATCATTCCGTAACTAGTGGTGTTTTTCCCAATGCCTGGAAAGACGCCCAGATTACTCCTTTACCCAAAAAACCCAATCCCGTTTCTTTTTCTGAATACCGTCCTATCTCTATACTACCATTCCTATCCAAAGTCCTAGAACGTCTTATTTACAATCAGCTAAGTTCATTCCTCTGTAAGAATAGACTTCTCAACTCCTTCCAATCCGGTTTTCGTCCTGGTCATAGTACTGTCTCTGCACTAGTTAATATTACGGATGATATACGTTTAGGCATGGAAAGTGGCAAGTTAACGGTACTTGCACTGCTAGATTTTAGTAATGCTTTTAATACCGTTGACTTTGACATTTTACTTGGCGTACTATGCTCTCTTAACATATCTCCAACAGTAATTGATTGGTTTCGTAGTTACCTGACTGGTCGCCGGCAGCGTATTCGTATCGAAGATACATACTCTTTGTGGTGTAATACAACAGCCGGTGTACCTCAGGGTGGCGTTTTATCCCCGTTACTTTTCGCAATATTTATTAATTCTATCTCCAACCAATTACTTTCATCCTACCACCTTTATGCAGATGATCTACAAATATATTCGCAAGCCCCACTAGAACAGTTGACAGAGGCCGTCGGTAACATAAACGTTGACCTTGCTGAGATATCTAACTGGAGCAGGTCCTTTGGCCTTCAAATTAATCCAACCAAATCCCAACTCATTATTATTGGCAGCTCACGAATGGTTTCCAAGATCGATTGGTTTAACCTCCCACACGTCATCTTTGATGGTGTCCAAATACCTGTTAGTGACAAGGTCAAGAACTTGGGAATTTTCATGGACAAAACGTTGTCATGGGGTCCACAACTTCAAGAAACCAGTCGTCGGTTATTTGCGTCAGCAGCTTCTTTGAGACGATTACGTAACTTTCTCCCTACTGCCACCAAGATTGCGCTTGCACAAACACTTCTCTTGCCAATACTTGACTATGCCGATGCCAGCTATCTCGATCTCAACGAGGACCAATTTAATAAGCTTGAGAGACTTCAAAATTTTTGTATAAGATTTATATTTGGTTTACGCAAATATGATCATGTGTCAGAATATCGTGTTAAACTCAAGTGGCTTCCAATACGCCTTCGTCGGAATGCTCATATCCTTTCATTACTTTACAGTATTTTATTCAATCCTACAACCCCATCATATCTTAAAGAACGTTTCGAGTTCATCTGTGACACACATTCGCGGTCCTTACGGTCATCAGAAAACCTAAATTTGAAGATACCAGCGCATTCCACAAGATTCTTTGACCACTCCTTTACAGTTCAGGCCTCTCGATTGTGGAATGCACTGCCACTATCTATAAGACGTGCACAGACATTGGCTGCATTTAGGAAATTGGTAAAAGAACATTACTTGACTGTTTAGACAATTGAAACTAAGTATGTATTGTATTTATTAATATTAGCATTAGGTATATTTTATGTATGTATTATGTATATAGTGTAATAGGTATATATGTATGTGTATTATATCCTAGTGTATGTTAAAATATATATTTACTATTTGGGTACATCGCCAACTACTCGTTTTTTTCCTTCATTCAATTCTTGTCCATCCAATGGTTGTCTGGAAGAAATTGCTCTTAGCAATAAGACCGCCAATTGTACTTACCGCTGTATTACTGATTGTATTTCATATTTTGTCTGTTTTGGTTATGTACAATAAAGAATATTCTATCTATCTATCTATCTTCTTCGTTCATAAAATTATATTCATAATAGCTTTCCTTCAAAAACTTCTCTTTTCATAATCAGTGTGGCTTGAGAGGCCATGTGTTAATAAAAAACGCGTGGGCGTACGCAGCCGAACGGAGCCGAAGGGGCCCGAGCGTGACGAGCACCCATCCACTCATCTAGCGAGATAATACGCAAATTATCTACATCTAAATGATCTAAATTACGAAAACGCACTTACCGTCTATGTTTTAACTACTGTACTCTAAATTGGGCAACTCTACATGTAACAACTATTCTTCTCAGTACGTTGGACAAGCTTCCGCGGACAAATCGGGCACGAATCCAAACACCGGGTCGCTGCAATATTTCCTAGGAAAACCCAAATAAAACTTTGCGCAACTTAGGAATTGAACCAAAAATCTGCCGCTCGGTAACTTTTAAGCCAATGAGGCAGCCTGAAATATTAAATGTAAAATAATAAAATTGAACATCCTGCTTTGAGTCGGTTACAAATCTCGAGACAAGCTGCTCATATGCCATCCGGTATTAACTTGTCCCATGCAGCGCTTGACGTATCAGGTAGTTCTAGCAAAATAAGATGACATTCTACATGCATACGTGAGTTTTATCTAACTGTATATTGCATTCTATACCGTAAATATATCGGACATCGGAATATTTTACTAGCTTCCGTTCCGTCCGCGACTTCTTCTACATAGTAATCTCCTTGACATATTTGTTAGTGTTCTTTTAAAAAAATATATTTAAAAAAAACTATAAGTAGGTACAGGTATAGTGCGTTTTGTTTTGTTTCTTTTATGATAACCTTATTAACACAGAAGTATGAAGGTTTTCTTCTGTGATAAAACTCCCAAAACCTGGTAAATATATATGTATGTACCTTTGTGAGATGAACATGGACATTTGTACACGAGTCTTTGATGCTTTCAATATAATAATAAAAATAATAATAAAATAATAAAAATATTTATTCATCTCCACAAATTACAGGCTTCACTTATAAACTACAGTTGTCAGAAACAGTTGAGGAATTTGTAATTTGTGGGAGATCTGGAGTCTAAACTAAGCCTAGGCCTGTATTTTAGAACTCCAGGCCCCCCTTTACATCTTAATTATTGTAATAATTGTCAACGCGGTACAGAACCGTTTATAGTATTGTGTGTGTGTGTGTGTGTGTGTGTGTGTGTGTCTCCTATTTCATTAATTATTATTGCTAACATATATAAATAATAAATATAGTTAACTTTATAATAAATAAAACACAATCCATATGTAGTTACACTATGATACCACTTCAATGTGATTTTCAGTTTCAGAGTAGCTTAGTTTAGATAACATATGTTTTAGTTTTTTTTTGCATTCGATTTTACGACAATCAGCTATAGTAACTAGTTTATTTAATTTATTATATAAAGTGTTTCCTCGGTATTGAAAAAATCTCTGCGCAAAAGAAGTCTTAACAGCTATCTGTTCACATATCGCATGGTTTCTTCTCGAGAAAGCTATGCGCTTTTTCCTTTCCTTCGGTAAGTCGGAATGTTTTAAAAGTACAGTTAACATTATATAAAGCTGGCGTACAGTCAGCACTTGAGCTTCTTTATAGAGTTCTAAGGTCGGAAATAGTCGAGGTTTGGATAAACTCACTTTTAAAATCATTCTCTGGGCTCTTTCAAGAGTTAT
Organism: Craniophora ligustri; assembly: GCA_905163465.1. NCBI lineage: Eukaryota > Metazoa > Arthropoda > Insecta > Lepidoptera > Noctuidae > Craniophora > Craniophora ligustri. The sequence goes on from LR990956.1 coordinate 3,875,746, forward strand.
AATTTTAGATTTACATGCTCCTCCCCATGTAGTAATGCAGTAACCAATAATTGATTGAACTAAGGCCTCATAGACCATCTTAATGGTATTTTTCTCAGCTAAATCGCGAAGTTCTTTGAAGATGTAAGTGAGTTTGCGTATTTTTTTTGAAAGCGATTGTATATGGTTTTCAAAAGTTAAATTCGCATCAATTTCGATTCCTAGATATTTAAGACATTTAGTAGATTTTATATTGGGACAATTACAACTTGGAGTTGGCGGGAAATTACATTTATGTGCATAAATGGATTTGTTAAGGTTAGCAACTTCTTTATTGTTATAAATTGAGAAAACAATATATTTAGTTTTATCTTCATTTAAGGTGAGATAATTTGACGAAAGCCAGTGGTTTACTGTGTTAAAACCGTCCTGTGCGAGATTGAATAATTCATTCCACGAGTCAGCGAAAAATGTTAGGGCAGTGTCATCAGCGTAAGCAGAAAGGCGGCAGTTTTTGATGTTAAGTGTACAGAGCTCGTTTATATAGCAGAGGAAAAGAGTCGGTCCCAATATGCTACCTTGCGGCACTCCAAATTCAGTTTTTATTTCATCACTAATGTGTTCTCCGATTTTTATACATTGTGTTCTGTTTTTTAAATAATCAGATAAAAGTGCCAGTGGGATGTCTCTTATTCCAAGATCTTCCAATTTTTGCATAAGCCGGGGAACAGAAACAGTGTCAAAGGCCTTTGCAAGGTCCAAAAATATAGTCAAGCATTTACTTTTGTTATCCAGTTTATCAACCAAAAGGTTAACTAGGTCAAGTACTGCGTTGTCCGTTGAACGGCCAGATCTAAAACCATATTGCGTGTTAGAAAGTAAGTTACAATTCTCCAAGTATTTAGTCAGTCTGTTGTTAATTAAGCGTTCAAATAGTTTTGATAATGTGGTCAAGATTGCAATTGGCCTATAGTTACTGACACTGTCTTTGTCTCCCGCCTTATGTATTGGGTGTACTACCGCTCTTTTTAATGCGTTAGGAAATACCCCAGTATCAAAACAACGATTTATTACGTTGGTTAGTACAGGTGCTATTGACTCGGATATATTCTTTAGGACCTCAGCACTTATCTGATCCCAACCAGGAGAGCACTCACTTTTTAAAAGAACAATTGTTCTTTTTACTTCGTCGCTATCTGTAGGTAAGAGAACGAAAGAGTTTATTGGAGGCTTAGCAGTATTGTTGAAGTTAGGAAAGTGTGAGGGAATCATGTCTGATAGTCGTCTACCGATGCTTGCGAAGTATTCATTCACTTTATTTACCGCAACTTTTGGGTTTTTTTCAATAGTTAAAAGTTGTAGTGGCAACTGATTTATGTTGTTTTGGTTGGTAATGGTTTTAATGGTAGACCATAGTTTTTTGGAGTTATTTTTATGCATTATCAACTGATCTTTCTCATATTGTTTTTTAAGTTTTTTTATTAAATTATTGGAGTAGTTTCTGTATCTTTTATATGATATTTTTAATATGACATCGTCCTTGTTTGTTTTTAATTTTTTGTGCATTCTATCTCTCGTTCTAATACACCGCAGCATACCGGAAGTAATCCAAGGTTTAATTATGATTTTATTTCTAGGAGTGAATCGTATAATTGAGTTATTAGCAATTAACTGTTGTATTATGTCAATGAAATTGTTCATAGCTGTATTTAAGTTTATTTCTTCGTACACTTTGTCAAAGTTACAGTTAAGACATTCTGATTTTAATTTTTCTATGTCAATTTTACGGTATGACTTTGAATTTAAAGTTTTTTTCTTGGGTTCATTAGTTTGTAGACAAAAAAGTACTGCTTCATGGTCAGTAATACTGGTGCACAAAGAAAATGTGAATGCGTTAAGCTTCGTTTTCAATATAACGTGGTCTAAACATGACTTACCTCTGGTTTCAGTATTAATGGCAGGAAGGAGTCCATGGTAGGCAATGGTATCTAAGTAAGTTGTGGTCACTCTATCGTTTCCTAAGAGATTTATATTTATATCACCGACCAAGATTATATTTTTAAAGGATGACAAATTCTCTAATAAGTTGTGCAATGATTCCAGGAAAATATCAGTTGATTTAAAACTAGGTGGTCTGTAAATCGCAATTAATACTGTATCATTTTCTATTTTAATCGTGAAACAATTTGCTTCCAACAGAGGAGGTTCCTCCACAGTACATTGTAGGTCAATTTTCGTATAGACAACTACACCATCATTCTGATTATAATTGTCATTTGTTTTATATGCATGATATCCTTGAAGTAGTGGCAAGTTTGTAATACACGATAACCAGCATTCAGAAAGTACAATAATATCACATGATAAATCCAATCTCTTTAGCAGAACATGTATCTCTTTAAAGTTGCAGTTAATGCTGCAAATATTCTGCTGCAGTATCTTTAAGTACTGCGTAGGATATTTAAGATGTGAGGTACATTCCTCGGGATCACACGTGACTGGGACAGATATATCAAATCTTTCAATATCCCGCAGTAAATTACTTGCAGAATCGAATGTTAATCGTAGTAGTTACTAGTGAAGATAATATTGGCACAATATTTCGTTTAAAAGCATGTTTGGGATACCAATTATATTCATATATCTTTGGCATATTAATACTATGAATGCAAAGCACAGAGATCACTGAGATCAAGGGAAATAAGTATGGTGTATTCCATATAATAGGGAGGAGCACGCTGTGGGTGTGATAAACGTATTTTTTGTGGTAACAGGGTTGTTTTCTAATCACAATGCTTTTCTTACTTATATATATTTTATGGTACGTGTTTATATTATATTTGGTGGTATATATTATAAGATACACATATACTATGTTGATATATATTATATAGCTATTTACTTTCTTATTTAGAATAGAAGAAGTGTAAGTCTTAGTGTATATTATGTACATTTTATGTATTGTTTTAGGTTTCAGATAGCTATATTTAAAGTGTAATAGTGTATATGACTGTTGAAAGTTAAGTTATAATAATATAATATGTATATATTTACGTAAAATATAAAATAATATATTTACAAAAAAGCTTGGAACTAGAAGGTGGTGTGTAATAGTGTGGGTACGTATATTAATTTCAATTAAATTAATAAGTAATTAAATATTGCTGAGTAATTTATACAACAATGTTGAAATCGATGTAAAGTAGATAAACAATCTGTCTCAGTAATATACGTAAAATTAACTCCTATTACGTAGTGCAAATTATGTGAAGGAATTTAAAGATAAAAGATAAACAAAATATTGAGAAACATTGCGTTAATTTTGCTGAATAGCAGTCGAGAAAAATATTACCCTACATTGCTGATAATTGTGTATATTTCTAGAAGGCATTTGTAAGTTTTGTAACTACTGTAGGTAATGTTAATGTAAATAATCCAGTTTTAAATGGTCTATAAAATTATTAAGACTCCCCTTAATTCTAAGAAAATTCCTCACTACATGAAAAATGTTTCAAAACAGGTTGGCGTACGGACGCACTTGATAAATAGGCTCGTTAAAGTTAAACATGTGTGTCTGCTGAGCTCCCCTCAATTTTTTTATTGCTTGATGTCCACGACACTGCTACAATCTATTCCTAGAAGAAAATCACCTATTTTTGCAAAAATATTTATGTAGTACATAAGTATGTAAATTGAAATAAATAAACATGTATCATTTTTTATACCACTAGCCTAGCAACACTGGAGGTGTCGCTTGCGCATTGCCGACCCTGTGGTACCGTTTGCTAAACTTATAGCCAACGGAATTTCGTTTCATTCTGAATAGTCAATCCCCTAACGAGCTCTGATAACCTTACTCACTTGCAGAAACAGATCTATTGTTGTTTCACTGCGGTCTTCAATAAGGCGTCTGCCTTAATTGACCTCCGTCCTTCCGCAGTCAGGCAGCTAAATTTGAGTGAGGAATCTCGCTATGCCCTACCTGTCTTAAAATAAGCCGAATAGCATAATCGTAAGCCGCCTAATCACCTAGTGATACTAACACACACTGCGTAATCCCAGGTCTATTATCACAATTTAAAGCGCGGAAGCCAACCTTAAAACAGCTGCGCTAATTGGGTCGCATTCTATAAAAAAAGTAAATTATGAATAATTTGGCGTAAAAAAAGAAGTATTTATAACATTTCAGACAGTAAACTGAGTGAATGAATTAAAACGACTTAATTAATTAGTTAGTGCCTGCCAAAGCATTAGTATAAAATTGAATAGAAACCTATTAGATACCTACATAATAATAACAGACTTACAACAAGTAAAATGCTCGCTTATAACACTCCGTACCAAAAGTAAAACATGTAAAGGATTTTGAGGACTTCAGAAGTAAATAAGAACATCAAGTACGTTATTAGACATCAAGTATTTTTTTAAGAATGTAAGTATAAGAATCTTCACGGGTTAAAACGTTACACGGTAATGCTAGTCACAGAGTCATACTGACTAAAACCCGACCTTATCTTTTAGTACCTAGCTAAGCTAGTAGAGGGGCTATCCAGCAATAGGATTTATGACTACCCTACATTACCCCACAACGACATTACCTATGACGACCCTAGACATGACATCTAAAATGCAATGCTTCACGCCCAGTGGCTTGCTTGAATGCTGGCCGAGTGCTAATGGGCTTGGCGTACACGCTGCTATTCGACTTTAATTTATGACTTCAACTGTGCGGGGGAATTGGAACGGACCAGGATGCATTTTTGAATAATTAAATGGCTTTAAATACGTGTGCATCGGTGCCTTAGCGATAACAACTCAAATTAAAATATTGAAGAATTAAAATATTAAATCAAAAAGGTTATAATATAAACCATGCACCCCTTGTAATGCTTCGTACTTGTTTTTACTTCGATAAATGTTCTAGGTATATACAAGCATTGTATTTTGTACCTAGGTACCAAATTTCTTGTCCACACAAAGGTTTGGTAGAAATCACTATTCGCCATTTGTCTTCCATTCAATAATTTGAACGAAAACTCCGTTTGAGCACATCGCTCGAAGAACAGATGGCCGTGGCTCGAAAGTTATCGAGTAACGCGTACCTACTGGAAGAGGTAAGCTTTAGTACCTACTAATCTACTGGGGAGGCCCCCAACAAGGTGGACCGATGACTTTGTGAAGGTCACTGGAATCCGATGGATGCGGGTGGTGCAGGACCGGCCGTCACAGCAATCCTTGAAGAAAGCATATGTTCAGCAGCGGACGTCTATCGGTGGATATGATTAAACTCCTTGTACTCTTAAGATGTAAAATAAAGCATATTCTGTATATTATTGTGTGGATTCATAATTTAACTCATAGATTTACCGTTTAAATAGTTATCTAGCAGTTATTATTCTGACATCGATAAAAATACCTTGTCATTTCAATTTAAACCGCAACAATGATTTGGCTAATAGGTTTCCCTACGCTACTTTTGAAGATTTGATTCGCCTCTTCTAATATCTACTATATCAAAGACCAATGATTCATATTTTCCAAGAATAGACAACTATGGACTCATTCGATTGAACTTGTTAAATTTTGGACGGACGTTTATAGAGATAAAAAATTTGTTCCAAGCATAACACCTACTATTGTGATACAGGTAGATGGCAAAATAAGGAAACTACATTTCACACACAAAAATTTAAATTATAAAAAATTGTCACAGGACGCCAATACTTAGACTAGACTTTGAAATAAGTTAATAGAATTATTCATAATAATTCTTTCAAAGGTAAGGAAAACACGTAGTGGTAGGGTAGGCTATTTCATTAGCTAGGATAAAGACGTACTTATAGGATATTCAGTGTACGTAATCCAACCTTTAAAAACCTAGTACTGTTATGTATAATATCCCGTTTGTTTTAAATCATATAAACTGTTTCGTTGGTCTGGTGGTCGTAAGTGGCAGAATGCTATTGGGTTTTCCTATGAAATTCTCAGTAGCAGCTCGGAATTTAGATTCGTACCTAATTGTACCGGCGACACGTGGATGTACATTAGTAAACCTCTGCCTAACCTTTCGAAGGCGACAAGCTTGATGGTATGTATGTACTTAAACAAGGATATGGATAAATTCGAATAGTCAATTTAAAACTAGCTCGTCATCGGTCTATTGCTGTGATTAGTTCGGCAATTGTTTCTACCGTTCCACCTCGCTGCCTGTCCACAATCGATTGACACCTGCGTAGTAAATCGGCTTTCCGACCTTAAAGACCTTTGTGCGTGTTTACAGGATCGTAGCCACAGCTCTGTTTACTTCTGTGTTTAGTTTTAAACGCGGCAAAACACTTTAAACTGAAGGTTTTTTGTTAGGCGTTTCTGTTCCACTACGTATTCCAAAAGAACCCTCCTGGTTTACGCCCGCTGCTTCGCCCGCGTAATATGTTACTGTAAAGATTTGTCAAAAATCCGTTCAATAGTTTTTACGTAAAACACTTACAAACATCAACATACGCTCACTTCCAAACTAAGCAATTACACACATAATCACAATTAAATTAGAAAATACGATTTGTAGTGTTTCACTAACAACCTATGGACTTTATTCAGACTATTATTAGTATTTGTATCTCCTTTTGAATATCACGGTATGAGAAAGACATTCGGTCCCTTTGAAGTATTAAAATTCAACCGCATTGACAGTATATGCTCGTCATAAATGATAATTGTAATGGTAATAGTATTCATTAAAAACACGTTGTTTGTGTGATTTATCTGCCTCATTAAACAATTAGCGGACGTAAACACAGCTTCAAATCAGGAGGAATAATATTATTCAAATGTTCTATCGAACTATTAAAAGCAATTTTTTATAAAGCTTACATCCAGTCATCTAAACTAACCATTCCTCGGATATGGTAAATTTACCATGTAGGTACCGTCAGTGAAAAAGCGTGACGAAGCATATGTTTTCTTTTACAACATTGTATAATACTTTCTCGAAATCAAGACAAACTATCTTGATAATGCTACGCACAGTTTATAATGGAAGCCTACCGTCTTAATTACTTACACTGTAATAATAATGTATTAAAGTATACCAGATGCTGCTTTGGTAAGATTCTGCAATACGTCTGCTACTTCATACCTTTTATCGGCGATTTTATAGTAATTACACTTACGAGAAAAACTAAACTAATGTAGGGCTAAACAAAGTATCATTAGATAAACTTACAGATAAATTAGAATAGAATTAGATCGTACTTTTCAAACGTCAATCCCGAGATCCCTTAAAACACCCTCCCGTCGCCATTTACTGGTGCCTACTTGAAAAAAAGATAAGGACATAATATCATCATGGATAACAAACGGATAACAAATCAACAAGCTAAACAAATTAATTATTTAAGGAATCATTAATACACGTGTCGCTTGCCCGTTTAAACAGGGAATGCCAAACTTCGACACTATAGTAGACTATAGAGAATATTCTAAAGATAAACTTCTAACAACGTTTACAGTACCTACAATCCACCACACTTTTTTAATTGATAATAGACAAAGAAAAGAAACCATCACAATCGGTGCATGATAAACTAGTTTTCCGTTAGCTAGCTAAGCTGATGGACTGAGGACCAAATTACTGCTATATTAATTGATCCATCCCATTCATCTTCTTTCTTATTTTATTCTTCTCTTCCTGTTATTTTTAGTTAAGATTGAACCTACCTTAGATCTAGATGTGCAATGGTAACTATCGATGAAGAGCTAAAGCTACTTATGGCTTACTTCTTTACCGTACCTTTCCGTCCACAATCGAAATCGATATCGACCGAGTCGATCGAGCCTTTGACTTTTGTTAATCATTGTTAAAGTTTAAGTAAACGTAAACATAATTTGAACATATTTGGACACGTTTGACGATATTATTATGGTCTTAAATTCCAAATATTTGACACTATTGTAGGTATATATTTCAAACTGTTTCTAGGGGTTCCTCAATAACTTTCTTTTTTTAATCTAACAGGATTTGCTCAGCAGCTGCGTTTCCGACCACTATAGCAATGAAACATTCATCATCTGCCCACAAAATTGAACATTTGAAACGGATCAAATGTAATAGGTAGATTTTCCAATTTATTTTTGGAATTGCTTATTCAATGCTGAATTATTGGAAGGCCTTATTACTTGGCTTATATTTAGACTTTCTATTGGATATTTCGTATTTATTTTTTAACTAAAGCAATTGGACCAACGGGCTTCATTTTGGATTATCGTAGCTCTAAGATTATTTACATCTGCCGCCACCAGTGGAATCAATGTAAAATAAATGCATATCAACAATATAAAAGGTACTAAAAATAGCAAGATTGTGCTTACTAAATATAACAATACAATTTAGCAGGTTCTGTTATTTTTATTTACATAGCAGACAGCAGATTACAGTGCCCACTTGTTTCAAATTCAAATGAAAGTTTTAATTAACCTCTTTAAAATCATTTCAATTTAAAACGTTCACGTTAAAAATGTAACAGGATATAAGCACGCACCGACTAGCTCTTTTACATGCTTCATAATTTTAATTTTCCAAAGGTAATCTCGCTGTACGTAAGAGTGAGGCTCTCTGGGTAGCGGCCCGTTACGCTCCACAGCTCGGGCGAAGACCCCAACGACAGTTTTTTCGACAACTGAAGAAAAAGTCAAAACGAATAAAAGCTACCGCTTACGAAATCACGAAAATTCGTGTCGGCAAAATTGCTTTCATAACATATTTCATTTGCTGTGTGTAAACCAATAGTTTATACCATTTCAGAGCCTAAGCGTTCGTGTTAAGAGCTAACGTTTTGTTGCAGTAAGGTTACTGATACTAGTTCGTGCGTACTCCAACAGCCACAAATAAATTGCCTCTATCAAACGACAGCTAAACGCATAGAAGTCTGTCGGTAATCCAATGGTGTAACACTTTTTTCTACAAAGGGCTTTGATGTTGGCGCAATTTCGTTAATAATTGCACCGTAATGTGCTCCCGTTTAAGCAGAGCGCTCATTTCTCTATTTTCTTTTGAATAAGTTCTACCTACTCTGCTGAGCAATATTTGAAGCTTGCATCTCTAATAGCCTCTAAAGAAACACTTAAACGCCAATTTGTTGTAAGATAAACTACATCCGATATTCCACTTGTCTATTTTTTCCACTATCATTATCTTACAACAATGCCTAAACGTCTCACAATTCATTCAATTCGTACCCCATTATTTCTATGGCTTTTTAATCTATAGCCTCACCGTCTTCTTAATGTCAGCCTAAATTTTAAAAATGAGTTTTGTATTCTTGGAAAATTTTATTTTTAACATAAAGAAGTCGTTATGTAATTGTCTGAGGCTTTCACGAGCCTAAACATCGATCCACCTGAGCGCGAAAACCGTTTATTTTCCTGAATTATCCGCAAACAAGTCCCAAACCTCGTGTTTTTCTGTTATTTCTGTTTTACTTGTGAACGACGTTTTTTTTTCTGGTTTTTATACAAGACGAATACCAACAGAAGCTATTCTTTATAAAAATTTCGTTCGTGGAGTGTCTGTGCGGTTGATGACCGCGGCTCCGTCATGGGCGAGCGACCAGCGACTCCTGCGCAAGCCACGCTCTTGCCATCACACGCCGACTTTATGATACATTATTATTCATTTTTGTGGATTAAGGATACGTTAAAACCGGATTGTTATTAATTAAAACATAAATATGTAGCTGTACGAAGAATGTTTATTGCGATTGTTAAAATAACTTGAAGTAGAGTAACGCAACACTTGCCTGTTGAATGCAATTCAAGGAAAATTTGTGAAATATATTTTATAATGGTCTATTTTTAACCGACTTAAAAGAATTAAGAGGTTTTCAATTCTAAACCGAGATCAAAAAAGTAAGAGGTTCTCAATTCGACTGTAATTTTTTATGTTTGTTACCTCATGACTTTGGACTGGGTGAACCGATTTTGGAGATGGTGGTGGTGGTCCCATTTCAATTTGGTCCAGTTTGGACATTTGAAGTCGTTTTCTTTTACTGAATTATTCCATGACGTCACTGATTGTATAAAGATTTTGTATAGAATTTGCTAATGCCATCAATCAGTAGACTGTAGCCTCTTCAGCCCTTTAGGAGTAATTTAAAAGCACACTAAAGCTACAAAGTTCAGCAATATGTTTGTATATAGACATACCTGTTTCTTCTCTATCTTGGTCCGCCTTGTATAAGCAGCTGAAACATTATCCAATCATCCATTAAGTACATCTTTAACATAGCTGTCACATCACTGAACACGAGGGTCGATACTGTAAGTATATCATTTGTTTAGTCAACTAGAACACTAGATTATTTGCAATAAACACTACGAGCAAAAAGTGCCATGCCATTTGTGGAGAAATGCCAACAACCGTCTAAGTCTAACGTCACGGGGCGTGCGCAGGCGCATGTTATGTGTACCCTCTTGTAACAGTAATTAGCTGTAACCTTTATGGTGCTGCTAGGCTGATACAACATTGTTGAGAGGTTCTTTAGAAATATTCAATACTGACGTAAGTAACGAAGATTCTATGTCAAAGGTACATTTGACATAGTCACAGTGTTACAGTGTTGTTGTGTTTTGTGATAAAATTCAGTTTATCACATTTAGTCAAATAATCATTTAAATTATGGACTGACAACAATTTACTATCTAAAAAGCACTTTACATGTAAACCTAATTTACTTTAATACTATAAAATTATACCTACTCAGATTCATATTATGTTGATTATAAATATAAGTTAGTCATTATTCTTAACATTACCTATCTTCTCGATCCACTATTGAAATTACCTCTCAACAACGTAAGGGTAAAAACACATCCGGTTAAAACCTAAATAACCATCCTTCACCGACAAAAAGACGATAAAACAAGGATCTTCGTAATTAAAATTAATAACAATAGGTTGGAAGGATGGTCGGTGTTGCAGGAGCGACGACCTGCAACGCGCGAGCGAGCCGGCGCGCGCGCAGCCACCGTGCGGGGTGCATGACACCGCGCAGGTGGACCGCCCCACACCTGCCAGCCTCTAGCCGCTCTGCTGACCTTTATGACTGGGTAAAGCGCCTAAAGAGCTTACGTAAGGGTGAATAGTTGGGGTTGTCAGCCATAAACTTAAGACCGTTAGCGTTTGTTGATGGGAACTTAATTGTTACTGCAGACTGGCTAACTAACTGCTACAAGTGGTCGTTTTCTTAGTAATCTCAATTCGTCTTGTGTAAAGTGTATGTACCTATTATTATCGCTTTGGGTAGATACGGAAACTATAAATTTGTTGTCAGCGTGACCGGCATAGGTTATTCCTAAACTCGGCAGAGTCACTCGTCTGGTCTAGAAAAGAAAAGCAGTAATTTGGGATAAAGTACTCATTGTTAAGGGACAGTTGATACTCAGTTGATATTATAGCTATCTGGCATTAGTTACCGTTGTTCATATAGTTACTCAACAAAGCATGTAAACTGCAACTGACGATGACTGTACCACACTAAATAATGTATCAAGTAGGTAATATGATAATTGCAATATCATGTATTAAAGTCGTTAAATATTATGGTCTTTGAAATGACTCCTTATAGAGCTCCGGAGTATTTTCAAAATTGCCACACCCTCTAACTGATTTAATTACGAAGTAATGTGAACAAAGTTGCAAGAAACAATTAGTATCTGATCTAATAATTTGCAAAACTTACATTGAGCCTGCATTTACAACTCCTTTCTTTGTTTCCTATCTACATTAGACTTGCCTACACTATTTTCCAATATCTATGTTACCGTAAAATTGCCAAGATCGTAAGTTTGTAATAAATCTAGACAGAATGTAAACTAGCGATTTATCGATACCTAACTAATTTATAATCTATCTGTCCCTAGAAGTTAAATCGTAAAACCTAGAATCGTAAACAAGCTACGCAAAACGCACACTGATTTGTTTATAACACATGTATACTATTGAAGACAATTCACAATTTAGCGGATGATAATGTTTTAAAAAAATAGTAAGATTGTAAAAATATGGCATAAAATGATTTATAGGTTATTCCGACAGCTGAATAAGGATAGATTATGTATAAAGTACTGGCTTTTGCACGCATTTTTTCTGTTTAGAATTAACTATTTTATCCAATCAAGCAGATTGGATAAAATTGCTAATTCTAAACAGAAATATGCTTATATTTCTAACTCTCTTTTAAAACTCCCAGTCTCCCACTTTTTGCTCTTTTAGGAGAAAGTTTTCAGGGCAAAAACTATCCTTGTCCCGGGACTCAAAGTATCTCCCAGTTTCATCTAAATCGGTCCAGCGGTTAAAGCGTGAGTGTAAACGTAACAGACGGATATATGTATGTACTTTCACATAATTATATTAGTATGGCAGTAGATATATTAGTCTGGTTCACAATATTTCGTCAATTTACAATATGTCTAGATTTATTATAATGTTATAACAATCCTTACAAGTTTACTGTGACATCTACAAGCACAGAGCATGCTCGATTAGAATCCAAGCTATTATACACAAACACAAATCGGCTCCTCGCTACCTGCTTAGCATAATGTTTCGACGAGAGGTCAGCCCTATGCTGCTGTTATGTTAAATAGCAGTTCATACACAAATACAGACTAAATAGGTTCCTACACAAACTGTTTTCTTCCATATGTAGTGATCAGGGACAATATTCGTAAAACAGAGCGCTTATGGAACTAGGTTCTTCAACTCTTCAGACATAAAATGAATCAGATCTCCGCATCGAACACAAACATGATCAAAATTATTAAAAACTATTAAACGTATACTTTATTGTTATGTATATACCGCATAAACATGAAAGTTATTCTTTCATTGAAACGAATTAATATTTGCTGTTTACTAAGAAAATTTTCGTAGAGAAATGTCGTGCGAGCCAAGAGTGCTTCGGTCGGCTCACCCATTACCGCGAATGACATCATAATAAAATTACCAAGTTGAATGCTCCCTAGCTGAATGAAGTGCACTTAGGAACTTATGAAGTAATCACACAGTCAACCAACTGGTGGTCGGAATAACGGATTCTTTGCTTGGAATAAATCACCGTATTTGGGACGTAAATCATCAAATCATAATTTGCTACAAAGTTTTACTACTCGCAATTAGCTTCTTAAAAACTTTATCTATAAGTCTTGTAGTAGGTAGGTACCCTCATCGCAAACGCTCCTCAGTTTTAAGATATTCATTAGCTTGATTATTCAAACACGTAAAGGTGATTAAAGACAACACGACTTACCATACAATTACCAATAATTCAATCTTCCGTCCAGTACCAGCGAAGCAGTTAACAGCGGACGGTAACCAGTATGCCCGGCGAGCATGAAACGATGGTAGCTATGCATAATAATATCCGATGAAATTGTGCATAACTAGTCAATGACTTATGACGAACTGTGCATAATAACATTTTTACCACAACGCATCGTATACCGGGCTCAGTAATTAGTCAGCTAGATATAATTAAAATTTATCGCGTCTTTCATTAGAAGCTTGGGCACTCGGCGTGGCGACGCAGCGGACCGCGTAGCTTTGTCTTGCTTTCTTGCACCGCGGCTTTTACATTCACTATCAACGGTAAATCTTGCCACCATACTGTTCAATTTATCAAATAAGCATCTTTCCACGCGACGGCAGGTAATGAGATAAAGGTAAATGAAGGAGCGGAGTTACTAAGTAAACATACCTACCATCACGCTTTATCCCCAAAGTGCTAGGCAGAGATAGAGATGTTGATCTACTGATCTAGGCACAGGCACCTAGATCTGCAAACGAAATGTAAATTTTCCATCGTAGGTTCTAAGTAGGTACAAATGAAGTAAACAAAATGATTTATTTAGGAATGGGCCGAGGGTAGCCGTCGTTATTCTGTAGGTACTCTTATTATGTTTTGGGACCTGCTGTCACAAAAAGGAAATTAGTCATATTCCAACTATTCAATTTGGCGAAGAATGGCTTACAATGGAGAAGTATTCGGTTTGATTCCCAGGTCGAGCAGTGTTATTGAGTTACTTTAGACATGCGACATGAATCATAAGTATACCTATCGTCTACAGCCATCTGCCAAACCCTTCGGGGATCTATGCACCACCTAGTCATAATGGTATGTAAGTTAAGTCAGCCTACTATAGACAGCTAGTGAACTGTAAGATATGAAGATACGTCGTAGGTGCTAGATTAACGGTGTTATTTGACTTGAACATGTTATTTGACTTGAACAGACACCATTTTCTTAGATATCTGTTCCAATAAACTAGAGATCTTCGAACAATATAACATAGATTGTTCTAATAAGAAGTATCTACCGTGTAACTAGATACACACCAGCGGATATGCTTTGTCGACACAACTGTCGAACGGAAAAGAGAAAAATGGAGCATTAAGTTTTGTGGCCGGTGGTCGGCATCACGATTTCACGGGCGCGGTAATGGCCGCTATTAGATACGTAGCGACACGGAAAATAGCGGCCGACGACCCGACCGACGCGATTTATCGTGGCCAAGACGCTTTAATTTGAACAGGTTAGTTTTTCAATGGATGTTCGGGACACAAGTGACGGTAACCGCGATGATGCTCAACAGTCAGTCAGTCTTACAACTATCCGCATCCATAATGTCACAGAATAAACAATAGTACAGAACGACTGGTCTCCGTTATTCCTTACCTTCAGACCTTCGTTGCGTACTGTTGTCTCCTAAAGAAGCTTACCGACTATTTTTTTATGCGCGTTTGCTCAAATTCCAACATCATATTGCATATGAAGTTGAAACATGCCTGTTCTTTATTTGCCATGCAACAACACCGATCATTTCTAACCCGCGGATGCAAAAGGAGGGGTGTTATAAGTTTAATGTGTACATACCTATCTGTAAATCTGTTTGTCTGTGCCATCCATCGTTTAGTAGTTACACACTCCTAAACGATTGAATCGATTTTGATACGGCTTTTTGAAAGGCGACTTGAAAACTGTTCAGTCGCTTCGGTTTTCTATATTCTTTATTTTCTCGTCATCGTGTATTCTGTTTCTACCTAAGCACGTTGCCTACTTACTCTATATACATGTATAAATAAAAATACGATGCCATCGCATCATTTTACAAAACTGGGAATTGAATCCACACGCACATCATTTATTGAGGTCGGAATTGATTCAAAATGATTAACGAACGCGTCCGCTGCTTACGTCTTCGTCATGCAATCCCACAACTTTCGGCAAATTGAAGTTACATGTTGAATACAGTGTCTTAGAAATAATATAACAGACTCTCTTTCAGAGTTCGTACAAATGCATAAAAAAACACAAGTTTAATAAAAAAATATTTTATTTAACCAGTTCAACAATAAAATTATATACAGCTTACTGTTTACAAAGGAAGAGAGAATAACTTAAACTATATTTACAGCAGTGATAAGCAATCTCATTGGCCACTACCTGCTTCGATGTTGAATGCTTATTGAGTAACCGCTATTTGTTTATTTTGACCATTGGAAAGTACCCTTAATCTTTGTGCTTGAGGGTACTTTCCAGAGTGTCTGAAACCCACGACATATTGTCTTACTATCGCATCGCCAACAGTTAGCAGCAATGTAGGTATTTAGAAACAAAATAGCTAGATCTGTGTTGGTAGCCCACAAATATAGTACTAACCCTGTCTACTGTCTGCAAAGTGAATAACGCGAATTTATTAGCGTTTGATTATTTAACTATGTGAAAAAAAAAAGCTATAGTAGAAACATATTCATATACACTACTCCTGCTATTACTATTTCTTGCGTGGTTTGAACGTGACTGGTCGCTATGGAAAAAGGGGTGTTTATCATGTATATCATGTTTTGTCGATTTCAAATGATATTTATATGAAAGAGTTTGTTGACGACGCATAGAGTTTAGTTGATATTATTCTTTTTTATATTCCATGGGCAGCGCAGGGACCAATTAACATGATTTCAACGGATTCTTTGGGCGTGATTTATACGATAAATTAAGTCGACATTCAGTGCGAAAAGTGCAATGCACAGTGCAGTATCTTTTTTTAATACAAATTTATTGACATGATTACAATTATATTGATTTTTCTTTTTAATGATACAATGAAGGTAGAAACAATTTTTATTTAAACAATTTAGAAAACGAGTTATCTGCCTTTTGTGTGCTTATAATAATGTGCAAAATATACAATTTATGCCATCATTTTGATAATATTCTCGAGCTGGAATGACTTTTAAAAAGATACATTATGGCGTAGATCCTTTTTAGATTATGTACAAAAATATCGTCTTATATACAATCAATTACATAATTCAAATCCGCCGTTTTCATTTGTTATTGTAAAATTTTAAGGACCGTTAGTATGTCATTGTGCGCACAGTACAGTAAACACAATATAACGCTTTAATATTCGACAGTTTATAATCTATCCGTATCCAGTAGTAAAAAATATGAATAAACACGACCCTAAATACCAATAATTGCCTTGTTTTACAATCTAACGAATTTTCCGAGAAATTATCTCCCGTGAAATTGTGAACCCATCGTATAAGATGGCGGCGGGTACAAGCATAAACTATCGAATATTATTGCGTTTTATTACAAATGTCACAGTACACTTTCCCGATGTTTTACAATCCAGATTTACTGTAAACTAACGGGTCTTACAACGGTAACATATCTACTGTCACCATAGGCTCTATAAACCACCCCATTATTTCCAGTCTTATGCGAACCTAACTGACTGCTCACCACAATATCTTACGACCATCAAGATGGTGTTCCATCTCTACTATATACAAAACATACCAACAATAATGTATTGTTTATGTTTAGAAGTTGTTTCTCTTATATTATTATATTATATTATATTTACATTTAAGTACGTTGCGTTAAACGACGAATAGTGTAATCAACAATTACAACGACTGTACAAAATTTTGATCACAGACCAAATTGTTATGATTAATTTTGAATTATGACACGATTTATCCCTGAATTTTCACTTATTCAATAATATCAAGCTATTATATAATAGCTTTATATTTTTAACATATAATGGTGCAGTTTTATTGTACATTTAGGAAATTAAATAGTATTTTTTTTTCTTCTATCAAACTTTACAGAAATCTTATAAGACGTATTAGTGTATGAGTACGTAAGCAGGTATATTATTTTATAAGGTATGATTTACCGAATAAATTATCAACTTTCATGGTAAGAACATTTTCGATTCAGTTAAATAATATTAGATTATTGTTTTAATATGACTTATTTAATAATTATTATAACTTATAAATCTTTCCTATACAAATAAATACTAAGCACCAAGACGCACTTAAAAACTACACAAGTATTCCGATTCATAATCTGAAATTAAATGTAAAGCAATAGGGACATTAATTAGGCGAATTTAAATGAAAACTGCAATAAATTTCACAGTAGTGCTAGGATTTTATAGTTATAGTTACAAAAACGAATTATGACATACACCAAAGTCCTACAATAAAATTGTTAGTTTAAATATCTACTATCACCTTAGTCCCAAACAATGAATCGGAACATTATACAGTTTCTAGTCCGCATAGGCATTCACACATTATTACGTAAAGGCGGTTTCGTCGAAAATAAATATCCTACAACAATACACATAAAACATAACACCGAACACCTAATTAATATTTATATTGCATGGTATTAACAAATTTACACATAATCTCTTTTTGACCCGAGTATATTTTTGAATAAAATTACCTAGACAAAACCTAACAACCAACATTATTTCAGCATTACTTCTTTCAGCCAGCTTTCTCATTTAAATGACCTAAACATAGGTTTTTGTCTTTTATAGTAGCTATCAAACATATTTCTCCAAGATACTCAGTATCTGCTTACATATTAATTGCATCAACATAAGACAATTAAAAAAAATAACATTCCGACCTGTAAAGACATCGGTATATTATAGGCATTGCAATATTGCGGATAGCGAGTTGAATTTTATCGCGGCATATTGGTATTATTTTAATCCAAGTTTCGTGACATCCAAAATAATCAAAATGGATTGTCAGTAATTATGAAAAACCTGTTAATTATTAGGACAGCGGCTACCAGTCTATTGATGTTGCCATGATTATAGGATTAAAATATTATCAATATACCATATAACTATTGCGACCCGAGAAATATATGTATATTTCTGTCTTTTGATTATGTAATCAAGACGCCGACAGGCGATCTAGGCATGTTAACAAACATAATATTTGGGAACCGATGACGACCACATAGGCGCATAGGCGGCCTCGACATGATTTATTGAATTGTAATGAAATTGAATAAGAAAGTACTATGTCTCCACATACCTAACTTCAGTACACTTGTCCTTCGAACTGATTCGTTAAGTTTTAGCACATGAAGCTAACACTGGTTGGTAATGTAGATGATCCAGCGACGGTTCTATTCGTCGCTGCTCGTGTCCTAGCTGTCGATGTGGTCCGGCTCCATCTTGGTATTGGGCCTCATGACCATCTTGTCCTCTCCGTCCCCCTCGTTGTGAACAGTCTCGATGGTCAGCATCATCTTCTCATCGCAGCTGTCGTCACCGGAGTCTGAATACATTGACTGGGTCGATGTTGCCACTTCCTAAAATTCAGAAATTTCATTTTCAAAGGGAGAAACGAGCGCAGAGACAAGTGCAGACCCGCAAACAACAACTGGTTATAAATAAGACAGATAATTCTGAGAATAAATCTTATTGTAATGTTAACACATCACTTTCGGCGAAATGTTTAATCTAATATGTCTTTCAATGTAAATATCAGAGAGGGAGAGTATGTCGGTAAAAGATTAAATAATTGATTTTAGTTAGCCTTTTTCTCATAAGTTGTCTTATTTACTTAACAGGAAAAACTTGTAGATATTATCCGTAAACCAATTGTAAGAATTCAAGAGAGCGCGACGTGACCTTTATTTAATAGAAGGTAAAAAGGTTCACTTTTCAAATGATTGACAGTCAGACAATCCAATACAATTATACAAGTGACTGACCGTAATTCTGTTCTTGGTGTGTATCCGCACGTGCTTGGCGAGATGGTCGGAGCGCATGAACCTCTTCCGACACTCGGGACACTCGAACCTCTTCTCCCCGGTATGGGTCCGCCTGTGTCGCTGCAACTCATCCGATCTCGTAAACCTGGAGATTATTTATGTAGAGTTAATTATAGTAACTTAAAAATACAGAGATGAAATAATAATTGAATAATTCTTACAGTAAAGAAAATATAATGACATGAATTCACTTTTTGCGTATTGTATCGGGGTATGTAGGATGGGGACAGCGAAATTCGAAAGTATTATATCTTCATAGACCCACTAGAAAAATTCTAACGCCAACTTTAAACAATAAAAGCTATAATAGGCTAGAAATACCTTTTGCCACAGAACAGCCAATTACAAAGGAATGGTCTTTCGCCCGAATGCCACCTGAGATGAGCGCGGAGATGTGATGTTTTGCCATACACTTTATTGCAGCCTGCTATGTGACATACATGCTGCTTCTTGCGATCCATCAGGCGACTGCAATGAAAATGATAATTTGAGTATATGCAATACCAAAATAAATGACTATTTATTGTTAGGAAATATAATAATGATAGTATTGACCGTTATTGCAAACATATTTACTTTCTCTAAAGATAGTGTATTCTGTATTCACTCAACATATACATACACCTTATGGATGGCATGCTGCATGCTGTCAAACTAACTGTCCAACTAAGTACATATGTGATAATGAGCATCATATAGCATGTAATTGTATTTGAAATAATCATAATGTACATCTTAGCTATTGGCAATCTCATTGGCAAACTATCAATGCTATTGGATTAACGGTTTAGGAGAGCTGTGGTAGCCTAATGGTGTGCCCAGTGGACTGATATTTCAGAGATATCCATAGCCTAATCCCTCTCAAATGAGAAGAAGCCCGTGCCCAGTAGTGAGACAATGATGGGTTGATGGTGATATGAGTGCAGAACTAACTTCTCGCCCTGATCGCAGTTGGGGCAGGTGCAGGCGACCCGCTTCATAAGGCGCTTGCCTTGCTGCGACGGACTGGAGGGCCGCATCTTGGCAGCCTCACACTCGGCGGGCTGTGGCGTGCTGGCCGCACTGCCGTTTCCGCTCGACGCACTCACACTGACTACTTGCCACTTGCCTGGCTCGTTGGGATCTTGCTGGATTTGTTGGCCTGGTGAAAGGTATTTACAAATTATACAGTGTAACCGATCCGTACAATATCCGATCTTCATTTATCAGTGGATTTTTGTACCTTGTTATAACAAATTGTAGTCCAACCTAATCTCTATATAACAAACCTTCAGTTTTGTTATATCGAGGTTGCACTGCAGTATGAATATTGTAATAGAATAATAAAATGAGATGATAATTAATGATAGATATATCAATGAAATATACTTAAAAATACAAGAAAATAAATATAAAATATACAAAGAAATATACTTGTGTAGGGTAAAATAATAATATATGTACACATACTTCTTTATTTAACATACACCTTTTGTTTATATGTATGTATCCTCTCTATGACTTACAGGAAAATACTTCTTTAGAAATCCTTTATTGTATTTGGTGTATGCACAAGAAACATAAATGTATAATACATACTTATAATACATAGGAAATACCCAGACTAACACAAACATTTATATTCATCACATAAATATTTGTGCCCCGTGGGAATCGAACCCACAACCTAGTGATCAAACAGTCCGGTACTCGAACCACTAGACTACAGAGGTCGAAATCAATGTCTAATAGTACATTAATAAATCTCTTAAAAATAACTTGTTTGTTAAATAATACATTTTGTCTAATGGTAGGAGACAAGTCTAGTTCAATATACATATTAACTAATCTGTTTTTTTAAATCACATAATAATATGGAATAGGTTTGTGCAATACACAATATCTACAAACAAAATTGTATTGTATTTGCTTCTGTTACGAGGAAAATAATATTGTAAACATAACAGAAACCAGGACAAATTCCACTATCACACTATTAAATACATGTAACCTCACACAACATAGCTACTATATAATCTTACCTATGAGAGGTTGTGCAGCCTGAGGTTGTGTCTGCTGCAGCTGAGCTAGTTGTACTCCTGGCAATCCAAGAGCCGGCACCAGCTGCACAGCGCCGCCCAAGCCACCCACGCCCAGCGTTGGGACCTGCGTAACGATCACTATATATACTTAAGACAACCAACACATGACCTGTGTCCTATACACAATTGAACGAGTTTCGAGCCGCCGAGTTGTAGAGGTTATGTTATCATCATCAAATATTCACGATTTCTAACTTTTAGAATAACTGAAACTTCTTACAAATCAAAAACGACCAATCTATCATCTACTGCAGCGTACGGCCATCAGTAAGTGTTAGTTTCATCAATAAATAATAGAAGGAAGTTGAGATCAGTAAATGTCAATTACAATAAATATATGGATCCGCCCCAGTAGACAAGAATGACAAGATACATAATATAGCATTTACCATTCATAACGAACACATCGCATTAAATACAGTTAAAAACTACACCGCAGACCGTACCAACCTCTTTAATAAAATTTCACATTAAGAAGAAACTGGAAAATAATTTATCCCGCAAAATGTCGTGCACAGAAAATGACAGTAACGACCCGGCGACAGCAATAAACTCGTTCGGAATCCATCGAAACACATGACGAACAACAATAACGGTTACGCTTCGGGAATATTCGTGCAGTGCCGAAGATTGCCGAACGCAATACCTGTACGTTCGCTACGCGTACATTGCTCGTTGCTGGAATGACAGTGACTTGCTGGCCGGTAGGTGTGTTTGTAATTAGCGTCTGGGACGGTTGCTGCTGTTGTATGTTTCCCGAATCCGCTTGCATGGGATTCGATACCGCCTTTATCCAAATCCAAGCAGCATGATAGATATAAATGTATTTTTTAATATCAGATATAAAATAAATAAATACTCCTCCTGGACATTATGACACAGCGCCACCCAGCTCCGTGGTAAGCAACGAGGCTTGTGTTACGGATACTAGTTGGTTGATATACTACATATATACTTTTTTTTTGTAAATACATACATATTATACATAGATACATCCATGACTCGGAAACAAATGTTGATGCTCATCACACAAACATTTGTCCCTACCGGGATTCGAACCCGGGACCCATAGCACAGCAGGCAGCGTTAACTAGCGCTGGGCCAAACGGGTCGTCAAAAAAGAGATATAGAGAAGAATAGGTGTGATTTATAATAACTTAATACAGTAGATTTTAACGGTCAATTAATAAATTAGTAATAGTAAGAGACTAGCGGTTAAAATACCAGACAAACAGTTATTAATATACCTCATGAAATCTTTTTCAATGGGGGTCCACAACAGGTATGCGTTACAATGATGGATGTCCCAATGATTTTTATTTTTTAACTTTTTATAATAAGTGCCTAATAGGAAATTGCCAAAACCAGGAATAGAACACACCACACAAATTTCACACTATGTTAATGAATTTATTTTGACAGGACATACATTAATTTCTTCTATTATCTCGGTTTTGTGGGAAAGAGATAGGTGTAGACCAAATTTGTTTGTAAACAACAACAGAAAAGTGCGCGCACTGTCGAGGTTCGGTACGGGATTTCTTTGAGGCGAGATCATAATAATATGCTGTTCGATTGAAAAAAAAACAATGACAAGCAGAGCTGTGGTAAACAGACCTAATATTGTACCTACAAATAAAGGCATAATGTAGGTAAATGTCATCATAATTATCATGATTGGTCACCAAAAAATCCTTTCACGTCAGCTGGCATAAAAATAATAAATAAAAATGTCGCTGGAAATCCAGCACCCATACCAAGCTCATTCCTCTATTATTTAATATACCTTTATTCGCCTTGAGTACAGGCTGTTATTTCAGAATAGCTCTTAAGCAATATTAAAACCTACGTTGCTTTCGACTATTTTTAAAGCTATCCAAAGAGGTCACTGCGTAAAGGCCATTCTAAAATACGAATTTTAAACTAAAAAAACCCCCGACTTGGACTCAATTTAAACTCTCAGCTAAAGTTACACGTCTTGTTTTCAAAACAGATTGGAAGAGTTTTAGAACTTAAATTGGATCCAAATCAGCTCATCAATCATATTGGCCACGACACATGCATGTGACGTGCGTGTAATACATGGGCAATTTAGATACTAGGGATGTTATGGAGCTTTTAGGTACTCCAATTCCGAAAAGTCGGTCCTCCGATTTGGGCTTCGATTCAGACACTTTTTGAACGGAAATCTAATATATTACCCCTAGAGAAATAGATCAGACGGAGGTAAAGCTGCGAAGCTTTTGTTCGTTAAGTATGCTTCTTGCGGTTTCACTTCATTCGATTTAATTTTATACCAATATTGTTTGAGATTTAAGAAAAATTGATCGTATTTATTTTCGACGCCTATGTGCGTGTATGATAAATTGATAATAACTGAAATTAAGGAGGCCAAAGTATATCTGTCTTCCCTCCGTCAAATTTAAAAACTCCGACTTCGACTTCGGTTTCGATAGAACCGCCACCGTAACATTCCTAGTAGATACCATACCAATAGCCAATAAATGATTAAGGGAAAAAGCTGCCTGTAAGTGTCAGTCGCAGAAGAACAATGGAACCATTGTTTTATGGAACTATTATATCTCACCTGCAACGTGATGGTGGCGGGTGTCTGGCCAGCGCTCGCAGCCGCCTGGTTGCCACCGCCCTGCTACCAAACCAAAACCCAGCTTATATTTACAGCTCTTATATCCTACTAATATTATAAACGCGTAAGTATGGATGGATGTTTGTTACTCTTTCACGCAAAAACCGCTTAACAGATTTGGGTGAAATTTAGCATAGCATATAGTTTATTACCTGAATTAACACATAGATACTTTTTATCTATATACCATGCGGGCAAAGCCGCGACAGGCAGCTAGTCTTCTATATATTAATACGTGAAGCAAAAACTTTTAACCCTTTTTACGAAAATTGCGCGAACGGAGGAGTATGCTAAAATTTAGTTTATAGCAGAATGAAATATTTTTTTTTAATTATGCAAAAAAGTAACAATTTAAATTAATTATAGTTGAATTTCGACCTCTGGGCGACCAATAATTAGGTGGATTAAGAAAAGCACGTGGTAATAAAGTGGGAACCATTAATTGGTGTTGCAATAGTCGGGAAAGGATTTAATTTAATAAAAGTTTGGTAAAATTTTAATTAACTCTGACTTCCTGTTATGTTACAAAATAAGAAGTCATTGTATTATATAAATTAATTATAATCAGCTACAAGTAATTATTTTTGATTTTTTTATGAGTTTAATGGTATCATATTATTTTCCTTGATTGACTTGTTTTATTTAGTGTATAAACAGGAAACGAAGTTTAAAAGGTAATTGTGGGGGGCGCGGGGCGTGGTTTTAGGAAAACAAAACTTGTGCTTTTGAGGTCTTAAAAATAACGGTTTTCCTTCGTGAATTTCAACCTCAGAATCAAATTAACTTCAAAAGATTCTAAAATAGTAGTCTAATTTAAATAATAAATACTTTGATTTCGTTTGTTATGGAGTAGCAAAATTATTTTTATACAACTTAATTAAAATTAAAATAATTACCCGCATACATAAATACACCGTATATAATAATGAATATATGTACAGAATATATTGTTATAATATTTCCTAAATATTTTTTTTGTTACCTAGATGGATAGAATAAAGAAATTTTACCTGTACATTAGCCAGTGACGCTATCTGTATTTGCTGTATCTGCCCCGATGGTGTAAGTACACTTGCCATTTGTGGTTGAGCTTGCATCTAGACAAAAAAAATTGACAAATGTAACAGTATAGTACAGTGTATCAACTATCTAGTATCCGTAACACAGGCCTTGTTTCTTTCCGAGGAACAAGATGGCGCTTTCTCATGTGTCAAAAAATAATTATCAGATTAATAATAACAATAATACCAATGCGCTAATTGGTCAATTAAATAGGTACGTAGGGGGGCCGCCGGGTGAGCCGTGCCCACCTCTGGATGGATGCATGCATGTCAGGGGCCAGCAACCTGAAAATGTCCGTAGATACGCCAATGAATAGGTACCTGCTGCAGCTGCGGTATGATCTGCAGGTGCTGCGGCGCGTGCACGGGCAGGTGCACGGTCTGGTACACGGTGTGCCCGTTGGCCACGCTCACCGGCACCTGCACCGGCACCATGCCCATGCCGCCCACGCCGCCGCGGACCGCGATGCCGCCGCCGCCGCCTGCACAGTAACCCAACAGTTACCACACGAGAACATTACTATGCATGATATCAAAATCACACACTGCAGGAACTGTTAGATGGAATCGTCGCGTTTTCCCCTATTGTTGAACCATGTGTATATGTTCCCGGCAATCTGTATAATTCATGTATTCTATACAATACCTAGGCAATGCATAGAATACCTGGGGCGCCCAGACAATGTATGAAATATTGTGAATGTTATTACCATTACACACTTTACCTAGGTAATGTATACAATTCCTAGGGATTGTATAGAGTACCTGTTGATGCAACGGCAATGTGTAAAATAGGTTAGGTTAGGTTAGAACTGTTACCCCCTGCCAAGACCGAATTCACAATAAAATTCACGTGAAACTAGAAATTCTTCCAGCTAAGTGGCTGCATATCGGATATTGTATAGAATACCTAGACACAGTATAAAATAAATAATATTTCATACATTACTACTCGTTTTAGGTATTCTATACAATACCTATTGTATAGAAAACCGGATTATGCAGATTGCCGGTAACATATACACGAAAAGTACTACCACATATACGCAATAAGAAGCTTACGCACACACAGACATCTTGACAGTATCTTCGACAAGAAAACTAACACATCTCTCAGATTTAGAGAATTCAACATTGAAAAATCATTTAATCTCAACAATTCAATTCTTGATGTAATGGCATAAGTTTAATAAGCAGAATTATGTGCGCCGTCTAGCTATAAAATAAACAAAATGTGCTCAAATTCTCAATCTATAAAACAAAGCTTTGGTGCGGTATATTGTTGCCGCGCGGCGTGACTTACTAATTATTTTATTGCTAGATTGGTAAGGATTTTCCACACACCAAAACGATTGATCCTACAAACATACATATTTTGTTACACAGATTTTAGAAGTTTAAGAATAATACATTTCGGTGTCGGTAAATCCTTAATACTTAATACATACCGTCCTAAAGTACCATATTCTTTAAATCTATCTGATCTCTAGTCTAAAGTAACTTGAGTGATGAATTATTATAATCTTATATTAATATTGGGTTCTAATGACAGCGGCAGTGCATGAGAAAATAAACACAACAAGCAAAAGTTAATGTGATTACTAGACAGAAGCTTGGGAGATAAAATATTAGGATGATATGTATGGAGAGAATTTCATAGTGACGTTATCATTAGGGATCTGTATCAAGAAACTTACCCAAGTCAATGTATATGTTACAGCTGATAGCTGTGCGGTTACTAAAGCATTTTCCCGATGATAATTGAATGTAGTCTTTATTATAAAGTTGCAAATAGCATAATATACTTAAGCACCGTTGTCCACTAAAAATCGTCCCTTGCATATTATTTGCATCTCTATTTGAATAGGACGATATTTAGTTACCATCGGAATAATCCTTGAAGTTTTTCCGGCTACTCTGAACTGATTATTTGTACAAACGATCCAAAAATAAATATTATACAGGGTGCTGTAAAGGATCCGAAACGTCGGGTTAAAATAATCGTGATAAAATCCACAAAAAGTAGTTTTATTTCAATGTCTAATATTCGCGTAAATGTAAGAAATCAATATATTATACAGGGTGTAAGGAACACGTAAATGAATACTGTAAGCAAAATATGCAGTATACATAATTCTGAGTTCTCGGCTTAGAATCAATTATCTACTGCTAAGCAGGGGAGCGAATCGAAGGCGATTCGAGTTTCAAAATAAATAAAAACTATATTAACAAAACAAATAGCAATGTAAAATAATCAACAATAAGTTTAAGTTACTTCGATTCAATTATTAGAATGGGCTTGGTAAAGCCATATTGGGATTAGGGCTATTTTTACCAGCCCTCTAGATAGGCAACATATAATTACAATACAGTAGCTGAGCTGAAGTGAATCGATACGTCAAAAATAAAAATTGCCGCATATTGACACTTTCCTCTATAAATTTATGCATATATTTAGGGACATAAATAGTTTTCTTCTTGTATAAATGCTTTAGAATATCAACCAAGGTGCACACACAGCCGCACAGCCGTAACATAAACAAGACCACACTGCGATCCAATATGATGATGAAAATATTCTCCACAAGTGACCGAGGCACCAACCTTGTCCGTTGGGGCTGGTGGGGGGCTTCGTGTCTTTCCCGTTGGGCTGCTTGTCGCCGGCGGCCACGCCCGCCGAGCTACACGGGATGGATATCGCCTGACTCGTGGGTATGGATATCGCCTGACTGGTCGGGATCTGAATCCCCGGCAGCGTTATATTCGAGCCGGGGATAAACATGGGTTGGTTCCCGGCCAAAGCGCTTATGGGAATGGATAGGTTAGTGCCGGGGATTGTGATGGTCGCCTGCTGCTCTGTTAGCGGGGGGTGGGGAGCGGAAAAACACAGATTAGTATGACAGTAGTACGTTAAGCAAAGAACATGCGATGGTGATGATTAGTTGTGATGCCCTATGGAACATTGTTGGTAAATGTCTTTCAAAGAGCCTACTTGAAAGGTTTGCGATTGAAACTATTATAACTAACAGAGTCATCTGACGCAAATAATGTGTAGGAAACACGACAGCCAAAATTAAATTTAATTAGAAATTAAACATCTATTACTCTAACATCAACTAGATACAAAATAATTATATTGACAATCATGCATATTCTATTGAATTCTGGAAACGTATAAGTAATAATGGGGAATGCTATGTTTTTAGTTTGTAATCCAGGAAAATAGAAAAATATGAATATTTTAGTTGGAAAGCAAAGCTGTTGAATGGAAAGTTAATCCCAAAGCAATCCCGAAGCTGACTGTGAAATTTAGTGAAACTTATGGAAAACCTAATATACTTATTTTTATATATTTCTAGCTGTCTTATAAATGGAAAAATATTTTACATATTTTGTATTATTAACATTTTTTTTATTAAAACAAAGGTACATTTAAAAAAATGTTTTCGTTATTATCAGACAGCTAGAAAAAACAGACTTTAATTCCTACAGTCCTGTCGCCTAGAAATACCTACATAAGCTATTACTTATTAATATATTAATATTATACGTTTGAAACAGAGGAAATTAACACTATTTTTGATATTTTTTAAATTATTTTGGTGTATGCCTTACTATGCTAATGGTACATACCTGTGGGTAAATGCATTACATTCTGTAGGAAGCCAGCTGGCAACACCGGGGTCCTCACTAGCTGACCGTTGACTAAGCTCACTTGACCCATACCCGAGAAATTCTGGAAGGTACGATTCAATTTTTCAATACAAGTTAATGGAAATAAAAAGAAACTTTGGTCATATTAACTTTTGGATTGCCCCAAACTCGGAATTTTTCCCGTGTCGTCCTTTATTGTTATCCGTCCTTATTGCAGAAAGTTTTTTTATTGTTCCTTTCCATGAAGGATATGAATAGATATAAACCCTGTGTTTATATCGACACGCTTTCCTTGTTTACCACTTTTCGTTCACCCGCATTCGAATGAAAATATGCAAAAAATGAAATTTTGTTTTTTTTTTTAAATATAATCGCACAAAAATTATAATGGAACTCGGGTATATTTATCGAAAACCACAGATAATCATTCAAAGAGCATGTGGCTCGCGAGCCGCAGGTTGGCCACCCCTGTCATATACAAAACAAGAAGTATACGAAAACACGTATACGCATATGTTGGAAAAAGTTCAAAAAGCATTTCTCAGAAGTTTATATAAGAAACTGTACGGTTATTATCCATACCTGTATCCTACAACATTTCTATTGGGGTGTTTGGGTTCTAACTCATTAGAAGCGAGGCGTTCACGTGACTAGATGACTGTAATATGCAAAATTCTAAAGGGTATGATTGATACACCGGATCTTCATGATCAAGCCTGCAAGCTGTATGTTCCCGATAACTACTGTCGTGGTAGGAGGCACAAACTGCTGGCAAAAAAGTATCGTATTTTTGTATAATATTTTTGTGCTGTACCTTTTTTTTTTATTATTAAATATTTGTAAGGTTTCATTAAATAGTGTAGTTGGCGTCGGCCGTTCTATTTAATGTAAAATAAATAAATTCATATTATGTAGGTATATAGGAATGTCTAGGAGTAACATACCTGTGCATGGTGCGTGGGTATGAACAGCGCGTCCTGGCCGTCCACGGTGACGGCCTGCATGGGCGCCACCCCGCCCACGCCGCCCACCAGGCACCCGCCATACACTCCGCCCGCTTGTTGCTGCAAACACAAACACACTTACATTGTGATAACCTCGTGACATGTTGGATTGGATGGATGACTAGCAAAAACGACAGACTTTTTGATGTAGTGTTTATTCTCATTCCATTCTCAAACCACTAGGAAACCTACATGCGTGTGGAATATGCCTATAAAATGAGACTGGACCCGCGCCTATTACCAGTATTGTATTAGCACAGTAATTTAATTAATTACTGTGCTACTGGTTATGTTATGATGATTATTTTTTACATATAATAAAGTACGAAACTACAGTAAATAGGTACATTCGTTTTTTAATTATAAGAACACAAAACATATCTAAGACTGTAGGACGTCCCATCAAAGTAAATTACCCTTTGACCGCCACTGTAGGTTATAGCCGACAAAACGAAAATTATTGCACGATGACCCTGTCGTCGTCAGCAATAAACGACGAAGGTCGAGTCCACATTTTTATTTGGCTCACTACTCTTCCAGTTAGCACTTATTAATCCTAATTAAACTTATTTATATAGCTGATATTTCCAATAAAATGCCATAGTTACCTGTAACAGCTGTGGATGTATTTGCAGCAGTTGCTGTGGCGTGTTTTGGTAAGTGGCTCCTTCTCCAGAGACCACGCCACCCCCTAGCAACGACTGCAGTTGTTGCATTGATATTACCTATAAAGAGATAATGGTCAATGTGAAATTTAATTGATAAATATAGCTTTAAATATTTAAATTCTACTTATCATGGAGTTTATTGCGATACTTTTTTCGATGTTATTTTAAATCTGGATTCTGTACGGCATACATTGTTAGACTCTCAGAACATATCACAATGAAATCCGTAAAAGTAGTTTAATTTCAACATCAATATTGCCATAAGTTTCCTTTAAATTACAAAATAATGAGGGCTGAAATATTTCTACAAAAATGTTGCCGTCTATAGGAATACTTGTGTTGATAACCTCACCTGTGGTTGTTGTACTTGAATTCCATTTGGAACATTGTTCGCTGCATTCACTATTGCTGCCGATAACTCATTGCCCTGAAAGAAAATATGTCAATTTAGTTACAGACACTACAGAATATATACTCAAAATATTCTTCAAAATAGGCCAAATTAGTTTAGGTATAGTAAGTATTTTTTTAACGTAGAGATTAAAAGACAAAATTTTGAAAAAAGCTCCCGCCTTTCACTGCTTCTTAGTGTTTTTGTTGGAAAGAAGAAGTGGAGCAATAAACTCCCCAGAAACAAATTAATAGAAAAGAAGGTCTACAATGTTTTTTTTTAATTTAAATCCTGTACTTTTTATTAAAAATGGTTGTATAAATAAGTATTAATGGATTTAATTGGCCCATGTCCAGCAGTGAACCTCAATTTAGGTTTTATACTTTATTATTTTTTTTCATCAAAAATAATAAGAAAGTTTTGACTATAGTCTTAAACCTCGGCTAGCCTATACCAGAGGTACCACAGAGGTTTTAACTTGGAACTCACCGATAATCCCTGAGCTCTTAACTGCTGCACTACAGCTGAACTAATAACCCTGAGTTGTGGCTGTTGCTGCTGCTGTTGCAAGTACTGTTGCTGTATCGCGGCAATAGTTGCGGCATCGCCTTGCACTTGTTGCTGTATCAGTTGCGCTTGTTGAGCTTGCTGTTGTTGCTGTTGTTGCGCTTGTTGCTGTTGCTGTTGTTGCTGCTGTTGTTGTTGTTGCGCTTGTTGTTGCTGCGCTTGTTGCTGTTGCGCCTGTTGCTGTTGCTGTGGACCTGTAATTTTAAGATGTTTAATTCATAAATACCATAAAAGACATTATGAAAGAAATTTATAATTATTTTAAAAAGCAACATAACTTATTTGAAAATCCGACTGTTGCCTCTCATAAGTTCAATTCGCAGTGAGGGACATTTCTTTTACTTATTTAAAAAAACTGTAGAGTGTATCTACTATCTAGTATCTGTTACCAGGCCTAGTTACTTAGCTCAAAACTAGATTCGGCTGTGTAAAAATGTCTGGATATATTTATCTCTCTAGACTACTCTAGTCTAGGTCATCCCAAATGTGGCTTCTGGATGTGAGTACATGGGATTGATTCCCAAGTTGAATAGTGCCAAGAGACACAACTTATTGTATACAATCTCTACTCCCATATGGACAATATGATATAAAAAGTTCCTGTATAAAAGAGATTTTGTTGGAAACAAAGATTGGAATGAAATATTTCTTGATTAGAGCATAATTTTGTTGTAATAAATGAGATACTGACTGAAATGTTGTTGGTCCTTGTTGTCCTGCTGCTGGTCCGGTCCCATGGTGGCGGCGCCGAGCCGGCTGCACGTCGCCGCCAGAAGTGCGAGGGGCGACTGTGTCCCGTTGCCTTCCTGTAATAACACAGGCCTTTACAATCACAATGTTTAAAGAGCATTTGTTTTAATTTTTCTAGTTAACTATGCACAATCCATCATTTGACAATGAAATAGATGAGAGAATTAAGAATTATTTATACTTTATCTATGGATATGTGAGCCTACTAATCTGAACTTTGCTGATAATTTACAAGACTATGGTCTAATGTCTTCTTATTTTTGGTTTTATACCATGAGGGTGGCAAACAAGCATTTATGTAGTAGGAGGGATTTGATGATGAATATAAGTTTATTATCAAGCAGCACAAACATATTTCCCTATACATCTTCCTTATAGATATAAATTAGAACAACTCTGGCTACCCTTTCGGGGTGTAAGCATTATGGTATGTTAATTTAATGCATGTATAATACACCATTGTAACTTGAATAAATAATAAACAACAAGTATTATACTATGAAGTTGTTTTACATAATTATGACATTGCATTGGCTTGTCAAACAGGGCTTGATTAGCATAAACATGTATTTTTTAACACTGCAAGCTAAAGCAAAACCATTAAAATAGTAAAAATACAGTTTATACACCATCTCGGTAGCATCCAAAATAATTAGTGAGTAAATAAGTGATGAATGCTCTGTGTAAAAATTATTCATTAGTTATTTTAATTTATTACAAAAGATGTCCTTGCAGTGCAACTCATGATCAGAGCCAGAGGCATATTTTAAAAGAAATAAACAAAGGAATTATGGAACTTTAAGTGTACAGGAATCTGATCTACATATTTAGATGACTAAAAAAGTTTATAATTATGTGTCATATACTTTGATTTCATACATACATTGATTTCTTTTTTCAGAGACCAGATTGTTTATGTTGTGAAGTGAGAAGTCACTGTCTTGCTTCTTCTAGTAGGCACTTAGTTATCTGGTAGCAAGTATTCAACTTTTTATTTTCAAAATATTTCAAAAAGATTAATTTAATACTAAGTTTATTCGATTTGTCCCACAAGATGTAAGTAGGTACATTATGAGATTGAGACCAGGAATCTAATCTTTTAATTTAATTTAATAAAGATATTATGGAATTATTATGTACCTGCCATTAAAAACATTGAAACAACCCTATGTCGTCATATGATCAATAATTAGAATTCTGTTTTTTTTTGTGTAATTTTCTACCATTTTAATCCAGTCTGGTGTATTAAAACCTATATGATATCTGTTTTTAAACGCGCTTTATTATCGTTGCTAGTTCGTGTTGCGCACAACGAAAGCAATCAAGGGCGGAATTTATAGGGGGAAAATGTCAGCGGCGTTGCCTCCGGGCCTTTTTATTACGCTCAAAGGAACGTCGTCGCTCTTGAACCCTTTGTATTGATCACAGTACCTATATTATCTAGTATCTAAAAATAACGCTTACGAACTACGTACAATTACAGTGCTCAGTTGCTCACCTTATTTATATGTGATGTTAGCATTCCAATAAAAATTGTAAACAATGAAATAAATACTAGAGATTTTAAATACTGTCAATGTCAATAATAAAAATAAACACTAAAATTATGTCAAATGAAACGAACAATTAATTAAAAGCATAGACAAAATAGTTTAAGAAAATCATTGACTTTTGACGTGTTTGTAAGTTTTTCTGCTTTATTGCCTTGCAATGTCGAAGTTTATTTTGTTAGTGATACAAATTTAAATTAGCTTCGAGATAAGTTCTTCACTGCATTGTAAATAAGAAATATTGTTTTCACTTGTTTATGTAAAGTTTGACGTTGCATTGCAACAGTTCGCGAAGTTTATACATCGTAATAGTTGTAAGTCGACACGCCTTTTCCTAACAAGTGCCGGGAGTCGTCACACGCAAGGCTGCCGCCGCCCTTTGATCCACCCACCTCAAATCGCGTGACTGATTTTTATGCAGCTGCTAAGTAGGCTATCACAACAACATATCGAACCGTAAATTTTTGGTATGTACAAAGTTTTCTTTCCAGGCGAATTTAAAATTCGTATAAAGTCTTTATACTTTATTCGTGTAAGTAATTAAAAATGGCTACCGATAATAGTGTTAATATTTCGTCATAATTTTGGCGTTTTAGAATGATGGCTTTTTGTAAAAAGTAGTTTTGTAATGTCAAGCAGATATAAGATGTCCAAACTAGACATGGGTGGGAATAAATGTAACGAGAAATCGGAGGAGGACGCTGATGCTATTTCGGCAAGGGAGTTGCTCGCAACACGGTCACAACCTCCTGCGTGTGGCCTGGCGGGCCCCACACGGCCGGGGCCGCACTCGCCCCGCCCTCCCCCTGCACCGACCGACACGAGACCGCTGCCCGCTGGCGTCCGATCTGTTACACAATTACACTGCATCCTTTCACTTTGCACTCTTTACCTTGCTAGTTCTGTCCTCGTTTATGTATTCCACCTTCACTTTTGTGGGCTCAGACGACATCATCTACTTTACACTTGCAAACAATTAATTCCCTTTGTTCACGAACAGAAGACACCATCCTCACGACCGGCCGCCAAACTGCGGCGAGCGAACTGGCAAGTTGTGCCGAACGCACTCGGCAGTTTTCGGAGATCCGCCTCCTATCGCGTTCGTATTTACATCGTATAAACATATTTTTATAAAACATCTTAAACTTTCAAGGATGTAGGAGCCTTGTCAGGGGTCTGATAATTCATTTTATAATGCCTTTACCGATTAAATTACCATATAGTGGAGTAAAACTTATATTAAGTTGAAATTTTAATTTAGTTGCGGCTATCCCCATCTCACTCTAACCGAGACAGGTCTTGATTATTGGTAGGCAGCAGCTGCGCCTCTCACCTCCTCCCCGTCGCGGGTGCGGCGCTGCCGCCCGATAATAATAATTGAAAGTAGGAAGGACGTAATAATGGGTGTATAACCTCGCGCCCGCGGCCTCCTTGGGCGGGCAAAAAATGCACACATGTCGTGCTGGTCGGCGCGCCAGCCACATCGTCTAACAAGTCGTGGCCTGTAAACAAACGATAAGCATACGCCGCGTTGTTGCACTTACGATTCTTTGTTCATTTGACTCCTTACTGTATGTTAGATTACAACACACTCGTGTCTGAGAAACTCAGTGTTTGGATCGAGTTCACCCATTGTATGGTTATTGCAGGAATTTAATTCCTTGATATACTTAATGTAGATAGTAGTCACTTAGTATGTGTAAGCACGATCAATATCGATCTCCCTACGTACTTCTTTGGCGTGTAATTATGTAGATTGCTTGTATTTATCAGTGTGTCATAACAACACCATATTATATTGGAATAAATTATTTCGCGCTATGTTTATAAAACAAATATTAAACTTAAACTTTCACCAAGTTATCGGGTTTCAAAAATTCTAAGAAATGTAATATCAGCTATTGCTATTCATAATCATTGTCGACCATTAACCAAACTTCCTAATTTGTTTTCCAAATTTCTACGCCTGCAGATTGCCGACCCATTATTTATAGGTTTAGACTGGTTTCGAGTGAGAGTGAAAGTCGGGCCACGTTTTGTCAAGCGTCAGTCGCGTCGCTTTGCCCTGAGTCCATTATGCACGAATGAGCAGCCGCCCCGAGAGAGCGTGTGTCCCCGGCTTAATTATTTCATATAACTAACGCACCATTTCAGACCTAATATCATATTACTTAAAGCTTAAACTTCTATAGAAATTAATCTCGCACATGCATACGCAAGTACGCAGTTTTCTTTTTGATTGACGTTGTATTTTGCACTTTATGTGAATGGAATAAAGATGATATTACGATTTGCTTACATGTTAATATACGTCGTTTATAAATTAATTAAAATCTATTATGGGTGTACCTCGTTGGCGTGGCGCGGCATGCGGTAGCAGAGTGACGTGATGCTGTTTGCGTACAACCATTTAATTAGGCAGTCGGTGAATTGTGTTGATGAAATCATCAGCGTTCATTGTTTTCGGTTCATTGTTCGGCTCGGCAAATATGCTGCAAAACAGATTCCTAATGTAGAATGTTTATGGCCTGAGTCAAAGTCAAGATCTTTGGATCCATCCATTAGATTACCTTGGTCTGGATGGTTTAAAAAAATGTCAACGGCTGCAGCGCTCTTTGCAATTACAATTTAATTATAACCAAGAACAGCAAACTGGTTCTAAGTAATAAAGGAAATTTGCAGCGTTTTCTAGAACACCTAATTTAAAACAAGTTCAAGCGCACGTAACTAAATCCTAAAGATTGTAATCGAGATTAATAGCTTCCTCCCCAAGTATCGAACCGGTACAGCTCGCATAAACGTCACCTACAAAATAATTACTCGTTAGGTAAGTATTTGGTTGCAAAACACGTTAACAAGAAAGGAAAAATACTGAGAAATCAAATAAAATCCTCCACATCATAACTACTGACGTATTTATAGAAGCTTCTTTTTGAGTGTTACTGTACTTGTAGTAAGTTTGTTTTTTTATACTTATTTAATGCTAATAATTAGTAACTAGTCAAACTTCCTATCATAGGCCCCAATCGAACCCTAATTTTAATTAGTAGCAGTTTTTCTTTAAAAAACAAATAATTTAGACGAGTTTCGAGATAAAAACCAATTAATTTCCAAGTTTTCGCATTCCTAATGGGCTTAGAAACCAATGTAAGGGTAGCAAATGCCCCTTCTGTATTCCATGGCAACGCCCATACCCGGACTGGAGCTTTGTTCCTTTCTGGACCCCGATTGATTTGTGTTATTACCCCAGGATTATGAATACTTGCCCATTATTGAAAAAATATATTTCGAAGTAAATGAGTTAAGCTGTTAACTACTTGTTACTTGGTACTGTTAACTACGTGTACCAAAAAGAAAAATATTGCGAAACAAATGTATCCACTTGTCTTTATGATCATGTAACTAAATCCAGTTTACAGATTCACGGAAGTAGAACACTTTGAGTGATCTCTCCAAATGTCATGTATATTTTTTTATAAATCTCACGAACTATGTAACTAACATTGTAAATGTCGTAAAGCGAATAAGAGTTCCAAATATTTTACCATAAATAAATGTATTTTCAGTGTGATTGTATATTTTGCACCTCCTACCTCCTCCCAAATCCTGACAACGCCCATATCTATGGCAGAATGCGTGTAATATGCAGCTAGAAAGTTACATACAAGTTTCAAATGAGCAATTGTATGTATCTAATATTCTTAAATTTATTTAAAAAGCTATTGCCAATTTTTTTATCTAGCTTCAGGAAGTTTTAGCTTTGATCAAGCTAATTCCATCGTATGCACACTATTAAATAAACACCGCAGTGTTTTTTTAACTTTCTCTCCGATCGACAATAATATTTAAAGTCGATTATTCCTAAAGGGCATACAATTAACAAATACTTAACAATACAATTACCTTAACACTAACTTGCTGCACGTTTGTGACCTAACAATATAATAACAATGAGTAATTAACATAAATGCTTGAATTCTTAAATGACGCATCATTGAGTGAAAAATATGTAATATCTACACAACTCCTTGAGCTCCAATAAAAAATGGACATTGCTTACTTGCTTCCTGTAAACTACTCCGTCATTGATGCTTTCTGGGCGAATAAATTGTACTTAGTTAATGACATGTTTTTGTGTCTTTTGCACCTACATAAACACGCTATTGACGACTTAGACATGTAGTTGAAATAATAATTTACATACACGTCAATCGATCTGTACTTATATAAAACATAATTTCTAGCTTTTCGTATTCTTGTTTAGTAAGTATAACGTAAAGTAAGTACTTACAGAATTTTGTATTTAAATAGTAGGCAATCGTAATTGATGACGATTAATGGCAAATGGATAAGAACTGCTTGGCCTGTGACGATGTGAAGTGATTCGAGATTATTCTCCTGATTAGTCTAGTGAATCCGAGTGCGACTGCTCATCAAAGTCTTTGGATTTCATTTCTACATCGAGTAGTGTTATTGAATGTTCTTGTTTGAAAAATGTTAACAGTAGCGCTGTGTTTTTGATTTGCGCCTAGCTATTGGTGGTAAAACCGCCTCCTATTTTATAGGACCTAGGTACAAAAACATAATATCAACCATAAAGGCGACCTTTCGTCTTCTACAAAAAAAATTTGAAAAAATACTACTTACGATTATATACACACGAATATGGAATAAATTTTTCGTCTTTGTCTTATTGGTTTAAATTTAATGTTTTTTTTTTGTTGCGTCTCATAACCTCAAGTAGAGTGTCTACCTACCTGTAATACTTACATCTCTTTTATATTACGGTGCAACACAGTACCCACGGGAGCTATTTTACGCACTTCGGGAAGGTCCTTCCAACTGCAATCAAAGCACCGTAGGGTTCATAGGCACACGGAAGCGGAAGTGATGGTGGGCGGACCGGACCGCCTGCGCCACCCCCCGCGACCAGACACGCCCTAGCTCTCATGAGGTATGCTGCATCTCAGTAATTAGCACAACATCATTACGTATATTTGGGTGATTTCGGCGAAAGGTTACCGGCAGTCTTGCTAGGAGTGTTGGTGCAAAAACGCGAGTGGGCGACGATCACCCCACCCACTCGACGGCAGTT
The DNA here is from genome assembly GCA_905163465.1 of Craniophora ligustri. NCBI lineage: Eukaryota > Metazoa > Arthropoda > Insecta > Lepidoptera > Noctuidae > Craniophora > Craniophora ligustri. Next base: position 3,914,353 of record LR990956.1, read on the forward strand.
CAACGTACGGACCCATTAATCACAGTGCGTGTGTTTTTATACAGTGTCGAACTGTTACTTGTTTTATAGTGAATAGAAGCAAATTATGCTGTTCTCTGTGAGATACCGACTAGTAATAGATTTGTGATTTGTTATAATTCAGGAATTTTAAAAATATGTCAGTGTGTACATGGTGTTGTAATAAGTGTAATCCTCTTTTATGATAAAATGAAAGGACATTTTTTTAAGTCAATAAATTTTTGGATAACCGCAGAGAAAAAACACGTTGGTATTTTCATTAATGACCACGTGCCTACTAAGCAGGAAGGTAAATACATACCCATACTAAAATGAGAATACAAAAGCAATTTTGAAATATATAAGTATTTACAAACCCAACCATTTCAAATTAAACAAAATATTAAGCTAAGTAACTATCTCAGAAATCATTTCAATTATGTGTAACTATTGCGAGTTTTTAAATAAATAAATAAATAACTTAGATACACCACCGCAACTAAAAACATAAGTATTCAGTAGTACTATACTCAATTAAAAACAAAATTTGATTCCTTGCCGAGTTAATCATAGCTTACAGATGGCCTTGATAACCCCTTGGTTTTCCCTTGGTTGTCCGACTTAAAAATTCATAAGAACGCGGAAGAGACGCGCCCACCCACCGCCCGCCCGCGACATCGGCCGCGGGGGCGTAACCGCCGCCCTACGCCGCGCCCGAGGCCGTAGAACTTTTTCCCGCCAAATAATTTCCACCGACTCCTTCCGTAAACAAACTTCTCCACAGATACCAAATACACGTTTCCCTCCAAAACGAACTTGGACAATTAAAGTACCCGAATTTGCCCAGGCATATTTTTCCCGCCATAGAATCGGCCTTCGTTCTGTAACGCTAAAGACCCTGAGTGTATATTGATTTTCCGATCGATACCGCAACGTAATAGCTATCGTGACGCGATGTTAAATATTCATGTCAATATTGTCAATTGAAAAGTAGGTTCATGATTTTCGACCTATGAAGTGAACTTTTATTGGTTTATCTAAATATCATTCGTTCTTTTGTTCTATGATAGATATTTAATGTAATTATTTTGTCTATGGAATGGTATTTTCTTGTAACATGTTCGTTGACCATTGCCTTTGACTGGTAATATTGTTAAATCGGAATAATTAAACCCGATTTGCGTAGTGGTATTAAAGGCTACCTTCTGAGGTAAGGGACCCGGGTTCGAATCCCAGTAGAGACAAATATTTATGTGATGAGAATGGATACCTGAGTCATGGATATTTCTATATATCATGTTTATTTTCATGTAATAACAAGATATTCATAACACTGGCCTTGTTGCTTAGTTTACATCTAGATGGCGCTGTGTGATAATATCCGGATAGAAATGTATATTCAAATACGAGTTCACAATGCGATACCGTGACCAAAGACTACAATATAATACTGACCGTGACATACCGCCATGTCGGATAGGGTGAAGTTTGGAACTTGTTAACTCTCAGTCCTTCGATGACAACATAACCGCTAGGCTACTGCCACTACTTGCTTTTGCATTGTTGACTCACATATTATTTGTGGTTCCTTGATGGATGAATGACGAAATTAATGATATCAGTGTGGTTAACACTCTTTGTTAATACCTCGAATGAAATCACCATTTACTGTTTGACCTTGATTTATCTTTTACCTTTTCTTATTTTACTTTTAATAATAATAATAATAATAATATCTTTATTTGCGTAAAAACATGGTATATAAGGTGTTAAGTTACAATGTAGGATCAAACATGTTTTTGCTTAAAGTTAAAGCATGCAAAGGTTTGTCGACATTATGGTTAGTTTACGTACATTGGTTTACATCATTTAGTATTTAGTTCAAAGAAGTCTTTCGTAGAATAGAAGTTATTTTCATTAAGCCATTCATATAATTTTATTTTAAACAGTTTGGAATTGAGTATTTTTAAAGAACTGGGTAGTTTGTTGAATATTCGTACACACATTGCCAGACCACTTTTATTGTATTTTGTCAGCCTAGGAGTCTCCTTTACATTTTGAATATTTACAAATAGACTCAAAAATAGGTACCTGCATATATTTTGTTGCAGAATTCTGAATTCTTCCAATTGGGACTTACACTCGGATAAATTCTAAGTATAGACTAACTAACTAGCTTAGATATTTTTTGGGTGAATTTTTCATCTGCTCATTAATCGCCTCACGTTATCTAAAGCTTATACAGTAAGATCCCAGGGCCGCCAGACGTCACGTATTTTCTGTCGAAGGAAATGGGGACGATTGAGTCGTGCTAGTATGTACTAAGAACGCATGCCTACCATCTAGCTTGCAACTATCCTTGTAGTCAGAAAATCAGAACTAATCCACACCAACATAAATATAGAAGAATATGTAGGTCCTATGTACCTAAACAGAAGAGACCTTGAACATGCAAATGATGATCAGTTTCCTACATCGTATGTAGGTATTCTAGTATTAAGTATAGGAAATGAAAGACAACTGTGTGATTCAAAATCAATTTATTTGCACTATAAACACATCAAGAACTGTAAAATACATTGTAAATTGTTTCGTTCGTTATAGAACAGTGTTCTGCATTATAAAGTGTAATATCTAATGTCTTACCCACACTTCGGAGATTCCGTATCCGAGGGTTAAACCCTGAGGGATTGTTTGCGAAAATGAAGCCCAGGCTTAATTAATAGGTGTCTTGTGTAGTGTCAAGCTCGAGCGACAAATTAAATAGGAACGCATTTCGTAACAATTGATTTTAAAGACATTATTTTTCCTAATAAGAAAAGAGGTTTCGTATCGATAGGTTTGACGTCCTTTACAATTTAAGAGCTTAACACATACAATATAGTATATAAAATCGTAACAAATTATAAAAATCTCATTTCAACAGTGTCATTTTAATTTATAAATATTTGTATGATTCATAACAAAAAATAGGATTGAAATAAATAACTCATCTTAATATTAAAACAATCACATATCAAATCCATTGATCTTAAAATTAGGAAACAAGAATCAAAAAAGTCTATCTAACATAATATTTTGTGTCAAACTATTAAAAATGATTTAAAAAAATCACCATCCTTCGCTTACGTTGTCTATGACAATAAATATATTGGACGTATCTACATTCTGTAAATTGATATTAAAAATTGTAACAATAACGGTAGTATGTAAGGAAATCGCAATAAATTGTACGTATTCTAGATTTGAGAAATAATACTTGTGTCTTGCTTAGCGCCTGATTTGTTGCGATCAGTTTGGGTACCTGAAATAAGATAACAATATTTATTATTCAGTAGTTACACAACATAAATATGAGAAAACCAAGTCACAGAAAGGTTGAATTCGCATCGAGATTATGGGAGAGACTACGGGAGGGAGCGTATAGCGAGATTCCTCGCTCCAATTGAACTACGTGACTGGAGAAATACCTCCGCCTTACAGAAGACCGTAGTGACACAAAAATACTTGTGTTTCTGCGAATGAATAACTTTACTAGAGCTCGTTGGGGCAGTAAATATCCTGACAGCATAGGAATTCCGTTTGCTGTTACTACTACTAGTAACTCCATTATTTTAGGAAATCTAAACGGTTTCTACTGGTCGGGAACGCGCGAGCGACACCTTTGGTGTTGCAAACGTCTGCAAGCTACGGTTTGCCACACATAATTACTGAGTCATCTATTTTGAGTCGGAATGGCACCGGAGCCAAAACATAGATGTCCCACATTTATAACATAATGTAAGCATCCGCTTAGAAAGTATTCTGGAAGTTTCAACGTTAAGGTATCTGAAGAAAATAGGGTGGCCCACTAGTTGATTATTATCGCAGACTATTATCCATTACCATGTTACGAACTGAATAATTCATTCACAATTTGAAATCGATTCTTTGCTAATTTTAGTTTGCCATGTTTGGCGAATCGTAATTAAACAAACGATGAACCAAATAGTCTGCATTAACAGTAAAGTATTCTATCACACAGCAATTTCCTTGCTGCAATCCTAGATGTATTGTAATATTTCAATATAAGCATTTTTACTTATGTCAAGAATGAAGCAGTTGTTACCATGTGAGTGACATTCTACAGGCCACCGCCGCTCCTCTCGACGGAGATCTTCTTCTTGAGCATCTCCTGTTCGTGGTGCTCCTCCTCCATCTCAGCCATGCGCGCGAAACGCGAGTATGCCACGTGGCCGGACTTGATGGCAGACATCATCTGTGTACGCAGTAGAGTTGTGGATTAAAAAATATTTTCAATTAGATAATTATTTACAATTTGTCCTCTCTGCAAGTACCTACTCTCTGATTAAATCTCTCTAATAAACAAATGTCATGAAACAACTTTTTACAGGGCAAAGCCATGCAAAAATTGGTCTGAGCGAAAAAACAATCGCTTGGCTGCATTGGCCACAAAGGCAATCAGACTATCTGATAGGTTTAAAAAAATATATATGAAAATGTTCAATAAGTATATTGTGTCATATAATTTGTAATAATATGTTTTTTATTACTTACAAATCTCTATATAGGTGTACAGTCTTTCTTCTTGTTGTAAATATTTTGATTCATATGAAGGATTTCAAATAGATAGGTAGGTTACCTAATCTTTAATTTGAATTATCAAATTATGTAACAATTTAAATTTACCTTTTACTTACCTGTCAATATTTTCATATAGTTACTTTGTTAATATATCAATTACATAAAAAGCAAAAGCTATGGGGTATTCATATGTATACATACCTTACACCAAACAGATTTATATTACATAAGCTTTGTTAGCGAAAATACATGCAAGCAAAATATTTGATTCTTCATTTTAAACATTTTACCAAGTAAAAGACGACTGGTTTTTGTCACTAATTAAATAATTAACTGTGATAAAATAATGGGGTCATGATTGTTAGATTCAATGAATAATGGATTGAGATGGGTTCATTTTGTTAAATAAATTTGGGCATAAAATAATATAAAAACTATATAAATATCATGGTTTTATATATTTGCTCTCAAATATATAATGATTTATATATAACAAGCACATTATATTTATACCTTAGTTGGTATTGTTCGTTTTTTATGCCGAAACTAACTCAGCAGGTCTATTTATAATTATATGTGTAGGTCTTCCATTGCTGATATAATTAACATATCCAAGTTCACAAAGCGCCTGATTAAGTTTTCGCTGCAATATTTCTGATACGCTGCCAAATTCAAGAACCTAATCTACGTCTGACCTACTTGGCAAAAGAAATTATGGAGATATTCCCGATGATATTGCCTATTTCTTTTCTAGAGTAAAATAAATTACTTGCGTAAAGTCCGCACATTTTAAAATAGAAAAGGCACTTCCTAATGTATGTCACATTGCAACTAAAATAGTTATAAAATTGTACTAACATGTCCAGTAATTCTCTATTTAGGTTTACAGCTACATTAGTTGTAGGTACATAATGCGTAGTACAAATACTGGCAGAATATTATTTCGTGCAGCAAAAAGTACCTACTCTCTAAAACAATCAAAATACGAAGACTTTTTTTGTCATTTATTTTACAGTCAAATTTCATAAAACAGCTTATTGCTCTATTTGATTGTAAGCACATTAGAAAACTGGCCATTCGGTTGCTGAAATAAAAAAAGAAAAACCATTCCATCAAGCAAAGCGCAGGAACTCGAAGACAGTAAAAAAATACATAAGTACAAGTACATACATAAAATACATTTGGAAAAACCTTGAAGCCAAAAAAACAATAAACAAACGATCACACGATAGAGACCTGTAGGTACTCGTCGAGTTCGACTTGTCCGTTCATGTTAGTGTCGATTTCTTTCAGTATTTCGTGCAACTGTTCCCCGGTGACCTCCTCGCCGTAGTTCTGTGAACCATACCCCACATCAACAAGCGTGGACATGACACGTGATATCAGCGGTACTGAATCTTTGTCATAGTTCAATTATTGTTAGGTGTTACACTTATTTCGAGACGTGAACTATGTATATGTGTGGGTGCATGATAGAAGTGGCACCAACGCTTTTAGTACACTGACTTATGTCTACTTCTTTGCTACATTACTACTAATTATTGTCATTTTAGCCTTATCCCAACTCTATTGGAAACAGCCCCCCAATATGGAATTTCATACGAAGCTACTGCAATCAGACATTTGACACGGACAGGGCTATTAGTGAAAGAAGATTTGCTATATTTAAAAAATACAATTAGCACATTATTCATTATGCAGCGGCTTCTAGTTCCGAACTAATTAACTAGGCTTGTGTTAGGGTCCATGGTTGGTAGGTACACTACACAGTTTTTTTTTTTTTGTATTTATACATAGAATCATCCATAACTCCGGTACAAATGATGCACATCACACAAACATTTGCCCCTACCGGGTTTCGGACTATAGCGTGGCGCTAATCGGCTCGTCTAAATAATACAATGGAGACAAATGAAACAATAAGAAATGACACGAGGTTACAAAAACGAATCGTATACTTCGCCTTTACTGTCAGTGTAATAAAGGCGTAAGGCGACGCATATTTCTTGCTTTAATTGGTTGAATTCCATTCAAACAGCTAATCTGCAAATGCACTCACACAAATGCAAGGCTCTTATCTCGCTGCGTCACTTAGGCGCGTTTACAGTAAGCTTTTAAACAAGAAGCTGTCAATTAAAACAATAATTTAGTGGCTATAACAAAGATTCTGTGCAACTTATTAATATATTTGGATTGAAATTATGCATATAAAAATTATTCCAACAATTTTTTTTTCAACACAGCCTAATTGGTCTTGTACTAAATTGATTCCATATATCTGCATAATTTCAAAGCAAGTTCCCATTGGACATGGACCACAGCGCAATGACGTCTACCCAGCTTATACCCGTTAAACTCTCTACCTGAAGATAATCCTGTAATTCCAGTTGTCCATGGTAAGTGACGTCAATTTCAGACAAAATGGCGCTTAATTCCGTGTCGCTAGGTTTCAGCCCCATACTCTAGAATCGGCATTGTTAGTTTAAAAAACACGTGTTTTTCTCTTGTCTCAAACTATTATTTTTTTCACTTATACTACTATTCGCGTCTATTCGTCGCGATATTTGTCTGATATATCATTTTCTTACAATTTGGAAGTCCTGCCCTAAAATACTCTTGACTTGGGAATCGAAACCAAGACCGTAATACCACAAGCCATTATTGAATATTATAATGTTATTAGATTTGTATTGCACAATATCTTATCTATCAAACTGATTAAGTAAACCTCCTTGTTGTCAATGGAAATCTCATAAGCTCGAGGGCATTATGGTTGTTGCGGTTTATTGTAGCAATGAATCACCAGAAAACTTTGAATTCGTACCAATATTTACAAACCGACATCATAATCAAATTAATGAGTATCATGTCAATCTTGACACAAAAATCTCTTATTAAAATGAATCTAAGTATAGCTATGACCTACGTAGACTTCAGTATTGTAAATACCTTAAGACTTCTCCTGATGTCATTGATGGAGACGAACCCTTTCCTGTCCTTGTCGATGATCTGGAACCGTTTGATGTAGGTCTGAATCTCATCCTTGCTGAGGTTGATGGGGATCTTGTCGCGACTGGCGCGGTTCACCATCTGGCCCATCTCGTTTGCTAAAAATTCGCCCGCTTCTTTGATTTGTTTCTGGAAAAAATTTAAGTGTTGTGTTATGCGTGGTAGATATTGGTAGCTCAAAAGTGAAAAGTATTCTCGAATGCCATTTTTTTTCTAGTACTGAGTAGAATTTTTACGTGCATTGTAGGTACTTAATTACTGATATTGTTTTACATAATTATTAATGAAAGTCTGCCAATAATCCTATAGAATATTAATACTCGTTGTACTACAATCTCCTATTTTGTGAATAAAGTTTATTATTATTATTATTATAATCTAAAATGTGAGTAAATTTATACAGTCTGCCCGCAACCACTGTAAAGGATCCAAAATGGCGCGTAGCGGGATGAAATAATATCAATAGGTATACCGCGATGAAAAATAAAATAAGGACCTACCTAGTGTCATCTCAAGGTATAATATTCACACACTTACTTATATTCTAATATAAATATTTAAAGTTTGAACAATATAATTATGTAAGATTAATTTGGTACAAGAATCGTTGAAACTACCTTCTTTTCGGCGTCGCTCCAGTTGAGTTCCTCGGCCATGATGTCGACGATGGTGGGCAGCGCCTCGGCCGCGGCCTGCACGTTGAGGAAGGCGAGCCGCAGTCTTCGCGCGATCATGTCCACCGCCGTGCACGCATACTCGCGACAACCGTACCTTTACGAACCAGTAACGATCACCAGTTATTAAGTTAAATATATGCACTACAGGCTATCTCATGCACCATCTCGAAGAACAGGTTGCACGCGACATATTGATGAATATATTCATTATGTAACGTTTTGTGTAGAGAATAAATAACAAACATTTTTGTAAGATTATTTGGCAATTACCTCGCGTTGGTCTAGTGGCCCTAAACTCAAGTTTTGTGTGAGTGGTCCTAGTTTCAGTAGTCAACTACTGAGCTTGTAATTTTGGGTACGAATCCATATTCTAGTCTAGGTGTTAAATATTCATTATAGGTGCCGCCCCTATTTAAATACTTTTGGCTAACTAACTGAAAGTTTCACAAAATTTGGCCAACAGACAAGCTGAGTGGGCTATCAGTAACTTACCTGATTTCGGCATCAATGTACGGGAACTCGGGATGTACTTTCTTGCCAATAATCGGCCACCGTTTGCCAGTCATCGCCGCCATCTTAGCGACCGCGAATGCTCTGTCACCGTAAGACTTGGCTAAGTGTTGTGCTACCTGAAATTCATAAATAAGTAATAAAATACTTATCCCCTACGGTACGCCCAAATACGAATTGTCTCACAAAAATTGAGGTTTTTCAGAATCTTTCCCCAAGACATTCTGCCAATAATTATAAGGGATCGAAAACTTACTTTCGATGAACATTATCTGGATTACTACTGGTGTTGCTAAAGTCCATATCAATATGTAAACTTAATGACCGTCGTACGGAATGTAGGACAGAACCTTCTACTTCTTTACCATTTTAGTGATATAAAGAATACTCACTTCCATCTCGAGACCGAAGTCCTGCACTAATCTAATGTACATGGTAGGCGTCCATCCGTGCGCTCCCTCTATTAAGAACCCGTCTGTCTGGCAGTCCTTGAACAGCGGCTTCAGGTTGGCGCCTGAAACACATGGTATGATGTCAGTTTTGTCGTTTACATACATAAACACTCTCGGTACATGAGGCACGAGTCGAGGCTTGGCTTTAGCTTGGTTTTTAGAAATAAAGAGCTCAGTTTTTATATTTTTTTATTTGAATTTATTTAGTAACAAATCACGAATCTGATTTTATATTCAATCCAATAAACAACACCGTTATTTTTTTTACTTCACATGCTGCATCCAGACCCTTCCTTACGCATTGGGAATAATGTCGTTGGCATGTATAAAAAAAAATTAGAACAGTAACAACTATCCCCTCGCTTTATGTGCGTAAAGTTAGGGGATCCAAAGATCGTTGTAAAATATTGTGCTCGAGTATGACATTCAACGCCAAATTAAGATCCCCTTTAACATACTTTATATGAATAAAGATAGACATTTTTTTATATTCTCGTTGTAATATTGATACTAGGAATTTTTCGCCTAAAATTTGCGCTCAAAGTAGGCAGTCAGTCAGTAATTGATCTAATAGCTTAAAAAATACAACTTTATCCCACACTAAGATTTTCTTCTGTCGTGAGTGAGGTTATAAATACAATTTTTTCACGTACACAAAAGCCCAGACCTGGAAAAAACTTCCTGGAGGTCGTACAAATATGCGTCCCGTGCGGAGATCGCGAACCTTGACGCAAAATCCGATCCGCTACCCGGCTGCTACGCTATTACGTCAATAGAGGCGTCGACGTCGTCGCTTTGTATACAAGATTATCATCATAATCAACCCACTATTGTCTACTGCTGGGCACGTGTCTCCTCTGATTTGAGAGGGACGTACAAGATTATACTCACTCTCAATAGCAGCGTCGATGGTTTCAGCGGCCATGGAGCGGTAGGTGGTCCACTTGCCGCCCGCGATGGTGACGAGGCCGGCCGGCGACACGTGCACGATGTGGTTACGCGCCAGCGACTGCGTGTCCGGCTTGTTCGGGTCCGACACCAACGGACGAATGCCCGACCATGCCGACAGTACATCACCGCGACGTACTATAACGAATAACATTAGTTATGTGTCTTTTTAGGAGCCATCTTAATTTCTCTATTCAACCATAACATGACATAAAATAGGTTATTTTGTTGTACGACAAAAGTGACAAACAAATTTACGGCCCGCCTGATAGTAAGCGGTTACCGTAGCCTGTTGCCGACCCGTAAGATTTTCATATGCGTGATGTGTGTGCTGATTGTGATAAGTAGCTAATTCATGTGTCATTAAAGATACTGAATAACAATGAATGGTATTAGATACAAACCTTCAACATCAGGGTTAAGATAGTTCTTGACTTCTTGTAGGATAAAGAGGATCTCGTCTTCAGTGGGCTTGGGGTTGTGTGTTACTTTGCAGGGCAGGTCCGTGGTACCGGCGATGGTGCCCTTCAACCACGGTAGGAAGAAGATCACGCGTCCATCTGAAGTGGCAGGGTCGAGGAGACCCATGTGTTCGGGACTGAAAAGAATATCTTGTGTTAATAGTAATGTAAAATCAAAATCAAAATATTTTATTTGTTAAACATAGGTATTATGTATGTAATAACCATTATTGAAATAAAACTAGTGTGGGGCAACGTAAAAAAAAACTACTCATTACAGATTTTATTTTATAGGTATCATCATCATCATCAACCCATTAATGTCCCACTGCTGGGCACGGGTCTCCTCTCAATTGAGAGGGATTAGGCTATAGTCCACCTCGCTAGCCTACACCTAACTTTTATTTTACCTTTTATTAATAACGTAGGTAAGTACTTGGTACTCATTTCATCTCTTCAATATTAACATTCCGGAAATTAAAAATAATACATAATGTAGTAGTAGTAGTATATAGGTAGCCATAAATACCTGTAATATCCAGGCAACACGATGTGAACACCGGAGGAGGGGCAGCAGATGTCCTTCACGGTGGAGTCGTCCATCTTGCGGATGCTGTCAGTGAAAGGACCGGTCGCGTTGATGATGCACTTCGCCTTAATATCCCACTCCTTGCCCGTAATCTCATCCTGCGAACATTGAAGCATATGTTATTTTGCTATAATATATATAAAAAACGTTAGGGCACAATCGAGACGGTGGCAAAGCTTTCGGTTTCTGCGACACTGACTATGAGTATGATGGAAATCACATGGAATGAATAAGAGAAATATAAAATTATACAAGTGATATTAGATATAGATGTTCTGGGTTTGGGTGTAGTGAAAAAATTGAATCCAAGATATATATGAGAAAATTCTTTGTATTTCATTTTATATTTTGTTATTAATCTGTATAAATATTTATATTATATTTATTCTTGCAATTCTGGGCTGAATTAGGGCTGCATTTTGCCCAACAATGGACACGAGCACAAGAGCTTACATATAAAATATTCTTGGTTGTCTTTTGAAAGAAGCAGATTTTACTGATAGATAGTCCTTACCTTTAGCCTGGCTCCGCTGAGCTTGCCAGCGGTCTTGTACAGCTTGGTGACGCTGACGTGGTTGGCGATGGTGGCGCCATGTCGAGCGGCAGTCAACGCAATCGCTAAGTTCATGCGCGCATCGTCTTGCTGACCTAGGTACCACAATGTTTAATTAAAATTGAATACAAGGCAAGTATTTGCTGTCAAAGGCAAATATCTTTTCTTATCTCGAATTAAAAAGAACCAAAGCAGGTATAATCTGAAGTTATTTAATCACAGGTTTTAGTAATAAAAAGTTGTAATCAATTTTCTAAATTCCACCTGCGCAGTGCCTGAACAATCGCGGTTTTATGGTAAACCATGATCTGACTTTTAATGACTACCTAACTGAGAAATAACGCTGAAATTATTGGATGAATCATGGAGATACTTGGTCGAGTCTAACAATATAGAAAGTTGTTTTGAATGACTTTCATACTCTGCACTGGTGTCTGCTGTCATGCTATCATTGCCAAATTGTCCGCAATCACTCCTCTTGTAGATTGATTTCTATATAATAATATCGATCCATCATTATTTCATACGTTTTATAAGTACATCTATATAAATACGTTTGGCCTAACTTTTAGTCTAAATTCTAGTCATGACTTTCGAGTATATAGGCACTTTTATAAGACTATGCACGATAAAGAGCCAAGCTAATTGAAGTCGCTCTTATCTTCAACATGATAAAGTATCATAAAGTACTTATGACATACTTCCTTGTTTACATAGTAACGAGTTGGTTTATCATGACCATGACATTACTACCTATGTGTTGCGTAGATTATTGCTAATATTTATTAACTGGATGATTTATTACAAACTGTACAGCATTTAGAGGGTAAACTGTAGTGATAAGATATTATTATAACTTTGGCCTCGAACTCAGATGAAAGTCGAATGATATAGGCTTCTTCTCACTTATAAGGAGTGTACCTACTTTATTGCTTTTTCGCCAAATATAAATCAATACATAATTAATCGTGGCTTTTGTTCATAGTTATAGTTGAGAACGCCACCACTGTCATAATATTGTCTCGTGTAGGTACACCAACGAGGATGGTTTTATAGTCTTTGAGGTACACCAACGACGCAATGCATTATTTTTGTGCGAATTCTCAAAAAACTACATAATATTGTTGCGGTATACAGGAGGAGCATATGCGTGCGTATGTAATGTTTAAAATGAGCGCTAAGCAAAAGGTTTACTAAAAATTCGTGAACACAAAATACCCAGTTATTACGATGCATACCAACCAGTTTAAATTTAGCACATTATCATAATCTATGAGTGTAATTTTGTAGGTAAGGCCTTGAAGTTGCCGCTTACAATCGGCGCCGTAATCTTAACGAAACTCACCGTCATAATATACGATGCCACCGCAAAGGTTGTCAGACTTCAACATAGGGAACAGTTCAAGGGTATTCTTCTTGGATAAGTAGTATGAGCTCTTCACGTTTCTGTCACCAGCAACCAGATCGTACATCTTAATACCGAACCAGTAGTAGGGCACTTGCCACCATCTGGAAATTGTCACACAATTAGTTATCAGGCGACCTATGTATTATATAACTTTTAGGCAAGTCAGACCATGGACGCTTTAATGGAACAGATAAAAAAGAACATTATGAAATCTATAAAAAAAAAAAGTTTTATTTCAATATTATTTTCATGTAAGTGTAAGAAATGATGACTATTTGTTCGATCATAAACAATTTTAACCTTCATTCAAAGCACATCTTGGTCAGTGCATAGAAAATGTCCAACTACTAAGAGACGAAAATCAAAATAGGTTTTACATTTGTGTTAACGGAAAAAGAAACGCAAGTCAATAATCACCTCGCTTTTGTTTGAAGCAGTCGGATAATAAACAAAGATAATCTCGTCTCACAATACACAAACAAAATCAGTGCCAAGGATCTGATTGTAAACAGGGCAACCCCATATTGGCCAAATCGAATGTAGATAAGTCTCAAATAATGCATGTGCAGTGCCAAGAAGTTTTTTCACAATCATTTATTTATAGCATGTGTTATCGAAGTAGGTATGTACCTATAAGTAAGACCTAAAATACACAGTCCGTTTATTCTTACAAATTTAAATTGAACTGCATGAGTATAGAATTGATTTAGGAAGCAAAATAAATATTTCCGTTCTTACAAATATTGCAGTGTCCGAGCGAATAACTTCTTTTGTGTAAACAAACATTTTTGTGGCCTATGTATATGTAATTTAGGGTCTGAACCAACGATACAAAAGGGAATTTTATGGCAACGTTTTGATAAAGAGAAACATCCAGACTCCGAGCTCTGTTTAATAACAAATAGTCATTGATTTATTAAATCAATGCAAATAGTACATTCATTACAAGTATGAGGATAAAAATCTTACTTATAAACGGGCAGCAATATAGGTAACGGCCTGGTCAAGTGTGGTGCCACTTCCAGCATGTTGGCTCTTTCGTGCAACGCCTCCTTCACCATCTTGTACTGTTCGTAGTCGAGCTGCATGATAGCCTTCTGTAGGTAGCGCACTCCTCCGTGGATGAGCTTGGTACTGCGACTTGAAGTGCCGCTGGCAAAGTCGTCTGCCTCCACCAGGGCTGTTCTAAGTCCTGATGAAAAACAAACCAGTTAATGTTGAAACGTATAAAATAGCTCTAAGACGTATCGTATTTATCGGCCGTCACCGTAATCGTTAGTGGTAGGGACTCCGAAATCTTTAAGTCCTGACCATCAGAATCTGGGTAGACTAAAAACTTTCTGAATACTTGGTTTTCACAGACGTTCGATAACATACCTCAAAAAACTACTTTTTACGGATTTTACCACGATAAAATCCGTAAAAAGTAGTTTTATTTTCAATATCTAATATTAGCGTAAGTGTAAAAAATCAATATAGAACAGTTGTATATTAAATTTAATACAAAATTCTCGTTATAAAATAGCTTGCATAAAGTTGCAAACAACTGAGGTGAAAAACTGTGAAGAGACAATTTTTTTTATTAAGCTTAGGTACTTTAGATTACGTTTGACTTCTTACTATCAAAATTACAATTGACGACCTTTCAATATGTAAGCAAAAAGATTGAGTGAACTGGAAATGACCTTCCGATGCCAAACCAAACTGAATTATCAGCTAAGTTGGCCTAAGACTAAGACTAGTTTTTGCAGTCGGCCGATCGTCCGTCTATGTTAGGGAATCGGGAATCCATAAAACATTTACGTAATCGGTCGGTACCACAATGTACCCGATACCAAAGAGTTTCCTATACTATGTAAGTGTGCGTACTTACCTACTGTAGATCGTACAGATACTCTTCCATGCAAGGATCGAACTTGCGAATCGTGGCATATAATCGTAATGGCAATATCAGCGGCTAACTTAACTTTAAAAAGTATTAAAAACTAAGTTAAATATCTAAGTTTAAGTTTAGTCTGCAGTCTGCACTAAGTCTAACTAAGGTACTTGATACAAATAAGGCCTATGCTCAAATAAGGCCTATAGTGCGAAAAAGTCGTTTAATGTATTTACATCAAATATATATTGCACGAACGTATAGACTACACCTCCACAACTCGGCAAATAGTGCGCGAGAGGCCCGCTCACGCTCACAGCGCCAGTTTTCGTCGGTCGTTCGTGGACGATGGCCGTTTTCATTGCGTGTTATTAATTTGTCGTAATTTCTATCGTATTTTATTTGGGTATTTTTTAGAGTTTTATTTCAAGTTATGTACACGGTTTACATTATAACTCATCGAAAAGGTAACTATGACTTTATTTTGTATTATTTAGGATATGTGAATTAATTATTGCGTATAACATGTATGAGGTATATGATAATAAATAAGGCCTACTTTTTTAATAGGCCTTATTTCGTACCAGGCCTTGTTAGAAATTCTGTTGAATTTTAGCTTTATTGCGTTTTTTACAGATTGATTCCTGTCAGTATGTCTCCTCGAAAACGGGCTACGTGGTCTGATGAAAGCTTGAGA
Organism: Craniophora ligustri; assembly: GCA_905163465.1. NCBI lineage: Eukaryota > Metazoa > Arthropoda > Insecta > Lepidoptera > Noctuidae > Craniophora > Craniophora ligustri. The sequence continues at coordinate 3,930,114 of LR990956.1, forward strand.
GCGGCAGTTAATAATGTACGTTCTGGACGTAGATTACGCTATTGGTGTTATTTTCTGAGGCCTTATTTTGTTACCTTGTTTAAATAAGGCCTACAAAAAATTATTCATTTTTAAATATTTAATAATATTTTTGAGAAAATATTTTCGTTTTCTAATAATTGTTTGAATAGATATGTTGTTTTTTATAGTATTCTTTATTTCTTGTTAATATACGACTTCAAGTCTGACTAGCAATTTAAGTATAATATTTAATCACATAAATTAAAAAGTTGTACATGGATCTCATGAAAACGTGATAAAAAACTCAGAAATACATAATTTTATAATGATTGATAGTTTAATAACAATATTCCTATACTTTAAATATGTAGGCTTAATTAAGTCACTAGTTTTTAAAAAGGCCTAAAGCTAAGGTTTTACAATTATCTCATTTTAGTTGATTTTTGATTGAAGATTATATAATGTTTACTTAATTCATAATAAAATATTAACCAAAAAAGAAGTCCACGCTTTTATTTATCACCTTCTTCGAATAATTTATCAAATTTTGAGTGTTTGAAATTAGGTAGGCCTTATTTGTATCACTTACCTTATCACTCTTATCAAACGCGAGCTCTGTCTGAAGCATTTAATTATGTAATATCTACACCCGATGATATTTTTTTTGATGACGTAGGTACTACGATAGCGACTCAATTTCGCTAATATTCGAGTAATAAATTATAGTTTAAAAAAAACGAATAAATCAGTTTTCATATAAAGCGGGATGTTTAACATTAAATATTACAAGTATATATAGCTTTTTACAAAAGTAGAGTTATTTTGGAAATGTAGTCAACTGTTTCTTGCTTTCAATTTGATCAGATGTCTTTTGAAATTGTCAAATAATACGTTTATAGATTCTGCTGCATATAAATGTACATACATACACCCAACCCGAGCTAATAATACCGAATAAAAAGAGTTCAAACTGAGATGCAATTCTCTACGGTGACGAATTTATCATTGTGTATACCTACCTACCATTTCGAAACAGGCAACTACTTAAGGTAATTTTACTTGCCTCTTGTGCAGGCATCTAGAGCGCACCCCACGCCGGTGGCGCCACCTCCAATGATGAGGATGTCGTAGGCTTCTCCGGACTGTAAGGCAGTCACCTGGTGGGTGCGGGTCGGCAGAGGTCGCTTCTTACGCTCTGTCCTAGCTGATACTACTGGTTTATACCAGTTCTGAAAATAAATTATATGATTACCATAACCCAAGACTTTGATATTCGTTGACTATAACACAATATAGCATACTGCTAACTTAGCTTTTATTCTCCAAAAAGCAAATTTCTTTAAATCCAAATGATCTGTATCTAGGATAATCCACTAGATCTGCCAGTGATACACGCGACAGATATTAAGACTGGCACAGGGAAGAGCAGTGTTATCTGGTCCCCTAGATAATGAGGGTTTCCTCGCGTAGGTAGATACGTACCACGGGTGAGTCATCGGCCGCTACCGCCCACGCCGTGAGCGCTGCGCCCGCGACGCCCGCCGCGCCACCGATCAGCAATCTTCTGCGAGACATTATTCTGAAAAACAAGTATTACGTTCAAGTATTACTGGAAATGCAAGTGTTGAAACGGACGTTATCATCCACATCTAAGCTCTTAGTCGATAAGTTTAACGCTCATTGCCATTCGTTTACAAACAGTTACAGTGGTCATTATCTATATTGTCGACTCGTAATCTCACTTTACTTAATTTTCCTCGCTCGTTAATTGAGGTTTACTGAACGTCGCTGGTGACTGCAAGGTCCAAAGAGAATAAAATAACGTTCTTATAGGAAACCATAAGACACCGCGGGATTTGCACCAAGGGCTCTAGGTGCGCCCAGTGCGGAAAATTTTCAGAAGCTATAAAATTCGAATATTTAGATAAAACAAATGCGAACAAAATTTTTTAGAATTCTAATTCTAAAATATATTGTTCGCATTTGTTTTATTTTAGATTTTATGATAATCTAACCTAATATAGACTTAAATTTAATAAAGCCAATCCTATACTAACTTTAATTTAAGGTTCAATTGATGACAATAATCTGAACTGATCATAGAGCAAAGCAACTTTTATGCCAGACACAGCACGCAGGGGGTAGCTATTACCATCCGGCAAGCCATATATGGGTTCTATAGGCAATTCCTATGTATAATTCTATACAGATTCATAGAAGATTTTTTACCACTCCTGAAATTATACGATCTATGCTTGGATGCACATGTTGTTATGACTACATAAACATCTCAGAAGTGCAATTGCAAGGTGGTGTAACATCCTTTTGATAATAATTAAGACGACCTTCTATAGTCGTTGAAATAACACACGTTTTTATTAAGGTACTGTTCCAATGTGCTTGTGTTGCGATGACATTTTTTCTATTTTAGCTAAAGGTACATTCCAAGTAAAAACCGACGTATGTGTAAATACAATGCAAAATGTAATTACCTTTCCATATTAAAATTAGGGTGAAATTAAAAGCGCACAAGGGTTCGCAACGACCTATCTCCCTTCTTCCAATGAAAATGTAAATCGGATTTTTAAGTTAACCTGTCAGTTGAAACAAATGTCCTCCCATACCTACTCTGCAACTGAAAATAGGTCATAAAATGCAGGGGAGTGAAAGAGGCAGCACAATATAATTATATATTTTTGGACTCCGTATACATAATTGCTTTTATTTCATAATAATTTTGTTTTTGCCACAAATGGTTTTTCCATGACCATGATGATATAAATACGAATTAACAATTTTCCTCCCTTAAAGGCTCTGATTTGCGATTGTAAAAATAGAAGGCATAAATAACTTTTTGTGGTATTTTTTTATCATATTGGGCGCTGACCAAAGTATTTGATATTATTTTTGACTTGATACCTCATACCTTTATTATAATAGATTTTTTAAATGGTTCTGTTTTTATTAAATTACTTATTCATAATAAAACGGTAGATTGGCATTTCACCATTCATATTTCATGTAGGTACACCGCTCATAATAAAGTGTCTATGCACAATTAATCGCATTGAAGATTTCTAAGTTACATGAATCGGAAAACAGAAGCTGGTAGGGGTAAACTCCCTGGTATCATAGAAAAGGAAGTTAAACGCTTCATGGATATCAGAATAAAAAAAATGGGTATATTTTTAGGGTTCCGTACCTCAAGAGGACAAAACAGAACCCTTATAAGATCACTTTGTTGTCCGTCTGTCTGTCTGTCTGTCTGTCCGCCGTCCATCTGTCTGTCTGTCAAGACCATTTATTTCGGAAATACGTGGAGGTATCAAATTGAAATTTAAACCGTATACTCAAGTCTACGGTCCCTTGAAGTTGTGAAAAAATCAATCTTCTAAGTTTACGTAAAAAAAAGATACAGCCGTTTAATCAGCAAAAAACGCATTTTTCGACACTCTCAAGGGAATCAAAACTCATAGGGTACTTCCCGTTGACCTAAAACTATGAAATTTGGTATTTAACATCGTAACAGACCAACAATACAAGGAAAAATCTCAAAACTGTACATTTGTAACTAAATCTTAATTAATATGGGGTCTGAATTTTGTTATAGGAATCTAAATTTCTAGTAGTTCAAATGGGGTATCATATGAAAGAGCTTGATGTGCATATTGTAAAATAAATTTTATTTATTTTTTCTGACGCATTATTAATATATTTATCAATGACATTGATAAATAGTATATTTATTAAAATAAAAGTACAAAATACAGCAATCCGCCATGATAAGTCGAATGTCAGTTTTGAAACACCTACGTCGAGTACTGATTATTTGATTTTTACTTCCGTTTAGGGATAAGGCAAAGGCTTTTAGGCAATACAACCAAGTATTGTACTCCAGTAATTTTATAATTTATTTATGATGGTGATTTTTTTGTGTGGAACGTAAATATATAATTTGTTGAGAGTTTTTTTTGAGAGATTGAGAGTATTTATTGCATTACCACTTATATAATTTAGAGTTCATATTTAACACGCTAAATATATTAGTTTATTAACACCTAATGTTTAGTGTTGATATATGTATATCAACACAACATTTCTATGTAGAAATGACGTCACAGGCAGACGCCAGCGAGCGTTTTGGCGTGAATTTTGAACATAAAATTAAAATCTCAATTTCATTAATATTCAAAAATCAAATAAGGCGAATCGATTGTTTAAAATCTTAATCAGTACGGGTACAACTACGGGGTACAACGTCCTGATTAAGATTTTAATACAATCGATTTCCGTATAAAATATTAGTGTAATAAGATGTTTGAAACAACACCGATTTTGATATCAAAAATAAATAAAAATAAAGCCAATAACAATATCATTGTTTCGTGACATTTTCAATGAAAATAAGATAGGTAAATGAAACACTCAATAAGTTAATCTATTTCATTTTATTGTATGTAGGTCGGTAGTCTCAATACACACATTAGAAAAAATGGGCATCCCTAGTATTGACAGGCGATAGTAAAGAAATGGCGTACTTTTAATCGGAAACTTAAAAGTACTAATTATTATTCAAAAAACTATCTCACGTCAAAAGTAATTAAATCTGTATCAAAAAATATATTTTTAATTTAGATATTTCATGCTATTTCGCTTTTCGAGATACAAGCCATTTGTCAAGGTACTGTCCTTTATTAGATAAATAAAAGTACTATTTATCAATTAAATTTAATATTTATTTATTTTTATAAACTATTTATTTAATTCTGTAACTAAACACAATCCTAAATAGGTACCTACTATTAAATAAAGAAATGGAAATTAATCATCTTTACTTATAGAGTATATTTTTATAATGACAAGCTGCAAAATTAACAACGTTGCTTGGCAACGGTGTCAACGATCACAGTATGCATCAGGCATCAGGTACCTTCTCGTACTTATTAATAAAATAAATAATATCTCTGGACTATATGACATAGCGCCATCTACTTCCGAGCTAAGTAACGAGACTTGTGTTACGGATACTAGTTGGTTGATATAATACATATATATAGGTTTTTTTTGTAAATACATACATAATACAAATATATATATCCATCAATAGGATACAAATGTTTATGCTCATCACACAGAAGGCAGTGTTAACTACCGCCGGTCTAAGTGGGTCGTCAAATAGTAATAGTAGGTATATTTTAATAGGATATTAAAAAAACATACGTCACGTTTAATTTTAACGTTATAGCAAACTTCAACTAAAATACGTATACGTATTAATAATTAAAATAGGTATCTATCAAACAATTTATCATACAAAGCAATTGAAGAATATTACATAAATATAAAGGCTACTCGAAACGGACTAGGTAAGAGGATCCAACGATTTCAATCCAAGTTTCCTCCAAATCTTGCTATGTTAATATTTTCGCGTCCTTTTAAAAACAGTTACAACATTTTTAAAATGTCAACTTGATGATAATTAATTCATTATAATAAACAGCTTGTAGACATGTGCTCTTTTTTCGTTTAAGATGTCCTCTGCGCCCACTTTGATGATCTTATATTTAAATTTGGTACGGAACCCTCGGTGGGCGAGTCCGACTCGCACTTGTCCGGTTTTTTTGTATACTCAACCGATAAAACTGTCTTTATTATAAATCATTTTTTTTTGTGTCTAGTCATGAACTAAGCGTTAAATTAGGTTTCATCGTAGCATAAGAACTATACCATCTTGAGACATCTTGCTTTACATTCAGTTTGCCTTTAAGTGACGTTCCACCTATCAAATCACGGAATGGCATAGTAAATCGTCTATCGTCTCAATTGAAATAATTTATCACCCTTTCAACATAAAGTGCCACTTATTACTATCAGTATATAAACCATTGGGATTACAATATTATTTAATGTGATAGATGTTGAATGCCAGGTCTATAAGTCATGAGCAAAGGAGTTCGAAACATAGCAACTCATCTTTAAATTTGGGCCCAATTAAAGCTCTGGATTCGAGCTCTAGGTAAATAGGCGTGATGATGTGTGTATATTACGTTATAAACTTACGCAACGATAATAATCAGGCACCACGTTTTTGCACGCGCTGATTACAAAAAATGGGCTAGGTAAATATTAAAAAATAATCTGTCTATATCTCTGTCTACTGTACAGCCTAGACATCAATGTCGTGATAATGACAAAGATAGCGGCTGAGATTTCCCGTCTGCACGAGTGCACATTTTGTCTTGTCATCGTTTATCAAATTTACACCTGGTAAATGATTAATGAAATAAATGCATAAAGACTTTCTTCGTACACTCATCTTCATCAATAGGTTAATGCACTTATCGTTAGCAATCAACGAGTATCTAACCATTTTTATAGTAGGTTTTATAGTCTTTGTTAGAAATTAGCAATCATGGAGGGAGAGGGAGTAGTGGTAGCCTAGTGGCGTTACGAGTGGACTGAGATGTCAAAGGTCTCGACTTCAAATTTAAGGCTCTACCTCTGACTTTTCGGAAGTTATGTGCGTATTTATTACAAGCTTAAACGGTGAAGGAAAATATTGTGAGGGAACCTGCATGCTTGAGAAATTCTCGATCGCATGTGTGTGACGGAGTGGACTATAGCCTACTCAAATGAGTGGAGACGCGCGCTTAGCAGTGGGACAATAATGGGTTGATGATGATATCAATATGATGTTGTAAGCGAAATCGATTCCTGGGCTTTGTGTTTGAACCATGCTATAAAATTATATCTAAGATAATTCTAATCGGATTCTGCGAGCACAAAATTTGTGCTCGCAGTAAATAGGAAGCGATGCGCTCTATTTTATGTTCTACTAGCTGATTTCCGCGACTTCGACCGCGTGCAATTTAACTAAAAAAATAAAAGTTTCATATTAACTTTGCACCCCCGTTTTACCCTTCTTAAATCCTTTCTTAGCGGATGCCTACGTCATAACATCTACCTGCATGCCAAATTACAGCCCGATCCGTCCAGTGATTTGGGATGTGCGTTGATAGATCACTATGTCAGTCAGTCAGTCGCCTTTGAGTTATATTTATTTAGATTATTGCCTAGTGATTATTTGTGTCCAACTTATCCTATTTTGATAAAAAAATATTATATAAATAATAAATATACCAAATATTATTTATTTATTTATTATTTATATTACAACGCAAAGTCACAACGTTACGCAGGAAAATTTTCCCTTCAATATAATATTCGCAGATATAATAGAATGTTTTTACTAATTTCACGCCGGATTAAGATATCATAAAGTGATGATTTTATATAGGCTCCTATTATCAAAAAAATACGTTAGACAATATTCGTATCTACCACGGAGGTATCACGCGTGGATGGCGAGGTGCCTGTGCCTTATCCATGCCGCGCCGGCAGGCAGGCATGCATGGCAGGCATGGCACAACGCGTCAGCCATGCCATGATAATACAGATATTCCGATATGTGATATACAATAGCTTATCTGATATTATTAGTCTAATAAATTAGTTAGCGCGCTGTGTTGCCGGGTGCTAACGTGAACGTAAAACTGTTACTCATTTTTACGTCGGCATTTTTTTATCCCACGTGACCTGGTGATTTAATGATAAAATTTGTTAATAGCCGATCACCTGATCTAAGGAAGACTGAATAGTATGATAACTGAAGAGTAGGACAGTTCAAACAAATCCTTACTCAATGAAGCTAACCGTTTTTGTGGACATTTATAATACAACAGTTAATACATACTATTAATTTATTTTAGGAACGTATACATAACCTTACTTTACAATTTTACATGCCTGCCTAACAACTGAAATGATAATAAAAAAAGAAAACTCGGAAGTTGGCAACCTTCCATGACGACTTTTCCAAACAAATTATTCCACGAGTAGTCTGTGTAGGTACTGGATGTATTCCTGAGATTTAAAAATATAACTAGGTTTATACAATATGTATAGTTTCTGAGTTATTTAATTTTGTTCTATAAATAATAACAAACATAGCTTGTTGAGTTTGTCTGAACAAACTAGAAGAAAAAAAGTTTGTGGAATGGTCTTCTAAGGAGCCTGTTAGTAGGTAGATGACTGATGTCAAAAACTATTGTAATATACCTACTTAATTCTTAGTAGAACCTATAGGGATGTGGTCCACGGGTAGTTTTATGGACCTAATTGTTGTACGCCAAACGTAAATGTAATCTTAACAAATGCCCACTACAAAAACGTGAAATCCATGTATTATGATCCGTTTACCATGATTCAAATCTTATCTTCAAATAACTTAACAATAATATAACTCTTACAATAAACATTTATTGCGAAGTAGAATGACAAACATAAAAACCTAAAGACCGTTTTTTCCTGTTGTCATAATGTAAACAATCTTTATCACAATGACTTATAATCAAGTTAAATAAAAGTGATGTAAATTATGGCATAACTTATTGTCAAGTCAATACAAAGTATATTTATCTAAAGGACAATATAACGTTTAGTGGTAGTAACTGAAGTATAATAAATAAAATACGAAGTCTAACAAAGGCAAGTCGATTGTCATAATCGAGACTTGGTGTTGAACAGAGTCGCTCGTGCGTAGCCTACCCAGTAAAAACCGTTTTAGATTTCTTAAAATAGGGGAGTTACCAAACTGAAAGCAAGCGGAATTCCCATCCCGTCAGAATAATCACTGCCCTAATGAGCTCTGGCAACCTTACTCACTCGCAGTAACACAACTTTCGTTCATTCACTGCACTGTGGTGTTCTGTAAGGCGGAGGTCCAGTCGGCCAGCTCTATTTGAGCGAGAAATCTCACTTTGCCCTATCTCTCTAACAAAGTATATCAGGCAAAATAAAATATAATTTATAAATTCAAAGTTCATTGAAGAATTTAAATTGGCTCGTTTTGAACGTCGGCAATAAAAACAGCCTCCAATTCCCAAAAATACCTGTTTTCGCCGCTTCTTGGTGGGATGAAGAAGCGGTGCACTAAACCCCCCAGTAACACATTTCTGTGTGTTTAATAAATAAATTACTCCATATAATACTATAAATAATAAATCTATTTATTATGGAGTTTATTTGGTACCTACCTACTTGAGCTAGCGTTCATCCATCTACACATTCAGACATTACATATAACGTTTATTAATCAATTTATTTCACGAGGCTCGGTGTTTACCCAATAGGTATTACCTATATACCTATTTACCTATATAACCGTGATGGGGATAAAGGATTCATTTCCTCTGAGCTATGATTGCAATAGTTATCCTTTTGTATATCCAACGACTAATATACCTACACTCATAGAAAATCCAATCATACTACGAGATCGAGACATAACCGGTTTTACATCATTCAGATTATTATATTTCAATGTCATTGTACGATATCTTCATTGTAAGCTTTTCAACAGACACTGATCAATCATCCTGATTGATAAATATGTAATCGTAGAAGTACCTACTTCATACGAAATACATAGATACTTGAACGTCTTAGTGGAAAATTGTATCATATCGAATTACGTGTCGGAGCTATCACGAATTCGCGATTGTAAAACGTTTACGTTTATTAGTTGACAGAATGACATATGATAATACCGGCAACGCGGTGTGCGCATCACGCTTCATTTGTTTAGTATTGAATTTAAAAAGTATGACGACATCATGATATTACTTTTATCGACTTCTTGATGGCTTAGCTGTTATAATATCGAAGATTAAAAACACTTAACTGTATTACTTGAAGTCAAAAAGAGGAATTGTATCACGTATTGAGCGGTTACTTTTGCCGTGGAGGTAAGTTAGTATGCTATTGAGTCGCAACAGACACGAGGTTTGAATGTTAATAGAAGCCTTGTACCCACTTACTTCGTCCAAGTCAAGTGGATAAATACCAATATGATACAGTATAACGTTAACATATATTGTAAAAAGACGCGAACAGAGTATATTCGTATGATTAATATGTTTCGGAAGGTGTCGTAAGTGTGTAATTTGTGTTTTTATTCGTAAACGATGCAGGAAAATATTATAGTATAGAGCAAAAAATCGACTACGTTCGTAAGTACCGAAAGTTATGACGAAATCAATATTCACATCAGATACATAAAGATAATTGTGAAGTACTAGATAAGTCCAATCCTATCAGTGGTAATTTAATGGAAAAATAATAATGTTTTACTAAATACCGGAAAAGCGATTATCATGAATGCAATCAGTCATAAGCAGTATAAGAGTTTAAGATTAAGATAAAGTGTGCACGTTAAGAACAATTTGCTTGGTGACAAGTATAGAGAAATACTTCGAAACTTACTCAATCTTCGCTTTCATTTTTGTAGTCATAAAAGCGGGAAGAAACCCCATATTTACTACACAATTTACTCTAGCTACACAGATAAGAATACGCTCACGGCTTGTGAAATATGTACGACGAAAATCGATTTTACGGCACATCAAATAATCTAGTATAACTACGGTCACACTTGTATAAAATAACAGTATTACGAGTTTTCACGTCATAAAGCTTCACGGTAACGACAGAGTGTAGTGATTATTTTAAAGTGCTTTTATACTGCAAATAGAACATTGTTTTCTATGATCTATCCTTCTACACTATGTTTTGGATGGGGGAATCCTCGTGCAATTGAAAGTGTGCGATGAATGATGAATAAGGGTATAAACCGCGTCGTATAGAAATCAATGATTAATTTCAAAACCAACACCTATCTTCACACTTAGTAACACCGCCAACAAAACTAACAACGCCTTAGATATACGATGCAAAATGGACTTATCGACCCTTGATGTAAGATACAATTTCACAAGGGTGTCTCAAAAACAAGTAAAACATAAAGGTCCTAAAATAGACCCCTGGTGAACCTCAAACAGTAAAAAACTCTGAAATTGATTTTTTTTACCGTATCAGTCGTACCACGGATATTTTCTTTCATATTTTACGATGTATAATAGTTGAAAACCATAGAGGTAGGTAGTAGTAATATTAATTATAATCACCTCTAATTTTTGAGTTCTATGCACTAAGTCAAATGCCTTTTCTCGCTCTAAAAATTTTCATCTCAAATTATCGCAACAATGTTCTCAATTATTTCAAATATACGGCTACGTAAGAAAAACCATCAGTCGTAGTGAGTGACATACTCAAGGTGGCATACCTAGTTTGAATATATTTTTAGTTTCTCACTCGTAAACTTAGTTCTAATTTAGACGCTACACACGTGTTGTTTGCACAGCCTGATGACTGGTGGGGATTCCTACAGATAAATCAATTGACAATGCGTATTGTAGATAAGTATGAACTCTTTAGTGAGTAAATACACTAAATGCTTATAGTGTTAACGTACTTATAATGTAGGTTTTGCATGGGTACACTGCAATGATATAAAAATATGTCATTGGTACACTGTATGTAATGTGGCATCGCTATTGCCTTCGCATAATATGGACCTTTCGCCATTTTTATTAGGGTTCCATACATTAAATTTTCGAATAATGTATTTCTGTATAAATTACGGCAACAGCTTTAAATATTCACTAAATATTTAGTTGTATATTGACCCGATGAAATGTTTTTAAATAAAATTTTATACGATACAATACAATTATTTCTCCACTTCTTTTTCCTTTTTGTGTCGTGGTTGTATTTACAAGCAACATCTATTTTCATCTGCTGCTCGGGGTACTGCTGCTGTCTCCCAGTCCCAGTTCGAAACTGATTTCTACCCGTTAAAACTTATTAACGGGTAGAAATCAGTTTCGAACTGGGACTGGGAGAACCCTTAGTATTTAACTCTAACCACCTGAAGGCTATTTCTCTTGTCTTGGGACCCTCATAAAAAGCCGCGGACGACAAAATACAAATCAAATCAAACTCGTGTCATCGGTTAATTTCATTTCATTAGGTATTTATTTTTTGGCATTATCAGTCGACGAATCCATTATTATAAAACATGCATTTATAATAACGGCACTGCCGTCATTAGCGGCTGTTAATTGATTATGTTGTCCGCCATGTCTGTCTATTGCACTAGCGATAATGATTAACAAGGTCAAACACGTGTTTGTTTTATCAGTTTATCTAAGACGTGTCGGCTGTTTACGTAACGTAGCGGAAATAAAAACATTATAGTAAGTGGTATAGATATTAATATGATTGAGTGCAAAATGACAGTATTTTTTTAATGTGTTACAGCGTCATTAATAATAGCTTTTTGCTGCTTCTAGTATTAAAACCTTCATTATTGTTTCTGCGCAAGTTAAAACTTTATTTTAGAAGTTCGTCAGTCTAAATATAGGTAGAGTTAAACGTCATGGATCTAAGAAATTAAATCGAATAATGCAGCAACATCTATTTTATTTTCTTGAGTGTTATGTAAGGAATCTCATCGGGTCACCGCTAGACAGTAGTTACGCAACCATGTAGATCTATTTATTTCATTTTAAAGAAAATAAGACTGTAAGGCAATAAATACTAGAATGTCCTAACTTAATTTGGTATTTCTAGCGGAAAATCGCATTAGTCTCGATATGGTAAAGTAAAGTAAATCTACTATAAGGTCTACTAGGTAGTAGTAGTAGTCACGTAGTGACTTAGCATGGGATTAGATTATTTTAGAAAAGTTAAATCCTGTTGTATTTTATAGATCCTAACAATTGCATCCGTAATTTAAGTAAATGCTACAGATACGTGATTGGTGAAATGTATTTACAAGTTACGTGCAATATAGTTTTGAATGTTATAATAAAATGTATTCAAATATTTGAATCACGCATGTGACAACAGTGAGAAAGACAACGTTGGCGACTGTTGGCAAGTGTTCGGTGTACCTACACATAGAATTCAGTTCCAATTTCTTGTGAGCCGAGCCAACGCGACGCGGCGAGAAACTAGTTTCACGTTGTACACATGCTCACACTATCACGTAATAGCATGGAACCGCAGGACGTAGCAAGGAAACGTCAGAAGAATTCACGTAACATCTGCGTCCGCGTCGACGCGAATAGATGGGGAGCGAAATTTCCAGCTGAGCAGCGAGGTCATTGACCGCAGAGCCCGCGACTTGCAACATTGCATTTCAAGGTCGGTCACGATCTGCGTTACTGTATTTTGCACTGTGTGCACATATTGAGGTTCCCAGTGGCTTGTACGCCACGCGCTGATACTCAGGCCAGAACTAAAATAGCACAGCTTGTGAAATAATCGTTGTCGTATGGTTTAATAGTATAACACGTGAAGTCAGGTGACTATACACTCCCTGGCGGCATGCAGTGTTTTAAATAAACCAATAGGTGGATGCCTCAATACAATGTCTGCATCTAATTCTAAAAGAAATTGTTAGCTAAAGAATATTTTATATTAGGTAAGTATCATTATCAATGTGAACATTAAATTATTTAAATACGTAGTCACGACTTTCCGACCATAATATTTATGTAGTTATTTCTTCAACACCTTGCGTCTAATTAAAAAATACACTATAGTTATACCTACTGCATAATGACACATAACGGTGTGCAGTGTTGCGAAAACTCATTAATATATCAATTTAAATAATGACAATCGGAATGTATGAGGATACATGTAAGCGTTAATAAGTTTTCATCATTTTGAAACGTAAAATTTAATACATTTCTGACATAAATAAAATAGGAAATAATTACGAAGATTGGTACTATAATCTAAGAGTCCTTGGACGATGATGTCATAACACTGCCGGTTGTGCTCCAATCTTTACAACGCCTATCGATCTACATAACAAAAGGCTACGCCGAAAAACATTGATCCATCATCCTCCCAAAATTAGTTATATTCTTTACATACTCGCGAAAATAAAATTTAAAACGCTACACTATTTTGACGATTTTTTAATTGATCATATTTATTATTTTTACGATAACTTCTTATTTTAATAATATGTACATGTTGTGCCCAATGTTTAATAGATTATACATAATTATATCACTAATGGACTTACCTAAAATATTATAAGGTCCAAGGAAAACTATGATGAAAACATGTAATCTATTTTAGGTAATTTTAGTTTGCTTGCTGGCTGGCAATGTTTCGTATAATTTAGTTTAAAAAAATATATATTTTAATAGCACTTATAGTTTCAGTTTCACATCACTATTTAATTCAACTTTTTAATGAAAACTCTCACGAATGCGTTACTTAATTCTAGTACATTATTAGCTAACGGTGTGTGAGTAGCACCCACGACGCACCAGCGGTTTCGAGCGACCTACTGACTAACCGCAGCACATTCGATCTTACTCCATGCCGTCAAGCCTGCGTGAGTCATTGTTCTCCTGACATTGAAACCATTGATACACCACAACTTCAGGCCGAATATGCGAAAAACGCGACTAAATATAAGAGTACTTGCCGCGAGGACGCTGCTGATAGAGCTACCGGATAAGCAACTCTATATCATTTATCAAAAGTAGTTCTTGGATATTCCGCAACATGCTGTGCTCTATATAATTTTCCAACGCTAAGTATCGCACTACGGACATCTGGCGCCAGGTGATCGAACTAACAGACTCTACAATCGCTCACTTCTTGCATAAAAGTTAATATACATTTATATGCATCAAATAAACTATTCTAAATCTAAATAAGCTTGGGTACTCTACAGTCGTATACCAGTTATATCATTTGTTTATTGTACATCTATAACCCAACGATGCAGACAGCGCCATCTAGTTAGTAGAACAAGCAGTAGATGTGCTGCGAAAATACACTGTAAGCAGCAGTTTCCACCAACCAAGATATCAAGTAAAGCCCTCTTCTGATCTATCAACTGACAATAATTTTTTTCTTTATTATACGGTAAAAATAGAGTTAAAAAGAGACAAATGATCTAGTTGAACTTATGACATCAAGTGCAGACGGATCTTCTAATTACTTTCAACCCTATACCAACAAAATAAATGCTTTTTGCAATTAGTGAAAACGGTTCCCAGGAAGTAATGAATCTTGAATGAGACCTGAATGAAGGAAAGATTAAGATAGCGTCAATAATGAATAACTGTCCGAGACGCATCTCAGGCAAATTTTCACCATTCAACATCATTGGTTAAAATATACTAGGAAAATCAAATAAATATAAATCATCAAACAACCAATACATAGGACATTAGTTTATTAGGAGTAATCATGATAATATTACAATAAAGTCAGACCTTAATATATTGTGCGAGAGAGACAGTGCAATCACTTCTCTTTCTTTTCTGAGGAGAGGGAGTTGTAAATCTTGGTGACCTCGTTGACGACGAGGGTCTGGACGATCGTACCATTGGTGTCGATGAAGTTAGCGAAAGACTTGGTGATGGACGCTTCGCGAGACTTGCCAGCGGAGTCCCGCATTACCAGCACTAGGTTGTATTTATCGTCGTGTCTGTTGGAAAATGGAATTTATTTTTAGAATGTAGCATTTCATTATTATTATATTTTATTTAATGTATGGAAATAATTTCCTCATGCATAGTACAGAAATACATAGTATTTTACCATTAATAAACTAGTGACCTAACAATATTATGTTTTAATTTGAAATTGAAATTATAAGGATAATAAGTGTGTTATTTAATATTATTTCTACAATATTTATTTTATTAATTAACAAACTGGTTATTATTATTTTTTGTCCCATTGTAATCTGTTTGTTTGGCCTAACCCAACTATAAATAAAAAAACAAGTAACAAAAAGATTATTGAACTGCTTAAGTATCTTCTGTAATACAAAGTACTTACTTCTTAACATAAGAGCTTGCTTCCCACACCCTGTTGTTGTTGCCATTTTTTTCCTTTGCCACCACAAACACACCTTTCTCTTTGAATGTAGTGTACAGAGTGAGAATGCCCATCAGTATGAAGTAGGACGACACACAGATGATCAACACGAGTCTGCAAACATTTTAATGAACTAATGGTCACAATATACATCACACATATAATGTGAGTGAATGATAGTGTAGTAAACTCAGATATAACAAATATATTTGTAATATAGTGACAGTAATTGTATTATTATTAATGTAAATTTATTTGATAAAAATAATAATTTTTTTTCATTGTTAATCAATTAAATTTTACTATGAATGATGTATATATGAATAACTGGTTTTATAAATCTCGAAGTCAAATAAAGGTTGTGGTGTGCCTTTAAAAAATATTTGCATTTTAAGCAGTTCATCTGATATTGTAGTTATGTGATCCTGTTGAAATATATAATGTATTGAATAACATAACCACATACAACCTTCTATTTAATACTATTACAGTATATTTTATAATAAGGTATCATACCATGATATCACAATGCAATGGACATGTCTGCTATTTATAATAAATATTATACTATTTATCAATGATTATTTACACTTTGCTCTTTCACAAAATACATCCAGTTAATATTCTTAAATACATTCTAATCTACCTGCATACATATAAGTATATTCTGTACATTTTCGGTCCAACCAATTCATTATGTGCCTATGCCTGTCCAAACAGTAATATTAAGAATACAATAACATAATATATATTACTTACCTTGATTGTGGGAATGGGTAGAGGTAGTCCCAGAGTAATGCATAGAGAGCCACGCCAACAGCAAGTGCACAAAGGAAAAGCCGTCCATCTATGAGGGCAAAGCTTTCCTTGCATTTGAGATCTCCAGTCAGAACCTGCAGACAATGTGTTTATATGATATTGAGCCTTCTATTATAAGCTATTTACAGTGAGTGATCTACCAAGTTGCCTCCTATTTCATTGCACAGTAACTAAAGAGAAGGAAATGAGAAGTTAACAAAAAGTAATACTGATATGTCTTAGTAAATTGTTTTAGTAATAGTCCAGGGCCTTAATGTGGTCTGCTTTTAGACTTTAACCTGCACTCATAGCACTACAACTAATTTCATATAACATTAGATATTTTGGTTATTGTTACACTGTTGTAATTACAGGCTAACCTTATAATTATAATAAACAACATATAAGATAATACACATAATGTATAGCAAATAAATAATACTTCTCTGATGGCATCATCAATTGCATTTTTAGCGGCAGCACCATCCCACTTATTAATTTTCACGGTCTGAAATTACCAAAAATGAGTTACCATAATGGTTACAAACATTATTTTGTATATAACGCAACATTTAATGTTATGTTTCATGTTTAGAAAATCGAGAGAAGTATAAACTACTTGGGAACAGTAAATCAAGTACTTAATACTTTTCAAACAAAATGAAAAACATGCAACAAACGTGACGTGTCTCCTCATTATAAATACTTTAAACACATAAGTAAACGTAACTGTAGCAACGTTTAAAATTACCTCCGTCGTTTCTGCCATTTCTTTGACAAGAATATAGAATTACAATTAGCGAAATACTTTTAATTACTATATTTTAACTTATCGGCTATTCCAGCTTCCCTGTGGTTAAAATTTTGACAATTACAAGTTGTCAACTATTACAAAAAATTTGACATGTGGAGCTGGAGTTGTTGAAACGTCACAATGTCGCGTTCTAAAATACGAAAGCTAGGTTAGGCGATCCGCACACTGCCCCGCATCACGCAGCGTAGCGCGGGAGTGCGTGATGTAACGTTGTTCGCAAGTACCTCCGTTTGTATAAAATACGCATAGTACCTACAACACAACAAAAATGCATTCACGCGCTGTGTTGCAGATCACGAGTCTACATGCGGAGGAACACGCATCCCCGCGCGTGGGTGCGGTGTAACCCGTGCAACTCGCAAGGAATGGCACATTGAGATCTGTAAATCTGCAGTATCGTGCCTGATTTGACAGACCCAGACGTACTATTTCGTGGATCTCGATATCAATCGATTAATATTCGAAATCGCAGGTTTCGCTACATTTACGTGGGCGTACGATGCAAAATGTATTCACTGTTCATTACTTTTCTGTTATTTATACAATGATTATTCACTTCTTTATCGAAAACGGGCAAGCCACATCATTTGACTAGGGTATAGAGTTTGTGCAGTTAGGCCTTTTGGCGTGTAGTCAGAAGATTGGCTCTATAAAACTTTTTGACTATGCGACCATCTTGGCGTCATTTTACATAATTTTTTGTTGTTTGTGCACTAATACTGGCTTACATACCAAATTTCAGCTCTCTAGGACTTTAAGAAGTATCCTAACAGTTTTGATGATCATCGGTGAGTCAATAACGAAATCAGGGTTTTTGAGATATCAGTTTTAGTAGAATTTAATCTGTTTTATTTAATCTGTATTGTCTACAGCGTATGTAATAAATTCCATAAAAATTACTCTTTGATTTTATCCTGATTCTATATTTCTCTATGGTTGGTAGCCCTCAACAAAAAAAAGCAATGGACTAAATTAAAATGAGAGAAAAATGAAATTATCCCTTGTTATTTAATGTTTCATTTAATTTGTGAAAGAATATATTAGTTTCGTTTGTATTGTTGTATTTAAGTCAGTGCAAGAAATATTAATAGATCCATAAAGTAATGGTATGTAGTCAAATTGTATCATGAAATGTTATTACTCTACAATCAACACCAACCGGTGGCTTTGGCTTCATTGCATAAATTCATAGAAGATTTATTACAGTGTCTCGAGGGCTAAAATACACCAATTAAAGGAACATAAAGTAGTCGTTGTGAATTATGCCTTTTATTTTTTTCTTATAACCATGTGGCATTGACAGCAATGAGAAACAACAACGATCGAAAGAGGTCACTGTATACCCAGTATAGTTCTGAGAAGCTGTGATGTGAAATATTGCATTTTTAGGTTGTATATTGCTACATTGAAGTAGTACAATGGCGAAAAGAAAGAAGGCAACGACAAAAACTGCAGCAACGCGCCGTACGACAAGACGCGCGAAGCAACTGGCTGAGGCTGCAGCGTCTGCCGATGCTGAGGCTTCCGCATCCGTCGAAGCCGAACCAGCGACTTCTAATACTAAACAAGAAAATACCGAAACTGTGCCCAATGATGCATCTAATGCATCTGAACCACAAGCATCAGAAACATCTCAGGGATCAGAGCTTTCTGGTATCAAACCTTGCCAAGTACCAGTTGTAGCATTGCATAAAAAATTTGGAAAATATCGCTGTCTTTTTAACAGTGATGAGACATTTACTAGAAAATATGATATTGGTAGTGACAGTGAAACAAATAGTAGTGTTGAAATAAGGGTTGTTGATCCTTGTGCAAGTTCAGAGTCAGATTCAAATGCTGCATTAGATACACAGTCTGATACTAACAGTGGGGCTAATTTTAGTACAATGAATAGTACAATAAAAACACAGAGTAGTTCTCGGGACATATCACCCATTCCTGCTCACAGTGAACCATCCCCTAACATTGAAATTCCGTTATTGGGTAAAGTGGAAGTAAATGACAATTCTATAGATATAAATACTATTGATTTAACTGAAAATGACTCAAAGCTTAGTGCTATCACTGAACAAACACTTGAAAGTAAAGATGAGTGTCAAATAATTGATGATTCTTCTAAAGAATCAAAACTAGAGGAAGTACTGGTTCAAGACAATGTATTGGAGGAAGAACAATTAGAATTTACTGGTGATGATGATGAAGTCATCACAATTGTGCAGATAGTGGAGGATGACCATCCAGAGCTATATTATAATATCAAGATAGATAGTCCACAAGAACATATATCTGAACCAACTCAACCTGAAGAAATTAAGGAAATACCTCCAAACAATGACTTCCAGGAACATTTTGAAAAGTTGAATCTGATATCTACTGTAGAATCTGACCCTCAGATGGATTGTTCAGAAGTAATTGATATCAGAACCCCACCTTGTGGGACTCCTGACATACCATATTCTAAAGAACATCTAAATGATGTTCTCATCAGACCAGACCCTAGTCTAACACCAAGTTCTACATTGTCAGATGATAGCAACTCATCTAGAGTGACAGAACAAAACCAAAACAACTCAAATGACTCCGCTGAATCCTCACCTACTGGCGTTAGGCGTTCCAGTCGAATTAAGACTATAAGTAACATGAAACAGAAAACTAAGGGCTATGGATTAGTTAAAACACCATTGAAGAAGGCACTGATCACTCAGACAAAGTTGAAACTTGAGGAAATTGGATCTGATAGTCAGGAAAAGACTAGCGAATCACTACCAAGTACTACACCTAACTCCCCATCATTTCCTGTGCCTTCAGAGATGCCTGTGAAAGTGAAGTCTCGCTGGCGTAGGTCTAGTGAGCTGGAGATGGGAGCTAATTCACCTGCTAGCTCACCTTTGGCTAGTCCCAGTCTGCCTCAGCGTTTACAACCGGTGACAGAAAGTCCTGGCCTCACAGATGAAGAACATGTTACTCCTTTGACCAAAGAGGCCTATGACAAAATAATTGAGGAGAGGATGAACCAGTACCAACATTTGGATGAAAATGAGTATTTATGTGAAAGAATGATTAGTAGGGAGACAAAGAAGATGATTTGTGATTGTTTCATGACCAAAGAAGAATTGGAGAGAGGGGAATTGGCTTGCGGAGAGGATTGTCTCAACAGATTGCTCATGATTGAATGGTAATATATCCGTGTGATTCATTATTTTTGTTGGTATTTATGCAATATACACTGTCAAAACATGATATATTACTTTTTCAGTAACTCCCGCTGTCCAGTTGGAGATCGCTGTACGAATAGAAGGTTCCAGAAGAAAGAGATTGCCCCTCTTAAAGTTTTCTATGCAGATAAGAAGGGCTGTGGCGTGGAAGCTGTTGTTGATATTTCAATGTAAGAATTATTGATTTATGTTCATTTAGTAGGCCTTTGGGATTGACTTAGTATGTAGGTAAATTGGACACAGACAGTGAAATGGGTGTAAAATTAATTAATAAATATGGAAAAGTGGCATTATACATAAAATTATAGATATAACCTTTTTAGATTGTAGTGATAATTACTTAGAAGCAAGTTTACATTAAAACAATGACCATCATTTATTACCTCATATACATGTTTGTCCAATGTATGTGGTATATTCATCATATTAAATCATTACATTGTTTCCTGTTCTGTATATTCTTTATTTTTTATGCTTTGCGAATTATGGTTTGCCTAGTTATGTAAGCATATGTGCTAATAGCCAAGACATATACTTTCATTTGCATGAATTCATTTAATAGTTAGACATATTGTATTATAAGAGGTTTTGTGTAGCCCATACCACCATGATGAAACATGAATTTGGTTAACTTTAATTTTAGATCACTTTTTGAATAATCTATGTTCTTCTATCTTCTTTAAAGCATGCACAATCTACATAATATATTAATCCCATGATCCATGATCATGATCTGTTCATTGGGTCTGTCCAATTTTTCTGACCCAAAAAGGCAGCTGATCCATTCCTAATTTTAGGTTTGCCATATTATAAATAATAATGTACACTGGACTGTTTATAAAAAATATATTAAATAAGCACTATGTAAACTTTTAACTTTAACTACATACATTTTAAGTAATCAATCACGTTCCAGGGGCGAATTCCTTCTAGAATACGTAGGTGAGGTGTTAGACTATGAACAATTCTACAAGCGTGCACAGGCATACTCTGATGAAAACAACCTTCACCACTACTTCATGTCGTTAAAAGGCGACACTGTCATCGACGCCACGCTTAAGGGTAACATATCCCGATTTATCAACCACTCGTGTGATCCCAACGCCGAAACGCAAAAATGGACTGTCAATGGAGAACTCAGAATAGGATTCTTCAGCAAAAGGGACATAGTTGCAGGCGAGGAACTTACATTTGATTATCAGTTCCAAAGGTTTGGGTAAGTAACTTCATTTATTATATTGTTGCAAAACATATTTAATTACGTGAGACTCTTCATTTCATTTGTTATCGCTCAATTATAAAAATATATATTATTACGCTCCCTATTACAAGGGGTCTAAAATATACCGACAAAATGTGTGTGTATATTAGTACACTTCTGCTTAACCCTTCGGGGACGATAGGCACGGTAGTATATATGTTTAAAAAAAGAAGTCAATCATCTATAGAAGAGAGTAGGCATGTATAGTTTTATAAAAAGAGTTTAGTTATAAATCGCATTTTATAGTAATAATGATAAGAAATTCATTAAACGGACATGTATGATTTGATTCTGTAATATTTATATTTCATAGAGTATTTCTGTATGATAATTGATAGGTACTTTATTAAGAGATACTACGTCTCATTCGTCACAGTTCCGGGCGTTTTGACCAATGATATCAAATTCTAAATACCATTCTAAACCTTTCCTATCTGACAATACGGACTGTTATCGATTCCAGCGCGTGTATTGGTGGGTAACAGAGATGTGTTGTTTGCGTGCAGAAAGGTGGCGCAGCGCTGTTACTGCGGCGCGGACAACTGCCGCGGCTGGATCGGCGGCGAGCCGGACTCCGACGACGAGGACGACGAGGAGGTACGAGACTTTGTACGGGTATCCATGTCCAACTTATAAGCATGTGCGATACAACAGTATCACCTGAGCCTAAGTGCCACTTCAAACCGAGACGCGACAATATAGACCTTGTTAACCACACGATAAAGTACACACTGATCATATTAGTAAATACGTCACACTGCACTGTTTTCACTGAAATTAGTACCTTATGGTGAAATAAACAAGTTCTATATTGCAAAACTGCGAGAACGTTGTGTCGATCTGCAACTGCCATATGATAGTCGTATTTGGAGCTGCAGTTAATAACTTATAAAAACAGTGATATGAAGGCGTTGCGAAAACGAACTGATGAAATATATACGTCAGTTCGCCTTTGCATAACGAATTAAATCGCTGTGAAACACATTGGATGCGCTGTTTGACATAGAGATAATTTTCTTTTGTGCATGTAAACACGTTGCACTTACACTTGATTAAAACTAAAACAATTGATTTTTCATGAATGATTATAATTAAAACAAGTATAGATAAAAATTAAAAAAAAATATACATCAAACTATCCTGGTGAATTAGAGACCCGTGTAACTTTATTTTATCGATTTTGAAGATTAATTAAAATATTTGTGGTAACGAGACCATGGTGTTATGCTTATTTTTTAATTTCTTGCTTGACTATAAACTTAACGCTATCCTTTGACCAATCTCAGGAGGAGGAGGAGGATGTTTCCACCTCGAAGTCAGTCACCACAGAGTCTTCAGAAGAGTCTCATGCTATACCCACGGAGCAGCCGCGCCCGCGACCTCGCCGACCCAAGAAGGAACGCGCTTACAAGCCCAAGGCACCCGACTTGGTGCAAGATGCTGATGTAAGTATAATATTGTTTAATTAACGTCCCGATTGGTACAGTAGCTGATGTCTCACGGGTTGCGAGATTGATTCCCGCACGGAGCAAACTTTTTTACGATCTAATGGTAGTTGCTATGGTTATGGGTGTTTGTGTTTGTAAACGACGACATAGGAGTGAATCCTAATGCTAATGTTTTTATTAAAAAATTAAAAAAAACATATATAATTAAGGTTGCAGTAAATCAATATAAGATATTAAAAACGTGTGTTACTTATTAAAATATCATACATTCACTTACATCTTTTTCCCATGGGGGTAGACATAAACTACAAAATGCCACGCTCTACAATCCCTGCATACCACTTTTGCCTCGTCCACATTCATACATTTAATCAATCATTTTATGCACCATATACCGATCAAGTATTATCCTCTATCTAGATTGAGGAGGATCTAGAAGCTCTCGGCCGTACTGGCGTGAAGAACCAGAGCCATACATTGCGGCTGTCGCGGACGGTGGTGCGGGCGAAGAGCCGGCGCGCGCAGACGGCGCTGCTGCGGCTGCTGCGGGACGCCGACCTGCCCTGCAGGAGGCTGTTCCTGGACTACCGGGGGCTCAGGCTGCTGGCGCCTTGGTGTGCCGACGCGCCGCTCGATTTCAGGTAAAATTTTCATCATCAACAACCCATTATTGTTCCATTGCTGGGCATGGGTCTCCTCTAATTTTTTTAAGAGGGATTTGGCTATATTACACCACGCTAGCCTACTGCGGGTTGGCAGACTTCACGTGCCATCGAGAAAATTTCCACGTTGTTTTCCTTCACCTTTGGAGCATGTGATAAGTACGCACATAATGTACAGTTGTAACTGGATTTCAGGTTCACTCACTGTTTACTATTAAGATTTTTGTGTTGTTTTTAATCTGTTATCTGTATCTGTACCTATTGAATAAAATAAAATAAATAAAAATAACTTCCGAAAATTCAGTGGTGCGTGCCTTGGGTTTGAACTCGAGACCTTTGACAACTCAATCCACTGGCCACACAACTAGGCTACGACATCTCTTCATTCCGTCTTATTATATATTATTATTTATTGACTAAAACTAAAAACTTCTTTGCAGGCTAGAAATGCTGCTGACAGTAGATCGTCTACCGATTCCGAACAAGACGATGATACAGGAGAGTCGCTTCTTCACCATCGTCGAGCGATGGCTGACCATGGCCGACGCCCCGCAGCCTGTTCCTGACTCCGTATTCATTGATGAAGCGACTGGTAAGATTCACACTGAGTTTTAAACACATCCTGGTTTGTTGCTATTACATAAAATAATACATAAAATAATTACTAATTCTTAGTTCACATTGTTTCTTATGTTAGTTCGGTTTCTTGTTACAGGTTTACCGGTAGACCTACCCAATAGAGGCAGCCAAGAGAATCTCTCAAGTCCTGAAAAGGCAAAAGAAAATGCTAGCATATTGGAGAAAATCAGAGATTTATCCAAACAGATGCTGGAAAGATGGTCCAGTTTGAAGGTAAGGTTATATACATTTTATTTGAAAATTAGTAAATTATATTTAAATTTATGGCTGTGTAAATAAGTCCTTGTAATTGTAGGAAGTATTCAAAATCCCGAAAAAAGAAAGGATACAACAAATGAAGGAGCACGAAAGACAGGCGAACGTTGAGAGGCGAGCTGCTGACTCTAGCGGCTCTCGTGACCGCGACCGTGACCGTCGGGAAGAACGCGAACGACGCGAGGAACGCGACCGCGAGCGGGAGAAGGAGAGGGACAGAGAGAGGGAACGAGAGCGGGATAGGGATCGAGACAGAGGAGAACGGGATCGGGAGCGAGAACGAGATAGATATAGAGATCGGGATCGAGACCGCGACAGGGATCGCGATAGAGACGACAGGGACAGAAGGAAACGAAGGACCAGTCCCGAAGGCCGGAGAAGTATTAGGTAAGAGAAATATGATATATACATTAATTATTTACAGATTCCAGCCAAAGATATTCAATAGATAGATTATAATAACGTGCACACACATCGTTGTGGGTATGGGTTACCATAAAAATACTTACACTATTAATTAATCGTCGTGGGAAACCTGAAAACCCTGACAACCAGTTTATCTTAGGATACCTGAGTTTTTCTATTAAATTCTGTCTAGCAGCTCGAAGCTTGGATTCGTGCCTAGTTGATTGGATCAGGCCCGCCCCCCCACTACATGGGACTTAAAACATACCGGCGAAATTGAAGTGTGTACATTAGTAAACCTCTTCCTAACCTTTCGGTGACGACAAACCCGCCTTCCCCCTCAAAGTCCTCCCTGCCTTTCGGCATACTGACTTAACCGTGGGGACAGGGATGATGGTATATGTTATGTCATGTACGTGTCCAGGTTAAGCGAGCGCGTGCTGGCCGCGGTGCCGCCCATGAGCAAGGAGGAGCGGCGCCGCGCCTTCGCCGAGGCCGCGGCCGCCGCCGACGACGCGCGGCGCCAGCGCGACCGCCTGCAGCACTGGCCCACCTACTGGCCGCAAGCTGACGCCTTCCAACAGGTGACCACTACACCTTTTATCTCGAAACAAGTACTAATATAGCTATCAGTCGCCGAATAGGCCAAAATCGACAAAAAAAAAACGATGCTAAATTGTTTTTATTGATAACGCTACCACATCTACCCACATTGCATGTTTTTAAAAGAGACAATCGATAACACCAAATCAATCAATAAAAGTAAATGGTGTTACTTTTAGTCAAAAAGTCGTCTAAAAACCTTAAGGTTTTTTTAGTAAGATTGTCAGAATGGTATCATTATAATAGCGTTTGTTTGTGTACAGCAAATGTTTCCCGGTGGCATGGTGACAGGCGCGCCCAACATGATGAGCAACATGGGCGGCATGGGCAACATGAGCGGCATGGTCTGCGGCGTGCCGGGGCTTGTGCCAGACATGCCGGCCGACTGGTTGCCGCACGACTTCCCTGCCGCACCCTTCTGCCCACCTTTCTGTATGCCGCAACCTAAGTAAGTAATGCTTAATAGTCCACGACCAACATCACATTAAAAATCGGCCGGCTAATGTCACTTTCAAAATTGATATGATTTCCCCATAATTCAGGTGTAATTGGTAGTAGTGACACTTGATAACTTTTGGTTTCGGCATCGACTTTGATTTAAAATTTAAATAAAATAAATCCTCTGATGATGAAATGTATGTCCTTGTAATAACATGTACTTGTACTAGTATGTAGTATTATTTGTATATGTACTTGAAGTACTAAAACCACAAACAAACAGGGATAATTTGTCTAACTGCTATTTCCTCATATCAGTATGATGGGCATGCCGGGGTTCCCGATGGGCGGCTTCATGTTCGGCCAGCAGGTGGCTGGATCCGGCCAGGGTCCCTTCCCGCAAGTACACCAACAACCTGACCAAGCGCAAACGGTGAGTCCGACATAATATTATATTTTAGGTTTTCCGAAACATATTATATTACTAGTTTCTACCCGCGGCTCCGCCCACGTGATAGGTAGTTAAAAAGTAGCCAAGATATAGGCTACTTTTTCTGAGTATCTATCTCTGTAAGGATCACCCTGTATCAATACCAAAATTGATCGAAATCGGTTCAGTCGTTGAGCCGTAAATATGCATTATAGTTTGTTTTGTTATAGGAGATGGAAAAATTTCGGCTAATTTAATGATTTATAACTTAACTAGCTGTTACCCGCGACTTCGTTCGCGTGAAGTTTAACGAAAAATTTAATGTTCATTTAATATTCGTTTGAATAAAATCGGATTGAGTTTTCAAGCATGTGTCAAAATAAAAAGTAATTCAAATCAAAAGCACTAAGGAGTATTGATATCACCTCCAACATAATTCTCTATCTCTTTTTAATCCCGTCAGGGATTGAATTTCGATAAAATACGACATACGTCTTCCATTAATTCTGTTAAAAAATGTTTATGCAAAATTTGATGTAGATTGGACCAAGGAATCACGTTGTCTCGTACAAACTTGGTCCCCCTATCCCCCCCCCCCTTATGGGCAAAATTTCGGAAAATCCTTTCTTATTGGATGCCTACGTCATACAAAGAACTTCAAAAACAGCAAAGTTACATACTAACCTTACACCCCCGTTTTACCCCCTTCGGGGGTGAATTTTCAAAATTCCTTGCTTAGTGCTCCCCTACGTTATAAAAGGAATCCCTGTGCAAAATTTCAAGTTTCTAACCCTTATAGTTTAGGCCCTTGGACCAAGGAATCACGTTGTCTCGTACAAACTTGGTCCCCCTATCCCCCCCCCCCCCCTTTGGGCAAAATTTCGGAAAATCCTTTCTTATCGGATGCCTACGTCATACAAAGACTACACTCGCCAAGTTTCATTGAAAATCAAAGAAATTTCATATTAACTTTGCACCCCCATTTTACTTCTTCAAAGGATGATTTTTGAAAAAATATTTTACACGTGTTTCATAACTTGCAATGAAAAACCTTCAAACCGAATTTCAATTGAATAACTTCAAAAACAGCCAAGTTACATACTAACCTTACACCCCCGTTTTACCCACTTAGGGGGTGAATTTTCAAAATTCCTTTCTTAGTGCTCCCCTACGTTATAAAAGGAATCCCTGTGCAAAATTTCAAGTTTCTAACCCTTATAGTTTAGGCCCTGCGTTGATATGTCAGTCAGTCAGTCAGTCAGTCATTCAGTCAGTCAGTCAGTCATTCAGTCAGTCAGCTTCTCCTTTTATATATATAGATATTTTAGGGCATTTGCCAGATTTCTTTACTTAAGGCGCTAAGGTTACTTAGAAGATATTAGTTCAAATACGTTCAATTGATTTATAATGAGTCTACTCAGAAATGTTCAGCACATGTCCCTTTCACCATTTTGCCAATTAATTCAGTTTATTATCCTTATCAGGCGCCAGCAGCACCCACGGAGCCGCCCAAGGAGATAGTGATCCCGTCGCTGTGGCGCAGCGCGAAGGACGCGCGCGGCCGCACGTACTACTACCACGTGAAGCTGCGACAGCCGCAGTGGCTGCCGCCGCCGGTGCCCACCGAGCCCGGTATGTAGCTTGTCACACTTTACAGTATAGGGAAAATACTTAGGATGTTTTTTAAAGAAAAAGATGGTGGAAAACTGGATGAGAAAAGCCGAATATCGAGCTCTGTGGCGTTCACCAGGGAGGCCTACGTCTAGCTGTGGACGAATATAGACTGATGATGATGATTAAATGTATTAAAAACTCAAAATATGTGAGAGCAGTATGGGTGCCTAGCTCAGCACAATACCACATTGCCACAATGTGGCGCTGGTATTCCGCTAGTACCTTAAACAATTTTATATAATATCTTTTATACCGTAATCGTTCATCATCAGCTTAATTTTACAACTTTTGCTGAAAATTTGCGTCTCGTACTGGCTGCCACAGAGCTCACAGTACAGCTTACACCATATGGACAATGCATGCGAAACGCCGTCTCGCCTCAAGGACTAGTTTTCCTTCATCCCAATTCTTGAACGTCTCATTGTCATAAATAATACTTTGTTATTTTCTTATTAATTGGTAAATATGTTTGTAGAAGAAAGTTCATCCTCGGAGGAAGAGGAACCAGTATCGTCAGGTCTGGACAGCCCACTCGTCCGGCGACAAACAAAAGGGAAGGTCGTGGAAGGGGTCAATGGCATTTACGAAGGTGGGGAGACTCACTGTATGTATTTATAGAATAGTTTATTTTATTTTTTCGTTGATTTTATTTATGACGTTTTTCGATTTTTTCGTTTTTCATATTGCTTTTAAGAACATGCCGCCTGTTGCAGGGCTAAACAAGCTGATCAATTTAAATTAAATTCAAGTTAAAATTCTAACCCTTTATATGTAATTTATTACATAATATAATTTATTAATTTATTTATGGTCTCACGTATGATTGTCTTTTGGGCCTGTAATTTTCTTCAGATGTAATTACCCATTTAATATTGTATAATATTAGAGCAATCATCCATATCCATAAACATGTACATTAAAATATTATTAAGGGTAAAGAAAATACAGCCAGTCATATAATACATGCATATATTGTGTTTGCAGTGATAAAAGAAGATGGTCATAACGGTTTGATTCCTGACCACGCGCTGGTCAGCATAAAGCCGAGGAAACGAAGACCAGGACTCGTGTCCGAAAGACCTATCAGCGTAAGTATTAAAATATTACAGAACAATACAATACACAAATTGTTACAGTCATAGGTGCGGTTCTGTTTGGCTAAAAGTAACCTTACTTTTACAATACTATAATACTTTTTCGCACATTTTAGCCTCGAACAGAAGAGGACAAGTTGGCTGGCAGGTTAGAAGTGAAGAGGTACAAGCAAACTAAGGAGAAACTACGTCGACGACGCGAGAAGTTGCTGCAGAAAGTGCGTCTACTCGCCGCTAACAAGTCGCAACGACGACTCAAAGGCAGCATGCTCGACTTGAAGGTCAGTTGGATTAATTATCTAATATATAAAATTCTCGTGTCACAGATTTCGTTGCCATACTCCTCCGAAACGGCTTGATCGATTTTGATGAAATTTTTTGTGCTTATCCGGTATCTATGAGAATCGGCCAACATCTATTTTTCATCCCCCTAAAAGTTAGGGGTAGTCCACCAACCCCTATAATGTGGCAAAACAACGTTTGCTGGGTCAGCTAGTTATTTGATACTAGCTTCCCCCCGCGGTTCCGCCCATGTGGTAGGTTGATAAAACGTAGCCTATATCCTTCTCTAAGGTTCCGTCTTTATCAATACCAAAATTGATTAAAATCGGTTCAGTCGTTCACGTGTTATGCCGTGACCAAGGGAAATAGGGATTCATTTATATAATATTATATATATATATATATATATATATATATATATCTTATATATAACACACTCTTATTAGAGTATCGTGGTTGTTCAATCATTTTATTATTAATTTTTAATTGAAGTAAGACATGTAAATGATTGTAATGACATTTAGTACCTTGGCCATTTAATAGGTATTTTTTCAATGTGATAATAAAAATATTGTGATAATATTACATTCGATTATTTTCTATTGCAATTAACTTCCGTATACTTTTATCTAACTGTCACGAATTCTCGTAAAATACTCTGTTTTACAGAGTATTAGTAAATGTTTCACTAAGCAAGTTGTTAGTACATTTATTTCGTTGTACAAAATGTTGGTTTCGATATGGACTCGTTTACTTCGTTATTCATCCTTTTTAAAAGTAAATTTGAATTTAAAAGCTGTTCTGAGACATTTATATTAATAACATTTTGTTTTCTTTTAATGCTTTCCAAAAAAGGAAAAGATTAAAGAAAAGGAGAAAGAAAAAGAAAGAGAACTTGAGAGGAGAGAGGTACACTTCCTGTTAATCAAATAGTATTATGTTGTTTTTGTATCTCTAGGAGACTTATTGTTGTTTGTAGTTTTTGTTTGTTTGTTTAGTTAGGATGTATATGTTGGCAGTTTATCTTGAAAGTATTTAAACTCGTAAATTATATTTACAATTCGTTTACAACAGCAAATGGTGGAATTAGTCGACTCAGACACCGATTCCGAAGACTCTTCCACCGAAGAAGTACCAGTTGAGAAGCCAATCGAGAAGCCTGTGGTGGTGGAGGCGTCCCCCCCTCCCTCCCCGGTGGTGGGGGCGGGCAGCCCGGGCGCGGGCAGCTCGGAGGAGGCGGCGCGGCGCATCAAGGAGCAGTTCCGCAGCAGCATGGCGCGCGTGATGGTGCAGCACCTCAACCCCTACCGCCACCCCGACGCGCCCGCCGCGCGCATCACCTGCACCGCCGACTTCAAGCATCTCGCCAGGAAGGTCACTCACACTCTTCCTATTTCTTGTCTCTTTGTCGAACTAATCGTCGAACTTCGTCGAACTGTCGAACTGGCAATAGTTTGCGCAACACAGTGCGTTTTCAAGTTGCTTTTGTACATATAAAAATCTTGTATTCTAATCATGTTATGAACGTCATCCAAATTTTACTTTATGATTATTTTCCAACAAGAATTCTCATAAATATCGAACAAAGTAACCTTTTGCTTTAAAGAACCACTTTATTATGTTTGCTAAAATTAAAAATTATTCTCTACAGCTGACACATTTCGTGATGCTGAAAGAACTGAAACACTGTCGCTCGGTGGATGAGTTGGTGGTCACCGACTCAGTGCGCTCGAAAGCGAAGATGTTCGTCAAGAAATACATGGCCAAATTCGGACCGGTGTACAACAGACCCCCTGAGGAACTTGATTAGCGCAAGCGGGCCGCGCGCCGCCGGCCTTCGAAATGGCGCTTGTGATAGATAGACGATGCTGCTAGTTATAATTAAATCCACCACGTGATTTCATTTGACTTATGAAAGATATCTCATACTAGAAACTATAGAACGGCTGTAAAGCTACTTCATTAGCAAGATAATGTTCATATGCGCTTGTGTTTGTGCGCTTTATGTACTGTCAATTAGCAAGTGTACGCAGTGACTATTCTGTTCTACTATTTATTGAACAATGTGTTTATATACTAGGTTGACTTGACTTTGTTGACAATGGTTGTTTGTTGATTGATTTAGCCCAGTTTGTGGTCAAATTGCGGCCGATTGTTGAGGTTGATTAGACATCCCACCTGTTGCGTGAAGTCATTGTCGTGAAATGTGGACTTATAAAGAATATATTAATGTTTGTAAATGTGTTTTGATAAGATACGCGTCCATGATTCACGATGATACTATTTTCATAGAATAAAACTAAAACATGATAAGCATTGAAATACATTAAACAATAATTGATGACATTGAATGCAAGATTAAATGATGAAAATATTAATTTTCTATTTTAGACAAATTAACTAGTTGAATTTGCTGGACAAAGGAATTAGGCATAAGGAAATGATACTATTTTGATGAAGCAGACTTCACTAATTATAAATATGTATTGCAAAGAAAAAAAATACTGTAAATATAGTATTAAGTCAATAAAAAAACTCCTCTTTAGTTGTAGACTGTATTATAATTAGACGATTCTTTGTTCTTAGACATGATTTAAATATAATATTCACGGGACTAATGCAAGAGA
This sequence comes from Craniophora ligustri, assembly GCA_905163465.1. NCBI lineage: Eukaryota > Metazoa > Arthropoda > Insecta > Lepidoptera > Noctuidae > Craniophora > Craniophora ligustri. The sequence goes on from LR990956.1 coordinate 3,962,581, forward strand.
AGGTATTTATTATTGTATCATGATCTCTTTGGGAGTTTTGCTAGACAACAATGTGAAAGCAACTCGAATATGAATTGTTTAAGTACACAGTATTATAAATAGATTTTATTGAAATTTGCGAGCATATGTCCGTGTATGACTGATTGCTGCGGCGACAATGAATATTAACTATAGAAATGTCAATAACATAGCATTTAACACGGAACAGTTTAAAGTAATAATAACCAACAATGAACCGCGGCCGAATGAAATTGTAAAGCATTTAACATTGCACTAATTATTTTATGAACTATACATGTATAGTACATTAAACTCGTTTAATTTTCTGCAAGTTATTCGAATATGCACTCAATGCTTACTGCTACAGGATTTAATGTTGTGTATTTTTTTGTCGATGTAGCTGGTTATAAAGATTTCGCGGTTTATAATCTCATAAAACTATTGAAATTTACGAGTGAGTGTCGCGAATACTTAAGGTGGAGATTGACTTGTAACATTTTGGTGTATTGTATCGTGTTCGTGTAATAGAAGCCAAAGACTGACTTGTAACGTTAGTTTTGTAATGTATCATCCGCGGCGAACGCCGCCTGCTCCTCGCGACTGTCGGTTTTTTCGCGAATCCCTTTGAGTGAAATGGATGGAGCACACTTGAGCCAAGAGTTCGAATGATACATTACAAACACACGTTACAAGTCAGTCTCAAGCTTTAGAAGACTTTAAGACTTTAATTTGGTAGACATACATGCGTACTCCTAAATTTTGACAATTATAAATATGCAATTAATTACAAGTGCAGTCTGAGAGATAAAATCTTTTAGTCTAAGAATGAAGCTTTTTCAATTTGATTTATATGCTAATTAATGAAAATATGATATATTTTAGATTGGTAAACGTATGAAGTCCACGAGATTTTATTACAGTTTGACACTATCCAAGTTGTTACTTGGAGCCTACGCAATTATATGGAGTAAGACGTGCTTTCGCTTGCTGTAAGTGCTTTCGCAGTGCAGAAATATATTTTCAAGAATACTGACTATTAGATTATGTAAGTTTTTATTTTTTTATTTTATTTATTCGGGAAAACAAACAATTACACATTCAGAATTACAAAAAGAAATCACACAGAAATTTTATAAATGTGCAACCAACAACGTTCTCCACAGATACACAATGAGACAGTTTGGTAAATTTTGACAGATTAAAAATAAATTAAATGTGTTATAAATTCCAGTACTGGAAGCGAATAGAAAAGAGTAGAATAGAATTAGTCACATTCGTTTTTTAGTGTGTTAAGTAACATGAGTTTGAATGTTCTATTTGGTAAAGCAAACAAATCTAAATTACTGAAATTCTTATTAAAATTGCTTGGTAGGCGATGAAGAGGTGCGCGCAAGCCGGCATTTGTTCGACTGGTAGTAACAGCGAATACAGGTCGTGCGCGCACCTCACGTCCCTGGCACGTCCTAGGAACTATGTAGGCTAACTTATTACTAATGCTTATACAATCATATGAGTTATTGCATAGGTCATATAAAAACAGAGTTTCAAGAAAGGTACGTCTTGACTTCAAAGTAATTAGGTTATATTTTTCAAGTAACTCACTATAAGAAAGATAAGAAGTTTTAAAACAGCGGTAATGCATTGACTTAAGAAACTTGCGTTGTATGCTTTCTATACAATCAGTATATTTGTTGTAAAAGGGGTTCCAAACGGGTACTGCATATTCTAGTTGTGACCTAACTAGTGATCGAAAAAGATGTAAATATGTATCAGAGTGCTTAAATTCTATGGCCGATCTCATCACAAAGCCGTACATGCGGTAAGCATTATTAACAATTCTACTAACATGTGCGTCCAAGTGCAATTTATCATCCAGTAATATGCCCAGGTCTCGAATCAAATTCACCCTGGATAACAATTCACTCTGTAGTGTGTAGAGATATTGAAATCTATTTTTATTTTTAGTGAAGCTAATACAACAACATTTAAGTTGTATTTAATATAATTACTCGCAGCCGCCTCGGTTTGCGGAACCAAACCAAACATAAGTTTGTCGTAAAACTAAATGTAAGAATGAAATTATGTTACATTGAACTGTATAAATCTCCGATTTTGAGATAGTTTTTATGTGATTCACCATGTTGTGTAAATAGTTGTAAATACGAGTGACATAGAGTTATTGTCTGTTCGGGATATAGAGTGAGCGATTTTATTTTTATGTGGTAGGACTGTGCGGTCACGCCGTTGTCGCGAATCGTGGTGATGTACGTGTCTTTTCATACTTTAGTTGGCGATCAGATCGAAGCCGTCGGAACAAATAAAATGTTATTTCTTTTAATATTTTGGTTTTATTTATTTCCTCAATATCAGATTATACATTTTATTAAAAAAAATATCTTGCTTTGCCTCCTGGTTATCACTTGTTTATTTAGCCTGGTCCAGTACCCCGGGGTTTGTTCTTTAAAAAATCGGCCAATGAGTCGATATCCCCTTATAGTGGAATAGCAATATTGCTTATTCTTACTATTCCAAGCCATGGCATACAAACTTAAAAAAAAACATAATTTCGAGAATATCAGCTTTGAAAGTTACAATAAAAGTAACATTGCAATGAATTGTTTTTTTATAGTACATAATTAAGAATATATTATTATTTAAGTAATTTACAGCTCGTTGATTTGTAAATTGTCTGTATTGACTTGATAATTTGCATTAAGAGTTGAATATAACCGCTAAGTATTTCATACAAACATGGGGAGTTAACACATTTTTTGCAATTATCTTTAAAATACCACAATATTTAAAAGTACGAAAGAAATAAGCGATAGTCATTAAAAACAGACGGAACAGAAAAAAGAACAGCCGCGTAGCTTTGAAATGAACTGTGCGTCTTACGTTGACAATAGTGTTATTATATAATCGCGAATAAAAATAGAAAAAAAAGTATTTAAGAATTTATTCTTGCAATGTGGCTATAACCGCCTGTAGGTACCTACATATTATTATATGTTCTTGAATGAAGCGTCAATGCGAACTCGTTTGGCCTTTTCTCCAGCAACACAAAAGTAGGTGTAAAAGTAAAATAAAAATGTATGATAAGTCTATCATCATCATCATCAGCCTATATTCGTCCACTGCTGGACGTAGGCCTCCCCCAGTGAACGCCACAGAACTGATAAGTCTATGCCTCTGTTTATTTAGCTGTGTTACATTATGGTATTCTAACACGGGCACGCGTGACTGCCTAGGTATAGGTATCGCTGGGTAAAATGTTATTAAATGATTAAGATATGAGAAGGTTGCTATGCCAATCTACAGCAACCTTCTAATATCTCTGTGGTCCCCGAAGGATTACGCAGAGGTGTACTAATGTACACCGACGAGAGAATTTAGAACGTAGAAATACCCAATAACTATTGGTCAACCTCGAAATCGAAAACAAGATCTCCTGCTCAGCAGTCGTGGTTACGACCACTACACCAGCGGGGCAGTTACTTGTGAAATATTTGGATGGCATGGTATGAGTGGGTCCTTTCTTCATCAAACAATAGAAGGCATTTTTATAAATTGATTTTATTAATGTTTAAATTAAATTGAGTATTAGCGTATTGAGTACCTATTATTATAGTAGCTTACTGTTCAATAGCTCAACTTAGAACAATTAAATAACGTAATAAATTAGTTAATAAGCGGTACCTACCTACTTGGATTCTATCGGAATGTATAGCAATGTTGTTCTATTCAGTAGCGTAGTGTAAGGGGGGGGACAAAGGGGCCATGGCCCCGGGCGGCATATGAAAGGGGGTAGCAAATTTCCAGACTGTTGTAGTTTCCAGTAGTTGAATTAAACCTTTTGGTCAATGAATTAAACATAATTGCCCTTTTCGTTTTTAACGTAACATGATAATAAATCTGGAAACTAATCAGCTGCTTACAGTTGAAATACAACTACTATTTTGTACCTATATAGATGTATAAAATGTGATTACATTACTTCAACAACTCTATTTTAACTTAGCCATTAAGCCATTGAACAGGTTATGTGGTAGTTTGTTGCTGTCTCCAAAACTCTTCTCGGTTCTCCAAGAACCTGATTGCTTCTTCCGCTTGTTTGAGTACGACATCGTTCTTTTTATCCGCTATAGCCAAGTCGGGATTCTTCAGCAGGTTTTCAAGATATATTTTGTCGGAGTTCAACTGACCTAAGACGGGTCTGGCAGATTTAGATCTCTTTTTCGCAGTTTTCTTAACCACCTTCACTGATCCTATTGTGTTTTCAATCGCCTCCTGCGTGTGTAAAGATTTTATTTGTCAATAAAAACGCTCTAATACGTGTAAAAACTTCTAGTGTATATTTAATATTTTTAGTTTATAAACATAAATTATATCACATAAAGAACCTAACGCCCACATTTGAAACAACTGTAAGCGGTAAGCTGTACAAATATCGGTTACAGACCTACAGAGATCGCGGCGCAGACGTCGAATGTTATTAGGCGTTTGCGCAGCGGGTTGAACGTGATATAAATTGGCGTTTCGCTTAAACATGAATCATGTGAGTCCATCCTACATTACAAATTAATATATAGATACTACAATGTACCTACAGTAATATGATTATCTCCTAGAAATATGAAAGCGATCCACGTTGACGGGTAGGTACCTATCATGTTTGAGAAACTACTTTACCTTAAAGGACGGTGCGAAAAAAATATGAAGAACTAGTCACCTGTGCTTTCTGTACTCCAAGCCTGAAATCATTCAGGTCTGGTCTAGCCCGTAGTCCCCGATGGTAGTGTACGAGGCTCATCTCGAACTCGCCGCAATAGTATAGTGCCTCGGCTTTACGGAGTAGTGCCTTTGCGTCCTTAGGGTCTAACTTTAGCGCCGCTTCTGCATCTAGTAGGGCCGAACGCGGTTCACCCAGCAGGAGGTAGCACTTGCTGCGGGAGACATACGCTGCCTTTTCGTCAGGGGCGAGTTCAATGGCCTGCAAGGAACATTTATGTAAGAATTGATTTGAATGCGAAGGCAGCATGGCGGTTAGATATTCGGGAGAAATTTCAAAATCGCAAACAGTTTTATTTAGACCGATGGACCCTAGTAGATTCACGGACATATAATTATGATTATGTATTGTCTATTCCGTTATATAAAAAAAGAGTAAACCTCTTTTTTTTACAGGGATAAACAAAATGAATTATGCTTGTGCTATATCATGATCGTGAATGCGTGACTGAAAATCTGGGCACACGGAAATACCTTATTGACGAATAACACAGCTGTACGGTATCGTTCCCTCATCATCTCCGCCCTGGCGAGAGCCAGCAGCGTGCCCGCGTCAGCCTCAACAGGTAGCTGCAACGCACTGCTCCGCTCTGCCTTATCCTTGAGGTTCAAGGACTGCTTGATATCCTTAGAACCCATCACCACCGCGGCCGCACGATCCTTGTCCGTGTACAGCTCCTCCTCACGTTTCCTCCTCTCTCGTTTTGGTTTCCTTTTCAATTTCCGTCTCGGCTTAACGGAGGTCTTCCTCTCTTTAGCGATGTGCTTCTCATCTTCAAGCTCAGCTTCGTAGCCCTTATCAGCGGATTGTGGTGCTCGCTTGCTGATCGATGCTTTAGGGACCGGTGTTTCATCTTCCTCATCACCAATGCCGACTCGGACGAAGCTTTGTAGGAATTCTGCGTCCTTTGTTGGTCCGAGGATGGATCTGGCTTGTGCTTTAGCGGTGTCAAAGGTGTCCATGTTGAGGTGTTACGGCTGGGTCGTCCACTGGTTACGTAACGCGTAGGTGTGTGGCCAGGCGTCAGTATCGACGCCCCGGCTGTCGTCGTCATGGTGACTGAATGTGTTTTCGCACCCACTTCTGACACACTAGTGGTGTATGGGCCGTTACAGGGAGCGGCTGTGTCGCAGCTAGCGATTGGATGAGTTTTGTTTTTGGTAAACGCAATTTAATTCAATTTAGATCATTCATTGATGATGATCTATTGCAGCTTAAAAGCGATTTTGACTAAGTAGGTACATACATATTAAATACCTACCTAGTTACATTTTCATAATTAATTTCGATATATGTTTAATCTGGAAATAAGACATGCTACAACTTTCCCGCGCAAATAGTCTCTCTGTTATACCAAAAGCAGATATTTCAACCACTCAAATGAGGGGAAGCTCGTGCCCAGCAGTGGGACATTAATGGGTTGATGATAATTTGATTTATAATAAGATTTTATTGAACGAAAACGTAATGAAAGTAACTCTGTGCTAAGTTGCTAACTGCTTATACATTTTTGGTGAACTGCTACGACGGCATATAATGCACTTTTTCGACGCCTGAATTCGAAACAACATCTTGCGTAGTGATGTTGTTTGGAAGTTATCTACATACATAGATACATTAGTACCAACGCATCGGTTCACAAACCTGCTGGGCTGCGCTACGATACAGCGGATCTTTCGTAACACTGCCATAATCGTTGGTTCTATAGGACATTCAATTTCTCTAATATGTTTCTCAAGAAGCCCACTTATTCAAGAATCAGATAACCCTTACCTTAGCAAGAGAAGCGAGTCCTCGATCATAGTTGCCGTTCTTGATGTGCCCGGTCGCCTCATCGCGGTGTTTCTTCGCCTCCACGGGGTTCGTTATCGGCAGTTCAGGTTCTTTACCTCGACCCATTGTGTATTAAAGCTGTTAAAAACCATATTATGATTAAACTTTTATTAGTCATCTCTTTGACTTTGACCTACATCGTCAGGCTCACATAGGTACTATATAAACAAAAATGTTTGGACTTTAAAAAGAGACCATGATTCTCTGAGTTTGTTCGACATTTCTTCTCAGAGGTCGTCAGTTAGGAAATGCCGATACCATCTAGTTCATAAAATAATTACACATCACTTGTAAAAGTGTCTTTAAAAGATCTATTTAGAGAAATAAACAATCTATCTATCTAATCAACAGTCCTATTGGAGTCCACTCTCCTAGCGTTCGTTACAATAGCTGTGAATATACGTAAGTACCTACTTAAATCACAAATTATATTAATGATTTGGAAATAGGGTTCTTCAACTTTGGATTTTGATATAATAAAAAACTATACGTTTGTATCCTGGGAGGGTAAGGGTTTTTTTTATTGTAGAACTGGTTTGTTAAGGTATAGTACATACACTACTATACCTACGTCCTACATTAGTAAATTACAGATTTTAGAAGAGAAGCAAAGACTAAATAGAGATTAGAATGATAGGTACAATCAATCCTCATTCTTATAGGGGAAACATGTGTTATGTTGTATTACTGTATCTTCAAACCCAGTTATAAGTAGAGAGGGCATATCATGTGTATAACGATTCCAAAACAAACTGATCTAGTTACCGAAAAAATGATTAAAGTGGCCTTTAAGTAGGCACTTGGTAAATATTTTCCATGGGCCGTTACCTTCCTGTAATGTATTAGGCAAATGTTTGCGCCGACTATGACGGACGATGCGGCTGCCACCGCGTTCCTCTGGCCATAAATCTTTGTATTTCTGCCCCCTATTTCTGTTCGGTTCTAATCTGATATTTTTTTGCGATGTGGCTTTGAAGTCAGCGGTTTTTCTGACGTCTGTTAGTTATGATCTGATTTTAAGTGATATTACTTACGAGGTAGTGAGATAACTTACAAGGTTATTAGTATGTACTCATCATCAACCCATTAACGTCCCACTGCTGGGCACGGGTCTCCTCTCATTTGAGAGGGATTAGGCTATAGTCCACCACGCTAGCTGACTGCGGGTTGGTAGACTTCACATGCCGTCGAGACAAATCTCGTAAGCATGCAGGTTTCCTCACGATGTTTTTCTTCACCGTTTGAGTAGGTGATAAATACGCACATACACATAACTTCCGAAAAGTCCGTGGTGCGTGCCTTGGGTTTGACACGCCCCAGTCCACTGGTCACACGACTAGGGTAATACAGCTTTCTCGATAATTTCGTTTATTAGTACTCGTTAATTGATAGATAGATAGATAGAGTATTCTTTATTGTACACAAAGAAATACACACAACAAAATGGAATAAACAAATTGTAAAAGTACAATTGGCGGTCTTATCGCTTAAAGCGATTTCTTCCAGACAACCATTGGATGGACAAGAGTTTAAGGAAGAGAAAAAAAAATTGTTTATTAATTATCGTCCAAACACTAAAATTACATATTTTGTTAATAATAAATTCAATGAAACTAGAAGAAATCCAATTAGAATGATCATAGATACAATTTTGTAGCATGGTTCAAACTTTGTTTTTGTATCAATATGGCATAAGAATTATTAATCATATTTATGTAAATAGTTAGAAGTTTAAAATTTATATTTACATTCGAGCGCACTAGGCTATGTCCTAAAAATAAAATGAGACTAAAATATCCTAAGGATATTCTTTTCGTGAACTACGGTTGGTACACTGATACCTGATCTTTCAACTATTGAACTATTTTTAAACACCAAATGTTGTTGCCTGTGACACAATAAGACTAAAGTGAAAACCCGCTGTTTTCCAGGCCCTGTTCAGTTGCAATCGCTTCCGTGATGGCCGCCTATTTCTCTCGACGCTTATCGCTACATCTCCCTTTCAATGTCATCATTGTCATTTACCGATGTTATTGGAGCATCGTGGGGTAAGTACATTCATTATACTCCTTATCATACGGAAAAGAATAAGCAATATGGTTTTTATACGCATAGAATATGGAAATAATGTAGGGTTCCTTTCTTAAGAAGCATAAGATGTTTTATCAAAGTTATTCATACTTTAGATGATTCCTGTCTCTTTGTTGAAGCTGGTATGTTCCGGAGTTGGTCTCTTAAGGACCTGGACCGGGAGAGCGGTTTTAATAAGGTAGAAATCCCACTCTCCTCAATTTATACCCAAAAGCGGAGTCCTTTTTTCACACCGTAAACAAAAAAGAGGTACCTACAACTTGTATGAGGATTTATATGTTTATCTCAAACCTTTATTTCCTCATGCTGTGTAAAGACGTGTGTTGAACGCTTAGTGGTGGGATTTTAAAATTCGCCTGGCTAGCTACAACGTATAAGGAAAACGTTACACGATTTTAACGTTTTTACGCTGGTTTTTTTAGCCCCGTCCCCCATAAGATTCTCGCCTTACTATGGCGGGGGAAGCGTTTTAGACTGGGTTTGGCGAGAGCAACGGTTAAGCTACGTCGAATTCCAAGGAAGTTCTGCTGTAACGGGCTTTATGCTGGATAACTTGTTGTTTGCGAGCGGCCGAGTCTGAACAGATTTTCCAGAATCAAAGACACGGTCAATTCCTTTTAAACAAAAATACTATAGGTATATTAAAGTTAGACCGCACCTCTTATTGCGTGGGGAATTTAAAAGAAAATATATTTACCCTTGAGGTGATATTATTTTTAAATTAATATTTATTACTATCATCGGTCGAAATCCTCATAATAAAATTATTTAAGAGAATTGCTAAAAGAAAAAACTACTAGGTACATAGTTCAATGTCACAAAACATGCACTTAAATTAAACCAAAATATCTCACAGCTTATTATTATTTTGTTGAACGAATTTGCTTTTTCAACGAACTAGCGTGACATCTCCCACTTTACCCATCAAGGGAGAATGATTTCACCCCCCCGGCATAGCATAACGTTTCAGCAAAACTTAATTTTTAATCTATGGCTTTATTTGCTCGACTGCTTTTAAAACAGAACCTGCATTCCGTTGGTAAACTAAACAGTATTTTAAACTTTGATCATAGCTTGGTTCGCGTGGTGTAACTGACATTTATCGAAGATAAATTACATGCGATCCTTTTCAAACTATTATGTAATATTTATTTAATTATATTGATTACTTTAGGTACATAGTATTTTATAGTTAAAGAACTTCTCAATCACTCAAATTTGCCAAAAAAATCTTCGACAGTATCTCAATTTAAATGTGTTACTATTATTTTATCAGGCTTTTCTTATAGATTTCTACTGGTATCGGTACAACTTTCGGCTTCCTTTACCAGGGCGTCCGTCTATCGAGTTAAAGGATGCTCATGATATGATACGTGGACTCCACTTATAAATAATTAAATGTATGTCTCCTCGTCTACGCCTTCAGGGACTCACTCAAATACACCCAAAAAATGTAATCAAAATCAGTTCAGCCGTTTAGGAGGAGTTCAGTCGAAATCACTAAGATCGGTAAATTATGGGTGTCACTTCGAGTACCTACAATCGATACTGGTACAGTGAAAATGTGAAATTATAATAGATTCTTCTAACATAAGAAGGTAAAATTCATAAAAGATGACTTTGGGTATATAATAAATATTAGAAGGAAAAGGTTTGATTGTTGATTGTCGTCGGTGTTATGCAACTGACTCGTAAATAATTTGTATGCTAGTCAGGGCATGGCCGCGTCGTCATAACTTTGGCATCGGTTACCGGCTCAGTGCTCATTATCGTGGATATTATTCATGCAAGCTTGCCAGTAACCCGCCTCACGACATGCCACATCATAATGCAGGGGAAGGCGGAATGCAATAGCTTCAGCAACGGATACTTGATGGCTAACTAATTAAGTATTTTGGCATTTCAGTACTTAGGTACGTAGTTACCTAGTTTTTATTTGTAGAGAGCAATCAATGTTTTATCAAAGCTTTAGAGTCAACGGACGTATAAAACTACAATAATCAAATAGTTGGTGACTTTTAATTAAGTGATACAATAATCGTATTAACGTTTTACGGAAAATGAATACCTACATACCTCATTAATCTAAATATTTTCAATAGTGTTTTTCAGATTTAAATAATAGTTAGTGTTTACCAACATGCGTTACGGCAGTTATATGATATCTAGGTTCCCAAACACGCAACCCCGCGATACGACCGCCTTACGACCACAAAAATAATCAAATTAGCTATTATTTGGTCTTTAAACCACGCTCACGAAGTCCGTAGGTAAACTCAACCCGATCGAACATGGATATCTTATATAGATAATCGCAGAATTTACGACCAAATAGGTCGAGTATAGCTCTGATTTGAATTGATAGCGCCATGATGAGCTTTGCCATTTGTTTTGTGCTGTAGTTTAATGTAACGGCCTGAAGGTTGCCCAGCGTATCAATCAAGCTGCCAGGTTTGGTTTAGTTAGACAAAAAAGGAATTACAGATGTTGGGACCTTAAAAGGATTACTTTTTCTAATAATTATTTATAGCTCCGTATTAACTTTACTTTCTATCAATAATTTATAATGTTATTTCTAAACGGTTTGATTATTTCAGAACTTAAAATGTTGATGATTTGATTAAGCGATTAGCTTCTCTGCTACGGATCGTGCTTCCTATTCTTTCACCAAACAAATACCTAGAGTAAGGCATTAAGATTTTCGAGAGCGCATGTGAAATTTGCGTTTTTGTAGTAGTATCCAGATTTATATCTGGATACTACTACAAACGCAAATTTCACGATACGAAGTAGATCTAAAAAGTATAGGTAGGTACCTAATTCTTTTTTTTAAATCACCTCAATTTTGCCGCTGGGTAAATCACCTCAAAGTTGCTGGGTATACATTTAATAAATTAATAATATCTTGAAAGTAAGATCCTCGACTTAGGCCCATTACCTATATATTTTTGTGAACTTAAATATGCTATATTGTAGAGGTTACATAGGTTAAGATGCACGTATAAATAATTATAATCAACCCAATTATTATCCCACTGCTGGGCAAGGATCTCTTCGTTTGAGAGAGATTATATTTACTATAATAGTAGACTACATTTACAATGGTGGACGGATTTGATAATTAGGAAAGTAATTCCTTAAGTTACCTGCATAAACTTGTCGAATAGATTATATTACGGAAACCGGTACACTAGAGAAATCAATCATCTATCTGCTTACTAAGTATTGAGCAAGTCTTTTTAACAAGAAACTTAACAACAAAATATTACTTTGATTGTATTGATAAAAAGACAAATCTGTATGTTATGCTAAAGCTGTATAACAAGATTAGATAATCAAGATTCTTACCTTAATTTTTAATAATTAATCGCAAATTTCACACAAACTATTCATATAACACTATTTCAATTAAATACACAATTTTTAATTATTTGTGGTGTGTAGGATGAACCACAGTGAATCGCAGTGGATAGCAGACTGAGCCACTAGTTGATCGGGTTCGACTAACCCCTAATGAAAGGGTTGTTTATATTGCACGACATTGCACGGTGCTCACGATATTGTTATAATTTTTTTTTTTGTTATTAATTTAGTAATTAGAAATGTATGTGTGCCTGATAGTCATACGGCAACACGATTATGTTAAACCTTGAAGGGTTTTATGTCTGGCGCCAGTCCTGGATGTGGAACATCCAGGTCATACTAAACATAATAATGCATCCTCATTGGAACCGAATCAATATGTCTGATTGTATCTTAGTGTGATAACAGGAAGTGTTTTTAATTCAGCTTTCAACATTCGAACATAAAAAAACCACTGCATTGACTATTTAAGACAAACATATAGACGTCGTACACTTGTTATCAGAATAATGTACGGAGAGATCATAACATCTTTTATTTTAAAAGTGTCTGGAGTTTCCTGCTCAATGCTTGCCCATAAGATCAAGTAACCGTACAATTAAGGAACAGTACAACTATTACCGTATTATCATCAATGTTGTTTTCAAATCTATAGTGAAAGGCACTTGCTAGGACTTTGAGCGTACATCCTAAAGGGCGCTCTTATATGAGTTAAGTAATTTAAGATTAAAGATTTCGGACCCTATTTAATATTGTGTTCGTCTGATTGTGTTAATTCGTCTATTTACTTACATTTAAAATTTGCATATTGAATTAAAACATAATATATGTTATACTTATATTATAGGTACCTACCATGTGTTTTGGTAGGAACCTGTAAAGCGCCCTGAATTATTACATAGCTGTACAAATAATCCTATATCTATAACTTTATCCAGACTTTTTTAATCCGTCATTCCACCTAAACAATGAAAATGTCGGTAGGTAATTTATGAAGTTTTCCCAAAATGAGGTTTTTGTTTACTTTTTTCGCTACATTACGAGTAACCTGCCCGTGTTTATTTCAATAAAGAAATGAGTGAGAGCACGCAACGTCAATAATGAAGCCAGCAATCTGTTAGCCACGGAATTTTCTTACAAAAGTTTTGTTTCGAGCAAATAAAATTATGTGGTGAGTCGATATCTTCGTCATTATAAATAGAAAACCAACGATTGAACGTTATAGATAGGACGGTAGAGTAATATTACAAAAGTTTGCAACTAACTAAAAAAATAACCTAGTTATTTAAGTAGCCACATGGCAAGGTCGATGATCCTTATGTCACTTGTACACAAGTACCCATTAATGTCCCACTGCTGGGCACTGGTCTCCTCTTTTGTGAGAAGTTTTCCTCACGATGTTTTCCTTCACCGTTTGAGCATGTGATAAATACGCACATACAGCTTTTGACCGCGATTTCGTTTGCGCAGAAACGTCTACCCCACTTTTTGCTCTATTAAAGGATGATTTTCGGGATACCTATATACTATCGACGATATCCTTTATCCTTCCATATGACTCAAACTATCTCCATACAAAATTTTATCTAAATCAGTTCTACGGTTTAAGCGTGATGAGGGAGACAGACAGACATACTTCTGCATTTATAATAATAGTATGGATATGGTACGAACACATATCTACAATCTATCGGGTACCTACTGATACCTAAACATAACTTCCAATTATATAATTGTAATCGGAACTCGCCTTTCCCTTCAGGAGTAGAGTTCTGACGGGTGATGACAAATTGATCGTTATGCTCCAGTAGAACACTCCCCTAGTACTAATCAGCAATCTAACCACCTCACGTATCGCTTCGAGTAGGGGCGGCAACCCTGTGAGTTATGCGACAGTCTAAACTTTAAGTTTCAACTACTCTTTCGATACTCGTTTCCTAGGATTTATAGGAATGTGAAATTGTGAAGTGAATTCCTTAGTATAGTTACTGTACGTTATATTAGTTCGTTACAATTTCTTTTTTCAAATAAGTATTTGCAGCGTGAGTAATGTAGGCAATCTCAAACGTCCGATCTAGTTTATTGATACCTATTTATTTAAATATACGCACCTAGCTTATATTATTTTGATGAGCTTCGTATATACATATACGTACTGTAAAATAATAAAAGCGATTAATATATTAAGCGAAAATTATATAAAGACGATTCCGCACACGATCACGAGCAGTGCACGCTAGGCGCCTCGAATGCACAATATCTAGGTGGTTCTACTCGCAAGGGAATTTTCCGCGGCTCACCTTTTTGTAAAGTTTTTGTAAGCAAATTATGATTGATTAACGATCAAAACTGTATAATTAAATGGTTTCTAGTATGACACAAAAAATTAACGCATTCCTAAATATACCTATATCTTTAAAAAATTGTACTTCAAAGTGCCAAATTCTCAGTCTCCTGCCCCGTCTCTCGGACGAAATGAAAGCTTAAAGGTTGCATCATAACTTTATTTTGAGTCTGTACATAATATCTGCACTAAAATAGAAATGTATTATATGTATAGTTTTAGTACGTTTATCTAGTTTTACATTAAATGCGAAAATAATAAAAAAAATGAGCATTATATTTTGTCCCTCGGTTTTTCCCTCAGTCTCCTGCAACATTAAAACACGTTAAAATCTGTTTGAATTTACCGTGTTTAGCGTCTAGTGTTCGGTCTAAGTGAAAGATCGAAGTGAAGTTAGCTTGTAACCGCTCGCGTCCGTCTCGGCTCGCGGTTGGTTTAGTCGCTACGGCGAGTCGTGTGAGTGAGATTATGCTGCGGCCAGTCAGCTTAACAGTATCCTGGTACGTATTTATTTAAAATCCATTGCTTTCTATAAACTTTTTTTGCATTCATAGGTCGTAAATTCGTTTCATTAGAGTAAAGAATTGTATAATTTTAATATTAAACATTGCATTGACGTAGTTATTGGCTAAAAACTTAAAATAATCTCAGTATCTTGTCCTCAGTCTCCTGGAAATGTAAGATGTAAAATGGAGAAAACATTCCAAGACTCATTACGATACAAAAATTACTCTGGAAAAAGCGGCAAAGAAGTTTGTAAGAGAAAACACCCCATCTAGTTGCGATGAAAATGTAAACCCAAATCAGCAGCAGCAAGTAGTAAATGCACAAAATGTGACACCTAGATTGGCACTAGCACGAAAACAGGCGTTGAGGCAGCGTAAGAAGCGTAACAGGGAACTTCAAAATAAAAATGATCTTATACGTTCACTAAAAACAAAGATACAGAAGTATAGAAAAAGATACTACAGGCTAAGAAAAGAACGAAAAGAACAGCTTCCACAGGAACTTACGCCTTGTACCAAGATGACAATAGATGTATTCTATACTCGTAGAAGATACTATTTCTATGCCATTAAGCTATTTTAATAAAAATAAAACCATTTTATTTAAATAATTACGACGGATTTAAGTTTTTTTTATATCAATACTCAGTATCCTGTTCATAGCCTCAGTCTCCTGGGCCCATATTTTTCTGAAATGGTCGTATAATTAGAATATTTAATTTTTTTGACTGGCCCGTTTGAGATCAATAAAAGAACGGCCTAAGCTAGACGTCAAGCTACTTTTCTAACGTTAGATGCCAAATGGTGTGCCAAAAATCTCTTCATTTTCGTCCCTCCTGAGTAGAACCACCCATCTATAGACTCGCTACGCGCTCAGATTTGTTTTTTTTTTGCCTTTAGGACTTTAACCTATACCTGCATAGGAAAGTTTGTTAGCGACATCGAGTTTTTTGTATTACCTGCGGTCTGTTAATTTATCGCGGTAATATAGACAACCGGCTAAACTGGAATCTAATTTCGATGCAAATTACAGTCATCCTTTAACGTGACTTAAAACCTTGCTTGCCAAAGTAAAATAAAAATGCCGAGCCATACTGAAAAACTGCACCGCCCGTCGTAACTTTCTATTAGCTCTCTACAATCACGTTGACGCAACTCAACAACCTTTATTATTACTATGGCGTAAAGCTCTTATTTCTTTGAAAGAAGTGACTAGTTAAATTTGTAAAAGGTTTTCTTGTCACCGCGTTTGATGCACGCAACCCAACATAATGGAGTTAATCAGTGTCGCGAAGATTGGCGTTTTAACTTAATGACTGGATGGAACGAAAGTGAAAAATCAGTAAAGGAATCCTACTTCCTGGTTAGCAAGCGAATTATAGCAATTATGTTTGTGTTTACTGAATAAAGAACATGGCACGTGACTTAGCGCATATTTTACATTGTATAAATTAATAACTATACCTCCAGTTCAAGAACTTTTAAATATACTGCAAACACATTTTACTAAACTAACTCGATACGCAGGGAAATCGAAGATTAGGAAAATGAAAACTGCGTTATTTACCCACTTATTGGTGGTAGGTTTTATAATGATCTTTATATTACGTATAATATCGAAGAAGAAGAAGAGAAGAAAGTCGCGGACTAACGTGATAGATCGTACCTACTCAATAGTAAAGACTACCTGCCCAGCTGGAAACACTGTGAGTTTCTGTAACCGCCATATTTGGTCGAGTTGTAAGTATATGTTCCCCTGAAGCCCCTGAATTAACAATAGAGTCCACATGAAAATAGATAAGTCAGACAATAGCGAGGTTGTACTGCTGGAAGATATTTATATAATATATAGGTATAGGTATTAGGTACCTGCGACACGATGGACCGACGATTTGAAGAAGGTGGCTGGCAGCGGATGGATGCGAGCTGCCTAAGACCTGGATGGTTGGCGCTCTTTGGGTGAGGCCTACGTTCAGCCGTGGGCGGATTGCCGTCTACTGCTACTATATATCAGCTTATTGAGGCTGATATACTGTATAGGTACCTACTGTAATGGTTAATGGTAATAAGTTTATGTCACCACTTTGTGGAGGGACTTCTAAAGACGATGTATCGATATCGACCTTAGCAGAAAACGCGGACGATTCATTTAACTAAAACAAGCAATATTTTCATCAACCAACCAACTCCCCGTGCACATGCAGGTATCGTAGCGCGTGGTATGCTGTAGTTTCTGCCTTTCCCCATGAGAAAAAAGCGTGAGTGTACGTGTACGTATGTAAAAACTCTCTGAAAGGGACATTTGATAATTAGTTTCGGCATATAATAAATCCAGAGTTTTGTTGTCTAAAGTGCCGGGTACCGAATTAGAGGATGCGGGATCTTGCCCTACTCTACGTCAAATTCTCAATACATAATATAAAAGGATAAGCTGACTGACCGATATATCATGGCAGAGCCTTAACTACATATAACGGTTAGAAACTTGATATTTTGTACAGGGGTTCCTTTTATAACGTAGTGACGGTGTAGAACGGGAGTGCAAAGTTAGTATGAAGCTTTTTTTTTCGATAAATAGCACGCGGGCGAAGTCGAGGAATCAGCTAGTCTTAAATATACCTAGTTGTTACAATTATGCAGTAAAGGTAAGTAGGTATTTGTCATGAAATAAATAAAGCCCCAAAATCTATCACACATATTTATTTGAATCATGTTTATACTTCAAATTTAATTGCCGAATATGCACATCGCGCTATGTATATTTCTTCCTAAAAGTTAATTAATATTAAAAAAATAACACCAAGAAAGGTACCTATATTAAATTACTAGATAGTAGGTAAACATTCATAGGTTTCACTCATTGAGCTAATTCTAAGATAGAAAATGGTAGGTACCATATGTAGAGTTAACATCATTATTACAAAATGGTATGTCGCCACATAAATATTTTTATTATATAAGAATATAAAAGAATTATAAAATTATCTATATTTTGCTAGTATGTGCCAGCTAGAAATTTTTTTGATGTAACGCGTTAGTAGATGCATATCTAGTAGTTTAAAACTATATTTAAAACCATTTTCCCAAATAGGTACATTCCAGTCAGCTTGTACAATACTTAGGCATTAATTGCATTAGGTCGATATTGATGTAAATTTATTAACTAACATACACACACATAATTATTTCGTAAATAGTATACTTATGTATTAAAATAATGTTTCTATAACGTGGTATATAAATTCATTTATGTTTCTTTTGTCTTGCAAATTTATTTGCATGACCATAACTACTTAATTTTTTTTTGGTTTACCAATTTTATTTAAGTCTTTTATAATTATCAACACATTTCCGACTAGAAAAAGTTATTTTATTCACTTACATAATAGACATTATCGAAGTATAGAGGATCCGAAATGTCGGTTAAATACAACAATATACAAATTATTAAATGCCGAAATTTTGGATCCTTTTTAGGTCCTATTCCTCTGCCTCCATCGTAGAACGTATTAATTCAATATATTGTGTTATAACCCGACAAACGTTGTTTTATTTCAATAGAAATAGTTTAATTACTAAAAATACTTAATAATTATGATTGATAACTCATTTTTGTATAACCAATACTGATGATTAAAACCTGGTGAATAGAATTATCATCGTATATAAGGTATATAATAAATAAAGCGAAGTTCCGTCCGATTCGTAGATAATTTTTTCAGCATTTCAGTCCGCAGACAGTACGATCGTCGGTAGTGGAGTTCGAGCCCGGGTGCAGGTTTCTGGCAATGTTGGACACGATACAGGTGGCTGTAATCACAAAAAATTATGACCTTTTTTTAAACGTATCGTAATAATCAAACGAATATATCTGGACGCTATTACGAAGAGCCATCTAGTTCCGTGGTATGTAACGAGATTGGCGTTACCTAAGCAGACGGTTGGTAAATAGATTTTTTTCAAATACATATTACTCACAGAAACCTTAACTCAGTTACAAAAGTTTTGGCATTACCGGGATTCGAACCCTTAACACGGAAGGCATAATTAAATACCGTTTGAATGCGTAGCGGAATTTAAAATTGTTTGTTTATTCAGTCCTTTTTTTACATATTGGTTAATTATACCAACCTTGTCAGCAATCTCGGAGACAGCGGATAGTCTCCTTCTAGACATGGCACTGGCCGACCTCTGCCGCCGCCCTTCCTGCGTCAGGTTCGAAGCACTGGATGTGTTGGACATCCTTCTCCTCACGACTGCCTCGTCCTCATGTATGCTGACGCTTCGCTTTGCTTCGAGTTTGATTAGCCGCTGCTTTGTCTGCCGTGCGGCGTTCTCACGGATTATCTGATCAGCCCTAATGCGGAGCACACGAGCGGCCTGCTTGTGGTGTTTTAATGCAGCTTCTAGATCGTTCCGCGATAAAGCGAACAGGCTTGAGTAGCCGCGTGATCTAGAATGTAATAAAATTGTGTTCTGTATGAACTAGAAAGAATTCTTAAGTTTTGGTTCGTGAGAAATACCTAAGTCCCACGTTGGGCGCCACCAAAATTTGTATTGACTGTATTTATTATTAAAAAATTGTAAACTTAGACATAGTTTAATTCAGTGTGATTATGCTATTTACCTTACTGTAGCAGTTCTTCGTCGTAGCCCATCAATTCCTAGAAGGCTGATCTCACCAAACACTGAACCCTCCTGCAGTGTGGCTAAAACCTCTTTCTCATCCTGTGACATCACCTAAAAATATTCACAATTTGCATTACAAATAAGTTTTATACGGTAGGGCATAGCAAGATTTCTGGCTCAAATTGAGCTGCCCAACTGGGGAAGTACCTCCACCTTACACAAGACCGCGCAGCGAATCAACAATAGTTGTGTTTTTGTGAGTAAGTATGGTTAACAGAGTTCGTTGGAGGGAGGTGACTATGCTGAAAGCATTCAGTTTGCTGTCAGTTTAGTATTACATCTATGATGAGTATCGATAATAATTAATTATAGAGATGATAATAGATACATACGCAACACTCGCCAGACGAGATGATATACATCTGATGACCGACGTCGCCCCGTCGTACGACCAAGTCACCCGGGAGGAAGCTGACTGGCCGCAGTTGGAGCACCAGATCTCGAAGTAGAGATGCCGAGCAATCGCGGAATAGTTGCACCTTTGTAATAGAATAGTTAACAAAATAAATAATCACCATCAACCCGTTATTGTGCCACTGCTGGGCACAGGTCTCCTCTCATTTGGGAGGTACTAGGCTATATTGCACCACGCTAGCTTACCGCGGGTTGGCACGCTTCACATGCCATCTAGAAATTCTCTCAAACATGCAGGTTTCTTCACGATGTTTTGCTTCACCGTTAGAGCATGTGATAAATGCGCACATAAGTTCAGAAATATCAGTGATTTGAACTCTAGATCTTTGACGTCTCAGTCTGGCACAGACATAGCTCTTAAATGATGCAACATAAATGTTTTACCAAATTATTGTCGGTAAATTCAAGTAATTTAAGAAGTATTTAGTATTGTATGTAAGATATTACCTTACTCAGTGTTGTCATATGCACTTCAAGCGCCACATCCCGCTTCATATTAAATGGCAATGAGTTTAAAATTCTGGGTTCATCTGCAAATACATTATAAGTATTTTGTAAGTTGTAAGTTAACTACTTGAAAAAAAAAAACATTTATTTATTTACTTTAATTATAACGGCATAATACCACTTACAATAATTAAAAACAAGAACAATATAAAATAATATTACGTTTGTGTATACTATAAACTACAATAAATCATTATTTGACATTGTCACTGGCGCTCAGTATGGGACACTGAGTATTAAATGGCGCCCAAATTGGGACATTATGAATATTAAATGACATCCATATAAATTATATATTAGGCACTGTAAATTATATTTATAAGAAGTATAAATGTATACCGAAACATCGTTGTTTATTCCAAGTGTAGTCAAACCACGACGCGACCCGTCTCTGTAGTGTTACTGGCATGTTTAGTCGGCGAAGGTAGCGACTACTGCCGTCCAGGGTTTTACGGTACTCCGTCTGTGATGAAATGATTCAATAAATGATAATCAATATAATAATTTATGTAAATTCCTGCAAATATATTTTCAATATCCTAAAAAACATTTGTACATTATGACACAGATGAGAGAGATAAATTCTGATCAACAGATTATAAGTTAACCATGTCCCAACAAGTTCTTAAAAGAGAAATACGCAGTTTCTAAAGTTCTACTAAGAACTACTAAAAGCATAAAATTATACTTACTCTGGCTCTTGTAGCAGTCGCAATGATATCCCTGATCTGTCCAATAAGCAACGCGAATACGAATACCCCCATCAACCAGGCACCAGTCATAAACAAATATTCCATAGTATTCTCAGGCTTCGGGTTCTTTCCGATGGATGTCGCAGTCTTCGTAGCGAAGTAGAAGCATCGGATGTAGGCGGAGCCCTCGTTGTCGTATACCCAGCCATTGGACCCAAGCCCTATATAATCACTCATCGCGTAGTATGCACAAGCGTTTAGATGAATCAGATAGAATATGTAGAACAAGGTTTTACCGATCCGCACCTGTGGAGGAAAGTTGAATGATCAGTCTGAGAACCTACAGGATATAATGCTTTAAATCCTGCAGGTAATTAACGGGATTTTTGAATTTAATAAATATATACCAAGATAGACTTTTCTGTTTCAATGTCTAAAACAACCAGATATAAACTATGTTTTTGCTGGAAAAAGTTTAATTTCTAATCATAAAGCGAATTAAGTTATGCAATACAAATTATTATCTATTACTTCATAATTATATCAGCTAGATGCTAGATTTACTATACTTACAACGTAAGGTGAAGAAAGCACTCTGTCCATAGCTTGGTGGAACTCCCAGAACGTCTGAAGTTTTAGCAGTCTTGGTAAGCGCAGAATCACTTTTTGTGTGCCGAAGTAAAAGTACAACAAGTCCAATGGGAGCAAAGATATAACGTCGAACTGAAAACGTAAGAAAATATATGGAATCCAAACTGCAAGTTTGTGTTGTTGTGATTAAATGTGCAACACTACCACATGTCTTGCACATTTAATCACAAGATCATTTCCTTTCTTGAAGATCTATATAGGATCTAGACGTATCGAAGTGTAAAGCGATATATGTACCTTATACTGAGATTTCTTCCTGTAATTCTTTCGAGTCTCTTTAGGATCGTCGACCCAGAACCCTTCATGAAGGAACATTAGCCTCGGCTTCACAAAGGCCACGTCCAATATGTATATGATATCGCAAAGATAGTCGGCCACCATCCAGTAGGGGGTGTTCTCAGGCGTCTGGTACGGGAAGGTAGCGCGGAGAGCGATGCACCATGCATTGTAGCTGTAGCAGAATGTCACTAGGAGAAGCCAGCTGATGTACCGTCGACCTGGGAGTATGAGTCAAGAACTTGGATTTCATAGATTCACGCGATATCTGTTTTAGACCTACAATGGTTTGTCGAACTTCCTATATTCTGATCGTCAGTTGAGATAGGTAAACTAAAATCTGATATGGAAGTTTCTCGGGGCAAAATAAAGCTCTAGCTTTTTGAGCCTCATTACGCCAAAATGTCAGGGACTAGGATTCTCTGAGTTGCTTCGGCGTTTCAAAAGACAATGTTCTGTTTTGTTTTGTTCTCAAAGTGAAAAAGCTATTGGTTTATAAGTGTCTTTAATAGTTATATTTACGAAAATACTTTAATCTCAGTGGAATATTCGGATAAAATTTAGTATTAAACAGACAGAACCTTGTAAATTAACAGTACAATCATTTGGTTTTGGTCAGTATATATTTACTGCTAAACACAATTACTTAACTAGAAACATTTAGGTACCATTTTTTAGTTGGTATCCAAGACTAAACCTATCTAATAGTTCTAACAACAATCGTCGCAGCATGTAATTGGCGCCCAACCGGGACCGGCCATTATGGCAATTTAAAAAGAATTTACTACAAATTGTTTAATTAATTACTTACCTTGGGGGTCTATTGGCATGAACGGGTCGCAGAAAGACGACAATCGTGACAATCCATTACATTTTGGTTTACGCGAAGGAGAAATTGGCACAGGGCTTTGCGGGGTTTCAATTATTGAGTCTATTTTCTCTTCCACTGGTAATGGCCTATTGAACAATAATTTAGTTTATATAACAGGGTATGGGCATTTTTACTTTAAATGGCGCAGGCTGTTTTGGTGTTGTCCCATGAAAACAAATAATGATAGTTGAACATATTTTGAAAGCTATCAGAAAAGCTTAATTATAAACACAAGTAGAACTGTTATTCTATTCAATAAGATTTTTTTCTTATGAATAAATAAGGTTTTATACATTTTATATTAATTTGAAGTTAAACAAAACCTTGATTTGAAGCTGTCCCAAGATCAGTTTTCCCGCTTTGAATAGATATTTCAAAAGATTTTTATTCCACGATAAGTCTTGCGATGTTTTAATTCAATTGTGTCATAGTTATCCTTACATTTAAAATAAGTATTAACAATAGCTATCATAGTAAAATAGTTAAATAATGGCATAAAATCATTGTCCCATAGTATTAACATTACAGGACAAGTCTCCATAGTAACGTTCTTTTTGCTACTAATTTACCCATTTAGCATTTATTTTTTTATTTTAATGGCAACCCAAAGCACAAAATCTACGAAACAACGGCAGCCATATTGAATTTAGTCGCAACAAGGTGAATTGGTGGACGCACGTGTGTGCAACAAAAAAATTGTTCAAAGAATTTGTCTCGGTAAGTAACGTGTTTTTAAATGAAACTATTTATCTGGTTGTTAATTCTTTTGGAGCAGTAACACCTTAAAGTATATTGAGGTCTTTTATGTATGATTTAGAAGCTTTATAGTTATATTTTTTGAGTATTTCACATTTGTTTTGAAAGTGAACTACTTGCGTAACGTCCTTTTCGTAACCGTTACTATAGGGTGGACAAAAACGTTACGAAAAGGACAAGTAAAGCTTAGTGCACATTGTGAGTTGAGTACCTAGACGGTATTTAGAGTTTGCAGACCACGTGATTTTAAATGATAATGCTCCTATGAGGTTACACACACTTTAAATGTTCATGTAGGTTGTGAGCGATTCTCATTATTTGTCTTAGTCCGCATGATTGTCGGTTATATTATAAATCAGTCAGATTCTATACAAAATAGTCTATCATAACGTCTTTCAGGTTTAAACTTATACATACTAAATGTCATCAAAAACGGTTCAGTGATTTAGCCATGAAATTTGACGGACAGAGAGACAATATTGTTACATTTTAATATTAGTATGGATTTGGTTTAGTTTCATAGTCTCTTCAACCACTATTTTTTATAACTTTACAGGTCGTGGCATAGTTTACTTCCCAAAATGGTTATATACTTTGACATAGATAAATTTTTGGAGAAGAAAGATTTACAGAGATGTATACGGAACAATTTTACCTGGCCCTGGACGGAGACTCATTTTAAACTATTAGAAACTTGTTATGGCTGTAAAAATAAAACTGAGGAGAATTTGCCACTACATTTTATATTGGCTATGACTAAAGAAGATGTTAGAATATTGTTAGCAGCTACTTTTTTCTGGTGTCAAACGTGCAATTTTTCTGTATATGATCACTTCCCGTCCGATGAATGTGATCATTGTAATGAATGATCGATCATATTAACTGTATATAGTCTACCCACTTACTAAACCTGGACCTAATCTAATTATTGTTAATTATATAACTTATCATGGATGTACAAAGTTTGTGAACGATGTATATAAAAACGTAGAAAGTGTTTCACAAAGTTAACCCACGTTTGTCATGATTCTTTCTTCTTCTGGATATACTTGTTTAAAATTTTAAACAAGTTTTTACAACAAAAAGAGAGGATATATGCACCATTTTATTGAGAACCGCTCACGTGATGATGACAATACCTATCGCACTACGTGTTCAAATTAGTTATATATTATTTTTAGGTAGACATGGCATTAACACCTGCTGAAAGAGCTCAAAGATATCGAGATAAACTTAAAAATAACCCACAAAAGGCCGAAGAAGTAAGAAAGAAACAATTAGCTCGACTAAAAGCAAAAAGGATAAAGATATCTGAAATGACAGAGGAAGAAAAAATCAAATGTCGTAAACAGTGGAAAGAAAATAAAAGAAAACAAAGAGCAAGGAAATCGAATAACGAAAACCGGTCTGAGGGAACTTCGAAAGATGAAGCCACAGTTTTGCCGAAAAAACAAAACAGGCGGACTATAAGAAATCTTAAGTCTCTTAAAAAAACCATCAAGCAAGGACTTAATAAAATATCACAGCTGAACAAAATTATAGAAAAACAAAGAAAACAATATTATCGACTACGGTTATCTTCGTCTAAGATAATTGAAAGACAGAAAAAACTAATTGATAAATTTAAAGCCAGAGAAGAAATTCTCGAAGTCACACTGCGACGGACTTATAAAAGTTGTGAGAAAAGAATAGAAAAACAAGTATTGAAACGACTAATAAGAAACTCTAAATACGGAAATAAGACATATGTCGCCAAATTAATTGGCCTTCAGCGAACGACTCGAAATAAACAGAATAAAAATAGGGTAACGTGTTGCACAGAAATTGAAGAGTTTTGGTTAAGAGACGATGTCACTAGAACAACGGCAGGAAAAAAAGAATGCAGGTCTCGTGGAAATGAAAAACACCAAATAAGATACACAACCGATACATTACAGAATTTATTTAAAAAATATAAAGAACTGGGTGGTAAATACGGAATAACGTCGCTGTGGAAATACAAACCCTATTACGTCCTTTACCCGGGCTTGAAATCAAGAAACACTTGTTTGTGTATCAAGCATGCGAATATTGAATTAAAATTCAAAGCGTTACAGCTATACGGACCATTAAAACAAAAATCTTTGGAGGAAGTTTTGGATCAAGTTACTTGTAACCGTCAGTCATACTCTTGTGCGACAAATAGATGTAGTCAGTGCAAAAACTACAAAGTACAATATAATGACAGTGATAATGATGACCGTAAAAATGTCACCTGGTGGCAATGGGAACGTGTTGACCACGAATTTGTAAAGAGAGAAGGAAATGAATCCAAAATTATCAAGACAAAAAAGACAGTAAAGTCGTTAAAAACAACATCAACCGCTGAACTAAAATGTGCATTTGATTCCGATATTATTAAATTCAAAAAGCATGTTTTTATTATGAAGCATCAATACAAACAATATCAAATGATTATTAATAATTTAAACGAGAAAGAAGCTGTGGTTATTTGTGACTTCAGTGAAAACTATGAATGCAAAATGAGAGAAGAAGTTCAAGCTCTTCACTTTGGATCATCCAAAAACCAAGTGTCTTTACATACCGGGGCAATTTTTTGGAAAAACAGTATGCAATCGTTTTGTACAATATCCGAAAATACAAGCCATAGACCAGAAAATATATGGACACATTTAAATCCCATCCTACACGAAATAAAAAGAATGAGTCCAAATGTCAAGATTTTACACTTTTTTTCCGATGGTCCCACCTCGCAGTACCGTCAAAAAGGAAATTTTCATTTATTGAATATTCTGCCAAAACAAATGGGGTTTGAATACTGCACCTGGTCGTTTTCAGAGAGTGGACATGGGAAAAGTATTGCGGACGGCATTGGTGGATCCGTAAAACGCACCTTAGATAGACACGTTTCTTATGGAGTTGATGCAAAAGATGCAACACAAATATATTACATTTTAACTGAACACTTTAAAACAACAAAAATTTATCTTGTAGATGACAGTGAAATTGAAAATTATTCTTCAAAAATTCAAAACTTAAAAACTTTGACTGGCACGTTAAACTTGCATCAAGTAATAACAGGTGAACAAAACGAGATAAAATATAGAGATCTGAGCTGCTTTTGTGGTGATGTTAAAGGAACGTGTTTGTGTCATTCCCCACAATCTCATCTACTGATAATGACTGATCAAGCCAGTAATCATCGTTCCATCCAGAGTAGAAACTTAAAATCAGAGCTGCAGTCCATCAGCCATTTACAACTTGATCAAAATTATAATCTTGACGAAATGAGTGTTGAGGAATCAAGTCATAACATTGATCTATCATCTGAAATATTACCTGACTGTTACGTAAATACCATGAAGTCTATTATGATACCCCTTGAAACGGTTAAATCCTGCAGTCCATCACCGCCTATTGAATCTATAGATTTGACAAGTATAGAAAATTCGTCATTAATATGTCTTGAGTCTCTCAAAAAGCCATTAAAAAGGAAATCAGCTGAAAATATATATAATGCTAAAAAAAAAACGTCAATGAACGTGAAACGAGTTTTGACGTGTACTGCATGTAATACTACGGGACAATTAGCTAAGTGTATTATCTGCAAGTTATGGTATTGTTCCCCATGTGCTGGTGGTCAGCTCCAAATTGACTTTATTTGTGATCCATGTGTGTCAAACAATTTTTAGCTTTATACACAAACACAATTTTGTACTCATTTTTTTTATAAAACTTGTTGATTTGTGCAAAACAATATGTCGACGGTTCTTGGGCTATTATACTGAGCCATATTTTTCAATATCGCAAATAAATAGTTTATATCAAGTAATCCGAAAACCGTCGGCATTAACTGCTTTTTGCTTTTCGTACATTGAAGTTCAGCTCCAAATTGATTTCTGTTATGGTTTTTTTTCTCGTTTCTACTTTTATGTTTTACATTAATTTTAATAAAGAGAATTGTTAATTTAATGTTAAGGTTAGACTGAATGAAGACTGATTAAACTAAGTAGGTTTTCAAAAACCAATTATAATGTGAGGCATTTTTATAGGTTTAATTTTGTTATAAACAGCTGAATTTGACTGACTAAAACTAAGTAGGTTCAAAAACAAATTATAACCCGAGGCATTGTTTGAACTTTTTTAATTTTTTTTAAACAGCTGATTTAATAAAGTTTTTATTAGTAAAATTGTTTTTTTTTCAGCTTATGGGCATAGTGAGGACTACTCTTAACAATTCCATATCGTAACACTTAATGTCTCTTTAGTAACGGTCCCAAATATTTTTCCTTGTTTTTCTTTACAGCAGCTGAATTATTATTCATTATTATGTACTTTATTAGGTTTTTAATAAATAAAAACTTATTGCAAATAATTTCTTGTTAAAATTTTATTATTAGCTCATCATTTAAATAGTTAAAACTTAAAATGAAATAAACGTTTGGTCACTTTTGTTACTAAAGGGATCAATTTTTTGAATTTTAACAAAATGTGGTTATTTAGTATGATCTTAAATATATTTATTTTAATCTATTGAACACGGGTAAAAATCACTAGTCAATTTTTCTCATTTCATCTTGTCAGTTAAATTTTTATCTAGTTTTGATTTTTGTGACTATCAGGACAAAATTTTCCTTACTCTCTTTATAAAAAAACGATTAACGTAATAATTACGTATTTAAACAAGGTACTTTTAGCTAATTCATATAATTAATAACATTATCTTTAAAGAATCATCAATTTAAAACCCGAAAAGAAACCTAAATTTTTAAAAGTGGTTTTTAAAACCTGCGCCGTTTATAGTGAACTTGCCCGTATATCTGTAAGGTAACTATGAACATTTTCATATATTTTCATACTATATACGTTAGTAATCTCTTCTTCTTTGTACATAAAAATAGTGGAAATATGTATAGTATAATTTTATTAATCGCTTTAAAGAAATCTAGTAAATCTACTATGCTCGAATAAAATGTTCTTATTGTCTGGTACAAAGATCCCCCTCAAGGCGAAGATAGGGAAAATTATAAATTGTATGACAAATTAATTCAATTATCTCCCACTAAATTCTTGACTCTCTAAAATCGTCTTTATTCTTAAATGTGTATATAAGAATGTTACATACTAACCTGTCTGGTGAAGCATCTCTCGACTTAGACTTTTTGAACTCTTTGAGTTCAGTATCAAGTTCCGTTACTTCATTATCAGCCTTACATTCAGGTAAAAGGCTAGATGAGAACAGTCGAACGTGTTGCAGTTTACCAAATATGCTGAAAATGTTAAAAAAACATACAATATTAACTACCCTCATTAAATGTATATCTAATGAACACACATTGGATGACAGAATAGGTTTAGGATTGGTTCATGTTGAATTCAAAGTCAGTAAATCTTGTAAGGTTTTACGAGGTATTAACCGATCGTTTCAGATATCTATATTATGCAGTTGACAATGGACACTTATTTATCGCGAAACTGCTTTTAATATCATCCATTACACACAACATTTAAGAACCCTCAGGTGAGTAAAGGTTTCAAATTATGCCATTTGTATCCTGTCTGGTGCTCACTCATATGAAGTTGGCAACTGGAACTGGAAGATCAACGCTTTGCTATGCTCTGAAACCATTTTCTAGGTGATTGTGGTTATAGGAACTTGTTCTTACAATTTAATAACGAGAGTGGCCAGCTATTAGGTAGTTGTAGGAAATAGTGTACTGTGTCTAAAGTTATGTAAAAATTGTAAAATTAAATAAATTTGATTATTTGATACAGCATTCTATACCTTTCTTTATTCTGTGCATGTTCCTGAAGTTCCGTTTTTGTTTCGATATTCGAATTCTTTTGCGTCAAGCTGAAATAAATTATATAGAATAATTTTCACGTGTCATATTTTTCCAACGTATTGCGTCTTTAATGTGCGTATTAACAAATTTTATGTGGGTACTAAGGAAGTACTCACGTAGTGTGTGCTGGTGTGGACTCGGGCGTGCACCAAGAGCCACATGATCCTTTAGGTATCGGGGGTTTTGCTATTTGAGATCCAGGGGGAGCTGGGTGAACTGTGTGCTGTAAATTTAAACAATTAAACCTATTGGTATGTATGGCATAGCAAATTTTAAGGATCGTTAGGCAATTATAATTTCGGACAGATCGTCAAAAGTCGAAAAACACATAAAATAATGCATTAATATAACACGATGGAGTGGCCAACTAATGGATGAGTCAATGTTGCAATATAAGAGACAAATGAGTTTTCCTCGAATGTCAACAATAATATTACCGCTTGTTGCACCTTCAATATATTTCTTTATTCGGGCACTATTTATTTCTTTCTCCTTGAGTTATAATTGACTCTGTGATGTCATAGAAACATTTCCCGCCATTGAACATGACCTAGGTATAAACTATATTCCTAGTTGTTTGAAGAACGTATGCCACAGTAGAACAATTATTTTCTCCTAATTTTCTCAATAATATAAGGATCATGGCGGTGTTTAACGTCCATTTTACTGCAGACATAAAAGTCATAACCCATAAACGTCGTCCACTCCTCATGCCATCTTGGCAATAAGTGTAATCTATAAGTTTTGACTGAGGCCATTGTGCGAACAGGGCAAATATTTTGATATAAGATT
The DNA here is from genome assembly GCA_905163465.1 of Craniophora ligustri. NCBI lineage: Eukaryota > Metazoa > Arthropoda > Insecta > Lepidoptera > Noctuidae > Craniophora > Craniophora ligustri. Next base: position 3,993,001 of record LR990956.1, read on the forward strand.
AATAAAACGATCTACTACAGGATTCTTGAATTCCTTCTTTACGAAAAACATCAGAGTGAGACGCCTCATGACGGTGCATGTCGATAGAGCTGGTAGGTACCCAGACTAATATAGTTCTACATATATTGTATTCTGCAGGCACGCAATATAGGTACTTATACGGCCGCATAGTGGGTGGTAAATTAATTACGATTGCCATTTCTAGTTTCTTAGAGGGCGAAATTTGGAAGCTACAAAAATCGTATAAGTAGGTAATGCCTTTCGTGTCTAAGGACCCAATTTCTCCAAAAAGACCAAATCAAATTGGAAAGATTGGTCCTTTGGTTACTTAAGAGCAATATAGAAACAATTGCACCACAAGTCACAACGCATTTAGCACCACGTACCTAACAGAAGATTTTTTTTTTTGTTTCTTTTTCCTGTTCCGGTATCGATAAGATATTGTTATATTTCGACAATATAATATGTATAATACCTTAAAATGTTCTCATCGATTCTAACGATAGTCCAAATAATATTATACGATGACTAACTTTAGTATATAGTTATACAATCGTTTACAACAGATCTACGGCATAAAGCCGTCTGGATTCAGTTCCTACTTATAATAAAGCTATCAATACGTTCCTCAATACATTACCAAGTGTCGGTTAGATGGCCATAATATTTCATTGTTTACTGGCGCAATAAGAAAGCACTTAACGGCTCTTTTTTGTATTCAAATCACAGTGAGGTGCTCGCAGGATAATGGCGTCGGATGGCCTCGCTTCATTGACACCCAAATCGGGCGCAGATCTCCATAATGCGGGTTTTTGTTTCTGATATTCACTTGTTAGGTAGAAACCTCTAGATTAATTGATTTTTGTTTTAATAAAGTTTTTATAAGACCTCAATTACGAAACATTAATAAGCAAAAATCGTCAATCACTACCTAACTTGAATAACTTTTAAATATTATAGTTATGCATGCATAATTCATTTGAATGTTGTTTTGGACAACAGGTGTTCCGGCGCGAATGCATATAGGTATCTATTGATAATGAGAATGATCAGAAAAACTTGACCCTTCCGATTATTAGAGGGCTAGGTAATCTAAGTACTTCTATAACCTTGTGTGATTATTACAAAAATATTTCCAAAATGGATTTGCGAAATTTTAAGAACGTGAATATTTACTAACTAGTATTAAAATAGGTTAAAAAACCTAAGTACGTAGACGTGCATTTCTAGAACGCCAATGTATTTTTCTCAAAGAGTAGATAGATTAATAAAAGATGGCCAGAAGCCTTAAAAATATTGTCTGGACACTGTTGATTACGAATCAAATTGAGACAGTTTCTCAAACTACTTTAATTATAACTTTAAGTAATACTTGGTAAATTAACTCTATATCTCTATATCCTCACTGCTAATAGGTAACGTAACACTAAAAAGCGACACACGTTACCTCATTACCTGTTTAACTGTCGCCGGAATTGAAATTAATGATAGTAAGGGATATTACTTCTAATATCAGGGAGCGGTGTTGATCACTTCGGTAATACCTACTGATCTAAAACATACCAAGTAGTTAAAGTAATTAAAGAAGACTGGGTGTGGTAAGCTAGTGAAGTCATCTGTTATACCGGAATTAGTTGATTTGCATGATTGTAGATACATATGTTTCTTTGTAGTAAACAAACAGTAGGCTAATTGGAACTCCAGAACTCTTTTAAAGGTTTAGACGTTAGTTCGTAATTCTGTAGTATTGCAGTTTTACAGTTTTTTAAGATATTGAGGGACTACATATAACCATGAGTTGCGGTTTACTTAAATTAAATATCTGAAAACTTTTGTAAATAACCTACTTTCGTGTTTACGTTTCCCAGAAACATTTATATTATTGCAACAAGTGTCACAGGATAAATAAAAGTCCCATAAGTGAGAATAACTTTACGTTATTATGATAGATTGTAAGAAATTTGACTTTTAGCTTTTAGGGTGTCACTAACTTAATTTATACGTAAGAAAGAATTGCTCAAGTAAGACTATTAAGAGTATTAATGAACATGGAAGTAACTTAATTTATTCACTTTGGCTCCAAATACGTACTTTCTTCAATTAAATTACAATTTTATTCACCTAGGTAACTTTAATTGAAATTTATCTAAGAGTTAATCCAATAGGCATAATTTTACGAGGTTCGAGCAATATTTTCCTCTCTTAAAAATTCTAACTGCAATTTTTACCTTATATTTTATTTTATCATCGTAAATGCTGTACTGAATCTGAAACTATATCCTCACTATATACTATCATAAATAGCTTCCAAATTATTTATGTTTAAAAAGTAGATTAAAACTTACCACATCAACTTTAATTTCCATTATTAATTCAGAAATAAAACGACCACATTTTAAAAGCTAAGTAAGTATTCTTTTTTTAATTTTATTTATGGCGGCAAATGTAAGTCTATCGCCTAAATACGAAAAAGACACAAAAGGAATTTTCCGGTCAACGACACACGCGGACACCACGAAGGCTTTTATGCGACTGTTCAAATAAACTTAGCCGGGTTGTAGTTCGGCACAATAACGGCGATTGTATTGGAAATTGGATCCAATGTTTGGGCCAATTTGTACCAACTGCTTAATCTAGTTCTTACCTGAAGAACGATGTTAAGGACATCAGATCGCAGGACTAGACTTAAGACTATTCGAGCTACAAAATTAATGAAATGGTTTAAATTGATTATTCCTCTTTAAAATTAAAAAATCCTACTATCCTTTTTTCTCAAACGGTACACAAAATGCACTAATCTTAATACTGGCCTTTAAGCGTAAAATAGTAGCTTCTTAATTGGAAAAGTAAATTTTGCAGAATGAATATTGGTACCTCATTACCTCAAAAACCTCCATTACCCAAGAATCTCGATAGGCAAGCAATGAACATGTTTCAATGTAAATTAAATTTGGTACCTACATTGGATTAATTAAATTAATTTTACCGCTGAGCTAAACGGGTCTAACGGTGAGCAATGCGGTATCTAGTCAAAGCAGGTAACATGGCTGAAGGCCTGAAATCTCTCGTCTATATTGGATACACGAAAATAATCGTCATAGTACCTAGCGCTAGAATAATTTGTAAAATCCTGGCCTCTTGACAATAGAGATTGTGCATGACATCATTGTTCGCGTTGTAGTCGCAAGTTTAATGTAGTTATATGAATTTGAATACGGAAACGATAATATTAGCGATATAACCAACGTGTAATATTAGCAGATTAATAGATACCTACTTAATCGATGTTTTGGATTTCCTCTGATAATTTATGATCAATAGAAAATGTTCTTTAATCTTCCAGTTTTATGATTAGATTTAGATTTAGACCCAGCCATCCTCAATATTGAAATTTGGATATTCTTTAATTTTAATAATTTCGCGAATAAGAATCAGTTTTTTTTTATGATTAAATTTTATCAAATTTGATGGACCTGCGGCGTATATAATGCCCCCAGCTTCCCCTACATCGGATTTGATAAAAATATCTGCCGTAAGTTCACAAACTACTGACTACTTTTTGAAAAGGCAGTGCATAACAATGGCAATATATACTTTCACGCAGAGTCAAAAAGCCGGCAAATCACGTCGACAAACTTTTTGTTTTATTTTTTCACAAATAAAACATCAATACAAAACAAGTTGCTTTTAAAACACCGAGAGAGAAAATTAATACAAAAATCAATGCAACCAATTGCAGTTTCAATATTTCATTCACTAAGAAGTAGTAAGTTAAGGTTTGTTATCGTGAAATCAATAATCGCCTCTCGACCCGTGTCAGGCTATACAAATATATAGATAAGAAATGGATTTACGATAATAAAACAAAATATCTAACAAAAATAAAACACAAATAAACAATCGAAAAGGGATTATTAATACTGTTTTATAATAATTTATGAATAAACATAAAAAAACAAGAGTCTACGACACAACATGCAAAATTTAGTATTTACAAATAAGACTTACCTTTCGCAGTATATTTAGGCTCTCGAAAACCATTCTGTCATTTATAATTTCCACGAGATAATTTTTATCACCATTTTGTAACTGATTGAGCTTTTTGGGGAATAACGATACCGGAAAACTAGCGCCAATATGTACCTATCACTTGTCAATTTTACGACCTGAAAAATGTTTATGTGACTTATTTACGAATGTTCTTCAGGCTGGTAGTATTCATATGACAAAACGTATTTTTAATTTGTCCGTATTATCTCTCATTTGGGCGGGAAGTAAATATTTGTTTTGATGAAACTGCCAGTAACGCCTGAAAGCTTTGCTGTGCAGCGCTTTTTTTAGCAAGTAGCTACCAAAATGAAGTCTGATTGACATTGTGTGAAACTTTTTCTGATGTTTTCTAATGTCAAATAAATTTATGAAATCTTGTAAAAATGGAATAGTTATTATTAAGATGCACTAATTTGATTTTGTGGGTGGAATAGTAGAAGTCTCAAAAACTGATGTTTTATCATTCGAGTTTAGAACATTCGTACTACACAATCCAACGTCAGCATTTATTCCCTGCACTTCTACTTTTTCTGTCTTTTACTTTTTAACCGACTTCCAAAAGGAGGAGGTTAATAATTCGACTGTATTTTTTTTTTTTTTTTTTTATGTTTGTTACCTCAGAACTCTCGACTGGGTGAACCGATCTTGATGATTCTTTTTTTATTTGAAAGCTGGTGCTTCCCGTGTGGTCCCATAAAAAATGGTGAGGATCTGATAAGTGGATCCTTGGGAAATCGAGAGAAACCCTCAAAATTTCTACGTAGATGACGCGTTTATTGTTCAACCACTAGACCAACGAGACCTATTACAAAGAACTACTTAACAATACAGTTTTAACTTCTTTTTAGGTTTAAAAGCACCGACTTCATACTTATGAAGTCGGTGCCGATGCCTGGTTTGAAGCACACTCACCCGCGATGAGTGTACATATCTTTACATTTTTTACTTCTACAGACATTTTAATTTATTGTAATATATATAAATAAATATAAACAATAATATGCTTGCAATTCCGTCCCTGTTTGTCTTGTAGTTATTTAATTAATTATTTACAAATAAAGTATTTTCCAAAAAGTATATTATTCTTACGATTCCGTGATTAAAGCGCTGAAAGAGAGTAATTTTATTGAACATTGCGCGCGCATGTCTATTTTGTCCCATCCTGTTGTATGTTGTCGATGTCGGTAAAACAGTGCGGTGCGCAGCAAGCAGCAGACGTTGGACGTGAATGTCGATATCTTGCAGTTCGATAGTAATAACGAGACCTTATCGAGACGTCATAAAACCGATAGTTTAGGAGGTGTAGAAAAATAAATCAGTTTATCACAGAATTAATTTAATTTTATGTGCGAATTTGTTATATTAGTTCTTTGGCAAAAACTATGAAGAATAATACGATATCTAAGTCTTAATAGAATGAAATAGAATCTGCGTTTACAAAATGGATGCAGGCAAGTGTTTTTGATTTTTGTTTTTATATCGTTTGGTTGAATAGACACTCAATCTAATAAAATAAAATATCTTCGAAAATCAACCACAACCACATACATTTCTAAAAAAGTAGGTATTTATTATATTATTTTGTGATTTCTATCTAAAAAATAATAAACACTTTACGATAAATAAAAGATTTAATTGTTTACTTGTGAATGTCGGTACAGTTACTTTGATAATTTAGCATTTTGTTTTGAATTAAAAGTACTCAGCTCACTTGTGACTATTAATTAATACCGAACAAAATCAGTAAAACATACTTCATCAGTTTCAACGTTTAATATTTGCGTAAAGAAATCAGTAGTAGTGGTTTTGTTTTTACATTACACACAACCGGTCAGATCAGTATCGTTTTTGTGTAATGTCTTGTTTACGTTCGTGCAAAGTTTCAGATTTATTAGTTGCGATGGTAAACACTGACGAGCGGTCGCTCTTAACTTCTATTTGTTGACCGTAAACTCTGTTTATAAAAGACTAATAGCCAAGTTAACAACACCAAAATCTCGTCTTGGTTGACAGGTTTTAGAGATGACAAACCTCTGAGGGGGACAATTCAAGTCTTTTAAATGATATCTTTAGAATAGGAAAAAGTCATCTCTGTTATGTAATATCCAGTATATTTTCTATCTTCACAATCATTTGAAATCCATTAAATACATTGCATTTTCTATAATTTACAGAAGGCAAAAGAAAACATGTGACCTATGACCAGTTGATAGCACTCTTGGATTTTCTCAAAGAACATGAAGACCTGGCAAAGGGTCTTACAAGGGGACGGCGTCGGCGTGGTAAATTCCACACCGTGAAGATCTGGAACCTCTGTGCCAAGAAGCTAAATGCTATCAAGGATGGTGCTACAAAAGATGGGAAGGGTTGGTCTAAGGTAAGATAATTTTCATGAAATCTGAACAGTTGTTTCAAGAATTTGCATAGAGTTTGATATAGAAATAGCTTGTATTTATTACTAAGTATATTATGTTACTTGTTTAGGCTCAGAGTAATTGGGGTCTGGGGTATTAAAACTGCTTCAAAACTATTTCATAATACTAGGAAAAAAAATTTCTACTTACATATTAAGTAACAATTTGCTGTTGTTTCTATTTGTAATAATCAGTACTGGTGTGACTGGAAGTATCGAGTTCGGAGGCGTGCCCTGGAGCTGAAAGTTGTCAAGGATGGAGACAGACCACTGCCCGAGGGCATGTTGCCTTTGTCACCATTGGAAGAAAACATAATGAGTCTTATAGGAGACAGTGCTGTAGAGGGTGTTGTCATCATGAATGATCCACTCTCTGAAGAAGTAAGTAAAATAGTTAAAATAAAAACTAGTAATAGTTATAGTTATATCAGAATGAGATTATGGGTGCCTAAAGTTGATGAAGAAAAGTGAGTGGGGGTTTAGACTTAACCCAATTTAGCAAGTTAGTTCCCGTCTTATAATACAATATAATGTTATTATTATAATACATTTCTAAATACATAATAATATATTGTCTTACAGGCTTTGGATGAGGCATTACATAACTATACAGACCCTGGTGGTGACAGCCCAGTTGACCAGTATTTTGGTGAGCATTCCAAAGCAGATGTAAATTTTGGATATGTCCATAAGAAAACTAAAATTATACATTAAATTGATGGTAACTGAATGAAAAATATAAACAGAAATACATATCAATAAGGGTTTGTATTTTAAGTCCTCATTGTCTATCAGGTAATATCATATCTTTTTTCTTGACTCGTTGGTCTAGTGGTTGTAAGTGCAACTGCTGAGTAAGATCTTGGGTTCGATTCCCAGGTTGAGCAGTGTTGTTGGGTGTTACTATAAAATTCCCAGTAGCAGCTTGGGGCTTAGATTCGTGTCCAGTTGATGCCAATAGGTCCCATATAATAAGGGGCAACCCTTATTACCAAACATACCTGCCTGCCGCTTCAGAGACGATATGTGTGATGGTATGTTATGTTATTTTGATAATTTTATTACTGTGATTACCAGATACTACTGACGCTGATACAGCTGTGGAGTCATTTGCCAGAAATCGAAAGAGAAGACAGTCATCTAACAATGAGCCTGATCCAAGCAGTCCATCTGAAAGAAAGCCTATGGTTGATATGGCTAGTGAAGACATGACAGGGTCAAGTAAGTACTTACTGCTTTTATTAGGAATCAATATTAAACTGCTTCATTGATCTAGTGGTCCCAAGTGCGACCATTGAACAAGAGGACTTTGCTTTGATTACCAGGTCGAGCAGTGTTATTAGGTTTTTCTATGAATGTTTCTTAGTAATATCTCGGAATTTTGATTCGGGCCTAGTAGTCCCCCCCCCCCCCCCTGTTTGTATATTATATGGAACCTAAAACATCCACAAGTAAAAAACAAAAAGCCTCTGCGTAACCCTTCAAGGACGACATGTTAAAATATGTTGAATTTGAAATAATGGTGAATTTGAAATATTTTAATATGATTTTGAGTGTTATTTACCATACCACTATTTTATTTTACAGGTATCGGTAGAAGATCGTCCAAAAGACGTAGGAAGCAACCATCGTTAAACAACTCTGACGAAGACCAAAGCAGGTCTTGCAGTCCTCTTGAAAGTAAACCCGAAGTGGTTAATACTAAAAATGAAAACTATATTGAGTCAGGTAATAAACCTCCTTATATGTACAAAACATTATGCTTGTGGCATTCTGAAGTTTCTGCCTACCTACATGGGAGCAAGTCGTGAGTTATTGACATATATTCAATGTCCCATTGTTAGGTTCTCTTCTTAGGTTGAGTATTTTTACATCATACTCAACCTAAACAATTGGTCTATTAAGGGATCGGTAAACGTGAGACATCGTCGAGAAAATTTCATAGGGATGCAGATTATTATCCTTCATTGTTTAAGTGACTAATTAAATTAATACTCGCATGTTTTCGTCAAGCCAGTAGTTTCAATACTTTCAATTCTACTTTGGGACCTATTATTTGGCAGTTAAGTGATCAAAAGATGAAATACAAGCTTTTTTAGTTTCTAACGAGGATAGGGCTTTTCAATTTGATTTTAAGATTTTGATCGTGTGAATTTCTGGATTTCTTCCACATTGGAAGGAAATTTAAGGAATTATTACTTTTGGTTCATCAGTAACTATAATATTTGCGAACTGATAAATTTGGTGCCAATATTTCTTCTCTCATTAATATCATCAATACAACCCTCACATTGCATACAATTGGATTAAATGACTTTTTCATGATCAATATACTTTGAGGGCTGTTTTATTGATTTAAATGATTATAATTCTGTAACTAAATACCTATTACAGGCGCGAATCATATTTTGTTCAATGTACAGCCTGACAATGACCGGCAAAAAAACTGGGAGAAAAAAGAAAAAAGGTGGAGCTTCCACCTTAACTTTCATAATTTTTCTGTACTTATAAATATTGAATTGTTTCAAGTAGAATTGTATTTACTTTTACAGATGGCGAGGACAAAGCTTCAGTATTTATATCCATAGAGCGGGAGAAATTATTCGGATCTAATAAAATGATACGCACATTAGAGTTGATACATTCCGAGATAGCGCGACTCACGTCCGTCATGGCGGACATAAAAGATCATTTAATAGGTAGCCATCACCAGAAAGGTGTTACTTAGATGACACTGTAAATAGACCTATATCGAGTTCATTAAAAAAATGTAATTCTAAGATACCAAAACACATTGTTATTAAAAATCTTTATTAGGATGAAAATCTTTTTATATAATTATAATACTAGACATTGACGTCTGACTGTGTCCAAATATTTGGGATATAATAATTATAATATATCGCAATAAAATCCGTAAAAAATAGTTTTATTTCAACTTTATATATGATATATATATGTAGGTACAGAATTATAAATCTGCACACTATTAAACGGAACTGAAAATATTTCTATTATTCTAACAATATCATCTATTTCATAGTTTTTAATAATTTTTAGAGTAATAAAAATAGTCAGCTAGTGTAGTTATGTGTATAATAATTACTCGATGAAATTACTTATTATTATCTACAAAAAGTATTTAATAGGTAGCCGGTAGGAAGTCTATTGTTTCGTAGTGTTTATTGCTAAGTTTAAATTATCTACGTAAAAAATAGACCGTTATCGTTTTGTGAACTTGACCCGCGGCTTATGTTTGTACTAAGGAGCTAATTAGAACAAAATGATAGTGGTTGAACTAAACTAAAATTATTTTTTATTTATTCCAAGTATAATTATATAATAGGTATTTACTATAGGGTGACAATCAAGCTTACCGCCCACCTGAGTGTAAGCGGTTACCGTAACCTACAAACGACGACCCGCTTAGCTCAGCGGTAGCTTACACCGCCTGCTGCAGCTGTGCTCTGGGTCCTGGGTTAGTGTGATGAGCATCAACATTTGTTTCCGAGTCATGGATGTATCTATGTCTAATATGTATGTATTTACAAAAAAAAATGTATATATGTAGTATATCAACCATCTTGTATCCGTAACACAAGCCTCGTTGCTTACCACGGAACTAGATGGCGCTCTGTAATAATGTCCAGAAATATAAAAAAAAACGCATTTGCCAAGGGAAAGCTATTTTAATAATATTGTATTTCTTTCCCAGGCGTTATTTAGAACTCGAATTCAATTGTTTTATATTCCAATATTGCAGATACTTTTAAACAGGTAGTCGAAAACTAGAAGCATAGCTCCAATAAGTACCTAGATCATGTGGATAAGAACCGGCAATAAAACGCTAAAGATACTTCGATGTTTTGTTTACATTTTTGGTTATACCTATGTGAAAATAATGCATTAATATGAACGATAAATAGTTTCGCATGAATTGCGTTAATAACAATATTGTATGTCATGTTGAACACTAAGCGTGGTGGCTTACATAACTTTATGTCTTTGATATAAGGTTCTAATTACAATAATTCATTCACTTTCATAAGATAAAATGAGTAATATTATTGTGAAACACAAAGTATAAAAATAACTTCAATAAACCTAATAGATCAAAGTTTATCTGTTTATTAGTACGTACAGTCTGTAAATTAGGGAGTCAACTACGATAATCGAAGTCAATCTTCGATTTTCGTAGTTGACTAACTAGTTGACAATTGATAGTTTGACGATTTATGAATCTGAACATCTGATAATGAAAAAAGATGTCGAATAATCGCGAAATACAAAACAATCAAACCAACCCAAAACAGACTTTGTAGGTGACCGTGTAATTCATTTTGAACCTTCTATAGATTTTTGTAGTGATCCCCTTGGTTAGCTCGTCTGCATCTTCAATCCGCTTCGGTGGCCATTCCGTCTAAGTAATAGGCGAAAAAAAAACACGCGCGAAATTCTGCCTTATCAGAGTAGGGTATAGACGTCGCGGGATCAAAGAGTTCAATGATAACGTTAGCCCAGGGATATCGCAACGTTCCTTCTCAGTCCGGTAATGAAACATCTGCCAATGCAACGTATCATGTTCGACATAAGACAAACGAGTAACTAATAATGAAGAATGTGATTTGTATTTTACTTTTGTGCTTTGTAAGGTAAGTCATAATACAAATATGTGTTAATATTCAGCCATATATAATAAATTAATGTAATTAGCATGAATTAGTCATGAAAATAATGATACCATATTGCAATTTTTTTTGCATAAGATATTTTTTTGGTATAAGTATTATTTTTTTGTGTTCATTTTTTAAAAAAAACTTACTAATGCCTGGCAAATTCAATATGTCTATTTTGTTTTCATTTTACTATTATTTTAAAACATTTAATAATAGTGATCGCGACAATATTATTACCTATCGTCAGCCTTAGCTAATCGAGAACTATAAATCTTGGGCCTGAGACTCTTATAATGAATTCTTCAACCGCGTCTTTTGAAAAATCTGCCTGTATAATTGTTCGAAGTTACATTATCACGGAGTTTGGACTTATATAGCTAATCCCATCAAAAACATACATGTAAAATGAGCCAAGTTAAATATTATGATAATTACATTTTTAGATAATTATATGCCTTGATTGTTGACTTTAACGACAAAAGAAGTGAGATTTAAATGGGTGCCAAGTTCAATGTTCAGTCCTGAAATTAATTTATAACAACATAAAATATTTTATCAAAAATTGAGTATAATTTCTTCTTATAACTTAGGATTGAAACCTAAAAAATATTCATAAGTACCTGCAACAGTCATTAAAGATCCCTATGATCGATGGATAGTTTCTACCAGCAAGTAAAATTCCCGAAAAATGTAAACAGGAACTTACAGCTTTAAAACACGGTCGCCTAGTGGCGTCATGTATGGTCTCCTCAGGCATGTAGTGTTCCCTACGACGTTCTCCTTCACCGCTTGCGGCTTGAAGCTTCCATTTCATGGCATCCGCCTTGGGATGGAATTTAAGGCCTAATTGCTGTCATCATATCAACCAAAAGACGTCGAATGCTGAACCACTTCCAGCGATCTTAACCAGTTTGTTTCACTATCTGTTGAAGACCGTCCACTATGTTTTCCCGTACGTGGTCACCACTCAAGAATCTGCCCCAGCTACCAATAGTCCTACAAGCTATGTGCTCTGCCTACTGCCACTTCAAATTATTGGTAATCCCTTTAGCTATGTTGGCTACTTCAGTTCTACGGCTCTTCTCACATCTTAAAAAGTTGTTTTTGATCCAAAAAATAAAAAGGGGAACCTCAGTATCTCTATAACAGTATTCCTTTCATAATGAGTCGCATGCTTTGATCGACGAAGCAGTGCTATAACTTCTTATAAGTCAGGTTATACTCTAATAAAATAATTTTAAATACAATGATTCAAGTTTTTCACTTGCAGTATTTTTTCCCACAGTTATTTGAGATTGACCGCCAAGGTATCTAACAAGTAACAGTCATGAAAAGATCTTCTCAATGACATATGTCCGGTTGTCATTGGTCGGACGCAATTCACACAGTTTTGCTCATCCTCCATATGTAGTCTACTATACTATAGGTATAGTATATGCAGTCTTCTATAGGTTAGATATTTCGGCATTCTCAAATGTTCAATTGAACGTTTCTTGGCACTTACAACAACACCAGTGGCGTAACTGTGCCTGTCCCATACACCGAGTACCTTGGCTTGGCGGGGCAGTTTCCTGGGCCGTCCAAGCTCCAAGGGCCCCTCGGCCCCATGAATGACATTCGATAAAGTCATGTAATTTCCTAGTCGAAAAAAGAATTTTCTTAGCCCTTGCTACCTTGAACGTCTCGAACAAAAAATATCTTCCACTACCAAGAACAAGGATAACAGGGATCAGTGACAAGACTTTTAGCATTTGCAATTGTTTGTGTAGGGAATTCACATTAAACTAAGTAATATGTAATTTTTCATCATAGAATATTTATAGATGAAATAAGGCCCCAATTTTAATATTTCCCATAGTTACATAGCTACGCGATTGCAAATTATTATTACGTTTTGTTTTGATATACAGTAGCAAGTGGAACTATATTGGTCATCGGAGTTTCTGGACAAATTGGTTCCCTTGGTAACCACATATAAAGATCCAAATAATGATGGTCTGACTTTCGAATAAACAGTCACTTAAGTATTATATGTAACTGATAAAGAATGTTTGTTTTAAGTAAAAGTTTAACCACCTTTTTGATTATAATTAGGTACTTACTCAAAATCAGCTCATAAATAAAATATTTATATTCTTATTTTCCAGTGTATTTGGCAGAGTTGCCTTAAATGACATCAAAGATGATATTAGTAACTTAATAACAGACGTTTTGTCTGTGAAAACAGAAAAAAGTATTGTAAATAGTACAAACATAGAGACAAACTATAGTGATAACAAAATTAACGAGAATCTGATTGACGTTACTATAAATAATACTACTGTGAAACCTTTAACCACAGACAAAGAAGTATCTGATAACTTATTAGATGTGAATCATAATGAATCAATCAGTAACGAACCTAAAGTTGATAATGGCACAGCATTAATATTAACTCCGTTTATAAAAGAAGGGAGAATAAAAGAGGCGCGAAATGCTTCGAGGGTAGATTCAAAACCGTTTTTAGGAATTGAGAGTTACTCTGGGTTCTTTACGGTGAACGAGACATATGACTCCAACATATTCTTCTGGTATTTCCCTATTTTGAACAAACCCGTAAATGAGAGTCCATGGATGATCTGGCTTCAAGGAGGCCCTGGCGCTTCCAGTATGACTGGACTATTCGATGAAATTGGACCGTTCACAGTGGTGAATGACACTTTGATACGTAAGTATGTTTTATATTATGCATTCGCAAGGGTTTTACATTTTAATCATTTTAAAAACTATTTAGCTCATATTGGTGGTCAAGTTTACGTTTAGACTCATATTTAATAAGAACTTTAGTCGTAAAATAATCCTGATCGCCGGGAGATGTTGCGCACTCTGGAAGAGGCCTATGTCCGGCCTTGAACTAAGATAGGTTTATCACTTGGTTTATACCGAATAAAAGATAAACGTAGTTTATTTGTCAAACATGAGTATAAAATATAATTTATAATGAGATTGTAAGGGCGGCATAATCGGGGTTTGATTCCTACGTCAAGTAGTTTTGTGTTTTGTTAATGGCAATAGACTCGCCACCTTTTACATGGGATCTAAAATGTACAAGCGAATTGTTGTGGGTGTACCTATACGTCATTGCACCTCTGCCTACTTGAACTTTCAATTATTCAGGCATATCTGTGGCAAAGTTATCAAATGGCGCCCTCTAGACAGTTATCTTTGCTAGATGTTACAACAATAAATGTTAGGTTTTCAGCTTGATCTATAGCCGGGGCCTCGAGGATTTCACCCGAGTTGCCAACTTATTCTTAGGCAACTAGACTAATTATGAAGGTGCAATAATGTCTTATGTTTTAAAGCACTTTTTTCACACACGGTGCACGTTTCAGCACGATAATGTAATCATAAGATTATGTATAAGTTCGTGGGCACCTATTTGTGAAGAAATTATAAGCAAGGAATACATAAGCAACTTATACTAGAATTCCTTTGATAATTATAACGTCATTTGAGGTACCTATTCATGTAAAAAACGTATAATTAGCATTAGCAATTGTTGTGGGTAGGTACTAGGATAAGAACCTATAATTAGATCCTATAAAATCATATTGTTGTTTTAATAGATGTATACAGAGGTTAGGCATTATTTTAAAATAAAAAAAATAGATTTAGATTCTATTCTGTATCGAAGGTACATCTACTCTTTTCCGAGCGGTAATTGTACATATTACATTTTTCATGAAATACATATTATTTTCGTTGTTAGTGATATAGCGATAAAATAAAGAATAAAAAAATTAAATCCATTTAATTCAGGAAGATATTCCCATATTTGATATAATAACAAATAATAAGTCTCTCGATAAAAGAGAGCGAATAATATTCAGCAGAATAAGCCATTACCAGAAAATTTGGTAAATCACACGTTTTTTTAAATTATACATAGACTAAATCTGTCTGTTCAATTTAACTTAAAACTGTCACACCCAGTTATTCGGCGTACCTACCTACTTACATATTTTTACGACCCGAAAGATGAGCACTTGTATATTAACTAGGCCCAAACTCATTTATAAAAACAGTAGAACCGCATACGCTGAGGCTTTTAATCTAGATAATACAGATGACGAATGTATAAAATAGTAAATTGCAGAGAATCCGTACACTTGGCTTCACAACCACTCCATGCTGTTCATCGATAATCCTGTGGGGACAGGCTACAGCTTCACAAAACATCTTGACGGATTAGCCACAGATATGGAAACGGTAAGACGTAACGGTTTGTTACTACCTATTAGTTAGTTATTGACGATGGTCAGCGCAGACCGACGGACTAATGGCGAGCAACAACAGAACTCTTTGTTGCAATAGCGGCGAAAAGAAAATCGGTCCATTATGATGGTCTCCGTCATTATTAAAGGTATTTATTACCTTACATTTTAAGGGTTGCCAAATTAATGCGTTGAAATCACGTTATAAATACGTTATCTAGCAATAATAATTATTATTTATTTATTTTTCTCTTCACAATAGGTACATAATTACAGCTTTTATTTTATGTAGCTGCCAAATTTAGTTTATAATATAAAACCTGCACGTAGAGCTCATATGCCGCCCGCGGGGCCATGGCCCCCTTTGCCCCCCCCCCCCCACGCTACGCTACTGACGTAGAGACAAACCGTGTGCAAACCGAGACCTGTTTATTAAAAATTCACATGGACGTTTGGTTTCAGTACTCCAGACACCTGTACTTAACTTTAAAGCAGTTCATTGAAGTATTTCCTGAACTGAAATCAGTGCCGTTGTACATAGCTGGAGAGTCGTACGCTGGCAAATATGTGCCAGCCTTGGCGATGGAGATACACAAGCGGAAGGAAAAAATTGGAAATGATATAAATCTTAAGGTAGATATTGATATTGTTCCAAAAATCTATCCACTTTTTTGGAGAAATTGGGGCATTAGGTAATCCGCTCGGTGCCGTGGCCTAGCGATGAGCATAAAGAACAATATTTTTATGGCCTGTACGTATCCTTTCCGGGTTTAAGTTAAATTGGTCAAGTGAAAGTAAAAGTAAAAAAAGGAAGGTAAAAGTTACAATTAATATTATTCTCACAGTTTATATCCTAATCCCAAAACATCCTTAAGATGGTGCATCGTTTAATGGTTAGAGTTATTGAGGTGTTCTCGTTAAATCACCGAATGACTGTTGTATTGCATTGATGTTTTGAAAAACAATAACTACAGATTTCGTCCGCTAAGCCACACGAAAAGCCTCTACTCCTTCTGATCATCTATTTTTCCTACCAAGGGTCTCATACTCGGCAACGCGTACGTGGATCCTGATATGATATCGCACATCGCTTGGCCATACTACTACTTCGGTATACTGGAGAGGGAGCAAATAGATACTGTGAAGCCGTTGCTCGACAATTTCCAGAAGAATATCCGCGATAACAAAAGTGTTGAGGCTAAGATGGTAAGTTAAACTAATAGTGTTGGGAACTAATCGACCATAAAGACTAACTACTCGAAACATCCTACAAGGATCACCTAGGACCACTCTAGTGAATTATCATCATTATCAGATCATGATAATTCACTAGAGTAAAATAATCATAAAACTTACAGTCAAAAATGGTCAAATGCCAATGCACCTCCTTGAATGTGATCATTTACAACATAAAAGCGAAACCTCTACTGTTATAGAAGTCCATACGCTACGATAACTACGTAATCATGATTTACCAATGCATAATTTTACAGGCATGGATGAAACTTGTTAACGCACTCCTGATACTCGCCAATCAAAGGCACGGCTACAACTTTCTTCGCGACGATATTCCAGTGGGAAAGTATATCAAATTCTTGCAAACCTCGGAGGTGAAGCGCGCTATCCACGTGGGTGACATACATTTTGCGTTTGTCAACGTGACGGTGAACATGAAGTTGGCGCCTGAATTCCTCAGCAGCGCTAAGCCAATTGTCGAGAGATTACTGGAGCATTACAGAGTGCTTGCTTATTGGTAAGTAACTTAACAAGAATAACTTATGCGGATAAATGACTTTTGATAGCGGAACCTATCGCGAGGGGCACAGACTCTAGTCCGTCGACTTTTATGAGCTGTGGTTATTAGCCTAAAAGAGCATGGTGACTCTGAGCCCTTCGCGCTAACGAGTTAGGTCGCCACTGGCTCAGTGTAATTATTAGACCACAGTTTATTAGTTTAGTACTGGAACATTCACACTCCGATCTTACGAAAATCTCTCAAGAAGGTTTCTTCATGCCGTTGAAAAAACTGATATTATGATTATATCAATTTAAGTTGGTCATAATTATTTCTTATTCAAAATAAATGATGTCGCAATTGTTTAAAAATACAATTTCAATCGCTTACTAGCATTAGGAAAATGAACCTTATATCAGCTATGCCTAGCAACCTACTACCATGTATAAGACGATCCGTGGTCATCAGAATCAGAATCTTTACCTAGGCCTAACCTAATTCTAAACTTGAATTTGAACTCGAGGACTGTGACGCAGCAGTCTTATAGCTTGGTTGTAACTGGGGTCTAAAGATATGTCTTGTGTAAATCTTGATCTGAAATCTGAAGGTTGAAATGAATATACTGGAGAACAAGAAGTACTGATAAAATGTTTGCATTGACTGAATAAAACTAGTAGATATACCTAGACTAACACTAGCATTTATATATTTTACGTAGGATACAATAGATTTCTAGCCATTGTTATTTGGCCTAGAACTCAGGTAGCGAAATGAGATATGTATCACTCCAGTCAGGCATTGTTCGCATAATATTGTTGTGTTTTTTGCGCCACAGAGAAGTTTCTATTTTTATTTCTGACTAGATTTACCCGAACGTAAGTATTCCAGCTCCGTAGTACATACAGGCAGCAATACGTAGGTCATTCGGAAAGTTTCTGTAATAAATGAAATTAGAAACTAGATATTATTAATTATTGGAACTAACTTAAAATTGGAACTTAGAAGAGTAGTTTGGAGTATGTAGTGGATTCAGTCTTCATTAATGACGTTACAACTGGCTTCGTGGAACGCATTTACCGCCCCGCTTGAAAGAAGACGAACTAAATAAAATACTTCTTCGCGAAATGTGCTTTGTATCTTTAGTTGCGTTTCTTCACGCGAACTTTATTAATTCTTTGGGTAAATATTTATTTAAAATCTGCTTTCTTTGGTCTTCAAGCGAGACTGTAATAGTGTAATGTAATGTTCTGATTTGCCAAATAATGAATCAACCATTTAATTGCTGGTGTTCTGTCTTATCTTTATTTTAGTCGGCAAGTCTTCAAAATACTGTCGTCAATTTAATAATTTTGATTTATATTTGCAGTTGCGATCAATGAAAGCTATAATATTAAGTAGAAACCTAATATTATAGCTTTCCTTGATCGCAACTGTTAATGAGAAATTTTCGTTTCAACTGACTTTCAGTGGTCAACTAGACCTGATGTTACCCTGCGTGTTTACCTCCGAGAATTACCGCACATGGCATTGGAACGGCACTGATGAGTTCATTACAGCTCGGAGGTACCCCTACATATTCGACAACACACTCGCTGGGTAAGTTGTGCTACATTATTAGGAGTTTACAGTTGCGCACATGAGGGCATGATCTTCTATTATCGTCAAACAATAATATATACATCTCTACTAGACTCTAGTACTAGACTACACTAGACTTCTATAAAGTGGCCGATTTACCAGCAGACTGAGTAGGCCGACACCTAAGACGCTAGATTTTAAGGACAGATTTGTATTTCTTTTAATTTTAGTAAACTTGTGTAAGGTGAATTTGGAATGACGATGATAGTGCACAAATCATAAGGTTGTAAATTCATTGACAAAACATATAATTAATATGATTGTGAACAAGGGTATGGAATTGCATAGCCTGCTGGCGGCAAATGTGTAACTCCGCTGCTCTTATATTAATCTTACATCCAATTTACGACTAATTCCTATAATTCTTTTAATTCAGCTACCACAAGACAGGTGGCAACCTCACAGAAGTGGTGGTCCGTGGTGCAGGGCATATGGTGCCGCTGGATAAACCACCTTCCACCCAGAACCTGATCACGCTATGGACGCACGAAAAGCCCCTCATCCGGCGACGCGAACCAGTGAAAGTATCTGTATTTATCAATGAAACTGCGCTGTACTACTACCTCTGATGTATAATAAAACTTATTTAGTATATAATACCGTTATTCCTCATTAAAACGTTATAATATTTTACCGTGAATTTATTGACCCGCGTCGAACGCTCCCTAAATCCCGAGAATTTATCCGAAGTATGTACACTCTAACAAGCTAATTGGTATACATCCACACATGGATCGGTCGGGTAAATAGTCGCATGTACCTATACCTATTAGGTTGTTAGACTGTACCTATGTACCTACCTATATTCTATATTCCCCACATAACTTTAAACTCCACACGTTTGTATTGCCCTGTAACCAGACAAAATGGACCTTCAATATATTGCAATAGATGCTATTGTCGCATAAAAATAGAGTGGGGCTAAATTAAAAAAAAAAGTCAAAAACGGCAGTCGGTATTACTAGCCAGGTTCTCACGGTACATGCGCATATTATTTACTAAGTACAAGGTAATTCCTAACATTCTGTCCGCATGCAATCGAGTTAAGTTATCTAGCTATTAGAATCTATTTATCTACAGATAATCTAAATATATATAACTCAAAGGTGACTGACTGACATAGTGATCTATCAACGGACATCCCAAACCACTGGGCGGATCGGGCTGAAATGTGGCATGCAGGTAGATGTCATGACGTAGGCATCCGCTAAGAAAGGATTTTTGAAAATTCACCTCCTATGGGGGTAAAACGGGGGTGCAAAGTTAATATGAAACTTTTATTTTTTTTAGTTAAATTGCATGCGGACAAAGTCGCGGGAATCAGCTAGTAAATAATACTTACCTCTCAAATACAAAAAAATTAATGAAGCTTTTCTTATCTATTCTTATTATAGGACTTCATTAGGTTTTCTTTCCGTAATGTCAGGGAGTCAACATAACCACAATTACCTAATCAGTTTTCGTTAAAAGTACTGCGTCATCACTGCGTGTCCCCATTAATAATACTGAGTGAGACAATAATATTATGTGCCTAAGGCATGTTAGCTAAACTATGCACGTGCCGATATCTTTAGTTCCCACGTGCTTCTATAACCAGAAGTATTTATGTCGCAATGCTCTACATTGCGACATAAATACCTCAAAAACAACAAATTAAGCTATATCTTATAACTAAGAAACATTCAAAATATAATGACAGGATAACCAAACCTCATAAAAAAATGGGCAATTCCCGAAACCCGTACGAAGTGATTCGCTTCGCTGTGTTTTATTAGCACAACGAGGGAACTGAATCAGCTGCCTTAGTCTGTATTTCCAGATGAGTACAATTTGAGGGTCTTCAAGTCACGAGTAAATACCTAGGTATCTTCTAAGTAAGCTTGCTTTACCTTAGACCACATCTTCACCATCAGGTGAGATTATGGTCAAACTACATTTATAATAATAATAATATTCTGCGACATTTCACACAGCACCATCTAGTCCTATTACTACCCGTAGACTTATTATACTCTTTGCCTATTACCAAATATAGAACACTTACGTTTTCGTTTAAAAAATATAATCGTTAAAATACCTAAATAGTTTTTTAAAGAAGCCATTACATGTCAACAAACAATTATGATTTTATTTCTCTTTAATTATATTTAAATTAACAATATACGTCACAGTTCGTTATCTTTATAGTTTTTGAACTAAGTTAATACTTGCAAAGTATGAACTCTACGTGGGAATTTCATTGTCCGATTCTCTGAAATAAAAAAAGCATTCAGTAGGTACGTACTTACCTACGTCAATTAGTACAATGATAATAAACTTTCATGATTTTAAACTAAGTAATATAAGTTTTAAATAGATACCTCTTTAATTACATCCAAGTTGCTGACAATTCCTCAGCTTAGCAAGATAAAGAGAAAAAAGATTATGACAGTTGCGACAAAAGATGGTTACGTTTAATCTACATAGCATACATATTATCATTACGCCTGTCGTCAGAGGGGTCCTAACTAATGTACACCCACATTTCGCCAGTATAATTTAGGTGTCATATCAGCCTTACAAACCTTTAATTGTTTAATATATTTAATTTTATAGTTAAGTTCAATTCTTATAATATTATTTTTGTTACTTTTGTTTAATTTTATTTTCTTTGTTCACCTATATTCTAAGTGCATACTGTGACCTTCTTTAATT
This sequence comes from Craniophora ligustri, assembly GCA_905163465.1. NCBI lineage: Eukaryota > Metazoa > Arthropoda > Insecta > Lepidoptera > Noctuidae > Craniophora > Craniophora ligustri. The sequence goes on from LR990956.1 coordinate 4,014,463, forward strand.
GGAGGTGCACATCTTTTTCATAAACAATGTACTTGTATAACATATCATGTATAGTGTGTATCCTGTGTTGAAGGTGCATAATAATGAATAAATATAAAATAAATATAATAAATATAGGAGCCAGCCTATTGCCATCAATCGGGCAGTTTCATAAAAAAACCAAACACTTTCCTCGACATGTGAATCGAACTTAAGACCTCATGCGAACGACTAGACCAAGAGGCCAATTTATTATCTAATATTCTATGTTTATTTCATATTGTTTTATAACTAAGTTATCAATACGGTTCATGTGACTTTTCCTATTAGATTCCGATATTGAAAAATCTATATGTATTTACAACTCGGAACAACAACAATAGCCTTTAAGTGTCATTATGGTTGCGTTAGACGGAAGTATAACTCCTTCACCTTCATGAATAAACCATTATACTTTTTAAATCGTGTCGTTAACCCTTAACGTTTTAATAAGTGCCGTGTGTTCTAATAAGTGTACAAAGTCATATTATAGGATAAAGGATCGATAGTTGTTCCACACTATTTAGTGAAGGATATAGAATATAATACTTACATTGAAATAATACTACTCTTTATGGTTTTTTTTTTATTTTATAGCGGTAATTATATTTATAGTTCGGTACTTGCATATTATTTTAACCCGATCCTTTATTTTTACCCGTGATCATGGGTGATGCCCATGCTCTAAACTGAGGTGTTGCTTATTATCTTATCTTATCTTAGAATTACTAACTGCTATCCTACATTTATTATTGACTATCCGATTTACACAGAACGAGCTCGCCATGTACAGGAAAACATGTTTAATACGATTTACTGGGCTTTCTCGGACAGAAAAAAACATTTTCTGTCATAATTATTAATGAGACTAATATAGATATTCATTTAAACTCTATATATTTACGTGAAAACAAATGTTGCAACGCGAGCATTTAACTAAAATTGAAGTACCTAGTCACTTCCTGAAAATAAGACCAATAGATTATATTTATATATGGAATATAATAAACCGCGCATCAAAAATACTGATTGAGCGACAAATTTACTGATTGAGCAGCAAAATACAGATATCGGTTAGGTTAGGTTAGAATTGTGACCACGCAACCAAATCTGAATACCAAGAAAGTGTATATAAGTAATAACAATACTTTTAATGAACATATTTTGGTGCACATTCAGTATATTTGGTGGAACACAGGCAAAATTAGGTAAATGAAATGGGAATAAATTGAAGTACTTTTAAATACTATCCTTTATATATACAGGGCGTCCCACGGATGTGCCACATGGAGAGAAAGTACCTTGAATATACATAAGGTAAGGTATCTTATAGGTACATGTAACATGTTATGTGTTGTCTAAAAAGGTTATAATTACAAGTAAAGAAAAATCATAAAATGTAATGTCGCTTTAGTAAAATAATTAATTAGGTACATAAAATATATGCTAATTAGAAACCAAAGAAAAAAATAGCCATGATGTATGACGTCATTTGGTACGTAACTTCATACAATTTAAGTAAGTATAAAGTAGGTAATTGGAACTAAATGTATGGGTTCAGAAAAAAAAATATCTATATATGTATATCAATTATGAAGACCAGAGGATCATAGCATAGCCTAAACCACTGATCGTAAACTGAATCCGATTTTCAAAATTTATTTATTTATTTATTTTAGGAAAGCTTACAGTCTAACAATCATATAGTTAAATGAATCTTATAAATAACATAAATTGCTAATAACAAGCTTCCACAAATTAAAACATAAAAGCACAGTTGAGAGTAATAACTAAACTTAATAACTATTGTTATTCAAACTATGAATAATGAAAAAAAACATAATACCAAGAATTTAACAAAATAAAAAATAATTGATATATATATATAAAAATGACAATATAACTAACTACAATATTACTCGAGGTCTGAGTTACCACCGATTGGATGCATCAGTAAAAAAGGTTGATAAGCTTCGTACATATACAATATATAAGTACAACAATATAGTAAAATCTGTACAATGATATATAATAATATAAAATTACTGATTCTACGCAGACGAGGTGGCGGGCAAAAGCTAGTCTACTAGACTAATAAAATCTGAATTTTTTTTCTTCAGAAGTTCGCCCTTGCGCCCTCATAGACTGTTGAACGATATAAAAAACGCGCCAACGAGCTTTTTGAAATTACGTTTCATTTTACCAAAAATGCTCATCGGCATTGTTTTTTTTTTGTAGAAAATATTGAATTGGTATATAAATAAAAAATACTAACGAGATCATTATATTATATCGCCAAGGAAAATAAACATTATCATTTATATTTACTCACTGAGTTTTGAGCAGTGTCGGAGTTCTGATTCTGACCCTTTTCGGGCTGTTACTATTGACGTCATTAAAAAGATAAAGTGCACTTGAGGTGGTAAGTCGAGGGTTACTGATAATGTACTATGTATTTATTCATTAATAATTATGTAGATTAAGAATGACGTTACTGGGGCAGTGTTGTGCAATTTCATTTCTCTGGTGTGGTGCCCGAGTTTGTTCTTTGTTGTCGATCGAGTCAGTCCGGCCCCGGTTGGCGAAGTCTGTGGCGGCGCGCGCGACCGCCGTTCCTGTTTACACAATTAATTCGTAGCGTCAGTTTTAAATTAATTTTGTTTTCAAATAAACTTGAATTTATATGTGGTGCAAAATGAAAGTGATTGTTGGATTATTGTTATTAGCGAGGTAATTAAGCACTTACTTGAATATATTATTATTTATTTATTTACTCACTGTTTCCTAGTCATATGTATCTATATTGTGTAAGTTTTTTTTCTGAAATGTAATAATGAGTATAAAATAAATTCAGACTATGCCAACATAATTATGTAGGTTTGTTATTATGTAATAAAAATTATAATAAAATCTGTTTACTTCAATAAAAAAACACACACAGAAGTAAAATTAACATTAAACATCTGTTTTAATAAACTGATGGCAACGTGGGGCATGCTGAAAGTTTCTGGTACTGGCCATTTATAATAAAAAAGTAACCACAGTAAACTAAAATCTGACCTTCTGGGACTATTACTTTTTAATTTGCGACATTTATTTTTTTTTATTTTTTTATTATTGAGTATTTTGATAATGGTTTGTCAATGCTACAATTAATTTGACTCGTGAAAATGTTAATTCATTATTTTTTACGATTTGGGCTGAGATTTAAAGCAACATGAGAGTTGCCCGAGTTTTAAATGACATTAACTCTTGAAGCCTGTGGTTCGGATGTTTTAGACGCGGACGTGACTATTTTCATCATGATAATAAATAGGTGGGCCGTTGACCGAGGATACAAAATCCATTAATGATACCGTACGTACAAGTACAAGAAGTAGGTACTAATAGATACCTCTCATTACCCGAGCAGAACCCCAAACTTCTAGCTATTATAATTTCACAGAATAGCCAATAAGACTTACTTATGTGCTCGCGTTTATTTAAAAAAATCGGTGACGTTTCACTTGCAAACAATTTAAATTGAAAATCTGTCTAAGGTTTCCGACGTAACTGTCACATTCAACAAGGTATCAATATGAATGACCAACATAATTGAACATAATAATAGCAATAAAAACTACTGGTAGGTACCTATTTTTTTATTTTACATTTCTATACAATATTTTATCAGGTAATACACATTTATATGGTTTTAGTAATGCTAATTACTTGCTATAACACACCGAATTTGAATAATTGGCGAGGCGTGAAACTGTTTTGTTGAATATTCATTTTTCGAATTGAAGACAGATAAAAAATTGCATATATAAATGTAGCATAGTGCATTGGGATAAGATCGGCGCTGGGGTAAGATTTTTTTTTGTTCTTATCTCATCAAGCTATACTAATTATTTGAGTTGTATTTGTCATTTAGAGCTGATATAATCGCTATACTTTCCAGAAAATATAATATATAACGCGTTATTTGATAACTGGTAAAAGTTTAAGTATACCTATATATTATTGTTGGTATTTAAGTCACTTTATTGTGTAACACATTCACCACCGCCACCAATTTTGAACGTAGGTAACCCTCGGATGCCGCAATTTTTTTCTATTTGTATACTGCCACAAATATTGTTAGTTTATGGTGCTAAGAAAATCCCCTGTCAAAGTTTTAAAACAAAGTAGGTATCACTTACCTTAGAAGATAATGCAAAAAAAATGAGATCTCGCCAGGCTTGTCAGAGTCATATATAGAACAGTTTAACAGAAATCGGGAGGCGATGCTATCATGGATGTAGTAAGTGAAGTAGTTCGTCAATTACATACCTACCTATGACGTAGATGTTTTCACCTAGGTAGTAAGTACAAATTGCCATCAAACAATGGTGTTTAGGTTAACAACGTTCAGGGCCGTCAAAAACCGGTCTAATGTCACGATCATTGAATAATATTCAAACGATATTATAATTGTACCAATAAAAATATAATTGATAACTGCGAAGGTTCGTTATCATTAATATCTATTAAAAAACCACGATTTTTTAGCTAACATTTTAATGAAAACTGACATACCTACCTATTGAAAGTTTTATTTAATGACGGCATGAAATCTATAATGGGTACAATTAATATTGAATTTTGATTTCAGTTTATCATCAAGTTTGGCAAGGACACCAGCTCTGATACTGACTCAACTAATAAAGAAGAACTTAGCGGGGCAAGCGAGGAATCTATCCCTCGTAGACCCCACTCTATTCTTCAACAGAACCAGTTACTCTGGTTTCTTCACGGTGGATGAGAAGTACAACTCTAATCTTTTCTTCTGGTATTTTCCTGCGGAGAACTATAGATCTGATACTCCTTGGATAGTCTGGTTGCAAGGAGGTCCTGGAGCCACGAGCCTTGCTGGGCTCTTCGATGAGATAGGACCTTTTGAATACACCAACAATGAGTTGAAATGTAAGTACTAATTCTGTATATTATTTTAAGGAATTTCAATCCACTTCTTCTTCGTAACTCTTCTTCTCGTCTCAAACACGTGAGTTCTCTGCAACCAGATCATTTATATTGTAACTTTGTTATTTTAATCGTGTTTATCGGTAGCCGTAAAGGGTTTGACCAACTTAAACAATTAACACAACAGTTATTTTGTTGCTTAATTACAATAAAAATAATGACATTAAAACATCTACTTACAAACTCAAACAAATAAACGACTCAATAAAAAAATGACTGCGTTGCAGTTATCATTGAAAATATTAGTAATCGATAATAAGAAACAGATAATAGCTCAACTTTAATTGCACAATCAAGGTTGAGTATCATCTGTTGTGTATTTTTATTTGATTGGGCTGATGATTGGACGAGTACGTAACCGAGTAATGATCACACTTATCAATTGATTTGTAAAGTTCCTGCCAATCTACATATGTATATATGGGTAGCTATTCTCAACATCTTCCCATCAGACCCCTCTGTCCCCCAGACAGCACTTTAAGCCATCGTTCCCAGTTGTTATGCGGATATTATCGTTAATAGTGGACAGAAACTTGAGAAGCTAGATCAATACATCCAATTTTTCCGTAGTAAGTCAAAGTCAAAATATTATTTATTCAAAGTAGACCCAATTTGAATTTTGATTGGCTCTTTTTGACCGTCGAAAGTGAAGTCAGTCCGCAAAAACGCCCGACTTTTACCGCTTCCCAGTGTTTTTGCTGGGAAGAAGAAGCGGCGCAACAAACTTCCCAGCAACATTTATGTCCGTTTACTTAATGAATGGTTATTAATAATACTATGATGAATTTATTCAATATCGATCGAGCTAGCCTATACACAAATCAATTTTACCAAGCAGTATATCAATATAGTCGGTTAAAGTAAAATACTTATACTTAGTCTAAGCAATGGCATTAATTGCTTTATAAAGTGAAGCCAAATCATTAACATTGATCCACCCAATTCGCAGCCAGTGAGCACGATTAGCGTCACCTGTGTTGTAGCATATACTTAATTATAATATTATTAGTTTGTGGGTAATCTTCGATACTACTATTTGGGTAATAAAAATGATTAGTGGCATTTTTCTAGATAGCTTATAAATTATATGTAGATGTTTCTCCTGAGATATCACGGTTTTGTCTGGCAAGTCAAAACTAGAAAAAATCGAATATATATCTGGAATTCTTAGTGCGGTTTTCACAATTTTTTACAAGAAGTTTCACATGGTCTGTAAGAAAAGATTGAGGGATATATATTATGTCAGTTTGAGTAGCTCAGAGAACCTTCGGTTTTCGTTTGGTAAAAACTCGCCATCGCGTGAAAGCGATGACGAAATATATCGCACTAAATATACATACATACCCTACATATTCATCTATAATTTTGCTGTGTTTTTAACTAAGTGTTATTGAACAAAAGCAATATGAACGCTTATAAACAAATATTTCAGTATCGCAAGTAGGATATAATAGAACGATAAGATAGATGACTAAAATCGATACGTTCGTAAAAATGTTGCGTTTGGCAAATGGTAACAGTATTTGATAAAATAGAAATATGAATTCAATATAACCAAATGTTAAAACGTCTTAGAAACTCAGCCGCCGTTACAGTTAATGTGGAGTCAGTTTCATATTACCATGTTCGTTATTGTCACAGTATAGATATGAAATTCCATATTTTTACTGTGCTATTGTTTTGAGACGATGATACCAACCTAATGTAACCATCTGTATAAGTGTTTGTCCTATATCTAAATTTGCCAATGACGTCATTGGCTCTCCTTACGAATCTTTTTCGGGATGGTACCTAAGTGGGACTTCCTAAAACAATAACTCAATTACAGATGTAGAAAGATTAGAAGCTACGTCTCCACACGTACTAAAGGTATAATATACAGAGTAGTTTATGTATGAATTACATAGGTAATGGAAAGTGAAGTTGTACTAACTAATAAGAATAATATAGTTGTCCTGGTACAAGGAAAATTAAAATCGAATATTGCGTGTCAGTTTACGTGGAGGGTTCCGTACTTTTCGGAAGTTCTTCGAATGTTAACTTTAAAATTTATTTATCTGTGATATTTTCCTTTTATCTTTTTAAATACCTATGTATATTTCTGCCATGTTTTTTTTCACATATCCAAAATAAACAATTTAGCTGCAAGAAATAGCGCCTTTAAGCTTCATCATCATCATCAGCCTATGTTCGTCCACTGCTGGGCGTAGCCTCCCCTAAGCTAATGTTTCGCAAATGAATCTCAGAACACTAAAATGATCTTTACATACCTACTCGTTATATTTTTAAACGGTTGGGATACGAGATAGGTATCCTACATTAAAGCGTTATAAGAGCAAATAAATGAGTATTTAGTCCATTATTTTTTAAGATACAACAAAACATTTCGTTGCTAAAGTGTTTTAAATGTAGTTTAAAATTGGAGTTAGGAGTTTGTAATGCCATTATAAAACTCATTGGTAAATGGACTTTATTCCAATGTATAGTTCTATAATTAAAAGTTTAAGAAATCATTATGATAAAACTATGTACCTACACGTAAGTATTGAACCTCTGAGTCTTTATTAACTTCTTTATTGTAGGTACCTATAGGTGGATTGTTCTGTGTATGTACCTACTGCTTGGCAATCCAGCTATCGATTTAGAGGTCTTACACAGGTATATTGGCAATACCCTATGAGGATGTAGAAGAGATCATTTTTGCTTAGCAGAGATCTTTAAAAAAATATATGTATAGGTATTTTATATTATATTATAAGCGGAATAATATATAATAATAATATATATAATAATATATAATATCACGTTTGTAAATAATGTAGTTTTTTAATAATGTTAGTTTAATGGTTTAGTTTAAGTTCTTAGCTGTCGCATTAGGGTAAACCCTGTGAGTATAGTTTATAGTGTTTAAAATAAATAAATAAATAAAATATTTCAGAGTAGTTACTCGAAAATGGTTGTCAATTTTTTGCACAGGGATGAATGATCTCTTCTACGTGCTACTTGACGTATTACTGACATATTACCATTATTTACAATGTATCTTCGAGTAAACTTTATCATTTAACCCATTCAGCCACATGGCCACGTCTGGAAAGCAGCCGAAATAAAGTTAATTCCAGGGGCAACTGCTTTACACGGGTTTTGCCAATCGGACGAAATAAGGTTGACCTACTTCTGCTAGACGTTAATCTTAGACGCAATGACTTCAGTTCCGTTTAGGACACATTAATTTGTCACAGTTTTAGGCCCCTTTGCATACAGACCTACGTACGTAATATTGTAAAGATAAGAAAAGGCTATTAACATTTTTGAGATATCTTTGAATATAATTCTAGTATTCATTCACATATTTATTCACCTAACCACAAATATTACATATTGATACGTATTGATGGCGCTAATTATTAGCTACACATATAATAAAGCTCATTATTGTACTTGTTTATGTTATGTGAGTTTTCATTTCTTTGATTTTATATTTGTTTTCCTTGTTGTTGTAAGAATCAAAATCTGGCCGAGTTTTGCAATGTGCAAAACTCGGCCAGATTTTGATTCTTACGACGCTCACGTTACAAGAGATTTTGATTGATAACTTTGTACCTACCAAAACAAGTACGGTCGACTGTTTTACCATTACCACGAACCTACGTGAAACTAAATGCTAATGTTAGACATTGTATTATAATTACTGTTTAAATAATACGGACTTTGTTGTGATAAATTGATATTCTATGTTGCAACAGATCCGAAAAGGAAGTAAAAGTAAAAGGTAGCTTTATTTCAAACAGAATTAGCCATAAAGAACTGTATTGGGAATCCCCCGTACCTATGGTTAATTTTCTTTGAGGTAAATAAAGTACCTAACAATATGGACTAATTTCTGAATACAATGTTTTTTGTTTCGTAAGAACTGCCGTTTGGCAATCTCTGATATACCCAAAACAGGTAAGTAAGGTAGTAGGTACGGTAAAGTTAATTCATTGTATTTACAAGTAAAACACAATTACAGTCTGTCAGGTACAGGGAACATGTGCGTTTCCACATGGTACGTGTGTAGCATTCTTATAGCCTAGAACTGCATAGGTATGCAGTTTTTAACCATAACCATAACCATTTTAAATATGCATAATTGTACATCTGTGGTTTCTAACAACCCACGGTTTGTACGTGAGTGACGGATTTTCCTGTGTATAAATTTATGTATGTATTTACCTATTATTTACCCTTATTTTTGTGTATGTATTTACCAAAAAAATAATAGTACCTACCTACATAATATGTAGTACATATATTAACCATCTAGAATCTATAACATGACTCGCCTCGTCGCTTAGCTCTGCACTAGATGACGCTGGATGATAGTGTCCGAATATGTAGATATATGTCTTCTATAATAAGTAGTTACTTGTACCTACATAGAATTTCTATATGTAGAGTGGATATTTTACTGATACCCTTTTGTTCAACAATCTACTATTCTATGTAGATTACTATTATAAATGCGAAAGTATTTCTGTACTTAAACTGTTCATACTTAAACCACTGAACAGAAGTGGTGATACTTTGAGTCCCAGGAGCACCGGATTACGGTAACTTGATGCCCTATACCTAGGCAATCTTCCTAAAATCGAGGGCTAAAAAAAACATAGCGTGACAACTTCAAAAGTGTTATGACCTTTTTTAGCCCCAGCGCCCTTGATCACCTATAGGCTAATCTGCGACTAGTCTTAGGGAATATATGATATTTTTATCCCAAAAAATATCCTTTGAAAGAGCGAAAAGGGGAGTAGAAGTTTCTATGTGGACATAGTCGCGCCCAAAAGCTAGTCCTTTATTTATCTTCGTAAAAACATTAAACTTTGAATAATGTTTGGATATTATGTGTATGTCTTGTAAGTATTATAATTCACCTACATCGTATTTCTACACCTCAATGGTATTGGGAATGATTTTCTTAGCTCGTGCAATTAGCGATTGGTAACACAGATAAATAAAACTTTTTTCATTGGAAATTTCGGATGGATGCTGTAAGTATAAAATAACATTAATATATCTCGAAAAAAAAACCTTAAAAGTAGTTCAATTTCAATGTCTTATATTTGAGTAAGGGGCTGTCCATTAATCACGTGAGATTCGAAAGGGGGGGGGGGGGGTTCAGCAAAAATCACTAAATATCACATAGGGGAGGGGAGGTATAGTAAGATATCACGTGTAATTATTTTTTCGTCAAACGCGTGATTTCTAAGCCTAAAAATAGTATTACAAACATTTTGAAATTCTTTGTAGGTACTAAAAAATACACGTGATTTTTGGTGGGGGGTGGGGGGGTAGTCTTAAACCTCACCACGTATCACCATGGGGGAGGGAGGGGATAAAATTTTTTAAAAAAACATCACGTGATTAATGGACAGCCCCTAAATGTAATTGCCACGCGATCTGTTGAAGTAAAGTTTAGTTGCCAAGCGGCGTGCGGCGGGTCTTACAACACGAACAACATTGTATTCAGAAATTGGTACATAGTGGTCTTTAACTTAAGGAAAAAGTAACTTTATTTATTCACCACACGGGATTCCCAAATACAATTACTTAACGCTAAGCTAATTCTCCCTTCGCCAAAACTACTTTTTACTTTCACTACCTTTTTGGATCATATAGTGTCGATCATGTACAGGCACATGGATTTGAAACATCAGGATTAAATATTGTCACCCGCAAAAAGTAGTTTTATGTATATGTCTAACATAAGAAATAAGCACGTAGGTACCTACCTAGTTTTCTTTCAAGCCGATTATTAATGATCTGTATAAGAATTTAAATACGGATGAATATTGAATCCTCATTGTCATGGTCATCTAAAATTTATTTCATCATTATGTAATATATTTTTGGTCACCATTAAAACCATAAAAACATGCATAACATAACCTCTATACTGGAATTTTGGACTGTACTTACCTACCCACCGCACCGGTTTTCGAGGACCAATAAACTAAAGGATGAAAGTTAATTTTGGTAATGAACCGGTTTTTGTTATATCATTGAATGTAGGCGCGATTTATATTATGAACGGGTTTTTTTAAAATACACCGCACAGCTGGCGCGCACTTTCATGGTGTGCGAATTATTTTGATTTGTACAAGGGCTCGTTTGCACATGCACAAAGCTGCTATAGCTATTTTTGTTGATCCTTGATCACCTTGATCCTTGAGCTGATCCAACTGACTATGTATGAAGTATCCGGTTTATCCTAGCTTAATATCTTTATCACTACTACTTAATTTAACTCCATTGTAGTATAAAAACACATAGGTACCTATTGTATTAAGAATCGTAGCTTCTAGATTTCTAATGTGAATAATAATCAAATCAACCTGGTGTGATCGAATCTCATGAAAATTTTTTACTTCAGTACGCAAATCGTCGTGGGCAAAGGACTTTTCCGTGCTGTTCATCGACAACCCCGTGGGCGCTGGGTTTAGTTTCACAGACAGCCCTGCAGGCTTCATACAGGACATGGCCACGGTAAGCAACAACTACAGATATTTAGTATGTACATATATATAAATTGGCCAAGACACGAAATATGTAGTTCAGTTTATTTTTATCCCTTTTTTGTCAAACGTAAAACGTAAAGAAAATACGTTTTATTTAGTAGGAACTGACTGCATACTACGCAATAGCAACATGGCTAAATCGACCTAGTTTTTAATTAAGTGCACTAGATTTTAATTGGGATACAATAATAATTAAAGTTATTAAAAAAAATAGCCACTCAGGTTATTTAAACTATTTTACTAAACATTTTACAAAGTAGACTCTGTAAAAACGTTAAGTTAAATAGTTAAACTTACGAAAAAGGGAATTGAAATTGAAAAAAATAGCTTATTTTTATGGCGGCACCAAATAAAAAAATGATGCTAAGCAGCTTCATGTTAAAATTAATTTGCTCACTCGCCCCGCCGCGCCGCCGCCGTCTATATGTTTTTAAAGTACATAGCCCGTACGAAGTTAAAATATTTGGTAGAATCAGAGAACATGGCGAAATTCAGTGAAATTCGAAATTCGTAGAGACACGCACTGTAGCTTGTGGTTGTGCAGTTCTATCTATGATGGGGTTCCAAGCTCTGTTAGCAAAGTGGTAGCAGCGCCCAACAATTTTCTCTAGTGAAATTTGGGTTTATTTTAATTTCTATAGCTTCACAAACTTCCTGGGTAGGAATTGGTCCTCTCTTGCAGGGATTTCTGATTAATCAAATGATGATGTAGGTAAACCTGGGGTTTGTCTAACAATTCACAAACTCAAGTAAATTTATTACAGCTTATCGTATTTATCAACATTTTAATAATAGAATTACTTGCACATTTAGCTATATCAATTTAAAACAGGTTTATTGAGGCGTTTTTGACTGGAGTCCACTGAAGCGTGCAATAAAACTTCCGCGTAACTATATAACTCGAACAGCGTCAGAATCCCTTTATTCCGTAGTTTCTACTAGACCCTTATTCATGATTATTTAAGACGATTTGATAGCACTGGCGACACACGATGCTCACAAGGTTTTTAATATATAAAAGTATTTAAAAAAAATACAAGTTGTATAATTCAGGGTTTGCTAAATGACCGCTACCCGCCAGCTAAGTCTGAATTACTGTATAATATGGAAGAGTTATCTGACAAATCAGAATGCCTCAAATACGTACCCAAAAATGTCTATCAGCTCTCGGACCAAGTCTATTTTTAGGTACAGGATATAGTCAGTACCTACTTTATACGATCTTAAAATATAAGAGGAAATATGCATTTCATTCATTTATAGATTCAAATACAAATACCTAACAAAAACAGGAATCTACACCGCCTGTTTCGATATCCTAATGCATTGTTATTACTATTATTTATCATTATACTTTATTCAGTAATCATTTTAGGTATCACGAGTGTGAATTAATTATGTATAAATAGATTGATTTTGCTTCGTTAAGGTCACGAATTCGTGACACAAATGATATTAATAAATGTTAGCATAGTCTTTCTTTGGCACTTGATATACATACTTCTTCCAAGCCTTTTTACAATATATCAAGGGCGGTATTCAGTGTACCCAGATGCGGCTGAATCCCAAGCCGCGACCCAATATTAATGGGCTTTAACTGACGTATAGTGAACACGTACTTCGAAGATCGAAGTTCTTAGTAATCAGATTATTATAATAATTATATCGACTTAGGTATAACTTTTATTTAATTAACAAACAGAGATAAGACCATACAGGAAACGCCTTATCTCTGTGGTCTGTGCCGCCAGAGATGTAGGTATGTGTAAGTTATTGTAATTTTACCCAATTAGTCCAGCGGTAGTTAACGCTGCCTTCTGTTATATGGTTCCTGGGTTCGAATCCCGGTAGGGACAAATGTTTGTGTGATGAGCATAAGCATTTGTTTCCGAGTCATGGATGTATTTATGTATAATATGTATGTATTTACAAAAGAAATATATGTAGTATATCAACCAACTAGTATCCGTAACACAAGCCTCGTTGCTTAGCTCGGAACTAGAGGGCGCTGTGTCATAATGTCCAGGAATATTTATTTATTTATTATTATTTTAGTTGGTGCGAGTGATGTGAGCTTGCGAGGTATGACTATGGGAGGTAAAGAGCACAACAGAGTATATGACATATTATTAGCTCGTTGGACTAGTGGTCGTAAATGCGATTGCTGAGCAAGAGTGTTCGATTCCCAAGTCAGTAAAGTACTAGCAGCGTAAAGTTTTGATTCGTGCCAATGTGATGGCAAAAGCCCCCCCCCCCCATAAATCGGACCTAAACAAACCGTGGGTGTACATTATTGCACAGCCTAAAGTTTTAGGGATAAAAAGCGTGATGTTATGTATGTTGTAATAATTGAAACGTTATTTCCAGTGTTCAAGCCACCTGTACAGTGCGCTGAGACAATTCCGACACGTGTTCCCGGAGGTCGCGGCGGCTCCGCTGTACATCGCCGGAGAGTCATACGCTGGCCGGTACCTACCAGCTCTTGGCGTCAGGATCCTTGAACAGGACCGAAACATCGGTTTATTGGATGTTAACTTACAGGTATGAGAAGTACTACATTGTCGTTAATATAACTGTGACACCCGCATGCAGCGGATTCCAGCGACCTTTACCAGGTCGTCGTTCCACCTACTCGTGGGTGGCATAGGACCGATCGTCGTAGAAATATTTGGACGTCTTGTGGCTGACAGTAAATATAACTGTAGGTATTCAGCTATAAAATATGAATAATCATGACAAATATTTTGGAAACCATATACAGCTCATCGAGCTCTGTGGCGTTCACTAGGGCAAGCCTACGTCCAGAAATGGACGAATATGGGCTAATGATGATGACGATGATGTTACGTGCTCATCTCAGCCGGCACATTCTCACGATTTTAAAGAATATTGTTGTCATGATTTAATGATTTGCATAATTACTGTAGTCAGGCATACCCTCAATGTGTTTGTTGATTCAGATCAGCTAAGAAATATCTAACTAAACATTTTATTTCTTACTTACATTCTGAGTTCACAACAAAGGATTTATAAAGGTTGTTTACTAAGTAGGATACATAAGGAAAAACTGACTGTAATTTTTTAAGTGCCCTTATAAAATAAAATGTAAATGCGTATGTTATTTCACTAAAAGCATTTAGACTCACTTCATGATTGTCCATTGAATAGAAATAGAGGTTAAACAGACTGACACTCGGCAATAGCGCGATCTATGTTAACAATCACACTTGTTCAATAGACACAAATGTCAAAACTAATTGACAAGGTCATGTTAACAATAGTTTGTTTCATATCCGCTATATCATATATATACAAAAATATTAATAGGTAGAGTTGACGGTCAGCAAAGATAGTAAATTTAATAAAATTTCGGGTTTTGAAATAAACTACCTTTGTGACTGATGTCATCGGAATTTGACACGCCTTTTTGTGAATCTGGTTGGTATCTTGTGTGGCATCTTATAAGGAGGACAAGCACGAATGCTTCGATAACCTTAAGGTCATACAAGGACCAAGAAGGTCAAGGTCTGCGATATTGTACAACGAAATAATCATCTTTTTCGAAGTTAAATTACACTGGATCAAGAAATTTTAGAGGAGTCTAGGAGCCTAGGAGTAGGACAAACCTACATGCTAAATAAAGAACTCTTTTAAACGGGTTTTACCTACAACAATCTATTGTGCCGCCGCATGATACTGAGAATTTCCTAATAGAATTCAAGACCATACTCTTAGCAGCTGGGTTTTAGACCGCAGGATAAATTTCGCATACATAGGTACGTCTTCATATCTGCTTTTCAAATTTTTATTCGACAATCACAGATGTTTATGCTGACTGTAGAATACTTAATTAATACATAGATAACTCGGCAAAATGTTAATAACTTGTTATTGAGCTTTTTACAACGTGCGATATTAATTAATGCACACATTTGAATATTTATGTGATTCTGGGTTTTTCCGTTCCTTCTCAGCAAAATTTTGGAACTAGAAGATAACTTAAAACTGGTGGTGTTTAGGAGGTACTTTTAGAGGTATTTAGAAATTTGTGGCACTTGACATCTGTGTAAGAATAAATAAATAAATAAATATTCCTGGACATTATGACACACAACGCCATCTAGTTCCGTGCTAAGCAACGAGGCTTGTGTTACGGATACTAGTTGGTTGATATACTACATATATACTTTTTTTTTTTGTAAATACATACATATTATACATAGATACATACATCCATGACTCGGATACAAATGTTCTTGCTCATCACATAAACATTTGTCCCTACCGGGATTCGAACCCGGGACCCATAGCACAGAAGGCAGTGTTAACTACCGCTGGACTAATTGGGTCGTCAAACTAAACTAAAAAGAACTAACTAAAAAGAATGATACGGATTACTGCATACACGCTTGTAATGGTTCGCGCGCAGTGCGCTTACTACCTATGCGGCCGGGTGAGGTGATTGACCTTGCTGAGCTGATCGCAAAATTCATTAATTTAAATTGTTTTAGTACCTATAAATAATAATAGCAGTCATAGTCAGTCTCAAATAAATGCATTTATGCCATGCGAAATATGCATCGGACTCTTTCTTTGTGAGATGAAGTGATATCATTTCCTAATTTTGCCGTTGGAACTTAAACATGACATGTGTCATAAAGTCTCCTATATTAATATTGTGTCAATGATAATTTATTCGGAAGTGCCGATATGTTAGCTCCTTGCTCCGGACATAGGAAACGCATGCGCGTAAATACTTTCTCATCAAAAACGCGTTATCCATATTGAGTGATTGATATAACCTTCATACACCGGACATGCTGTGTTATCTATATTTAATAACTTGCTTTATATGTGCTGGACAACACTAAATAGAAATTGTAAAGGCGACTGAGTTGTTTGCCTTCGTGATAATATTTTTTATTCATCGCCATTCTAGCCCATGACATGCTAACTTATTACTAACTAATAACAGGCTAATAATAATAATAATAATAACAGGGTCAGGGTCGGCTAATGAGTCATTACTATAATTAGGACTTGTTGCTACAAATATAATAAAAATGCAGGTCAATAGCTGCAATGACTACGGTCAATTTACAGATGGGTGACCATTCCAAATTATCGCCATCTTTACAAATAATTAGTAATGTATTGTTCTGGACAAAGACTATAAAACCACTTGACTGCTCATACAGGGCGACCCCTGGTCGCGAGCCGTATGCATTATAGCGCCAATGTTAGTCCGCGGTACAGGCGGCCATTTTAGTATCGACCAAATGTTAGATCCGTGTGCACATGATAATAATCGAGATTTGTAAAAACATATCCGTCCAAAAATACGACATTATACCTTCCTGTTCCAGTAGGTGGTGTGGTAAATTATCTAAGATATCTAATTATAAAAAGAATGACATTACTTTTCATCGTAAAGTACAGTTTTAATAAATATTATTTCTAATGCAGAGCTCAAGTTAAACTGGTTGATAAACGTAAACATCAGCATGCCTCTCTTTCTATCTTGAGATATTTGGCTATACTTTCGTCTCTTTCTTTACACATAGTTCAGTAACAACTTTTTCTTGTAGATATCGATTATAATATCGATAAAATGTAAATTAATATTTATAATTTGTAATATTTAAATGTCATTTATTAGTTTCCCGACGGTCCCGGAATAGAAAGAACAACGGCTAAATGCTGTTCAAAGGGAAAATTGGTTTCCAACAAAATCCAACAACTGACTGCTTTGAATCTTTAAAAAATAGACGCCGTTTATTTTTATTTTTTAGAAAACGGTTATAAAATGCTACCATCAAAGTATAATACTGACGACTTAATTCGATCGATTCTTAAATGTAGGTACAGGATAAGAAGTTTTTTATTTTATCGATATCGATTATTGTCGAAAAATTGAGTAATCCGCCGCACTATGGGATGGGCTATCGTTCTTACATTTTTGCATTAGCAAATCACAACAACGCATTTTTCTTCGTCCCCCGGGCCCGCAGTGGTGAGTCGTGAGCCTAAAGAAAATTGATACATTGGCTCTCAAGTGGTTAGATACTCGTACTCGTTGGTTCTGGACTATGAACGAGAAAATATATTTTTTCTCGTTCATCAGTGAGAGGCGTTCTGCATGTCGGGAATATTTATTAATAAATAATAGACATATATATATAGATAGTGATAGCGATTAAAATCGAGCGTTTCCAATTTTGACGTTTCGTTTTATTATAATTCGCGAGAAAATTTATCGATAATTATTTTCTAAGTGAATAATATTTTTAAGGAATTGGTATATTTTATTTAATTATATTTAACTATTTATTGACTACGTTTTATTGAACTTTTTATTTTCTCCAATAAGTATTTGCATGTTTTTTTTGTATGTTTGTTACGCGATTACTCCGCCAATTATGAATTAATTCTGAATTCTTCTTTTTTGGTAGGTCATACGTTACAGGTGGTCCCTTATCATTTATTATTACATGAATGTGTTTTTTTAAATCTACATAAATTTGGTAGGCACTTATGATTATTTGCACTAACAGTTGAAAAACAAAGAAACTTTAAAAAAAATGCCTTAAAAAACATTACATTTTAAATATGAAAGTATGTAGTTGACAATGCATTTGCATTACTGTTACCAAGACAGCATGATAGCAGTAGAGTTTTTTGCATTATTTGAATGTCTTAGTTTCGATAGAAAGGTAATTATTTCTTTTTTATGAATTTTAATTACCTACTGTTTTTTGCATTAACACGTGCCAAGCGAACTCTTTTGTTTTTCTCTTTACTATCAAACAAAATCCATTAAAATAATTCATTCATGCAAATATTTTTTATCTTTTTTATAACAGATTATACTGTTGACATCGCTGACATCGATCTTCAAATAAGATTCTGATTCATTTATGATTCCTGCCATCTAAAGCCGCTATGTATGTGATAAAATCTCCAAATGCTTTTAACATCTGAAAGTCCACGTGACGACTCAGTAATGAACATGACTTGATGTTTATTGTAAACTTTATTGTAACGCAGGCGAATTTGCAGGCACAGTTATTTAAAACTAAAACTGTAGCAATCCGATGAATGAAGATATGACTGAATAACACTATATGACCTTATGGTCATATAGTGTTCTAAATTGATCTACAACAAGCTGTTCATACCGAAGATTTAGCCCAATTATCTTATTACAATACACAATATGTTTTTATACTGTATTGCATCCTAGACATAAAAATAAATATAAGTTATATTATTTCCAGGGTATAATCATGGGCAACCCAGTGCTGAGTCGTGACAGTATAGCGGACTACAGTTCCATATACTTCCAGTGGGGGTTGATTGACAGCCAAGGATTATTAGCTGTCAAGCCTATGCAGGAAGCTTATTCTAAAGCCATAGCAAACGAGGACTCCGAATCTGCGTCGCTGGTAAGCACAACAGTACTTTTTTAATGCTCATGTATTAATTTACACAAAATACTTAGCTCTACATATTATTAAGGTTACTCCCAGTATCGTGAGCATATTTTACAAACATAAATTCTCACACACAAACACCCTTGACCATGGTAAATATTTGTTTAGTGTGGGTGTCGCGCCAATCAGCCAATAGTGTATGAAAAATTCGGGGTGCGCCGTACGATAAGTTATGTACATATACCTACATTATTTTATCGTCGTTCGTCGAGCCCATTGTGTCCCTATTGCCTTAGCGAAATAGTTAAGGTGAAACTTTGATAGGTATAAATTAAATGCACTCTATACGCTCAAACAGTGATAAGATCTGCATGCCTGAGAGATATTATCGATGGCGTGGGAAGTCTTACAGTGTAGCGGACTATAAATAATCTAATCTTTCTTGCGATGGGAGGAGAGGAGACCCGTGCCCAACAGTGGGACACTAATTGGGTTAATGATGACTCTATATGTATTTGGAGTGTCAGTTCTTTTGTTTGAAATTTGTATTTCCTTACAATTCTTTGTAAAACTTGTTCTGCCATATACTTGCTTCATTCTTACACAAACTCTCGCGCAGGGGCAACGTTTTATTAAAGGTATTAAACCGGTTTACAGACTTATAATTATATATTAATCTTCAACGTTACAGCTTCGCGAGGCACTTTTAAACAGGCTAGACGACATGTCGATGCAGCAGCAGACGTTTAACATCCTCGTAGACGGCATATCCAATCTGGACGAGTTCGTGTCGTATATTCGGAAACCTGAAGTGAGCGAGGCCTTGCACGTCGGCAGCATAGAGTTCTCCTTCCACAACGGAACTACTCACAAGAAGCTTACTCCTGACTTCCTCAGCGAAGTCCGATCGAAGGTCGAGATGCTCCTCAACCATTATAGGATACTCATTTACTGGTAAGTGCTTTATTAATTTGTGACTCTTTAGAGGGGTGGAGATATTGGGAAAAAATACACACACAATAATATCCGTTCCGTTAACGCAAATTAACGAGAGCCTCGTGCGAAACATCGTATGGCACGAGTGCCAATTCGAAAAAAATTGCAAGTGTCCACCATTGGAACGAGTGAATACTATGAAATATCTAGGAGTTAACATAGATAGCAATCTCAATTTCAAACAACATGTTCGGCTGCTATGCTGTAGAATAAGAAAGCTCATATATATTTTTAAAAACCTGAGGCACGTTGCTGACTTTAAGTTGCTAAAGCAGATATACTATGCCCTCTGTCAGTCGCTTCTAACATATTGTCTTTCAACTTGGGGAGGGACAGCAAAAACCACCTTAAAGTCTGTCGAGGTCGCCCAGCGTGCAATACTGAAGGTCACGACGTTCAAGCCTATCCGATTCGCCACAAAAACACTTTACGAAAATTGGGATGTCATGACCGTGAGACAATTATACATACTAAGCGTTGCCCTCCTACAACACAGTAAACTTAGGTACAACCCACATCTCCTACTCCATAAAAGAAGAAAAGACATAGTATGTGACAGGACAATGGCGTTTAAAACTCAATTCAGCCAACGCTTTTCCCAATCTATTGGTCCATTAATTTACAATAGGTTAAACAGAATCCTTAACATATACCCGTTAACAAAAATGCAATGCAAGAAGAAACTTACCGAATACCTGAAAAGTCTTACCTATGAACAGACCGAACTTCTTCTGCACATAGCAGCCTAATAAAAACTAAATACATTATTACATACACTTCTTACAACATACACACAAACTCCACACAACACACAGCCTAACACTATACAACACCACACACACACACACACACACACACACATTCTCATCTAAAACAAACACTTCACATACGATAATTTCTATTTTTTACGTCTTTATACTTTTTCCTTTTATTTTTATTACTAAGTAAATACATTGTAATTTAATGTTTTATTTTTACTGGCTACATGATTCAAATAAATGTTAATGGCTATTACATATGTACAAAAATCGAGGGGTTTGGCGCTGATAGCCGAAATACAGGCTATGCCTAGTTCGGCTACAGATGACTAATCCATTTGAGTTGACCTAAACAAGCCTATTAAAATATTTTGTAACTTATGTATAAGTTTCTTTAAATAAACATTATTATTATTATTATTATTATTATTAACCTGCTTACTAGCCAGGTTACAATGAATTAAAAAAACATACGCAGATGGTTTTTAAAGAAGTTCTTTCACTTTAGAAATGCACAGATTTCAGATTTCTTAAGGATATCAACATAATATTAAAACAAGTACATATATTATGTTATTACCATTAGATGGTATACAAGCTACACCTATTAACTATTGTAAACGTGTTCAATAAAAGTTTATTACGTCTGTGGAAAGTCGTCGATTGTTTCATTAGTTTATGGGCCCACCACGCTTTCACTGTGCTACTCAGCTTTGAATGTCACACTCGAGTTTTGCCAACAAATGAAAATGTGAAAACGATTCTCGTCGTTTGTTGTTCTCTGCAGACTGCAGGTGGTGTTATGATCACATTTCAAGTCGTGGTCTAAAGACAATATCTGTGGCATTAAAACGAGTAAGAGCCATATTGATTTGCCTGTATATTATAGGTACTCTACGCGTTACTGTACAGTTAGTAATGATAAGTAATTTAAACGGCCGTAAAAATTATTAAGAATTATTAAAAATTTTCCTATAAATTGAATTGAAAGGAAATCACGACTTTTGTGTGCTAATCTTGCATAATGTTATGTTCAACATTCCGTAGACAGTTTTAATGTTTCAGTTCCGATATAAAAAGCAATAGTTTATTTTTAGCGGGCAGATGGACCTGACGGCTCCGTGCGTACCCAACGCAGAGGCTAGAAGGAAACATTGGCACTGGAATCAGCGCCCAAAGTTTCTGAATGCTTCGCGCACGCCTTGGTGGTTCACCGATAAGGTCGCTGGGTATGTTGTCATAAAACCACTATTCTGTTATTTGTTGAAAATTAGAATGTGGTACAATTCCTAAACATTAAATACCACGTGTCAAATTCACGGGCCAGAATTTTCTATTCGAAGATGGTTTGTTCAACAAGGGTGTTGAGCAAAGTGCAATTGGATTTTTGATGAAATTCTCAGTAGCAATTCGCGAGATTAAATATGTGTAAAATTTATGACAACAGTATCACGCCGAACACTACAAATGGGACCTACAGAATAATATCACACATTTTATTAATTATTATTGTTATTGGCGAAATTTCATCTTAAGTAGTGTAGTGATTCATGGAAATCAAGTTAAAAGTAACTTTTTTTTTTTTTTCATTCCAGTTCTTGTTCTGAGCGTCCACTGAACAGTCGACTAGCCCTAGTTTACGATGTTATATTATGCCTGTATTTCGATTGCCCCAATTACAAAACATTCGGCTACGTCAAGATTTTGAAAGATCACGTTTAACAGTATTTTCGTCGAGAAGTCCTTCGTCTCACTCCATACATTTTTCACTTTCAGATACGTCAAGAGCGGCGGTGGTCTAACAGAAGTATTAGTTCGCGGAGCCGGTCATCTAGTTCCGATGGACAAGCCAGCAGAAACCGTAGAACTCATCTCCTACTTTATCAGGGGCTTGGATCTTCCGCTGCCTCCTAATTACCACATAATGCCTCAAGACACGGCAGTATACGTGGACGGTGACATCGAAGGGATTTCGAAGACTATATTGCAAGTTCCTAGTGGAACTAGCGGTACTCAGGTAGCGATGGTTGTGAGCGTCGTTCTGAACGTTCTCCTGATCATGGCTATCGTTTGTGGAGTCGTGTACGCTTTGAAATGGAAAAGACGAACGGACGCCTATTTATACAATACCGTTGACGAGACCAGCATTTCTTCTACTATGTTCTAGAAGTTTTAGTGAAATGGAAGTGATTTTGTACGCAGTATGTGGATTGTATTTTTGGAATGTTAATTATTGCCCGATTACTGTCAAATCTTTACAGGTTATATAAAGTACAGCCAGAAGTTGTATTCCACTGCGTGTATACCTTCAAAAGGGTATTAACTTAAATTGAGTGCTCTGTTTTTTAAACCTGTTTCGCAATACCAGGGCCGAATGCATATTTACATTCCAGTACATGTTAAAAAAAAACAACGTTAGGCGACTTTTACAGCCACAGTTCCTTTGATAGAGCAATTTATTGGACTGCCTTTCATAACATTAAATCTAATTGTTTTTTTGTGGTCAAAGATGATTTTGTGTCTACTTACGTGTATTTTTTAGCTCCGGATCTCAGTATATGTTGAATTGTTGTATGTCCAAAAGTACATAAAGTATAAGCTTCATAATTGCACCAATGGTGCAAATGATCCTAAAGTATTTTTCTACTTTAAACTAGTCTGCCAAGGCCTTATCAAATCTCAGTGCCTTAATTTATATAGGATATTGTTGTAAATATTTTATGTAAGGAATAGAAATAAAACATATTTTGTACATAAATAAATGACATTTATTTGAATTCCTCTATAAAGGTATCTATCATAAACTTTGCCACTTGTGGTTGATCCATTGGCACCATATGTCCTGCGCCTCTTATTAATATTTCGATGAAGTTTCCTCCTGCTTTTTTATATCTGCAACGAGTATGTATGTGTTGTTATGTGGATAGAAGAGAAGTATTTTGAGCGATTTTAATATTTTGTTCACATATTATGAAAATGGCCTGAGGGTAAGCAGTTACCGTAGCCAATGGACATTTGCAACACCAGAGGTGTGACTCCCACGTTGCTAACCCTGTAAAAACTGATTTAAGTTTCTTATAATAGGGGAGTTACTGAGTTAACAGCAAACGGAATTTCCTATGCTATTCGAAAATCTCGCTATAAAAAAACCCTCTCAACTCTCACATGAAACACCGTGAATAAAATTGTGAAAATAGCGCGCGTACTATTCTAGGTATGCGGATTTTCTTTCGACGTACTAGGCAACCGTAAAAAAAACCGGGAGAAAAACACAATACACATATAATTTATAGCCTATCTGAATATTTATTACCCAATATTAGTAGTAACGAAGATTACCCACAAACTAATAAATTATACGGCATATGGAAACGGCATGATACTCATCGCGTTCACTGACTGTGAATTCGGTGGATCAGTGTCGATAATTTGGCTTAAAATAAAGTAATTAATGCAATGCGTAGAATAAAAATCGTTTACACCAAGCGACTACCATCAGACGAGACCGTCACTGACTGACAGTCCCTATATATATATACAAGGGTTTTTTTGTACTTATCTCCAAATAGTACCAAAACCCCAATTTGATATACTTAAAATCACTTCAGATGGAATTTGGAGGCACTTGAAAAGAGTATTTTTTACCTCTATTACAAAAACCACAAGGTCTGGCACGCTGGTCATCCGCCAATGAAGTTCACCGTTTTTATGCATTTACAAAAAATAAGATAGCAATGTTATATATCTTACCCGACGACGGCTCCGTTGGCATATGCGCGCAGGCGTCGCCGCGGGGCGCGCCGGTACGCCTCGCGCTGCGACCACTGCATTGTGCCGTACATGTGCTTCGACAGGCTGTACGCCAGGATCACATCTAGTTGACCACTATAAAGAACAATTACATATGAAAAAAATATTAGAACCTGCTAACGATTGATGTGATAAATATAATGAACTACCCATTATAATAAAACTTTAATGGGTAGTTCATTCTGGGCTCGTCAGATTTAATGGCCATATTTTCTAAAATGTGGGTATTAAATTTGACGACATTCATGTTCCATCGACACGAAGAAGAAGAAGAATGGGTAGTTTAGTACGTAGGTACTAGGTAGGTACACTTGAGAAGTTATCTAGCCCGAAAAAATTGTGTTGATACAAACGTAGATATAGGTGCATAGATTAGTTGTGCGATGTCGGGCGGTCGGGCCGCGTATACTAGCAACTATATATTTTTTTAAATTGGTTAGGTAATATGTGCCTGCCAACATTCTAATACCTAGGCGAGACTGCTCAAGAATAAAGATTCGCATACAATGAAACGCTTCTTGCAATAAAAAAATAGTCTGGGCTTAGTTCGTGTAGGTAATTATAAATATACCTACATGAAACATAAACCACTAACTAGGGGGAACTTTTGACTACATTCTATGACGACTATGTTAATAATTGCCGTCATATGTATCCTACTAGTGAATTTATTATTTTCCACCATAGTTCTTACCTATAGCTCAACACTCCATAATGTTCTAAAAGTTCTTCGATGAAAGGCTTTGTACTATTAGCAAAATCTAGCTCCATTATCTTACAGACTAGTTGGTTGTTGTAGTCAAAAATAGCGTTGCCCACGTGGATTTGCTCCCTAACTTCATTGCTGTTGACGTATGCCTCAAACTCCGGCGCATCTGATGAAGACTCTTCTAAGTAATTGTAAATACTGACTCCGCTGTGCTTTTTAATAAATTCTATGGTTTCATTGAATTTCTGGAACAGATCAATAATTTATATTATTATTTACATACTTACAATAAATAATATAATTTATTATCGATACAGTCGGGTAAAGGGACAAATGGAAATGTTGACACAACGCCACCATCGGTAGACTGAATTTATTTGCCACTTGACGAATTACGGTGATTGCCTGTGATTCGAGCAATCTTTGGCCCGCAACTATAACTTTAGAAAATTTGCCTATTACAAAATAAATATCAGTCCCTTTTTAGACACGCTTAGCAATTAAGTTACACGCTAGGATGCTCATCAACAATGTTGCACTGGTTGAGGCAAAGTTACAGCACTCGAACTTAGATCGCAAATTTACCGAATACCAATTTGACCGAATAGAATGAAAGTGACCGAAGTCAACAAAATAGATCGGTCTCTTTTTCTCCACAGGGTTTTAGAGTAGTCTTATTAAGGTCAGTTAATATGACAAAATCAGAAATTCCTGTAATTTTAGTGAGTTAAGTCACTTTCATTCTAAAGGTGCGATATTGGGTACATATATTATAAAATAAATTTATATTATTTATTTTTATTGATATAAAATTAAAAGACCATATATTTTATGTTGATTGCAGTAGGCATATGCAAATGGTTATATAGCGTAAAAAAATATTTTTATTAAAATATTTAAATACTAGCTGCCTCCCGCGGCTTTGCCCGCATGGTATATACATAGATAAAAAGTAGCCTATGTGTTAATTCAGGTAATAAACTATATGTATGCTAAATTTCATTCAAATCTGTTAAGCGGATTTTGCGTGAAAGAGTAACAAACGTCCATCCATACTTACAAATTTTCGCGTTTATAATATTAGTAGGAAGTAGGATAAACAGATACCTAGGAAAAAAATGTTCCCTTTACTAATCATTTCTACAGTTGAGAAAAACTGATTTCGAAAATTATATGACATCTAAATTGTCATATATAAGAAGGGTAATGCCCAGAAGTGGGACTGTAAAAGTTTTAATAATGCTGGTAATAGTTTTAAAAGACACGTAAGAAACAACCAGTTTTTAGGATACAAGTTCTCGACTTACGTGAGTAGCATCGACAAACATCTTATCGTCAATGAGTTGAACGACTTGTTGTTCCAGCGCCTGCAGGTGTGTGAGCTGGGGACCTTCGAGGAGGCCCAGCACTTCACATAGTTCCGTGTAATGCATCATATTCCGGAGTTCCACTAGTCCGTTACCGATCATAATACCCTAAAAATTTCAAAGAATTATTCAAGCATGACAATGTGGGAATAATTAGGTACCTATAAAGCCGAATTTTCAGTAAAGGAAAATTTTCCAGGGGCCAAATTCCTTTCGGCGGATAACATTTAGGTTTTGGAGAAGTCTTATTAAGGATTGACTGATGATAAATTACCGTTTTAGATTTGACTTAATGTGAATATACATATAATAGTATGAAAACCTTTATGTTTGACAAACAACTAAATCTACAATCAACAGCTTTTCGCTAAATTTTCTACCATCGATTAACGCTGCTTTGAGCCTCCGTGCTGTGGGTGGGGAATATCCTTATATCGTGTCATCGTGTGTGATAAACTAGTACATAACTAATTATTTGCTCAACAGTTTATTTTTCGATGCGTCATATAGGTGCACTTGTTTTGTGTTCATTCTTTCTTTCTATTTAGGCACAAGTAGATTAAAAATCAATCCTTTTTAAACTGTGCCAATTGTACCGAATTGTGGATGAATCTAGTTGTAAAATGCTGTAGATAACTAACTGTGAGGCTGAACAATAGTTTTATGTTCTCAAAATAATAGGTAGTAACTAGGTAAGTCAAAATTCAAAATTATACATACTTTTAGATTGATAGGTTTTTCACTTTTTTTGTTATGCCTGTGGATCTGAATAGCCAGGGCAGGCACATATTTGCCGGCATAAGACTCGCCAGCCACGAACAGCGGCGCGGATCGCAGTTCAGGGAACATCTCCAGGAATTGCAGCAAGAACTCATTCAATTGCTCGCCGATCTGAAATCGTAGTTTTTTTAAATAGCATTCATCTCGGTTGTAATATTTATATTCTAATAACTCCATAAATTATGTTTGAAGTGCCTAAGTATTCATAGTTTCAACGAATACATTTTTCTATGTGATTTTTTCTTGATTTGATTTGATTTGATTGATCTACATTTGTCCCTAGTACGTACTTAATAGTCAAAGACAGTCAGAATATCAATTCATCATATACCCATTATTGTTCCACTGCTGGGCACGGGTCTCCTCTCATTCGAGAGGGATTAGGTTTAGGTAGGAGTTCACCACGCTAGCCTACTGCGGGTTGGCAAACATTACATGCCATCGAGAAAATCTCTCAAACATGCAGGTTTCCTTACGATGTTTTCCTTCACCGTTTGAGCTTGTGATAAATACGCACATAACTTCCAAAAAGTTAGTGGTGCGTGCCTTAGGTTTGAACTCGAGGCCTCTGACATCTCAGTCCACTGGTCACACCGCTAGGCTACCACAGCTCTTAAATATCATTTATCTTATTCAAATTAGGTCGTAATTTTAATTGGCTCTCTTTGAGCGTCTTCAATAAAGACATCTCCCAAAATCACCCGCGCTTTAACTTCAGTCGCCAGATGATACAAAATGTTTCATAGCGAGATGGTAGTCCAAACATAAGTCCAGAATTTCAAAAGTTCCTGTCCAAAGTTAATAGAGCTATCGCAATTTGATTGGTGTATTATTTCTTGTCATCACAACTAACAACTCATTTACGGTTCAATAATGGGCCCGGGTTTCCTCTCAGAATCAAAGTATTTAGGCTTTATAGTCCGCTACAGTGGTCAAGTGTGGGTTGGCAGACATCACATGTCTTCGGGAAAACCCCTCAACCCCTCAGACATGTAGGTTTCCTCAAGATGTTTCCCCGTTTCAACAAGTGATAAATTTTTACGCACATGATTTTGAAAGCCAGAGGGGCGTGCCTTGCATTTGAATTCAAAACCCATGACCTCACAGTCCATAGGCATGTATATGACTGCTTTACTTCTTCTTATAATAGTAAAGATTTTATACCATATACACTGTATGTATACGGCACTCGATCCCGTATTAGGACTTAGGACACCCTGTGTTGCAAGATTCAATCTCTTTCGAGCGGTAAAGTTACAAAACTAAGAATACAAATGCAAATAATAAACATTCAAAATTCATGCAATTGAAACACACTTATAAAAATCGTAATTCTGTTGTTGGCTAAACATAAAAAAATATTATTGTATATAAACAGGACGTTGCCTCATAACCTTTTCGCAAAGCTGTCTACCGGTAAAGCTGTCACCTGTATCTGCAATATTAACGAATAGTACCTCCTCAACTGGTTTATTAGCATTTCTATTGGTAATTTCATCTTAGTCGATAGAAAATATTTGCATAATATCAACGTTTTTGCGCCACGTTTTCCGCTTAAAGGGTTTTACACTTACATAAAGCTAGTTTACTCAGGCTTTTATATTCACACATAGGTGGCCTATTCTGAAATAAGTACTTTGTAAACTGTAAACATTCGTTTTTGACCAGTGCATAGGTAGGTACTTTACATATTTACCATTTTGATATAAATAATACGCACCTTCATTTAGTTGTCATATTATTATCTATAGGGCCTAAATATAAACGGCATTGCTAAACTGGTTCCAATGGATTTGAGCCAAGTCTTTCATGTCTAATGAGTGACACGAGACAGGGTAATTTAAGTAGGGCCTGTCCAGCCCTGGATAACTTAGTTTAAGGGAAATTTACGAATTCAGTGTGTATCTACGCCCATAAAAGGTATGTTCAAATTTTAATATAAACTCGTTTCTATATTCCTAGCCTCATAGCTCGATATTCCACGTCAATTAGGAGAAGTTGGGCCGAAAATTCCCATGTCGGTAATATTTTTACTTACATCATCCTCATTGTCGGGGTATCCTCGATCTTCATCAGTGAAACTAAAGCCAGAGCCGACAGGGTTGTCAATGAACAGCATTGAGTGGTCACTAGCCCATGTTATATTCCTTGGCACCACTGAAAATTAACAAATACTTTACATTATTAATCAGTTCCATTAGAACCGACATTCGTTCCGTGGTAAGCAACGAGGTTTGTGTTACGGATACTGGTAGGTTAAAAATTATACATTGATACATCCATGGCTCGGAAAAAAATGTTCATCACATAAGCATTTGTCTCTACCGGTATTCGAAGCCGGAGCACAGATAGCAGCGTCAGCTACCGTTGGGCTAATCGGGTCGTACAACTATTTCATTTTGACAATTGAAATAAAATAAGTATAATTTAAGTGGCGATCCTTGGGGGAGGCCTATGTCCAGCAGTGGACGTCAAACGGTTGAAATGATGATGATGATGAAGTATAATTTTTACGTCACGGCTACATAACATGACTGTAATAGTTAAAAATACGTTTCATGGTGATAATAATGTAAAGAACCGGTTATGAGCAAGGTATTTGCGCATCGAGAGTTCTAAAATGATCCGACACTCCTCTTAAAGATAAATTATAACTAAAATTAAAATTAAAAAACCAACTCCAACTCGGAAATTTTTTTTTTCTTGCGATATCACTACACATTTTGACTTTCCCTGTATTTTAAACTTTGCCCCACACTTTTAATCTTGTGTGGATGCTTTTACAAACATATATCTTCATATACACAAACGCCCAGACTCGGAAACCTATCGGAAACCTGTAGAACGTACAAATATTTGCTCCGTGTGGGGATCGAACCCGCAACCCGTGACGCACAAGCCGATGGCTCAGCCACAGTCGTCGATTGACGAGTGTGAAACGGTTTGCACTTTCATAGAAGCATGTTTTACATAACTTTACCTGTGCCGTAAGACTGATTCTTGCCAAATTGCTTTATTTAAGGCTAATAGGAAGTACCTACCCAAACCAAATTCTTTATAGTTTTTTTATAGTTTTATTTTCACAGCTCAAACATATCGCAGGTTTATTATGTATTTGAAATTAATTTCAATTTGATGCCTTCAAGCATTCCTGAAGAAAGGTTCTCGACAGACTCAAGGGCCGGATAGAAGCACAGATGGAAAACGAAGTTATCCTATAAAGTTTCCAGCCAGCAGAACAGATGTTAATGTGTTCCAGCAACATCACAGGCACTTAACAATGGCGCATATTACCGTTATTAAAGTATAATATATTACCGTTAATAAAGTATAATATATTACCGTTTCACAGCGTGACTGTCGTGCGGTAGAAAAACAAGTTAATCAATTAGCGCCAACAATTATTCACGCACGTTACTGAAGTAATAAAACAGTAAAAAATCCACGTATTCTAGATGTTTTAACGGTAATTTTAGATTACAAATAGAATAACATATTATTTAATCGATAGAAGTGAACATGGGTTTAATCAGTGAGACTGGGGTCTTTTTATAAACAGATTATCTTGTTAATCTTTGTTGGTATAGTTTAGACCATATTATACCATTATACGAGTTTTCTTCCGAATAGAATAGAATATTTATTCGCCAGAGATATGGTTGTACATAAGTTGTTAGCAAAATACAATATTAGTCTCAGCACATCTCGCCAATCGTGGGTGTAATCTTTTTCCGAGTCTGAATATGAGTGTATGTAACACTAATATTTAGACCCGTTTTCGAAATACGAGTAATAAAATTTCAAAAAGTTCAAAATAAGTAAATGGTCGACCATACAAATATTGCAAGCTCGAATTTGTTTACAAAATAAGTTCTTTTTTTTCAAGATGTAGAATAGCAGTTCTCTAATCGTCCGTCCACGGGGACACATTTGAACGTTTAACTTATTGCGAGAAATTATTACGTAGTGGAGCTGACCAAGAAATAATAAAAATATAAGATACCTTTTCCATCCTCCACTTTAATAGGTCCAACAATATCAAACAGTCCCTTCAAAGATGAGAACCCCGGCCCTCCTTGCAGCCAAATGATCAGTGGTGTCTCAGACAAGTCGGTAGCGGCAGGGAAGAACCAGAAAAACAAATTGGAATTATATTCTTCCTTAACTGTTATGAATCCGGAATGACTTTTAAGTCCCAGATAGTTCTTGGAATCAACTTCTGACAGTTTTCTTGCTTCTGTTGCATTTCCATCTTTTATGTATGGCGTTATTAAAAGACAGTTGTTGCAGGAATTGCTTATTGCTGATGATAGTCCTAAGACACCACTGAAAGAATATATTTAATAATATAGCTGATATCTTATCAGTTTTTGGCTAGACTCATTCCATTCTTAAGGCACAGACATTTTAGGTTTATAATAACCTAGCCTTATTTACGAAAAATATTAGATGATTTTTTTCCAGTTATAATAAATATGCATACCTAGAATCTATCTATTAAACTTACTTAACTAAAGATTTCAAACTAAAGAAATGTCTATCTGGAACTGTAAAGTTTAATTGAAGTCAAATAATTAATTGCTAATAAATAAATTGACTGTTTATTTTTTTAAACCTTTAGGTCGGGGCTAAAATTTGATTACAAAAACAATTTCAGCAACACCAGTTGTGGAAACCTTAATAAATACAGTATCGATATACTCGGAGAAAAATCTGCTGTGAATAATATTCACGTTAAATAGAAAGAAACTTAAGTACAACTAATTTCGCAAGTACTAACCTTAGGGCTACAACCAACGCCACAATAATAGCTTGCTCCATGACCGGCTGCGATGCAAACCAGTCTTGTTATGGGCTTGTACTACATAATTATGCTTACACCGTACCAACTTATAACAAAAGTAAGTAGAAAATGTATGACGAATATAAGGAACTATGATGATTAATTCGACACCCGCGTCGCCGCCGCCGCGTAAAGTACAACGCTCAATAGACCTAGAAATTTAAGTAATATTAAAGTAGTGACAATCATATTATCACTGTTATAGTTTACTGGAGTGACCAGTGGAGTGCGAAGTCAAAGGCCTTGAGATCCTAGGGTACACACCACTAACTTTTCAAAGTTATATGCGAACAATCACATGCTGAAATGTTGAAATAGTAACATTAACGGGGCCTGAGAGATACTCTCGTTGATGGTATGTGGGGTTTGCTAACCAAAAACCCTACACTCAACAAAAAAATCAGGAGTACCTTGACCAAGCCAATTTAGCGCTTCCTTTAGATAACATCGATCCATCTTTCTCAGAGTCCTTTGTGATGACCTAAACGGAAGTTTAGGAACCTTAAAAAACTACACCGCCTATAGATAGAAGACGGTTGGAATTGAAACTAACTTTTTTTATTAACGTATCTTGTATATTGTTTTATTCAAACACAAATATGGCTCTCAAGTGAAATATTCTTTAATTGAATTTTTTTTAAACCCCTTACGGGCCTGCCCTAATTTGTTCTTCTACTAATTGTTTTTTTTTGTAAAACCCGAATTAATTTTGGCGCTGACTCTCGCGCTATCAAACTTATGTCTCTTTATCATATATAGGGTGACAATAAATCATAAAAACTGATCTGTTTGCCAGTGGTTTATATTGTGATGTAATTTGCATTAAATTTACCTAGCATGCAATAAGGATTATGCATATCTATTCTACATAATCTAAAGTTACATACAACCAAAGCTGTATTCTCAAAGGGTAGGCAAAAATATATATATATATTAATATATAAACCACAGCTCTTTGGTGTTTGCTGTACATCTTACTTACGAAAGTGTGTTATTTTTTAATATTTTTGTTTTAAATAATGAACAATAGTTATACGATTTTTTTATTCAGTATCTGCTTACCTTGATTAAAATAATAATAATATAGTTCTTATCTAACAAAAAACAAAATATTACTCTAACAAATAACTTTTAGTATGCAATAATCTGTTTTTCCACGGGTGAAACGAATGTCAGATTTTCTATACACCCAGCATGAATTGTAATTTTGTTAAAAAATACATAGGTAGGTATTTTTACGTATTATTCAATCGATTTTTCTTAACTGTGTCATAAGGCATTGGGAATATCAAGTCATCATCATCATCATCATCATATAAACCGTTAGGTGTCCACTGCTAGACACAGGTCTCCCCCTAGGATCGCTACGACAACAGGTCCTACACCACCCGCATCTAGCGGAGTCCAGCGATCTTTACACCATGTCGTCGGCCCACCTTGCCTGAGGTCTGCCCACGCTGCGTACGGGAATGTCAAGTGGCATATGCAAATGTCCCACGAGTCTATCGTTGTTGATCGTCATTGATGCTTGTGTTCCAACTACAGAGACTGGACATCATAGAGTGTATAAGTTAGGTTAGAAGAGTATAGTCATTTTCATCATCATCATATTATCAACCGTTTGACGTCAACTGCTAGACATAGGTCTCCCCCTATTTAGCGTCACCCTTCTTTATAATATAAACAAGAAATTAATTATTGTCGATTTTCTCGAAAACTGTTGCCTTTTACACTGTGTTATGTTTTACAAATTTTTACAAATTGTAATTTACGTTTCGACACCAAGAATTACTAGTAACAACAGGGAGATTATAAATTATCAATGAAAGAATATTTCACCTGAGGTCCATGTTTGAATAAAACCAAACCGAAAATTTCTTACAATCGGTTTAATATATTACAAATTGTAATTTAAACTTTGATACCAGCCTGAATTTGTCTGTGGGCCCAACCAAAAGCTCTATTATTATTATTATTATTAAGTCATTTATTTCAGAATCACATTAAATTCCATAGATTATATAACAAGATTATTGAAGAAAATACAAAAAAAAGAAATATACATATATCAATGTCATAAAAGTCTATATTTCTCATATTTTTTTTACAAAGTCTACGGCTGTATAGAAATTCTACTAAAAACTGAGATATTTTTCATTCATTTCTGGTGGTGGCCCTCACACCACACGCACATTGTTAAGATCGACAGAGGAAAAAAGGTATACCTATCCGGTATCTTTCTTGACCTTACAAATGCTTTTGATATCGTTTTCCAGCCCACACTTATCTAAAAAATGGACCGTATATGTATCAGGGACATTGCCCTGGATTGGTGCAGATAAGATAGGGAACACTTACTGAACGCGAACAAAAGATTTGACATAATATCTACCAGAGCTTAAGCGGCATACGATGTACCCTAAGGCAGCGTTCTTTGTCCCACTCGGACATTTAATGAATTCTGCTCTTTAAATTACATATACGATGACAAGACAGCTATATTGTTTCATTGCAACTCTTGGAAATAAGCTCACAGTACCTACCACGCAAGGAATGCTGACAATTGGCAACAACATACTTATTCTAAACGTTCTGAGGAATGGATCCTGTAATGCAGGGTGTCCTATACTAGTAACGTAATGTATACACTGTAAGTCTATAGTATAAACATCGTGCAGGACCAAGTGTTGCATCTAGCCTGTGTATAACTTTAATGAAATATGTATATACATATATACGTATGTACTCCTATACCTACGCAAATCGATAAAACAAAGTGAACATCAGTATGGTCCCGTTAGGAGATTCATTACCTACCATTTTTCTTCTGGACAGTAATCCAAACATCAACATGCAATTGAAAATTTTATATTAATAAATAAGTTTTAGGTTTGATTGTCTATTAGATATACCGCCCGAGACTAGTAAAAATACCAAGTTTAGCCATAACGAATAATAAATATCTATAAACTCAATATTGGCCAGATTTTTAACTACAACAAACCCTCCACTGACATTTTTTCACCAGCGCGGAAAGATAAGCCGTTGACACATTCAATGTTTTTTCTTTAAATTTTATGTTTTAACTAAAGCGTGAAATTTGGTAAAGTCCGTTTAGTCTAAAAGCCATGAGTTTTGAGTATTTGTAGAGTTATACCTACCTACGTATAACATGTAAGTCAGTTTATGATTTTTATTGTTTAACTAAAGTTCCCATTACCGAATATTTATAGAGTTAATAACAGCTAGAAGTGTAGGAATGCTGGGGAGATTGATTCGCCACGTCTTGTCTGTATAAAATTAAATACTATGCAGTGGCGAAACATGTAGATGTTTTAAAACAAACATAAATTCAGGGTTTTCACTAATGAAAAATTTGATTTTAATGAAGTATTAATTTATACAACTAAGAGCCTGTTTTTGTACTTAGTCTTAATGACATTCGGTAAATAATGTATCTACAATAATATACAGTTCAATGGCTAAGCGTAGAATAAAATATGAATATTTATTATGTGGAAGGAACTTTGTGTGGGCCTTAAGTAACTCATCATGAGCCGACCGTAGTCACCTATACCTATGTATACACCCTGGTGTACTGAGCTAAGGGATTTTATATTTACTTCGGGTAAAGAAAATATATTTAATAGTGGTGAGTCTAGTGATCAGTTGACGTATGGGGAACTAATACCATGTTACGAAATATCTGCCGCAAGTATAAACTAGTGTATCAGTTCCAACTTACTCATAATCAGCAAATGAGAATCACTGTCGGCTCCGTGATGTCACTGGCAACCGTTCATCTTCAGGCGGACGGTATGCTTGTTTACCACTTAGTGTCACTTAATATAATTAATATAAAAACACATGTATTGGCCTTGCATAAAATATAAAATGTAGCTTTATCAGAAGCAAATGTCACTAGTATTTTTTCCTATTCACTGGGCTACCTAAGAAACTAAAATTGACATAAAAACAATACCAGGGTCCACTAAAGTCTGCTTAGAGGTAGATTAGAAGAGTTAGGTATCTACAGTTATAAAATATGTAGATAGATATATATTATAGCAATAGGCTGTATGTCAAGTAAATAAGGCGCAAAATCTCTCCATTTGTTCGAATATGTAGAAGGAAAGTCGAAGAGTAATTTTCCTATTAAAAACCGCAAACCATTTCCTGAGAAATCCCTATTTTACTAAAGTACCTAACGATGTTTGTCACTGGAAAATTCATCATCATCTTCAGTTTGAATTCGTTCTCTACAGAATTTGCTACTATGATTTCTTAGACTAATGTAGATACTAAATATTTAAGTAATTTACTCCTGGTAATTGAATCCCGACGTTCCAAGATCCTTAATAATATCCCCTACACATCTACGGACAAACGGGTTGGTTGTCTTGATGTTATAATTAATTGGATTATAAGAAGACGATGGATGTTCATACAATGTTTCGTGCTAGTTCGAACCTGCGAGCGGTGGCGCAGGACTGTAGGAGGCAATCGTTCGACCGGATCAATTGAGCCGCCCAGTTTCCGTCAGCAAACATTTTCTCTATCAGGTATTATTGATTGATTTGTATCTATAGATTTCTATGGGTGAGGCACGTTTCTGCATTTGTTAATATGACTGCGACTGCAAACAACCACAAGCGACAATTTTTTTAAATTCCTATAATATGCTATATGCAAGTTCTACCATTGATTACTGTGGTAATGTCAAGGCCACCAGTATGTTCTTGGCCGATACCGATGAGTCACCAAGACTCTCACGGAGCATCATGGTCTATAAAGTTTCGAACACATTAACATACGGCTTAATAAACTTTAATGTGTTTTTTACAAAGAAATCGCGTTCAAAATTGATAGTTCGGAAAAAACCCCGCGAAACGTAACCCGCTGTCCGGTTTTACGAGCGTGGGAAAATCAGTTATCAGCGAAGTCGTATCACGCACATCGTAATACGCAATCACATATTACATACACGTATTTAAATGTATCGCATCGATGTTTGTTTTACTACGAACATCCTAAATATAGAGCAAATCACTTTTAAGAGCGTGCAAGAATCTATCGCGAATATCTGAGCGTGGGAGCGTGCTTATGCTAAGCAGGTCATTGGTACCCAGCGCCGCACCTCGGGGTATACAGGAGGAGCCAGAATGCACGCGGAACAATAACATCAATTTTATTTATTCAAGTATACTTTTTTATATAATTAATTGGTAGTATCTAAACAAATATCAGCCTGTTGCCGCCCACTGCTGACTGTAGGCCTCCCCCAAAGAACCAACGATATTTTTATATCTAAACAAATGAATGTTTACAAAAGAACACTGTATTGCAGTGATTGATACCATCAATAAATGATAAAAACTTTCGCTCATATGACGGGAATACTTATATCCTTAATTGTTAAGGATTTGATTTACTTATAATCACTTAAATATAAAAATAAATAGGTATAAAAGCAAAATTATAATTAATTACATTATTTACAGACTATTGCAGTTATAAGAAGATTTAGTTTGAATTGAATTATTAAATCAGCACCCTGGTCTGGGTCAAATCTCTACATATTACCTATAGCCAGGTTGCTGGACATTAAATGAGTTAAGAAAACTAAAACGGTTTTTCCAGTATCGACAACACGCAGCCTCTGGTGTTGCATACGTCCACAGGCGACCTCTTACGACCAGGTGGGCCATGACCTTTGTATTGTTGATGCAAGTGACCATGCCTT
Organism: Craniophora ligustri; assembly: GCA_905163465.1. Taxonomy (NCBI): domain Eukaryota; kingdom Metazoa; phylum Arthropoda; class Insecta; order Lepidoptera; family Noctuidae; genus Craniophora; species Craniophora ligustri. The sequence continues at coordinate 4,052,481 of LR990956.1, forward strand.
CTTTTAATTAGGTATTTTGTACTCCGACCGCATAAAAATATCATAAGAAAGCCGCACAAAGTAAAATATGTCTGTCCAGCTAGCTTGTTCTGATGAAAACAAGGCGCAACTGTTTGGGGTTTAATTTCCTAACATTCCAATGAAACAACAATTGCAATTCATGCTTCTTCTTTCAAAAGTGACGGACTTTCTATATCAACTTGCAACCCCCATGTTGTATAAGCTGAATAAAAAATGTTTGCCCCGACACAAATACAGTAAATTAAAGTAACTACTCTTTACGTATTTTATACCCGTAATTATTATGATTTCGTATTCTATGCAGCAGTATTTACCAGATTCCCACTTTTTATAATTAAAGTATATATAAATAGTACTTCTATTAAAGAGTTAGACATTGTATTAAACCACTCTATCAGTCGAATTAATCGTCCGTAAACAAAACAAAATAGAACACCATGTATAGAAGATCGAGATAAATCCAAGTTCAAGACACAAGTGCACGTCGAACTGGCTGACTATACAAAGTTCCCGTGGCTAGGACCCGGGCCCATTCTGCTGTGGAAGACGTTACGCGAAGCACCCCTAGATAGTGACCCGACATTTCCCGACAAAATGATCGTGCTTTTGACTTTCGTGTTGTTGACGTAAGTTCAATTTTTGAATTTGTGTTTTACGCGGGAATAGTAAAAACATATGGAAGTTTTCTTTTCCAAACTAAATTAATAATTAGATTTTTACTTCTTTTATTAATTACCTTAAGTAATTTGAATTTTGTTCTTGGCGACATTATTAGATTGTGTAAAAACTCATTATCTTTTACAAACTAAATAAATTGTGTTTATCACAAAGTCACTTTATTTATACCAATATTGATGCGAATTTTGTAAGTAAATGTATGTGGAAGAACGACTGCACTTATTTTAAAAAACTTTCACCATTTGATGCGTTGGTACATTATATACATGACATACACAAGCTGTAATAAGTATATAATATCGGTATAACTTTATAATATCTACTAGTTTATCTCGAGTGAAGGCTGAGTAAGCTCGTAATAAATAAAGGAAAGTTTGCAGGAATTATCCTAATAGTAATCACGACGCAACTAATCAAGTTAGATATAATTGCAGGTTTTCTTTGTATGTAGGTACAAGTTGTTTTTACATTAGGCACATGCTACTGAATTTCCTTCCGCGATGCCTCTGTTTGCGCATAAACCTTAAAGAGTGTGATTATAAGGTTTTTTTAATGCTGTAATTGACTTGGAGGGAATGGAATCAGCTGTCTGACTCTATATGTCCCAACGAGTACAATATGAAGTATATAATAGGTTTTTAAGTCAAGAAGTAATAGGTATATCTTCTTGGTTAGCGTCCTATCCTATCGTCATAATATATTTATATTCGCTTACGAATACTCCTGGATTTTAACCACTAAGGCTAACCAATTTAATGTTAATATTATTGCTAACAATAGCGCATTGCGAATATTGCATATAATATATGTTTAAACTAACCCTTTTCTACTGATTCTCAAAGATTTGACAAGGGTAAAAAACGCCTACTAATTTAAAATCACAATTTATAATTTACTCTCATGTAAATTTGTTATGCGCCATATGCATGCTGAATGAATTACAGTTGGTTCTTTAGCATTCGATCCTTCACCTTTTACGAGTTCGTTTTATGTAACCAAATCATAATTTTAATATAGGTACCTCCATTATAACTTGACTGGGACATTCCATTGTTAAAGTCGGATGCACATTTCTTTGAAAACGTCCGTCTGAGATATTCTGATTTTCGCTAAGAGGACATTGCGTTTGTTCAAAACAGTTATTCACAAAACCTCGCATACATTCGTCGCCAGTGAAAAATGAAACTGATAGCATAATTTCTTAAACAAGATTGAAATCAATCAAAAAACTTTCTACACAGATGCATGCATCAAGCCATATGCAGCGAAGGCTCGTTGCCGGACCTCCCGCCCGGAGAGGCCCCAGAGCCTATCCTGACCTTCATGGAGAGGACCTACAAGACCGGTCGAGCAAGGGCCTCGTTCGACGCGGGCTCTCCACTCCTCCTCACCCCGTACATCGAAGAGAAAAAGCTGGACGAGGCTAGGAAAGCCGCTTATGTAGATCCGGAGTACATACTGCCTGATATGGATAGCTACGCTGGATATTTAACTGTGAGTGGGTTTATTCTTCCATTTTTTTGATGCAGATGGGTACATATTGCGATTTTAATTTGAAACTCCGTAAATGTAGATCAGATATAACTTTCGTTATCGTTACTTCTCTCTGTAGACTGTAGAGCTATAATATCGTAGGAAATATAGCTAAAAAAAAATGTTTATAAATAAAAAATTGTCACATTACGTTTCGATTAGCGCAGCGGTAGTTAAGGCTGCCTTCTGTGTTAAGGTTCCTGGGTTCGAACTTCGAATCCCGGTAGCGTCAAATGTTTGTCATCATCATGTCAGCTGGAAAACGTCCACTGCTGGACATAAGTCAATAATGTTTGTGTGATGAGCATAAAAAATTGACCTGATTCATGGATATATCTATGCATAGGTAATATACTTATATATATATATATATATATATATATATAAGTATATTACCTATATATATATAAGTATATTACCTATATATATATATATATATATATATATATATGTATTCACAAAAAAAACTATTTAGAGTATCAACCATCTAGTTTCCGTAACACAAGCCTCGTTGCTAAACTCGGAACTAGATGGCGCCGTATCATGATGTCAAATTATATTTATTTATTTATTACATTTCTATCCTGCCAACTTTAATAATTCCAACATGCTTCGAAAATATTTGTTATGGGTACTTGATAACGAATATTTTAGTCATAAATATTTATTGTAGTATATACCTAGTTTAATCATTTATGGTAATTAAGAAAACTATTATAAAACATGTTTAAGTACTTAATTAATTTAATAGATAGTGGTTTGACAGGTGGGAACAGTATAACTAATTTACTTTAGTAGGTACCTATATCTGCCTGTTATATCGTTCTTCAGATAATAAATAAATGATATTTTTTAATATTTTAGATACTTCTTGATAAAACGACCTTTACCTACTGCTTAAGGTGGAAGCTCCACGCTAGCCCGCGAAATTCAAATTTTCGTACGTTTTTTGCAATTTGAATTTCGCGGGCTAGCGTGGAGCCTCCACCTTAATGTGTTTTATTTTATATTTTGAGACACTTGGCCAAATGATTATAAAACCTTTTTTCAACAGGTGAACAAAGAGTACAACGCCAACCTTTGGTTCTGGTACTTCCCAGTGTCTGGTAAATCAGTGGAGGACACTCCCTGGATCATATGGCTTCAGGGAGGACCCGGCGCCTCCTCCCTGTATGGTCTCTTCACTGAGATAGGACCTTTCTTCGTTTCGGAGGACAACAATTTAGAAGGTAAAATGAGACATTTTTTCTTGATTAAATATCTATAAGGTATAAGGCATATAAATAAATAAATATTCCTGGACATTATGGCACACAGCGCCATCTAGTTCCGTGCTAAGCAACGACGCTTGTGTTACGGATACTAGTCGGTTGATATACTACATATATACTTTTTTTTTGTAAATACATAAATATTATAGATCATGACTCGGATACAAATGTTCATGCTCATCATACAAACATTTGTCCCTACCGGGATTCGAACCCGGGACCCATAGCACAGAAGGCAGTGTTAACTACCGCTGGACTAACTGGGTCGTCAAATATATAATGGTTACTGGCAATTGTTAATGTTGATAGCATGCAATTACCGTTTTCGAAAAGGTTCGGCAGAGGTAAGGTTAAATTCTTACACATCCATTTAAAACAAACTATTTCCATTTATTTTGTAATGTAGCATTGTACACATATCTAATCAGAATAAATTAATTGTCCATTAGAAATCCGGCACTCTTGGGGCAAGAACCATTCGTTGCTGTTCATCGACAATCCTGTAGGAACCGGCTTCAGCTTCACAGATGATGACAGAGGTTACGCCACCAACCAAACTACGGTAACTTTTTTAAATTCAGGCATTCAAAGTTATCGCTCTTCAGATTTTTTTCCGTATCGCGAAAACGGTTGCTAATTTTGTGATTTATTACATTAGTTACCTACCTAAGAACTGCTGCGAGAAGTCTGTTTTCTCATACTTTGATTTATATAAAAATGATGTAGTTATGTGCGTGAATGCTTGTGCATTCTTTTATTTGTCGTTTTTTTTTATGGGTCATAAATTATTTAGTAATATTCACTGGAATATTACTAACATTATTACTAACATTTTTAATAAATAAATAAGATAACTTTAAGGAATCAGTATTCCTTAAAGTTATCTTATTTATTTATTAAAAATGTTATTGTCATTTTTCAGATCGGAGAAAATCTCTACACAGCTCTGCAGCAATTCTTAACTATCTTCCCAGAATTGCGTAAAGCACCTCTAACTATTGCCGGAGAGTCTTACGCGGGGAAGCATATACCCTCGCTGGGAGTTCAAATTCTTTGGCATATACACGAAGATGAACCTATCAACCTCCATGTAAGATAACTTTTATAAAATTAACACTATCCAAAGAAAGAACAGTAAGAAGCGGTAAAACGTACGTTTAGCACAAAAAGTTAAAAAAGGTTTTAATGTCCCTGGATGACTTAAAGGCAAAGTAAACAATCATAACTGCCTCCTGTAAATTTAGTATTAGCTACCACCTACCGAGGCTACCGATGTTATTCCATTAAAAATCTAAATGATAGTACCTACTTAGATGAATCATAAGCTGAATATTAAGCGCCTTATGATCGAGGAACGTAGATCATAAAATATTCACTGGATGAAACTTTGCTATTTAAGTTTTTAATAGCAAATATGGTCATAATTAGTCAATTCATGAAATTGCCTAAGACAATATCAGTAAAACGTGTTTCTTTTTCCAGGGTCTAGCAATTGGCAACGGTTTTATAGATCCTCTGTCACTGCAGAGGTACAGTTACTTTGTGCGAGAAGTAGGACTGGTTGACGATAAGGTGGCTAATTCCATGAACCACCTGGAGACAGCAGTCACACAGTTCATCAATAATGGAGAGATGGTTAAAGCTTACGCTGTAAGTGCAAAGGAAATATAATTTAATACTTTTATCGATATTAGTTCAATTAAAATATGATGAATATCCGTGCATGCAATAGCAATGTGTGTGAGGTCTGCTAATCCGGAATATGCTAGCAAGGTGAACTGAAGCCTAATCCCTCTCAAATTAAAGGAAACTCGTATATAAACGTAAATATATAACTTGATATAGCACTAAGAATCCTCCCTAAAACTATTTGTTACGTTAAGTTAAGGTACTCCTATTAATATGAACTAATCAAGATTATCTTTCATCTGTGTTGCTCTTCCTTAAGCTATATGATGTACTACGTATTTGTCTATTTTCAGTACTACAATTATCTGCTCCAACTATTTATCACTCGCTCGCACCTGTCTAATCTTTACAACTACCTGCAAGACGATATCGATCTAGATGGAGCATACATGGACTACCTTCAAAGAAGTGAAGTTCGGAAGGCGTTGCACGTTGGGAATACCAACTTTACGTCTATAGGCGTTGTGTACAGGAAGCTGGTGCCAGACTTCATGGGCAGTGCCAAGATGTGGCTTGAAGAACTCCTGGAAAACTACAAGGTCATGCTTTACAAGTGAGTGAATGTTTCAATCCATTTTGGGTCTTTGATGACTCCATTTGCACATTAGCACGATCAGGTACAAATAGTTAGTAGATATAGAATACAAGTAGTTGTTTCGGGTCTGGGCATTTGTGTCTGCGTTTGTAATCGCAGCCACGGCACAAGAAGGAGCAACATCTTAAAGGGTGGCAATAATTACAAAAACCTTCACTTTAGTAAAAAGCCTTCACTTGTGAACTGTTTTATATGGTAACATTGTTTTATTTTCAGCGGTCATTTGGACATCATTGTAGCGTACCACCCATCAGTTAATACGTACGACTCGCTTTCTTTCTCTGGATCATCACAATACGCGAAGGCGAAACGTTCTCCCTGGTACCATGATGGAAACTTAGCTGGGTAAGATAAGCCGTTACAAAATACTTCTAAAATTAGACACAGCGAGAGCTGGGTTGGTCACTGATAACAGGTTTTAAAATGATCAATTTTAACTCTTCCATTCATATTTGCTGGACTCAATCGTCAAATCAAAATCAAAGATACATATTAGTAAGGATCCACAAGGATTATATACCTACATATAAAAAGATACCTACTTTTCCTTTAAAATTCTAGATATTACCGAGTAGCTGCAAACCTCACGGAAGTCATGATTCGCGGTGCTGGCCACATGGTACCAGCTGACAAGCCGGCCGCTTCCCTCGGCCTCATCTCGGCCTTCGCCCGCGGCATCTCACTGGACGACGACACCGGCAGCTTAGTGGATTCAGAAAAAAACTCGCTGCGTCAGCGTCAACTGCCTCTCAAGTAGTCAACTCGAAGTTTCTATGCGCTTATTCTATTATGTTCGGTATTATAATTATAAGGTGAAACTAATAAATATTGTCAAAAGTTTTTGTTTTTGTTATATGATTTGCATACTCATACCTGTTTCTGCCGCGTTAATTCCGCGTCGGAACTCGTATTCAAAAATCACTCGGATTTTCGAAGTATCCATCTTTCTTGTTGCTGAATAAAAAGACAACTGATAATCAATAATCGAATGTTGCACATTTTTTTAAATAAGAACCTCATTGCCATTCACTGGTAGCTACCATGTGAAAAAAGTTTAACTCAAAAATCTCAAACCGTGAAAGTTCTATATCAATTCGAAGTACCTATTCAAATAAAACGGCAATTTCATACATTAACCCCTATTATTAAATTTAATTTATTTTACTTATAGTACATTCGCGTTAATAATGCAGTAAGTGATAGTGATTTAATATGATATTAATGATTTAATATTGATCTTAAACTTTTATGTGTATTTTTATAAATTAATTAAACGTAATCTTTTATAATATAATTTGTTTAAATTTAACACGACTGTGAATACACCTTTATCTTGCAGTTGCACTGATGACTAACTGCATTCTTAACGCAAACGAACTATAAAAAAATGACGGGCTCATATACTTTCAACCACTATTTCTCCCTCTTATAGAGTTCACAGTGTATAAAATAACATTAAACAGTTACGGGTCTATATTGAGTTTAAGTTGGCGAAGTATTATCTTAATTCACTAATTATCATTTTTGAACAGTTTTTATTTTATATTTTTTAAGTTTCATAATTATTATTATTGACGAAGATTAGTGAATCTCCAAAATTCAAAATTGCCGCCATTGCGCTTTCTTTCGTCGCTGTCATTTTCAAAGAGTAGAACGAGTAGGGCTTGATTAAAATATTCGACTAGATTAATAAGTATCGGTAACATGTGTTCGTCTTCAAAGTTGATATCAGAAATTATAACGTGTGATAACTAAATTCGAATCATGTCAAATAATTGTAAAACAATGGACACATTCTTGAATTGAAGATGATTAATGAGTAATTTAAATGTTTATTAATTAAATATTATGACGACAAATTTTATCTTGATTTGATGTGATAATTTAGTGTAATTTGGAAATAAACGCCACCATATTGAACTAAATTGATAATTTCATAGCTTTAATTTAAAATCTGAGGATCCATGTGAAAGATCAAATTTCACACAATCAGAAAATTAGACACAGCATGCTAGTAATCATTGAAATAATATTTGATTTGGTGGGGAACCCATACAACATTGGAATTAGGGGGACACTACTTACAAGTGCAGCGCTGCGCGCTGGTAAATAATAAAGTAAGTTTTGACAACACTATCAAATTGTATTTTCTAATTCAGCAACACTCGTAGTGGTGACGTTTCCGAGAGTGCGCAGGCAAAAAGGACTAATCAACGAAATAAAATAAGAATACTTAAATAAACGTCCCATGATTGTTGAAGTGTTCTTGTTAAACATGATTATGTAGTTTTCAACATTGTGTTTAAAATTTATTACTGTATTCGTATAGTTCTATAGCAACGGAAGTCGTGTAATAACATCACGTCATGTCGTTGTATGTGGTTTGCGCATTGCTGCTTTTGACGCCTATTCGTGCGTTTTACTTGCCGGGTCTAGCTCCAGTAAACTATTGTATAGCTAGCGATGACTCTAGCAAGTCGTGCAAGGTGAGAACATATTATTTCATAAAAGACTATTGTTTATAATCATTATTATCGTGTGCCGACTGCGAGACAACTCATGCAATTCTATGAAATCAAAATGCGTGAATTCCTTACACGTTTTTCATCCTTGCGAATACTGTAAACATAAACATTGCCAAAGTTAGTGTTTCTTTGGAAACATCAGAATAGACACATCCGTTTCCATAAGGAATGGTATAGTAAAGAAACCTTTATTATGAATGATAACAGTTAAAATAATCACAACGAAATTTCTATTGCAATCGTTTTGCTCATAATGCTGTTTATTTCAGACGGAAATTCCGCTATATGTGAATAGATTAAACACAGAAGAATCAGTGATTCCATTTGAGTACCACCACTTTGACTTTTGTGTAAGTGATGAAAGTCAGTCACCAGTGGAGAACCTGGGTCAGGTTGTCTTCGGCGAACGAATACGACCGAGCCCCTACAAGCTTGAATTCCTCAAAAATGTGGAATGTAAATCTGTCTGTACTAAGACATATAGGGGTTCGGACACAGACTCTATCAAGCGGTTGAACCTGCTGAAGATGGGTATGGCACTATCCTACCAGCACCATTGGATCCTGGACAATATGCCTGTGACTTGGTGCTACTTGGTCAATGAGGGAGGGAAGACATACTGTAGCACTGGGTTCCCCATGGGCTGTCAAGTGCGTAAAGATATGGTGAGTCATTATTTTTTATATTTTAAAAATATCTTGTTAATATTAACATTTTCAATTGTTAAGTAATAATTAATGTTCAATTTCATCATCAACCCATTATTGTACAACTGATGGCCACAGGTCTCTTCTCAATTGAGAGGGATTAACCTATAGTCCACCACACTAACCTACTGCAGGCTGGCAAACATCACACACTCAATAAATCTCTCAAGCATGCACATTCCTCACAATGTTTTCCTTCACCGTTTGAGCATGTGATAAATATACACATAACTTCCAAAAAGCCATTAAAACAAACATTATTATCAATTGATAATGTTTAGATTAAAGCTAACAGTTTTCGGTGATTTAATTATTGAATTAAACTAAAATTTGTTTGATAATTTTAATGAGATTTGTGTTTGTCCAATCAATTTGGCTTACATCATGCCTTTTAGAAATTTATAACCTTTCTCTATTGATTTATAATTACAAAAGATTAATAATCCGTCTTACCTTAGAGTTACCAAATGGTAATGTTTACCAATGCCAAATATTGATAAAATTAATGTATGATAAAAAGTGAAAGGTATTTTGCAGATGCATGGCACAAGTTGTGACTTGTGAGTACACTCTATTAAATAACCCCTAAGTTTATTGTTAGTTTATTGGTCTCTAAGTAAAAAAAATTCTCCTTTTACTAATGCTGGTGTTACAAATTATTTTAGTGGAACAAGATACGAAATAGTTAAAGCTGTTTAAGTTTGTTGACTAACCACCACCACTGTCTACATGTGACCACAAGTCAAGTAGTATCTGTATGCAGTGCATTTAAAATCCACTCAATTAATTTTTTTATTAGAAGTGTTCTTTGGTTGTACTAAGTTTTACAGGTTGAAATATTTGCATTCTTGAGCTTTTTTTTTTTCAATATTATATAAACAATTCTTACAACATAGAGACTCTATAAGATTAGAAAAATACCTGTTTTTTATCATACTGTGGGATATTACATAGTACCATTTTGCTACATATTAGAATTTCAAATCAGCTACCATACTAGTTATAAACAGCAACTTATAGGATCTAGAAGGATTTCTTTTATTTAATCTGTATCACCAATCAACAATTGCAATACAATCCCGAATCCCGGGTTCGAATCCCGGTAGGGACAAATGTTTGTGTGATGAGCATAAACTTTTGTATCCGAGTCATGGGTGTATCTATATATAATATGTATGTTTTTTTAAAAAATAAAAAAAGTTTATATGTATTATATCAACCAACTAGTATCCATAACACAAGCCTCGTCACTTAGCTCGGAACCAGATGGCGCTGTGTTATATTTTAGAAATTGCAGTACATAATAGGTATATCAATAATCAATCCATTTCGACAGTCCCACTGCTGGGCTCAGGTCTTATTAAACAGGATTAAACCATAGCTTAATCCTGGATATAATCTCTGGAGAAAATCTCAAGCATATAGGTTTTCTCACAATGTTTTCAGCATGTAATAAATACGCACATAACCCCGAAAAGTCAGTCCTTTGTGCCACAGAATTGAACTCCAGACCTTTGACTTCATAGTCCACTGGGCCACCATTATGCATGTACCCAAGTTCCCTTCTTTTTGGGCAAGGGCATAGTTAAGATTTCTATGTATGTAAAAAGGGGCAGATAAAAATGGAATTACTGGGAAATTGGGATGACAATTTTTTTTGCCACAGCTCATGTTTTGTAATAAAACAATTAAAGTTATGTTCCTTTGAAATGGGAGGATATAGGATTTATAATATGTAAACTACTAATTATAGCCGCAATATACTAACCCAAAGATATCATTAAGTGTTCTTGTAAACTTAATGTACTTAATTACATTTACTACTTCGTCTTGTGGAACATCAATAAAAGGATGTTTAATGGACAATTTTAGTTTATCAGTAACATTTGTTTGTTAATTAAAACCATTTACTCTTATCACCCATTCCTTGTTGCGGTACTTCACTATGTTCGGTATTTAAAGTTCTAAAGACATTATATTTTGTGCAGTTTAACTTATATCAGTCATCTTTTGATGTTATCGTCTTTTCAATATTAATTCATATGTAATGTATAGATAGTAATCAGTACAAATATATATTGTATCTATTTACTAGCATTTGCCCCTGACTTTGTCTGCGTAGAATTAATAATTGTTTCTAATCAGATTTTTATCCAAGCCACTTATTTGTTTTTACTCTCTTTTGAGAAATTATCCACATAAAAACTTCCAAACCCCTTTTAGCCCTTATAGGGAATGATTTCTGAGATAAAAACTATCATCACACTGTCTGCTAAATCTATTCTCTCTAATCTAATCTCTATCTAAGCGTTAAAAACTCACAGACAGACCCACTTTCACATTTAAAATGTTAGTATGGATGGATTTATCAAAAATAACATTAGTGATAGTGATATTTATTTAAACTAGATGGTATGGTGTTTACTAATTGCCTATAGGAATCACGACCTTAAGTTCAGAGTACTGCCAATTCGACAGCCACTATGACCATGCAATAGTGTACCCTATACTTGACAGTATTTAAATGTAATTTTGATTGATTGGTTATCAGAATTGAACTAATTCTAGTGCTCATGTTTAACCCTGATCATAGATAACATCATATGACACACTTAATGGCTCACATAAACTTCAATTAGTTTTACTGATTAACTGATTACAGATTAGTTTTGTTTCCATAAAAAAAGTAAGCATAACATACCATCACGCCTGTCGTCATCGAAGGTTTAGGCAGAGGTGTAGGTACAAATGTACACTCACATTTCGCCGGTATATATTAGGTCCCATATAATAAGAGACGAGCCTTTTGCCATCAACTGGGCATGGTTCCAAGCTCCGAGCTACTAAAGAGAATTTCATTTAAAAATCCAATAACAACCCCAAGACAAAAAAAATTTTAGGTGAAAAATTGGATCCCCTAAATAGTTATTTTTATCATAGTTAGTTTTTGCAGGTTTTCACATTGTGTGACTTCTATAAACAGATATAATGCTTAAATTTCAAAAATAGCGATACTAAAGTCCGGTAGTCGTGTTTGCTAATTTTGACATTTGAAGTAATTTTTAATAACGTCAGCTCGAACACTTGCGGATGCTTCCTGGCTATACTGAAGACCAAGTTACTTAGTACTACAAGTGCCTCAAGGTTGACGCATTCTTGAATAGCGTCTTCTCTGATATCTGACAGATCTGCGTTAGTCGAGGACTCGAGAGCTTATCGTTTATGCTATGCGTGCTTTACCATAAGATTCACTCGTTCAGTACGATGTACAGGCGCATTATCATCGACAAACTCGAATCGGTGTCCGTAATTTGTTCGAAACATTCTGAAAGTTTCTTTATAAACTTAGCTTAAATGGCTTCCGGAGTCTTGGAGAAATCTGACGTCCTAGCTCGTCATTATTTCACCCCAAATGGCACTTCCGGATTTGCCGGACGGTCGCTTTGATTGTTGTCTTTCCGAGTGTCCAGGGTTTATCTAGATTAGGACATTTTATATCATTAAAACCTTCTTAAGGACATATTTTTATACAAAGAAAAAACAAAAAGATCTTGAATTAATGCAAACTTTTTTGTTGTGTGTGAGTACTACTATTTGTAACATTTCCTCTTAGATAATGAGTACTAGCGGTTGTTGGGTTGCTCGGTTCCGCAGTTGGAGTTTATCAGTACGAGGTTATGATTAAATTAAATTACAACCGATAATATCCATGAATAATATAACAGAAATAGGCTAATTTACAAATAAAATAAAATTAGGCCTAAATACGAAAGTGTAAAAACGTACAAGTCAAAATAGTCCATGGCGAAACATGATCCTACACTGCTACAGTAACAGATACAAAAGACATTTCTTTGAAAATTTGCCTTTATTATTAATTATATTTCATTACAATTTTAGGGGGTTTGTTGTGGTAGGTATATTGATATAATTTTAATCCCTTGCAGCCATATACAATTAGTCAGCCTCTATAGTCAATTCATAATAATTATTTAGTCAAAAATTGATCTTTTTTCAACAAAATTGGATGGACCTTTTGGTTAACCAAAATGTGAGTTTCTTTTTCTGAGTTTGTTTCGGCATTTCTTCTCAGAGGTCGTCAGTTAGGAAATGCCGATGTCAACTAGATACTAAAAAAAAAATTACATGACTTGTAAAAGTGTTTTTAAAAAGATCTATTTAGAGAAATAAACAATCATTCAATCATCATTCTAATTACTAAAGAAGACATCTAAGAAAAACACTGTATCTAAACAACTGGGATCGAACACGCGATTAAAAAATACTTTATTTATGATAGTTTTTTCTCGTCATTATGTAATGTTTATCAAAATTATTTCTGAGGGATACGAATGCATTCCATGCATATAATATTTTTAGGAAATAGTGTATTCACATATTTCATATAGGAACGTAAAATAAAATTCAAACGTGGTACAGAATTCGCTCACGTAAGCTGTTAAAATAATTTAAGTAGCCCTCAGAATATAAACGTATTATTTTATTATACTCGCAAAACTATAAAATGAAATGTGTTTGGTTTCAGGACACGTGCACACCGATAGTGAACGGCCACTCGAGTCGTGTGGGCGCTTACTTCCTTTTCAACCACGTCGATTTGGAGATCACATATCACAGTGGCGGCGATGAGGAATGGGGTGTCGCCTTTGGAGAAAACGGCGGCCGTATTATATCAGCTAAGGTATACACTTTGACTAGTGATGTTATGCCCTGGGCGTTAGATAGCTTTTGTAAAAATGGTCAACTTATTAATAACTGTATACTCGAGAAATCTCTGTAAATTATTGACAAATATGATAATGATAAGCAATGTTCTTCAGTACGCAGTACATGTACATGCAGTGTCGTAACATACCATACTCAAGAATAAATACTCTTATTATGACTGTTGCTGTAAGCTACTCTATCACTAGAGTCAGTGGTCTACCTCTTCGAATACATTTTATAATTAACAATAGCTTAGACTGAAGGATTTAATAACTAGTTAACTACATACATAAAGTAGTTGGAGTAATTATTGCTTACGGTATTTCATAAAGTGTTGATTAATGCTATTAGATTGCAATTTTTCATTTTATTTTTACTACTATTAGAAAGTAAACGAAAGTTTTGTACAGATTATGGATTTTTTTTTTAAAACCGATGCAATAGTTTTCGTAAAACAGGAGAGATTAAACAGACCGTATATTTCTAGTAAATAAAATTGTAGTAGCTTATCCACCAGACAGTTTATAATTATAAGTATTAAGTAATCAATTGTCAGAACAATTTACTCAAACATACTTATAACATTTAAGTCCTGGTCCAAAAATACGATATAATAAAATAAATTGTCCTCAGATAAAACCAGCCAGTATTCGACACCCGAGCCCGACCAATCTCGACTGCAATGCTCGCGGGGCCGAGCTCCAGATCCCAACCACGCTGGACTCCGGCCAAACCTTCAACGTCACCTACACTTACCGCGTTACTTTTATAAAAAACAATACGATCAAATGGTCCTCTAGATGGGACTACATTCTAGAGTCTATGCCACAGACTAACATTCAATGGTTCTCTATTCTAAACTCTTTGGTGATTGTCCTGTTCCTCAGTGGTATGGTTGCCATGATCTTGCTGAGGACTTTGTACAAGGATATTGCCAGGTATAACCAGATGGAGTGTGGAGAAGACGCGCAGGTAAGAAATATTGGGAGGACATCAAGCTTGAGTTACATTTCATTTATGTCATTTGAAATACGAAAAGTATGCTAATGAAACATAAACTTTCAGGAAGAATTTGGCTGGAAGTTAGTGCACGGTGACGTGTTTCGACCTCCACGCCGTGGCATGCTTCTTGCTGTATTCCTTGGATCTGGGTCTCAGGTATTTATTGACCAATTCTAATTATTCCTACTGGTTGTTAATTATTATCTGTACTTTCTGCCACTTAGAATATCGTCCAAACAATTAACCGGGCATCATTTATCAACATACTACACAGACAAACATGCAACTGGCAGCAATTCATAAATAAATATAAGACATGAAAAAAAAAACAATATCTGGCGCCTACCGAACATCAAATAATTTTTATAATATTACTAGTAACCCTATTACCAGTAAATTTAAAAGTAACAAACAAAAGCATACATACTCCTTATTATACCGAATATATAATTTCCAGGTATTCGGTATGACCTTAGTGACTCTCGCGTTTGCGTGCCTTGGTTTCCTATCCCCGGCCAACCGCGGGGCCCTGATGACGTGTGCGCTGGTCGCGTGGGTACTCCTGGGCGCAGCAGCCGGCTACGTCAGTGCTAGGATCTACAAGAGCTTCGGAGGACGCCGGTGGAAGAGCAACATTCTTTTGACGTCAATGGTGTGTCCTGGGTAAGCGATTTGTTTATTTCTATTGAGCATTAGTATCTTATAGCTGGTAATAATTGCTTACCTTCGTGGCGTCTTTCTAAATGATATTACATATAATAAAGTAACGATAGCAGCAGCTTAGTAAGCGGTTTTTATAACAGAGAAAATCTTAATGTATTGTCCCAAATTACAAATTTATATTTTTATGGTTATAAGGGGGCAAACGAGCAGGTGGCTCACCTGATGATAAGTGACGCCCATGGATATTTGCGACACCAGAAGGCTTGCATATGCGTTGCCAACCCCTGCAGAAACCGTTTAAGTTTCTTAAAATAGGGAATTACTAAACACAGCAAACGGAATGCTCATGCTGTCAAAACAGTCACTCTCCAATCGAGCTCTGGTAACCTTACTCACAGAAATACAACTGTAGATTCACTGTGGTTTTCTGTAAGGCAGAGGTAGTTCCCCAGTCGGGCAGCCCAATTTTATATAAAATATTTTAAACCTCTCATTCTAAATGCGATTTGATCAAGGAGTTATATATCATGAATCAAGGAGTTTATATATCATGATTTTTCAAAAAGAAGTAAAGATCATTAAGAAAGTATCATTACTTTATTTATTTTTTAGTGTGGTGTTCTCGTTGTTCTTCATAATGAACCTGGTGCTGTGGGGCAAGGGCTCGTCCGCATCGGTGCCGTTCTCGACCCTGGTGGCTCTACTGGCACTCTGGTTCGGGGTCTCTGTGCCGCTTACATTCATCGGCGCTTACTTTGGATTTAGGAAGAGGGTGAGTTTAAAATAATGTCGTAACATTTTTTTCAATAAAATAGTTTAAAGATTTCAGATTTAGACTTAATTAAAATAGAATTTTCTCACGTAGATTCCTCGGTATGCATTAATTAGGCATTGGGTAACTTCTAAAACTATCCCTTTTTGGGAATACTGCCTATTCCAGTAATTACGGAAAAGATGACGATGCCTAATAACTATAGAACGCCAAATTTCCAAAAACGCTTCAATTTTTTTTTATCAGTAACACTAATCCCATTTTGCGAGAATTCGATATTGAGCATCAATTCTTATCTCTAGAACAGTGTTACACAATTAGGTCGTGTAATCCTATCGCATCAAACCATCGACTATTGTGTGTTTAATGGTGTGAGTTTACAAACACAGCCAAGTCTTATTAATGCATAAACATCGTTAAAAAATTCACCTTGTAGGATTCCTACATATTAAGTTTTATAGAATAGGTATACTACCAAAAATATGATAAAACAACATATTATGTCAATTATTACATTTAACAGGGCTTAAAAAAAAATACTATTTATTCGTATTTATATGCGTATATCGTCATTATACCTCTAACGGCCATAGCAAATGATCAAGAGCTAAAGCCAAAATCTGACATGTTTAGATATCGCTTTCCTCATTCTAAGTTATAACATTACAAACTAGTGACTTTAGCTTATATGTATATTTATGTATACATATATAAAATCATTGTAAAAGTGGTGATCAGTTTGCATAGACAGTTACATCGACATACTTTTGTATTATGAAAACTTCGAAGAATACTGACATTAGAAAAAAAAATATTTTAAAATGCTTCGCCTTTTATTATGACTTATCTTGTTGCTATTTCATTCTCAGATTCTGGACCATCCAGTGCGCACTAACCAGATCCCGCGACAGATCCCGGAGCAGTCGTTGTACACTCAACCCGTCCCCGGCATTGTCATGGGAGGAGTTCTGCCCTTCGGATGCATTTTCATTCAACTCTTCTTCATTCTCAACTCGCTTTGGTCCAGTCAAGTATGTATTGCATTATATTTACACTATCTAAATGTTGTATGAAAAAAAAAATCCACTGAAACTAATCTTGAATCTTGTGAAATTTTTCATTAATGAGCAGTTTAATGTTACTGATTAGTTTAATGGTGGTTTAGAAATCGCTTACGTTATCGATGTATGATGAACATTGTTTCACTTTACGAGTGTGTGTAAATTATATGAATTTGAACCTTATATGAGTGTTTATAAACCACACAATAGCTATACTAAATATAAATAGGACACTACTACTACAGTAATGTCCAAACTCAAAAGTGATAATTATATTATTCATTATAATTTCCAGATGTACTACATGTTCGGTTTCCTGTTCCTTGTGTTCGTGATCCTGGTGATCACGTGCTCGGAGACGACGATCCTGCTGTGCTACTTCCACCTGTGCGCGGAAGACTATCACTGGTGGTGGCGCGCCTTCCTCAGTTCAGGCTCCACGGCGGGCTACCTGTTCATCTACTGCTGCCATTACTTCGTCACCAAGCTCAACATCGAAGACGCCGCCTCCACCTTCCTGTACTTCGGATACACTCTCATTATGGTCTTCTTATTCTTCCTTCTTACAGGCACGATTGGCTTCATGGCTTGCTTCTGGTTCGTCAGAAAGATTTACAGTGTGGTGAAGGTAGATTAACGCGGTGTTAGGTTTAGTATCGAGTGTTGGTACAGCGGTATTGACGTGTCCGTTGCGGTATGGGCGCTATTGTTAATTAAAATTAAGTTGTTACACGAATGCGTTGTTTTTTTTTTTTTCAAAAAAATACGCTAATCTGTTGCGTGAGATTCTTCCGCCTAGTCCATTTGCTTATATTGTAACATCGTGTGGATTAATTAAACTTTATCAGTGGCGAGACCAGTGTTGACAAGTTAAATAATAAATTACACCTGTATAACTTATGGGTGTCGCGGTAAAAAGCCACGTTCAATTCGTGACCTGCGCAAGCGTCACCAGTCTTGTGCGATGTGGCAGTGTGACAAGTGAGACTGCTGTACACAATGTGATTAATTGTAAAAAGTTTATAATAACGCTAAATAAAATTCATAGTCTCCTGTGCGTTTTTAATCGTTTGTTTATTATTTAGATATTAACATTTATTTTGAATGTTAGGTCGTATACATATTGATTCAAATGCCCGTTTTAAATCGTAACAGGTTTACATAAAACAATGATGGTTTCTTCAATATGTATGCGCCTTTAGTCGCTAGCTGTGTAAGTATTTTTTGTGAATGAAAATCGACACTTAATCTCTTTATTTATTATTTCAAGAGAGTTAATATCATCCTGCACAAGAAATTTAGAGTTAGAAAGGCCGAAAAATGTCTCTGAATAGAAGATTGACTACTATAATAGTACTTAATGTGCCCTATCAAAAATGGATAACTAAAGTAATGTGATGTATGAATAAGTAATTCAATTTTAACTGTACTATATTAAATTCGCAATAATAAAAATTGTAACTAAGTGAGATTTAACATTTTTCGAAATAAAAATTTTTAGAGATTACTGACATTTTGGATCTCATTACAGATGTATTTATTCATCTTTGTTATCGTTTGATCTATGACAAGATTGGATTTCGGCCATACGTACAAGCTGCGAGTTGTACCTAGCTAACTATAATATTATATTAATAGACACTCGAGATGTGGCATCAGCAGCATTTCATCGTGAGGATTCACAAGACAATTCTCCTGCCGCATTTAATCTTTTCGGCTCTTAGGAAATCGACTACTACATCCAGCATTTAGCTACTCGATTTGTATTCGTGTATGGCCGCCTTAAATCATTACCAAAACTTCAACATACTATAGTTCATGTGCAATATGAAGCCCTTATAAATTTATTTAAATCAGTATGATTTTACTTCAAGTTAAAAGTATTTGTCGAGATAAAAAATATTCGCAATAGATATAAGCAAATCAAATTGCAATTTTATTTAAATAATTGTGATCATTATTTTGGACTTTCATCCCATAGCTTAAATTTCTTATCACATTTTGATTTAAGAAGTTAAGGCATTGTTTATGTATTGCGTGCATATTATGCAATTTATTATACCTTTATTTTAACATTATTTTTAAGAACTGTGCTTAGTTAATTGAAACAGTTAATGTAAATAATAAAATTACTATTTTAGATCTGCTTTTCATTTTTATTGGTAATCTGTAACATAATAGAAAAATAAATTAACTTAAATTACAACCACATCAATCACACCACATTTCTTATTAGTAATAATTAGTATTAGCTTGCAGAGCGTGAAACTTGGGTTCGAATCGACGAGCGCGTTGTTGGTAGTTTAAAAACTACTTGTAACCAGTTAATGGCACAAGGACAAGATAACTATGGATAAAATTAGCATCACCTGTTATTATACTAATTAGTGAATAGTATCAATGGCCAGTGGTGACAGCTTATTATTCGAATCAATCACTATCACTATCTGAAAGTTCCGCCTTTTCTTTAGGTTGAATAGGCTTTCTTTTAACATATTTCCGTTTTTGGTCGAGTTTAGTTTTTCTGAACAATTCGATTGCTTTCATTTTATTTTCCAGTAAGCTCTTTTTATCTTGCTCTCGTTGTGGAATAATTTCTTGGAAACGATCTGATTTTGTGATTTTGATTTCCAACTCAGATTTTCCATCTTTAATTTCCGATACAACTTTTACACCTTGATTGATTAGCATATTCTCTTCATTAATCTTTCGTTTCTTGATAGCAGATGGTCCCGCCTTACTTGTACTTTTGGAGCCATTTTTCTTAGCGGCCTTTCTTTTTGTTGCAGGTTTATTATCTTCTTCAGTCTTCTCAGTTTCTTCCGGAATTAGGGCTTCCGGACCCATTCTTTGAACGGCAGCTTTTACTCTTTTACTCATTTGTTCTTCCAGTGATTGAAACTCGACTTTTCTTTTGAAAAAATCTTGAACTGATCTTTGAGTTTTGCGATCTTGGATTCTTTTGAGAACTGGCTTTATAATTTCATCTAATTTATTTTGGGACCAACCAAACTTGGCCTTAGTATAATCTCTCAATATTGTGATATCTAACTCGCCCCATGTGAACTTCTCTTCACTTTTTTCTATATTTGGTTCCAAGTATGCTTGAACCACCTTGAAAGGAAAAGCAAATATAATATATAATTACAACATAATGGTACTACAATTCTTATTAATGATGCTTACCCGCACACTAGGAAAGTCTTCAGTAAGAGTAACATTTTTCAGTTTTTTCTTAAGACTTGTGTTGTCTGTCCTCTTGCCAGCTTTGACCCATTGCTTGAACTCTTGTAATCCCTTTACAATAAGAGCGTATTTTGCTTGTTTTGAAGTTTCACCGAGGAGTTGTCGTTTATTAAATGGGAATGATGCTAAGATCTCCAAAGCAGTAACAGGGCCAACTCCAGTTAGTCCAGTTGTGTAATCACTACCAACCAATAAAGCCAACAATACTAATTGTTCTCTATTTAAGTCTAAAATAGAAATATTATTTTATACATTGTGAAAGTAAGATCATACTGAAAATGATTAAGTATATTGAGTACATTAAAAAAGTAAAAAGATATATATAATATTTTACCAACACCAACTGAAGTAAGGAGGAAAAGTACTCACTAAAAGATGTCTCAATTCTCTCCGATTGAAACTGCAAAACATGCTTTTTCTGGTTGAAGAAATTTTTGTATACAGTTCTCCCACCAAAAAGCCAGATATCACTATCATCTGTTATTGTACCATCAGTTAAATTAATACTTTCAAGGAAAGCGCACTGCGCTTCAGCCTCCATAGGAGCTACAATGTATGGAATGCCAAATATTTGCAATAGTTCTTGGGCTTCTTTAGTCATTTGCTCTGTAATATTTCGACCTACCCGATCTAACCGCCCTTTTTCTTGCAGTAAATCCTGTTCTTCATTCTGCATTTCTTCAACTAATGAATTTAGATTTTCTACTGTTAGGATTTCTTTGGGCGGATTATTCGAAGTCTGCACTATTTCTTGAGATACTTCAGTACCGCTTTGTTCTTGTTTTTTATCAGCAAGTTTGGCAACAGAAGAATTGTTGTCAACTTCCATTTTATTTGTACTTTCAGCTGCATTGATAATTTCTGCTTGCAAATCATTCTCTTTATTAATAATTGCTTTATTTACATTTTCGATGAGTACTTTAGAACTAGTTTCTTGGGGTGACAGAAATGTCTGGTTATTTTGATTATCCAGTTTTGGGATATTTTGACCTGCAGTTTTATTATTAGTTTTAAGTACAGGCACCTCTGGTACTTTAAATACATCATCACTCACAGGAGTTTTTAGTTCAGCTTTTTCAGGCTTAACAAGATCAGTCTTAAGATTTTTTATTGCTTCTTCCTTTTCCACGACACATATATTTTGGTCTTCAAATATATCTGCAAATATATCATCATCAGGTGCATCACCCATATTTAACGTAAGTTCAACAACGGGCTTATTTAATTTCTGTTCAACCTCAGGCACTTCTTCAAACTCTTCTTCACTAGAATCAATTTCATCTTGAATTTCTATAACTTCTTTAATTTCATCACTTGATTCATTGTTTTGTTCTATTTCTGTACTTGGTAATAGATTCGCAAATGTATTCTCTATTCCATCTGTACTAGAGTCAAGGGTTATAACATCTGGCAAAGGATTTTCTATATAGATTACTGACGATTGACTAGATTCTAAACATTTCCCTGGCGACACACGGTCGTCTGAACATTGCTTATATTCAATAACCTGACTATCATCTTCCCCACTGTCAGATGTATCACCTTGAATACAATCATCATCACTAGATGATAGTTCTACGTTTTCAACAATAACTGGCTTTTCATTATTAATTTCTTCCAATATCTCATTCAGTTTAGGCACATTATTTTTATTTTTAGTCTTTCTCTTGTCGCTTACAAGTTTATTGATAGCTTTATGTGTGAAATCACTATTTTGCATGATATAGGCTTTGGCACTCGTCATATCTACTTGTTCAAAGCTATCATCTTCTTCAGAATCAGTATTGGAATAATCTGTGTCTGTCATGCATGATGTCCAAGAGTCATCAGTTTTAGAAGCAACGTTTGTATTAATATCATTAGATTCATCTACACACTCTAGTGACATTTTAATTGCTCTTTGTAGATCATCTTCGAATTCATCAACTATTTTTGGTGCTCCAGTAACTTCTACAACTTTGCTAGTTGTTGGTTCACATATATCATCTGTATTTCTTTTAAGTTCACTAGTGTCTGGTTTGTTTTCTAAATCCTTTTTCAATTTTGCTTCTGCCAAAGCTTGTTTGACATCTTTAATAAGTAAAAATCGAGTTGAAACATTAGAAGCAATACGGCGTGTGGGTATAGTGTCTATTTTGGTATCAATTCCTTCTTCATTTAGTAAAGATTCTAAATCATTTAAAGACATTCCGCTGTCACCCATTTCTTTTTCTGTTTCCTCAAGACATTCTTGTACCTTTCTCCTTTTTAATAGCCTTTGCATCTGAAATAAAGCAATTAAAACATGATGAATTTAATTACTATTTCATTAACTGCAATTAAGTAAATTAAATTGATTTGTGATTACTTGAAAGTCTGAAAATGAGTTACTTTCTTTAGGCAACTCATTAAGTCTCCCCCATGAATTCATTTTTCTTGTTTCCTTTAATTCTATGAGCAAATCATATTTTTCCTTGACTCCTAAATTTTTAAAGCTTTCAGATTGTAAATCAAGTGTATTTATATCAATACTTGAACTTGAACCACTTGTACTGTGCTCATCATCTTCAGACCTGAAATCCACAAAGAAGCACCTAATAAAGTAGGTATCTATGTTTTTTTGAAACTCATAATAAGGTAGTAGAATTAATATTATTAATCATTAATTGGATCTCAATTAAGAAAAAAACTATTGAAAGTAAGGACTTCCTGAATTTTGGCATTGCTTGAATGAAAATAATTACTTGACAATAGCTTATATAAATAGCAATGTTTTTCTTCCATCCATTAATTGCACTTACTCTGATTCACTCTCTTCTTCCTTTTCTGGCAGTGCAGGTAGTTTGAACAGATCATCATTGTTTGAAGAAGTCTGCTCACTTTTCTTTGGTGAGATTTGTTTGCCTAGTAAACTGTTGACAGCTGTTTTCTTACTCAGCAGGAGAGCAAGCTCTCTTTTTATTCTCTCAGATTCTGAATTGTACTTTGCTTTACTATCTTGTCTCCTTGCCTAAAATATTATTATCATGTTTTATTATCAATGACAAATGAATCATAATATTATTGTTATTAGGTTATGATTTGGTTTTATTTGTAAAGTAAACAAGTCACTGTTAATACTTATAACTTACAATTGTTTCTTTCTTCAATTCAGGAAAAGCTCCATCAAAGACAAATACAGGTTTAATTCTAAAGTACAACAACTTGCAGAGACGTTGAAAGAGTCCCATTAAGTGGGCATTTGGTAAAGGAGCCCCTTTTGCATCCTGATAGCCTTTCACCATTTGATGCAACCATATTGATATATCTAATAAATATAAGAACAAGAAGTGTTTAATAAATTGATTATAAATATGTATACTTTATAAATATGATCATTGATGAAATCCTTATCATACCGACAGCTAACACTTTGTTTTCTAACGTCTCGACCGGCATGGGTTTGCCGGCTGGCTCTATTAGCCTCCACAGTCCAGTGACTCCCATCGCGTGCGATTAAATTCCAGAATAGATTTTTTGTTTATACTAATGTATATATCACAGTACATAACAAAGGTCGTTTCCCACGAGATCTCCGGTCAATCGTCGGTCTCTTCCTCACACATCGCAACTATTTCGCTTCATGAGCTCAATGTACTCGCTACAGCTACGCACACATATAGAAAAAGAAACGATTGCTACTGGCGCACTGCGTTCGTAAATATGTGTTCAGTTCACTACAACATATCAAATGTTTTACTACGCCGCGAACGCCCACTCTTTCCCACACTTTATTTTCTCACGCCCCATGCGTAACCCCACATCCTATGACCCGCCGTCTGTCAGTCGGCGCGTCGCGGGCCGACCGATCCCTCATCAACTCGACTCGATTCTGTCGATTCGCGCGCGTGTAGTCGACAACACGCCTGCAAACAGGTCCGTGTCTATGGTCAACCTTTGACAGCTCGCGCATCTGGCGTTATCGTATTTATACTCGAATAAACAGAAGTTTCGTCAACTTTTCATAAAATAAAATCACAAATCGGAAACTACCGGGTCGAGGACAAGAATGAGTGTCCCCTGTTCGTGAGTGCCAGTTAATGTAACAAAGTCCCATCTCGTCCGAAAATTCCATCGTCGAACAGGTGTCTCGTACGAAATGTGTGCCAGTTCCCAGCGTAATTAACTGACGAGGGGCGTGAATAATACAAAAGTGTATCGATCGGCTAGATAATCGGACCCAGGGGCGACGGCGTCTCTGCAAAACCCACCGGTTGGGCGCGCGCCCTTCGATCAAGGACTACTACGGAGGACGCTTGAGTCGCGTATACTGAACGACCGGCGATGTTCCTACGTAGAGGTGACGCCAGCTAGGGACCCGGCAACATCACCCTGCGCGGCCCAGAGCTGGGCGCGCGCTATGCGGGCGGCAGCAAGGTGAAGGCAGCCGTGGCGAGCATGCCGCACCAGTTCGGCGGAGCGGGCGCGGGCGCGCTGGCGGGCGGCGCGTCGCCGCCTGCGCAGCACGCGGCGCTGTTTCCGCGCTATGCGGGCGCTGCTGGGCCCGGAGCCGGTGCCTACCGCCCAGAGGAGCGCCGCCTCACTCGTGAGGCTATGGAGCGCTACCTGCGCGACCGCTCCGACATGGTTGTCGTCATTCTTCACGCGAAGGTTGCACAGAAGTCATATGGTAACGAGAAAAGGTTCTTCTGCCCGCCACCTTGTATCTACTTATTTGGAGATGGCTGGCGACTCCGACGTGAACGAATGTTAAGGGAAGGAGAGACTGAACAAGCAGCACAATTATGTGCTTTTATAGGTATTGGCAACTCTGACCAGGACATGCAGCAGCTGGACCTCAACAATGGCAAGCAGTACTGTGCTGCCAAAACTCTGTACATATCTGATTCCGATAAAAGAAAGCACTTCATGCTCTCAGTTAAAATGTTCTATGGAAATGGTCATGACATTGGTATTTTCAATAGTAAGAGAATAAAAGTGATATCCAAACCATCCAAGAAGAAACAATCATTGAAGAATGCAGACTTGTGTATTGCAAGTGGGACAAAGGTAGCTCTTTTCAACAGGTTGAGGTCGCAAACTGTATCCACGAGATACCTCCATGTGGAGAATGGTAATTTCCATGCTTCCTCGACACAGTGGGGAGCTTTCACAATTCACCTATTAGATGACAATGAGAGTGAATCAGAGGAGTTTGCTGTGAGAGATGGATATGTTCATTACGGGTCCACAGTAAAGCTGGTATGCTCAGTCACAGGCATGGCGCTACCTAGATTAATAATAAGAAAGGTAAGATACACTATATTACCCAACTTATATATATTTTGAACCATTATATTTACCATATCATGAGAATAACAAATGAAGGAAAATTATTTTACCTAATTAATGCAATAAAGTATATCATAAACAAAATTATATGTCAATACCTCGAGATTTTGTCTAATTAATTCAATATATATTAACAATACAAATTATATATGTATTCTCATGCCACCTTTATGATTAAGTATGTTACAACTACCATCATACCTATAAGCAAAAGGTTTTCATTATTGTTAACCTTACATATTTAATTTACAAAAAATATATATAAATAATTGACACAATATAATTCCCATATCATATATGGTTTTGTAGAGGTCCAAATGCTAACCGATACATGATATAAAAGAACTATATGCACATCATTTCATTTACATTTTAGAATTTTATGAAGAACCTAACAACACTGATAAAAATCAACGCCAAGTTCACATTTAGCTTTTAAAGAAATTAAATTATGTATTCAGCAACTGCAATTTGACTTTAAAAAACTAGCAACATTTCGTGTTTTAAATATATTTACCCTTCAACCCTTTAACTTTGATTCTTTTTATAAAACAAAATACAAATAATGTCCCATAAATTAAATATACCTACTATAATTGATATCACCCATATACCTCATACTTTTAACTCAAATGAGGATAGACAAAATTTGCATTTCCATTATTTAATTATGGAAATGCAAATGCAGACATTTATAGTTTAAAAAGCTCTATTCTTAAGTGTGACTTATTCCTATGATTGTCAGCCTCAAATTGCTGTTTAGTATAGCTAGAAAAAAAATCTGTATCATTGCATTAAAAAAATGTATATTGGAGTAAAATACCTCTTTTGAGAAATCTAGTATAGCATCTTATAAACACAATCCTAGATGACTGAAAGGTCTTGCACATTCATTGTACCATATAATGGAAGTTACATGGACCCCTACTACCTGATGTCCATTAAAGCTGTCAAAAAAGTAATTCTGCCACTGCTCTATCTACATCGATACATCCGAGGCCATGAATGGAGTGTTTATTTCATGGAAATACTCTCTAATAACTAGCACTGACTGTCAAAGTATTAAAAGATATATTGATTTAATTTTAGCTGTAACTTTTTCCCTATAATGATTTCAGAGGGAACTCTGTAACTAATCATAATCATGAAAAGAGTTCTGGGCATTCTGGCCATTTAGCCCGTCCTGCTGCATCAGGACATGTGCATATCTATAGTATGCTATACATATGTTGATAATAATATCAAACATTGTCATAATTATCTTAATAACGTCTTATCCACTTTTTATAAAATGTTAACAAATTGTAATACCAACTGCATTGCAAAATAGATTGCATTTTGTAATACCAATGGTAAATATTAGTATTGCAAAATGATAAAAATTCGTTCATCTGTGGAGTACTGGGTTACTTCACGAGCTTTTAAGATTTTTTTCTGAACATCCAATCTAATTTATATGAGCTAGTAAAGTGCTCCCCATAAATCCACTGAACTGAAGACATGCACATGTGTAAACGCGGTATTATTGGTGTAGTGGCTGAGCAATCGGCTTCTGCGTTACGAGTCGTCGATTCGATCCCAGTACTGAACAAAT
This sequence comes from Craniophora ligustri, assembly GCA_905163465.1. Lineage (NCBI taxonomy): Eukaryota > Metazoa > Arthropoda > Insecta > Lepidoptera > Noctuidae > Craniophora > Craniophora ligustri. Next base: position 4,079,876 of record LR990956.1, read on the forward strand.
ATTTGTATAGCCTAGTATAGTTTGTTTAATTGTTTGGGTGTTTGTGTAGTGAAAATGTATGGTTGTGATCATTCCCGTGTAGTGAAACATTTCATATAAAAAGCCAAACGATGAAGTATGTTTACTTATTTATACATTTTTAATATGCATATTCTAATTCTTCGATAATCCCTCAGGTGGACAAGCAGATGGCGTTACTAGAAGCAGACGATCCCGTCTCTCAATTACACAAGTGCGCTTTCTACATGAAGGACACAGAGCGCATGTACCTCTGTCTGTCCCAAGAACGCATCATCCAGTTCCAAGCCACGCCGTGTCCCAAAGAGCCCAACAAAGAGATGATCAATGACGGAGCCTGCTGGACCATCATCTCGACTGATAAAGCTGAATACCAGTTCTATGAAGGAATGGGGCCTGTCAGGTATGTCGCCTTTGAATAGTATAAAATAATAATAATTCTCCAAAAACTATAAATATTCATTATTGCATTTCCACAATTTAGGTGGACAAGAAACTACGAAAGTAATAAAATAGAACAATTATAGGATCATTTCTTATCGATCCTTTTGTCCGTCCGTCAGGTCAGCGAAGCTCCTCGAGCTCTGGAAAGAGTATTGCAACTGCACAGTTAAGCTAGGTAGTTCTTTTTGTCCATCCGTTTGGTCTTTCCAGGCAATCTAAAAAATGCGTAGAGGTTCCAGGTTAAAATTAATATTAAATACTTAGGTAATTTATTGGGGCTCGGATTTAAAAATCTAAACTATCTAAAGCGCTCGTACATCTCAGTGTTAAACGCATCACAACAGAGATTTCACACCCATTCATCTGGGTTTCACCACCACAATGTACTAAACCTATCCAAAGACCGATAGAATGGTTAATATTGGTTTATAAATCAAATCACACACAACAAAAAATAATCGCCCTTACTTATATTGATATACATTTTAAAGAAAAAGAAACCGAAACGCAGCAGGATAATCTTTTCCTGTTTGGTGAAATTCAATATCTAGGGAAATACTAGTACTAAGTAAATAAGTACTGAAAGATCTAAATTACAATATTTTAAAACAAATATCGCATACATAACATTACAATAACATAAATTTCGTATTCTGTAAAAGTTCCCCAATTTGTTTAGAGAACTAGCAGTTAAACACTCGAAATTGGCAACACCAACAGAGTTGATATTTAGATTCTTTACTTAAAAAAATAAACAGTGAATAATCGCACGTTCATCATAACATGTCACTTAAACGCTCTGGGAATATTCCCGATATGTTTAGAAATATGTATTATGTAGTTATTAGACACTCCAAAATACGAGCACTAGAAGCCATATTTTGAGTATACGAGTAAAACGTGAAAAGCGTGGAAAAGTCGCACACTTATCATAACATGTTAGGTTGACACCCTGAGAACCTTCCCCGATATGTTTGGACATACGATGTAAACACTCCCAAGTTACAAACATTTTTAAATAGTAGCCTTATTTCAGAATAATATACTAAACTGACAATCAGCCAACAACATTGTTGAAATAGTTTTATTTACTTGCGAAACAAACTTCTAGGATAAGTTCAAACATCAGATCAACAATACTTTAACCTAGGCTATATTATGCCTATATTATAGGCATTTATTTATTTTATATTTCTTTTTCGTTTATATTATAGGCCCTATAATATAAACGAAAAAGTCTCTCAAATATATTGCTACTTCTTTGACATAGTAGGCACACTAGTTCACTCTAATATTTTAGCCTTTTCACTAAAAGGCTGCCCTCAAATAAGGTAAATATATTTGAGGGTTGTTTAAAATAGAGTAGCGTTTTTCCAAACACTTTTACACTGGCGGTTTTTATAGTACACACGCGCATGATAATAATATGTTAGCAGTCGCTTTAATTATTTTTTTAGTTAGTTTTAATTAAATTTGTAACGCAGAAAAATAAAGGAAAATCGCACCTAATACAAACTTTTGAAAAACCAAAAACAGCTGAATTCGAAATTGGACTTGGAATTGAACAACACGACAAAATAAAGTCGTATGCGTTTCAAGCAATTAATATAATTCGCATAAAAGTCACCCCTGTTTATTTTTGCCACCCCTACATCTGTGCCCCTAATATTAGATCGATGCCGCAAAACCAAATATTTAAACGCTCTTTTTTAAAATGTGTTTATCATTCTCGTATAGTTTCCGTTTACTGCAATCATAATAATAATAATATTAGAGATATTCATAGTAATATGATAAAATAATATGACATAGGTATATGATATGGTTCATGTCATTTTTTATTATTATTTTATGATATTCGATTTGGAGTCTATCCAGAGTCCAGATTCGGCTTGTGACATTGTGACCTTACATGCAAATAATCTGCAACTTCGGGATTCTAATAATACCAGATATAACGCGACCAAATTCGTAATAGGTACGTGTTTAACTTTGAATTGACTCAGTTTTCTTTAAAGTAATGCACTATGCTATTTAATATTTACTCCAATTTTTTCCATGCATACATCTCGGAATTTAGACAAAATATCGGCCCGAAAAATATTTTGAACTACGAATTACAAAGCAAATACTATCAACCTTCACCTTTGCCTACTGACCTATGCAATTAAATACCGTAGTTCACAATCATAGTATTTACATATTTGTTTTGTCAATCAGATTATAACTTTATGATTAGTGGACAATCGTCTTTTTTCGAGCTTACAAAAAAGTGTAACTGTCCTGTAGCGCAAAGACAGAAGCGGCTAGCTAATAAAATATTGCACATATTTGCCGCCCCTGAAATCTACCGTCTTAAGCTCCAACCTTTTCTGCCTGCTGATTATTTCACTACAGGATATTCGTATAACGAATCGGATCAATAAACTTCACGTGTAACCTATCTTCAACAACCACGTAACTAATTTATAGGTTGAGGTTTCATTCAGATATCTTCGAACGGTAGCCGATTTATCTCCGATTAGAGTAGTGACATTCTGTCAAACACATGTTTTAACTATGGCTTCTTGTACTAGGTCGCCAGTAACGCCAGTTCCGCTAGTTCACTCGCTAAATCTGAACGGTGGCGGGGATGTGGCGATGTTGGAGCTAGCTGGCGACAACTTCACGCCCTCCCTGCAAGTCTGGTTCGGCGATGTGGAGGCGGAGACCATGTACCGGTGCGCGGAGTCCATGCTGTGCGTGGTGCCTGACATCTCGCAGTTCCGGGGACAGTGGCTCTGGGTGCGCCAGCCTACGCAGGTAACTTAGATTTACAGTTGTTTTTAGCGTAAATACGTTCTTCTGTGTTTGTGATAAGACTCAAAACACCGTATTGGGAGAACTCTTTACTTATTATATTTTTGTTAACCCCCCACGCAAAATGGACGGAGTGTTATAAGTTTGACGTGTCAGTGTGTGTGTGTTTCTGTAGCATCGTAGCTCCCTAACGGATGAACCGATTTTGATTTTGTTTTCTTTGTTTGAAAGGTTGTTCTTAGCTATGTTTGATGGAAAACGGTCCCAGATGGCCGCCCTCGGGGGTTATTTAAATGTTTTATTTAATTTCTTATAACATTAATGTTCACCATTTCTCATCGCATCTTCTTAGGTATCATGAACTTCTTTTTTTTAAATACGTTGGCCCACTCTAGGATTTTCTCCTGTGTCGTGGGTGCGTTTACAAACACAATTTTTCACATACACAAACGCCCAGACCCGGAACAACTACTACCTGCCTACCTGTAGAACGTAGAAATATTTGCTCCGTGCGGGGATCGAACCCGCAACCCGTGTCGCACAAACCCTGCGCTACCGAGTCGTCAAAACCTAAGTTTATCCTAATCCTTTTTTGCCCCTGAAGAACTTTTTACTGTGTTTCCAACTACATAACAGGTCTATTAGCCAAGTGGGACTTATCAAAAAGTTTGTACAATTCTCGTGATTTTACTTGCCATGTTGAAGTACAATGAAGCCTTTATGTACACAAAGTCGCTGTAGCTTTAATAAAAGCCTGACCTCCCGGGCTTTTGTCGGCCTTTAGTCCCTTAAATACACTGCGATCTCTTCGGCAAGAAAAATGTTTTAAAATATTGAATCATTTTATTTCATAATGATAACTGGGCTGTCGATATATTCATAATACCAATGTTATATCTATGTCGCCCAAAGCATAAGACGCACCTGTCAGCCTGCCTAGCAGTGATTAGAAAACAATCGACATAATATACAAACAATAACAAAGTTATTAAACCACTTGTAATTGACGTCGAGGACAATTGTTCTAACTCTATAAACTTATAACCCTGCTATGTCTCATTATTATTATATGTGAATGTTGTGTTGTGAACTCGGGTTCGATCCCCAGATACATAACAACCCTGATGGCGATTTCTCAGTAGCCCTTTAAATTTGCTATAGATATCGATTTTTTCAAAGTCAAAGACAATTTTATTTTTGCGATAGCATATAATACCACTAGAGAGCAATAAATATTTAAGTTTTGACGTTTTATACATCAGACATTTTTTTTATCAAAAACATAAAACGTAACGGTAAGATTTGAGTGTATTTTAATACCTACACTTCTGCCTAACACTTGCTTGATAATAGCTTACTTATATTTCATATAGCAGACATGAGACACTGTATTTCTAGTACTGCAGTGTTCGAACAGATCGATTTAATGACAGGCTAGGCTCGAAGTAAACGTGCATAAGTATACCTAATTTGTCCCATTTGAAATAGATACTTCAGTAATAAAGCTAGAAACGTAATACCGCCTACTTTAATATGCAACTACATTTGTGTATCTACATTTATGTTTGGTATAATCAACTGCTAAGACTTGGATAATACGTTCATTGTTGGTGTAATTAATGGAATTAGTCATGCATTTCAATTAAAGATGTAGATCGCATTGGCGTTGATAAGAAGGATGACATCTTATGATTTTCTTGTTTTGTCAATTTTAATTACCCCTTTCAAATACTCCTATAGGATAGATTATAAACTATTAATGTCCAGTTAATATTTAGATGAATTATAGATTTGTATAATTTATCTAAATATGAACAATTTCACGGGGACATATGAATATTACATTTTTACCTTGAAATAAGAAACAAATAGACATATTCACATGCCACGCTTCTGGCTAGATGTTCATAAATCGATGGAGACGTAGATCGACGTTGAAGTCAGAATGGTAATTTCGGTGAAATTTCGAAATTAAGATTGGGGGTCGTCTTTTGGTGGTACATATTTTAATATACATAACAGCAACTTTAAGATGGTTTTGTTTTAGACCTATTTTAAATTTACGAAGTGAGTAACTTCGAGTTGGTACTGAGAATTTCAGATTCTTAATAGAAATGCGTAAACGTAATAAAAAGTTATTACTTAGAACATCACGTTTAACGTGATATTCAAAATGGCATAGCAAGATCCTCGCAAATTGAGCTGCCCGACTGGGGAAGTACCTTCGCCTTACAGAAGACCGCAGTGACATAACAATAGTTGTGTTTCTGTGAGTGAGTAAGGTTACCAGAGCTCGTTGGGGGAGTGACTATTCTGACAGCATGGGAATTCCGTTTGCAGTCAGTTTAGTAACTTTATTTTAAGAAACCTACAAGGTAGGCGACGCGCGAGCCGTAACCCCTTTCCATCAGGCGAGCCATAAACTTGCTTTGCCATCTTCATGACATAAAAAAACACATAATTCCGTTTAATATCTTTATCGTCTACTTCAGGTGCCGGTGTCGCTGGTGAGGAACGACGGCATCATATACGCGACGGGGCTGACGTTCACGTACACGCCGGAGCCGGGGCCGCGGCCCGTGTGCGCGCCCGTGGACGACGTCATGCGGCCCGACACCGCCGCCGGCTGGCACCACGACGCGCACGCCCACAGGCTGCCCGACAACACACTCCAATAGCCCATGGACTGCAGGCTGGACGACGACAGCCTGCAGTTATAACTCATTCTGTGGCAAAACTGTGTTAATGTGACTCCAAAGAACGAAGCCGTCTCGTACAATGGATATGTGACTTTCACGATGAAAGACATTTGGTGAGTGACTCAAAGACATTTGTATTGTATAATTTCGATAGTGCCTAATGTCTATTCATCATAGCATGATCTCTGGTGAAGTTTTGTGCTACAGACTTCAAAGACGAGAGGGGGTTATTTAAAAAAAATATTTTAAGTCGTCCAAACGAATAGTACGCCGTTAGAAATGGCGTAAATATTTTATTGGCGCATGCGCGTTGCATTGATGTCGCAACCTGCTTATTAAGGTGGTACCTACACGAGGGGGAATGTACATTAAAGAATATCCAGCTCATTAGCTTGTGCAATATTAAACAATTTAATTTTGTGACTGATTTCTTATTGACGACATCAGACAAATGGATATTTCTACATCTAACCCCATTTGTGTAGACATGGCCCTAATTATAAGTTTCAATACGCGTATAAGAATTTGATAAATACGTTTTAAAGATCATGTTAGGGTATATAGATTACATAGAGCTTTATTTTAAATGAAAGTGCCACTTCGCGAGTCGATCGCTTTGCTTTTAAAAGCTTAGGACTAAGCATGGCGTTACAGAGAACAAGGCAACACGATCGACGTGTGCCTAAATATATCTAAAGTATACGTTTGTATATACGAGATTATGACACCAAAACTATGATTAAGGTTTTAAAAGAGAAAATCAGCAATAAAAAACATGTTGTGACAACAGTATAATAAAGTGAAAATAGAATTTGTAATAATGAATACAAAGATATGGCTTTACTTGTTTGTTTCGAGAAGTTTAGTAAAATTTACTTGAGAGTATGCAGCTAATAAAAAAAATACATTTTATTTTTAATGATTCTGACTACAAGTAGAGTACCTTTGAATGTCTAATACTATATTTCACCCTTGCCTTAGTCTATAAATTATTCTTATTTTCACACGGTTGGCGGACTGAAGGTGGACTGCGTCGGTTATTACTCAATCAATAAATGCAATATTGATCCAACGCTTCTTTGTGAAGCTTATTTTATTACGATAACGCACAAATATTATGAATTGACGAATATATTATTTTGAGGGACGATTTTTCAATATACGTATAAAAAAGTCTTAATGGAAAAGGATTAAAACCCTCAAAAGATTTTAAAATGACAAATTTATTACTATTAAATAATATGTTACTGTTGAAACATCGGCCCTACTCCGAGTCAATAGTAATTAGATTACTCTAGATTAATGAGTATAATTTTAAAAGCCCGCCAACTTGTGTTTACTATAATATTTCTATACAGGGGATATGCTGAATGGAAAACCCAACCCGAAAGAGGGTTTAGTGCTAATGGTAATGAAAAAATGATGACTCCTTGACATTTTGCAAAATATAGCATTACGATTGCCGTAATGTTTAATTTATCGGGTTCGATCTCGCACGGAATAGGTGTCTGTATGACCTAATATTATTTATTTCGAGTTTGGGTGTTTAGAGAAGAATCTGTACCCGTAAACGCGATAATAGGATAAATATAAAAAAATTTGATAGTAAAAAAAATTACATGCACCCATTAAGATAAACGTTGAGAAACAAGATATTCATTATCATGGATACTAAACTCTTTTCGGATTGACTCTTTCGCTACCCCTGATTTTCACAACCTGTAGCCTGTAGGCAATTCCTAGTCCGTAATTATCTTTTGACACAAATCCATAAGCAATCAATCGCTTATAAGTGCACCTAAACTATTTGCAATAATTCCCAAAAGCTCAAAAAATATCTTTATTCTTTTCAAGCAGTCGTTTGAAGCCTGATATAGATATACAGGGAGGTAGTTCCTACTCCGGCATTTAATATACACCATAAATAACATAGTTCGTTCATTGTCATCGTCATAAAAAAAGAGATCTCTCTGCTCTTAGATTTGTTTCTTTGGGGCCAAATAGTTGTAATCCATGACAAGTCATTGCGTTTATATTATAATACTATTCTAATTAACGTTAAATAAGTTGAATACGTTTGGGTAAAGGATAAAAAAATACGAGATTGATTTTAAGAGTGATTTTTTGTAATTGGTTTGTATAAATTAAGTAGATATCCTAGAATATTAGTTTATACAATCGAGTTAGAGACGAGCCAAATAAGTCCTTTTTATCTCAGAATACTGGTTATAGTATTTTTCTCTTATACAATACTTTAGTGTTTATATACCAATTATTTTATTTGCTTCTGTGATTGCAAGTCAATCGGTCTCAATGTGTTTGCACAATTTATCTAATCACTACACTTTATTGACGATTAAAATAAAAATCCAATTAACGACACGTAGCGATGTCACTGTACGTATGTATATTTACGGAGATTTTAAACGAACAATACAATTTTGTAGTTTAGTAGCTAGCCTTAGTCCATAGAACAACTTGGGTGCCACACATCGGATGCGATGCGACTCGACCTGCACGATTATTTACGCATACAAAAAGAATGCATGACACGTCTCACCCTTTCACTGCCCAGAACCCGAATTTGGGTCGATATTACAGCAAGGCAACAATTAAGTCAATATTTAAGGTATATATACTTATGAAGACTTTTTGACATAAATGAAAAGAACATCAAAACGTCTTCATAAATATAATAAAGTAATTAAATTCAATGCCCAGAGCCCTAATATAATATCGACCCAGCAGCCGGGTACTGGGCAGTGAAAGGGTTAAACGCGTTTACACCTTTTTGCATCGCGCTCGATGTGTGGCCCTAACAATAAAAATTATAAAAAAAACGAGAAATTATAATTTTTTAAATTACTTATTTATTTTATGTCAATATTGTTTTTAGAAAATGTATTGTTTTTAAAAGAAAAGGATTTGATGTGTATTTTTAATAAAAACGTGTGATTTCGAACATTCCATGTGGAAAGTGTAATAAGAAGTACAAAAAATATCAATATTTTTGTAGAAAAACGTTGAATTACGATACAATCTAATGGAATTGGTAAAGTTACAGTATTACAAGGAAATTAGTATTAAACACGATATATAGAATTATTAGACAGGAACTATGTCGTCAATTTTTGTAAAAGGATAAGTAAATGATTTGTCATTTAAAAAGAAACTGTTTACTCCTTTTTATTCATTTTACATTTGGTATTTCTACATTTGAAAATGGTCATATTGAAGCGGTGACTGCTCGTTTTATGATATACGGGGCAGTGATTCTGAAATATGAATAAATATTTTTTAATAAAATTGAATTTAAATAACCAACGTATTTTATTGTTAATCCACCCGTCATTATTATTCATTAAAAAGTAGAATTCAACTAAAAAAATTATTATTAAAGTAAATTTTCTCACAGTCAACCTGTTTTGCGCAAAGCTCTGCTTTATTTCTCATTGTTTTAATTAAAACCGACGGTCAAGTGTAATTATCTACTTATGAATCAGTGTTAATCGAGGAATCAGTGCTTCGACCGAAAGAAGTCTGTGGGAACGTCTTCAAAAACTCTTCACATGATAATAACAAGCGTCTTCCCCTACATACCGTTCCGCAACGCTGGCTCTGACCTCAGATAATTATCACAAGTTTATACCCATTCCGCCATTGTTAGTTGCCGAGATTCACTGTAATAAACTGGCTAATATTTATGACATGTGTTCTCGTCGGGAAGTTCGACTGTCACAATACAAATGGAAGGGTAATTGATTCAATTGGTCTTCGATCCAAAGGGTATGTCGGTGCAGTGGCCCCTCCGACGTGTTCTATTCTCGTCATAGAGACGAGGCGTCGGCGATTGTTACAGTGATGATGAGAATCAACTTCCCAGTGCTATAATATCTTACATGCAATGAGTGACGCCGACACGACGTAATCATGAGATCGTTTACTTAATAGTAAGTAAACGATCTCATGTAGTGCTGGTAACATGGAAAATCGAGAAAAACTAATAATACGTATGAGCCTGATGATGGATAGTTTTAATAATCACCGGGTTTGCCCATGTCCTGTTGGTTTCCGTGTCTTAATTACGTCTGATGATAATCGTACAGATTTATGCTGGCTGTTATCATCAGCAAATTATCTTAATCATAACTTGAATTATTGCAGGATCTCAGTAATTCAATTAATCACACCGTTGATTTCTAGTATTCTTAATTAAGATCATTTATGTCTGTTTTATTAGCAAATCAAATAAGAAGAGTTAAAATTACAAAATTAAAATGTGTATCGTAACTAAACAACAAAAATAGAAATTATAGTGGGAGTTGTCAATCGCTTATTAGTTTATTATACATGTCTAGACTAGATTACTTTTACATAAACCTAGAAACATAAAATTTCTTCGCACTGTTGGCACAGCCTCGTATGTCGCGTGACTGCACACATTATTTCTCAATCGGTGACGTGCACAAGAAATAATGACGTTAGGTATACCTTACATGCACGTAACCATTCATTCGTGCGTGCAAAAAAGTCATTGTATTGAATGAAATCAGGACCGCATCCTGCTAGCTAATCAGGGGAAACTACTTGGGTTTTTCTTCGAGACATCCTTTTCGGCTAGGGCGTCATGTTGAACCGGAACATTGGTTGGTCATTTACCTGCACCAATTAACCGTATGACGATTATATCTATGCTGGGAGTGTGAGAAATCTGTGTGCACACAATTGAATCATTGTCTGCGTTTTTACATTCTGCCAGGTTGATCTATGGTGCCAAGATATGCAGAGTGTGGGAAATGTACACCAGTACCTACCGGTGCTCCGATGTTTTCCAACATGACATCTCCGTTCGTGGGAACTGAAGATACGAAACTGACGAATTTTATATTAACAATTATAATTTTATTTCCAATTGTTTCGAAACAAGTTTTTAAAAAGGACGTCTTCTAAAACAATTATCTTAAATTAGGTATGAGAAAAACATGACTGTTTTTATAAAACTTATGTTTTCGTACGCTTTGATAGGTATATTACATAGAAACGTAAAATAGCTATGTAATTTTCTAGAATGTGTGTTTCGTATTGGCCATTCAGAATCGTGGGTGGAGCATTTCGGCGAGAAACGCCCATTGTTTTTCTGACAAAAAAGATGAATCCAAATCGTTCTAGACGCTCTATTGTTTATTTTGATAAGTACCTACTCACAATTGCCATTTCTGCAATCAAAGAGTTCAGGCCGTAGAAATACCAGAGCATTCACTTCTTATTGTCGTCTCTTCGTCTGTCGTCCGTAATGTACCATATCTTCTGGTCGGACAATTTATTTGTAGTTTTGTTTGGCTGTAGAACAATTGTATCTGCTGTGATAGCCTGGTGTTATGACCAGTGCACTAAGACGTCAAAGGTGTCGAGTTTGACCCTGAGGCATCATTCACTTTTCGAAGTTACATGCGTATTTTTCATTTATGCTCAAACGGCGAGGAAAACATCGTGAGGAAACCTGCATGCACGATTTTTTGGATGGCGTGTGAAGTCTGCCAACCCGCAGTAGGCTGGCGTGGTGAACTGTAGCCTGTTCAACACGATGTAAATAAATTGTAATTATCGTGAACTGGTTTATTAGTCCAAATTGCAAAGTTCACGAAAGATGTTGCTGTGTTTTTAGTCAAGAAATATTCAGTATCACTCCAGTTGTTCAATTTGTGGCTGGTAAATGATTAACTTGCCTTTTATATACAACTAGCTGTTACCCGCGACTTCGTTCGCGTGAAATTTAACGAAAAATTTAGTGTTCATATTCATGCATTGGTCAGCTCCAGCGCTTTTAAGTCATACGGAACTCTAATTCGTTTCTTGTTCTTAAATTAAAGTAGCTTAAGTTACTCCTTATAACGATGGTGAAAGTCCCCACAAAATCGGTCCAGTTGTTGCAGCAATTAGAAGGAACGAAGAGAGAGACAAACACACATTTTAGAAATTATTTTTTTGTGTAATTACCGTATATATACTTTTATATATGAAATTACAAACAGAAATTCCAATTTTAAGGAGTATAAAATATTTGCAATGCATCAAGCTTTTATGTGAGTTCAACCTCTTTTGAATAAAATCGGATTGAGTTTTCAAGCATGTGTCAAAATAAAAAGTAATTTAAATCAAAAGCACTAAAGAGTATTGATATCACCTCCAACATAATTCTCTATCTATTTTTAATCCCGTCAGGGATTGAATTTCGATAAAATACGAAATACGTCTTCCACCAATTCTGTTAAAGAATGTTTATGCAAAATTTGAAGTAGATTGGACCAAGGAATCACGTTGTCTCGTACAAACTTGGTCCCCCTATCCCCCCCCCCTTTATGGGCAAAATTTCGGAATGATGGATGCCTACGTCATACAAAAGACTACACTCGCCAAGTTTCATTGAAAATCAAAGAAATTTCATATTAAAGTTTTACCCCTTTAAAGGATGATTTTTGAAAAAATATTTTACACGTTTTTCATAACTTTCAATGAAAAACCTTCAAACCGAATGTCAATTGAATAACTTTAAAAACAGCAAAGTTACATACTAAGCTTACACCCCCGTTTTACCCCCTTAGGGGGTGAATTTTCAAAATTTCTTTCTTAGTGTTCCCCTACGTTATAAAAGGAATCCCTGTGCAAAATTTCAAGTTTCTAACCCTTATAGTTTAGGCCCTGCGTAGATATGTCAGTCAGTCAGTCAGTCAGTCAGTCATTCAGTCAGTCAGCTTCTCCTTTTATATATATAGATCTTAAAACGATTTATAAAACCTTACTAGCTGAACCTGTTGGCAATGGCTTTGGGAATTTTCAATTTGGCGATATTTTACTCTGATGTTGTGTAAAAAAAATATCGACATTTATGTTACTAGATAGAATAAGAAATATCTACCTAATGGCTCAATGAAGGAACCTCGCCATCCGCTTGCTGCGATTTAATAATTGTACTGATAACAGATTAAAATCCTTAGCCACGATTAATGGCGTTTCCTCTGAGTTGAATGAGAGATCATCTGTGCCTGCAATTATGTTCAGTGTGACGCAAGTATCTTGATGCATAGCTTGAGGAAGTCGCTAGCGTACCATTTGCAACTACACAACCTTTGACAAGATTTTATAGCGTAAGAGTTGTTACCTAACACCCGGATTTGAATTCACCAACAGATACACTATTTGCTCGATTGTACTTAAGTTTGCACACAGCAGTCGCATAGGAGAGTTTTTTTTAATAAAAGAGACTAATTATGACTTAGAAAGCTGTGACAGCTTAGTGGCGTGAGTTGACTGTGAAGTCAAAGGTTCTGGGTTCGATCCTAAGGCACGCACCACTGACTTGTGAAGTTACCTACGTCCGTATTTGTCACATGTGAAGGAGAACATCATAGGAAGCCTGCCTGAGAGATTCTGTCGATAGCATGTGAAGTCTACCCAACCGCAACCGCTTGCGTAGTGGACTAAAACCTAGTCTCTTTCAAATGAGTGCCACAGTAGTGTGATAATAATTGGGTTAATGATGATGACGATGAATAAGAATATACTTACCTAATTTAACTGTCTTCTTATAGTCAAATGGTTTTTCTAACCTAACCTAAACCCGTGGGTATTTCCTAAAATCCTGTCTTATTGTCTACCTTCGTCGTAAAATGAACCTGCCTGTCTTTCTAGACTTCTTGTTTCTATCTGAACTCGTAAACGATTTTTGTGTGGCTGTGTATCTGTGTGTTTTTGAGTGGATCCGTGGATAGCTTAACAATTAGACGCGTTAGTTAGTTTTGCTGTTATCAAGATCTTAATTAGATGTAGGATGTCACGTGCCTTCCATGTCTTTAGTACATATAGATATCTACATAATTATGTGTACTATATTGTAGGTTTTTACTGATTTCATGTTTACCTACCATACCTATGTAAAAAGTAGATAAAAATATATTATTATTGTAGTGTCTACAACAGAAAGATAAATAATTTCTTTGAAGGCGCACTGATTGCTTGTTGGCATGCGTCCATTGTTCTAATCCTTAGTTCATAATATTATATTATTAACAATGGATTTTATTGATTTGAATTACCGAAGAGGTTACCTTTCTAACAAGTTACACTCAAAATAGTAATTAAATTTTAACTAAACAAAGAAAATATAGAAAAACAACAACCTCTTCAACAACAAGCTTTTTAAAGTCTATACTTACTTGAACTCTAGATTTACAAAAGTATTTCGAGATTTTAATTTTAATACTGTCTTCAATTGATTATGTGTTTGAGTGAAACGAAAATACGACAAATAAGAAATTGAATGATTTTCTTATCCTAACTTTAAATCCGAAGGGTCTTAGACCTTAAGTTAATGGCCTTTTAACCACGTGCATACCATATTTTTTACCTACTACATAAATAGGTAATTAAATATTGGATTTACATAAAACTAAGAGTGTCTTATAATAAATTGTCACATAATAGCAAGATCCTACTTCATTCTGGTTGTAAGTAATTATATTTTAAAACCAGCCTCAGAGTACAAGAAGGACTTCTTAGTAGGTAGGTAATTGGTAAAATTTACCTCGCCAATATTTTTTTCTGTTTTCGTGAAATCTAATGAACCTTGTTATGTACCTATTTAGCCATTATTATTTAGTAAGTATGTTTTTGCTTAAGTATTTTGCAAATAGAACACAAAATTACGCATTTAAGATACTCTATAAAACGTACAAAACAAGCAATCATACAATACTTAGTCACCGGCGCAGTAGTTAGACATTCGCCTCGTTTGTAAGTAGGTAGAGGTACTTGTGCCCGCGTCACCAAAATTGCACACTTTAGGATGAGAAATCAGACACGAAATTGCTCTAAACACTCATATTCTTGATGTTAGATAAATGACTTCCTGCTGGTGCTACAATAGAGGCATCATTATTCCCCTGGCCCGTGAATAGGCCGCGCTGCCGTGGGAGACTCTCACGACTTTATTGCGGATATATAGTTTTTGTTTGTTCTAATTAACAGTTTTTCTAATAGTCTGCTTTTACTTTAATTGTTCTTGCTCATTCAGTACCGTGTTTAGAACAGTTTTCGGTAAAACAAAGTTTATTATTAAGAATAATTGCCTTCATGGGGGCAACCAACTACCTCAAACTACGAGAAGCGGTTATAATTGCGTGATTATCAAAATTATTTGTCTTTGTCATGACTAGACGTTTTTAAATTTTCCTCTTCATTTTATCGTCTAATGACAGTATAGTGAATACAGTTTAAATTCAGCATTAGTTTAATCATCATACCATCACGCATGTCGTCCCTGGAGGGTTTGGTAGAGGAGTGCTAATGTACACCCATATAATAGGGCCCTAGGGAGCGAGCCTATTGCCATCAACCAGGCATGAATCCAAACATCGAGCTGCTACTGATAATTTCATAGAATCCCCAATAACACTTTGCTCGACCTGGGAATCGAACCCAAGACCTCTTATTTAGCAATTGCACTTATGAGGTTTGTCAAACATGGCAGGCATTCGTTTAATGAAGACTTAATTATTTACAGGTTTAAAACTTTGAATAAGTATCTAGGTAATTAATAATTTTATTAGTGATCGTAAACTACCTACGTATTATTGTATGCTATTGTAAGTTTTTTTTAGTATAAAATTACGAACGAAAACCTACCTACGGAAATTCATTAATTTTATGCATACATGCGAACATTATATATTATATAACTAGCTGTTACCCGCGACTTCGTCCGCGTGAAATTTAACGAAAAATTTAGTGTTCATATTCATGCATTGGTCAGCTCCCGCGTTGTTAAGTCATACGGAACTCTAATTCGTTTCTTGTTCTTAAATTAAAGTAGCCTAAGTTACTCCTTATAACGATGGTGAAAGTCCCTACAAAATCGGTCCAGCTGTTGCAGCAATTAGAAGGAACGAAGAGAGACAGACAAACATCTTAGAAATTATTTTTTTGTATAATTACCGTATATATACTTTTATATATGTAATTACAAACAGAAATTCCAATCCTAAGGAGTATAAAATATATGCATTGCATCAAGCTTTTATGTCAGTTCAACCTCTTATGAATAAAATCAGATTGAGTTTTCAAGCATATGTCAAAATAAAAAGTAATTTAAATCAAAAACACTAAGGTGTACAATTGATATCACCTCCAACATAATTCTCTATCTCTTTTTAATCCCGTCAGGGATTGAATTTCGATAAAATACGATATACGTCTTCCATCAATTCTGTTAAAGAATGTTTATGCAAAATTTGAAGTAGATTGGACCAAGGAATCACGTTGTCTCGTACAGACTTGGTCCCCCTATCCCCCCCCCCCCTTATGGGCAACATTTCGGAAAATCCTTTTGTTATCGGATGCCTACGTCATACAAAGACTACACTCACCAAGTTTCATTAAAAAATTAGAGAACTTTCATACTAACTTTGCACCCCCTTTTACCCCCTTAAGGGATGAATTTCAAAAAGGGATGTCGAAAATAATCATGATTAGGATCTTATAACCCAAATATAAAATTTTATTGATATAACTTTGAAAATCAAAGAAATTTCATATTAACTTTGCACCCCCATTTTAGCCCTTTAAAGGATGATTTTTGAACAAATATTTTACACGTGTTTCATAACTTTCAATGAAAAACCTTCAAACCGAATTTCAAGTGAATAACTTCAAAAACAGCAAAGTTACATACTAACCTTGCACCCCCGTTTTAGCCCCTTAGGGGGTGAATTTTCAAAATTCCTTTCTTAGTGCTCCCCTACGTTATAAAAGGAATCCCTGTACAAAATTTCAAGTTTCTAACCCTTATAGTTTAGGCCCTGCGTTGATATGTCAGTCAGTCAGTCAGTCAGTCAGCTTCTCCTTTTATATATATATAGATAATGTGCGCATGTATGCATTATACATATTACATGCATGCGGTTTCTGGTTTCTGGAATCCAAAACTACAAAACCTAACTTCTATGAACTATGAAGGTTATTATAGACATCATAGTCTCCCATCTCCATACATCAGTATGAAATGATGTATCAAGATAATGAGGTTTTGAGCTGACGATGATCCAACCTTTTTCCGAGATTTCTGGTGACCTGTAACACAGGTTTTTAGTTAGAAACCTAAATCAGGCACCAGTCTCTTACATAGGTGAAATCTAAGAATTTGACAGTTAGGTATCTAATTAAAGATCTGTACCTATTGTGAAGAGGAAAATAAATAAATATATTTAATTTAATTTATTCAATTCAGATGCTTCAAGACTATGAAATATGTGCAATTCAAATATTTGAAGTAAGTACTATCAGACAAGTGTTTGAATAAGTGATAGGTATTCTATCTATGCTATCAAACAACATGCCATTCCTAGTACAACATTTTAATAAAGGAGAAATAAACATTTCTTCCACCGTCTGATCTAATAAACAATTACCTAATGTTTGTTAGTCAAATATTTTTAGCCTATTTCTAATACTGTTTTGAATGAATATAATAATAATTAGTAGGTACCTATTAGGAATTGCAATTATATACACCCAATCGTGGACTGATTATATTTATTTTAAGTAGGTACATTTAAATGTTAAGATAACTAATACTAGTGGGCGGTCTGAAAAAAAAAGACGGTGTAGTTTTGTTTGGAATGGGTCGCCATTCCTCACCGAAGATATGATCAACAATAGTTAACAACCAGAATTTAGTCGTCGTGACAATGAAGCCCGAAGTGTCCTAATGATTTAAACTTTGATTCTAATTTTAATTTTAAGCTTTTTGGCTGATATCCACTTTCCTCATTATCAATCGAGAGACAGGATAGAATTAAAGATTAAGCCGCTGCCACAAGAACATATGTTAACGACTTGGTTAAGCCCAGTTGCCAAGCACCACGGATTCTAATTATGTGAGGTAAGAACTACATCTGATTCCTGCCCTCTGAATGTATCTCGAACTCTCCACAAAAAAGGTATTTATTTGTTTTATTCTCACTTGTCCTATTAAGTAAAGATTACTATTTAATCTTAGCCTATCTTTTTTCACGCCGAAGATCAACCCCAAGAAGAGCTATTGTTCGAAGACGAAATGAAGGGTTATCTCAACCTCACAAGTTTAACACTTATATTCTCATTTTCATTTACTTTAGTTTTAATTTTTTTCTCTTAATCTCTCTCTCACAGATCCCTAGTTACCAGAAAAATAATATTCAGAAATTAAGCATTTGTACATTCCCTATTATATATACCTTTTATTTCTATATAGTATTTTGTATATACTCATTCATGAAAGCATTTGCCTATCCTCATCAACGGTGCTCGGACGTAGTCTTTGACCAAACTCCGGGAGGCATTCTGGGTTTGGGATTCATGGACCTTAGGAATCAACAATAATCAGTGATGTGTTCTTTTGACGACGATCTTATGAGTCCAGCGGTAGTTAACGCTGCCTTCTGTGCTATGGGTCCTGGTCCAGGGTTCGAAGCCTGGTATAGACAAATGTTTATGTGATGAGCATCAACATTTGTATCCCAGTCATGTCAGTCAGTCCACGTATCTGTGTATAATATGCAAGTACTTCAAAAAATCTAATATCCGTAACAGCATTGTTACTTAGCACATAATATATTACTGGATTACGGTCAGAACCTCTAGGTCATCACCCACTGCAGGGACGCGATCACGACGCTCCTCTGTTTATGATGGGAATGCCTGCAGCTTGTCTTTCCAGTATCTCGGGACCACATACGTAGAACAGAGCTGTCTATAGCGTATTTAATGAAATTATTACTCATGTGTGAGAGTGTTTATGTGTGTGTTTACCGTGTGTGTGTGTGTTTTATTGGATTATAATTAAATCTATCTTAATTAAAATCTTAACGATAAATAAAAAGATCATGAAGATATGTATATTTGGTTGATCGAATAGATAGTTATCTAAAAGATTATTTAGGTAATCGATTATGGAAAGGGAAATATTGGATAAAAATAAAACACTCAAAATCATTGTGACTCATGTTTACAACCACTCACAAATGCAACATTTTTACTATAAAGCGAAATTAATAAAACAAACAATATAATTGTCATCGGACTCATGGCATGACACTGACAATAAATTTTACACTTACGACGATTCCTTTACCTATTAAATAAATACATTGATGTTACCTATATATTTTATATATAAAAGATGTTATGCTAAACAGTTACTTTTATAAATTTGAATATAAACATTAATAAAACACATTGCTTTTTTTTTTAATCGATACCTCAAAAATCGATGAAGTTAATTGTCCGATTTAAAAAGATTATATCGATTTAGAAATCGAACAATCCTGCAGGTGTCAGCCACTGCTGTAATTTACATCAAGGCTATGTTATGTTATAATAATTATCGATATATTATTAATATTTTTATTTAACGAATGAAATATTTAATGTTTAAACTGTTCTTAAGTACAAATTCAGTTTTGTAAATAACACTGCAAGCTGGGCACTTATTAAGGCAATAATTAGCAAAACTAGATATGTTCATTACAGGTATGTTATTTTACCAAACACCTAATTATAAATATATTGTAACAGATCTTTTCGACTACTTACTTAGATGTTAAATGTTTGAAAATAAATAAATAATCAAAAGAATATAATAAAATTGAAATCCAAGTAATGACTGAACCATAGTTTTAATAAATATTATACTTATATAACTAGATTATTTAAAAGTTTTTATATGTATGATACGTATTAAGTTATTTAAACTGGAAGTAAGTATATTATAAAACATCTTATATCGTTGTACTTAAAAACTATAACAGAATGGATTTGGAGTACCAGTAACATCGTTCAATCTCTAGATATATTTAATTTTAATCTTATTGTATGGACGGATACATTTAACCTACAGTAGATTGTTGTTATACTATGACGAAGTAATGCGACCACAAAATTGTGCTACAGCTTTATTTACTTTACAGTTGTGCTGTAGATACAGTGTGCAGACCATACATAAAATGGCGAAAAAATAAATTCAAATCCAACTGGCTTTCCCCTTGTAACCGAAATATACAAAACACACTGTATACGAGATATTATGAATATTTATAAGCATTCTGACTGTAATGTAAATGCGGCTAATCCTATGTTAAGTTAAATATACCGCTGGGAAGCGTGCAAACTTAACGATAAGCGGATAAAAAATAATTGTGTCTATGGTCGGAATGTTTGACTACGATGACGTCATCGGACCCGATACCGTGGGATTTGAGATTATTTGACGCGTACAGAGCGCTGCTTGTTCATGTTGGTGAGCATCAATGAGATGTACGACGTCAGGAGGTCGTCCATCTTGTACCCCAGCGAGGTCTCACATAATAATTTTGAGCCCCGCACGAGGTTGCCAATTGTCATGTGGAAATAAGTATTGCCAGACGACCAGTTTGATATTCTCGTAAAGGGATGCGTTACTAAGATGTCCTGGAAAAAAATAAACATTGTTTTTGGTAAGTGTCTTAGGGTTCATAATTAAATATTAAAACTAAAATTATTTATAAGAAATAAACATCTTTAAACTGAAAATACATAGTTCTAGTACTAACTTTTAAATAATTATTTTCCGTCGAAGTAGTGCCAGTTACTGGATAATTTAGACCCATCTAGATAATTATTATATTATAAGAAACAGAGGTGTTTCCGCCAAGAGATTCATTTATTGATTTTTTCATAGATGTATTTAGTATGGTTCGTAAAAAATACATAAAATCGTCGCTCACCTTTGTCTGAGGATGTATCAAACTGACTCCATGTTTATTTATAGCAATTAGCAACAACTCGGGATAGTTTGGTTCTGTAGTCTGCTTGACTTCGAAGAAGGCGGAACCGAAGGTCGGCCAGCGGTAGATAACCTTGAGGAAAGTGATCTTGGCGTCTTCGGGCGTCATACCAGCGTCAGTATTGTAAGAGGCCACGATAGCTCGCTTCCAGTCAGCAGAGCTCTGCATCTTTATTAGATCGGCTGGAATTAGCTCCCGTAGCATTTGTCTGAAAAAAAAACAAGTAACTGATAAAATATAAAATATTATGTTTATAACTTTTTCGTGATTAATTTATTTTTTATTTGCCTAATTAATTACGATATAAGTTCTTCCTAGAAAAGGGGCAGTGCATTGATGACAATCGTAATTCTTATCGTTATCGTAAATCGATTGAATTGAAATTGTATCTAGATTTAATAATTAAATATTTTTTAGTTTAGAATATTTGGACTAAGTCATACGCATTTAATTTTTAATTTAATTTCTTACACATACGCATTACGATTTGATGCTATATAATAATTATTGCCGTAACGACCAACTATGAATAAGTAAGATTAAATTTGAATAGATCTAAATTAAATTGATATATTTTGTTAATATTTGCTTACGGTATCGCTTGTAGTTCCTGTTTGTTGTCTCCGAACCTCGCGCGGTAGGCCAGCGCAGCCAGCCGGGCGGCCTCGTCTCGCCCGCAGCGGTGGTACCCGCGCAACAGCTTTGGCAGCTCCTGGTGGAAGTGGAAGATCACGTCCGCCGCCCGGTCCTTGCCAGGCACCGTGTTCGTCCATAACTTCTTCATAAAGAACACCTATGGAATAGACAAGAAATTGTAATAACCAGTTTATTTAGCTATATTTTAGCTTAATGTGCTATATTTTAGCTAAATAAACTGGATACATAATGGAAATGGTTGATGAAATTCCATTAAGTCCATAAGAACGCAAGTTAGAAGCACTTAATGTGCTTGAATACCAACAAGGCGGGCTGTAATGGCTAAATTATCGATATGTTTATATAACAGAGATAGAATTTAGTCCGTTAGGCCTTATGTCTGTCCATAACTTCTTCACAACCAGGCTTAAAGATAATAATTTTTATCTCTTATGCTATTTATAAAAGACATAGTAATCGAGCGCGAAATTTCAGGACGATGGGATTTTATATTTCAACGTATTTCTCCGGAGAAGAACACGAAAAGCGAAGAAAAACGAAGGCTAGGTAGAAAACTAATACATATAAACATAACCTAATAAGTTGGTGTCAGGTTTTACCTGGTAAGTAAACTGCGGAGTGATGCCATCGCGGGTGGGTCGCGCCTTCTTGATCCAGTCCGTAAGGTGCCGCACGAAGTCAAAGAAGAAATCGCCTTCAGGAACCGATATCACTTTATCAGCTATCTTGACAAATAAACTAAAACCTTCACTAGACCTGAGATTCAGTCTCTGAGCTATATTTTGACAGAAATCCTTAGCCCTAGTAGAAGAATCTACTTCAAATGCCTCATCCGTGTCGTCGGGGAAGTACACTTTATGGAATATTTGTGTAGTCTTATGCTGAATAGCTTCCACTTCCACCTGGTGAGGCGGATATTTCCGTTGCCCGTTTCTTAAAGTCTTTTGAAGTCTTTGGAGTGAATCTTGGGCTATTGGATATCTCCTAGTCCTCAGAAACAGTGTTAATTCTCTAAGCAACCCTTGACTACACGCAAATAAACCAGTGGCTAGCCACATTAACTCCCATCCTCTTTCTTCTGACATTCGGTTTCGGTTGTCAGTCAGTTGTTTCATTACTTGGCAATATATCTCGTCCCTCAGTATCTCGTGTTTTAGTGGTCCATCAAAAATGTGATCTGTATATTCATTGCCGATGCGGGGTCGCTTTGAGGGTAAGTCACTCATGTACTTGAGAATGGCCGTGAACGCGAAGCACGCCTCTTCAGCTAATTCCTCTTTAGCTTGCAGTTTCTTCAAAAGCGGTTGTTTTATTGGCTCTCTAGAGTGCCGCCAAAGTTCTTCCGTTCCTCCCCTTTTTGCGGTTGAAAGCGTAAGTGCCTTAGATACTGTACGTTTCGGTGGCAACCCGAAATGATCCATAGCGTATTCTAATAATGTGTGGGGCTTATCTTTAATTTCAGTTCCATTGTATGTGGCAGTTGGTGCTCGACGACCATGTGACGCACCTTCTTGACAGAATAAAGTCAATATATCTGGCGGTGGTTTCGTTAATGCTGGTAACACATAGACTGTCTCCGCGGGGAAGTCACCCCTTTCCATTGTTCTTTCACAGCGACCAATACACCAACCATTATTTAATACAGATTCACCTGTGCTATCTTCTTCTAAAATAATCAGATCTCCTTTATTGAAAGTCAAGAAACTAGAGCCCTCGCCAGGAGCTTTATAATCTTGCAGAGCTATTACGAATTTGGACCGCTTTTTCAAACCTTCCAAGAAATATACAACCAGATCTCGAATGTCTTCAGCATTCGGACTTTGGAATGTAAATTCTTCACCACGAACGGTCGCGAGACTGAAGGTTTGTGTGAACACTTTATTGGTTTTTTGACTGGAAACTGTAGTTATTTCGGGGAAAGATAATTCTAATAACACTTGCTCTTGATCGTCCACTACATATACACCGGTCCAATTAACTGCTATTATAACATCGTTTTTAGGTAAGTTAGGCCCCGAGTTTCTATAAGCTTCATAGAACCTAGAGAACAAAAGGGGCCACTTGAACTTTGCATAACTCACTACATCTTCTTTCACTCTATAAGCAGGAACTTTTTCTTTTACATAATAACTCTTTTTATACGCTTGCACCACTAGAGCACCCCACCGATCAACTGCTTTTTCAACGCCAGTTAGACAATAATCTGGTATGTAATTTGGCAGTAATGTATACAGTCGTTCGGTGTTCATGTCCTGACCGTATTCAATGTAATACTGTTGAGCGGCTATCATAGCCAAATCTTCTTCTTTATCACATCTATATTCACCAAACTTTACGCCTCTGACCACTTGCTGATAAATCAAGTTAGTAGCAACTTGATCTTCAGTCGGGTCATGCCACGGAGCAAATATTTCTTTTCTAAAGAATAACCTCCATGGCGCATTTCTTTCTTGGGCACCTTGTTCTTTAGCATACTGTTCACACTGTGATATTGCATCCATAACGTGATCTCCTCCACTACCAAGTGAACTGACCTTATCGAACAAAGCAATGTATAGTGAGAAACCGAATTGGTCTCTTAGGCCAATTTTGTCAGATAACTGATTGCACAGTTCTCTTGCAGTTGTTGCTGAATCCGCTAACAAGGTCTTTGTGTTGCCGTCCATAAATGTTATGGGCAACATTATAGGCTTTTTTGACTTTGTTGCTTGTAGCTCTAACCAAGAGGGTGGTTGGTTTCTTGTGCCATTGTTAAATGTTCGTTTCAAGCGGTCTTCACAATATGGTGCATAGCCAGGAGGACCTTCCCTGATGAAGGCCCGCAGGTAATTGACGAACTTTTCACTTGGAGCAAAGCATCCAACACACAACGAAAGTAAAATCCATCCTCTAGCATGAGAGGACTTAGAAGGATTATTTGTCAGCTGCTTACAAATCTGACAATATATTTCGTCTCTCAGCTCAGCCCGCAGAATACCGTGCCCAATTATGAAATGTAATTTTTCTAGATTCGAAGTTGGGCGTGATTCTAGCCACGACTGATAACTATCTGCTGTGTACTCCTCATCCTAAAAAAACAATAATTATATAATTATCTGACTTATATACTACTAAATAATACATTTATATAGTAGTTATTGTATAACGTATATTATATTAATAAATTAGTTAGTGAGGAATGTAACCGACCTGTAATTTTCTTCTCACGTCTTCTCCTAGCTTGTTCTTTCTCTTCAGAGTAAGAGAGACAAGTTTGTGTCTGATTGATCTCGGCTTCTGTTTGTTCAGATAAGCGTCAGGATCGACGCCCATCATTTGAGCCTCTTGAAACTCTTTGGATCTGATAAAATTCCTACCGAGGGTTGCAGTAACTTTGGACATCACTGACGTATTGTCTCGGTCCATTGTGTGGTATCTCGGTTCCGGCAGGTCCCCGGTGAACCGGAGAATTGTAATCCATAACGCTTGAGCCGCCTGCAATAAGTTTCTCGTTAATAATTGCGCAAGGAAATCGTACTGCGATCCACAGATAATTGCCAGTTGATTAAATTGAAAAAAAAAAACTGAGCGTGCGCATTTAAAATAACAGGATTTGCTATTTTTAAAATACGATAAGCGCCTTTTTTAAAGTTTTGTGATTAAGTTGTTAATTCTGTTTCCAAGGAAGTAGTTAATTAAGTGTCAGATTTATCGGAAATCTCCAGCTTTGTCTCTATTCTGTCACACAGGTTCCGTACCTAGTACAAACTCCAGCTCTCATCAAGGTGTTAGATTAAGCTATAATTTAGTTCCTAATGTACCTTTTTGAGAGAAATAAACGAAATATTATTATTCTTTAAAGTTTCGTTAAATTAGCTCACCTAATTTCGATATTTGTTAAAGAGGGCAACATGATGATAATGATGACAATTATTGCCTCATAAATAATGTTTTCATTATTATACACATCACCTTATGCATTTTATGATTTACTTACCAGTTGGTCTCCCTGCGTGTGTAAAGGCAATAGTGGATGCTTCAACGGTTTCCTAGAGTACTGATGGGTGACATTTCCTTGGAAATATGTTGCTGCAAACTTTTGGAATTTGAACTCAGACAAATCTTCCTCATCTTCTGATGTGGTTTGCATTGGTGTTACCATCTGGATATGAAAAAAATTGGTTAAAAATAAAAGATCAAATGAGTGAAACGTTGAAAATAATGGCAAAAAACAATATTTTGTAAAATCTCAATGAATTTGGGACAAACAAATTAATACAATATTGTCTGTTGATTTTTATTAAGGCATGCTTGAGTAGTGTTTAAAGAACATAATTACACGTTTGCCTAAGTATATGTATGTGTTTTTTTAAGTCTACAGTCAATCAGTACACACCACTACTCTTGCTTCAGGAAGGGGAATATAAGGTTAGGCAGTACCTATCATAAATTTGTTGTTGACGGAAACTCTAATCAAGCTTTGTAGATAAAATCTACGTTGATAAAAATATTGATTGCCGAACGCATACGAATTGTCTAGATGAACTTTGTGAAGGCTTTTTGTGCGTAATCGATCGATAATGATCAGGCATTGCAATGACGTAGGCATTATGCCAATTAATTAGCATATTTTTGGAATGCACGATTACTATCGCAGAAATTTAAAAATTGTCTTTGTTTATCGCACTAGAGAATATAAAATAACCCTTGTATCTTTTATATTAGGAAAGATGTAAAGTAATTTCTTACTTCGATTTTTATGATCGATTATGTTCAATGTCATGCGTTCTCTTAGCGAGATAGAGTTGGGTTTAAAGAATTCAGTTCTGTATTCTTACATAATGCATATTGTAGAAAACGTATGACGCTTGATCTAATGATCCTCTACCACCCTAACGTGGTCGTAGTGACGTTCTGTCAGCTGGAACTAGGGCTCAATTAAACATAAAAAAATGAATTAATTGGTAAAACTTTTAAGCATGTACATTTGGCCTTAGTTTAGGATAACCGTAGAGTCTCAGAGAGGACCTTTTGTTAAGGATGTAAATTTAAATGAAGACCTGTAAGACGTGTTCGAAACTTTAGATTCCGATTCTTACATATAAAACTTTTTTAGTTATTCCGAGTAACTGAACAATGACGTGGTATTTCAAAAATAAATATTAGAAATGTTAGTTACCTCCTGTTGATCAGCTCTAGGTTGCGGCAGGTCACTGAACACCGAGGTGTCTTTCGGCGCAGGCGCCTCACTGCTGGAGTCTGGCAGGAAATCAAACATGGCTTCCACAAGCTTGCTGTCGTCCACAGGCTCGTCCTGTTTCCTTGCCGCCTCTTGGAGTAACGTCCTCTTTGCTTCTAGCTGCTTCTTCTCTTCCAGGGCCAATTCAGCTTCGCGCCTCTCCAACTCATACATGCGCTCCTGTGAAAGAAATTAGTATTTTATAGACTGGAAATATGTTTTTTTTGTTGTTTAATTGGTTTATTAAGTAGTAAGTTTGTGTGTGATTACATCGAAACTTGGCATTGTACTAACATAATTGGTAATCATTACAAATCCCTTTCGCAGTTATTTATAGATAATTGTGTCGATGGTTTTCAATTAAATCTCACTATCGGATATCCATTGCTTCATTTGTGTTTAGTTCATTTCACACGTAGATCTAATGATGCAAGGACATATGAGTTTGATACTAACATGGCGATGCTATCGTCTGTTATCAGGTGGTTGTTCTGGTGCTTAAGACGACCACAAACCGCGCGTGATATGCACTCAATATAGCAGCGCCTAATGTTTAGCCTAAGACTTCTAGAAAACTCCCTATTACCATAAACGTTTTAAAAATATGACTAGATACCGACTGGGAGCTTTATTGGTGTGAGCCGCGTAATCTAATAGGTATATGAAAACAATGTATTACGAATATACTTCTCTTTACGGTAGGTATTCATATCAGAGAATGGATACTAAGTGCTCCCCTTAATATAATATTATCAACAAATCAACTCACAATAAAGCTGCCCACAGATCGCAAGTCAACATGATACAAATCAATCACGACACTACTGCAATAGTTATCAAACCACGGGTTCATCATGATGCACTGGTCACTTGGCGACTACTGCACGACTGTTTACGATAAAGGATTGCTCCATATGACTCCTAACCATTACGTAGGTACGTCAGGTTGCGCCAGGTTACGTTGGCCAGCTAGTCAACGGAGCACGACAGGCAGACGCTACAAGGTGCGCTTGCGCAAGCAATACGCTTGATTGATTAGACGATATCGTTCAATTACGCAAAATTACTATTAAAATAACACCTGTGTTAGCAACTAATTACCACCAGTGATTACTGGTGGTATTTGAAATATGTTTTTTGTGAAATATTTGGCGACATGATTAGTGTGCCACGCCCGTTACACCGAGCTGTTTTGATTTTGGTGCAGAACAGAAAAATATTTGCGAAAAAAATTGTACGGTTGTAGTCTCCTAAGCAATATTATTTCTAAGGTTCATATCGTCAATAATTCAAACAAAAAATGTGAAAATAACGTATTAACGAACGCCCGAATTAACGTTGGCTTGTGTCATACCCCAAACCCCGCAAGAAATAAAATAAATATTTATATGCCTGTACAGGTCATTGTTCCGGGTCTGTACAATTCTCTTCGAGAAAGTCTTACTTTAGTTGTAGGTGGCCCTACATAAGATCTTTTTAAACACAAAAAAAAACAGTTTAACTTAAGAATAACTTTAGTCAAATTATGCTACTTGAAAATAAACATTGCCGGAATGTTTTTGGACCCACTTATTTTATAATACTGCGCTAAAATAACTTACAATTACTTATTATAAACTTAAAAGATAGTTTCAAACTGAGAAATTACTTTGATTCACTAAGCACGCGTGATTCTTTATATCCCAGAGAATAAAAAGATTTAAAAAATTCTGTGAGCTTTTTAGAAATGTTTCCAGGTTACCTGCTTACGAACTTATAATACTACTATACTAAGCCAAAGATAACTATATATCACACTTATTTTTATCCTATGTTAATCCAGAAGTTAATTGGGTAGGTACTCACCTGACAGCTTAAAAGATACCAGAGCGCGTTATACGGTAATCGGTTGTCAATAAGTGGCAAATATAACAACGGACTCAAACACAACTCTTTCAGAGTTTTGTAGTCATTGTTAATTGTCATTGTCCGAGTGTGAAATTAAATAAATTCATCACAAAATCACATATTTTATAACACCATTATTTACTTTTTTATTAAAAAAAAAGTAAATTATTTAATTGCACCAAAATTATCTTTTAAAAATACTTTTGTTGAAGGTTTAACTAACATACTGCATATTGTTACGGCAGTATTAAAATGAATTCGTAAATTATTGTACCTAATCGCATATTGATTATCTATTACGATATAATAATAGCGGCAATTTCAATTTGATTTATTATTGATTTTAATTTGACTATCAAACGATCGATCGTTACTGATAAATATTGATGTAACTCTTATCGCACATACTAGCAACGTATAGGTACTGATTAATTGAAATGTTGGAGACTGTTTTGTAATTGTGCTTTCTAATTATGAACAATATATTTTAATGTTTCCTAGTACCTAAATGTGTCCAATTTTACTGTATATCAAGCGTCTAACTAATAAAGCTACAAACACATCGCAAATGTATTTATATCGTAATTTTATTTTAAGTGTTAGAAATACACAATTAACTAAGTAGTGTGAGTATCTAGAGCAGGGGTGGTCAAGCTCATTGAGTTTGACTTGAATTTAGCTGATCAAGGTCGCTGGGGCTGAAAAAAATTTTTTTAAATGACCTTTTTCTCATCAAGGTATAGAAGGCTACGCCTTTCCATAAAATCTCTCTCTCTCTCTCGGGAACTTGGGTACATTTGTCGAGCGCGACAAATAATCATTCAAAGAGCCGCAGCTTGGCCACAATGGCCACCCCTGATCTAGTCTTTATTACTCTGTAAATTGAATCAACAAACAAGACATTGACTATAGCAAAAATGACAAAGTAAGTCGTAATATCTCAATATCAACCCATTGTGAAATATATCACCCACGTTCAATACGAAAAATAAAATAGAAATGTTCAAAGATGAGGTACCTGTGCATAAAATATTGACAAAATGCTAATATATATTGTTTAAACAATCTTGATTAGATTTTTTTACTAGATTATATAAGTAGAGATTATGATTTTTGATAAAATTTATCAAAATCAGATAATCTTTTAAATTAAATACTATTTTGACAAAGACGGTACCTATTTGGACTTTGGTAATTAAATAACACCTAGTTAACTATCAACTCAGGCTGTTATTTTAACATTGAAAGCGACACTTTTGACTGGAATTAACATTAGTTATAATGGTACCTATCTAATCGTGTCATTTACACCATACAAAGCAAGGGCTAATTACATTAAACAGCGTATATTTAGGTAATTTCTTTGGTACTAACTGACGCAGTCATCATCAACCCATTAATGTCCCACTGCTGGGCACGGGTCACCTCTCAGTTGAGAGGGATTAGGCTATAGTCTACCACGCTAGCCTACTGCGGGTTGGCAGACTTCACATGCCATCGAGAATTCTCTCAAGCATGCAGGTTTCCTCACGATGTTTTCCTTCACCGTTTGAGCGTGTGATAAATACGCACATAACTTCCGAAAAGTCAGTGGTGCGTGCCTTGGGTTCGAACTCGAGACCTCTGACATCTCAGTCCACTGGTCACACCGCTCGGCTACCACAGCTCACTGACGCAGGTGACATTGAAATTAATTAACAATAAAAAATTTATCTGATTAAATTATTATTAAATCTTAATTGTACTTGAACTGTACTGAAGACAAATAAAAAAGTAAACAGTGTGTGAGTAAAATTTGACGTAACGAAAATGGAAAATGTACCTACTTAATGGCAAGTGATCAACAAATGGACAAATAATTATTGATTCTAAGCCCTTTCATTTCATTTCATTTTGATATCGTTTTACATTAAAACCGATACAACCTACGTTAAGTAGATACCCGTTGCTATTGTTTGTATGGCCGACATCGTGCATTGACATATTCAGACATGATAGAAATTTCCGATAATGTTAATGTAATATCATTTAATGGCGTATATAATATAACTATATATAACTACAGTTTTAGTCAAAATATTTTGATGTGAATCCACATAAAATTATAAGTACAAAAAATTCCAGACGAATGCGTAACCGCATCCGGACCAAACGTTCTCTGTTTGGTAATGTATTACGTGTAATCTAGGTCTAACCTTCTAAGGTTGGTTTCAATGAGGCAAGAAATCCCACAATTCTTAGTTTCTTTTCCCTAGACCGGGTGCCTTTTGAATAATTTTCCCCTGTTTACGAGGTTAAAAATGGGTACAGATGATGTAACAAATAAAATGTAGCTCACCCTATAGTTCTGCTCAGCGATCTCCTTGGCGCGCGTGTTCCCTTGGTGCTGCAGGCGCTGCTCCTCCTGGCGGCGCAGGCGCAGCGCCTCGGTGTGCGCTAGCGCGTCCTGCCGCATGCGCCGGTAGCGCCGCATCGCGATCAGCCGCCGCGCGTGGCTCTGGATCTTCACTATGGCCCACATCTTGTGCCCGTACGAACGGCGGACCAGATAGCCGCGTGCAGCTGCCTATAGAAGAAATACGATTAGGCAAGAAAGAATTTGACGGGCAAACATGCAAGCGTAGCATTTATATGACATGATTGAAAGAAATCGGAAATAAATTGTATTACATATAAATACAATTAGGCAATAAATATTGTTTAACCGTCCGTCCGGAAATATTATCGGGAAATATTTGTCTTTATTTTAAACATACCGTATTATGAACTTACTTGTAAAGACACAATGTGGCCGCGAAGATGCCTGAATCGGTGAGCCAGGACTCGGGCGCGTATCAACGCTTGCAGTCTCGCATATCCAACCTTCATCTTGTTATACCGAATCCTCTGCAACTTGCCTCGCCAGTGACGTTGAATCAAGATCGCGGCCGCTCGCATCTTCAAAAACCGCCTACGGTACACCCACCCTCGAATAGATCTTTGGAGTATTAATATCTTCCTAGTGAGCACTCTATCTCTTTCCTGCTCCAAGAATAAGTCATGAGCATCCTTCAAAAAAACTTTGGTGTGGCCCAATTGGTAATCTGACTTACCAAGGACTGTTGCACAGATTTTTGCAGTGGCTGAACGGCAGTCAGCTTTGTGCGCTGGGGGTACACCAGAAATTAAAAAGCGATATCTCTCCACGAACTCTTTAAAACTATGTCTTATAGGGTAGCCAGCCCTCCTGATTCTGATCGTTTCCATCATACCAGAGTATCGAAGCTGCCTGCAGCAGAGACCACGGTCAAATTTCATCGGTTTCTTGAACTCATTTGGTTTGATACATCGGATAAAGAACGGTTGGCATGTTCCTAACGTACGCATTAACAAGTCGAGTGACTTCTTGAATTGTGTGGATAGCGTTGGAGTTCGCTTCCGCGTCTCAGATCCCATCGCGATGTCATCCTGGAATATATGCTGCAAGAATTTGTTCGTAGAAATGTGTATTAATTGTAATAAATCAGCACTAAACGTATCACGGTTTTTCTCAAGGAATCCTCGTGTATCGTAAAACACTATTCCCGCAAAGTGGTTGAGACCAAAACTGGTATTTATATCTGACTTTGGCTTGAGGTAGTTTCTGTGAAGGCCGTGGGTTTTGTGTAGCTTAGCTAACATCGTTTGGTCAGTACCCTTAGGAAACTTAGATTCTTCATCAATTAAAGCCATAATGTTCAGTTGTTTTAACGCTATCAAATCTAGAGCATCCTGATTATCAACGAATTCAATATGTTGCCAGTTTATTCCTTCGTGATTATATTCTTCCTGTTCCAATTTGAAAATATGCCTTACAAAAAACTGTTGCAAGTTCTCGTTGGCAAAGTTTATACAGAATTGTTCGAAACTGTTTTGATCGAAATTTTCGAATCCGAATATATCTAAGACGCCAATGGCTGTTCGCATGGTAGACTTTGGTCTGTAGATTGCAGCGTTAATTTTCCGTACGATGGTGACGAATAACCGTCCATAGATTCCTTTGACGAAAGCGTCTCTGATGTCAACGGACTGGGTTTTGCTGAGGGTTGATATAACAGTTTCTCCGTGGGCAAATAAAGTCTTTCTGGTGAGCGCATCAATTAGCGACTGCATCGGGACGCCGAGCAAGGTCGCTACTCTCCTAACGTTCGCCTGTTCAATAATTTCTGTAGCATCCAAATTATCAACGACTGTCGCTTCGTATTTAATGTTGCCGCAGTGTAAGACGGCAGCTAGCAGTTTTAATATTTCCCATATTTCTGGTTCTGTGAATAGTAAAACCTTCATGGCTGATCGTATGTCTGCGAATTCTGCAGCATCGTCTCTGCCCTCACAGCTAAAACTTCCACCCTGAAAGATAAATTTATTAATGAAAGGCATGTAGTTAATATAAAGTCGTATCTATTAATACCTTGTAATCAACACTATTTAGTGTACACCAACTATCTTTATCAATTACTTATATTATGTTTACTATAAATATCATGTTTATAAACCAGTTATATATTGTTATTATCATTAATTCCTCCTTATTAAATAAATCTGACAGTTTATAGTCTGTGTGAATTATTTGAGTGTGTTATTACGTGTCAATTTATTTATGATAACGTAAAAGTGCCTACTCAAGAACACCTATAGTTGGACATAAAATAAATAAAATGTTCCTTATAAATAACTTACTGCCGATAAATATCTATATTCTGACGGCTCAGTCAGTTCTAACTTCTTCTTCTCTTCTTTGGACAAACCCGCTAGTAGGCAGTAAAATACATGGTAATTCCTCTCCTCCGCTCCCTGAGAGACTATTCTAGACTTTTCTAGAAGATACTGTTCTATCTTAGCGCCTTCGATGACGCCGCCGTTGTTGAAGTGGATGTCAATGTACTTGCCGAACCGCGAGGAGTTATCATTCCTGACGGTCTTCGCGTTACCAAAAGCTTCAAGAATAGGATTTGCTTCTAGAATCTGTAATGGAGATGTTTTTATTTAAAATTATCAGTATTACGTTCAATTATGATGTTTTCAGTACTTTAACCCAATTAAATAAATTCAGTAGCCATGTTTTGTATCTAATCTTAATTAGTTACGTCCAAAATGTGTGTTCCGATTGTAGATGGTAATCTTCCATGTTAATCATGTAAAACACATTTTTGTACAATTTGTCATAAGTGCGATAACCCACTTATAACTACTTACACGTGCAGAATCAATTCCACTTGAAATAACGTTATATATTTTTTTATAAAATATATTTTCATAGACAAACACAAGAAAAATATTTTTAATCATGAACGTATTTTAATACAGACAATTAACTTTAGAAAAGAGACATCTACCCTCATTCCCTCCGAACAGTGCAGGAAATAGGAGTAGTAGGTTTAATTTTAAAATTACCTATTAATTAATTATTTATTAGTGACGCGTTTGAGTACAGACTATACTATACAAAATTTACATTCCTATAAATAGGTACAAAAACACCCAGACGCGGAATTAATAAAAAAATATTCAATTACATCTAACATCCTACCTCCCGATTCATCTTATACGTTGGCTTTATTTAAATTTATGTTGACTAACCTGTTGTTCTATCCATGAATGCTTCCCACTAATTGCAGCTAGGTACTGAAGAATCAGCTTCGTAGACTCGGTCTTCCCCGCGCCGGACTCACCGCTGATAACAATACACTGGTCCTGCTTGTACCGACGCATGTGCGCGTACGCATTGTCTCCGATCGCGAAGATATGAGGCGGCAGCTCGCCAATCTTCCTCTCCTTGTATAACTTGATCTGGTCCGCCGTGTAGATCGGCAGTATTTGGTAAGGGTTCACCGCCACTAATATAGAACCGGTGTATGTCTGAAATTGTTAAATTAATCATATGTTAGACTTACTCTGAGATACTTACTGAAAAGTCCTCTGTCAATGTTTTATTTCATTCTGACAGTTGACTTTTCGACCTTAAACTCTTCACCATAGTTATAAAAATTGGTCAACTGCAAAATTTTCCCGATGGGATATGGCGTAATACCATAACACTTGTATTTATAAAGAGTTAGGCGAAGGGGTATTAAGTAAATGGACAGGTCGTCGATTTGTTTTTAGACTACTTTCGATGGTAAGCTAATTTTGCCACGTACGGAAATAAATTCAAACTCCGAGCCAATTAAGAATTTTATATAAAACCCCAATAACACCAGATCGAATTGAATCCGAGCTTCCGCCT
Source organism: Craniophora ligustri (assembly GCA_905163465.1). Classification (NCBI taxonomy): domain Eukaryota; kingdom Metazoa; phylum Arthropoda; class Insecta; order Lepidoptera; family Noctuidae; genus Craniophora; species Craniophora ligustri. Next base: position 4,114,697 of record LR990956.1, read on the forward strand.
ACAGTCCTATGAGACGGTTCAATTTATTTATGCGATACCACCATTTCCCCTTAACAGCGAATTCTTGCAGTTGTAATATATGCAGGAAATATGTACTAGTACACACTTAATAAATATACATATAAGGCGTCCGACTTGGAAGGAGCACTTTTCTGGGTTTTTTTTTTTTTTTAACGCTTTCAGATTTTAGGAAAACAACTACATATTCACGAACCAAACACCTGATCATTATAAATACAAATTAATGTATATTTTAATAAATTCTTAACAAACAACAGTTTGTCCTTGCTAAACCGGAATAATGTTTTTCCATATCAAGTATCATTTAGGTAGTAGGTCCAATAATGACCTTTTCATATAAATTAATTGATGCCGAATTCCAACAATATGTCGCTTTTTATAGTTGTCTAAATACCTACTCGAAGTCGTCGGAGGCGCAGAATATGCTGAGCTATAGGTATCGGTGGGAAGGGTCGGGACCCATATTCTATTATATATATATACTGTACATATTGTACATATTATATTTTACCTGGGTACAATATAATATTAACAGTCCTAGTCGGTTTAAATATCTGTAGTTAAATGTTTAATTAAGAAAATAATAATTCTTGGATTTAACTAAAAACATACAATATGTGTTAGCAGGTACATGCAGATAGGTATGATTTGTCTCAGACAAAAGTTACGAAGATTCGGTAGGCCTATACCAGCTCAGCTTAGTATACCATATGTGGCAGAAGGTAGATGGTAAAATAGGAAAGTAGATCAGTTTACATTTGCAAAAAAAATAAAAAATAATGTACATTAGTAAACACCCTACATCTTTTTAATTTGTTATTTTTTTTATCTTTAAGCGAGTTCCTATTGTTTAAGTAGGTAGGTACATAATTATATGTATAGCAATAACACGTATAATAGCTGTAGCGTAGCGTGGGGGGGGGGCAGAGGGGGCCATGGCCCCGGGCGGCATATGAAAGGGGGCGGCAAATTTCCAGACGGCCCCGCGCGGCAAATATCCACGCTACGCCACTGTATACTAGTTCTAATAAAATAATTATACTCACATAAATGAGATTCTCATTATATCTTATAAGTAGATTCCTGAGTATGCCGGCTTCGTGCAGGTCGCCGAGTGATATCATGTCCTCGACGCCGTGCACGGAGGTGGCGTGCATCGCCTTGATGCGGCGCTCCGGCGGCAGCCATTGCTCGTGGCCGTCGTCGTCCCGGACCCGGATCCGGCGCCCCTCGGCCGCGAGGACGCGAGCGCCGATCGCCACGTCGAACTCCCGACCAGACACCGGCTCGATCCATATGTAATCGCCCTGGAAGTTAAAAAAGGTTTTTGAGATCATGTAGAAGACTGAAAGAAGTTGTGGAGCGTCGTTAGTAATCCTACAAATAATACTACACTATTTTGTTCGCCAATTCCATAAAAGGCATATTATTATAACTATTTAGCTACAGGGATGAAGAACCTATGATATCATCCAATGCATTTTTTCCATAATCCTTTTTATTTCATTCGGTACCTAAATACATTGTACGAATATAGTACTTAAATGTTTACTAATTATAATATGTTGGCCTCCTTACTTAATTATTTACGACCCAATTAGTCCAGGGGTAGTTAACACTGCCTTCTGTGCCATGGGTCCCGGGTTCGAATCCCGGTAGAGACAAATGTTTGTGTGATGAGCATTTGTATTCGAGTCATAAATAATAATAATATATATGTATTTACAAAAAAAGTATATATGTAGTGTATCAACCATCTAGTATCCGTAACACAAGCCTCGTTGCTTAGCTCGGAACTAGATGACGCTGTGTCAAAATGTCCAAGAATACTGCACTAAATACTGTATATAATATATATACCTAAAACGCTATTTATGCTTATAGGTCATAGTAATGTTTACAGAATCGCAGTCCACTGTTCCTTACCTAAGTTATATACCTGGTAAATAATTTTAACAAGGTTCATTTAAGATTTACTGCAACAAAATTTGTTTCTTAGAATAGATTTTCCAATATAAGAGCTACCTACTTTGTTTACTAAACAAGACACCTTGGGGAAAATAGACAGTACCTAGCACTAATTTCACAACCTGCTTGACTATCATGGTTTTACTTCTTACCTATTTTGGTTCTTGTCCATAAGAAAAAGAAGCTGGAATTTATAGAGCAGGCAGAGGCAACTATTAGCTGTCTTTATTGTCACCAGGCGACTTTTGTAAAAGTTACATACGTAAAGAATATCTGATTCTTGATTCTTATCTTGGCAAGTTTACATCGAGCACAAAATAGATACGTAACATAAACTATTTAATAATTCTATCGCTATTTCAAATAATAGTTTGAATAATTAATCAACTGTAGATGTTTATTAACTCCATCAGGTGTGTGTTGTCTTTGGGATATAGTGTAAATACGATCTAATGATTTAGATTCTAGTTCACATACTTAGTTCGAGGAATAGTACCAAGCTTTTGGGAGGGAAAGAGTTTGGATTATTATCCCAAAGTTTTGCGTGCTCTATCACTACTCTACTACGACTAACTTGTTTATATAAATTTACAACTTGTTAAAATGTATAGAAATAGGTATGTTTCTTCTTTTTGGTAATCTCGTGTCACGGTGTTTGTCGCTAAACTCCTCCGAAACGGCAGAACGGATTATTATGAAATTTTGTATGTATATTTGGTAGGTATGAGAATCGGACGTAGGCTATATATATATATATATATATATATATATATATATTATCACCCCTAGATGGAGGATGTCCCTCACCAGATAATTTTTTCTGTTTATTTTTACCTAATATTTTTTTTGGATTTCTTTTATGATTTGGCATCAAAAAATTCTTATAACCCAAAATTTTCACTCTTCCACCATCAACTCCTATAATGTGGCAAAACAACGTTTGCAGTTAGTTTAAAATAAATATTACATCTTTTGGTACTCTACATAAATTTCACTTTGGCAGGTCACAGTCAAAATGCAAGCGAAGCCGCATGTAAAAGTATGTAACAGATAAAACTCGTAATCCGCCAGAGCCGGAACTATTACAAAAACAATGGTCTTGCCAGTATAAAGTTATAGAAAGTTGGTCGCGTCCCTATTGCGCACGCGTCAATGCGTAGTCTTAATAACTGGCGGTTTCTTAACAAATGCTCACTAGAATTACAGATAAATAAAATTTTTTAAAAAAATATTCATACTATGAAGGTGGCAAACAACCAGGTGGTAATCTGTGACCTATGGACATTTGCAAAACCAGAAACCCACTTTTAAAATAAAAAGATACCCCAGTGATATTGTGCTGGTAACCATGGATGCTGTAAAGCATCCGAAACGTCGAGATTAGATAATATCATTAAAAGACGATAAAATCTACAAAAAACTAGTATATGTCCATAGCATATCCTGTCGATTACCTACTATTTTACTTTTATGGTATTTAGATACTTACCTATGTAAATACAAGAGTGTAAAATTGAGGTAATTACTACACAATGTAGTTAGATGTGAAACTATAGTCGGCACCTATTTATAAATCACCCTTATCTGATAACATAAGAATTTTGCAGTAATGCTATTATTTGTGTAAGCATGAAATATAATTATGCGACAACGATAACAATTTATAACAAAACCCTGAACGGTTCTTAAACGACGTTTTCCTTATATTTTATTTGCATTTTTAATCACAGTAGCTCGTTATGAAAACCACCATTCTGTAAATACTTCATAAGCTTATTATATTATTCAATACATTAAGCATTGCCTGTATATTTTCGAATCAAGGTATTGTCAACAAACTCAGTGCCTATCGACAGACTTCGCAAAAAATCGTTTGATTTAAGCACATGGAATCATGCCTGACTTGTATAGAATATTTCTAAGATTATTGTTAAGTTTTTACGTAACTGGTTTTAATTACATAAGCATCAAGTTAAAGTTAAATATTTACGTTACCTCAAAGTTAGTTTCCATAGTTACACGAGCATCACAAAGGTAATATAATTAATCGTAGAAAAAATAATATAACCTCAATATTTGTACAATCGATAATAGTTTATCACTAACTGACCGCTAGTCTCTCAGAGTATTCAGCGGTTAGTTTATTATAGTTATCAATCACCATTCGTTCATTGAGTTCATGATTAGTGCGTTGATTCATGTCACGTGACGTAGTTTAACTGTTCATAGAGTTGAGTTTAAATTTTGATAGTTACTTCTTCAGTTTTAAATGTTTTGAAGAATTGGGCTGCACTTTGAAATAAGAATATATTGGCATATATAATATATGTTAGATTGTTAATAATCATATTACACTTATTTAAATGACCTTACTAAGAATGTTAAAAAGAGATGACGCTCTATTGTTCGAATAGCGGCATCCTATATTCATAATAACTAGCTTTAAGCATTCGCTGTTGCGATAAAACCACTACTCGTACGATCTTCGAATATATGACTTAACTTTTAGTATGTGTATACATTTTACCCCGTAAATCCATACTATTGTTTCATATTACAAATGCGAAAGTGTCTGTTTGTTACCTCTTCACGCAAATTTCATCTAAATCGGATCTGCGGTTCTATAACCGCAGATCCGATTTAGATGAAATTTGGAAGAGAGATAGTTTGAGTCCCGCGGAAGGACATAGGACATTTCATCCCGCAAATTATCCCTTAAAAGGGAGAAAAAGGGTGTGGAAGTTTAAATGCGGATAAAATTATAAATTTTACGCACGCGAAGTAGTCGCGGGCAGAAAAAAGTGCACTATAATTTTGTCGAATTTACTATACTTTAATACTATAAAATAGGTAAATAGGAGAATTAAAAAAACATAAAATAAAGAGCTGTGTTAGCCTAGAGGCGTTAACTGTCGACTGCGAACTCAAAGATCTCGAATTCGAACTCAAAGCAGGCACTACTGACTTGTCGGAGGTTATGTGCTTATTTATCACACGCTCAAACGGTGAAGGAAAACATCGTGAGGATGCCTACATGCTTGAGATATTTTTCGATGGCGTTTGGTTTCTGCCAACCGGCAGTAGGCTAACGTGATGGACTATAGCCTAATCCCTCTCAAATAAGAAGAGACCCGAGCACAGCAGTGGGACAATAATGGGTTGATGATGATTATGAGGCGAATTTAGATATTTTTGTTGCGTGCGACTAGAAAATTCTAGTCCAAGCTATCACGGTGTCCAATAAATTATGCTATAAATATCCTTGTTTGCGCATTATTTTATAGAATATCGATTAGAATCATCAGCATATCTACAATTATTGAATTATTTACACATCATTTGCAATTCAGCTCAACTTACCAGTGTCGAATGTTAATCATAATACAGTGGTGTTCTTATTTGGGATGCTTTCTGTACCGGTTTATTAAATTGCTTTCTAAATAATGTATGGACTTGGCTTGTCAGAAGAAAGCGTGATTTGAATGTGTTAATATTTAGTAGTAACTTAAGAAAACGAAACATTTTACACGCTTATTTAGATAATGAAGTATTTTTCATATTAGCATTAAATATTAATTTAACCTTTTATTTGTTGGAATTGTGAATTGAAACATGTCAAGAATACCACGATCGATTCATGAAAGAATAATAATATAAGAATAATGGTATCGATAGAGAAGTCGACAAGCAGCTTACAATAATAATATGGCCCCGCGCACATAAATCTATCTGGTAAAAACAATTAACATCTTGTTTTATAATCAATTAATAAATAAACAACTACTATTGATTGAGGTTCTTTTAAAAGGTTGAAGTAGAGTCCCTCACATGAATGGGCTGTAACTGATTTATTCAGGGTAAGTCGACGAAATAGCATGTTCAATATGCGTTGTAATATTTTTCTTACGTCCAAGAACATTTCAGTTCATCATTTTGATACTTAAACTTAGTTAGTAAGTAAAGTTAGTTTAATGACGATATTAAACTAACTTTACTTACTAACTAAGTTACTTTTTTGAATGCCATATTATTTCAATTATTTTAGTTTATTTTATTTTTTTAGATTTTTTTTCATGTATTGCGAATCGCTACCTTTAGCTATCATGTATTTAAAATATATTATTATGTTGTTTGCAAATTATGGAAAATGCTGTATTGTACATTTCATTAACTAGATATTAAGTGCAATTGTTTATATTTCCTAAAATATAAAAAATATATAAAAAAATATCTTTACACAAAGGGCTATAGGATAGGGGTTACGCTGCATATACCGCGGTCTGACTATTGATGGGTGACCATTCTTCAAGAGTCCTCCACGCATCCCAGACCACCGTTTAAGCCCACATTCCCGGTTGTAATACGAATACCTATGGCAAAAGTTAATGATGGTTAGAAACCTGAAACGCCGACAACCAGTTTACACTTAGGATATCAGTAGGTATTACCCAGTCATCAGATTGCAGAGAGTTGGTGGCACTGACTTCGAATAAAATATTGATATTTAACCGTAACTACTCGTAGGTAGAGCCTGAAATTGTTTGGAAAAGGCTCCAAAGAGGACGCATTATCTCTAAAATAAGCCTTATATATACAATATGCTATTAGTATATTGTCTAGTCTCTGCTATTACTGTAAATATACTCTTATAATAATTAATTTTAACTAATTAGTCTAATGTAAAACTATTCTGATTGGCAGTGTTTAAAATTAATTAGCAAGTACTACCTTAGTCAGAAAAACGCGTATCATAATAATTAATGTAGTTCTTCACACTGCTATAAAATTGTATCCATATAATTAGGATAACCCAACTAAGTACCACTAGCAATGTAAAAAATATTGTACACTAAGGAAGGTTATGTTTTAGTAACCATTCGTTTTTTCTTAATTAACTTTTATTTGTCAAAGTGTAAATTAGTGAACAAGATAGACGCAACAAATGAGAACATTATACCCCAAAATTCGTTTAGTAAAATATACATGTGTTTACGTAATACCGATATTTTTTATTTGTAAATTAATTTTTAATTACATGCGTAATACACATAATGGTATGCGTAAAAGGAGAGTTATTTGTTACAGATCACTAGATGCTTAAAGTGTCTAGGACGTGCTCAGATTGGGGATTCTGTCCGTTACCCCAGTTACCCCAGAGAAGACAGTAGGGCAGCGGTCACGTGCTAGTGTGAGCAGTAGCTTGAGACAGACCACTTAAAGTCTCCTTAGGGATGTGCCTTTTTGGCGTTGCACAGGGGCTACCAGACTTGGTCTCTAAAAAGGGCATAGGATCTCCATTCATATGCTTATGGTGACCACCAGGGTGGTGTTAGCGAGGTAAAAATCCCAAACTCCATAGTTTCTTCAAAGATCGGGAGCCTATTAAAGGTTTCCACATCGTAAACAAAAAAAAACATTATAGTATACCAGCTGACCCAGCAAACGTTGTTTTACCACATTTTAATAGTTAGTGGTAGAAGAGTAAAAATTTTGTAAAATAAGTATTTTTTAATGCCAAATCATAAAAAAATGTAACGTCAAAAAATTTAAAAAGTCTGATGAGGGACATCCTTATCACTTAGGGGTGCAAAAAATAGCCTACGACCGATTCTCAGACCTACCAAATATACATACAAAATTTCATAATAATCCGTCTAGCCGTTTCGGAGTTCAGCGACAAACACCGTGACACGAGATTTTTATAATAAGATTTAGCTCTACTATAAGCACCTACTTGTATATCTAAAAAGTATTACATTGATTATTCCGTTGTCGTTGGTTTCTTTCTGCTACGTCAAGATGATGTTACGAGTATCATCAATAGATATCACCGTTACAGTGTAACAGTTATTAGTAAACTAAGGCTGCAAAACCTGTACCTCTGTGGGGCATCTCAGTTTCAGTGTCATCGTCGACGCCATTCGAAATTGTTCCTTATTCATAAACTATTATAATTCAAAATCTTATAAAATTTTGTATCGAAATTTATATGTAATAACTAGCTGACCCAGCAAACGTTGTTTTGCCACATTATAGGGGTTGGTGGACTACCCCTAACTTTTAGGGGGATGAAAAATAGATGTTGGCTGATTCTCATAGATACCGGATAAGCACAAAAAATTTCATCAAAATCGGTCAAGCCGTTTCGGAGGAGTATGGCAACGAAAACTGTGACACGAGAATTTTATATATTAGACTAGCTGACCCAGCAAACGTTGTTTTGCCAAATTATAGGGGTTGCTGGACTACCCCTAACTTTTAGGGGGATGAAAAATAGATGTTGGCCGATTCTCATAGATACCGGATAAGCACAAAAAATTTCATCAAAATCGGTCAAGCCGTTTCGGAGGAGTATGGCAACGAAAACAGTGACACGAGAATTTTATATATTAGATAAAATTAGTTTTTAGAAATATATCAGAGGTTTTTTAGAGATGAACTTAAACTGTAGGTACTGTATGTTAACAACATTACACGGATACTTTATGACTTTCTACACATTTCCGTGGTTTTATTAAGGTTTTAATCAGTTTTATTATCTTATATTGGACACACTTGTAGAGTGTGACAATCATCGTTCACAGACACTACAGTAATATAACTTATTTCTATATTTTATAAACCAGGGAACTAAAACACCAATGAGACATTAATGAAATCTTGAGCAAGACCTCATTAACGTCTCTAGACATACTGTTCATTGTCGCGAAACTGTGTTTAAGCTTTAAGGAAATTACCAAGACACTAGTTTCAAAATTAAAGCTAGTTTCAAAATGAGGCAATCTTTTGTCAATTTATCAAAACAATAAACGGGTCTGCTCAGGTCTACATCAAACGAGATCATTTTGAAACTCGTCGGTCCTAGTTTCGCTCCCACTCGCGCCAGTTTACGAGTCATTGTGTCCACTCTCCCTCTCGTTTTGGTAGTCGGCCAGCCTCGCCCAAATATGCACGCTGCCTAATACCGGCTATATGTTGACTATTAAGTAACGCTGGTACTCTAAATTAGTCGCTATTTAAAACTACAAAAACACTCGCAATGAGCGGCGAATTCTGTTGATGTTAAAATATTTTCATTTATTTTATTTTGAGCCTTTTAAGTAAATCATATGCATGTGGTGTATATAATAAAAAAGTTTTGTGCTAAGTTTATGCACCAGGGTCTCGGAGTATTTGATTATACTGGGGCGGTGCATAGCCGTGATAAGTAAATCCAGTCGATTTATTGAAATCTATCAGCAAATAAAACTAAAACAACCCGTGCCTTGATTGCATTTCCTAGTATTAATAAAAGCGAAAAGTTCTTTTACATAAATATGATTTTGTTACTCAAGTTGACATTATTACACTGATGACTGACGTCAGCTAGGTTTGTGTTTCGACACGTGTGTATGTAAAGAGAAAACATGCCTTGTTCCTGCACAATGTTTCAGCTTACTTGTTTTTTGCGACAGAAGGCTTTTAGCGCAATAATCGTGTCTGAATCACCCCACAGGTCGACCTTATGAGACCGGTTCGTACGTTTGACGAATCGGAATTATTACTACAACTAACTAATTTTATTATGAATATAGGTATCTATATGTAATAATAAGTATACATAGAAGTCGTACCTTATTTAATTATTACGTAATTTTCAAAACAGAGCTCTCCACACGTTAAGGATTTCCTTCAGTATCATAATTACGTTTACAAACAAATTTTCACATACACCAGATAATACTCAAATAAGTATTAAGTTCAAGTTGAATAATTGATATTGGAAATCAACAGGAAGTAGAATACGACTCTAAACTTGTTTTTGTAAAATCAAATTAATTATGGATACGCTTCTATTATTAAACTTGCTATAAGTTTAATCTTATTTTATTTGGTAAGCCTAGTGTCAATCGACTACCATAAATTAAGCAAACGTGATTAGCTATCCAATGAATAATAAACTTACTTCGAGGACCACATGTGACTTGATTTGACACTATCAATTTATTAGAAAATTTTCACTTTAAACATTTCTAAAATGAGATCTTATACCTTGTGAGAGTGAATAATGTATAGGATTGTCTGTATGCATGTATGTATTGGTCAGTGAGGTGAATGCCCTCAGAGTGCTGGATTCTGTGGCGGGCTGACGGAATGTGTTGCCAAACGCACTGATCGGAACTCGCCGAGAATGTACCGCTTTGGGCACAAGTAGGTAGCTCACACCGCGTCACATTCGACGATGCCGACACAACTTTTTTTTTATACGCGGAAATTGCAGCTTTTGGAGGCTAACCTCTTTCTACTTGCAATACTTCACAGTTCCTATTTCTTTACACAAATCCGTTTTTCAATAAGAATACTTTTATTCAATACAATTGAAGGCTTACTGCTTCTAATTTTCCCATAAAGTACTTACGATTAAAAAAAACTATTTTTAACACTTATTTTTGCTGGCATATCGAATAGAGCTTTTATTAAATAAATGTACATTACATAATGTATGTTTGATTGTTTCATTCTTGATGATTATATTTTTTATTACAAGTTTGTGTCTAGTAATTTTTCTACCTTGGTCTTTTTTAGTAGGCGCACACCAAACTACCTGAATTGAGAATCATGTATGGAACAGGCATCAAAACTCAAGAGCAATTAATTTATAATAGATATAATTATGCCGAGTCATTCGTGCTTAAAATTAATACTGGACGCGGTAAAATTTATGTTGTCTCGCCGTATTAGATAGCGGTATCCGTTTGTATCAAAATCTTACCAGCCTCTGGTAAGATTTTGATACAAACGGATACATTTATGGTCAGGTATGCTCAGGTATGTGCAAGTCTCAGAACTGAAAGAAGTCATCGACAAGCTTTCTAAAGCTTTTGAATATAAGTACTTAGGTAGCGGAGTGTTGTAGTATGAAGTTATGAACCGAGTCAATACAACAATTTCTTCAGGTTCATAAATCGAAAATATTACTATGAATATCTATTTGTTACGTTTTCTCATCTAAACGGCTGCACCTAATTCGGTTTGGTTAATTTTGGTATAAGTAGATATAGATATGTCATTCTGGAGGGTCTCCAGAATGACATATGTCTCAGACAACGCAAGTAATTCTGAACCTGAACTTATGATTTCAATAAGGCTTGGGAATGAGGACTTAAGTTATGTCTGGCACAAATAATCTAAATCTCGGTTTTTTTTTAGTTATTTACAGCTGAAGATAACAAGAGGTGGACACGCTTAAGAACTTTGTATTCGTAACAATATTTTGTTTTCTTAACCGTGTGCGAACAGACTGCGATTATGTATACGCGAAATCTATTGTTCAGAAATCTTGACGTGTCGATATTGTAATTTGTTGTAACATGGACGTCTCAAGTATACCTACATTTAATTGTTTTATGGATTTTCTTTAAATTATTCGTAGTTCCTATGACTACACAGCCAATTAAATACAAAAATTAAAAAAAATGATATCGTTGTAAGTACAGATAATTTGACACAATAGGTAATTAAGTTATGTACGACACATTGTTTTTTATTTTCTACATTTTTTAGTTCTATTACGTTCGGTCCCCGCCGCACACAGAAGTAAGGCAGTCACAGAAGTCAGGGTAAGTTTGATGTCTTAATGTATTAAAAATAATACCTAGATAAGAATTGAACGTACCCTGGTAACGATCACCATGATGACGGCGGCATGTGGTCACCGGCCCGATCTGAAACAATCAATAAAATTTATAAATCACAAAAAAATACATTAATCATTGGAATTTAATCACTGACTAGAAGGTTTTATTATAAAATAGACCTAGTACGAATAATTTAGTATTAGTTAGTTATACATATATTTTCTTGAAATATATGTACCTATGGTGATTATGTAATATAGGTACACTATTTACGTAAAAAACCGTTGCGTAAAATCAAAATATGAACATTGATTTCGATTAAAATACCTATATTACTTAGTCTAGCGTCATTTACTGAAATTGTGAAAGGATTTCAATTATACTGTAGAGCTACAATTGACTGTAGTTCGCCTGAAGTTAGAGAAGGAAGGCGGACAGTGGACATTCTTCAATAGTAAATCTAATATCATGTTTAAACATCTTTTTAAAAATAAGTATGCATTACTTGAACGGCTGTTGCAATTTGCAGCAAATCACGCGCAATTACGTCACCAAGACGACCGATACCTCTTCAAGGAAATAGTCACAACTATTTATAGAATCCGTTTTTGTATCATACTAACTTATTAATAAAAACTTCGAAGTCGCAGAATACCTAATAATGCAGACGGATGTCAGAAGAAATAAAATTGAAAAAAAACCTACACAATCGTGTACAAAGGAACAAACAAATTGAAGTTTTCTTTTCTTAGCGGTGTTTCAGCTTTTTAAAGTAACACATCATTAAAAGAAATCATTTTTCTCTGAGTCAATGGATATAACGGCGTATCTTCCTGTTTATGTAAGTCTAAAGAAATGGGGGAAGTATTTTTTTATACCTAAACTACCTGAGGACAAGCATCGTGCATACGGAACTCGAAAAACTTTTGAGCTTTCTGGATACCAAGTTAATTATTACTGAATCTTAGTTAATCTAAAAATGTATACGTAATAACGTAACAAGTTATACGTATCACCTATATCTTTAATATTTTTTACAAATATTGTTGGATAATAAAAAATGATCGATAATTTTATATTCCTTAACCCCAACACCAACCAAAACAACTTCTTAGACCGTCAAAGTAGCCTTCCTTCCTTCTTTATTTGTATTTTATGTTTAATTTTATAATGTAATGTCCTGTGCGAGTCTAATAATACACATTTTTTCTTTTCCTCTTCTTTCTTTATTTTTTCTTTTATTTACTGTACATTCACAATGTATAAAAGATATATGCAACTATAGTAATAGTAAATAACATATAAGGTTTTCGTATTAAAGATATAATTAAAAAATAACCGGTGACTTTCGGTCTTTACGGTCAAGGGACAAAAACCAAGGTTTTCCTCTCATAAATTAAGTTTTATAGTTATCATTTTTTTATTGAAGCCTTGAATGTATTTGACCTTCGTACTGTCTGATAGAAAGTAAACACGGGGTGTGGAATAAAGGATCAGTTTCAACCCTAAACCATATTTCTTAACCTAGTGACAAAACACTATTTAAAACATTAGTAATATGATGTGTGACCCTTATAATATATTTTTATATATATAGGCACATTCAAGACTTGCCGTCTACTTCACATTTTTAACCTATATTCTTATCAGCAGTACATAACTCAAGAGGGTCGAATTGTTTTACGTAAACTCCCTCTATTGTTTAATGTTGACTATTGTGATTGTCTTATGTGAGAGTATTGTTCTTGCAAGTAGGTACGTACCTACTTACATTGACGGCATGCGGCCTATTGAGGCAAAGGCTGTTCACGACCGGTTTTAAGTGGGGTATACGCAGGCGTAGTCTTTAAATCAGTTCATAATGAGTTCAGAATATTGACACCGGAAGATTCGTAAGGGAGTGCCTTTGCATCTTCGTGTGCAATGACAATACCTACTATATTTTTTGGTTATGAATAATTTGTTTCCAAGTAATATTTTTTTTTCAAGTAGGACCTATGAAGTTAGGTCTGTAGGTGCCTTCATCTTTATGTATAAGTACAACCTACTTATAATGATCAGCGTATATAGACGCTCGCATATATAATATGATGTGTTTAGGAAATGAATAAAGCAGGAAAGAAGTAACCGAAATCACCATCTTTCTACATGCTATTATTTTCGTGCCCACCTATTATAATAATTTGATGATGCAATTTCATTTTTTAACCGACTTCAAAAAGGAGGAGGTTCTCAATTCGTCGGAATCATTTTTTTATGTATGTTCACGAATTACTTCAAAACGCCTGGACCGATTTGCAAAATTCTTTTTTTTGTTTAAAAGGGTATACTTCACAGATGGTCCTATTGTAACCACATCACGATCTGATGATGGGATCCCAGGGAAATCGAGGGCAACCCTCAAATTTTATAGGCAATTATCACGTTTTCAATATATTTACGTATTTGCGTCTGATAATCATCATTTGATGTTGATGAGCTGATGATGGAAGGTAGAACTCCTCAACAGTTAAGAGTTAATAGAAAATTCTTTCAGTTATAGGCATTTATTACATTTACATGTAATCTCCAAAGCTGTTCAAGTATTTGCATCTGAAAATCACCATCTCATGTAATCATCTGATGATGGAAGGTACAACTCCTCAACGGTTAGGAGTTGAAGGAAAAATCTTTCATAGTTATAAGTACATATGGATCGAAAGTTTTATTCTTTCAGGCTATTAGATTGACCTGATATGAGAATTTTAATATATCCAACACTAAAAAGAAACAAATAAATTAACTTTAAAAAAAAAGAAAAAACCAACGTCAAAAACTAAAAAGCAAAAAATAACTTCATACAGTTTTACCTTTTTTTAGTTTTAAAGGAATGAAGTCGGTGCCGATGATGTGGTGGTTTTAACCACCCCGCTCAAGGTCACTGTTACGTTTCAGTCAAACGTAATAGTAAGTGTACTTACTATTACGTTTGGCCTGGCACCGACTTCATACCTTTAAAACTAAAAAAAAGGTTAAAACTGTATGAAGTTATTTTTTGCTTTTTAGTTTTTGAAGTTGGTTTTTTCTTTTTTTTTAAAGTTATGTTCAGTAAGTAAGTATGATCGTCATTCCTCTCAAAATAATAATAGTGTATTTTAATTTTTTCCTCAACCACTTATCGCATAGATAGCATGTTGAATAGTAGAAAATCATAAAATCATCATCATATTAAGTATGATCTGATTGCTTTTAAAATCTGTAGGCATGAAACTTTTACCAAGACGAAGTTGGGGACGGAAATATTATGTTATTCAATAGTAAATATTACAATAAATTGTACCAACAGAAAGAACAGAAACAAATAAAAAAATTGCACGCATTATACGAACATTAACAAAAGCCTTTCCAAACCAGTGAGACAAAAAGTCATTTAGGTAAATGCACTCCATAACAAATCTATGAAACTGAAAACAGGATTCTTAAATTAACGGTTGTGAAAAGGAACAAAGCCTATTATTTAATTATACGTAACAACAGGGCTTTTGTTTGAGACCAGTGGAGTGTTGCATTGTAGTTGTGTAGCGTCCTGCAAATAAGTGGTGTAGAAAGAACAACGGAGCTAATAGGACTCGCAACATCTCGCAGATGATTTGCAATGGAACAACCGTTAGGGCTACCTCAATAAACAGATATATATTAATGAAATATAGCTGAAAATCGCACCATAACACATTTTCTCTCATTCTTCTTTAACACCAAACTCTACTAAGATCAAAATCTAAAAGAATCGGAGTATTATTCCGTAGCGCGCATGTTGGCTGAAAACCTCAATAAAGTTCTAAGTAATTTTACAGGTCACATATGTTTATGGCAAGATGTTTACAAAACCTGCTGGCCCTAATCGCAGGCAGGTGTGAAGTGGTGCATTGTTCTGTTGTTAACAGCGCGGCGTCTTGAGGTGCATTGAATTTTACGCCCTGCAATTGTAAATGCAATATTTTGTACTGAAAATAGATTGCTTGAGATATGGAAGTACGTGTAAGAGGGATATCGGTGATTCAAATTGGCTTAACTTTCGTACGTTCTCGTTTTTTTTTTCTCGGTCGTCTATGGTGCCCCCTATCGCCCCCTAGACGGGATGCCCTAAGCATTTGCTTAAATAGCTTATAGGTTAATCCAGGACTGGCGACCGGGGGGTGCGTGTCAGCTACCTCCGCGAGTGCTCCCCGGCTGCTGGTCCTTTCGGGATACTTGTATCCTGGGGGAACAGCAGCTGATGGGGCCGGTGCACCCTGGGTACGGGCAATAACTCTTCCCGGTTTTGGGGAGTCTTGTTGCTCGTGGCGAATGTCTGACGTGGCCCTTCTCAGGGCCAGGGGTGTTGCTCCCGTGCCTCTCTGACTTGGCAGAGGGTGTATCGGTGAGCAACACGGGGGGGAACCCAGCGAGGCCGCGAGGCTTAGCTGGGCAAAACGGCCCTTTTCAGGGCCACTGGGGAACGGCCCTTTTCAGGGCCACGGGGGGGAAACGGCCCTTTTCAGGGCCACGGGGGGGTGGGGTGACTCCATGAGGCCGCGAGGCCGATTGGAGTCAACAACGGCCCTTTTCAGGGCCAGGGGGGGAGGGGTGGCTTCATGAGGCCGCGAGGCCGATTGGAGCCTACAACGGCCCTTTTTAGGGCCAGGGATGTTCGCCGAGTGGCCGCGAGGCCTAATCGGCAGAACGCTGGCGGGCCCGGTGTGTACTCACCCTACCTCCGGGCAGGCGGCGGGAGTCTATCTCCCCTGCCACCGTCGTCCAAATCGGGAGGTATTTCTGTTCCACGCTGAGTGTCGTGGAACATGTCTCGCGGCTCAGCGAGAGGTACCTCCCGTCGGTCTTGGCTTCACCGCCCGGACCGTCCAATCTCAAGCGGCGGCGCACCGCGAGGAGATGAGTGGCTGGAGGATGTCCAGTCCCTAGTGCGTCCCCCGTCAGAGTACCGGCCGACCCTCTGACGGGTTACGTTTGGCTTACCCGGGTACAGGGGGCACTGCCCGGGCGGACTGCTTTTCCCCCATACTCGTGGGACTAAGTATGGAGAAAAATAAACCAAAACCAAAAAGTAGGAAGGCTGAAGAGGAGGAGGAGCTGGATTCCTTATCCGATTCCGGATCGGAATCCAGTGGCTTAGCGCTGCTCCAGGAGAGCAAAGAACTGGAGCAGAAGCTGCTGAGGATAGCAGGGGTGCGCAAGCGATTGCGCTCCCAAGAGACGAGTTGCTCGGGGTCGGAGTTATCGGCCTTGAGCGACGATGAGGCGCCAGCCCCCAAAGTTGGTACCTCTAGGAGAGGCAGGGGCCGTCCTCCCACAACGGGAGACTACGTAGGCCTGGCCAAGGCGAAAGCCGATTTGATGGCCGTCCGAAGAGAGGAGCTCCGGCTCCAATCTGAGGAGGACATCAACGCCTTGGTCAAGACGGCCCAAACCAAGTCGGTGGAGGTGACCGCCCGTTCTGCGTCGGGCGAGGTCGACGATCGCACGGCAGCCGCTCTGAGGGAGCAGATAGCTGCCGGCATTGGGATCGTCGACTATGTCGCGAGGAAGTCCGGCAACTTGAAGGGCACTTTCACAAAGGCCCTCAAGCAAGCCACGGACTTAATCGCCAAGGGGTCAGATGGTCTGAGGACGCTTTCGGCCTCTGAGGACTCGGCCCTTTTAGAAGGGATGGTGAGCAAGCTGCAGGCGGACAACACTCGCCTGCAAGCCGACAACAACCGGCTACAAGCCGAGATGGAGGCGTTAAAGCTCGAGGTGGCGCGCATTGGCCGCCAGGCCCAACCGGCCACGGAAGCGGCTCCGCCTGCAGAGACGGAGTTGCTCCGCCTCGTAAGGACGGAGATGGCTGGCCTGACGGCCAGATTTTCGGCCCTGGAGGGCAAAGTCTTGCGCCCTCCCCTGGCTGGCGACCGCAAGGCCGCCGAGCAGGCACCGGCGGCGAGTTACGCCGCCAAGGCGGCTACGTCACGCGCTTCGGCTCCGACTCAGGGGCCCAAGTCGACCAAGCCGCCGAAGACGGCACCACCCAAAGGTGCGTCTGCCAAGGCTGCGCCGCCCCCGGTGGCCCCAGCCAAGGCCACGTCACACAAGGTGGCCTCTGCGGAGAGCCAGCCTGGCTCGACCCCCGCGGCTGCGACGTCAAAATCGCAGCCAAAGGGAAAAGGTAAGGGGAAGGGGAAGAAGAATCCCCAGGCCCAGGACGCAGCCGCCTCCACGCAGGGCGTCCGGTCTGTCAACGAACCCAGGGAGGGAGAGTGGCAGACCGTGACCAACAAGCGGAAGGCGACCAAGAAGGCGGCGAAAAAGAGGAGCCGGCAGCGCAAACGAGCCGCCAGGCTCCAAGTGCCCCGCTCCACTGCGGTGGTGATTGCCCTTCAGCCTGGTGCTGAGGCGAAGGGCATCTCGTACGCCTCGGTCCTCCTAGAGGCCAAGAGGCGCATCAATTTGGCGGAGATAGGGATCTCCTCGCTTGGATTCAAGCTCTCAGTCACGGGGGCTCGAATCTTGGAGGTCCCTGGGGCCGAGTCCGGCGACAAAGCCGACGCTCTGGCCTCTAGGATGAGGGAGTTGGTTGACGCGAACGACGTCAGGATCTCCAGGCCGACCAAGTGCGCAGAACTGCGCGTGTCGAACCTGGACGATACCGTGACGTCTGGGGAGGTGGCCGCTGTGGCCGCACGCGTCGGCGGATGTTCCGTCGACGCCATCAAAATCGGGGACGTCAAACTAGGACCGTCAGGACAGGGATCGGTCTGGCTTCGCTGCCCGGTGGCAGCGGCCCAAGCCATCGTTGGCGCCGGCCGCCTCTTAGTGGGGTGGTCTTCCGCAAAGGTGGCACTGCTTGAGCCTCGGCCCTT
This sequence comes from Craniophora ligustri, assembly GCA_905163465.1. Classification (NCBI taxonomy): domain Eukaryota; kingdom Metazoa; phylum Arthropoda; class Insecta; order Lepidoptera; family Noctuidae; genus Craniophora; species Craniophora ligustri. The sequence goes on from LR990956.1 coordinate 4,133,178, forward strand.
GCAGTGCTTCCGATGCTTGTACGGCGGGCACGTCCAGCACACGTGCTCGTCCGAGGTGGACCGCAGCGGGCAGTGCTACCGTTGTAGCCAGCCGGGTCACAGGGCCAATCAGTGCTCTGCTGACCTGCACTGCTCGCTCTGCGAAGCGGAGGGCAAGCCAGCCGACCACCGCGTTGGCACCAAGGCCTGCGTGGCCTTCCAAAAGAGGAAGAAGGGTAGGGCCACAGGGAGTGGCCCGCGACGTACCCAGTCCTCGGCCACACAGGCCATGGACACGACGACATCTGCCCCGTCATCCTAAGGGCAGATGTACGGCCACGGGCGGCGGGCTTGGGAAAGCCTGACCGCCCCGCACTTGGCCGGAGTAGGCGGCGCGGTGGGTCTTGCCGCGCCCCACTCAGTGGATAGGACGGAGTGGAGGGTCACTGAGGACCCTCCCACTAGGGCCTGGGGACCGCAAGGGCGGTCCGCCACCGCCGGGGTCGCGGAAGAATGCTAACGCGTACCCGTAACCCCGGCACTATGGTGGTGAGGCGGAAAGACCCCGTGTGGGTTTAGTCGGTAGTCACCCCTTTTGGGTGGAGTCCGACACACCCCCGTCGTCTTCCCGGGCGACGGGAAGTGCGTAAATGCATTCCCACACGGAAAACAAAAAAAAAAAAAAAAAGGACTGGCGACCGGTCGATATGGAAGATGTCACATTTTAATATCCCTATTATAAGGAGAGCTGTGGTAGCCTAGTGGTGTGACCAGTGGACTGATATGTCAAAGGTCGCGAGTTCGAACCCAAGGCACGCACCACTGACCTTTCGGAAGTTATGTGCGTATTTATCACAAGCTCAAACGGTGAAGGAAAAACATCGTGAGGAAACCTGCATGCTTGAAAGATTTGTCTCGATGGCATGTGAAGTCTGCCAACCCGCGGTAGGCTAGCGTGGTGGACTATAACCTTATACATCTCAAATGAGAGGAGACCCGTGCCCAGCAGTGGGATGTCAACGGGTTGATGATGATGATGATGATGATGATTATAAGAAGTAAAGATGCTTATGACACCCAAATGATACCAATTACACAAATGAATACGTAAATACGTCAACAGAATATCTGTATGTAAGTATTTTGCAGCTGCAACGGCAATTTGACATAAAAATAAATAACTTTAAGGGCATAAAATTATTCGGTTTCCTCAAGCTTTAGCACATTAGGTACCTATTTAAACAGGAGCATTAAGAAGGTTCTTAATGCTTATTAAACAGGCGTTTATTATCAGCGTCATGTCATTAAGCACGAGTACATTTAATCATTAAGTAGCATAAGATTTCATCCGTAAGTCTAGACACTATTGTGTCTAGAAAACGAATCGTTAACTACAGACGCTTATGAATAAAAACAATAAGTATTAGCTAACGTGTTGACTGGTGATTTATATCCAATTTCCTGATACAGTGAATTCGATTTCTCCATGTTGAAATTAGGAACTGCAACCTCTTTGCTAGGAATTTATTGTAAAATATTCGCATAGACAAACGTGTGCAACATTACAATAGTTTTAAATGGACCAATATCAATGCGTTTTGGGAAACGTTGCGTATTTAATAAGTTTCTCCGGAAGTTTCTCCGTTTTCTCCTGATATTATGGACCGTTTTTCTAATGACTAAAGTAGAAGCTACCGAAGAAGTAACCAATAGTTTTTTTTAAACCGCGATGACAGCAAACAAGGTTAGGTACGACCCGTCTGATGGTAAGTTACATATCCTTTGCGCGTTACCGACCCTTTAAAAACCTTCTCAGTCCTTTGCTGTCCAGAACCCCATACTGTACCATAATAAGAATAATGCCGGGATTAAGTGTTTCTTTCAAATAAATCGAGTGCTAAAGAACATACATAAGTACAAATCAAACAAGCGACACACAACACTATTTCGATAGTGAACCCGCCTCATGCTTCTTAACAGTACTTTAAAAGCTGTAAGATGACATTATAATACGCGGATCGTGCTCCACTCCGGCGCAGCTTATTATGGTGCGTGCGCGCATGTCCCAGCGTAATAGTACGATCACTGAAAAGATAGGTGAAAAAGGTCCACCCATTACTACATATTACAAAACCAGGTCCTCCACCGCGTCTGTCTGTTCGCGATAAACTTAAAAACGACTGCACCGATTTTCATGCTGTATTCACCAATGGATAGAGTGGTTGTCAAGGAAGGTTTCCACACAGGTGTAGCCGCGGGCATCAGCTGGTATATTATAAAAAAAAAATATAAATTACTGTTAATATAATATGTTTTGCCAATTCAATAACTCCACAATATTTATTCCAGACTTAGTAGTAGACGTGATTTGAGAAGAATTTAAACTTGAGAATATCATGAATTTCTTCCTTTCCTACGGATCAGATCTAATTATTTGACTGCCTAAATACAAGGATAGGTACACTTTTTGACACACTAGTTGTTGACCACTGTTTTTGTTTTTAGCAAATGCGACGGTATTCCATTCTTCGTAGATCGTCGTCTAGGTTAGCTCTTCTTCGCATTCCCTCGATTTTTTTTTTAAATGTGCTCTCAAAGAAATTGCCAGAAATTGCAAACCATTACCATCTGCTGGTCAATATTAAATGGTAAGTAGGATTTCTGTTAGTAATTATTGAGTGGCATCAGCGCAAGCGCACGTGTAAGTGAGCAGCGGAACTAAACGGCGGATGTCCTTTATCTGTCGGCCGTTCATCTCGCGGGACAATACCGCTACGGGTGACTCTAAGCTTTTACTATTGATGTCATGGCATTTAAGTTATTAGAAAGCATTTAGGCATTTCTTCCATGCTAACATTCGCATTTTAAATATTACTTATGTCTGGACTTTCAAAGAGAGATTCTCTGAGTTTGATAAGTGTTTGATTTTAGCTAAAAACTTTGTTTGACTACTCATATCATAACAGCTGTAGATTTGTGTAGATACCTACATGATATCCGTGCATGCCTCTGCCTAGCCTTTTAGTAACAGAGGCGTGATAGTACATTAATTATTTTACATATTTAAATAAAATACTGTATACCAGCTGGTTATCACAACAAACATACTCACACGTACATTACAGGTAGCTGTCAAACACAAATCACATAACATCACATCAAATCCGAGAATCACTGCGCACATTTACTTTACACTTCTGTAAACTAGAATCCAGTTAGTGTGGAGATTTCCGAGAAATCATAGTAAAGTACTCGGGTACCATATTTGTCACCTGAGCGAGACAACCCGCTATGTAACGGCGACCGGCCGATCTTAGATCGCAACTGCTAAGCGCCCACTTTTTACCTATTTGTCGGCAAAAGGATTTACGCTTTGCACGGAAGCTAAAGTAAAGGGACAAAACTTCGCCAAGACTGTTAAAGGAATCTCAACTGTACTCAGTCGAATGAAAGTCCGAATTTATCCTCCGCCTTTCCGACGAAAAATATAGGAATTAACAAACAAACTACGCACTACTCAAGGCACTGTTGTTCGCTGGACCATTCAATGACTGAATATCTTTAACTCGTTTACGGTAAGCCGCCCGGTATCAGTAGATAGCGTTTGATTGCCAATACACTGTGTTTGAAGATTCAAGTGTTCTACTGATAAACATGGAAAAACGAGGCTTGAATGTAGGTGGAATACCTGTTAACGCAAACCTATTGTATTTACATATTTATTGCTGCTGACAGAACATGGCACCTACATCGTTTAAGGATTAAGTAGAAGCGGTTCAATTCACATATTATTGAATGGAATAATTATATAATATTGAATAGAATAATTATAATCTTAGTTACTTATATGGAATAATTTCTCTAATAAACAGATACTGCTGTGAACGGCGGGCGTTTCAGGGGGTTGTCTTTTTTAACGACGCGGACGGCAACGTTCTAAAAAAGCCAATTAAATTTTGGACTACTTTCAATGAATGATATTTTGAGTTTAAGTTAACGTAAAATAATTAAAGTTTGCATAAGGATCACTATAGTAATGAGCTAATTACTACAATAGTTTGAAATATTATGTTCAGAATTAACATAAATAGTATAAATAATGTATTCGTGACGAAGGTGCCGTGCGTGTGCGCATTACATCCTTTACGTCCGTCCGTTGCAATCAAGTCATTGACATTATAAATTACTTAATGATTCAAAGCAACGGGGATATTCAACACATTTTATCGAAGATCAATAATCAAATTTATTTATATACGTATTTTTTGTTCAACCTAGCACTTTTATCATTTCCTTAGTGACGAGCTCTTGAAAAATGCCAGAGGTATCTTAAGTTGCAGACATTTTGGTCTGAAATAGCCTAGTGAAGAAAACACTGACGGCTTTGAGTAGATCTATGTCCCTGCCGACAGCAACAGCGTGCATTTTTAAATATCTACATATACAATAAGCTTGGTAAACCACTAAAAATCTTAGAGACACTACTTTTTTTCACAGCAGACTTGTATATTATGTTAAAAGAGTATCTAGTTACTTTTTATTTTTCTTAACTGTACAAACAGTTTGTCGTCGCGCGTATCAAGTGGCAATGACTTGCATTGGATAATCTCGAATATATAATATTATTACGAGAAATGTAATAAAGTGTGTACGATCCGGTATTAGTAGTATCAGATTAGATTAGGGCAATCTTGGATTAGGTGTCAATATTATTTTAAAATGACATAATTGTGAGATCATTAACCGATTTAGGTGGAATTAAAATACCTACTAATATTAAAACTGAGCTATGATAGTATGTTATGTTATAAGATTGTCCGAAGGTTTTGGCGAAGAACTAGTCCTAGTTCGCCGGTACCATGTAACCTATGGTGCTGACACAAACTCCAATCTGATACTGAGTTTTTTTTTAAGTAACTACCGCATGGACTACATCATGGCATTCATCAAAAATGGCGTGAAAATGTTTGTATAGCAATGCCTCTGTTGTTGCTTGAAAACATCCATTGGGTAATGTTAACTGTTTACCATAAAGCTTGTATGCCATCTCCATGACAAAAATAGAGCTACTTACAAGAATACCTTGCTCAACCTGAAAAGCGAATCCAGAATTTCACAGAAGCAGCAGGTTTATTGCTTGTGGTCTATTGCTTGTAAGCAATAGACCTATGAGGTTATTTTACGTCCGTTCGTGCCATTATACGTTTTCTTAATAGCTAAGAACGGTTAATACTTAAGTCAACGCATGCCGAAGATGTTGAGTATGCGTTGCGTTATGGTTCAGTGCGGGTCGACTGGGTTGCGGCGAAATGCGCCTGCGACGATCTACGACTGTGTGTACGCAACATCATTCTGTCTCTCTGTTGCAAGTGTTACTTGCTATAACAAGAGTTTGGACGTTGATTTTACATCGTCAGTGTTTATTAACAAATGGTCTTATATATAACTTTGATGAAAAGTTCCTCTTCAGTTTATTTCAAAAGTACACATACAAGAATATGTTAAATACTAGACACATTGAACGCATAATGAAACTACTACCTGTATGTTTATGGTTAATGGTTAATAGACAAATAGTCTTAAATTAAATTACAAGTACCTAGTTCATTTACATTGGTTGCTCTAACGTCACAATCTGAAACTTAACTATTAACTCAAAGGCATAATCGATTATATCCAAATGAAGAGTCACTTTCCTACTTTATCAAATTCACAACATATTTAACGTTACATATTGTATTTGGGCATTGATCTCCCATTCAGATTACACAAAGGTCATATACCCGTTTTGATTACCCATTTGTGAATATACGTAAAGCGTATTGTGATAGGCAAGTATCTGCGTGTGCGCATGATAGGTACCTACTTATTTACATCTGTGGGCACCTGCCGGTCTCGGGTGAGCGGAGCCGCCGTTGTGTACGAGTAGACTACCATGCAACACTACACTACGCGTACCTACCCACCGAACTATACGTCAAAAACATTTGCTACTAAAATATAAAAAATATATTATATAAAAATTGGCTTTGGAGCGACGACTTGCGGAAGGCAGCTTTTTTATACACCGTGAAATTGTAGTCGTTGTGGAACCGAAAGGTAGGAAACTTATGATAATTAGTAGAACAAAAAAAAGTCTTAGATTAACTCTACTGTTTATAATAAAAAAGTTGGCAAGTGAAAAGAATATTTTCACTTGATCGAGTTTGCTAGTAGTAGTGCACCAATATTTCATTCAAAATCGGCCGCAGTCGCTAGCTCGCTACTCTGAAGCCGCCTCGTGAGGGCGGCGCGGGCGGCGGGTTCAATGACCCGAACGCCCGCCAGTCAGCTGGTACTACACGGATAGCGGCTGTCCGAGCGAATAAGTAAAGTACTAATAAGTACTTACGCGTTATTTAAAAGTAGTAGGTCAGTACTTTATTGATGTCATTTTATTATTGAAATAAATTGTATTTAGCAATACGATGCAGATGGCGACGAAATTTATGGTAAGTATTACTTTACACCTATCTACGTATTACCACCAATTAAATAAAAGGGATTAAAAATTAAGTAGGTACCTAGGTTAAGTAGGTACATAGCTTTAAAAAAACCGTTTTTTTGTAACTTTGCCCCAAGCAAAGATTTAACACACACACACAGACCTAGAACAATTACCTGCAGATCATACATTTTTTTTCCGAGCAAGGATCGAACTCGCGACGCCTTGCGCAGCAGTCACTCGTACAGCCGCTGCGCCAATCATTGCGGCAACATTTTCACGGAATAAATTGTACTCCAATTTCTCCTTCATACATTCCACGAGCTTAGGACCGCCAGAAATACTTTACTTGAACATAGTTTTAGGTATTTACTGTATCAATATTAAAAACAGATAGCTGAAACAGTCAAGAGACTGGGTAGGTATTACAGGCGTATTTAAAAAATTGGAGCTTTTTACAAAATAATCAACTTTACATACAAGTTACCTGCTAAAAGTTTATTTACGACGACGAAGTGGAGTCCGCCGCGTTCAATACACAAACGTGCCCTTTTTATACTATTGTCTTTTAGCTTTCTTAACATGTCTCTGTCACTTTTCATTCTATCAAAGGCGTCCACTATCGCACTGCGTAACTCGTCACGATTTTCATGTTCACGGGTATAAACAAGTCTTTTGATTTCCGACAACAAGAAAAAGTCCAAAGGCGTTCAGTCCGGGTCCTAGGCGGCCAAGCCACGGGACCGCCGCCGTGGCCTATCCACCTATCACCGAACTGAGTGTTTAGGTAGGCACGCACTACACTTGAATAATGAGCGGGGCAGCCATCATGCTGATAGTAAATCCCTGCTAAGTACGCTACAGGGATATCATCTAACAGCCAGCCCCGATATTATCGTTTATAACATGTCTAAAAACGAGCTGTTAGATAGCGTTCAATGAAAATAGTCACTATTAATTGGTCGTTATAATAACTGCCTACACATTAGCACTAAACTGAACTTGGTGATGGTCTTCCCGTATTAAGTATGGATTCACGAGAGTCCATTAATGTGCACAGTACAGCTGAACAATTGCTAAGTACTTCGCGTTCGTATATTCGTACTGACGACACATTTTCGCGTGACAACGTAAATCTTACCGCGCGCGAGTTGCAGTAGAACTAGCGCCCGGCCCACACGCCGCCGGCGGCGACACTGCGGCGCCGCCGCCGCTCAGCGTGGTAGGTATAAAATAGGTAGTGCGTCCGAGTGGATTGTCGGCAAATGTGTAGGTAAGTTAGCGGCAGCGCGCGGGCGGCTTTTATGTCTTTGTCGGCATGCTTTACTGCTTAGTTGTGTTAGTTGTGTACCTATGTGTGAGTAACATTGAATGATATCGATCGTAGTAATCGTAGTAAGTTAAATTTAGTGGCGTTACCATGTATCCTGGTTTCGTTCTAGTTTTTTGTATGTCTGTCACATTTTTTATAAAAAAAAATATCTTTATTTCATTTAAATTTCACATAAATGGATTCCATTATTGATATAGAGTCCAAAATTTTCGTCCCAGCAATAGTTATAATTTCACAGTGTATATTTAGGCTTTAGCTATATTTATACTAAATTGTTTGTGTCAAGAACGTAAAATGTACCTTACTATTACTAGTCTACTGCTGAATGTATTTTGCTGTTGGTATACTTATTATAAATAAATAAATACTTAAATAGACTAAGCACGTAAAACTGGACCCAAGTTTAAATTCGAATCAGTACCAATTGCAGATGTCAAATCGAGGGAATACAGCAGAATTTTAAAACAGTAATGCTCTGGTTAGTAGGTTCGGGACTTAGATCACTTATGATCCTTGTAAGCTTCACTAGGTAGTGAAACCCAAATGTCATGTAAGTTACATAATATTGATTGACAATTCTGATAACATCAGATATTATCAACGATTGATTGTCTCTTAGTTCGATAGCTTCGTCTCGTAAACTTGTTCTATTCTGACGCCTTAACAAATAAAGTCACAGGAAAAATTGCCCTATAGAAACATTTACGAGAACAGCTTAGTAAAACCAACTGCGATTTAGCCATTGAGTGCAAAGTGAGATTAATTGATGACAGTGATGTCCTTCTTCAGCTTAGATATAATAACATAACCGTCTATTGTTTAGATAATTGATTTAATGTCCATAGCATATCAACTATCGTTACAGGACTTTATCTTTATTATTATTATATCTCAATCAGTTACTATTCAGAAACCAGTAGATAAAGAGCCGTCCCAGTTACCTATATAAATAAACACGGAAAGAACACGCAAAACCTAGTTACAAGTTTCGCCAACGCAGAAACTATCAATTTCTAATACTTAATGATTGCATTGCGTAGTTGCGTATACGTCGCAAAAGTGTCGTTATTATGTAAACACAGAGATGTTTGCGCATTCAGTCGGGAGGCGCATTCACACGCGACTGGCCACCGCTTCCTGTCGCCGCCTGTGCCTCTAGGAAATGTGCCCATTCATGCGTGCGCTTGCGACCGTCCATCGACCAATCGGTACTAACCCCTAGTACGCTATGTCGTAATTAGGCTAAGGTTCAGCTGTTTGTTTTCATACTACAGAGACTTAAGTTTTAGGAATAAAATACATGTCATTGACAATTACTAGTCATTAATAGGCATATTCAGTTATCAGACACAGCAATACCTTTCTCGAGGTCTGATTCTGTGATCCATCAAACTGGCCCATCGATCTTGAGCTTGGCTGATAGTTATTTTACAAGAACCTACACAATAACTAGTCCTACTTGATATTTAATCTGTGACAAGTCATGACAAGTGTCACGCCTTTTTAAATTTGAAAACGATATTAGGTTGTATCATACATTAAACATTATATAATAGGTACTCGCCCACCTCACGTTACTACGATAATTAACGATAAGCATTTTATCACGAATTTTGTAACTTCCTGATTTTTCGAAATTCATTGTAATATTTCATGTTCATGTTACCGAACAACGATTTGAAATTTGATTTCCCGTAACATAAAAATCTAGTTTTATGAAATGTTAAGCTATAAAAACAATATTGCGATATTTTAAAATAACCATGCCACTTCCGTTATGTTCTAAAGAACAGTGAAATACATATTTCTGTTTATCAGAATTGTCGAGTTAAATATAATCTGTAGATCTTCCTCTACGCGTACCTGTTGTAAAACATAATTATAGAACCAACTCTCCCATTTACTCAAGATGATAACCTATATTTCCAACATATATAAATATGTATTATCATTGCTGATAAAACGAAAGCCTTCATAATGATTGCAGGCACTTAATTATGAATAAGTAGAACAAGCCAACGTGTGTGTTATTTGCACGAATCACATTTATCAAGATAACTGCATACTTATGACAGGTCCAAAATATTTCTTCATATTTATATTTCGTCTAATTTATTTTTTATTTTCTACAAATAAGGTTACATAAAGAGCACAAATAGAATACACGAGAAAACACGAAACGTAAATCATTACTTAATATTGTAACAAGATGAAGTGTTTTTTGTAAGGTTTTCTACAAAATCCTGTAGGAATGTAGAAAATGAATCCTACATAAAGCGACACAGTTTACATCTGTAGTCATTCTAATTTTATTCATTTATTTATGTCTGCGAACAGTCGCGTGCTGTTTATGTTCATGATTTACCATTTATTGTCCACATCGATCACCTTCCATCATCAACATTCGTTTCATTCTTAGCCGTCTAGGAATTTAACGGTACAATCCATAAAGGTTAGTTTCCTTTAAAATATCAAGCCTTAATCTCATTTTAATATTGCTGGGTATGATAAACATTTAAACAGGCTTTATAATTATTGACCCACAATTTTACTGTTGAGCAGACTTCTGCAGTAGCATTACCCCTTGAGAATTCGTTTTTAATCTTGTATTGCATCGGCTATTTATTGTATAATAGGTCCTTTTACTTATGGAATTTGGTAACAATTAGTCGAATGTCATCTTCTTATAGGTACATAATATAATACGTTACGTAAACTATAAATTACGTGTCTATCTTTTTCTGTGTGTAAAACATAAATACTTATTAGTTGTTATTAATAATTACTTAATTAAATAGGTACAGTGATTGATATATTCTTGCGATATGGGTACTTATATTCTTATTATTTTAATATAATGGAACATAAACATCGAGAATAGCATATAAAAGAGAAAAGCGGAAGCAATCCAAATAATAATTATTTATTTTGATATTTTAACCACAGTCTTTGTCGTAATAACATAACCATAATACGTTATATCTTAATTTTATAATCTTAATTTATCAGTTGTAATCCTGAACGTTTTTCAAAACTCAATGGCAGATAGAAACTTAATCTTGAGCTGTTTAAATAAATATTTCTTTAGATTGATTGAATAAAAAAATAATTGTTACGACATATTACGCTTTCTATTTATCTATAAAAGTTAACAACATTGGTTGTGTACTTTTAATGTGATCCGTGCAGAATAAAAATAAATATATGACAAAAATTCTAAAATTATCAGATTTATGTATTTAACACTTTACCACACTGGCAATGACTATTATTGGAAATATTTTCGAATACGTTCCTACTTACAAATGCATATCGATTCCAAACATACATTTTAGAATGCGACCCGTATCTCCAAAAACAGAACCCGCATGTCGATCCGATAAGCGACCGAAATTCGCTTTTAGCGGCGCACGCGCATAGGAAAGTGGTTGATATGCGATGCGACACATCACACAGTGCCCGCGCAGCGCCGCGTCGGTGTTTGTATGCGCCGCACACCATCTGACCCACATTCTTACGTGGTCGCGTTCAAAAGAATCTCAACATAATTGGATTTTTTCTCAACAAGTTCACCGACTTTACAACCGGAACCGCGGGAGACAGGCTTTGTTCTAAATGCAAGACTTGTTTACAAATGAGCCATTACTTAATCCTTATTTTTTCCACTTGTTCTCACTTTCATTTGGACGCAGGCCAAAGAAGTTGAATAATTTTATGATATTATTCTTGGTCTCTTACAAAAGTATCCCATTCATTCATATATATACTACATAATTATCTGTATATATTCGCAATGCATATATGGGCTATACAGGTATGATCGCATAGAACAGTGAGGCATGAAAATATTTCAAAGGAATATTCTCAGCACGTAACTCGCGCACAACGATGGCAATTTACTATCGACAAAGATGCATAGTCAGAACTCACTACACTGTATCCTCACGTCAGGCGTCAGCGTCACAGCGAACATTTCTTATCGCCTCGTAAAGTAAAGAGAATGGTTTGTGTCAACAACAGCGCAACGTGACTTTGTGGAGACTCGTCTCTGACGTGTCATAGCAACTAGCCAGGTAGTACCTCCCTGCCTCCCGCAACATTCGTCATACCACACAAAGGGGTAAACTACTACACTTTAAATAAGGGTCTAGTTATGCTGGTGGATCATAAACAGACGAGGCAAGCTAATTAGCGCTTAAGAATGTCACCACACAAGCTCACTACCTGCAGAATGTTCGTGATTCTCTCATAAAAGGAGCATTTTGTGACAAATATCTAGCAAGACTAATAATTTCACATGACTGTGAAGCAAAAACGACGTCGCTGGAAACTGGTTCTTATAAGTATTGGAAAGTAAACCTACATCAGCACGTCATCCCTCCTCATATGGATATAATCCATGGCTATTATTATTTATGTGTCGTGGAATCCCCTGTGGACAGAGTGATTAAGGTTATTATATCTTACAAACCATTTTTTTATCCTGTACAGAAACAGACGTAACTTTTCGACGTTAAGTATGTAGGTAATAAATAGCTTAATAGGAATTTACATCGCAATTTATATTTTACTGCCTTTAGGCGTTCTGCGCTTTAACAGTCAATCGCCGATTTTATTTATTTTTCTTTCACGTTCGATACAAAATATCAAATCAGATCCGTTGTTTTCATTAGAATACATTTTAAATGGTTTTATTTCCAGTTGAACAGGTGTGCATTTTGTATGACATGAGAATTACCTAAGCTTATCGATCATAGCATTAGACGAGTTATTGAGCAGCCACAGTTTTACGGCTTCCTTGATGTACACTAGCAAGAATTAAATTAAAATTACACAGGTTATGGTAAAGACTTGAAATTATATGCTAACGTTAGTAATATTGTTAACAATGTCTAAGATGTGTGAATCTATGTAAAAAGGTAATCAATTAGTAGCAAATTACTGGATTTCTTTGACTGACGCGAATAGTAGACATTGGAATAAAACTATATTTTACGGAATTAATCGCGACATATTAATATTATTTAGTGCGAGTCTCAAGTTCGTATAGTATATACTGATTCTCGTATAAACTTTTGCTTTAGTTTGATACTCAATACAGATATGCAGACATTATACTCGAAGTCTCGAACAACAAAGGGCTAACCCAAAAAACGAAAGCAAAGGGGACAATTTCACTAGTAGGCACTCCACAGGACAAAAATACAGATAGAATTAAAAAATACAACTTCAGACCCAAGTCACGTCGAGACAGTGCTTACAAAACAAATCGTCCGGCCAATGATGTTCCAGTGAAAGTTGACACAATATAAACAAAAACTATTTCACGATGCCACTCGCGTTGCAGTCCGTCGGATTGTTGATTTTGAACCGACATTCCTACAGGTACGGCTACTGCTTTCCGTGACAATGGGAAGCTACCCAATGTCTATAGGCTTTATAATGATTATAGAATTTAGATCGACTTAAAAAAAACTAACGGTAGAACAATGTATCTACTGGTATACACCAATGTATACCAATAAAATGGAAATTAAATTATATATTATTTCAAAAAGCCTTAAAAGTAGGTACCTACCAACACCGAGATCTTTCGTATCAAATATTTACGGGACAGTTGCATTGCAAATCAAATGATTCCATGTAAATCTTCAGCACAATATGAATATCAATCAAACTTGCCGCCTGCTGGGGCTCCATTCATCTGTCCAGAGCTCATAAGCTTTGATATTTATCTAAGCAGTTCCTATTATATATTTTAAGAATAACTAGCGGCTTTTATCTTGAGCAATATCTTATTCAGTGGCGGAAATTATAAAGGGTTTAATTTAAAACTGGGATGCCATTTATAGAAACTTCCATAAACGAGTTTAATTTTCCATAAGAAGATACACGCGGTATGTTTTTTTTTAAATGAATACCTTCCAAGTGCATAAACTGAGGAAAAAGGTTAAGTTAACAGATAGATGTTAACTTAAACTTTTTCCTCAGTTCAAGTTTGTCATCAACTTCTATAAATTGAAGACCCACTTGAAATATAATTGGCTATAAATCTGCTTTATCTTTTTTTTAAATAAATAGGTCTAGGTTATGTCATAACTGTTAAAGACAATCTTATACGAATTGATTTCTTGGCTCACTTCTCTAATATCTATGTAAGTAAATTAAGTGTTTATACAAACTTTAATAAAAAAACAATTGATTACATCTATAACCACAGGTATTAAATAAATAAAAACAGTTTCTGTTGGTTTATCGAAACGTCCAGAAAAAAAAACAATTCCATTATTACGTTCAGTTACCAAGTTCAGTGTCGGTCACGGGCTTGGCGTTCTAACCGAAATGCGAAGTTCAACCAAGTCGATGTATACGCGCCAGTTATAATTAAATACACCACACAACTTGTGCAAACTTCAACTTTATTACATACCTCGAAAGGCTGATTATCGTATAAACTAAAATGAGGTAACAAAAGAAAATAATCGTTGTCCGTTTTTCAATGCGATCGTGATAGGTTTCAACATAAAATTTATTTTTGCAATTTTTAATTTTTACTTGTCATTCTTTAAGTGTACCCTGTATCAATTTAACAAATTGCTAAAGTAATATAAATTTTATTTGTACGTAGTAAAGGTCAATTTTATATATTATATTGTTTGCAAAGGGTAAGCGAACCAATGTGTAAATAAATATGATTGGTTTTTTCAATGAAACAGAAATTTTAAGTGTTTGCTTGCTCATGCAGAATGGCTAAATAAAAAACTCCTAAATCAGGCGGCTCTTAACAATTATTTATTTTCCAGCATGTCACCTAAAGATCTTCCTTCGGAGGCAGAAATAAGGATTTCTCCATAAACTATGACAGGTTTGACAAACATGGACAATTATTAATAATATATCTGTTCATAATGAACTATGTACTTGTAATTGTACATAAATGTACCCGACCCACTGCCAGCTTAGCTTAAGTAGGTACTAAACCTGTAAGCTAAGTATATTGGAACTTTAGTTTAACTATGAAATTATCTCGTAGAAAACCATCAAATTTGTAAACATTAGGTACAGTTAGATAGATGTTAGTTATAATGACTATTACCATTTCTCTATGATAATTCTTTGCCATTTTGATGACCGTTATGTCCAACTATACCATTAAGTTATAAAAATATGAGTGATTAAAAATAAAAAAGATATTCATTTTTAAAAAGAGAAAAATTTACAATAACTACAGCACGTTCATAATTTTTTTTTTCATCTAACCAATCATTTCGTCGAAAACAATTTACATTAAAATGAACGGTTATATATAATAAGTAATTCGATAAAGCGATTACGCAAGTTTACATTGTTATATATTATTAGTGCTATTATTTAAAAATGTATTATTTATTACGATTACGTCAAACAATCGTTGATGTCTTTCATACGCGACGTAGTAACAAACAAGGAGTTGGTAAATACGTAAACTTTGAACTTCGGTTATTCATGGTTTGAAGAGTTTAACAAAGGAAGATTAAAATTTCTGTCTAATCTATAGGTTTCCAACTGCCTAATAACACGTTTTTGGGAAGGCTTATCTTCCTAGAAAGTGGACTATATGGGGATTGGTTTGATAATGTAAGTTATGTAGGATTTGACGTAGCAACTGAAACTTTTCTTACTTTTACTCTACCGGTAGAGTGGAATAGATGGATGGAACTCGATAAAACATTCATGATGACCACTACAGAAGAGCCTTCCAGATTCACTCGAGCAATCGTAGCGATCGAGCAACACTGTAAATCAATCAACTTCATTTCTACAAACATATTAATAAAAACAATTGCTACGGATTATTCAAACTAATTACTCTAGTAACCGCAGTCACATGTCGATTGATACTTCGAAACCGTACGTGGGCGCCAATAAGAAACTAAATTATATAAACATACCTACAAACTGCATTGCATATTCATATACCATATCGCCAAATTGGTTGGAAACAAATAACCCAATACTTTCGTGCGGCTTATAATTAATACTACATATTTGTACCTAAGGAGTTACTTTTGTTTGGTGAACATGTCTGAAGAAAATTAATCAAAGTGCTAATTAGCGGATATTTCATCATAAATATAATGTATGCTTTCCTTCCTCAAGGAGTCACTATGACTGACGAATACTCAAACTCAAATGTCTATCTCGTAATAATTTCACACGTCAGGAAATGCAGCCAAAACGTTAAAGTTAAAGTTATGTAAGTATGTGTAAAAAAGAATAAAACGTTGTTTTGACTGCAGAAGAGGTAATATTGGACCATAATTACATTTGCTGTGTACTTTTGATTACCGACAGTGAAGCGCGTTTGCTTGCCGCAAATATTTTTTATTAGAATACGTAAGAACGGCGACCATCAGGTCGTCGTCATTTCCTATTCTAGTCACTGGCGCAGTGGCTGGGCGATCAGATTAGGCGTTGCAGAATAGATCCCCGGCACGGAGCAAATATTTTTACTATCTACATGTAATTTTTGGTTATGAAAATTTGTGTTTGTAAACGCGCCCAAGACAGGAGAAAATCCTAGTGTGGTGTTGGAAGATTAATTATCTACGTATAAATAGTTCTCTTATTTCAACATCATCGGCCTATATTCGTCCACTGCTGGACGTAAACTTAGGCTGCTCTAGTGCACGCCACAGAACTCGTTCTTCGGTTCTTCTCCGTTGGCTATTTCAACAAATTGGTGCACTACATGTGACTAGCGGATATTTCTACAAACAAAACTTGTCAAGTGTCTAACAAATCATGTGCAAGCACCAATATAAATACTACTTTCACGACACACACATTAACACTTACTTGCTAACATCGGGTAATCAAATAGGTACGACAAAATCGTGACGGGAGTTATAAAACATGTTATAGAATGCAATACTACCGTATTTCAGGTTAAATGGATATTTTATTAGAACCTTAGACCCAAGTTCCAAAAACAATATAAATTCTACAAAGAAACATAAATCCGCAAATTCTGTAATTATCATTACGCGAATCACGCTTAATAAATAGAACCATCCAAAAATCAAAAAAATGTCTGTCTGTTAAATCTTCCCGCTTAAACCTCTGAACCGATTTAGATGAAATTGGATATGGAGATGTTTTGAGATCCGGGTAAGGACATACATATGAGCATTTTTATCCCGGATATCATCCGCTAAAAAAGGTGTATGAAACTTTCATAATTTAACTTTTCGTAAGAAATTAATTAGTAGATTAGGTAAAAGTTAATCGTAGTACGTATTAGATATTCAGTAAACAAGATTACATACGTCATATTACCGTCGATGTATAAACAACTGAATGATGTCCGTAGATGTGTTGTTTAGTCTTGATGTCATTTTATATAAACAAAATTAGGTACTATCACATCATACGTGAGAATACGTTACTTAAACAAGGTTGTGTCCGGTTTTGGGTAGTTCTGGAGAGTTGATGCAGTTACTCTAATAATAGAAACTTTACCTAAAAGGTACAAGGTTCCTAGCACCTTTAATAGTTGTAACACGCTTAACACATAGGTGACATAACTAATCTATTTAAGTAAACCACTCAGTTGAGTTAAGTAAGTTTTGTAGAAGGTCATAAGTGCCTAAAAGAGAAATCGGAAATATGTAGTAGCTACGGTTCTTTCATACAGGATATTATGTCATTATCAAATATAAAAATATAATTGCCTCCTTGATCTAGTGATGCAGTTACGCAGTCAGTCAGTTCAGCAGTCCCACTTACGACTGCTAGGTCGTAGCAGTCCCATTTACGACCTTTGGTCTTCGGTTTGATTCGGTCGAGCGAATTGTTATTGGGTTTTGCTATAAAATTCTCAGCAGCAGTTCGGAGTTTAGATTCGAGCCCGATTATTACATGGGACCTAAAAAATACCGGGGAAATGTAGGTGTACAGTACCTGTGCCTAACCAATTAGGGACAACAGGTGTGGTATGATAAATATAATTAGCAATCAGCAGAATCTTTACCTGCGCCCCTAAGACGACACTCCCTGCATTGATTTATCGTTAGTTTTGCTAGCGTCCTCCTCCACTGATAACGGTAATACCTAATTACTTAGTCTTAGTTGCTTCGACGTTTTCATTTTATCTAATGCTGGAAACTGCATAAGTTAGTTGCATTATCAACTCAAACACTGTTGAGAATTAGTCATTCACTTGTTTTATTTTGTTTCATTCACTTATCCCGTTTACGGCTCTATTGTCGCCATGCCGTCTTAGTCTGACAATCAGCACGTACCTATTAGAGATCAATATTGTTTACAACTTTCTATGGGAACTTTATGTGCCATTGTTAGTCGTTTAGGAGAGCGTTTATCGATAAAACGTCGTATAAAAAGCACAAAAGCGCTATACGCGACAAGTTTCATTTTCATCCTATTTGAGGGTAGGAAATGAAAAACATAGCTGTGGCCAATACAAAATTTGTAATAATGGACTACTGACATAAAGCCGGTTATGATATGGTTACTGTAATTGGTGCAAAACCGTGGTAATAACTAAATAAATAAATAAATGGTTGGTACCCACGTCGAAGAGGATCGTTCCAGGAATTATGACCACAGAAATTGAAAGGTTTGAAACGAACGATACAGTTTGTATTTCTTTTTACTTTAACATAGTTAACGATTGCGCCAAGGTTGTGAAATTCAAAAGACGTTGACAAATACTCTCGGCTCGACATGAATGTGTCTCAAACGCATAAAACGTCAATTACCCGCTATTAACGTGACTCATAATTTCAGCATCCATTATAATCCAATAGGATTCACGTGCAGTCTAATCGATTAAACAGCAGAAATAAATGTATCTACATATTTACTCATCCTACTTTCTTTTACAACGGTAAAACTTATTTCAATGTATACCAACTAACGATACAAAACTAACAAGTTTCTTTAAATAAAACGTATTAAATATGATATGGTTAGTATCCGCAACAAGAACTCATCCGATACAGGTGTCATAATTCACGTGTAAACACCGCTACGGGCTACGTGGAAGAAATCCAGTGAGTTCTCGCGTTCGAATGTGGAACAATGCGCGTGCGACTGTACCCGATTAAATTAATCAACATTCATCAAATTAAATCACAGGTGGAATACATCTGTACATCATCACCTGACGACTCGTAAACACTCAGGTCATATTGTCACGTTTGACGAAATTTACCGTTAAGATCCGCTGCTGGGTGGTGCTCCGTCAAAAGTCGGAACTGGTCCTCGTCATATCACAGACACAAGCACTTGTTGTTAAAACTATCACTGCAATTCGATCACTTCACCAGATCACCGATGATCCCCGTACATTTCGTCGGTCGCGGTTCGTGTGTTGTAAGCGAGGGCCGCGTCGTGCGCATAGGACCAGCAAATGCGACGGACCGTGAATCTTAACCTACCTGTTGCGCTTGCGTGTCGCCCGACGGCGGCCCACCGACCGGCTCCCTGCTATACCGACATGCACCGCCGCCATGTTTTATACAACCTCCTTTCAAAACTGCAACCTCACCCCATCCACATACCTCTTTATAAATGCCTCGAAGTCTTCACTTATATCATGAATATGTTATGAAAATTTCCTTTTCTGCTGTAAATACTTGTAACTTGCTATAAAGATAGGCGTAAAAGCCTTAATCTGCTTTACCGACCCACATGACCGCCATCTAGATAAATTACGTTACACCACTGGCACTCTTAGGCAGACATTAAACTACGCTCAAGTCATCGAGTTCGAATTTAGTTAAACACAAGTTAAGAATTTCATTTAATAGTTTTTAATAATTGGATTACGTAAACTTCAGATATAAGCGCTTCAGTGCCTGGCTGGTTGTTTACGCAATATATTATTATAGTTCAGATCTCAGTTCAGACTTTGATCTCAGGCTTAGCTAGTTTGAAGTTATGAACATAGATGGAGCCACATAACAAAGCTTTCAATTAACTTAATTAGGTACTGAAGAAGATGTTTGTTTGTGAAGCAACTGACAACAGCTGTTGATAGACATGACCAAGTCTTAACCACTAGGCCTATTAACTTGATATACCATTACATGTTCCACATACCTGCAGCATTGTAGATACCGCTATAGATTTAGGAACATTATGACGAGATCCGGGAAAACTAAACCGATCTAGAACATCACACAACAACTATGTCTACTTCATTATGCTACTTCACACATGTACTACTTCATCATCATTCATTGTTTATGAATTGGATTTATTGAGATCGGGTGTACTAGTGGTTATCTACCAATTTAGTCAAACGCCAAAATCCAGTATAAAAAGGAGTCTCCTTCATTTTATAGTATCATATTACATCAGTCTAGAAAATAAAAGATATAAATATATTCTGAATGGCCCTAAAGATTAGCCTAATGGTATTTAATAATCACCAAATTACTATAATAAACATTTAAACAAACTTTCATCTCCGTTTCCATGATTACATAACGAAACACATTTTACATAATACAATATTTGCTTAGGCTTATAAAGTTATTCAATTTATAAATCTTAACGCTTAATAAAAATAATAAAATTATCAATTCCAAATCCGTTAAAACGGCATAATTGAATAGGAGGCTACACATTCACGTCTTTTCTGCCGTCCACAGGTATAGTATGACAGTTTAAAGAATGAACATAGTAGAATTTTGGGGGCTGTCTTTATTGTCGACGTTCAAAAAGAGCCAATTTTTGGCCTACTTTGAATAAATGATATTTTGAGTTTGACTTTGAGAATATTAATACTGAAATTCAGTATTCAATCCAGTTTCCAATCGTTTCCTACATTGCTAAAATTTTAATTTGGACAATTTTAGAACATTCGCATAAAAAAAATGCATTGTATACAAAAGTCGTTACTACTAACTTACCCGATAATTTTATCCAACAAATTATATTCCTTTTTGTAACCGACGAAAAAAACGGTGGAGGTTCTCATGTATGGTAAACTTAAGTAGTTATTCTATGAAATACTGTGATTTTTTTCATTATTCTTAATATACCTATACTACTACTTACTTAATATATATACTAATACTTACCTCTGATAATTGAACCATAATTGGCCCATTAAACAAAGTGTTACGTCGAAAGATGTGTCCAAATTGAAACGAATGTCGAACAAATACTACGTCATTTGTTTACAAAAGTCTCGTCGTGTGATCTGAATTGTGCTAATTACTGCGTCACACGTAGGGATCTCCGTCACGGTTGGGGAATCTATCTACGGTAAGAAAATGGAAAATGGCGTGCGATAGGTAAGTACGTAGTCTATGTAAAGTATTTGGAACGCAAAAATTAAAATGAGAGAACACGACTAGTTGGTCCATAAGATTTGTAAAGAGCCAACTCAGTTTATTAAAAGATTTGATAGTTATCGTTTTCAATGGAATAACCAAGTTTACGAAGTTTTGGTGAACACCGCAATAATCTCCTATAGGATCCGTATAAGTGACTCTCTCTCTCTCTCTCTCTCTCCTTTTTTCTTGTCTCTCTCCTACCTCGCTCTATCTCTCGGTCTTACCTCTCTCTCTCTTAAAATTCATTCAGAATAGCGCTAGATATCTTAAAGGAATAGTGACGTACCTTGGAAGTAATTAGTATAAACCGTACATTTTCATGAGATGTTGTTAAAATAAAAGTTTTGTTGTTACGTTAAATAGTATGTATAAAAAAAATATTACGTAACAATATTTATAACACAACGGTGTTTTTTCCTCCATAATTCTACTTAGCTATGGCTACATAATAACGAGATTACAGCAATCTTCTTCCCAATATTTGAATGTCATGCATAAAGAAACAAAACATTGTGTAAGTAAAAAAAAAAACAAAAAACACACTGAAAAGGAGGTAAATACATTAATAAAGTCGCAACAACTCCATAGAAAGAAAAGATGTCTTACTTATAAGGATTCGACACCAAGTTTTTTGGCGCAGACCCCAAAAAAATTCGCGTATCAAGTTGCGTCATAAATATAAGTAAGAGGCAGACCGCCCGGCGACCGTATGTGTTGTGACTAAACTGGTATAACTATAATATATGTAAGTATGTATATGAAATATGTACATAAAACGACTAAACTCGAATAAATGATGCGCATTAAAATAAGAACATCTCCATAAACGTTCTCTGAATCAATATGAAATACAATGCGTACCTACACATCTTTGCGATAAACACGAGTAAACAAAAGTATTTAATTACCTCCAAAAATGCTCCTAGATATCCCCAATAGGTGAAAATTCTGAAATGTCAAAAGAGAAAAATTACAAAACCCCAACCACAGGTTCGTAAATTTGACTTGAACTATTATATTGATAACGAAGATTAATCTACTAACTACTTACTATAAATAATTGGGATGTGGTTAACCTGAAAATTACTAAATTTAAAATATCTTATGGACATGTTGTAATTGACAAGCTCCAGAACATTATGGATCATTAGCAGACTTTCCATAAACATATTGAGTCAACTTTAATTTCATATTGTAAGTATTTACCATAATTTTTTTTTTCTCTAAGTAACTAGGTAAGTACGATATAGGTATGCCTTTCCAACTTACACAATTTCATTGCATGCATTCGTTGAATCCAGTACTCAGTAGGGACCTATTCAATCGCTTCACGTAGCATTCACCACCTCCTCCAGGCTTATAAATCGTAAGCCTCTAAGTTTTAATTTCCTGATATAAAACAGAAGTACTTAGCAAGGTGCGAGGTCTGGTTTGTATGAGATTTACATTATCAGTTACAAATTTACAGGCTTTACAATAAACATAGATGTACCTATTATTTCTCTTAGCGGAATGTAGAGACGAGCTATTGTAGTAAAAAACTGTTGAGAGAAATTCCTTCAAGCAGGGCCCTTTCACGAACTTTTTCTAGGCCTGGGTAAGCAATTGTCTACCTGCAGTTACAGTCCTTTGATTTTCAAGCGACACAGTAATGTAATGTCCTGAATTATCGTTTTCGTCGGCTAGACTTCAAAAGGAAAGATCCATTCTACCGACTGACTTTTTCATCCTAGTTAAAAGATACACCCCATTCGTTACCTGTCACGATGTAATAGACTGCCAATGACTACCGTCCATTAAACTTTTTATAATTTTACGGCCCGGTCGCCATGCAGTCGTTTCGGTCTTCCGTTAAATCATGAGGTGTACTTTGATTCTTTAACTGACTTCCAAAAGGAGGAGGTTATCAAATCGACTGTATTTTTTTTATTTTTCTATGTTTGTTTGTTACCTCATAACTTTCGACTTAGTGAATCGATTTCACACCTTTAAAACTAAAGAAGAAAAGAAGTTAAATCTGTATTAAGTATTTTTGTATTTTTTACTTTTTAGTTTTTTTTAAATGCAGTTTCTTACGAGTTAAATAAATTTTTATAATAATACAACATTTTCGAACGAACCCCACCAAAAAAAACAAATAAGTTTTGCCCATTTTCCTTCCATTTTCGAATGGACCGCTTCTAAAGAATATCTTATTTTTTATTGTTCCATAGTACCATTTTCTATCCTATAGGCATGAAATGCACGAAGCTGGCTTGGCTGCACCACGGAATTTAATTGTTTTAGCTACTTAAACCAGAGCTCCTTTCCTGATACATTTGGCGAATATTAACCGCAACCATTCAATTTAGTAGTGCGCCAGATCATAATCTAGTTTGTCTTCAGGAATCGTTAATTATTCACGTTCAAGGCAATTATTAATAATCCTACAAGCTCTCGCAAGTACTTATATTATACGAAGCTATTAATAAAGTTCAAGTTCACGTGCAAATAAATAGGTAACCGACAAAGATTCATTCATGATTGTAATTGCGACTGGTCTGCAATGAGTTGTTATTGAGTTGCTTTAAATTAATTGTTACAATAAATATTCATGGGTGTCGTAACTTACTCTGCATCGCCAATGACACATTTATTATAGACATATTGTAGTCCATAGTATGGATATATCGCTATAAAATTGCACGGATTGTTAGTTTATAATAAATCTAGACCGATTGTAAACTCCCGAAAAAGTGTGAACGCATTAATATTTCATAGTTTATAACCCCTCCATGTCCAGCCGGCTTACTATCGACGAAAGTGCACGTATACACCAATCGTTGCCTTGGTTCGCAATCTTACTAATTTTCTGAGACATTGTAGCACGCTAAATTGTGAACCGTCCAATAATATTCAAAGTCGTCCAATAAAAATCACGGCTACACGACATAACGAATAGGTACGGATTGATATTAATCTATGGAATGTTTAATGCGTTATTTCGCACGAACCTTTCAAATTTTTGACAGTTTATAATTTATCGAGATGTATTATAATAAGCGACTCTTAAAATTTTACGATCACAGAATATGTTTTAGTTTTCTGATTAACCAGATAAAATACTTTTTGGTTTAGGTACTACAACACAGGCAGACATAACACAAACTATTTTGATAAGTATCAGGTAAGTTCCATGGTAAAAGTAGTGCTTCGTACTGATTGAAAATCGCACTTGCCTATACTCTTGCTCATTTTGTCATGGACATTGACACCATGACTCCGCCAGGATAAGCACAAAACCAAACACTGCTGAATTATAATTAGTTACTTATACTAGGTACGATATTCTACGTCTTAACGTTAATCATTATTTCAACTGATAATGAAAAAAACAAGAACCAAACGTCTCAATTATTGAAATAACTTTAAGTTAAGTAACTCATAAGTTTCAAGTCACCAAATACAAAAGTCAAGCATTGTCAACCAAATTACCCTATAGTTTATGCACTATATAATAATCCTAATCGTCTATCTAAAAGGTCTCGAAGGACTATTTTTTCTCAACCAAGCCGGAGCAAAAATTGTAGCAGAGATACTAAGAGAAAATTTGAAAGGCACAAAACAGGACGTAACAAACAACTTAAAAATACTTACTATCAATGTAGAATAACCTATACATCTTTACATATGTAAACATCGACCATTAATTATAATTGTTAATTGTCGGTATAGACATTAAAAAAACCGGTTAATTTTTTAATTCGGAGTAGGTATATCATAGTAATTCTATCTTTGTCCGCGATTTGAGGTCATGAGAATTAACTTTGAAATTATTGTAATGAAAACGGAACCTTTTAAACACAGTCATTTAAATAATATAACATTATATACACGTATATATAATGCGCATCGTTTTGCGTTGATGTTGTTTTATCGTCAATAGATTACCTTCACTAAGTATCTCTTCTCATGCAAACTGGCTTGTGACTTGCATATCAAAGTAACGGAAACTAAGCTGTACTGTTTAGAAACGCAGATACAAAAATTTACCAACTAGGAAACATCTAACGGGGAAAGATGTTTAGCTTACTAATCATGCTTTTTGTGTAAAGCAAAATAAACCTTATGAGGATATATTGCGCATATCTATAATTATATACCTACCTAGATATATGTACTCGATTTATTTAACATATTGATTTTCTAAACAATCACATGTCTTCTTTTTTATGTCACGTGTTTATGACCAAGTTATCAATCTAATCATACTAGCTACATAATATGATTCATCATCATCACCGACCTTGTTAACGTCCCACTACTGGTCACGGGTCTCCCCTCATTTAAGCAGGGTATGATTAATCACTGCACTTAAACTTAATGTAAATGTATCTACATATACACATAAAAGAGGTACCTCTCACACATGTAAAGCTTACAAATTTGGTTATGGCTATGGATATTTTAGGCATACTAAAAAGACAGATGTCTTTTACGTACTAAGTCCTTTATGGACTAAAGTGACATCTACTATTATAGGATTTGTGGGAGCCACATAGACTTCAAATCCACCTCAGTTTCGTGAAATTGCTATGAGGTTAGGAATGAAAGATCAGACAACAATGACCGCCTACCGTTGTCACTCCTGTTTGATATATTATGTAGATATACAATCAGAACAAAAATAGTTTCATTCTAAATAGACCAATGCTACTAATTAATACATTTATCAACTTATAAACTTTTACACTTTAAAATTAATAAATACTTAACATAAAACGAATTGGATTTATGTTTTCTAACATTAATATAACTCACCCATTAACAAGAAGGACATATTTAGTCGATTTAAAAATGAATTAGAAGTATAGATTATTTTATTTAAGAACATCTTAGACAGATGTTGGTTGGTTATGTCACAAAACATGTAAAAAAACTGTCATGCATATTTATGCAATCGTAATAATCGAAGAGTTTTATTGTATTAGTTTGTATTAGGCTGAGGCCACACAATAGTGTCAAGAGCATGCATCGTGCGATAACGTAGTATTTTATATTTGTACTCGTTACCTACATAGGTGGTTACCTTTATTAGACCTAGTACCTGCTTAGGTACTAGGACTAATAAAGTGACGTCGCGTGACTTAATCCATATGAATCATTAAATTATTTATTATATTGATAAACTAAAATGAGTATAGTCAGAATGTAAAAATAAACATGTAAGTATTAGGCTCGCCCCCTATTACATTGGACCTAAAACATATCGTCGAAATGTGGGTGTAATCACTACACATCTTCTTACATAACCCTTCGGGGAGGACAGGCATAAAATAACATAACATAACATCAGGCAAGTATGTTATTAAAAAATTTTTTTTTTTTGGAAAGATCAGTTTCACCTACCTAAGAGTCTGTTAATGTGTTTATCATTCTTAAATCTACAGCCTTCATCTCATCATATACTTAAATAAATTCTTACCATATAATAATATGATGACGGCAGCCTCGCCTTTCCCTGATTTTCCTCTTTATCCATCAACCTATTGTGTGTTATGAACTACTTATTACATAAGCAACCATACATTTTGGGTAACGTAATCTTTATGCAATCAAATTTCATTACCTTCTTTGATGCACGATGGGAATTCCGCTTCTTAGAATTTCTACTTTGTGACCGATAAAAAGTGGAGGTTCTCAAGTCGACGTGTACCTATATGTTTTTTATGTACGACCACGGATTACTCTTTCCAGTGTAGTCATTCAGCGTCTTTACGATGTTCTTGTGACGACTTACATGACAGTCATCATGACACACGGTTTTATTGGCTTCATTGAACTGTTCCAAGTAAGACGTACTCAAAGGAATGCAAGTATTAAAGGTAACGTATTCTGCATACATGTTAAAAAAATAACCCAATAGGATACAGATAAATATGCGTCAATAATCTGAGCAATTATAGTAATAAGTAAATGACGTGTGTAAACTAAAAAACGGAATAGTGATTTATTGTTGAAAAGACAACAATCATGTTCTTCAACATATTAAAACTAGAATCTAGATTCCTAGTTGACTAATCTTCATATTGTATGTACTTAGTCTCAAATATTTAATTGCGTTTCAACCTTAATAAAAGCATACACTTACCTACTACAAGAGTAGAATCATATAAATAGTAATTAAGTATGTAAAAAAATAAACAGACGATCATTTCAAAAATTGCTTCATTCCTAACAAATTTAGTATAAAAAAAAATTCATGAAGATATAACAAATTGTCTTATGTTATAATTGGCTTGTATAATAATTTTCCACGTCATTCTTCAAAAAGGGTGCGTCATACAGTTATTTAAACGGCCTGCTTGAAAGGACAAATAGGTATTTTTTTACTTTTTCCGTTTCTACCCTTTAGGGTTCCGTACCCAAAGCGTAAAAACGGATCCCTATTAATAAGACTTCGCCGTCTGTCCGTCCATCCGTCCGACTGTCCATCCGTCTGTCCGTCCGTCTGTCTGTCACCAGGCCGTATCTCAAGAACCGCGATAGCTAGACAGTTGAAATTTTCACAGATTATTTATTCATGTTGCCGCTATAACAATAAATACTAAAAACAAAATAAAATAAATATTTAAGGGGGGCTCCCATATAAAAAACTTAATTTATTGCCAATTTTTTTATTTTTTTGACCTGTGAACTTGTTAACCGTCGATCATCTTGCACCCAGATGGGCAATGTGTGTTAATGTATATTGATAGTGTACTTTGTTTCATCTATGTACTAATTGCATAACTCAGTAAGCTTTTAAATTTTTATAGGTACACACGAATATAATA
The DNA here is from genome assembly GCA_905163465.1 of Craniophora ligustri. NCBI lineage: Eukaryota > Metazoa > Arthropoda > Insecta > Lepidoptera > Noctuidae > Craniophora > Craniophora ligustri. The sequence continues at coordinate 4,161,138 of LR990956.1, forward strand.
AAATCTGCCGTAGTGCTACACATTTTTAAGAATAAGATTTTTTTATTAATAAGAATTAGCTGTTATAATTTATCGAGGTTACTCGAGATGATTTATTGAGACCTAGATGTCATTTATTGAACTAACTGACTATTGAACAGCAATTGATTGGACACACCTATTGATCACATGTTACGTTTTGAGGTTGTAAAGTGAGAGGTATAGTGTAATAATAAAAATAAACTCACATTATAATATCCTGTTGAATTGTTTCACATTAAATTATTACCTACTACGGATTAAAAATAAATTTGTCATAGGTACATCTGATAGGTCGTGGGTAAAAGTAATGTTGTATCGAGCCGGATTCGGTTGTTCTAAATATCATAGCTGATACAATATGTAGATGTCAAGAACTCTAGTGATGTGTAAAGCGTAAAATATTTCCAGTATTTCCATAATGTCACGATTAGAAAAAATATGCTAATAACAAAATACCTAACCGAACATTGTAAATAAATGATAAATATTTAATAATTAACGTCAATGTGTTCAAGCCTTAAACAGCTAGCCGTCCAAATTTAAGTTCCGGCTAGCAGTGAGCTTCTAATTATATGTTAAAACGAGCAAAACATATTATCTATTGTGACTGTTCGTTCTAGTGCAATAGTTTCCCGCCAAAACTACCTATGCCATTTTTCCTTCGTTATTTTATTAATAGTGACGTCAATATATCCGGCTCCGTTGGAGTACAGAAGCACGAAGTGAGCTTTGGACTAAACAAACGACTTCAATAGTGAAACGTTCTACTTCATGTAATACCACACTAGATATACAACATAAAAATACAGACTATTGATCAAAACATAGTCGCGAATAATTACCACTTTACTTTTCAATAAATGCAGTCAATAATTGCATAGATTATGCTTGAGGAAATCTTATAAATGCAGTTTAATGTGAAGTTAACAGAAGCAGCACGTGATATAAATGAATATCAATGACAATAATTTATACATAGGTATACTAATGGCAACAATGTTAGGAAAATACTATGTAACAATGACACGATAAGCAATGATGAATGAGGAGCAAAAATGTTTTTTTAACTATTACAACATTATTTTATAGACTTAAATTTCAAACACACATCGTACCTATTTGTTGTGTGTTAAATGTCAATAACACTAGCGTTAGGTAGGTCACCTCTGCAAAAATCTTAGATAAAAAGCTTTTGCGAATCGCATCTGGATGTGATTCATATTCTATTCATACCTACTTACCTTCTCAATTAATGAATACTTTCAATCATCTTAGTCAAGAGTATAAAGGTGGATCTCAAGCTTAGATAATAATACGTCTCAAGTGGCACTGCAACACCCAGTGTTTGCTCCGTTTCAAATCCAATACTCCAGAATCAGATGTCTTCTTTAAGTCGTCGACCTGAAGAGCATCTATATTTGAACTTGTCTCGTCTTTTCCTATAATCTTAAGCATGATACACTATGGTCAACTACATAAATAGCTTGAACTACATAGCCTGTGCTTTTTATCGTTACTACATGCATAGGTATGCCTATTACACCTACCTTTGACAGAGCTTCTTTTGGATTATTCCAAGTGCAAATAAGTACATAACAGGTCCTTTTGAAACAACATGTCTTGTTAGAGTCTTTCTGGAATCAGAACATTTGTATGCTATTCCCAAAAATATAATTCAGTTACTTAATATACCTACTGATGTGTTTTAATATTTGAATAAGTTTCATCATCGTAGTTTTATATCAAAAATGACAAGAAACATTGGCAGTTCTTATTAACATATCTGTCGCATTATCGTAACTAAACTAGACACACGGACATAATATATTATTTTTTTAACAAATTCGACGGATGAATATTGGCGATAATAAAAATAAGTAAAATTTTTCTCTAATCTGGTCGGTGCGAACTACCGATTTCGACCTTCAGCATTGCACCCCCCGCTAGCAAATATAATAAAAATGTCTAAAATTTATTTTTATGCCGTTTTACGCACCCATATTATATCTGCAAATCGTTTGTAAAACTAATCATGTACCTAATCACGCATTTTTTTAATTTTAAAAGATCGTCAACATTAGTTCTAAATGATCATAATATGTATAATATGTGATAATGTGATTAATATCATATATAAGTGAATTTATATAACAATTAGCATTGTATTATATGACTGTATTCAAATAATATAACTAGGATAGGAAGGTACAGGTACGTATGGATACCTTCCTATACTATTTATTATCATTACCTACGATATATTTAGACTTCTTATTTACTTTTTTATACACCTACATATTTTTACGTTACTGTGAAGTGTGAGAGGTGTCAAGTTCAGAATCTATTACATAATCAGAATCCTTTAAAGGGTATTCGCATATATCCTTGTAAGCAGGATCAATAGATAAATGCCGTGATATATAAGTGACCTTGGACGCTTTTAGAAGCAAATTTAAAGCGGATAACTGGAGTTAGTTGTAGTAAAGTGAATCAACATCAGAGTGCGGAACTAAAGATCACCGGGAACTTAATTAAACGAATGCGCACAAAAACACCAGTTGCACGAAAATTCGACCATCTCGACATAAATAGATGACGTACCTACCTACTAATTATACGTTTTGAAGCGCACGCGCATACATTCACGGGTCCGGTCCGCGCGACTTCTTACAGGATATAGCGTTACGCAATGTTGTTTACGATTGCATTATATTTGTTTCTCTAAAAGCTGCAGTAGATACCTTCAACGAAAACGGAACCCCTTTGCTGAGTCACCGGTATTATATCCGGCATTTACCATTTAAATTATAGACTTGTCTGTCGTTGGTGTGACGTGTCTAGAGTAACTATCTAAGTTTTATAGGCCGGAACCTTTTATTGTTTATATCTGCCTACAGAAATTATTTATTATCAGGCAGTAATTACGTTCATAAGATTATAGCTAAGTATTTATCTCAATTTTACAATAAATTTACTGAGGTAATTAACTGATGACCTACCTATACCTAGTAATTTTTTATGGCACAATACCTAAAAATATCTGAGGGCACGATAGTGGCCCCACCAAGACGAGCCAAACGAAGGCTTTCGCCGTTTTTTTTAACCCTCATAACTTGGGTTTGAATTATACCATAAACAAAATTCTCGGGATATGTTGTCAATAGGGGATTTATTAAACATATAAAGTTTTAATTACATAGCTTTAACTTAATTTTTTATTGATATCTAAAACGGATTTCGTCAGTGACACACTGATGATCAAAATTCTTAGGGTACTTCCTTGCCGTATGTCCTAGCCGTAACTCTACAACGTCTTACTTCACAAACTAAGTAGGTACACCTTAGTCAAAATATGTGGCTTGGCCATTTCGCTACATTCAATGGGCGTAAAGTGAAAAATGTATTCACTGTTCATTCCTTTTCTATAATGGGTACAGTTCTTGTAGTAACGAAACCAGCTAAAGCGCAGGCCACACTGCCAGCGGACGGGCGAGCGAGCTAGGCGGGTGGACGAAGCGAGTGAAGACTGCAAACTACGAGAAATATTGGCGAGCTAAATTATGGGGTTCACACCGAAAACTACGGACGGACGGGCGAGCGAGCGGGCAGAGCAGGCGAAGCGGAGGGTTCGGGGGGTGCGGATGGGAGAGCGAGAGGATAGCTTTCTGTCCATTGTCACTCGCGAGCCAAGCTAGCGAAGCAGGCGCGCCTAACGAGGTAAACGAGTGGCTTCGCTGGAATCTTTGGATATTTCGCTTTCGCTCGCATCGCTGACGTAGCTCGCGATGTGAACCGCAGTATGTAAAAGAGGTGAAACGATGTTCGCCCGCCTAGCTCACTCGCCCGCCAGCTGGCAGTGTGGCCTGCGCTTAAGCCACATATATTTGACTAAGGTGTAGTTTCACAAACTACATTAGGGCGAGTAGGTAGCGTCAGAAGCTTGGCTCTACATGAGATTGATAATTTTTTGATAGTGCGAGTCTAGTATTGCTAAATTGTCCATTTAAACTACCTACTATGACCAGCTGTTAGTAGTTATGTCATCAAGACACCCAAAAGCTCAGTCTACCCACACGTGATCATGGATGCTGTACAGAATCCGAAAAGTATTAAATTCAATAATATCAATGTAACGCGATAAAATGCGTAAAAAGTAGTTTTACGCGAAAAGCAACAATAGCGCAATAATAGCTTTTACGACTGGACTTATATTCCTAGCATATAAACAAAATAAAGTTCCATATAAAACTAATGATATAGATTAAATCATTAAAAAATCCTTATACGTAGGCAGTCAAAAGTGTTTATCTACCATATCTAAGTGGTTTGGATATTCCAAATATCTTGTGTAATTGAATACTCATCGCATAAAATCAGCGGGCGACGAATCAACATTAGCAATCTATCAAATTTGCCTACAAATAGCATTATTCACTCGTGGAATTCCCATCCTAATAATAAACTGAAATATGAATATTTGGAAAAGCGAACGATTTGACATTACTTGAAGTTTTATTATTGAAGAATTATTGGCAAAATGTAAATGTTTGAATCAGTAATTGAGTCTTCTTCCCTTCATATTCGTACATTGTCATACTATCCGAAGAAACGGATGAGCTGCTCATCAGGGGGTTAGTTTCGAATTAATAAAAAAAAAACCATCTGAGCAGATATACCAACCAACTAGAAAGCGAATTGAAAAAAGTCTGAAAAATTAAATGTTAGTCTACTGTTTTTTCATGCCTAAACAGCTGATGCGGACGTCGCAATAGAAATTATCAATGACTAACTTAATACTTATTCTCAATACTTATTCAATGCTGTATCATCGGGGTTATCCAACTAAAGCGTTACGTGTTTTCAGTGATAATTAGGTACGACGTGCCATTGAAGATAATAATTAATCTATTATTTTCCGTGTCTCATCTCCGTCTACGTGTAAAAAAGCTGGAATGAATTTATTTATTTTTAGCAATGTCTACACGCAAATAGACAGGGAGAAATACGTTACGTAATTATAATATTTTTAGGGTTCAATGATTTAGGTTTTGGCAACATGCATTAGTCACATTCTAGTAGTAAGTAAAGTCGGGCGCTGGGAGTCGGCAATGAGTGTACCGCAATTGTCATTCAAGAAAGGATGTTTTGTGTGTATCTTGCTTAATTATAATATAGGTAGATGTTTATCAACATTATTTTATGACATAAGTCTTAAAAATAAGTAGAGTATATAGTCAAAAAACACTTTTTGAAGAAAGTTGGATATATGAGAGATTCTCTCGATGGTGTGTGAAATCTGCCAATCTGCACTAGGTTATAAGGTATGTGACTTGAATCCCAAAAAGCTCTCGTGCCTAAAAAAGAGGAAACGGGCCCAGTAGATGAATACTAAATGTTTTGACGACGATGATGTTGATGATGATTTTAATATTTTCGATCGTGTAGTGCTGAAATTTAAAATGTCGTACCTATAGTTGTAAATGCACATCCGTGTTTATGATTATGCCGATGCCCATGCACCAAACCAGCATGGGTTTTATATCGAAGGACATAAAAAGTCTTTATTCTGAGAGTATATATAGGTCAACGGCACAAATTGTCGGCCTAAAGATATCCCAGACCGGTAATAGGGCAGTAGCGAAACTAGTAAAGAGCTGGTTTTAAGGTCTTCAACCTTCTGAATCTCTTAGAGCAATGGAGAGATCATGACTGAATAGTCTAAAGAGTAGTGAAGTAGGTAATACTACATATAATATAAAGTAATAGGTTGCAACACTACGTTAATTTTTTTTATTGATTTATTTCCTCTTATTTTTTTATGGCAACTCATTCAAAAAATACAGAGAAATTCCTGACGAGTATCAACATTAAAATGCCTGCAGTGGTATATAAAACTTTTAAAGTTTAGGAGCCCCTTAGCTATGGCAATCGTCAATCACCATCAACTCTCCATTTGCTGCCCTGCAGTTAGTGTTATATTGGATTAAACTTATAGCACATTTCTTTTATTAACCCAGATTAGGTACCAAGACAAAATTATTTAAAATAATTAGAATAGAGCGTAAAAGAAAGACAAGAGCCAGGAAATATGACAAAGGATATTGGCAAGTAATGCTGACAATCACGATTGCACATAACATTGTCGGTCAAACGCTAAATGACGCGCGTGTATACGGAACTAAGCCCGAGGCTATGTGTTATTTGTAATAGAGGCTAGATCCGAGATAATGATCGGAAGGTAATCGATTAGGGTAAGGACTGCATACACTGCAGATAAACAGCGATTAAGTTTTTTTGCGTAATGCTGTGAATTTAAAATCTCTAAAGAAAGGTTGAGTGCCTTGAGGCAAAAATCTACAAAAAATATGTAAACACAGAATTAGATATCCAGGTAGGTATGTTTTTAATATAAAAGGACATATTCAATAACGAAGATGTATAAATTACTGTTTAGCTAAATTTGTTCGACATTTTCAGTCTGTACCTACTGGTTTCGCTAACGGAACCGCGTAGTTTCAAGTCACGACTCGCTCGTCTGCGCCACGTGCTACATCCACGGTTAGGCTTGTGGGTCTTATGACTCGTGTGAAGGCACCTTAAAGGAATGCTAGCCGCCCCCCGCTGCGGACGACCGGCGGACTCGTACACATAGCTAGCATTCCTTGCATACTTCATAGTTACGTTGCCTTTAACACCTATGTTTTAATATTGCCGTGAAGGTTAAGGATTTAACATAAATAAGTTGAACAAGGACATAGTATAAATAGACGAATTTAGTAAAGTATTTAGTTATATTTTGATTACATAAAATTACAGGGGACCTATAAAACTGCGAACTTAGTAACTGAACTATGCGCTGTTCCATAAGGATTTCATTAGACCCTGACGCCATTCACTCTTTTCGCGGGGGTGTTTTTCCTATTACCTTTTTGATATAAGTCCAGGAAACTTGCCCCATGGGAAAATCGAGTAAAAAAAATGCGTTATTTTATAGGTATGAACATATTTAGACACTGTTATCAAACTATTCAATGTCAATAGAATCTCATTTGTATGGGTATATCGATTCTCAGAGATTCCGGCTCGCTACGGAGTATTTATTACGTTTAAACACGATCTATGCATGTTTTTGTTTATGTTTTTATAATAATTTCTCACGGGTACAACGGCAGAATAGCGATATAATGAACAAATGGTCACTACATAAACAAAAAGACATTAAGGCCTTGTATGTAAAAAATTGGGGGAGGTCAAACAGCAAAGTTAGAAACATGTCTTTAAGAGTAATTTATGTGCTGGTAATCTTTTATTAAATATATTCTTTTATAAAGTCAGTTTCAGATTCGATTTAAAGCCATTGCAAATCTCAAATCAACAATGACGCTCACTACAAATGCGCTAATAACTCCTTTGCGGGTGTCCAGTTCATTCATCGAATATTTCTCATTGTCGTTACATAAGAAGACAAAGTTCACGGCCAACGAGCTTCATCGACGGGTCATTTTCACTCGAGCATCATGTCAGGCACTCGATAAACAAGGCGTGTCTAAATTGTTAACTCGGAGGCTGCATCCGGGCCACCTCAGGGATCAAGTTACGACGGGGGCGTGCGAATGCCAAGGAACCCTAGCGAGGCACGAGGGCCCGCGCTTCGCTCGCCGCGTCAGTCGCAGCCGACATGTCTGCGTGCGCGCCGGTCAGTCAGCGGCAGCGCTCTGTTACCGCACTTTGCGCGCTCTACGTCCTCGCGCAAATTGCCGGTGAGTACTACGATGACCCTTTCTTGTTACTATACTAACAAATGTAAGCTGATTAGCGCTCGGTCTTCATTTTGGTTAAGCAAATCCAATTCCATACAAGAAATAGACCATATTTCAAACACTAGTCTTTTTATCGATCGATCGTTTCTGAAAGGACTCAAAAATAAATGGAGCTCGTCTTTTTCAGGTGCCCAATGTTTCGATTGTTTGAGAGACGGTCTCTACGCAGACTATGAGCAAGACTGCCAAACATATGTAAGATGCAGTAGCGGTGAAGTGACTCGTCAATATTCGTGCCCCACGGGACGAGTGTTCAGCGAGGCCGAGGGTGCCTGTGTGCCGCGCGCTCGTCGCCCGTGCATTCAACGGGAGTGTGCACCCGGAGATACGTTTGCATACGCGAGCCCTGGCACCAGTTGTCGTTATTACTACCGTTGTGAAAATGGTACTGCCGTAGAACGCACCTGTCCAACGGGCGCATGGTTTGATCTGGAACGTCAGGCATGTACCCGGGGTGCTGGAACTTGCTTCGAGCCCGTATGTGCTGGCCTACCTGATGGTGATTATCCTGACGCATCCCAAGAATGTCGTCGCGTCATACGCTGTCGAGGAGGAGAGATGCGCGCGGTGTCGTCGTGCGGGGCAGCATGCGCAGGTCCCTGTCCACCGCCCCGTGCTGCTGCCGTGCCACTGCCAGCCGGCGATGCAGATTTTTGTTCCGACGATACTTGCTCATCGTTTTGCCGTGACGTGCCTAATGGTGCATATGCAGACCGTACAACTAGCTGCCGCGAGTATTTTGTTTGTGAGGCGCATCGAGTGATTCGTCGCGGGGTGTGTGAGCCTGGACTCCTGTTTGCAAACGGTGCGTGTGAGTCGGCCGCACGTACGTCGTGCCCGCCACCTGCACTGAGTCCGTGTTTCAATAGACACGACGGACTACACCGCAACTGGCATGACTGCACTTCATGGTTTGAATGTCGACGTGAAAGAGTAGTTAAACGCGGCTCGTGTGCCCTGGGACTTGTTTTCGACGGACACGGCTGTACACCATCAGATGAATACGTGTGCGATGGCCCAGCGCACTCAAAGGAGTGTGAAGGGCTTCCAAGTGGCACATATCAAGACCTCGACTCCAACTGTACACGCTACTTCCACTGTGAAGGTCCACTGCGCACCACACTTTCGTGTCCTCCGAGGCTTGTTTACGATGGGGTTCGATGCTCGCCGGCTGAACAGTACCTATGTCCGAGTCTGGAGCGCGAGTCGTGCTACGGACGGCCAGACGGCCGATACCGTGCCTCAGACACCGGGTGTCGCGGTTACTACGAGTGCGTTCGCGGTGAGAAGGCAATTTACGCTTGTCCAACAGGACGCGTGTTTGATGGCGAGTCTTGCGTACCAGAGAGCCCTGGGTTGTGCTTACGAGAAGATTACTCATGCGAAGGCCTCACTAACGGTTACCATGCTGAGATTGAATCCGGATGCCGCAGGTATTTATTTATTTCTTATTTTACTTACACTTGCCGGTGAATATTATACGTTTTTAGCAAATAACTTATAGTTAGTAGAGACTACGAGGAGAATAACGACTCACTCTAAGCATAGAATAACTTGTAAAACGTGTATAGGTACGTACCTAGTTAGTGTCCATTCTATAATGGACACTCCCTTCAGTTCAGAAATGGTAGTTGTGCTAGTTACTTTTTAGGTGGACTTGAATAGTCAAATCCGAAACTAAAGAGATGTGAGAGTGAAATATGGATTCTTGCGTTGTGGTTTTGATAAAAACAACAATGGATTTTTGAAATTCAATATAGGCCCAGGTAACTTTGACAACAAGAAACCCTTCGATAGTGTAGCTAATAACAACGAAATTATATAATTACTAGCATTTCGCAGCTTCGCCGTAATTTAATACTAATTGGTCCCCGTCTTTTCGCCAGTTAGGGGTTGAACTTACAAAAACGATGAAATACGTATGCTTTTATTTTTGCTTGAAAATTAAAATTCATTCTTCTTACATTAAAAATTGCTGACTTCCCATATAAACGTTCAACCCCTATTTACTCCTCTTCAAGGTTGATTAAAAAAAATCCAAAATACGTGTATAATTATTTCTAACCAAAAACTTGTAGGTATATTTTTCATAGCTCTAACTTATAAAATGACGGATTTCCATACAACCATTCATCCCTAATTTTACACCTTTAAATAATAATAAATAAATATACCTGGACATTATGACACACAGCTCCATCTAGTCCCGAGCTAAGCAACGAGGCTTGTGTTACGGATACTAGTTGATTGATATACTACATATATACTTTTTTTTTGTAAATACATACATATTATACATAAACATTTGTATCAAATGTTTATGGTCATCACACAAACATGTGTCCCTACATTTGACCCTACCGGGATTCGAACCCGGAACCCTTAGCACAGAAGGCAGTGTTAACTACCGCTGGACTAAATGGGTCGTCGAAATTTAGCGGTCGAATTTCTAAAATTCCTTTCTTAGTCCACTAAGAAAGGAATTTTAGAAATTCGACCGCGACATCTTAAACATCCATGTTTAAGATGTTTCCGTCTAATATGCATCATCTATCAAAATTTCAAGTTTGTAACCCCTGTGGTAGACTTTGCGTTGATGAATCAGTCAGGACAAACGATTATACATATATAGATGTAGTTTTGGGCTGTATTACAAGCGTATTTCAATTCTTTGTCCGAAGAGAGATTTCAGTTCTGATCGTCTTTTCAAAATTTTCAGGTACTTCTATTGCGAGCGCGGAGACCGACTCGCCACTCTATCATGTCTGGGCGGGAAGATGTTCGATGGGCGCGCCTGCGTGAAAGCATCCCTGTTCGAGTGCGGCGGCCCGCCCAGAGACACCACCGACAGCGGGGGGCGGTGCGAGCGAGACGGCTTCTACGTGCAGCGGGGTACCGACTGCAAGCGGTACTACTTCTGCGTGAGCGGCGCGAGGACCTACCTGAGCTGTCCGGGACAGCAGATGTTCAATGGGCAAGTGTGTGTGTCGCGCCTGCAGCACACGTGTCCGGGCTGAGCCGCGCCCGCGCCTGCGAGAGCTGACGCCGCGCCGCCTGGCGCCTCCCCACTGCCCGACAAAGGCTTGGAGATACTCAACATGTACCTGATTATACATTATTCATTCCGAGGCTGTGAACTTTATATATACGTGGAACACCACTAGTGTTACTGATGTGCGCACTACAATGTTACAACCTGTTCCGATCTATCTACCTCCTATTTCATAATAAGACACGTTTACTTCTTACTTTTTATTGGCATAGAAACTTTTAAGCGACCTAAATACTTCTAATAGTAATTACATATTGACTATATCTTACAGTATTACTTTACAAATGAATAATACGCTCCATGAATAGAAAAATAAAATCTCTTTTAACGACATAAAATAATAGTTAATTTATTTATTTATATTAAATATAGATAATTTTTTTGACCCTAAAGTTAACAAAATTATAAGCAATCACATAAATATGTATGTGTATATGTAAATGTTTATACTTGTCATACTGAAAAAAGCAAGATAATATACTTATTAAACATTTCATTAATGGTTGATTTAATTTAATTAGAGAGGTTAGAACCCTTTTTCTTTCATATGACAAATGTTATCATTATTAATATCTAAAACAAGCAGTGACATCTTAAACAATGTTTTATAGAAAAATATAATATAGTAACTGAATGTAATTCGTACAATAAGATGTAATTCGTACATTATCTGTAACAGAAATCGATACATTTATTTATTTTAACAATTTTGGCATTGTTCGTAACTAGGAAAGCAGGTCTTTATCATTTAATTATTTTTATATTAAGTATTCAAATAAACGTTTCAAGTTATAATTTTCATGTACATGATTTATAAGCTGACGCCTTACTTGTGAGGCAGTCGTCTCTGTAACATAAGTAGGAGGAAGGGGGGAGATTTCGGAGAACATAAAGGGATTTCCTACAAATCACAAATAAACACCTTTCTTCCCCACACTTCATTACCGAGACTAGACAATTCTCAAGACGATCAGTTAGTACCACTAAGTTTGTTTTATACATTTTATATTATACAACATTCACTTATAGTTTTTTTTTTAAGTTTTCCTCGCCTACTCAGAGACGATAGATTACCTACGTTTATACAAGGTATTTTTATAAATATAATTTTCAATTGGTCCACGCCAAAAATGTCAAGACTAGCTCGACTTCAAAATGAATATTTAATATGATACCAACAGTTTTTGGTATGATTATGGGCGCGGCCAATCGATGCCCTCGAAAGCGGAGCACTAAGCTGGCAGAAGGACGACTTTTGTTCGTTGACGACATAACAACTCAATGAAAGCATTACCCACGGTGATTTGATATAAGTAAAAGCACCTTTTCCATAAAATTCCCGATCAAATCGTTAGTTTTTACTTAATAACGTAATGTCGATAAACGATGACAGTGCACATCACTATTTTATACATGGAGACATCATATTATATATAAGATATTTATTGTCAGATTCAATAGAGTAATTAAATAAGTAAAATACGAATAGTGAAAACCATATCCGTACATTGTAAAGATACTTAATAAAAGAAATATGCAATTAGCTCAATTAAAAAAATGTGTTTAAAAAAATATTTCATTAAACTATTCTTAATAAATATAATTTTACATTTGTTTCATTACAAGATGTCACAATTTCAAATATAAGTTATTAAAATGTAATTAAGAACATTTCTGTTTAAAATACAAGCAAGCAAATGTCTTAGCCTTGCCAATACAAACATTGGAATATTAAATATGAAAAATTGGAATTTCATAATAAAAAAGTACATAATTATGTTAAGTAACACATAACTAATAATAATTATAATATCTAAACATATAACACAAAATACTCGTTAGATTTAACTGTAGTTTACACCAAAGGTATGTTACAACATTTAGCACAATCCGCATACGACGAATTTGGATTGTGCAAAAAATGTAGGCATCATTTATTTGCATATTTGGTAGTTCCGGTAATATTGAGCCACTGACATCATGAGATATTTACATTAGATCATTCGCTTTTTGTCTTAGATATAAATAAAATACCTTTGTTGGAAACTGTTATTTATTGTTACAAGAACATCCACATGTTTAGCTATATATTTTCCCAGTATCAGTAATATATTTGAGCTGCGTGAATTTAAACGAAAATTATTATAATAAAATATAATACTTCGCCTGGAATTTATATGAACTTAAATACATTTTATATGAATAAATCGATTTTATAATGATCCATCGCTTTCCCTAAACAAATGATTCGCAGCCAGAGCTTAAAAATAATCTGGACTAGAGCAACTACAGTACAATAACGGTATTTAATGTGGATACTGGACTAAAGCTCGTTATACACAATTCCGTGATTCATGATACCCACAATATTGTATAGTTGCCGTGTAAACAGGCAGTATATATGAGGGTTATACGGAAAGACTGTATTTCGAGTGCAAGCCAGCTGCAAAGCTGCCATTTATTTTGAAGACTTTTTTTATACAACGATATATAAAAATATAACAATAGAGGCAAACAAGCTTACGTCCCCGCCCGATGGTAAGCGGTTACCGTAGCTTATAGACGCTGCAACAACAGGTATCCATTGCCGATCCTGTAGAAAAGGTTTAGATTTCTTAAAATAGGGGAGTTACTAAACTGACAGCAAACGGAATTCCCATGTTGGCAGAATAGTCACTCGAGTAACGAGCACTTTAGTTTCGGCGACTGTAGTTTTGCAGCTGGACTGCAGTCTAAACGCCGACTTTCTACATAGCCCACTTGTAACATTGGTGTAAAAAAACTCATGCGCTCACGGATCGAGCCGCATTCACCAAGTTTGCACCGTGAACACAATATTAAACTTGTTTATCAGTCACACAACACTTGCCTAAGACAACGTGTAAGATATATGCTTTATACCACATTACTAATATGATTGACTGTGAAATGTCAGATGATTGAAAAGAACTTTGTATGTATTGAAGACTTGAACACTCATCCATACTATATGTTCAAAGCGACAGACTATGTACAAAAAAAGTGTGAAAGTTACATTGACAATTACTTTCTTCGATCACACATATAAAATAGTTTTGAGATCTCCATCTCATATTTTAATGTTAATTAAATATGATGACACAATATATTTACTATCCATACTAAACGACACACTTCATATTTTTTAAAAGAAAGTTTCAGTCTTACCTCACGACAAGTGACAGAAAGCAAAACTTTCGTTGGACTATTAACAACAAATATATTAGATACACATTAAATAATAATATTATAACGACTATAACATTGATGCAAACAGCCCGATGAAATATATCCATCAATTTTCTTTTGTTTTCCTTATGCGATATGCGAAGCTGTATCAAAACGTATGTTTTCGTTATACAAAAAAAGGTTGCAGTCTTGTTAAAAAGTATTGTATTTTTTTTTCTTTTGTAATGCCAGATTTATATTATGTATTCTGTAAATGCCGTAAAGCTGGCCGAAATATAGAAAAACACATGTGTCCTTCGAATCGTTCCAATTTCAAAAGAGGCTCGTGTTTGTGTAGTAAACAAAGCGACATACGTATTGATCAGCTGGCGCGGGGCGGCACGTGGCGGCGCGGGGCGGGGCGGCTACTGGTCGGCGGCGGCGGGCGCGGGCGCGGGCGCCAGCAGCACGCCCACGTCCCACACCTTGATGACGCGGTCCTTGCCGGCCGTGCACATGCGCCCCGTGGCCTCGTCCATGTACAGCGACGACACCGCGTGCTTCATGTCGTGGAACGAAGCCAGCGACTCCCGGCTGAATAATGGTAAGGATGTATAAAGCTCCAAAGACCAGTAATTCAGAAACAAAGCCGGAAATTATTGTGATTTTCTGAATAAGGCTTAATTTTTGCAACGATTTAATTTTGATTTGCATTTGAACTGATAATAATGACATACGATGAATATCACCAATACAAGACTAGTAAGTATCTAAAATTAAATCTTTCACATTAAAACTGACAGATTGAAATTGGGACATAATTTCACTGTACACTCGCCAGTAGGTCAACCTATGCAAAACTGTCAAATTTTCCCAACTGACTATGAACCATAAAGTTGAAAATCGACTAAGGAAATTTGACGGATTGTGATAACTTGATGTGCTAGCCGCCGTACCTGGATGAACACATTATCATAATTAGATACTCACGGCTCATGCCTCAGCGTGTCGTAACAGGCAGTGCACACACGCTGCGGGAACTCGAAGCCCATGACGGGCAGCGGCAGCCGGTGCGGGGAACACGTGGCGCACACCGCCGCGCCGCACCAACGGCAGTGGTGCTGCCGCAGACCTACCGTACCAGGCACGTGTTAACAGTAACCAGTATACTTTTTTTAATTTTCGATCTTTTGGATAAGAGCTGTGACTGCCTAGTGTTGTGACCAGTGGACTGTGAACTCAAAGATCCTGATTTCGATCCTAAGGACCACTGACATTTTGAAATTACGTGTTTATTTATCATGAGCTCAAACGATGAAGGGAATCATTGTGTCTAAACGTGCACGCCTTAGAGATTCTCTTTAGCGTGGGTGAATATAGCCTAGTCGCTCTCTCAATTGAGAAGAAACTTGTGCCCAGCACTGGGATAATAATTGGGTTAATGACGACGATGCATAAAAAAACACTCGGAGACTGCCGCGGTAAAGCTATTGCATATCATTTTTTATCAAAAATAACAAAAAATAAATACCTATACATCTATATACTTTCTCACAAACAGCTGAGTACGTATTCGTCCGATTTCGGAGCAGCGCGTCTCGATTCGTGCGAGCTTCGTTGAGTCGTACCATGAAGTAAATACAAAGAGGCCTAACACCGAAACTCTGAGCAGGCACGACAGAAGCTATGCAATAGCTTGAAAAAAAAAATGTATCATCGCTGTGCCGCTTATGTTATTTTCGTTACGGAATTTCTGGATTCGGTCTCCGCGCTCAAGGCCCGCGATAGAAGCTATGCAATAGCTTAAAAAAACGTAAAAATACTGTTGGTTTAATACTTGTTATTTAGTTAGTAGCAAATATTAAGTATACAACAATACAATAGCAGCATTGTCTGTGTATTCAATACAAAGTGCAAGATGTATTCTTACCCAATTGTTTCTTCTCCATCATGGCGCGGACGTTCCATATGAAGGGGGCGCGGCATATCTGGCAGAGGTCGGACTCCTTCCAGGCGGGGGTCTCGCGGCGCCGCACTCCCATCTCCCACACGCCCAGCGCGCCGTCTTCCCCCGCCGAGATGAGCCGCTCGCAACTACCCACGTACCATAGCCCCGTCACCTTGTTGCTGGAAATTCAAAATCAATCGTCAAAAGATCTATAGTTTGGAAAGATAAAATTAAGAAATGCCAGTAAAGAAGATTGGTCCACCGAAAAAGTACCAATGCCTTGTTAGACGGGAAAAATGTTTTTTTTTTTTACAAATTTGTAATTGGCAACAAAAAGGAGGTGTGGAACACAAAACAATGGAGAAAATCGCGCACCTCTAACTAAAAATCGAACCACTTATCATAGGCAATATATTTATGAAAAGACACGTCTCTATTCTTCTATTTTCCACTCACATTTGTTATCAGAATACCGTACTGCAATAAAGACTGTTAGTAGGTAATAAAACCTCTTAAAAGAGTATCTATGGAGCTTCTTGTCAGACAAAAAACTCCATAATTTTCTGCATAAAATAAACTTCATGGAACCATGCAACCACAGTCTTGGCGTCTCATAAATTATAGAAAAGGGCTGTTTTTAATAACAGCCTATTGATGTTAAATTATAATATGTATATCCTAGGGGCAGTTAATACAATATTACTTTGTATATGGAAGCAGAAAACTGGCTAACGTGACGGTACTCGGGAAATGGATGTCACGTCGAGCGCTGGCCTTCACAGTTAGTTAGTTATTCACCCGATAAAGCATATGTAGTATGTTCGTTACTTAGCTAATTAACCTGGAAGTAGAGCGAGGGAATTGACAGTTACTATATCAGTATTAAGGTTATCAGTAGAAAGCATTATGAAGCGAAAAAATTAAATTGAAATATAAAAAGAACAATGGCGAAATCAATGTTTATACCATTGCAAAGCAACTTCAAATATGAAGACCTCAAGACTTCATTATAACATATATTATATATATGTATCAAACAAGAATATTAAGTTGACAAAAGTTTGTATGGGAGAGTTCACCATTGTTTGAATGCAGTTTGAATAAATTATAATAACATTCAACATAGACATTTTTTTTGTAAGTATCTTTACACACACATATACGATTTTAGCTGTAGACCACTCTTGGACCTTATATTTTTAATAATAAGGATGAAAAGAATTTAAACGTATTACATTTATTGTAGTGTGAGTTCAATAGTCAGTAGAGAAACGTGTATAATTACAGCTTATGTAAGTACTAAGTAAACTAAATAACATAATTACCTGTGGCCTTGTAGTTCGTACGCCGTGCCTTTTTGCCCACCTATATCCCACACTATTATCGTTTGGTCGAACGAGCCGCTGAATAATAACTGAGGCAGAGGAGCCCAGTTCAGTACCCTCACAGAACTGGAAAAGTTAAATAAAAAATATAGAAAATTTTGTGCCACTGCGGTTATTTTAAAACGTTACCAACTTTATGTTTGAAAGTCTACAAGAATGAAGTGCATTTCTTTATACGGATTCTATCGAAGACAAACTTACTGTCGTAGCCATAAGTCAGCTGCGAAGGACTAAATCTAAAAATAAATATTAAGGGTCTTTTCAAGGGTCTCTAAACAACACATAAGAAATCAGCAAGTCTAAAAAAATGAAATTTAGGACTTTATACTACCATATCTTGCTGACCACTTCTTGACAGGGTATTGACATGTAGATGTTGGCAATAATCTAGTATGCCTGTTTCAAGAAAAATGGCAACAATGTCTAGAAAGGTAGTTTACTTAATATGTAAATGTAATAAGACACACCGTGCGTCTTTGTGAAATGAACTGACTATATAAAGGGGGCACAGATGAACGCTACCATTTACTATTGCTAGACTTACTAAACCCTGACCTTATTTTAATAAGAAAGGGAATATAAAAAAACTAGCAGCACTATAATGTTATATTTATATGACGTTGCCAAATATATACGAATGTCCAATTTCCAACCACAATAGCGTCACAATAGTTTTCTCCTGGATAGGTCATACGGAAAAATTACAAGCAATTTTGGACCTAGACTTTATGAAGCTTAGAATTTAAATTTGAAAACATAAATTTACCCAGTATGTCCCTTGAGCGTAGTGACGAGGGTGGCGCTGTTATTATCTAGCTTCAACATCGTTATCTGCCCGCTATAGTCTCCAATAAACGCGTATTTCGACTGGGAGTCAAATCTGTCGTGATACGTTCAGGAAATTCGTTTGCTGTGATAAAATCCTTTATCTTAAAATTAATTCGGAAATGTAATCTACTTTGTAAATTTCAAATATAAAATCATTTTCTAAACGGATGGACATCCGTTTTGTTTGAGGCTTGAGTGACGAATGTGATTAGGTCTCAAGTCACTCGATTTCCCATAGTATAATGTATTGAATAAATAGAACTATTACAAATAAAATAACTAAATATATCCGGACACTATGACACAGCGCAATCTCGTTCCGAGCTACGCATCGAGGCTCGTGCTACGGATACTAGATGGTTGATACCCTACATATGGAAATATATTTTCTGTAAATTCGTACATATACATAGAAATATTCATGATTCGAGTACAAATGTTTGCTCATCACCCAAAAATTTGCCCCCACCGAGATTTAAACTCTTATCATAGAGGCCAGCTTTTAATACCGCTGCGCTAATCAGGTCGTCAAATCAGATGTACTTATATATCAGTATCAAATAGTATCGATAGAGTTGTGTATATAGATTAGAAATAGGTTTATTTTTTTGCATAATTTAAAAAGGATACTGCAGCGATGTACACCATGCTTCGAAAGAGTACCCGCCAATCCTGCGGCCGGTCTCGCTGCAGTGATAGGCGAAGAACTTGTCGCGGCTGACGGACAACACCCACTCGCAACTCAGCGAGAAGTTCACTGCGGTAACGCGTGCCGTGTGCGCTAAGTACTCGCGAGCCTGCATACAGTAACATTTTTGTAATAATTATTATTTGACCATTAATAAGGTTGTAATCAGCTCTTGATCTATTCCTAGGTGTCGTTTATTTGTAAAACGTCGCCCCAAAATAGGATACTCTCCTAGTAGTACTAGTGTGTTTGTGAATGTGATAATTTTGACTATACAGTCAAAATTATCACATTCACAAATTATCACACAGACCCGGCTTAACTACCTGTAGAGCATACAATTATTTATTATGCGCAAGGATCTGCACGCTGAAGCCGATCTCTTAACCACCGCGCTAACCATGTAACCACTAGTGTAGTAGCACGTGTAGCACGCAACATAAATATTACATAGAATAACAATGTATCTATAGGTATAGTGTAATAAAATATAGATAGTAAAACTTCAGACCTGACGTGCTGAATGTGCTACCTCGCTACCCACAAACTCCTTGTAAAACTTAAAGAAACCCGTATTATTTGAACTGCACAGTACAGGGTAAATAAATCTATTTGTTTAGTTTTCAAAAGCTAGCGTGTGATCATAACTTTAGCAAACTTTAATTATATTTTAGGTCATTCTCAATGCCAATAAAATTGTTAAAAAAAATAAGTAATTAAAGACATTATATAAATTATAATAAAGATAATTAAATGAACTACAACGCCAACGTTTTTGAAAGGCACTGTAAAATGAAGCCAAGGTCAAACAAATTACTTTTATTTAGTATTCACTAATACACTAACTTAAGAAATGAAGAGGTTATTGTTTTAACAGAATGATAGTAACAACCTGTTTACTAATAACAGTACATTATTTATGCAATTTAATCATAAACCTGTCATTCTTAATGTTTATATTTTTTATTATAAATATTTTTTTATGAAAGCTGCATTACAAAACAATAATTGATTAAAACTAATCCATCTGTACAAAGATAATATGCCCAGTAATATCAAAAACCTAAGCAGTTGATCTATTTAGGATCTTTTATTACTTACAAAATTAAGACTGAAATATGGTATATTGGAAAGATTACAGATATACATATTCAGTTTGTACACAATATCCCACCCATAATAATAAAATAGATCAATTTTACGCTAACTAGGGTAAAATTGATTAAGCTTACACATAAACCTTGCTTCTCAGGCTAAAAATAAGCGATATAAAAATACTGCTGTGGTAGCCTAGTGGTGAAACCAGTGGACTGAGATATCAAAGGTCTAGAGTTCAAACCCAAAGGCATGCATCACTCACTTTTCGGAAGTTATGTGCGTATTTATCACATGCTCAAACAGTGAAGGAAAACATCATGAGGAAACCTGCATACTTGAGAGATTTTCTTGATAGCATGTGAAGTCTGCTAACCCGCAGTAAGCTAGCGTGGTAGACTATAGCCTTCTCAATCAATGAGAGGAGACACGTGCCCAGCAGTGGGACAATAGTGGGTTGATAACAATAAAAATAATCAACTTTTTTAGAATTCATATTGTTGCCCCATCAAGTGAGAACAGTTGAATGGATCACACTCTGATCACTCATTCACAACTGTATAGGCATTAACCTTACATTATAACTAAAGTATATTTCATTGCAATTGATATCAAATAAAGTGCTAATAAATTAGTGGCAGTGTCATGTTTATACACACATACACACACTTGAATAGCTCATAGAATACAAGTAAACTATCCATTATTTATCTTTTTTGAATTACTAGAGGAAGCTAAAAACTCAATCAGTATTATTTCCTATAACTAAGATGGTTTAATTAAAATTTATAGGTGGCAGCCTTCTAATAATTATGTATTTAATGTCAATATGTATAAACTCCAGTCCCACCACAACTAATAGTGGCGTGTGTAGTATAATAGCCATTTTGTTAGAGTATAAAGGTACTCACCGGGTTTATTCTGTTACAGTCTGTAGCTAATGTGAACTCTGACACTGTTCCATTCTCCTGGCCAATAAATAACTGCCTTGTTTCTGGTGTGTAAAACATTGAGGTGCAACCTGATGGCATGTACTGGCAAATAGACGGCCAGTACTGTCCCGAATCACGTTTAAGCCATACCCGCACTGTCCTAAAATACAATGCACGGTGAATACCTACATCTGTACATTTTATAATATAAAACTTATCATTAAATTAAATATATATCCACTGCTGGACATAAGCCTCCCCCAACAATTTCCACAACAACCGGTCTTGGGCCACCCGCATTCAGCTGATTCTCGCGACCTTTACTTTTATATCATCTTATAACTATATAATATGATTCTCTTTGTTTTGGTCACAGAACAAAATAATTATTATACAGATAACAGACTACAAAACTAATAAATGTTTTTCTGAGTAAAAGCTTATCAATTTCTTGATATTTCTTTGATAACATAGTTTTAAATTCAATAAATACCTAATGTACCTATATAACTCATGACCATTTTACAAAATTAAAGTAAATTGTTGATTCTATTTCTAGTCAAGTGATTTAAAACAATGTCATCATCTATATGGCTCCATATTTTTTAATCATTAAATGTTATTGGTCATTTTTAAGACAATCTTGTTACCAGTGAAGTTGACACCGAAGCTGATTTATTAGCATAACAGTCAGGAAGTCTTGTATTCATTGATTCCTATTGTGCACAAGGAAAACAAAGGAGTTTCGCTACATATTAAGATGATATAGACATTCTCCCTAATAACTACTCTACAACAGGTGCGATACTACCCTGATGGGGACAGTTATAAATAGGTACTGAAAATAAGTATGGCTGATCTGTCATCAAGGGAAAATATCTTTATCATTTATCTAAATACAATTCAGTGAATTTTTTATTAATTTAATTTCTCAGAAACTTTATCCAAGTTGTTTTTTCAAAGCACCATATATTTAATCTAAGCAACAATACTTGAGTTATAAATACTAGATAAAAATGTACTATTCAAAAATTGCATATTGACTCTATCATCAGCAATTAGTTTGATAGCAATGGTTTAAAAATATGTGCGTAAATATTACTAAGTTAAAATTATAAACAATCTAGATAAATACAGTAGACTGAAACTGTTACAACAACAATGACACATTGTCTTTCAACACAAATATACTTCCAAAAGGATCATATTTCTGCAATGTATTGTATAAGTTTATCGAGAATCTAGTCCTTTAAGCAGAAAGAAGTTTCCATATGTATTCCAAAAGGCGAAGTGGGTAATACGCGTATGAATACACTAGTTGAGGGTATATCTTAGGCTCCTGTTCATCAAACACCGAATATACATGACTGTTCTCCTATCTTTAATAATATGCAGATTCGTTATGCTTACTTATCATCACAAACGCTAATTACACCGTCTTCGCCAGGTATAACAACCGCTGCATTAACATCGTCGGTGCAACCTTCCAATTTACTTAAAAGGGCAGGTTTTTTCGTTGTGGAAAACCTATCATTAGGCGTCCTCGGTGCAGGCTTGATTTCAGCAGCCATATTTCGATGTTTTAAACCAGAATTACAAAATAAACACGATTATTCGACACAAATTCTTTCAGCGAAAAGAAAAACGTCATAATAATTTAATTTTGACATTTGGTTTGGGGTGTTAGCACAGACGTTTACGAAGAATTGAAGAATGAAAAATATATTCATTGAAGATATTAAAATATCAGACGGGATTCGCCGTACAAAAAACAAGGTTTTTATTTATATTTAATTAATCTATAAGTGAATATGTCACTAAATCCCTCCTAAGCGGCTGTATTCAATAAAATGACCTTTTTTGTTCGATTTATGATGTAAATCCACAAGGCCCATTAGCTGATCGTGCCGAAGTGGGTCATTGGTATTTAATATATATATCTTATATTAACTTTATAATTTAAAAGATTTTCAGATTTTACTCAGAGAATTAAGACTATTAATTATGTTTAAAATATCAACTATAACATTATTAACTATTTATGGTGCGTTTAGACAGACGCTATTAACACAACAAATGTTTCGCAGCTTCCGCTGACCTTAGTTAATTTTGAAAAGTTAAGTTTAATCTTATTTTCGAGTTTAATAATTAAGATAATATTTCAGTTTAATATCTTAAACAGCATTTATCTAGAAAATAGTTTACAACATTACAATTTAATGTTTACCACACATATTAATTATAATTATTTTTATTAGTGGGCGCCCACTGGACGATATTCGACTATAATTAATTTAAATTGTATGTTTTTTATGCATATACATATTTTTTTATATATTACTATTCTGCACTCCTTCTATATAATTTATACTATTAATGTAGGATATTTCATACTCCTCCAACCGCGTCATTTTTTAAAAAGGGGTACCATGTTTTTACTATATTACAAGTTTTTACACGTATTATTATATATAGGAAGATATTATAAGATGAATGGAAGGTGATCTTGAGAGAATGCTTGGAGTACTGTGAGAAGAATGCATGATAGGTATCTTGTGTTTAAGCTGTATTTACTGTTTTTGTTATATCTATAAGTATTGATTTTACTTTATTTTTATTTACTGTAACTGGTATATCCGTGTAAATAAATAAATAAATAATAATAAACTACTGCTGTAATGGTTTCATAAAATTGTTTATATACATAATGAATGCCTCTTAATATACATTCTTCTTACCTCTTTTTAATATAAACTTTGCTTATTGCAAATTTACCTTAGTAGTTTATTTTTAGTATTTTTTTTAATCTGGAAGATTTTTCTAATAAAATTTATCAATCATCGTGCAACGGCTCGTGTACAACCAGTTATACACATATACTAATATATACTATCGGAAAGTTATACACGAGCAGTTGTACACGTTAGTGTGAAAAGAATAGAAGTAATATGAAACTTAGAATATGTCGACGGAATTAAAAGAATTGAAATTATAATTAGTTAAATAGTTATGATACTATTATACTTTAGGGGGGTACTACTTTTTTATCTTAAAAAGTAATCTCATGAGCGCGCGCTTAGTGCTTATTGCCAGCGTCCCCACGCTCCGTCTCGCTCTTACTCACCGCCATAATGAAACTCAATGAAGTGGTGTCTTACTCCACACTCGCGCCCTGTACTTATCTTAGCGTTGAGGGGACTCGTGACGTCGTCACAGGGCGATCAAACACCGCGTGTGTTAAAATAATTCCGATTTCATTGCTATTATCTCGGTTATCATTGTGAATATAAAAAACTAAATGCAGATGTTTTTGTATTTTCTTCTAGATTACTTCGGCATATTTAGAATAAAAACATTGGCCAGCCTCATTGTGCTTGGAGCTAAGCTTAGAGCTTAATTTCATTACATTACCTTACACTTTTAAAGTGCTTAGATAGATAGAGTATTCTATAATGCACATCAATGAGACAACATAATTATAAGGAATATACAGAGAGGAAGAACTTCAATAAATACTTTTTTAGCATTTAAAAAAACCGCAACCCTTTTAATCTAGTCAAACTTTTAACAATAAAACGTATCTTAGAATAATATTTGAAATAACCGGGTAATTAACAAATAAACATTTCCTAAAACCTAGTTCATAAGACAACCTTGAACGATGTGGTGTTACAGAAACTGTGTATTCAATCATAGAGACTTCTCATCGTTTTATACATGGCTTTATGTTTAATCTCGACTAATCTCGAGTCGAGTCATGAGCAAAGAGTACCTATATTAATATTGGTCATGAGTGACCTTTCGTGACATTGGCATTTTTTACGTTGGATGAAAATTATGACGTTTTCAATAAATGTTGTCAGATTATAACTAATTCCCTATTACGATGTAAAAATGAATGCAGAATACATATAAATATTCATACAATAATAATAATTTTATTACTACATAAGATTATTTACATTTACATAACATAATAATATTTAATATATAACTTAGTCCGAACCTTCGTTTTCGTTTTAATTGGTAGGGGGAAAAAGAAGGAAATTTGATGCTTAATGTGGAAATATTAACAGCTGCCGATCTCAACCTGCCATTTACCAATATATATTTTATCGGTCTGGTTCGGTATAGCTGATAGGATTTATTATCTCGCACTTACGAGGCGGTGTGGTGAATTTTATAAGTTTAATCACGCAGCAACAGCGGTCAGAGCAAGTGTAGAAAAATACTAAACATGCCGCAAGTTTTAAAAAAGTTATCCGGGCTAGTGCCAAAATCAAAAAATCATGTAGATATTATAAATATTACTGTAAGAGCGAACAGGTAATGTACCGGCTTTGATTATTTACGTAACACTATATTAAAAGTAATCTGTTTAGATATTACCGGTAAACATAGGGTGTGTAATTACCTAACCTGTTCAATATGATCTTAAGTTGATTTGAGTGACTTAGGGGTGGTCCTAATTAAGGTATTGAATATTTAGTGTCATATTATGATTACTGGTTGAATATAAAGCGCAGCCGGTGCTTGAGCAACATCATGGTTTGGGTAAATATCATGATATTTACCATTGCCATACATGTATGGGATTGCCTAAATTCCTAGGGTGAAGGAACCATGCTTTAATCTCTAATAATTATATATTATTCAGGTTACTTACTTGCACATTTTAATTTTATTGTATTGGAATTGACTTAAATGGAATATTTTAACCAAAATATTATAACTGGTTCATACCAGTTTCATATATCAGATGTTGATTAGAACTATTGTTCCTTAAGTTTTATGAGACTGATTTGCTTAACAATTATTGTGCAGTCCCAGATTAATAGATTATTGCAGTTAAGCAATGATATAATTATATATGTATGTCAACAAGATAAATACAGATATTCCTCAGTTATAGAAAATATATTGTTGCTGGTCCACAATAGGTGGATTCTCATCAAGTTTGAACAATTACTGTACCATAGCAATATAGTCGATTATATATCCTGTGAAGACACAAGGTGTGTGGGGC
The DNA here is from genome assembly GCA_905163465.1 of Craniophora ligustri. NCBI lineage: Eukaryota > Metazoa > Arthropoda > Insecta > Lepidoptera > Noctuidae > Craniophora > Craniophora ligustri. The sequence continues at coordinate 4,187,119 of LR990956.1, forward strand.
ACACCGCAGAAAAAATAATAATTTTCAATTTCCTTAAAAAGATACTCAATACCTTTTTTCAGTAATTTAGTATTTTTTATTACTTTTGATTTTAGGTTCTTTCTTCAATGTTACAATGTGTTTTTAATATTTTATCAACAGTACATTCTGGGGCAATGTGCCTATGGGCCCACCTGATGTTATCCTGGGCATCTCTGAGGCTTACAAGAAGGATCCGAGTCCTGATAAAGTCAACCTTGGTGTGGGTGCATACAGAGATGATGAGGGCAAACCTTTTATTCTGCCTTCAGTGAGAAAGGTCAGTATTACGATTTATGCTACCCATTATACATTTTATCCTAAGACATGCTGAAAACTCACAAAGTTATGGTAGGTGTAACACCCTTACCATAACAATACCCTCTCTGAAATTATGTAAAAACTGGGCCAATTTTTTAAGAATGAATAAGTATGTAATCATCAAAACTTACATGTTTGATCTAGTTTTGTGTTTTCAAGACAGCCTTATGTCTGCTCAAGCCCTTCTGGGCCCCTCAGACACAGAGTTTGGGGCCCTAGAAATAATTATATTTCAAATATAATTTTTTTAAGCTTTAAAAATGTTTTTTTTTTGCTAAACAGATATTTTTAAAATATTTCATGGCTACTTGATAGTGTTTATAAAAAATTAACTATGCATATAATGGAAAGACTGTCACCAAATGAAGACAACAAGTTGTGGATATTAAATATATTTTGTTTGTTTGCAAAATTTTGTTAATATTTTTTATTACAGGCGGAAGAACTCGTCTTCAACAAATGTCTGAACCATGAGTATGCCCCAATTAGTGGTGAATCTGTATACACTTCTGCTGTAGCCAAGCTCGCTTTGGGAGAAGCCAGCGAAGCTATAAAGAATAAATCTAACTGCACTGTACAGGTAAGGTATTATTTATATAAATAGCCATATCTTATGTAATTTATTTGAAATGAAGTCAACACTTATTTAAAACTTGATAAGGATGAAGTTTTTTTTAATAAGAAAGAAAGAAAGAAGACAATAATAATAATAATAGCATAGCATATGCAACAAAAGAAAATAAGGAAATTTTAATATTATATTATCCAATATGAGTTTAATAGTGTAAAGGAAAATAAGGAAGGCCATCCACATGACAATGTCACCTATATTGTTATGTAGATGACAGGATGTTAGACTAATTTTGTTTTAATGAATTCTATTATTATTCAAAATTTAATTAAGAAAGAATTTTCTAAATCTGTTCATAGGTAAGTGAATGAGAAACCTTTCAAATATAAGTACTAGTAGGATTAATTTGTCTATAGTAACAAAAATGGTGTGATGACGTAACACGCGGGTTATGCACGGTGTGACGTCATCCGCAATAAAGTGCACGCGTGCGAGTAGTGTCGTGTTATTTCCGCACTATAACTCCTTTCTTCCTTACCCATTTTTTAAATAAATGAACATGAAAAATAGGCTTTCAATAATTATAAATAATAAATAAGCTAATTTATTATTTTAGGGCATTAAACATTTGTTTTTCTTTTAGTTCTTACAAAATGTTAGGTACCTATTACACATTAATTGATATGTTACTCAGTTAAGACTGTATGTATTACGGTAATTATTTAATATAAATTGGGTTTTTTCGTGTTAGACCCTGTCTGGCACTGGTGCCCTGAGGCTCGGTTTCGAGTTTATCAAGAAACACTACGGCAAGTCGGGCAACGAGGTCTGGCTACCCGCACCAACATGGGGCAATCACCCCCAGATCTGCAACCACCTCCAGCTTCCCCACAAACAGTACCGCTACTACGACCCCAAGACCAACGGTTTCGACCTGAAGGGTGCCTTGGACGATATCTGTGTAAGTATTATATTGATGTTCTTATTTGGATTGTTATCGAAATTTTATCAAAAACGTGTTTGTAATAGGTATTTCTGTATCTATTGTTCATTGTAATATGGTTTATGTAAGACAGCAGATAAGATAATTGTTTAAATCAGATTTTGTTTTTCTGAATTTCCTGTAGATATATTTTAACGAATCACAATAGTGACATATTTATAGTAAGCTAGTAAGTTTAGTCCAAATTGTGACTATATCATCTTTGTTAAATATTAAAAATAAAACAAAACAATATGCTCCTTATTTTTGGGGTGCTCCAAAAGAGGGTTGAATAGGTTTGCCAAAGTGCGAGCGACACTGCTTATCTTTCTAGCTGGCCTTAAATTTGTGATATAAAAAAAAATGTATATACTATGTATCTACTTGTTAACTGAAAAATAACATCGTTTGTACACAGCGTCGTCACAATCATAGATTGCCGGATTTTAAAAGCGATCGAAAACAAGTAACAAATTTGTTTACGATAGCTGCTTATATGATTTTCTACTATTTGACACGTTATCTACGATCTATGTGGCTCAGGAAGCAAACATGATTATATAAGCTATACGATTTTTGTAGAGATATGATGATTACATTAAATAAAAATATTTTTAGGTTAGTAAGTTAAGAGAACTCTTAGTCTTTGAGTTCTCTCTTAGAGTTCATGACAAAATTAAAACAAACAAGTTTTGTTATTCTTTTAGACCAGGGCTACCTAATTTGGAAATATTTTCAATGTGCAGAAACGCCACGTAGGTACATGTAAATATAAAATTACAAAAATATTTACGCAGAGAAAAGCCATTTTTTATTTGGCTGCAGTGCACCCACAAAAAACTTCCGCTAAGAAATTTGAGAATGTTAAAATTATCATATGACCTCTAAAAATAGATAGCATGCGTTTACTCTCGTTGGCATTGCTAAGATTGCAACTTTTTTCTTAATACTTGGTCTTCGAAAATAGATTAATACTACTAAGAGCATTCATTTTACTTCATTATCTCACTAATATTATACGTGAGTTTTATGGATGTGTTTTTAGCTCTTTCATTCAAAATCCGCTTAACGGCATTGGATGAAATTTGACATGATCATTTATTACTTGGATTAACATATAGGATACTCTATATTAGAGATGCAACGGATAGTTGTTTGGCCGGATACCGGATACCGGATATTCGGCCACCCGCCGAATATCCGGTATCCGGCCGCCGAATATTCGGCCGGCGGTACTATACCTACATTTTGAGTTTCGCAGGTGCGCATCGAGCAGGTTTTGACCTGTTTCGTAGTGAACGTTCGCGCGGACACATTTCTATGCAACCAAACGAGTTTTATTATGTCAGTACGGAGTAACTTCATTCAAAAGTATATACGTGCTCGCGTATTTTTGTGTTAATGATGACTAACTTCTTTTTACATTTCATTTTTTACCCCCAAAATCAAGCAACTTTACTAACCGGTATCCGGCCGGATAGCACGTTACTATCCGGTATCCGGCCGGATAGTAAAATAAGGGCCGGATAGGCCGGATACCGGATAGTAACCGGATTTTCGGTGCATCGCTACTTTATATACTACATTAGTAGGATGCGAGCAAAGTCCCAATTGGAAGCTAGTTAATTATAATTACATATCTGACGATTACTATAAATATTTACTTGATATCAATTTATTGTAAAAAAAGTTGGAAATATGACGTCAGCTATGACAAGCAGTTTTTACTTTGGATTTTAAAAACATATTTTATGATAGTTCTTCCTGTGAAGAAGTAATGAGTTATAGTAAAGAGATTAAAATTATTGTTATTTTAAAATTATAGGTAGGTAAATAGGTCCTTCAATAATGCTCTTGATAATAAAATATTTCTTATCAGATAAAAATTAACTGAGGAACGGGGTGTAGTAAATACATACATATTGTTATTTGGTCTTTTTGTTAGATAATACGATAAGGTCACGTTGTACCCGCATGATATAAATGATTGATGCATATATTTTTTTATGAAAATGTGTAGATGTATCTGTATATTTTAGTTCCTGCTTTACAAAAAATGATGCCAATGGGTACTTTCGTCAATTTAATTGATGCGATAAGAGTTTTGTAATATTTTAATCATATTGAAATGATAAGGAATAACTGATTAATTACGTAATATCTAATTGACGATGTAATACGATAGTTCAGAACTGAAGTGTTCAGATTGCAGAATTTTTATGTTTTGATCAAAAACAATCATAATATCAATAAAAGAGTAATACATATATTACTACTATTACCCACTTAGTATCTAGTCAGCAAAAAATTAAAATATAAGAATGGTTTCAACTTTCAATATACATAATTGTTTAGAAGAATGAGTACTTTTTCAATTCTAGAATATAATAATCATTCAAATATGTACGATAATACCTTGATAATGACCTTGCATTTTTATTACTTTCAACCTTATAATCATTATACTAAAGTGGAAAATCAACTAACTAATTGTCAACGACGCTGTGTTATTTAATAAACTCGTTGAACTTGTTTTATTTTCTTCATATACGTGCCAGAATCATGTATAAATAAATATTCAGCTTTAAAATAGCTATTTTAAACCTAGAATTTTATAGACTAACAATAATCGAAGAACTGGTAAACAATGAAAATGAACTCTTTATATTGTATTCTTATCGTAGCTATTTGTTTGATAGGTATTGCGAATGACATTTAATGAAGTCAATATCTCTGAGCCAACCTTGAATAAGTAGGCTATGTATACATACATACATATATACTCATTTTCTTCTTCGGCATATACATATAATAACTTTATATAAACAGAAGTCTTCATGATCGAAGGCAAGAGTCCATTGTTTATGTATTTCTGTTTGTAGTATCAGCGTATTCTAAACAATTATTATATTGTTATGGCTTCACATTTGAAGTATAATTAAAATGCTGCATTGTTGGAGAGTGGTCGTAAGTGCGACTGCCTAGCAAGAGATCTTGGGTTCGATTCCCAAACCGAGCAGTGTTATTGGGTTTTTCTATGAAATTCTCAGTAGCGACTCGGAGTTTGGAGTCGTGCTTGATTGATGGCAATTGACTCACCCCCTATTACATGGGAAATGTGAGTCTACATTAGTACCTACAAGTCAGCCTAACCTTTCAGGGACAACAAGTGTCATAGTATGTATGTATGTAACTATTACATAAATACATTGTTACGGCTTCACATAGAAATATTAAACTTCTACATTGTTTGTTATCTGATTGCCCAGAATGTGAACGAAAAGTAAGGAGTATATTTTTATTTATAGAAAATCCCAGAGGGCTCCATCATCTTGCTACACGCGTGCGCGCACAACCCTACCGGTGTCGACCCCAAGAAAAACGAGTGGGTGGCTTTGTCCCAGGTAATTTTTCTCATAATTTAAACATGTGCGGACTTTTCATTCAATCCTATCAGAAAATGTAACGTGACATAATATTTGATGGTAATGTGTTTTTACTGTTACTCCCACGCAAAGAGCCCTTAAGTAGCAGAAATTATTCTGTTTAAGTGTGTTATCCTTAATACTAAAATAGCTACTAAGTAGTAAACGTTGTTGTTTAAATTTGTGATAATATTCACGATGAGCTAATACTAGTTAAGTCCAACCTATTTTAATTTGTGCACACTGAATTGAATAGGGGCAATATTTGAAGAGCTGTGGTAGCCTGGTGGTGTGACCAGTGGACTGAGATGTCAGAGGTCTCGCGTTCGAACCCAAGGCACGCACCACTGACTTTTCGGAAGTTATGTGCATATTTATCACATGCTCAAACGGTGAAGGAAAACATCGTAAGGAAACCTGCATGTTTGAGAGAATTCTCGATGGCATGTGAAGTCTGCCAACCCGCAGTAGGCTAGCGTGGTGGACTATAGCCTAATCCCTCTCAGTTAAGAGGAGACCCGTATTAATAATATTTGAAAATATACACATGTATTTTTTATGATCTTTAAATATAAATTAAACTGCCATAAATATATTTATCCTGTAGCTCTAACTACGTATATTTGTGGTGTTCAATTTTTAAAATTTACTTTATGCGTAGGTGATTAAAGAGAAGAAGCTGCTCCCATTCTTCGATATGGCGTACCAGGGATTCGCAACCGGTAGTGTCGACAATGACGCGTTTGCCGTGCGTCTGTTCGAAAAGGACGGTCACCAGTTCCTCTTAGCACAGAGCTTTGCCAAGAACATGGGTAAGTTACATATGAAAACCATCAAGTCATCTCTCCACATCCCTTACCACACATGCCACCTCTCCTAGATTTGGGACTGCTTCAAACAAAAACTGTAGGTTCTCGAAATTAGGTCTTTATACTGCAGTATATCTAACCTGTTAACTACTGGTCCATAGACCAGGGATGGCTAATTTGTGGCTTGTAAGCCTGTTGCGGCTCTTTGAAGGATTATTTGTGGATCTCGATAAATGTATGCTTGGCAATGTCTTGCAATGAATTTGGCCACCACTGAAGTAGACCAAAAACCTGTAGTGCTTCAATTACAATTCGTTTTTTTTTCAAACAACTATCTAATCGCATTATGATAATGTAACTTATGAACACTAAGGGATCTTGCGTTACACAATAGTGACAAAATACTACCATTTATCTAATATATTACCGCCTAGCGATAATATATTAGATAATGCGCTACCATCACAAATTCCATCGAAATTAGAACATCACATGTACTTAACTGCATAGTGTAAAGAACGCAAGTGCAGATATGATCTGAAGACATTGATTGATGCTTCGTCTGTCCATTCGGATAGCACCTAATTTTGTTATGTACATGACGCAACATTCGCCACAGTTATCAGTCGCATTGTCTTGTAAAATGATAAGAAAAATTACTATCTCAAATTGCATGATTCTGCGGTTTTTGTATACTTACCTACCCAATTAGTTTTCCATCCAAGGTAATATCAGAGCTATACGAAAGTTAATGTTCCACTGCCTGTTTTATGGTTATTATGATTATTTTTTTGAGTGTTTTCGAGTCATATCGTCATCCAATACTTGTTCATAAGCAACAAACAGTCTGTTGACAGTTCTGACCTCTTTATCTTATCCAAGTTACGTGAATTAGCGTCATAACTAGTTATTTAAGCATATTATTTATTGTTTTTTATATTTTTTTTTATTTTAACAAGTTTTTACAAGATTTTCTTGTATCTATGTAACGGTATCATTCAACGTAATTTCCACTAAGTTCAAGACATGTGACTAAATCAATACACGTTTTAAAGGCCGATGACTATACGTAGTGCCGAAAAAAAAACCTTATAGGCCAAAATTATGAAAAAATAATTTAATTGAAAGTTTTATTAAAAAATTACAACAGATAATTATTTTTTATTTCGTTTTGAGACTAAAAATATATTCTATTAAAAAATTAAACACTTCAATTGGAAACCGGCCTAAAAAGTAGCATGGTTGTATTCACAGCTCTATATTTACAAAAGGAAATGGACTTTTGGAATGAAATTATTTTATTACGCTTGGTTTCCTATAAAATCATGTTTTCCTTTTTTAGTTATATTTTTTGTCGCTATGTCTAATAACTCTTAATAATAAATAAACTCTGTTTGGTCTTAGACTCCATTTATCTTGAACGTATCTAATTAAAATCGTATCTGCCTTATTATCAAGGATTAGATTATCATGGTTACATATCAAAATATCATCATAGTACAAAATTGGCTGAAAAATGTATAATACTTATGTAATAATACATTTTCAAACGAAATTCTTAAATACAGAATTTTTATACGATAGAAAAGAGTCGTTTTGGTATTGACAACATTATAACAGATTTCAAAATATTTCGTTGATTTATATAACACAAACAGTTCCTATTTATGTTAGTGGCCACAAAACTAGAAAAACAGGCCAATTGACAGTTTTTATACAAGGTTGTTTATTTTCAGTAAAAAAATTCAACGTTTTTAATCAAACATGATGACTATTATTCCAGGCTTGTACGGTGAGCGTGTGGGTGCGCTCACGCTCTTGTGTGGCGACGAGGGCACCGCCGCTAAGGTCATGTCGCAGGTCAAGATCTTGATCCGCACCATGTACTCTAACCCAGCAATCAATGGCGCCCGTCTTGTACAGGAGATCCTCAACAATCCTGAACTTAAACAGGAATGGTGAGTGCTGTGAACTCTTTAAAGCAGACTCTTTCGAACAGAAATTTTCTCAAAAAAACTGTCATATCTTTTCTATTTTCCATAATTTTTCTGTTCGCTGTTGTCACTCTAAGAATAAGAAGTATGAGAGAAGTTGTGTATTGATTTAAGAGAGTCTGACATTATTGCACGATGATAACTAAGTTCAGAATTCTCAGTTTGTATGACTACATTTTTAGTTTTGAGATATTTTTTCGAGATAAATGTCATAAACAGAATTAATTGTCTATAAGGGCACGAGAAAAGGGTCGATTTATTCATAAATATGTTTTTTTTTCATCAGGTTAGACGATGTGAAGTTAATGGCTGAACGAATCATCACTATGCGCACGCAACTGCGCTCTGGCATCGAAGGCGCCGGCAACAAACAGAGCTGGAAACACATCACCGACCAGATCGGCATGTTCTGCTTCACTGGTCTTAACCCTGCACAGGTATATGCTATATAAAAGTACTAACTGCCTCCCGCGGCTTTGCCCACATGGGCAATAATGTATAGATAAAAACCTTTGTGTTACTCCAGGTATTACATATTACAACTGTATGTATGCAAAATTTCAAGCAAACCTGGCGGTTTTTGCTTGAAAGAGTAACAAAAATTTATAATATTATAATATAATTAATTAATTCGCATTTATAATATTAGAAGAATTAATAACCTCTTAGGTTCCGGACTGTAACTGTCCCAGGAATCGTTAGCGCGAATTCAGTTGAAGTTAACTTGTTAGTTTTTTTTTTCTAGTTAAAATACAATGTTTTATTCCAATTACATTATTAAAACGGTAACTATTTGCACGCAGTCATCAATAAAATCGATTATCAACGTAATGTATTTTATAAATAGCTTGTGCTAAAGATTATTGTTTTTACCTTACAATAACCGTTTAAATCGAGTAAGTGGGAGTTTTAGTTTAACTAGCGCAGCGAGGGTGAATCCTCTCGAGGAATTTGAAAATAAATATTCTATCCAAGACGTAAGTTCAAAATCTAAATTGATTGCATGTTGATTAGACATTGTAATGAAACTACATTTTTCTTGAATTCATCACGGTATAATCTTATTAGTTTTAGATTCATTAAAATAATTATATCATAAAGACACGCAACATCGCGTATACAGGTGACCATGGATTATGTAAAAGACAAAACATCACAATTGAAATAACATCAATATATCGCAATAGAATCCATAAAAAGAAACTTATTAATATTAAATAAAATACAAGTTCACTAGTAATAATAAAACCTACCAAGACGGAGAAAATAGTAACCTTGAATATAACCTTTACATTCCGTACTCCTACAAACTGTTCTATATTTATACAACTATATCTGCTGTTTACGTTTCTTTAGTGCGCGTTACATAATGCAGAATAGGTATTATGACAATAACCTAGAATCACTAAAATATAGCTGCTATGTTTATGTTTACTTAATGCTATTTCACGTTGTTTCCAGGTCGCTCGTCTAACAAAAGAATTCCACATTTACCTGACTAAGGACGGACGTATCTCCGTCGCTGGCATCTCGTCAAAGAACGTCAACTACGTCGCTGAGGCTATCCACAAGGTCACCACCGAAACGATCAAAGCCTAGACGGAGCGTGGTGAATATTAATCGGTACTTGTTTTTTTTTTGTTATGGTTTTTTTCACACCATTCGGTGTTTATTCTTCCTCACCCTCTAGAATCGCTTAACACCAATTTACCGCCATCTACTAGCAATATAATGCATTTATTCACGGTCAGTTGTTTATGTATATTTAAATTCTCTAATAATGTGTAAAACCAAATTGCAAAAATAACAACTAATAGGAACAATACTTTTAGATTTTTTCTTTCTCGATTTGACATTTATGGTACAAAATAAAAATAGAGATTATATTTAATCTGTTGCACATTATAAGCTACATCATCATACTACGAAGTCACAATTTAAAGCTCATTGCCCATTGTGTCTTTATAATCCCGTAGTTTTATTGTCCCTATTCTTTACTACCTTATGATATCTATTTTTATTGTTTGTTTTTTTTTTGTCTTAAGTGTATCTATTTAAGTACTTGCAATGCCCTTTTTATTTTATATACAATTTACATTAAGAAATTATAGTAAACTGATATGAACATTGGTTACTAAGTCAAATATCAAGTTTTGATCCAAGGTCACCAAGGCCTGGAGATATTATATGGCGTGTCAAGTCTGCATTCTCAACGCGGTGGACTACCCTAATGTTAGTTCAACCTCAACAACAAAGTAGGGCAACCTACTTATTCTGAGAATACACCCGGACCCATAAGTGGGACAAATAGCTTGATGACACGAAGTAAATGAACTTTTTTGTTTCAGCATAAAATAAACTACTCGCCTGGTGTCGTGTATATACGGGCAAGCAAATTAGTACACATTCGACTAGCGATCCTTCTTATTCACACAAGCATAGAGTTGTAGGTGTGTGTTCGCACGCTAATAACGGATATCGCTCGTTTGAGCGACGCCGGCTTGAGTGTGTGTGGTATATTTTTTTTTTATGTTTGTTTATTGTATTATGTGCGTATACGCACACAGTAAACATATTACCTGCATTCTCTAATATAATCGCTAGTGGATGAACGAATACTAATTAAGTTCACGTCAGCTTAAACTTCAATGTACCGAAAGAACACAGTATTTATGAAACCAGCTTGTTTTTAAATGAAAAAAATAATTTTATCTTTTGATTTATTTAACGTTAATATATTTTTGTATAACTGTTTATTCTAAATATAAAACTATATGTTTTCTAAGTTTCTTTTGTTTTTAAACTATTAAAGATTTTTAGTTTAAATTTGAGTTTTTTTATTACGTTTTCATTATTAGGTTGCATACAGTATCTATTTACGCAACGTAATTTTCACCAACATTAAGACGTCATAATTAAATTGTCAATTTAAGACTTACTAAGGGCCGTTAATTATACAATAATCTCGTTATTTCGTTTTGACTAAAAAATGATAAAATAAATTATAGTTGCATAATGAGTTTGATACGAAAGAGGTTTTTCGTTCGGCATATACAATTCCAGGATTTTACTTCTTTTAATAGTAGTACAGTGTGGAAAAAAACTGCATAATTTTGATTAAATTTTTATTAGTTAAAATAAGTAGATAAAATAAACTTGCGAAAAGCACAGAAAATTGTATCAACATGTTTGATTCTACCACGGTACTAGATATAACTACGCAAAATATTTACAGCTGACGAAACAAATGAACATCTTATTCTATGTTTTATAATATAAACCCGATGCAGGTCAATCGTTAACATTGGAATCAAATTTTAACAAGAATTTTTATACAATACATAAATCCTTTAAGGATACACTATAATTATATAAATCGAACACATTTTGTCCACAATTTTACTGTATTGTGGTTAACCATCTTAAACATATTCACCTGCATCTACCTAAACCTATTACTTAGTATTTAACTAAACTAAATCAGTTTTTTAAGGACATAGTCACATCCAAAAATGCTTTTTCGTACATTATTATCATACAAAATATACTAATACATTTTTATAAGTTGACGGTTGTCAATGATATTTTTAATAAAAATATTAATGTTAACATTATATATACAAATCTGTCATAAAACAAATTAATCGCTACCCACGATGGCACTATTTCTTTAGAATGTACCAACATTCTATTTAAAGCAAGAAATATGTACCATTAATATAAACACTATAAACTTCAAATTCCGACGAGAATTTTATTTTCTTCTGATTTTATTAAAAGAAGGTTTAGTTACAAGAGAATCAGGTTAGTACAATAGTATTTAATTGATGGACACAGACAAAAAAGCAGACCCAAATTATTTTATTGACATGACAATAAAAACTACTTATGCTTAATTCTCGTGTACAAGACACAATCACAAACCTTCGCAACAACTTAAAGAAAACGCTAGTATCATGTAGCACCACCCTTTTAACTGTCAGTATTTACGCTTTGCCTTTGTTTATCCTGTCCTTAATACGTCCATAATTTTCCATCTTTGTTCCAGTCTTCCTTTTAGAAGTTTTCTTATTTTAGAACACTCATTATTACCACTATTAGACCTATTGTTGGGCTCCGTTGGTTACATCTCCCTTATATTCATTAGTAACAATTCTCACTCGATAGGTTTATATTATACTGAACTGGAAAACATTTACCAAGTAAGAATCTGCGTTACTGTGTAAACATGTGCTGCTGTTGCATAATCAATGGCAAAACCAACAAAATAAGAATATTTTTGTGATTTTTTTGATGTATCTGTCATAAATATTGCTTAATTTAATTCAGTAATATTTATGACGCATTGAAAACGAAGAAATCTTGCAAGTTTAGGTTTATATAGAATTCTGTTATTATGTCCTAGACCACTGTGATTGTCTAAAGAAAAATATATGCATATGGTTCAAGAGCAGACAGGTGTATACTACACAGGTGGATCGATACAGATGTGACTCTGTTTATAAGAACTCGAGCTCGCATCTACTCCGCACATAGCCCCGCTACGCACCGGCCTCGCATCTCCGTTTGTTTCCACGGAAAACACCCTGCATATTAGTCACTTTATACATCCACCGCTTTACTGAATACCGTACCTAGCAAGCCGCCCTGCAGCACGCTAGGCTCTACAGCTATTATTTTATAACGTACGTACACAGGATCATGTACTCTACCAGTTTTTCAATCAGTAGTAGTCGATTCTTTTTTATCCGACTTCAAAAAAGAGGAGGTTGTCAATTCAACATTTTTTTTAATGTTTGTTATTATTATGTCACAAGGGCGGCAAACAAGCATACGTCCCGCCTGATGGTAAACGGTTACCGTAGCCTATAGACGTTTGCAACACCAGGTGTCGTTCGCGGTTTGCTGACCGGTAGAAACAGTCTCTAGGTTTCCTAAAATAAGGAAGTCACTAAACTTAATAACCTGTAATATTATTTGCCATTGATAAAAAATCTTAAGTGAAATAAAATTGAGTATTTGATATAGTATTTTTAGTTGATGTGTGACATTCCTATTTACTGAATCTATTACTTTACACTGGCTATTTAATAATATTTAGAAGTAATAAAAGTAATCTGTTTATGATACATTTTTATATACAACTCTTGCTTACTTGGCAATTTATTGTAAAGAATATAATTTATTATTGCTATGTTTACTATAGATATTAAAATTTTGTTAATGGATAACGCACCCCAAGTAGCTTATATTACTTACTAGTACTAACTTTGAAGAGAGTGTGAAATAAATAACGTGATTTTATATTACAGGTGCCTATATCATGAAAAACATAAAAGAAATGTACATAAAACAAAATTATTCTATATATTTTATGTTTGAAAGTAGAATAGACAGGTTGTTTTAATTCTCCGCACTAAATATGACCACACAGTCCTATATTAAACAAAGTCATTCAAACAAAATTAAATATTCAGATAACATTAGTTAAGACACTATTTGCACAGTTATTGCATTCAGGATCATTGGTAAGTAACATTAGATATAAATAAAATACACATTCAAATCAATACAAATCTAGAAACAATTTGTGCGTTCCAATAATGACAAAGTTGCCTTGGTTAACTAAATCTATGAAAACTTTAAAATTGGTACACATTCCATAATATAATAAACGCGGGACCGTAGTGTACACCAAACTTAACTTGATATATGCAGTGAAAACACAGATGGTCCCATATTTTTCTAAAAAAATATTCTTAAACCCAGACAAAAAAACACACATGAGAATAATTTAATGATAATTACACCTACATTGAACCACTGAAACCCATTACTATACTGTATGCATTGTCATTACGTAAACTTATAATTATTATGCACATTTTCGGCTGCAGGTTGCCCGTTTTTAGTGACCTGTAAACTCTGTAGCTGTACGCACACAAAAATATTTTTTAGGTACTGTAAAACATTCATAGCTTACACTTGTGTTTAGCAAAATACAATTGTATCAATGTACATTAATAAACAAGTAACTGATGACGCTATGTTTTATTTCAATCCTCTTACTTGAGCATCATTTGTATATAGCAACCTTCAAACTTTAAAACAGCATACCATTTTATTTTATTGGTGTTGCGTTTCACGTTTCGTAACAACAGGTGAATGTTTGAAATCTTATTCATTATATTTTTTAGGAATATTGCTGATTATGAGATCCAATTTGTAGATACTGGTGGAATTTTTCTAATCCTCAAATTGTTAAGCTGTATCTGTTAGCCTCTTTATTATGAAGGGAAATATGTTATACACAGATAGTTTACAAACACCTTTTAAAAATTGTATATTTTAAAAGAACAAACAAAACAGCACGATGATCTCGACTCCCTCGAGATCGACGACAATGTCACCACTTTACACTTCACATTATATGTCCGCGCTTATTCTAAGTTCATTACATTTTAATAACGATATCTTCCACAGGCTCCATCAATATTTTTATTTAAACTAATTTATTGCTCATTATTTATTTATTTAAAGGCATACTTTCACTTACAGTTTGTGAGTCAGTCGAGTTAGCAGAGTCTTCGCCTAATAATCGGCTAAGTTGGTCGTCGAGCGTGTCGGCCCGCCTCTGCTCGCGCGTCTTCGCCTCCACCGTGGCGAAAACGTCGTCCCCCGCCATCATGTCGCCCTCATCCAGATACGAGAACGAGTCCAAATTTATATCAGAAGTAGTGATTGCAGTGCTGTATATGTCTATTCTTTTCTGTTGTGATTTAGCTTCGGCAACCTTTTCGGAAAGTTTCTTTTTCGCTTTCGTCAGCGCTTCTGATTCTGACTTATCCAGTTTGGATTCGTTCTCTTTTAATTTGTCGATTTTAGTTTTGAGAGCAAATGACGAATCGTTACTCGATGATCCATCGTCTTGTAGCTGGCTGAGTAACGTTCGTGTTGCGAGGGACATTGCGCTCGAACTGCTGTACATTTCGCTGCTCTCACCTGAACAAATATTTAGGTTTTCTTACAAATTAATTGAAAGAACAAACAAAAATAAAATAAAGGTGGAATCAAATGTATAGATTACCGCTTGGTGTTGCCCGTTGCATGCTTTCCTGTGATGAGTGTTTGTTTTTTTTGTGACTGGTAGACATATATTCACTGTCGCTATCACTAGACATGCCCAAGTCGAGATGTAAGGAATTCAATTTGTCCTCGTCTTTTCCTTTTCTTGACACAGTGTCTAGTTCAATTTCCCAGTCGGTAACGCTCGAAGAATCTTTGACACCGACAGATTCTTTAACATAATTTGATTTACTGTCGTTTTTTTCAATTATTGACAAACTGCCATCTTCCATGGGCACCATTTCTCCTATGCTCTCAGCGGTAGAATCTAAGCTGCTAGCATTGCAAGTTTCTTCTGTTATTTGGTTATCAAACAGTACTGGCGTATCAGGGGTTATTTGGGACATCTTTTTGGTATCGTCGGCTGTGCGAGACACATTACTTCCGCGACTGTCTAATATTTCCGACATGGTGGTAGTGCGTCCTGTCTGTTCGTTGTTCAATTCTAAAACTATAACATTACCCGCACACTTGGCCGGGTCCCCTTGCTCTGACTTGGATGCTTGTAATAGTTGATTAACATTTTTACCCATTATAACTTTAGACATATCGTTGCCATTCTTAGTGAACGTTAAAGTTTTGCCTAAAGTTGCGCCTTTCTGCACTACAATGACGCTGCCCTTTGCACTAGACGGCCTGACGATAGGATTGGTAATTTTAGGAGTAGTCACAGGGGCTAATCCCTTCACGGGCACAATATCCGCTAAATTCGCGGTCTTTATTGGCTCAACTCCAACTATTTTAGGATTAGATGCAATTGAACATGTAGGTTTAGACATTACTGTCATGGCAGGTGATTTTGTAATTTGGGTGATGGATTGGGAACTTACTGGCACCAACTTCATGGCAGTAGGTATACCCTTGAAATGTATCAGCGGTATTTGTCCTTCGTTTCCTGGTTTCGTTCGAGCCTTGGCTGGTAGGACCACCATTTTTTGACCCGATTTAGGATTTAAAACGACCGCTTTGGCTGATACTCTTAGATCAGTGGTGGGAATGCCCTTAGGTGTTAAGGTTTCTGTTAATTTATTTGATATGTTGTTTGTACTACTCAAGTTGCCATCCCTATGCGGCGTACTGACAGAAGATGTAATGATTACTTTGGAATTAGACATGTTTTTATTTTCCGCCGGTTTCGAAACGACAATCATTTTATCAGCCATTAGGGGCGTGCTAGGATTTCGCGTTTTCGGTATCGAACCGATTACTTTAGTGGTTACAAGTTTGCCGGGCGTGTTCAGCGCCTTCTGAGCAGAACTCGGTGCAACCACTACTTGTCTGTTAGACAAAAGTTTTATACCCTCTGAGGGCTTTTGTAATAATTTAAGTTCAGACATTTGTACTTTTTTGTCTGTGCTTATTTCGCCGCGATTCTTTATAATAAGTTGGCAAGGTTTTCCAGATAACGTTTGTTTCGTGACAGGCGTACTTTGAGCTTGTAACGATGAGGGGTCGTCGGGGTGCGGGTTTTCTGACACTTCGAGCTCATGTGGCACCGTCGCGGGTTGAGTTAATAGCTGCATCGTCGGCGAGTCGGTCACCATACCCGGGGATGACAATACTTTAGGCTTTAGTTCATCCATATAATCTGGTTTTGTTTTATTACCTAATATAGATTGAGCATAACTAGCCTGGAAAGTGTTAGGTGGGCCTGAATACTCCATTTGTATGGATGATGAGTTGTACTGTTTGTTAGGAGATGCTTGTAGTTCTTGTTTTTTCATTTGTGGTTTAGACACAGCAATTTGTGAACCCTTAGAATTTTTATGTGACCTGCCCTTATGTGGCGTGGAGCGCGCGCCATGACTTGGTTTACTGGTTGACACTTTGCTTACTTGATTGTATGAATGTTTTGACTGCCCTGATGGTTTACCTGTAGGACAGAGAAGATTGATTTAACATAAATCCTTTGAAACAAGAACAACTTTATAACAACATACATGAAATATAAATGTCTATACTCACTTGTGGCTGGTTGTGAAAACTTAGAATAAATCTGTGATAAGTTCAAATGTTTTTGGTTGGTATTGACAGGTATGTTTCTCATGTTTTTCACAGGAGTGCCGGCATCATCTGGTATAGCACCACCCTCGGGAACTTTCCTCTTTCTGCTTATCAGTTCCGTTTCCCATATCTAAAAAATAATTCATTTAAAATAGATTTAATCAATATGTTTTCATAAAGGGAAAACAACTGGACCACCTGGCTCCAGATGTTTATATACAAATATTTCAATAAAAGTTATCAAACTATTATTTAGATTTAATTATAGCTATCTACCACACACATTTATATACATTTATATAAAACAGAACAGTTCATTTACAATCTCAAATAAAAATTGTTGTAATCTCCATTTCTCTTTTTATGTAGAGCTGTATAAAATTCCTTCTTTAATTGCTCATTATACCATAAAATTTATTAAAGCAGTAAAAGTAGAAATTTTCTCAGTAAGCATAAATCAGATGCCCAAAAATAAATTGAATAAAATGATAATTAAATTGTTAAACTAGTATATTATAGTTAACTAACTTTTGTTAACTGATCTTCCATGGCTACAGGAGGGTAGACAGTCTCATCTATGGCATCATTTGATATGGCACCCTCGGCCGTCTGACCCTCTGCATCAGTAATCTCCTCCTCATTGGACTTGGGTGCTACGAGTTTCTCAGCTTCAAGTCTTTTCTGGATCTCTTTATTTTCAGCAGCAGCTACTTCAGCTGCCTTATCTGCTATTTCTGTATAAATAGTCTGTGCAATTCCTCTGGGCATCAGAGGCACTCGCCTCCGGCCCTCACTGATCCATGCTAAGCCTGTGTTTGGACCTGACAACCTATATTTTGAAGAAATATTTTATTAGTATTCAAATTTCATAAAATAATATACATAAATTATGTGCAAATTAACCTTAATAGTGGGCAACACGTAATGAGGAAAGGTACCTATTGTAATTTACCATGAACTTCAAACTCTGAAATGTGAATGCTTAATTCATAGAAATACCCAAATACATTGCTGGACTCAAACCTCAGGATCTCAAATTGTGCAGCTGTAAAATCTAATACCAGTACCTATAAGTCAGTTTACTTACTAAACTGACTTATATAAAAAGTAAATTATATATTATTTCTCACAATATCTCACTCAAATCATCAAAATATTCAGATTTAAATATCAAAATAAGGTATTCTATGGAAAATGTATTTACTTTAATTTTAAAAATATATGAAAAACTTTTTAATTACTTTTAAAAGTATTATTAAAAATAATTTGACATTTCAAATGAATAGGTTATCTGTCAAATTTTCTTATGATGAAAATACTTCATAATACTTTTAATTTACCTTTTAACAACCAAATATATTATAAAAAGCACTAGCCAATCTGCATTGTCAAATCAAACATATATCTACAAAGCTGAGATTCCATAAAACAGATTAATACTATAAAAAAAATATTCAAAATTTATCAAGTTTTATATCAATCTTGTAAGAATAAAATGCATTCAATCAATCAGAAATTTAAACAAACAAGAGCAATGTGTTAATATCTCTGACTTTTAGTTACTCTCAGCCATCTTTGACTTTGTGTAATAGTGTTAAAAATAAATCAACAATACAACACAGAAAATATTAAATATAAACTTACTGATCTGCAATGGTAGCTAATAATTCGTCATTAGACACGCGCCGTGCCTCAGCACTATGCCGATCATTGCTTATATGCAAAACGGCGCGCAGTTCCTCCAGAAGCTTTTTTCTGTTGTCTTCCAATGCTCCTTGTGCTCTAAACACACTGATCATATTCGAGTAGGCTTCCAATTCTACAAACAAATGAATAAACTATGATTAACTACAGATATTTGTGATACGTTTGTCAGGAAATTAGTTACGACGCGTTGAGTATAATTTAAGAAATCCATAGGAGGGAAAATGAAAGCCATTTATAGGACTAAATATATACCGAGTCTGCGGAGCGTGCGGCGACATTCGTCGCGCGTCATGTTGAGGAGCATAGGCCACATTTTAGACGGTTTTTATTGAGCACTATAGGTTTTATCTTGATTATATGATTTCAAACATATTTTATAAAATAGTCAATTGGCAAATATCCATACTGTTTACTTCAAACGACAATTCGTTCATTTCATTTTGACACTTCAAATCAGAGAAGCGAAAATATACGGTGCCTTGTCTATGCCGTTTAGTGATACCAGCATATAGTATTAATAAGTCCTCTCATTGTTATAAATTAAATCAACTGTATATGGCCGGTTTAAATCAGTCAATTAATTATATTTGCCATGACCGATGATAGTATATATTAATAATAGATAGATTACCTGAAATACAGTCTAATTAAATGGTTACGTGCCAGGTTTGGTTACATAAAGTTAATATTATATCAAACGTTCTAAAAACTAAATGTATAAATACCGTACCCTACCCATTAAATCTGTATTACACTATATTTTGTGTTATTATATATTTCTGCACTTCTGCTCCTTATAAAATATTTTTTTATTCACATAGTCCATACTAGGTATACTAAATTACTAATACATACTAATATACTATACTAATATTATTAATCTATATCCATACTAATATTATAAATGCGAAAGTCTGTCTGTTTTTCTGGCTATTACCTTTTCACGCTTAAATACGATAGAATTTGATATGGAGATAGTCTTAATTCCGGGGAAATATATAAGATAGTTTTTGTCCAGAAAATAGCCCTATAAAGGGCGAAAACAGGGATGCAAAATTGTATGCGGAATCAATAATTTTTCCAAAGAAGAAAATAAGAGGAAAAGAGAGATTGGATAAAAATGATAAAATAATAAAATTACATAATTTACGTAGACGAAATGGTAGGTAAAAGCTAGAAATATATAAAAGACAGTTACAGATAATTAGAGGAATATTGTGTTCTAATTATATTCAGTTTATTAATCATACTGAATATCTAGTGGTTGACGAATTTTTCATTTTCCATTATCTTTGGGAGTTTTCTTAGTTTGCAACATGTGTGCTTACATGCCATAGACATTAAAGCGTTCCGTTATTGTTTATGAAGTCAGTAAACAATATTATAAGTTAGTTAATATATTTTGATGCGAACTAATTACTGCTCTCCTAAAAATGTAAATAATATAATCGACATTTCTATTATTTATGTGCACAAATTTGACGACTAATATTTTTTTAAAAATATTTTAAAGAGAAATCTCAATAACAAAAAAAGTTAATAAAAATAATATTTTTACAAAAATGTCTCGAATGTTCTTTGTGAATAGGCTTCGGTATGTAATGAGCAAGACAGTTTAATTTTTTAAACTTCTTCTACAATATGTATTTAACTGATATAAGTGACTGATTATACAATAATAATAAATAACTATTAATTTCATGGAAAACATATTGAACATCATACCCATCTTGTCAGACAATAAAACCAAACGTATTGCATTATGTTATCTGTGTTTGGGAGTGAGTCAAGTTTAAATTTAAATCTATAGCCCCTGAACGCCAGTGAAAAAGAAAAAGAAAAGGAAGAATGCAAAAATAGCAAAGTATTCTGTATTCCATCATTATATTCTATACTTAAATATTTTGTTCCGTATAGATTACCGATAATAGCATACATAGTACCTTCTTTTACGTCTGTGGCTCTGTTTATTCTGTTCAAGCTGTCCTTTATCTGTGGTCTGGTCAACGTTCTTTGAGTTTGAATTTCATTGTTATCTTTTAGTTTCGTAGAAGTACAATTAAAACTTTTTCAATAATAATTTAAGATCTATTTAGTAAATATACGATGGCAGACGTAGACGAAATTATTGACTATATAAAATCGTTGAAGAAAGGTTTTGACAAAGATTTATTTCAGAATAAGATCGATGAATTAGCTTACGCAGTGGATACAACTGGTTTACAATATAACGATTTTCATACTTTATTCAAAATATGGTTGAATTTGTCTATTCGTAAGTTACTGTTGATAATGTGTGTAAATAAGAATTTATAAAACTCACAACAATATAATTGTTAATATGTTAATTTCAAATGAGAGGAGACCCGTGCCCAGCAGTGGGACGTTAATGGGTTGATGATGATGATATGTTAATTTTCAGCTATAACAAAATGGGTAAGCTTGGGTGCTTGCCTCGTCCCTCCGGACAGCGTAGAAGACCGGACAGTGGAATATGCACTAAGCTGGTTGCTTTCCAACTATGAAGATCAGTCAACATTCTCTAGAATAGCATTTTTACTCGACTGGCTCACAGGTATGTTTATGTTAGTATATCTTTGCAAACTTATTCACTTCTATTCAGATACCTATGGTTTATATTAAGACTCTAAGGCCTGTGAACTAAAATGTTTATTATGAATATTAGGTATTAATAAATGTTACAAAAAAAAAATTGTAAATATGAGTGAATTTTATGGGTTTAAATTTATTTGTATATCTAAAGTAATGATTACTTTTATTTTCAGCTGCAATGGAATGCGATTGCATAGATATAGAGACACTAGAGACTGGTTATGATGTATTCTATGTGAGCTTAACATATGAAGTCCTGGTAAGTTGCAAGGCATTCTAACTAAAAACAGTATATAGGTATACATCAGCTAAAAGCTTAGCAGGATTGGTCACTGTGATTTGTGTTACTAGTTACAAAAATAATATCACACCAGACTTGCCTTTCAGTGTGATAGATACAGAGTATAGATTTCAGCCAACTTTGGGTAAACATACATATTTTGGTGTATCTAGTTGTTATCCTCTGCATGCTTGTTGGTTTTGTACTTATATCTTGACCTTTTCTTTTCCATCCATAATTGGGTATCATATAATCATCATTAAGTATCATAAGCCATCATATAATTGGGTAGTATAATTTATTATAGTCTTTGGAGGTAGAAGTGTTGATCCCGCTTGAGTTATCAAGGCTACTGAAGTTTTAGTTTCCCTTGTGGTATATCAAACTCAGTATAATTGTTTGTTTTTAGACACCACATGCAATGAAACTCGTATACACCCTCACAAAGCCTATTGATGTCACAAGAAGGAGAGTTCTAGAATTACTTGACTATGCTAAGAAGAGAGAGGCTAAAAAGGTATGATTTTTTAAAGGAGACTTTTCATTCTGTGTTTTTTCCATTTAAAGAGGTAATTTTTAGGAAGATCTTATTGAGGCAGTGTAATTTCTTATTTATTGTAATATATTACAGTATGTAGTTACAAGGAAAGCTTAGTGTTCAAAACAAGTCACTGTTTCCCACCAGAGCTGATTACAATAACTTATGTATTGTACTAATTTCTGAATGAATAAAGAATTTTATTTATTTATTTCAGAACATGTTTAGGCAGTTACAAGTGTTGCTAGGGTTGTACAAGTCATACAAACCAGAATGTGTTCCTGAAGATGTGCCTGCTATCTCCATCCACACTGCCTTCAAGAAGATTAACTCAAACCTCCTTGGTAGATTCAAAAGAAACCAGGTATGAAAAATTGAGAGTTATCCTAAAGTTAAAAGTTTATGTGGGATATTAAGTATTTTTTTGTTGTTTTTAGCAACATAGGAACACCATGAGAAAGGAGAAACATCATTTAACATGGGTTAATCCTATCAATTCTGTAAGTATAATACAGCTCTATCCTTTTCTCTATAATAATGAAGAAGTACTATATTTAAGTCATTTTTTTTTATTTGCAGGAGAGTGGAAGAAATAAGAAAGCAGACCCATTAGTGCCAAATATGGAGTTCTTCAGCATTGGTTCAAAGCAGTATGCTGATAAGGAACCACAGAAAAATTTCCTTGATTTTACAGAGTGAGTACATAAGCTGTTTTAATTCCTGATTAAAAGATATCATTAAATCACATTACATTAAGAAACAGCTGAAATATGCATTGTCTTTAATTCATATTATAATATCAAAATGAGGCAGACAGCTATATGCTATATATGTTCCAAAGTTCTATTATTTTAAGTCTTACGAATTGTATTGGAGTGAGATGGATAAATAAAAATATAACTGCAGAATGCTTCCAACAATATTATAACTTTTTATAAGAATCTTACTGATACAACTCTAAACTCTTATCTCATATGCTGTCTCTATTGTATTTACATTTGTTAATTTTTTGGATGTTCCAAATAGACATTAGCTTATAAACATACCCTTACTCTTTTATTCTAGTAGTGTTTGGCAATTACTGCAATGATGTGTCCTGAAATTAAAAGAGTTGTCATAATTAATTATTAATATAAAAAATATTGTACAGTCCAGTATCAGTGCTGCAGTCAAGCGTACACCACTCGACGACCCGCCCGGCTCGTCTGCGTGCGTTGCTGTGTAATGCCACCGGCGTTGCTCTACTAGCCGTCGCCTCCAACGTAGAACAGGCCTTCCTGTCGCATGACCTGCATCACCTGCTCAACAGCTGTAAGTATCGACTGTTGCCTATCAATGTGTATCCGTCATGAGGTTATCTCGCGCTATTTTTGGTGCAGTCTTCTAGATATAAGAATAATATCCATTACTTAGGTATTTAAATGTTGCCATAGCGTAAGCTCAACACTAAGTCCAACATACTTATTATTCACGTTTAGGCATCATAGTAAGTAAATAATACTAACATATATATACATATCATATCAGAGGAGTTAGACCTATTTTATTGTCTTTTGAGGGAGTTCACAATAAGAGCTCTTTTCATTGTTTGTTACCATAGAATTTAGTAAAATATTGATTGTAAGATTTAGAATTAGTTAATTGTAATATCGCATTGGGTTTACCTGTTATGATATTCTAAGTTTGGTTGAAATAAATAAATAAATAATATTTCTACATTTCAGGTTTTCTGGACTTATCTCCTCATACCTATATAGAGAAACAGGACCTACTGCATCGGCTGGCGATATTGCAACATACGCTGATGCAGGGCATCCCCGTTATCACCAGGTTCCTAGCACAGTACTTGCCTCTGTGGAATGAGAAGGATTTCTTTGCTGAGGTATGGCATAACTGTAAAATACACCAGCACACACAGTGTGGTAAAATGTATATCAACTACCAAGTAATAACGATAATTGGCGGATTGTTCTTTAAAATTTCTTATAACTTCATATTATAATCCATTTTTTGCAAAAGTAATAAATAATAAGTGTATTCAATGAGCAAAATATCAAATATGATATCAATTTATAGCTTAGGAGTTTTTGTTTGTTATAGATTTTGGAGCTGGCCCAATGGGTGAGTGTGGACAGTCCCGAGCACGTGATGTGCGTGGTGGAGCCTCTCGCGCGCATTTACCACAGAGCGCAGCCAATGGAGCAGTGCGCCATACTGCAGGCCTTGAACAACATGTACTCCAATCTTGTAAGTATATAACATGCACATGTGTATATAATGAAAAAGCCAATCTTACTCTGTGTAGCAGGTATGTTTCTACTCGCCATCACACCTTATTTTAGAATGCACATTAGATTGTCGGCATTCAAGTGATGATAAAAAGCCTTTCCCAATTAAGAATATCATAGTATCGTAATTTAACTTCTTATCCTCGAAACACTCAAGTGTTAAAATCCTACTTTTGACAACTATTCGATTTTTTTAGAACGTGTTTCAATAAATTTTATTAAATTGACATAAACAAGTTTGGTGGTTTTAATCTTAGTCTAAATAAAATAATATTTTATCGGGCACATACACATTAATATTGTTTTTTATATAATATATATTATTCAATATATAGATATATGTATTATTAATTTTTATAGAATTTCTTATCTTTAGTTTTTACATGGCGCTTAAATCATTTTCAGGTATATGCAAGTACCAGGAAGCGAATGCATTTCATGGGAACGACACCGTCACTGCCGAGCTACTCATTGGTACTACCCAAGGTCGCTTCGGCCATCAGTAATATGTGTAATAAACAGTTGCAAGTGAACCCAGGTAAATTAGTATGCTACAAGCATATTTATCTCATGTAGATAATTTTATATACATGTATGTGCGTCTAAAATCGCTTTAACTCTAAAATAATAATGATAATTTTGATTTGGTAGCGATATATTAATTAAAAGGAAAGAGTGGAGTTTTTCTCAATAAAGAGAAGACTTTATTTTTAATAAGGAAATAAATAACATTGAATATTAGAAGAACTGTGTGTTAATCTTACAGATGACATGGTAGTACTACACAGCGCGGTTCATAGCGCGACGGTGCGGCTGCGCAGCGAGGCCCGCGCCGGAGGAGGCCGGGGCCCCGCCTGCCTCGCGCCGCCGCTGGCGCTGGCGCTGCCGCTGCTGGCGGTCTCCGCCGCGCTACTCGACAGCGTGGCCGGCCTCATGATACTGTAAGGCTACACTTATTCATTGTTGGTATTTGATAAATAAATCTAAGAGTAGCTAAACACATAAGCGGACATTAATCGGCACAGCCGGGCGGTAAAGTCGAATATGTTGCGGTTTGTGAATCCCGAATATTCGGGATTACATAAGATGAATATTCGGGAATCACAAACCTTTCGCTCGGCAAATTTTAGTTCAGCTAAAAATGTTTGGAGCCGAACGTTTGTAGTACTTCCTACGGGTCGGCTTTTTCGTTCCACAAGTACTGCCGAATCGAATGATTTGTTGACCTGCATAAACTATGGAACTACCCGATCGGTACAAGCCGAACAAGCGCAGTAATTACTTCGGGTCGGCTTTAATGTTCGACAAATACTGCCGAACCGACTATGCCAGCCCGCTTATGGGTGTAGCTACCAAGTGCCAATTTTATAAGTTAGTGCTTTCAATTTTATTTTTTAGATGGTTTGGTAACAAGTACATTTTTATCTAGCCCTGGTCACTGCATTCAACCTTTTCAATTCTAATACCTACTCAAAATCAAACAATTCTACATCTTTTTAGAGAAGATGACGGTTGTACACGCGCTATTTTAACAGATTCTTATGTTGTTTATGATATTTCTATTTAAAATATGATACACGAGAATTGATAAACGCTAAAATAACATACTTTACAACTACTGTAAGAGATTCTATTGTAAAATTGCTCTGCTTATTATGACTTATGACTATTCAGAGCAATTTTACAATAGAACTTTTTGCTCCTTTTATTAAATACCATTATTGTTAGGTACATCTAAAATGTATTGAGAAATGAGGCTAATGTCTTCACTGGGCGGCGGGTGTACCCATTCTGTTCCTAGTATTAGAATTATTCTGTATTATAAATCACCACGATTTATTTGCTATCAATTCCCTTCATAGTTTTACATTTTTGAGTGTCTGCAAGTTAGTAGTTTGCTTGGTTGTACCTACAATGAATACAAATAAATAACTTCGTCACTACTCTACTATATTTCAGCTATCTTATTTGTTACAGATACAAGAACATATTCTCAAGTATGAATAAATCGAACAGTATTCCAAAAAATGACAGCACATTTGAAAAGCAAATGCAAGTATTACAAGCGTATACATCAGATTTAATCAACTGTTTATATAGCGAGGAAGTACTGAGTGAAAGAAATACAGGATTCGTATTTAGCAAGTTGCATCCACAATTAGTTAGCAAGCTGGGGTCCTTGATGCCTGATGTGGATTCGAAGCTCAGTATTAGACATAGTATAGCATTCGCTCCGTATACATACATACAG
Source organism: Craniophora ligustri (assembly GCA_905163465.1). Lineage (NCBI taxonomy): Eukaryota > Metazoa > Arthropoda > Insecta > Lepidoptera > Noctuidae > Craniophora > Craniophora ligustri. The sequence goes on from LR990956.1 coordinate 4,214,045, forward strand.
TTGGATGATATAGACCACAGGGACGCTGATAACAAATTGTGGTTTAATGCAGTCATAGATCAGGAGTTCATGAACCTCAGCAGGTTTTTAAAGAAAGCAGTGTCGGAGCTACGCTATCAGTAATAGTGGAGCTATAATAAATGATGAATAACATTGACATGATTAACATGATTTAACATTTGACCTAAATTTTTTAACTTTAGTTTTATTTTAACAGTTTGACCACACCATTTGACTATTGTTCAGACCTCAGTTAGTATTAGAATGGCTCTGTCTTGTACGTCTATTAATAAATTATCAAATATTCGAGGTATAATGTATTTTAAGTGATATTCAACAAATGGTGTACATATACTGATGATGTATGCTAACAATGTACGGAACACAAACAAAAATATATTATTAATTATGTATAATAATAATAGTATATCTTTTAATTCAGAATGGGTTATTGAATTTATTTATATTATTGTATCAATTTGGATGGATGCGAGCTATCCAAGCACGACACCCAGGCTTTGAGGGGCCTCCGTTCAGCAGTGAACTGCAATAGGTTGATATGATGATGATGATGATTGAATCAATTTGATGAAGAACAAAAGGCCTTTGCTTTTAGACAACTTTATCATGTATAAAATGAGTAAATACCACTAACTTATCATGGTCCAAATATGGACAAATTTAATACATTTTTGAATAATGTTAATTGCATACAATAAAATGAACCAATTACTTTTTAAAGATTTTTATAGATTTTTAAGAAACGATTATGTACGAGTAGATATAATATTGTGTCACAGAGCTTTGTTGTGTTTATAAGTTAGGAAGTATTCCCTAAGGTAACAGTTATTTACCTATCGTAATTTACTGAATGTCATCCCACCATTATTTTGTATTATTTTATGTAAAATAAAAACAGTGATAATATGTCTTGACATTTTATTGATCTATATGATTCTTAAATAAAATGACTTTTACGAATTTTTCATGGGTACATACCCTCACGCCCTTTTTCCATAGGGGTAGGCAGAAACTACAGAACTCTGCACCACGATCTTGACAAAGCACTGTTACTTCGTCTTATTTACTAATTTTATTTGTAAAGTTACGTATATTCATATTATTTATTGACAACAAGCTACGATTACCGCGCCCGCGCGTGTGAAACATGCCACAGTTCAGTGCTTACTTGCTGTACTGCCATAGGTGTAGTAGATAGATAAGAGTCATAGATAAGGCTGGTTTTGCTTGAGCGTGCGTCAATAAAAAAACACTTACTTCTTACTTATAGATGCTGAACGAAATAAGTCAGTTGCAGCTGTCAAGTTTCTCAACTTATTTCTCTCGAAAAAAAAACAGACTTCAAGGTCAGAGCTGACAAACAGACCAAATTGAATTGGAACCACACAGGAAGCACCAGTTTTCAATTAAAAAAAGAATTATCAAAATCGGTTAACACAGTCGAAAGTTATGAGGTAACAAACATTAAAAAAATACAGACGAATCGACAACCTCCTCCTTTTTTGAAGTCGGTTAAAAATGCGGGTAATCAAAGTAAATAGTGGTTGTGATCTTTTTTACATTGGCAAAAGTAAACATAATAATATCGTCGATATTACTACCGGTTCAAGTTTAACAGTTTTCACAAAGTGTTGAACTTGGAACACAACATAGATAAACTCCAGCATTAATCCACATAGATATTATTATTAGTTTTATGATAAAAAAAACTTGCAAAAGAAAACCGATTCCTACCCAGGATGATTCGTGAGGAAATTATAACACATCAATAATTCTACTGAGGTGATGGAGATGGCCACCTGCATATAATCCAATCATACATTTAAAACTGCAAGACTAAAGGGGACGGTGAGCGTAAATTGTCAATAATTAAGAAAAATATAAGCAACCTTTTTTATACTAGGGTGGCAACTTTACGGCCCCCTGATGGTAAGCAGTTCCGCATATGGACGTTTGCAGATGTGACGCCGACCCTCATAGGTGTTAGTTATTTTAACAGAAAGACACTAAACATCCAGTCTGCTCGAGACCTTAGACATGGCATAGATTATTATTAAAATTATATGTATCGCGGTAAAATACGTGAAAAGAGTAGTTTTGTTTTGATGTTAAATGTTGGCGAGTTGTGTCTGTTGAAATGGTTGTTGGTTCTAAGTGGGTTGCCGAGAAGAGATGTGATAGCTTACTTACTGGTGTGACCAGCAACCTGTGTACCTAGTCAAAGGTCTCAAGTTCAATCCCACGGCACGTACCTATCACTGACCTTCGAATACTATACAATATAATAATTTAACTATGTACATGTATATTTATCTTATGCTCAAACGGTGAAGAAAAATATCGTGAGGAAACTTACGTATATATTATTATAGGTACCTGGCAAATTTTCTCGATGGTGTGTGAAGTCTGTCAACCCGCACTAGGTGGTACATTTTAGCCTAATCCTTCTCCAATGAGTGGAGGCCCTTGTCCAACTGTGGGCGTCTGTGGGATAGTAATGGGTGTATTATGGAGTAGTTGCTTCAACACCAACTTTTAGGAAAGGGTTCTTTCCTGTAGTGACACTCCCGCACTTTATTGAAATTTCAACCTAACGGATTCCACCACTTACAATTACTAAAGTAAAATATTGTTTTTTCATTTTCAACCGACGAATAAAAAAACGGAGGAGTTTCTCAAGTCGACGCATATTATTTTTTTTGACGCATTCACGCATAACTTTTACAGAGTAATAGTCCGATTTTGATAATTCTATTTTTATTATTTATTTTTACAAACGTTTACAAACTCAACTATCTGTAGATCGTATAATATTTGCTCTGTACGGGGATTGAACCCGCAACCCGTGACGCACAAGCCGATCACTCAGCCACGACACCAATCATGTCGAAAGATATAACAAATAAATAAATTAATTCGGACATTATTACATTATGATGCTTAGCTCAGAACTAGAGGTGGAAAACGAGGTTACAATTACTAAAGTAAAATATTGTTTTTTCATTTCTACGTGCCCATGTATTCATAAAGAATGAGATGGCTGCGAAATATCTAACAGATTATTATGATGTTAATTACATTAATTTCGATATACCTAAGGAACGAAAAATCACTTTGGCTTCGTATTTTGAACTAGATAATAAATAAGTAATGATTTAAAGATAAAAATAAATTTTTGTCACACAATTGTCGCTGTCTTTAATGTCAGTTAGATAAAACTACCGGGAGATCTGAGGTAAATTATATTATATTATTATTAGGTTATTATCAAGAATGTTATCTAATATTTGGGTTACTTATCAGTGGAGACTTGTAATTAGCAATTTCGTTTTCTATATTATTTTAAGCATTTTGTTTTGTTATTTGTCTGTAAGTCTTCCTACAAGTAAATAAATAAATAAATAACTTAGGTTCCTAGAAGTCTAGTTCCTAGGACGGGGAGTGCCCATTCTGATATATAGAAGTTACCAATTCTTATTGAGGTCTAGTTCCGGAAACCATGAACGCTGAAGACAATAAGTTTGTTCAATTTGGATATATCAGTATACACCTTTCGTCAGTGAGAAGACTTTTGGGGTACCTTCCTACTTTGATGTGTCCGTACTAACGCTTAGTATTTCTTACACAACGAAGAGGGGCATCCATTTATATTTATGTCCATCTTGTATCAAGTTTCTATACAAATTTGTAGCCACATGCGATATTCTTTCCAGTACGTGACTCTTAGCGAAGAATTTAAGATTAGATAAAGATTATTTATTTATTCTCAAACATGTTACAACTTAGGAACTCTAACTTCTTACCGCGACTTTTGTGTGGACCAAGTCTGTACAAGCACGCTCCTGGCTATGTATATCTTGCTGTTTCATTAAAAGTATTAGTGCTCTAAGAATAATAGGAACTAAGGGTATAGCATGTTGTACCTAAAATTTCGGTCTTCTCCGCTTCAAAAGCAAGTGGATTTCCAATAGATCCTATGTAAAAAGAATGTTTAAAGGGGTGGTTCGAAAGTTCGAAACAAAATCATGGGCACACAAGTTAACAGTTTCTCACAAAGACGTGAGTTACTTTTCCATTTCCTCTTGTTACTGGTGCTCATTTATTTTTCGTGGTCCGCTCGAAAACATAAATTATGGACACCGTGGCTGGAGACTGCTACGTGGCGGGGTGTCGCGTGGGCCGGGTGCTGGGGGGCCACCCCACGACCGCTCGCCGCCCTTCGCCTCATGCCCCTTTTTGTGAGCGACATCTTCAAGGATACTGTGTTAATCGGACCCTGCGATACTTTTTGTGAATCTCGCCTACGGAAGTCGGCTGGAAAAACTGTTTCTGTTTGCGTTCCCTCGGCCTCGTTTGCTTTTGATTGTTGTTTGCCTGCTGGGGGATTACCTATATTAGTTTTCTTTTTATTTTAATATTATTCTAGACTTCACGAAACCCTTCGCTTTGAAGTGAATGAATATTTCCGTTTTTTGTTGCATAAAACGTCTCCTACTTCTTGTCGCGTTTAGGACTTATTTTCGTATGCGGATTTTAAAATCAAAATTGTAAATAATCGTGTTGAACCTTTGTATTAAAATTAACCATATTTGCCATTTTAAGATTAATGGCACTTTATGTACTTAGTAGCTACTTAGATCATTTAACTTGGTAGTAATCCAGTATAGAAAGATTTATCGCATGCTTGAAAACAACTTCAACTTTCAGTCGGATGCAGTTTATGCCCCAGTGGAACACTTTATAAAAACTAAGCCATGTTTTTGTCCCTACTGAGAGTGTCTGTAAATTCTTCTACGATAACGAAACTGTCTTTTCAGAAATTTTGACACAGAACCTAATAAATACCATTATACGCACATATTTACATAGAAATTATTATTCTTGTAATTATAATGCCTTTTGTTCCAGTAATTCGATTTTTTTTCTATAAAAATATTAATAGCCGGTCAGCTAAATATGTTTATTAAGTGTAACTTGTACACATAAATGCCTAAGTCTTTGATTAATTAATGAGTTGATATAATAAACACAGGCTTTAACATAATTATAGGTACCTGCTTCATCTGTCGTCGTTATTTGGGTTCAGCAATTTAAATGTTAAGTTAGCATTCCTTATTCTGTCTTGTTGACTAATGTGAGAACATGAATTACAAAGATACCTGAACAAATTCCTACAATTCAAGTAAATTGCCTTTATGTGCAACCATAACAGTAATAAAAATATTTATTCAAATATGCACCAACAGCAGTTTACATAACTCAAGAAAACGAATATTCTCGTGTGATTTAACGCAAAACACGGCGCGGTCTCACGGCTCCCAGCGGGTTGTTTTTGCGGGTAAAAATATGCGCAACTGGTAACAATTGATAGGGGCCGCGGTGAGAAGGGTGCACTAGTTCATATCTCGCGTGGAGAACCCTTTGCAACCCCACTTTCCTTTTTATCCCTACTCAAAAATCGCTTCGGGAGACGTGCTTTCGCTGCGAAGTAACTACTGCTCCCATTTTTGCCAAATTGTTGTTTGGGGTGAAATGGTCTGTGTTGTTATCCACGTCGTTTCTATGATAATCAGAAAATAACTATTGTTCAATCATTGCCTTAATTTGCGATCTGAACTATGAAGCTATTAGATTCTATATTATGTGATTATGATATCCTTTGACCTAGCTTCTTGTGACTTAAAGGTATACATTTAAGAAACAGGTTATCATGCTTTCATAATAGACGCATCTTGCCCTATGAATTTTCTTATTTATTAAAAACAACAAACAACAACAACTGGTGCATACACAAAGATGATCTCAATTTTCAAATTCCACTTTAAAAAATGAGTCTAAACCCAAATTAGTCGAGGAATATTTTGTTAACATCTTCAAAAATGTTTTTTTAAGGTTATTACGTAAGATAGTCTTACATTTTCGCCTTCGCCTGTCTAGCTGAGGCTTATTTTAGAGACTATTTGTCTAAAAAGCTATAATTTGGAATGTATATATGTATAGATACATAGTAATCAGGCCGATAAAGTGATAAAATAAAATGTATTCGCAAGCTTTGCTACATGAAAAGTGAGAAGGTATCCTTAAAAAAAAACTTGACCATCATATAGGCTAAAGGGTTTGATAGGTCGGTAATAAATTATTGCCGGTGTGTCAAAACCTTTTTCGATTCAGGGATCCGATAAAGAAATAGCAAAGTTTAAAATGTTTGAATCTAGGGATGCTTTGTTTCTAATGTGTGAAAAAATTCACGGCAATAGTAGGTATAGCTACAGGATTATTTTTTCAAGTATCTATGCACAAAGAACAGTCAGTGCCAATTTCGATGAAAACTAAAATTACATCATTGGATTCCTAATTTCCTAGACAGTCATCGAAACCGACGATTTTGAAGAAAAGTCATCGTGTGATAGTGTCAATAGTAAGGATTCAATTGTTAATTACTCTCAAGTGTACCGGAATATACTCAAATATATCCGGATTCATTTAGTTGTTAAGCAACGAGGCTTGTGTTACGGATACTAGATGGTTGTACACTACATAGTGTTTTTGTTGTTAATATGTATGTACTTATATATTATACATAGAATTATCCATGACTCAAGTCAAATGTCCATGCTCTTCACACGAACATTTGCCCCTGCTGGGATTCGAACTCAGGATCACAGAAGGCTGTGGTGTGCTGACGGGGTCGTCAAAAAATTTAAGAAGATGATTAAAAGAACGAATATAATTAGGATTTTGAGAAACAGGATGATGGAAATGAGATTAGGTGCGATTTCTTTTAAATCATTGCGATTAAGGAGTAATCTTGGGAGCTTATAAATGCATTAAATTGACGATAATCAAAGGATTTTTGAGGAATTAATAAACTTTCGTAAAATTAAATTCACATGAATCTTATATGATTTTATTCTATAAAGCACGCATAGAAGCCGTTTATACGGGTTTATACGGACTAATAGGTAGGTATAATATTAGTATAGATACAGAGACGTCCAAACAGAGTGTTTCTGAATGTCAAAGCCCTTATAAACCTCTGAGATCTTCAAACACGAGCGTTGAATCGTGTTAGTGTAGGCGAAAGCTCACCCGGCTGCTGTCTGTACCCGAATCGATAAAATTCGGGTCCGCGCCCCCGTGCGTTGCCATGGCAACGCGCCCCGAGTCCCCCCATCCACCACCCCGCCGCATCTCTGAGAACACCGATGTTGACTTAGATGGATAGGGTAAGAGGCTTATTAATTGTTTTATGTTACTTCAATGTTGTACAACGGGCTACCTTCAGGAGCTCGTTGATTTTAAAGTGGAGTTTATATCCAATTAAAAGAAGAGAATAAACAATTTATTGATTATTTTTGAATAAGAATTGTTTTTCTGTGTACGATTGGTGGACACTGCTGAGAGTATAACGACAAACTGGGAGTTTGCTAATAATGGTGGAGCATTTCCAGGGAGCGTGCGCCGCCATCTTGCCAGACCGCGTGACGCCACCCATTACAAATCGAGTGCGTTCTCGTCGCGCGTCGCGTCGACGGCTCGTCTGTGTTATTTTCATCTGAATTCCCATCTCACCTACGAGGCGGGACTTATTTAAATTTGTAGGTATTTTTGATCTTAGACCATTGCATGCAAAGTGCTAAGTACTGTTACAGAATTAGCCAAGAATAATACTGGATCAGCTATGTCCGGTGATGTATGTTATATGACTGATGTAACAAAAAGGTGAAATATTATATACTTTATAGAAAAGTTACCGTAGCATAAGTAACTTAAACCTTTTAACATACGTTGGGTGATTATTAATATAGGTGCATGCCATAAAATTATTAAAGAATAAATAATATTATCAATTTATTGTTACCTTCACTTTTCTCAGTAGCTGATACCAAGAAGATGAGAAAGAAGAACAAATGTATTTGTTACAGCTACAAAAACGATGTGCGGAATAAATGGGTTTGTGTTACGAGTTCAAAACGTAGATCCAACCCAAATTACCAAAATAAGTTGGTGGCACGATCTCGCATTACAAGTAGGAGCGACGCAGCATCGTAATGTGGGGCGCGTGTCCCCGGCCGCAGCACCCGGCGGCTCCGGCCCGTCGGTAGCCCCGCTTTGTACACGGAGCGAGGGCGTGCAAACTTTCTCTACCCATAAAACTCTGTTTGCACAGTACGAGCTTAAACATTTCTTTGCGGGTCAGGATTACTTAGCGATGAATAAGGAAATTGCATTTAAAACGAAATCGTTTTCGTAACTAACATTTTCTTTGTGGTACGTGCGTCGTAGTTTTATGAATTTAAAATGAAGGCAGGCTGCAGATACTTACGGCGGCGTGAGATAAATTCTTATTAAAATTCCCGAGGCGCAGTTTTAGTTCTTTTGTCTCGCGCGGCTCGGACAGGCAATAAAGAGGTAGACGCCTGGAAATGTGCTGCATTTATACAGGTTCCAGACGCGGCCGCCGCCCGCCGCCCGCCCGCCGCCCGCCCGCCGTAGCGTTTGTGCTTTATTTTGTTCGCTCGACGTTCCTTTGCCAAGCTCTCTCGGCTCTCTTATTGCTCGCAGCTAAGACTAACAAGGTTTTTAATTATTTCCTTTAATGCCACTTTCAGCGACGTTACATACGGAGCCCTGTTGTTCTAACGTTGTGCTTCTTGCTACGCTTGCTGTTCGTATTGTGCCTAAATATGGTACGCTTTTGCTGTGAGCTATTAATTTGTTACTTTAAAGGTACCTACTGAGTACAAAACATTCTTAAGTTTCTTTTGATCGCAGTGACATACTTCTGCTTCAATAAAAATGTTATTAGGATAAAAGCTGACGCAACAAGATTTTGATGAATCATCGTGAATCTCATTGGTTATAAATTGCGTCGTGCGCGGCCGGACGCTGGTTCTCAATATGGCAACAAGATATGATGCGCACAGCTTCCAACGGGATTAGGTACGTGAGTGGCAAGTTTGACCTCATTCCTCTGAATGGTTCCCTCACAAACATGTTCTGCCGACGACAGTACTATTGTGGTACTTTTAATTATGTTTGGAGTCCAGGAAATTGCTAGGCATTGTTGATTCTACCATTCTGGGATGAGGATGATATCTTATTAGGTAGTTCTATTGTTGCAATTCGGGCTCGCATATTAGTGTGTTGTTAACGGGACATAAGGGTAGGTGAAACTTGTTATTTATGAAGTACCTATAGGGGTTCTAATATTATTCCCCCACCCAAAACAAATGAAGATCCTTACTTTGACTCTGTATGTAAACTTATTGAAAGCTAACACATGCTGTAGCTTACCTATTAAAGGGTAATACATATTCACATTTATTGCTAATAATAATTTAAAGTTTAGAACGTTTCTGCTCTATTATTTGTGTGATTTTAAAATGAAAACTGTGGAGAATGAACCGTTATTTTTTTCCTCGGCGAGTAGCCAAAAGCACGAAACTCATTTACATAAACATTTAACATATTTGTAGGTATTGCATAGTCGTGCCAAACCCTCGATATATTTGTGTTTTAAGACATATTTTTACCTCTAACCATTTTATCGAAACTGATATCAATAGTCTTCCAACATAACCTCTACATTACAAGGCATCTAGAAGACAAACAATGAAACAATTATTCATTTACAGTAGTAGATAGATTATTGTTATTAGTCTGGGAGCTAGTCAGGTCAACCACAATATTGTACGTCTTCATACAGATAATCCGTAAACCCTTATGACACTATCTTATCTTGACATTAATAGCTGTATGTGGATGGGACAAATGGTTTATCCCTCCGGTCGACTTCAGTTTATAACTTGGTTAACTGGCTTTACTATGTTGAGACTTGTTCCGTATATAACCCTACTAATAGGCTGTACAAAGTATCAGTGAACATTTCATTAATGAATTATTTAACCACTTATTTTTTTTATAAGTAATAATCAATGCCAACTCAAAACTGGTATTATTCTTTTAAACAGTGCCTCACATTTTATCACTTCTATTTCCTGCGTGCGACTCCTGATATGACCTGACGATCTTTGAGTTTGTGTAGGGGCTATTTATCAGGATCCATTTTTGTATTGAAAATTACATATAAAAAACGTCTTTACATTTAACTGTCACTTTGAAAAAAAAAAACACAAACGAAATAGCACATTGAACAATACATTAAAGACAAAGGCGAGCTTAATTCAAGATTGAATTTTCTTCCAGCAGACCTTTGAGTGAGAGAGTTTTAAAAGAAAGGGTAAACAGACAAAATGTACAATGTTTTACATATTCTAAGTTAGTTGTCAGTTAAAATATTGCCTGTCCAATCTAGAGCATAAAATTTAACATGTACCTACATCCGAGTTTCTATTAAATACACCAGTGTATACGCCAGTACTTATAGCTCGTTATAGGCAGGCGTTCGATAGAATATCCAGCCCCCCCTCCCGCTCAGCCTCCCCCCCGGCCGGGCTGCCGCGCCAGCCACCTCCTCCCATGTCATGTCTGACGCGCTTTATTTTACTCTCCATTCTGAATATAATATTAATTACATTTTTATATAAATACTACGTAGAGCAGATCTGGTATATAACCGTTTTTTGGTATGTGTACCCATGCAAGGAGAATCGTATCACGTTTTGTATGATATAATGAGAATCGAATGTGATTATTTTCAATTTAAGCATAACGACATTAAGTGTTACGTTTATAATTAACATTTGTAATTCCTTGATAATGTTAGAATGGTCAGATAAAAAGCTGATTAAAGTTCCAATAACTATCCTACCCTTAACTGACCTAGGTGACCGGTTAATCCTTTCTGTACCGGTTAATCTCTTCTTTTCAGGATTTCCTCCGATCTTATATAGCATTTATGTAAAAGAGGAATTATTATCAATCATGACATATTTTAAAAACATAACAGGGAAGTTTGTGGTCATAGAGCGATATTATGATATTTGGTGGTTGCGGTCCGCCTCGAGCCATCCGTTATGTAGCCGGCGCGCCATGCGTCATGTCCCATGAAATATGGCTGCTCGTAAAACATTGCGATGCCCACGAACCACGAATTTGATATATTATTGTGCATTTTGATACGAGAAGACTGAAACCTATCTATTAAAGTCGTTACGAATAAAATGGAACAGATAAATAATGACTAACAGCAATTATAAAAAAAAAACTTTGTCCCCGATAGAAAGTATTTCTCCTATATCGCAAGTGCTTTTGAAAAACGAATTTCATATACATAATTATTATGGGAACAATGATTTGTTACAGAGAAAGTCAAATTTTATCGCCGCGACGAAACCAGCAATAGGTGACAAAGTCGTCGCAGTTATACGATTCTATTGAATAATACAATTCAATACAAAAACAGTAAAAATGATGATAAATAATTTCTAAGATCTTTTTAACTTTGCAAATCTTGTCGGTTGCTCGACTATTACTCATTACATCGTAAAGCCTACTTACCTAACTGTGATAGTTTTCCTTTTGACTTCATCATTATGCAATTATTATTTTACGTTTCAAAAATGTTCCAAAATATTTTAATTATTAATAAATTAACTTAATTTGTTTACCAACAATTACTTAATATTTCGCAAACAAATCCTTGAATCGAGAAAAGGTTTTCACTGGCAATATTTTTTAAACTCATCTGAGCTGTAAGGCGTAATTCTTAGTTTCACCATGCCGCGGCAGTTTTGACTATGGAACAATAAAAACGGTCCAATATTTCAAATTATCGTCCACCTTTATCTCTTTGTTTAAATTCCACTCTGATACAGCTTCGCCAGACTTGCTTTATTAATAAACAGAGGGGACGCAAACCCTTTGTGAAGTTCTAGTTATTCAATATTGGGAATGATTGCATCTACACTGAGTGCCTGCCTACATGGTGGCATCAAATTGTTCATTACGTACGTTTCAAAGCCGTCTAGCCCCAGACAAAACGAAACCATTTCCAAAATCCCTTAATTAGTGCTGGTCCCCTGTTTGTCAGTGTCCGCTTGTCGAATCTGGTATGTCTATCACAAAGGTAGCATTAATTAACGAATTCAATATTGGATCCCTTCTGATACTGTGTACTGTGCATCTATGTACTAGGCTACGTAAGTGTGCGTGTACGTTAGGTGTCTACTTTCGATGTAATTACTCGTCAACATGTCATATGCACACTGAATATAGTTGTTTGGGGGTGTACAGAGCGCCGTGGGCTGTTCAAATGTCATGGCGGCCGTTACAGAGTGGTAAAATTGAGTATGCTAACTGTGATTTTGTTTATGATCAGTTTTTAATGATAAATGAGTTTTATGCTATCCTGTATAAGAATGATGAAGAGCTTTTGTTTTAATTGGGGCAATATATAGCGTGTTTCTAGGGTATTAAGGTGTCTCCTAAGATCCTCTACTCGGAGATGTCTTGATGTATCATGCATGGTCACAAATCCAAAGGCTAAGTTCGGCATTTGGTATCTATATTAAGCCCTTTATTATCCTTACTTAAAAAATATTCGTCTAAATAAACATGGTTTTATATTATAATATTTATTAAATCTGCAGAATTAGCGTAAGATATTCAGCTGTGTGTCTAAATTGATTGATTTATATATTGACAAACTGTATTCATCCGACTGTGGTTAAGTCCGGGCTCCGGCCCCCACCCGGTGCGATACCGAGAATCAGGTGGCAGAGAGATGCAATTCACCTACAAACGTCGGCTGCAGCGTTTAGCAAGCGATTATGGACCGTATTTCTAACAAGTTTATAGCTGTAATTGGTTGTATGTGGGTCGTGGCCCGGGCAGAGCTGGTGCAAGCTCCCGCCGTCGGTTGCCTATGGTTACATTCGGACCGCGAGCTACGTACATAGTGCACACATGCGTTATACTCAGTTAATATTTGAATAGGGATGTCCGTAATATTTATATAGCATGGCTAGCTCCCGACTATTCCCGGGGATGGGAAATCAATAATCTTATATACTGAATGTTGCTGCCTGTCTAGGTGAGCTACATTGATTTTGTATTATGTACCGTTCTATGTGTTCGGTGCTTTGACGTGTACCAGTAGGTACGCGTATGTTTGGGATAAATTAATCTCCATTGTTTGGATATTGCATGTAGGTACGATGATTGGATGTTAATTTCCTTTGTGTTTATAATGACTGTTTCTCTGAAGGGGTGTACTGTACATGGACATATGTCTAATATGTTTTAAAAACTTAATAATAATGCTTGACCCGGAATTGAAACTAGGACTTTTGTATGAGCTCACTTGTTACATTGACTATCACTAGACTAATGAGACATTTGTTATAATAGAGAATATATATACAGTAATTATGTGGGTAGAAGTAGATTAAAAAACTAAATGACAAATTTTCCTATTCCATATTCAAATGTTTCTTATACATAGATTAAATTTGTTTTAATTACCTTCTTCTTCATCTAGGTTTGCTTATCTTAGGTATATAGTTCGCAAAATATACGTAACTATCAATTGAAAAATGTCTTGAAGTTTTCCAATTCGTCTCGATTGCTGCTTTTTTGTGATGAAGTGAGAATACATCTCTAGCAAATCTATTGGCGAATTATTTTAAGAATGCAGTGAATACGTGTTTGGCGTGGCAAATGTATAAGAGTGATATTTTGCTTTAAGTGAGGGGATATTTTATAGTTTAGGTCTGTTATTTATTATATTTTAAAATGATAATACATGTCTCACACACTAGGACCCATACATACCACTATTTCTTTGTCCACCGCCACAGACTACAATCCCTGCACTCTTGTTTTAACCATATTTATACACCATTCTACGTCCAGCAGTGGACGAATATGGGCTGATGATGATGATGATGATGATGATGATACACCATTCTTATTTAATTGACATATAATTTCTATTATATGTAAAAACATAGTAACTACCTATAATTAAATATAGCAGCGGAGACAATATAAAAACAAACAGAACTGCAAAAAATATTATTCTAGTCACAATATTTACGACATATATTAAGTATTTATGACGTAAACGGTCGATGGCCTAAACGAAAACTAGTTTCAAACCTTCACTACATACTTTGAAAGATATTTTTTGTTCGAAAATATAAAATGACTAAACCCTGTATCTTCTCAGTTATTTTTACAGCGATACGCCCCATGTGTCCGGTTGTATTAAAGAATTCTATGACGCCGTAACGGGTAGTGAGTAGCCCTTAAGTTTGACAGCCGCTCTTTTTTAACAACGCCCGTGAGACGGAATGGGACGACCCAACCCTCGCAACAAACCACAAGGCCCAAACGAGACGATTTAAAACCTACAAAACTCATTCCTTTAACTTCCGCAGCTCAAACCAGAGCATAACTTAAAGGTCTATAATTTTAATACACATTGTGTTCAAAGTTCATTTGCGGAAATTACAATTTTGAGGACTTAACCCTCGCGATGGCTCGGCGCCATTACTGAGAGACACAAATGAGCCCTGAAGCCGCGGCCGAGATAAAGCACCATCCGCCGAGCCAGCTCCGAAGAATTGATGCTATAAACTTGATTGAATATTTTCTCTTGCACGTTATACTTCTGCTACCAGTAGACAGGGAGATTTATAGAGGTGAACGTAATCTACCGCCCAGTTTTTTTGGTTAAAGAATAAAGGAAATATGTTTTCTTTTATGTTTTTACGACAATACTTATTCGTGGGAAAAATGGCTCCAGAGGATCGCATGCGAACATGATTTATTTTTAACACGCTTTTATTAGCGCGGCGGGGTTGAAAGGAGGCACGTATTTTATTCAAGCATTGCCTTAAATCGTAATTATGTATTAGGAAACTTCTTTTATAGAAATGTTTTTCCCATTTTAAGTCCACAACAACACTCCAACAATAAAAAGAGACTAATCTTATTCGAATGGACATTGTTATCATCAACTCAAATTAATTCTTAGAAACTATTCCAAGAAATCTCTTTGCGAATTGTTATACATTTATTAATATTAACAGGTTTGTTAATATAGATATATATTTCTTAATTTGCATCTTCATAATTCTATTTTATTCAATTTATCAACAAAATTGAATGTTAGTTTGATATTATATTTTTAATTTTAAAAAATCTGCTGGGTTTTATGACTGGCCTTTATTGTCCTACCATATACCGAAGACGATGCATACGATCATCTAAAACTTATTCAAAGTAATTCTAAATCTCTGCAGAAAGTAACTTCACTTTCGAGTTGATAGTTTATAACGATTTTATTTTATAATCCGACATTTGATTATTTATCATTTAAATCTGACTATGTCAGTACCATTATGTACATTTAAAATATTTTTTTAAAGAAATAGTTTTTGAATATTATAATTAGTTTTTCTACCAAACAATAATATGTAAGAGCAATAGTGATTATATTAAAAATTACCTCTTTAGAAGAGAAAATATAAGTAACACAAACAAATACGAAAATATTTAAACAAATATTCTATTTAACATAAAGATTCAAGGGTTACGGGTACACATGGGATTCTCATCTTTATAGAAGCGTGAATGATGTGCACAATTCTACGCGATACCTGCGCAATAAATACTACGAACACGCCAGTTTGAGTGAAAGGGGTATTTTTTTCGGTCGTGACGTCAGCGGGTCCCCTGGGCTTGTCTTACCGTTATCTGCTCCCCGGCACCCTAGGGAGGGGCTATAAATCTGCCGAGGACATGTCCCAGCATCGCGCCCCATGATGACGACCGCCTTTGTACACATACTCAATGTTACGTAAGATTTTCTCCTTCATTCGTGTGCTTTTCCGAATTATTTCTGTGAAACTCAAACAATGATATTGTGAGTAAATATTGTAACACACAGTTGATAATAAAAAAAAAGGTTTTTTGATAATCACGCAGTATTTGCTTCAGATAATTAATTTGGTTTGACCTCAACTTCGTAGTTTTTGCGTAGACATTAGCTACGCAGCAGACTTTGGCTACACAGCGTAGCATTTAGTTACGCTAATATACGAAGACAGTTACACTACCCTAATGGGTTCCACATTCTTAAACTTGTCTATAATAGGCGTGGATAAGTTTATTGTATCAATGGAGAACAGTAAAGAATCAATTATATGTGCATGATAATAAATATTAATACATTATTATTAAAGAAACATCATTACATATTAAAAAGAAATAATTTTAGATTCTACCTCGGAGCTAAAATAGAATATGCAAATAGGTAGGATAAAAGCAAATAAAAGTACATTATTACAGGATGTTAGCGTACGTCCCCAGTGATTTAAAATGCGACGTAGCGCTCCAGATATTGTATCGCGAATGAATATATTCAAGTCTTCCAGCAAACAAGCGAGATGTAGACTGCAATTGTATTAAAATTCGCTTGTTGGCGGAATTGCGAGTTTCACGTATATTGTAGCAAAAATCCGTAGCGATGCTACGAAGTTGGGCGTTGTGCTGCTACGAAAGCTTCGAGGCGTAGGTTTTTTAACTACGTTATGAAACTTGCGTTTTGGCACGAGGAGCGATGAGACCTATTTCATATTTCAACATGATATTGTTTTGTTTAATTAGGTTCGGTTTGAAAAAGGGTGCCTGTGTTAGTGTTTTCGTTTAGTATATTTTTGGTCCAATTATCTAAAGCGTGCTCAGTGGCTATTCAAATGCAAATGAGAGGCAGAGAAAGAATTATAAGGACCGTCGAATTTTTTTCTATGCCGTATTTGTTGAACTCTTAAATAAATCTGGGCAAAACTAGGTAGAAGTGCTTCAATCAAGTAGGTTGGCATACATTGTGTGGGTATGTACTCGTTGGATCTTTCACCGACAGCTAACGTACACTTCCTCTCAGGTAATCTAACTTTTCTAATCAACCTTTTTTATATCAATTCTTTTTCTGTACATACATCACTTTCATATACACATACGTGTATGGTAAGTATATCGTATAATTTTTATTTTTTTTCTTATAAATCAGATATTGTGATGTATTTTAATAAGACTATGCCTGTTATTCTCTCGTTGCATTAAACGATAATAAAGTCAAACAAGTACTCTAAGTAAAAAATCAGTAGGACATAAATACACTAAGACAAAAATTACATTGTCTGTATTTAGTTTTATAACTGCGTTAGTCTAGATTTGACTTTTAAGGTTTTTTATAACGTGAAACAGAGCTGTGGTAGCCTGTGGTGTGACCAGTGGACTGAGATGTCAAAGGTCTCGAGTTCGAACCCAAGGCACGCACCACTGACTTTTCGTAAGTTATGTGCGTATTTATCACAAGCGGTGAAGGAAAACATCGTGAGGAAACCTGCATGCTTGAGAGATTTGTCTCGATGGCATGTGAAGTCTGCCAACCCGCAGTAGGCTAGCGTGGTGGACTATAGCCTAATCCCTCTCAAATGAGAGGAGACCCGAGCCCAGCAGTGGGACGTTAATGGGTTGATGATGATGATGATGATAACGTCATCCCATTGGGTTAGGTAGTGACTATAGGTTCCCTAGGATACCTGCTATTATTCTAGCATACACGCATTGTCAACGTTCATAAATATTTTCACACACGAATTACAATATACCTACCCTTCATTATGACGAAAGCTTATTCCTGGCTATATAAAATGAGTGTGCGAAATGTGTTTTCTGATTTTAAATACGAAGCCGGTCGTATTCTATTACTGTTTGCAATTTCAAACGTGTCCTAGAAATGTGCGAGGGTAGTTTGTGTGCTACATTTTTCATAAGCGTGGGTGGCGGCGGCAGCGCCCTGTCTCGGCGCATTCTACTGCACATTATTACATTTCACTGGACGAAGGCATCCGAAAAATATGTAACACTACATATTATCAGAGACGTGCCTTTGTGCCGGGTATATCGAATATCTGAGATGGTGGGGATCTCAGATATTCCCTCCCACTCGACATTTTTATACAATGGATAGATCGATTTCAATCGTGTTTAACGTGCGATGAATGTTATTTAAACCGTGAATTGCACGTGAAAAAGTATTTTGCTATAAAATTATTTATAGAATATTCCAAGTACATTTAGATTTACAAACAAAAATCGGTTTTCGCAGATTATCTTGGACAGACGACAAGAATGATGACAGACCAAAATCTCAAATAGGTGACTAGGCCAAATATTCATATCTCTACGTAATTTTAAAGAGCTCTAGTTAGTTTTAGTGTGAACTCTAAGTAACGAGTAAACCTTTGATTACGTAATACCTAAAATGACATATGCATAACGTTAAGAAATATTATGGGGCATGAATCTAATATAATAATATCAATCGTAAAAATATTACGAAGAAAATGCTGTCTACTGTGTATTAATAATATAATTAATATAAATCCTCCTAATATTATAAACGCGAAAGTTTATAAGGACGGATGGATGTTTGTTACTCTTTCACGCAAAAACCGCTTAACATATTTAAATGAAATTTAGCATACATATAGTTTATTACCTGGATTAACACATAGGCTACTTTTTATCTATATACCATGCGGGCAAAGCCGGGATGTAGCTGGTGCATTTATATATCGTAGAAATACGATTTTATAGAAATAGGTAACTATTTATACGAAATAATAATAAAACTCGGTATATTCTTAGCCGAGAGCTAGTTGCTAATACTTCAGTAAAACAATCGCTAGTTGGGAAATTTTCATCCGAATGAATTTACAGACATCACTTGACTATTTCGTGGTTGAATCAAGTTGTATCAAGACCATCAGTCTTGATACAACTTCAAAAGTTCGCCATAGTTTAAGAGCCTCTTAGAGACAATGTAGCTGCGAATCCTCGCTCCGTGTGATCGCTATTTATTATCATAATTATGTACACTGTAAACAGCTGTAAGCTTAACACGAATCCGCCCCAGACTCCTCAGATTTCTACAACATCTCGTCGAACAAAGGTCCAATATAAAATTAAGCCAGATTTCCTGTCATTATGGAGAATCAGCGTAAAAACGCCCTACAACGACACTAATAGCGTCATAATCTCCCGGCGAATACGTACAGTGCTGAATCGAATTGAATCATCTCCGCGGAGATTACATCAAAACGGTCTCACCTAGAGCGTGCTCGAACAAAAAACTTGTTCCCGGTGCGAGGGCAGGCTGTGCTGCCATCTCGCGCGTTGCTAGGAGACGCGCCGATCAATACAGCCTCCGCCGGGCCGCCTAATTACCCGGCCCCCGCATCCCGCTCTGCCCCGCGCCCGGCTACCCTCCCCGCGCCCCCCGCCCTGGCCCGAGGAAACTCCTCGCCGCCCGACCGCACCGCCGCTGCTGGATTTAAATATCGAATGATAGAATTCAAATTCAAATATTTTTCGCTTTGCGCCTTTGTTTGTTTTGACCAAGGATCTTATTTTTTTTTGTAATTACCTTTTTTGTGTGCGTCGTATGTTTGACAAGGGCTTCAGTAAATATTTTTATTTGAAATTGCGGTGAGCGTCGCGTAGGTGTGTAACGGGTGTTTGGGGTGCTTTTATTGCCTTTATAAATACGAAGCACTTTCAGTACGCCCGAAATCAAAAGAAAGATGAAAGTCAGCCAGAGGTAGTATCGGGAGATGAAAAAAAACACATTTTGGAACCATAGTAAATTAGTGCGCGTTTGTTGAAAAACGTGATAGCATACAGCTAAAAGCTTTTATTACATAACTTATGTATAGTTAGCTCCAGCGTCGAAAGCCGCACTCAGATTTGAGAATAGATAATGGCCATTAATAATGCAAGCATCAAATGAACGTAAAATAAACATAGGTCGCATAGTTTGCGTTGCATTTTGAACGAGGAACGAAATATGTCGTTTTTTCTGGCGACAGGTGCGTAATCCCGTGAGTAACGTATGGGCCGATGATGCACCTCCACTCTTTTATATTGGAAAATCATAATGCGCATGTGAGCTACAGATGAGAATACAGTGTCCTTAGAGTACGTATTGCGCCACGTGGCCAGACTGTAGACCATACGTATTCTATTTTTGATATTAATAAAAAATATAAAAATAAATGATTTTGCTCGATCGACCCCACTGCTTAACATGTGCTTGCGCAGTACAAGAGATGAAGATGGCGTGAGAATTTTGATAAGTATTAAAGTAGGAAGAAGTTTAATTAGAATTATAGCTTCACTTGTATAATATTTTTTTTTGAAATATTGCAACGGACGCAACAGGTCTAATCAATCTCAATCTCA
This sequence comes from Craniophora ligustri, assembly GCA_905163465.1. Lineage (NCBI taxonomy): Eukaryota > Metazoa > Arthropoda > Insecta > Lepidoptera > Noctuidae > Craniophora > Craniophora ligustri. The sequence goes on from LR990956.1 coordinate 4,234,286, forward strand.
AATTTAAAAGTATCAATACAAATGAAATTACAAAGGTAGAATGGACTGGGGTAACGAGTTAAAAAATAACACATTAAAAAAAATATAACTGATCTCCAAATTAGGACAAACCTACTCGTAAAATAAAATTTCTGGAGCAACCGAATTCATTTGTTTTATTACATCAATCTTGTTAATCTATATATTCTATATAATTTATGAATATAAGCCATATGGTAAAAAAATATTCACAACAAACAACGCCGATATTTCTCATTACAATGTTCCGTTTAAGGGACAAGGACAGAAAAAATTTTGAACGCCTTATATCTTTTTCTTTTATTTCATGTATGTATTTATTAAATTGTATGCTGACGTTATTATAGTCTAGTGCGATGTTAATAGAACAAAAGAAAAACGGTATCCGACACCATAAGCGCTCTATATCCCATTCGTACCATAGAAATATGGTTTCCTTTTCTTATTGAATATCAGTCGGCTTACAGGAGGTGTAACAGTGGCTGTTCTGCGACATATACGCGCGCGCCCGATCGCTTCCTTTGTTCGTTAGTACCCTTTGATCGAACCGACTTCCTGTTACGCTCTTTGATTAATTTCAGACTGCTCTCCCAGACAGAGCTACATATTACAACAACTGGATATGTTTTAGTATACAGGAGATATAGGAGGGTGAAATCTTATTCAGATTTTTCGTGTAAAGATAATAATATATTATGAATTAAAACACCATCAGATGATCACGGCTATATACCCAAAAAGTTTGGCAGAGGTAAAAATGTTAAGGTTATTTTTATATGCTTGCGAGAACCTATTACCATTAAAGGTAGTCTGTTAGATATTTTACCCTAAATAATGATATTTATTTGTAATGTATATTTTAATACATATTGTATACAATATGGCCTATTTTATCTATCTCTCACGAACCACCCACAAATGTAGACTCCGAGCTCCTGCTAAGGATCTTAGAGAAAAAGAAAAACCAGCCAAGTGCGATTCGGACTCGCGCACGAAGGGTTCCGTACAAAATTGGGCAAAAAATTAAGTTTTGTGTATGAGAAAAAAAGCCCCCCTTAAATATTTATTTTATTGTGTTTTTATTAATAAAGTAATTTTTATTTAAAGTATTCATTGTTATAGCGGCTACAGAAATACATAATCTGTGAAAATTTCAACTGTCTAGCTATCTCGGTTCTTAAGATACAGGACAATCAGAATGTTTTATTAAATATTAAGGACATGCTGGCCGTCTAAATTTATTCGTGTTACTTTGGTTAATTATAATTAACACACATATTAATGGTGATTTATTTGTAGAAGAGTTAGTGAAGGTTTATTACTTATGCCTTCGTTCTTCCCGTGTCATGTCCTTGTCAAACTTTTAATTTTCAAAGGGTTTGGTACGAATATAATGTAAGTGGTAGGCATCTATTATAGAAATAACTTTGATCGTAGTCATATAACAAGTTGACGTAATTTGAATTGAAATATGATGTCTGTGTAAGTGACATTTCTAAATAATTATCGTCGAATTTGAGTATTACTATTTAAGTGATTAAAAATCATTTTTGGAACATAACATGTGATAATGTGTGTTCATAAAACCATTCGTTTACCAAGCGGAAAAGTGTATGCGTCTTTCGGTCTATCCAGCCATCAAAGTTTGAGACTTTGAATCTTAGTTTATAGCTTCCATTTTAATGATACAGAAGCGAAACTATTGTAAGGTAAGAACTCGAAATTGTGTTGTTAAGATTACTGACAACAGCTTTTTGGGAATATTGTCATTTGCGTTTAATATGTATTTATATTCGTTTCGTATGATAGTATTCCCAATTCAAACAGAAAAAAGTCCATTAACCCATACGCGATACGCTCTCGACGACACCCAGGAGACAAAGTGACGTAAGCTGTTACGGGTAACGTCATCTCAGTTCTGTATAGGACATTTTTCTAACGTAACGTTTATCTAAAACTAGAACGTATAATATCTTGCACAAGTTGCTTGGTTACCTTAGCTACAAGTATTATAAGTCTGATAGAAAAAAGAAAATTGAAGCAATTTTCTGGCTTATCTTAGTACAGATTGTTTTTTTTGTCTAATAGAACTAACTGCTAAAGCTTTCCAACTTTACGACGCCCACGCATGTCGACTTTTAATATGGCCTCATTCTGAAACACCACTCAGTAATTTAAGTAATTGTATTATACTAGCTTTTCCCACGACTTTCTATGCGTAGGATCAGTAATATTATCGTAGGATTGTTGTTCATAGTTTATGAAAAAAAAAAACTCTCTGGTTCTCTAAGGTATCTTATGTTATATAGGGAGAAAGTGTGGTGGGTCTGTACGTGGGTAACTAGGTAATTTCTTAAAGAAAGTGGGTCAACCTATTCAAATTCCATTTGAGATTAAAATAAAAGTACCTAATCTAATTTCATTCAGACTAAAAATATTTAAATATAATATAATTAGTCAGCTTATTGGAAATTTAATATCCACTGTTAGTAATCGGGTTCCTTGGCTTGGTCGATGTAATTCACAGACTTGCGTCACCCTCCCACATCTAGGTATGCTTGGGTAACGAGCGTCAATAGCAGAGATTTTAATTCTTTGCGGACTACGCATTACGTCATTTACTTTTATTATATATTTATAAAGCTAACTACATAAAGTTTTGGTATTTTATTTATGTGTGTTTTATACTCGCTCAAAGTGAGCTGCCCGACTGGGGAAGTACCTCCGCCTTACAGAACACCGCAGTGAATCAACAATAGTTGTCTTTCTGTGAGTGAGTAAGGTTACCATTCCATTTACTGTCAGTTTAGTAATTCCCTATTTTAAGAAACCAAAACGGTTTCTGCAGGGGTGTGCAACGCATTTGCAAGCCTTCAGGTGTTGCAAATGTCCATGGGCGGCGGTGATCACTTACCATCAGGTGAGCCGCCTGCTCGTTTGCCCCCTAATCGCAATAAAAAAAAAACTATTTGCCTAATGTATGTTCCTATATTAACGCACATTCTTATAGAACGTTCGAAACATGTTTGTTGGTGTAAAGTTCAGTGTACAAGTCGCAGGTAACTTCACTTAATTTGATATGATACCCACTGACTTTTTGCGGAAATCGTACCGCCTGCAACTATTTTTTGTAAGTATGCAAGCGAAGCGAAGCTATCCGTCGTGGACATCATCAGTCACTACGTGAAGAATTTGAAAAACTCTTCAGCGAGGAAGAACAATTACTTCAGCTCTTTGAACGGAAAGGTACTCGTTTAGAGCATCAACTAACAAAAAATGTTCACAAGCTGTAAGTTTTCTAAGAGAAATATTCAGGACAAAGTAAAAATGCGAAAAAGCAGGGTAAAGTAACTTTGTAGAAAGAAAATAATAAGAATTTCTGTAAAGGGAACTAGAGTAGCAACAATGAATTTTATATAAAGCTGAAACCAAGTTACTTTTTCAATTTTTTATCGGATGTCCTGCACCGGATGCTGTTTAACGCCAGTGCCAACGGCTGTGCTGTCGGGCACATCCGTTTTACTGCGACTTTTTTGTTCATCTCGCTAATGCCAGCCGCTGGGCGACTTGGTAAATTGGATTTACCTTTAGGCAGACGTATATTTTACACTTTCTTATTTGTTACGGTTGAAAATAACTCTCTCCTTAACATGTATCTGTAAAAAGAAAGATATAATGAAGGTTTCCCTTTATGTTGATCATCATACTTTGATCATAAGGATTTTTGTTGTTGCAATTATAAGAAGATTGCTCGTTTTATTTGTCTGTAAAAAATGTATAAAGTTAAGTTTAACTTAACTTAAATATAAATAAAATAATGTTAATTGTTTTTTGATACGTTTACAAGTCACCTTAATAGAGTGGTTGCACCCGGCTGTTGCTTGTGTTGTTGTTGTTGATGTAAAATATATAAAACGATAGTTACTTTTGTTTAAATTTTTGGTGTTGACTTCTATGAATATATTTATTTTACAATTTGTAAAATCATTTATAATTAAAAAGTAGGACATAATTCTCTTTGGTCGCTATATTGAAAATTATAAATATACAGATGCACGAAGCTTAAACGTAGATTAAACGGAACAAAATCTACAAGTAATAGCATTGTTTAATGGTTCTTTAATTACTTTTTCTAGACCGCGCCACCTACGTGTTATTTAATAGTTGGAGGAACACTAAGTGATAGATGACACTACCGCACATTAAAGTATATCTATTTCCTTCAGTACGTTCGGGAGCAACAACAATTATGAAAGACAATAACCATTCATCTTTGTCATTTCTATTTTAAAGCGTGAAGTTTGTCTAGAAAGAGTTTGTCTTGACATTTTTACCGTAGAGCTAGGACTAAAAAGTACAGAATTTTTACTGAAAATGTTGACTGTAACGCCATTAATAAGAACAATAATTAAAAAAGCTTGGATACCTAGCATTCTTTCGAAAATTCTAGAAACTTCACAAAAAGATAGACTTTTACCAAACTTACTCACTGTGCTATACAGCTATACTATTACATATTATGAATGTGCAAGTATGTCTGTCTGTTACCTCTTCACGCTTAAACCGCTAGATGATATAGAGATAGTTTGAATCCCTTCCGGAAATCATCACTTTAGGGGTGAGAAGAGGGTGGGTAATTAATTACCCAAATTAATAAATTTATTTAAACGAAATCGTTGGCAAAATTATACATATATTTTCTTAAGTATATACGAGGCGATGCGATGACTGTTATTAATAATTAATTTTAAAATGATTGTCTAACGATGTTGCAATGTCTGTAAAAAATATGAGTTTTACATTCAAAGATTTTCCTAAAAAAACCGTCTGGAAAGCGTGCCTAATGGCTTTCTTCTTTTTCATATTTTTTTTTCAAATACTAAGAAGGCTTAGGAGGGAAACGATAAAAAAGTTAAATAAAAGCTTGTAAAATACTTTAATGGCCTACATTAAACTTTTCAGCCACAAGTGGCCAGTTTTTTCATAAGAGAAATATTGGGCAATAAGGTTTCAAGGTTTTGTTGGAAAGTGGCTTAAACTCGTCATAACCTGGAAGAAGCTACATCGGTTATTACATCGTTATATTATGTCTGAAATATTTATGTTAAATAGTAATTTTGAGTTCTGCCACAAAAACGAGAACAGTCATTTTGAATAGGTACGGGTGTAAACACTACGTAAAGATAAAGAAAGAAATAAATTTCAATAAGCTTTTTTTATAGAAATTAGGAGGCATACGGGCAGTAGGCTCACCTGATGATAAGTGGTCACCGCCGCCATTGGACATCTGCAACATCAGAGGATTTGCAAATGCGTTGCCGCCCTCTCAAATCAATGTCAGATTTATAGTGATGAACGAAACGAACGTTTGAACTGCAAATGTTCATTGCAAATCTTTTGTATCAAAAATACAAGACACCTCGCTAGCCTAGTGCAGGTTGCCAAACTTTACAGGCCATCTAGAAAACCTCTCACACGAGCAAGTTTCCTCATGAGGTAGTGAAATTCCTCGCTCAAATCGCTCAAAGTTGCCCGACTGGAGAAGTACCTCCGCCTTACAAAAGTCGGCAGTGAGATAACTATAGTTGTGTTTCTGCAAATGAGTAAGGTTACCAGAGCTCATTGGCGGAGTGACTATTCTGACAGCATGGGAATTCCGTTTGCCATCAGTTTAGTAACTACCTTATCTTAAGAAACCTAGACGATTTCTACAGGCAAACATCTACAGGTAGCAACGGTAATCTCTTACCATCAGGCGCTTGGATGTTTCCCTCACCGTTTGAATATGCGATTTTGACGACCCATTTAGTCCAGCGGTAGTTAACGCTGGCTTCTGTGCTATGGGACCCGGGTTTGAATCCCGGTAGGGACAAATTTTTGTGTGATGAGCATAAACATTTGTATCCGAGTCATGGATGTATCTATGTATAATATGTATGTATTTACAAAAAAGTATTACAAAAGTGTATTAAAAAAAAAGTATATATGTAGTATATCTACCAACTAGTATCCGTAACACAAGCCTCGTTGCTTAGCTCGGAACTAGGTGGCGCTGTGTGTCATAATGTCCAGAGATATTTATTTAATGTGTACGTACGTAACTTCGAAAAGCCATTAATGCGTTCCTCGAGGTCGAACTGGATACCTTTGGCTTCATGGTCCACAGGTCAACATGACAGCTTTTCAATGCTGATAGTGTCCTTTTGCAAAAAGTTCGTAACATACAATACATGCAAATACAAGATTCCATTATTAGGAACAGTAAATTGTGCAGACTTTTTCAGTGTACATTTAAGTTGTTCCTTAATCCTATCGCAGCCTGGCCTTCCGCCAAGGTACGCTTGCTTAAAGAGTTGGAGATGTACTTGCTAATGAGCGCCCAGCTCCTTTTATCTATGATATGCCAAGTTTCTGGATTCTCATTAAACAATGCGTGGAAACTTTTTGCAGTTAAGTACTTAACACTTCGAAGATACCGCAGAATTCTCATACCTAGAATAAAATTTTCTTTATCTGTACAAAAAATAATAAAAAGTATTTAACCACAGATAAAAAGATGATCACCATAGAATGCCATATAATTTTATTTGTCTCAATTAATTGGAATTACATATACTTATAATTACTAGAAATATTTATTTAAATAAACACCTAAAAGTAATAATTTGATATGTTTCCTTGTTCTACAAATTATATATTTTTTATAGAAAACTTTGTGTTACTTTTTAAATAGAAACTGAAATAGTTGTAATTTACATGGAGAAGTAGCGCGGGAAGCTACACTTTTTTATGATGTGTCTTACAAAAATATTAAATACAGAAATCAATGTATTCAGATATTATTACTTAGTGCTTTCTGGGTTAAGTAAAGAACAATGATACCTTTGTTCTTGTGTTTGGATGGCAGCCTAATCATCATCATCATCAACCCATTATTGTCCCACTGCTGGGCACGGTCCTCCTCTCATTTGAGAGGGCATAGGCCACCACGCTAGCCTACTGCGGGTTGGTAGACTTCACATGCCATTTCAAGCATGCAGGTTTCCTCAGGTCCGTTTGAGCGTGTGATAAATACGAAAATTACTTCCGAAAAGTTAGTGGTGCGTGCCCTGGTTTGAACTCGAGACCTTTGACATGAAATGTCTGTCCACTGGTCACACCACTAGGCTAACACATCTAATACTGAGTCACTAATCGAGTTAGTAATAATTTTTTTTTTATAAAAAACAACATATTGACCTCTATATTGTAGTTGATTATGGCTGTGCTGTAATATATACCTATTGCTGATCCACTTGATATGTAATATGACAATACATCATACATAAAAGGCAGCTCAGAGTAAAAAATACGTACTTATATTTCCATATACAAAAACCTCATGAAATATGTATTTGGTCGCATGTAGCTATCAATATCGTGTTGTTGTTTTGTAATTAATCATATTAAGCTCTTGGTTTAGGGTGTCGTTCCGTTTATAGGGCCCGTACAGAACCCCTTCACCCCCTCTCTCCCGGCTGTCTGTCCGTCTGGATGTTACCACCCTCCGGTCTCCCATTTTAAAAGCCTTTTCCGCATAAATAAATATTTTCATTCTGTTTGTACAGTCATAGTTCGAGTATGAGCGTGTTCACAGCCAAAACAAAGGTTTGGACTATGAACACACAAGACTTGTGTGTGACTGTGTGACATTTGACTAGTCTTGAATTGTGGTTGCTTTCCATCATACAAGACAGTCAAAGTCATACAGTCTAGTCAAATACATTGAAGGGAATATTAAAAACACATTATGTGTAATAAATAAATAAATATAATGAAAATATTTTATTGACACCATAATACATACAATTTTAGAGCTTAAACTAAGGAAATGCCGTCTTCCAAAAGAAAATGGGAAAGATACTTTTCGCACTGCGTTTTTTTGGGTCCGGAGAAGGTACCTTCAGATGCTTTCTCAGAATTAGATGGAGCACATATAGCTGGCGGACTGTTAGGACTAATAAAATAAATAGAATATGATATAAAAATAAATTCAAAACTAAAGTAGCGAAAATCAACATCAATTTGTGTACAGGAATTAATGTATATAGACATCTTCAGGTAAGTACACGTAGAAATCAATTACATATTTAGTTTCCCTAGCTTGATGGCGCCGATACTGTCCCACTAACAATGTGTAATAAATGATCGTCGTTACTTTAAAAATTTAGACAGTACATTGCATTAGTAGTTTCATTACACTCCGATATGAAAAGTTGAATCTCCTGATTTATTGTCAAACCCTCCATTATTCAGCCATTTTAGTATATTTATACTGAAAATCTGCATATGCATACCATCACGACTGATGTCCTCGAAGGATTAGGCAAAGGTGTACTAATGTACACGTGGGTGTACATTAGTACACCTCTGCCTAACCTAACGGCGAAATGTGGATTTCGCCGGTATGTTTTAGGTCCCATGTAATAGAGGGCATTCCCATCAATCGGGCACGAGTCGAAACTCCAAACTGCTACCGAGCATTTCGTAGAAAAGCGCAATAACACTTTTTTCGATCTAGGAATCGAACCTTGGATCTCTTGCTCGTCAGTCGCACTGTGCGAGCACTAGACGAAAGAGGCTTATACTGAAAATAGAGAGTTATACTGAAAATCTGTGCTCCGAATAAAATCAGAGCCTTCGCATATATAAAATTATAAATACATATATGAACTGCTACCATTAAGGGCTTCTATTTGCGAATCCATTTTATTACCTTTGACGTTCAATGAAAAACTCTGGCGAACCATTCATTTGAAGTCTAAAGTCGCGTCGTTATAGTGTAACATAAATAAAAAGTCTCGGTTCTTATAAGTTTGCGTTGGTGGAGCTCTCGAAGTGCGCCGTCGCTCGCTGGTGCGGAAGCCGCCGCGCTGCTCTCAGCTCCTTTGAGGGGCAAACATCAATATAATTGGATTGCCGCACAATTTTTAAGTAAACAACCTATACAGTCCTTAAAGCATGCTGAATACTTGTTTGAGGAGTTCATTCTCGAGCTGAACAAGAAAACTTTGACTCTGAGAGCTTTGTAAGCTCGAAGTCTTTGAAGATGTCGGCGCATTACGTTAATGGTATCATCCAATTTGTGCGTATGTGAAGACTTTCCTGATTATTTTCTATGTAATGTACTGTACACTAACTATCTTTTTCATTACCACAATATTTATATCCATTTCATCCTTTTTTATACCAGGAGGGTCTCAAACAATTTTACGGCCAACCTGATGAAGCAGCAGCAGTTACTGTTTACTAACGGCCTATGGGTCGTCTGCTCATGTTTGCAAAACCAGGGATGTCGGTTTGGCGTTGCCAACCTTGTAGAAACCACTTCAGTCCCTTTTTTTTAATAATCCCAAAAAAATGTGAGCGTTTTAGGTTTCTTAACTTCTTCGGGGAGTAAGTATACTGACAGCAAAGAAAAGCTGTACTGTCAGAATAGTCACTCCCCTAACGATCTCTGGCAGCCTTACTCCTCGCAGAAACACTAACTATGTTACTATGTTTTTGCGGTTTCTCTTCTTTCTTTTTCTTCTGTTAGGCTGAGGTCAATTTGATCGAGAAACGCTATGCTCAGTTTAGCAACTTAATTACGAACATATAATTGCCCAAGACCGGGATGGTTGGCGCTCTTTGGGGGAGGCCTACGTTCAGCAGTGGACGGCAATAGGCTGATTATTATTATTATATAATTATATCCTGATGATTAAATTAACTTTGCTCGAAGTGGTCTCATGCTGGCTCCTTACAGTGCATCTGTAATTTAATTATAAGGTTATCAGACAAAGAAATAAGAATACTCAATGAAAATCTATCTATCGTTAAAGTTGTATAAGTTATACACGAGTATTCTACGTGATAAAATATCACCACAAGATCGCGCTGAGAGCTCCCAACTTTGCCGCGCTAAGCTTTTCCAGTAGCTAAAGATTTTTGAATCCTTTAGTATCGATGTAGTGGAAAAGTTAGTTCGAGATAGAGCTTTGAAGTTTTTTTTCTTTGGAATTCGAATAAAACCTAATTATATATAACTGTGGATATTAAACTTTATATATGTGCCGATTAAAGAAATAAATAAATACGTATTTTACAATGCCTTGTTGGTCTAGTGGTTGTACAGTACGACTGCCGAGCAAGAGGTCCTGGGTTCGATTCCCAGGTCGAGCAAAGTGTTATTAGATTTTTCTATGAAATAATTCTCTGTAGCAGCTGGGAGTTTGGATTCGTACCCGGTTATTGGCACGCCCCCTATTACATGGTACCTAAAACATACTGGCGAAACGTGGGTGTATGTACATTACATTAGTACACCTCTGCCTAACCTTTCGGGGACGACAGGCGTGATGGTATGTTATGTTATGTATTTTAGGACTTTTAAAACCATATTATACCCCCTTAAAGGGTTGATTCCTTTAAAATGGTATAATAGGAGTTTAAAGTTTTTACATATCATATTTAAGTTAGAAGAATGACATTAAATAGGATTCAAGCTTCTCAGCAAATATTAATGCATACGTGTTTTGTTGTTTTTGGACATTTAACCCCATACAACCATTTATTAATTATTACAATCAATTTTCTGACTATTTAGTTGAAAAATACTTTACATATGTATCGGTATAGTTTGGTGTTACTGGGAGAGCACTTCTATGAAATATAGGAAATTTGTTCTCAATAAATTGCACGAACAAGCTTTTATTTCCTTATAAATTCGAGTTGTGTCGACAGAGTTTGATATATGCTGCAGCAGCGTTTCCTTTTTAAGAAATTTCGATTTCAAGAAATAAAATTTGAAGCGTAACAGGTGCGAAGCAGAATACTCATTATGTGGTCGATGACTATAGCTACTATTATTTTACATATAACATAACATACTATCACGCTTACTGTCCCCGAAGGGTTAGGCAGAAGTGTACTTTTGTAAACCCAGTTTCGCCGGTATGTTTTAGGGTATAAGTCTATCTGGGACTGATCACCGTGCTCTTCAAGGGATACCAAAGGGTTTTAAAATAAAACTACTTTTTATCAATTATATCGCGATATATATTATATATGTGATCGAATCAGAAATGAGGAGATCCGTAGAAGAACCCGGGTCGCTGACATAGCCCGAAGAATCGCCAAACTCAAGCGGCAGTGGGCAGGGCACATCGCTCGAAGAACGGACGGCCGATGGGGGCCTGAAGGTTCTAGAGTGGCGACCACGTACTGGAAGATGCAGTGTGGGCAGGCCCCCGGCAAGGTGGACTGACGACTAGGTAAAGGTCGCTGGAATCCACTGGATGCGGGCGGCATCTGACCGGTTGTCGTGGCGATCCTTGGGGGAGACCTATGTCCAGCAGTGGACGTCTATCGGTTGAAATTATGATGATGATGATGATATATTATATACCCGACGCGTCGGGTTAAAATAATATATGTCGTCGTAATAAACGTCGTAAAATTTTAATGTCTAATATTCGCGTAAGTGTATGAAATCAATAATGTATATATCAAAGGGTACATTTTTTTTAAGAATGGTCATTTCGCCATTGGCTGACTTCGATAGATGCAGCTTAAGTTTCACCCAACATATTGATGGATCTACGTGGCTACACACATGTATAACCAACCACCTTTGCCTGTAGGAATTATAATTGAATGTCATTTTTATCATCATAATCAATATTAAATGATTTTAATAACAAACTGGCACCAAACACGGTATTTTTGTAAATAAATCAGTACAGTAAATTGATTTGAGTTTAAATTCAATTTCACAATAAGTAGGAAGTAAAAATAATTTCACCAACACAGCGGTAATCAAAAGCTTTTAAACATAAAAGTGAGCAGGAAGTCTGCAGCATAACAGCTATAAGATGTTTTTCTCGCTCGTCGTTCCCCTAATGGGTATCTTGAAAAGGATATTTTCTTTAGATGGAGCCTTTCAAACGTTGTTTTTGCTTTGCCGCGTCGTCGCCTCGCTCTCGCAAATTGGCTTTCAAACAACTATGTATAAACCAAAATAACAAAATAGTCAAATTGCACACGAGAGAAAATGTTATAGCAAAGTGCGCGATCTTGTGTGCAGATGGCGAATGCAATTTTTAAATAGAAAACATGTACTTGAAGCTGTATGTGTACTGATGTGGAATAATAGATTACAGTTTCGTAGGTATATGTAGGTAGTCGTTTCTCATCCAGTATACGAGGTACCAACTCTAAGCTTATAAAATCATCATCCCGGCCTGATTTATGAACATATTCCTAAATTGTGTTTTTTAATATCATCTATTGAGTAAAGCACCGGGGAAATGTTTTTAAAGATTTGATTTTACGGGTTAAGCCAACTTGAAAGGGGGAGGCTCTTACAATGAGAAAGATTACGACTTGATCCCTCTTATTCTTAAATAACGCCTATACTCAGCAACTTTGCGTTTCATAATCGGCATTTTTTTAAATACGTTCGTCTATTCTCCAAAACGAGACACAAGAGATTGTCCCTACTTTTAATAAAATTATACTCTATGTCCGTACTCTATTACACGATGTACATTTGTTATACGAAACCTAGACAGATACGTAAAGCTTCGTTAACCTCATGTTACACATTAACTAACCTTCCATATTGTAAAGTCAAGCAATATGAAGCCGGCATCATTAGTGCATGGAACCATTCTGTGTAGTCGACAGGGTACAACGTGTACACCGTAGTTATAGTTATTACACTAACAAGTAGCAACGCTTCACAGTATGAATGAGACAAGCGGGTTAGTAGTATATTTGATAGTTATAATTATTTAAAAAGATTCGAATAATTTTAATTGATATAATGATAACTACGTATATTAACGATACTTAGACATAAATTTTAAATCTCATGTTAAAAGAATACACATTATATAAACATTAGACATAGAAAAAAAAGAAAAAATATTATACTCTACAGATTTTACGGATCGGACGTTTTGGGGATCGAAAACGCTATGAGTTTCACGTTATATATCTATGGTCACGGGCAGACTGACGTGTTGGATCGTTAGTGTTATCATAGCTACTTTTTACCTAAGATCTACATTTTAGTAAGTCATTGACAATCCAATTTACGCAGATTGCTCTGTCTTGTACGTCTCGTGTACTTTAACGATGGCCAAAAAATTGCTTTTTGATTCAAGTATCTTTAAGCAATTTGTAGATTTTAACTTAAATAATAAACTTCCTGTTTTTGTAAAAAGCAAAACGAGAGAAGCAACCAAATGTATAATGAAATAATGGACCTATTTGAAATAAAAAACCATTCAGAATCCAGATTGTAAGTTTTTGAAAAGGACGAGACTATTCTTGTTAAAAATTCTTCAAGCTCTATTCTTCAAGCTGTCATAGCGTAGTTTTGTAACCAGTGGATTGTGAAGTCAATGATCCTGAGTTTGATCCCAAGGGCTGACCACCGACTCTTCGAAGTTATGTGCATATTTGTCACATGCTCAAACAATGAAGGAAACTATCGTGAGGAAACCTGCTCTACCAATCCCCACTAAGCTCTATAATGAGAGGAAACTCATTCTCAGTAGTGGGACATAAATTTGATCATGATGAATTTCTCATAGCGTAGCGTTTTTTTAATAAAGTTTAAACCAGAGTACATATTTATTACAAGAATTTATTACGTTTACCAATATGTCTTACAAGCATTATTGCTGAGCAATTTTGTTGATGACAGTTAATGGTCATTGTCATTAGGAACCTCACTTTAACAGTTAGCTTTAATTAACCGATAAACTACTGTCACAATTTAGCAAATATGCTAGAGTTCTCATTATTCAAGGCTACCCGGCCTCCCAGCTAGGTTATAGGCTCTTTTCAAGGAATTGTGTAAAAAACTGTAGCAAGTAACGGTGCGATACTCACTTGTAGTAGAAGCAGTTACGTTTCTGTCTACAACTGAGCCCGTTCAGATACATGGTTCGAGCGCATCTACATAGCCTGGTTTCGTAGGTACTTAAACTGGTGTATTTCACATACACCGTGTAATCCTTATTGTTGTTTCGTTGAGGTCAACCAATATTTTAATTAAAATTTGCCTGCATAAACTATTCTACGTGAAACAATAAATGCTATTTAAGTAACAAGTTTTTTGACTTTTTTCATGGTTTGGCTTTGACTTTTATACAATCGAAAATAAATAAATACTTAGAACATTATTTATGAACTATTTATACCCTGCCTTGCTATGGATATTGTTGTTGCATCGACGGGAGAATAGATACAACACAATCTCTGAATCGGGTTGTAGGTATATGATGTCAAAATTTGAGCTTATATCTTACATAAACCAATATGACATATATGTAAAGAAAAACTAAAACTAACTTCCAGAGACAATTTTTCAGTGAGTATTTTATTATGTAAGTACTCTTTCAAAATGTCTACTTTATTAAAAATTTGTACAAACCTTGTCTTATTAGTACTCTAGGACGCGTGCACTCTCTCGACGACACGCCTCCCGGACACTTCGCTCCCGTACTCCAAGCATTAGCCCAGCGCAGCCCAGCTAAATGCACTGACCTGTTTACGCTGTACTGGACAGAGACTAGGAGAGATTTACTCCCATTTTTAAGATATTGAGTTTTTGAGATATTGATACTGCAAATAATCTGGTTAGTTTGTAGTTCGTGACCTTTTGACCAGTTCGTGTATTATTTTAATGCGTTACGTACTTGTCCTTCTATAGTCTTATTTTCAATATCTAGAGAGTTATGTGTGAGTTAAGTTAATGTAGGAAATTCTAATTAACTCTCAAATTACTTTTTGAAAACGGATTTGAAGCTCTTTAATACCTCAATTGGATTTAACGGAAATTAGTAATTAGCCAGTAGAATAAAAAAACCTACTTCTTCTTATATCGTGCAGTCTATGCTATACCGTTTTATGTAATATAAAACGATGGTCAGCAGGCTAATGACTCGTGAAAATTACGTGCATCATGGACGTACTATGACTGTATGACTGCTTCCAAAAGATTAATGTCATCTCACTATAATGGGCCTTGGTAAATAAATAGGAAATTACTATTACCATCTTTACTAGACTGTTACTTTATTCGTATACTAATATTTTTGCTTAAAACATACTACATGATGATGTCTTCCTGGCCGATTTTGGCCACAGCAACTATTATTAAAAGACTGGATCCTGAGATCCTGGGTGTAGTTATACTACATAACATACTCGTGTATAATAAGCGAACTAACGTATTTCTATGTATAAGGTTTACAGAAAACATTTTTTAATCAAAATTTTCTTTATTAAACATTTGAATTTATAATATTTTGTTTTAACTAAGTACATAGGAATATATTATTATATTAATTAAAATTAAATCTCAAAATAACAACATAGTCTGGCACACAGGTATATGTTTTCAAACGTTAAAATTTCTTTAAAACCAACATTATTTAATATTTCGAGATCTAAATAAATAAACATTTTGCTATTTTGAACTAAGTTTAAGAGATCAAAACTTGAATCAGGTAACGACAATAATATATAACTAATTTGGTACAGTGGGATTAAGATACTGACGATAGAAAAATAGCGTTACAATTTTTTGACAAAACACAAACGTAAACTTTTGAACTACATACAAAATAACCAAATAAGCCGAATTTCCACAAATATTACTAACCCACCCATTTATCACGTAAATAGCGATTATACAATATGTTTTTCTATGACGCAGGCAGGTAGTAGCTACGTCAAATAGTGCCGAGTACTAGTGGTGTGTAGAATTGAGCTAGCAACGCTGACGCGGTGCTTATCAGCATTCATTAGGGGTAAATGTTCCGTAACTGGCAACGCGGTGCGAGGCGCAGTATGCGCTACGTCAAACTCAGCTAATAGGAATGTTTGCTTTGCTTGCAGATTTACCCGCGTTACTGTTGCTGGGATTCCATGAATTTACATTTCAAAATTACACATTTGCTTATTTTATCATTTTGGTCTCCTAATTATATTCTCGCTCGGAGTTCTTGCAGTTTATAGATGTAAGTTGTAATAGTTAAAAAGAAAAATTCGGAAGCGTATTGTCGCTTTTCGCACGTGTCTAGTTATATAGTTACAAAATAGTGTTTATATATTTCTTATATTAGACGCATACGCAAGACAAGCCAGCGCATGCGCATGACATCGCCGATAAACCGACAAAACCGATATTTGACGCTTATTCTTTGTGACGTATAGTAAATACTTTAATGCCTACTAAGTACCTAGCTGTAGTGCTAGTATTGCACACACAAAGGAAATATTGCAAATCAGACCATATGAAGTACACATCACCGGTAGCGACATTGTTACGGAACATTTTTACAACCATTTAGCACTATTAATTTAATTAAACCTGTTAATTTTAAACAATACTAAGTATAAAATATCAGATACCGTCTTTATAAATAGATACCTACATCACCTCAAATAGATATGTTCCATAAAAATACACCTTTCTCTGTTATCACAGCCCTTAATTTAGCAAGTTATCATTTAGTAGGTAGGTACCATTAAATAACAAAATTTAAACTATAAAATAATCAAATAAAACTATAGACTTCGTAAGTACTTAATAAGTGCGGAACCGTGGCTGACGGGAGCGGGCAAAGGAGCTTCCCTAGTCCCTGTACCCACGGTCCTAAATATTAACAAAATTAAATATCTAATGAAATTAAGAAAAAATCAAAGGTAACATCGCGTTCTTTGAGCTTGGCTCTCTTGAACTAATTTCCGCTATAATTTTGTAATAATATTTATTTTTCTAAGTTTTCAAGTCTTATTTTTACTGTACTTAATGTAGTCCAATTTGGTTACAAATTAAGTTAGTGTGGTTAACATTTTTCGATTGCGAATGTGTGTTATTGAGCAATTTCTTGTACAGCGTATTCATAATTCTGATTACAAAAGTGGGCACACACAGTATACACAACTTGAATTCACACACATGCCATACATTAATCATGAGGCTCTCTCGGGGGCGAACTTGACCTTTTTACGAACAACTAGTTTTAACGTGAACTAAGCAGCGAGTCATCATGACAGCTGGCACATAAAGTGATAGAACTGATCAAAGTTCACGGGCTCGAGGCCGCACTCATGGTCAGACTTGTCGAGAAGTTCTGGGTTCCTCTTCAGGAAGTTTCTCACCCAATCTTCACCCGCCATTCTTGTATTTACGTCGAACGGATGGTTCAGATTATTGTCTTCTGCATACTGGAAGGCTAATTCTCGAATATCACGTCTAGATACTCCCATAAAATATTTCTCCATACTTTTTATGTACCCAACTAAATCTTTCTCTTGGCTGTCTGTGAAGACTCTTCGGTAGTGGCCCATTAAAGGTTTTGGGTCATCAGGCTGCTGGTACCTTATCTTGCTAGCGCGTCTTTGGAGGGTTGAGCGGGGTATGTGGAAAGTCCTGGCAGCCAGTTTGTACCCCATCTTTCCGGATACCACCGCTGCGACAGCCTTCGCCATATCATCTTCGTTCCAGGACTGGCGTCCACTCATTCTCTCGTATCTTCTGACCATTGCACTCTGAAATAATATATATAATAAATGTAAACAAATATTTTATTAATAACATGGCATGGACAAATAAGAATATGATAAATATAGGTATCTATACCTATTGTGGTAACAACGTTTTGACGCAAATTGTAGTCAAAACAATGATATCAGAACAAGTTATAATTTAGGCAGCATAGACGGTTAATTTGAATAATAAACGAGATAAACAGTATTATTTAACGTTGGATTTTCATATAATAGATCATCATGTTATTAAATGTGTGAGAAATATAAATATAACTAATTGTTAATATACAAATGAGTTTTATTTGAATACAAGTTAGTCCATGGCCGGACATGTTCGACCGTTCGGCGAAGGGTGACCGCAACTTTACCGGTTTTGTGGACCACGATCAATGCCAATTCGAGGTGAAAAAAATGTGTCTAAAGACAAG
Source organism: Craniophora ligustri (assembly GCA_905163465.1). Lineage (NCBI taxonomy): Eukaryota > Metazoa > Arthropoda > Insecta > Lepidoptera > Noctuidae > Craniophora > Craniophora ligustri. The sequence goes on from LR990956.1 coordinate 4,252,327, forward strand.
CAAGAAGGTAATGTTGAATAAACATCAACATTGGAATCTTAACGTACTACCATAAGTAGGCGATTTTTGTAATACAGATTTATTTTGTAAATCATGATGAGGCACGTATCATACAGTTTAATCAATTTAAAGTTTTATTAAATTATTATAAAAACGCACAGTTCCGTCTGCTACAATAATGACTATTTATTGTTGGTTATCGAACAAGGCCCCGGAAATCGAGCAGGACAAGTTTTTTAAAAAGTGGTTCATGAAACTTGGGCACTTTCAATTTCGAAATCACGTTTACTTTTAGGTTTACCTTATGTATGTATACCTATTTAAATATGATGTTATTACGTATGGTCTAAGGTGTTTCAGCTGTTTTATGATTTAATAGTTTTGTAAGAATAGAGCTAATCGTACACGTGATGTTTGTAAGCACCGAGCCCCTTGAAAAGTATCGGTTCTACATTACAATACAGTTCGCAACGCAGAGCTGATAGCGAACAACACGCGATAAAGTATGGCGTGTTTTTCCGACGCGATAACTCTGGAGCATAGAGGCCCCTTACGAACGCGTATGTTGAAACCACAAATACCTATCACTTAATTACCTATGTTAAATTACGTGTGCTTTATTGTAGTATTGAATTGAAAGTGAATAAGATGCGGCTTAGCAGCGAAAATAATTTATCGAGTTCTTTAATATAGGTAAGTAATCGACTAATCGGTCCATCGCCATTTGCGTGTCACATTGACAGTTCAAAACGGGAAATACCTCTCGGCAGTGGTCGACCGTCCTTGAATGACCGCGTCATATTTTTTATCTGTCAAAAAAAGAAACACGTCGTCAGCAGTCAGCTGTTTGTGTTAGTTCCATAGCGCGACTATCAACATGTTGCTGCACTGAGATATTAGCAATACAATGGATTAGTTTTATTTATACTGTATACATTGCTTGTTTTGCATCTGAATCTCCGTTTCTAAGTCGCTGCGGACAGCAATGAAACACGTGCGTGCCGACCGACCGAGAAATTGCGATAGCACCGATGGAGATCGTAGTAGCGGCGCGAGTACGGCGTGAGTCGAGGTTACTCTGACGCGTGACTTGCAAGGTCCCCGCTGCATTGCACGATGCGCCAAGGTTGACTCGCTTCTCTATACCGATATAACCTAGGCCCCATTAATTATTAAATTAAAATAGAAATCAAATAGAAAATAAAAAATAAAGTATCTAGTCGTTAAATAGTTCATACCCTAGCGCAGTAGGCCGAAGTGAAATCTGCATCGGATGTTATCGCGTTGCATCGTTGCAGTTAGACAATAGCTTTCAACACGTATGTCACATAAATATAATAGGGTCGTCATTGAGTACTTACAAGTGAACGTGTGGTTCAGGATCGCGTAGGCAGCCGAGAGGGGGTCGGTGGAGGCGAGCAGGCGGCAGGCGGGCAGGCGGCAGCGGCGCGGCGCTGGTGGCAGCTGAGTCAGGCTCGGTAGGTGGCGTGCGAGCGGGCTGACGGCGCGCGCGACACTGGCGCGGGGCCCGTCTTGCCCCGCCGCTGGCCCTGGCGCGCTGACGTCACCTGGCCCAGGGCCCGACAGCGACGACTATTTTTGTCCGCAACTAATTATCTAGATCCTGCCTTTGTCCGGTCGTGTAACACTCACGAGGAAACCTGGTTTTATCTTTCGAACCTGTTATGTAGGTACCTATATATCTTGTGGCTAATTATTGAATACGTCACTCGTGTTAATCGAAAATGTATTTATTTGTCAGCGCGTCGACGACGTAGTGTAATGGTAAACTCTGAGTCATTGTACTCGAAATTTTGTACCTAATTACTCGATGTTATATTTTCAATAAACTAAACATGTAAGTAGGTAGGAACCTGGTGCTTGTGCGTATTCTCAAATTGATCATATAATCGATTAATACGGATTAGCTAATGACATTAATTAAAATAAACAATAAGTTTATCACAAAACTGAATGATATTATAAGATGCCAACAGTTAGAATGTAAATAAACAAAAGTATCAATAGTATAAAGTAATAAAGTTTATTACAATATTCATACAAATGATTTTAATTTACAAAGTCTAAATATGGTAAAGTCTGTTGCATATTATCAAATTATGACATTTCCAACAGCACCTCGGTATTTCCCTTTTGCAATACGTCGGTACCTACTGAGCGCTCTTATTGTTTTTTTCGCCAGATAGTTGAATAGTAGCCAAAACGTTAACGTTTGCAACAAAGGAGAAATTCCCCGGAGATAAAACTGTGGCCAACATTTAATGAGTCATCCCGGTTTGTACCGCGTTGGAAGTCTCCCGGGCGCTGCTAAATAGGACAAACTATGCACCTCATCGTCATCATTGAACATAGCTACCTACTTACCTTATTTTACATACACGTTAACTACTATAATACTAATCCTATACATTTTGGCCCCTTGTCGCATTCTGGCAAATTGCAACCAAAGTTTTTTTATAGTACTAAATGCGAGACTGCATTTGAATTTGTTTTGTCTGCTTAGTACACGGAAAATAATATACTTACTGAATATGAATAATACAACAATAATACAAAATATGAATAAGTCTGAATTGAAATAGTTATGTACGTTCCGTCTTACTGAAATGCTATGTTTAGGAATCCCCTAAAGATATCTCTGCAGACATAAAGAAGTGCAATAAATAGTCGTTGTTCACGCAAGTGAGAGTTACTCATTGTGATGGATCGTGCGAGCCCGCCATCTCAAATGATACCAACAAAATTTTAATATAACTGGAAACGTTTATCAACCAGACTTTTACTTCGCCTACCGTATTAATTGTCCCCAATATCAATACATTATTTAAAATAACCAATGTATGTACAATGTTTTAAAGTTTGCTAATCACGCATGTTGATAATTTCCGGATAGTGATAATAATGTCCGTGACATATCTATGTAATGCTAAGCGTTGTTTAGAAAGTTTTATGACAGTGCTTTCGGCTATTATTATATTTTATCTGTGTACGGCCATAAATTACCGTAATGTGTCCTACCGTCAAATCGTCAATAAATCTAGCTAATTATGCGCAGTATAGAACCGTAACAATTTAATTAATTATTTCTTATGCGTACTCCCACAGTTTAACGATTTTTATCGTCATAATGTGCATGAATATACATAATATTTAATATATAAATAAATACTTAACTAATTGCTTCTCAATAATACTTTAGTTACTTCGAATTTAATATTTTGTTGAAGGTGAGCTTATTACTTTTCGCAGTAATAAAAACACAGATTAAGTAATAGTAATGATTATGTTAAGTTAAAATATACATCACATGAATCCTGAAGTCGTGTGATAGATTGTAGTGTCTTGTCAGGCGCTAAGTACATCCTAGGAGAAATAGGAGCATCAGAAAAAATCACCATCTTTCCAGAGAGACAGCTGTCGTGGTCTGTAGAAAACCTGTTTCTGCGTTGGGGCAGAAGAACACTGAATCACTGGCAAGCTTCTACTTTCGTATGGGCATAATAACATAACATAATATGACACCTCACCTTGCCACAGTAGTTGAGGTGAGTTTCGCTGGTCTGCAGGCTGTGGAGGGTTACTAGCCAGGAATATAATCATTCATCATCAATCTGTTTACTATCTCCGTCGATAAGCAAGGGCATCATCTCCGCCGAGAGTTCTTAGAGCTTCGGTAAGAGCCCCCACGTCGGAGCACAAAAGGACTTTCCTATGCAAAATTCCGCTGAAGTTATAGCAAATGATAATTTATACGCATCTTGAAAAGTTGGAGGCTTTCGATTCGAACTCGAGACTTGGAAATTAGCAGACTGTGGTCATGTCACTAAGCTGTTATCACCGTTTTACATAACATTATTAGTGAAGGTTTTCTCAAAGTTGGCTATTTTTAAATTAAATAGGTAGCAGACGAGGAATTATTGGAAACATGTGTGCTGATGCACATTCAACGCGCAATGTGCATCAGCACTCTTGAAATAAAAATAACAAACAAAGAAGTATTAATATGACATTCTTTTTTCAGCATAACTACAGAACAGATGCATCATTTCTCACTCACGAATGTCAATCTCTAGGTTATATATTAATAGAATGTAGAATTTCGGACTGAGAACAACGAAGTTACCGCAACAAATACCGCGGAAGACAGCTATTTGAATTATCCATACTATAATAATATAAATGCGACAGTGTGTCTGTCAGTCCGTCTATATGTATTTCTGTCTGTCACGCTTAAACCGCTGAACCGATTTAGATGAATTTATGTATGGAGATAGTTGGAGTCTCAGGGAAGGACATAGAATAGTTTTTGTCCCGAAAACCATCCCTTGAAAAGGCGAAAACGGGGGTATAAGTTTGTATGCGGTATCGATAATTTTTTAAAAGAGGATAAAAATAAATAAGCAGATTGGATACAATTATTAATTCTACGCTGACGAAGTCGCGGGCAAAAGCTAGCATGATGTATTCAAATTATCTCCAAGAATACGATTTAGCTATCAAAACCTTGTCACTAATTAACAATTTTACAACAACAGTAACGGTGATTTATTGTTTCTGTTCATTAGTTATATAACAGCAGTTAAATTTGACCTATACATAAAGTGCAATAACAGAGAAAAAGGTAATAATAATTATAAAAACAGCTTAAGAGGCTCTCGTTGGGTTACAGGATTAGAAACTTAGTGCAGAGAGCAGAAGGTCCTCTTGAAGAATTCTATAACTATATACGAACATTGAATAGGTTTTTTCCGGGATCTTGGCAGGCTTGTAATCGTTGTAAATTGTTTGCAGGTTCATTTCTCCCTATCTGCATAAGCGATGACTGTAGAGGTGATGCTTCTAACCTTTAATTTAAGAGGCCCTTATCCAGCATCCTTATGTTCATCACCATCAATCTATTTATTTTACCACAATTGGGCACGGGACTGTTCTGCAATAGTAAAGGTTTTGGTGTACAATTAAAGTCCACCACGCTGGCCTAATTAGATTTGGTAGACTTCACATTTTATCTAGAATATCCCTAAGGCTTCCTTACGATATTTTCATGTACTGTTTCAACGAGTGATAAAATAAGCAAATAATTTAGAAAGGTCGGAAGTACGTATCTTGAATTAAAACTAGAGACCTATGATTTTGCAGTGTGCGTTCTAATTGCTAAGCTATCACTGCTGCAATAGGTTTAAAATAGACTGCATTATTATATAATTGTTTCATATTGTTAGTTCCACACAACTGTTGTCTTATTAATTAATTGTTTGATTGCGTCTGCGCAGCGTCGTTTTGCCCACATGCTGTATTTATATCTATCATATATACCCACCACGTGTAACCCAGGCTAAGAATAGGCTATCTCGATAGTATCGCTACGTAGCGGCAAGACAAGTATACCAAGCAAAGTGCACAACTGCATTTATTACTTTCCTTGTCAATGGACAATTTATTACAATATGATCACATGAATACGGCGAGCGGAAAATTTTTCATAGTATTTTCGGTATATATTTACTGTTAGACCTATTATAAAAGGCATTCCTGTATTCTTATATTTTAACTTATCAGAGTCTTCGTTTTGTGGTTCTTTTGTAATGCGATCATTATTAGGTTGTGAGAAAGGGACGCCGCTCTACAGGTTAGCTTGCTATCCCTTTCTCACAACCTACATATGATAATAGGACAAAGTAGGGACTCTTTTTATTTTCAGACCATGATAGTTCTGTTTACAGAAACTAGAATCAAAGGTCTGCTTGGACTTTGTAAACAAATACAACTGGAGATATCACGTTTTCATAATTTTTCCATTTTTCGATATAAGGAGGAGCTTTAAATAGTATATTGTCCAGATTGTGATAAAAAATACAGGAATTGTAAATACGGTTAAAGATTATGTGGATCTTGACCTGGATGTTGGCTTTGGTATCAAATCCCTGAGTTGCTATTTCTTATCTCGGAATGAACTATACAATTATATGTCGTAAAAGATGACAAACGACTTGAATGTTTGTATCATTTATTTTTTTTATTTGGGTAAACACATCATAGAATAATTAGCATTATGTATAAAATGTTGCTCACACGAGGAGAATACATTGCGTATATTCATATCTTAATATTTATATCTTTTTTATAAAGGAGTACATAAATAATATATTCCTGTATTAAAATGTATCTATTTACAGAATATATGTTTTAGTTTATTATTATTATGAATTTAGGTATTCTATTTTAAGTAACATTTTGACCTTAGACAAGTAGTGTTGTACGGCAAAACTCATGTAAACACGATCGTGTAAGTATGTATGTATATAGGTATGAGTACATGACATACTATTTATCAATACCTGCGACACTCGTGCCGTATCTGCTCAGTGCTCAGACAATAACAACGCTATAAAGAAATGCGGTTGATATATTTATCTTATCTGCCACGCACTCACCAAAACGTGGTCGCATGTATGATCACTATCAACACTTATATAGCCAACAAAGGGACAAGCACCGTGATTATTGGGTGACGGATGGCAATTTTAACGAATTGTATACACTAGATGGTTATATAGATAAGGGGAAAAACATAAAAATATATAATCTAGCTGACTAGTTAATGTGACAAGCATTAACGATACAATTTTGAAATGCTCTTTTATTAATCGTAAATAAATATTTACGTTGGTTAAAGCTGTTTCATTTAAAGTTATTAATTATATTGTTGCACCTTTTTTGCTGTCACAAAAGTGTTATTATGGTTGGACCAGAACTGTCAGTATCAGTAGGTATTTGGCCAAGTGGCATTTCATCATCAACATTATCATATCAACCGTTAGACGTCCACTGCTGGACATAGGTCGCCCCCAAGGAACGCCAAGCGGCATTTAGTGAGTTGTTATAGTGCATATTAAAATGCTTAGGAGTTAGAATGACATAATACATTATGTTAATAAAATCGACCGGTGCGGCCTCTCCTGGACTACAGACCAGCTGTTGAACAGCATAACTGTTTACCACGATACGAAAAGCAATTATGCAGAATGTTTATAAGTTGAAGTCATACATGAATCATCAATAAACGGCTATGGGGGATTTCAGAGGGTTTTAATACTAGTAAATATAAATAATAGAAGGTTTCCCCAAAACGCCTTTTTGTTGACAATTATGCAGAAAGTAGCAGGGAAGATTTTCTTGAGTCATTTGAGCATAACCTTTATTTAGAGAAGAATAAAAGGTGAAGTATTAGTGTGCAGATTCTTATATTTTAAAGAGCTTGGTACTTTTTACAGACAGCAACAAGTACTAGAAGTAACTAGTAACAGGTTGGTAGACTTCTATCGCCATTCGTCCACTTTTATACGTGTGGGAAAATCGACGGCTGATGCTCTGTGAGAAAAACAAACACTTTTATTAGTAGACCAACCGCCATTGTGAAAATCGTGGGACATTACCTGCGTATCAAATACGTAAATAATGTTTTTATAAGACAAGCTGTGCTCCGATCCAAATAGTTTGTTATCCTATTAATATTGTTAGTATTCCCATTCAACTAACCAAAACTTAACTGCTAGGCATTCAAACCAAGCTTACATTGTAATGTGTCCCTGAAGATTTAATGAGTGATTTGGAGGAAATGTTGGTCTACCAAATTGTTTTGTTTTTTAAAGATATCAATGTATTTTGTATTTATTTATTTATTTAAAGGTATAGGTATGCCCCTGTTGACAGCATGCATACGTGAAACACCGCTCAACGAGCCTAAGCACATCAATGCCAGGTCGGCAGAACATTTACATAGGTCACTTGAAAATCCTGAGCCGCCAGAGAAAATTATTTGCCTTAAACCCATGTACCATTTTGATATAGGGTTCCTACATCATCAGTGATCATCAGCTGGAGCGTTGGTGTTTAAATAAAAGTGTGGAGCATCAAAACAGTACTATCTTGTGACCCTTATTGCATAAAAAAGTCTAAAAGTAAACAAGGACCCAGCCTTAACCCTGAGACTTTAATCACTGTATTGACTGTTTGGTAATCTTATGAAAAATAACAAGATCATACCTTTATTAAAATGAGGTAGCATACCAGGACCAACTTATTTATACGAACTACATCAAAAATATTACCACAAGTCTTTTCTCTCACAAAAACCTCACAGAATGTGTGAACTCGACCAACGAATAGGAACGGATATAGCCTTATATCTTCTAACCTGAATCCCAACTTGCCTAGCCATGACTGGCCTGACCATGACCATGACAGTAATGATATATTATTATTGTGCTGAATAATGGTGAACGCGTAACTTACGAAGCCGACGGAGACTGTGTCCCATTCAAACCTAATATTGATTGTAAATGGCAAATTAAATCATGTTTGCGTTACATTTTGATATTATTCTCATTCTGGTAGTATTTATAGAGGTTACACGAGCATATTTTACTAAAATACTTAACCAGATAAATTCATTTTATTGAATGTATAACTATGTTCAAATTTACTTAACATACTACAGCCTCTTATTAAATGCTTCAAATCCTGACTTCCTACCCATAAATTCTTCATTACCCACATATAGTCCAACTTACCAAGTCCAGTAACATATTTATTTTTCTTAGTAAAACTTTCCAGAAGCTTAAGTTACCACGTCGCAAATTCTCCTTTGTGAACTTACCCACTGCCGATATTACGACCAAATCCAATTTCCCAATTCGTGAGTAAGGATGTACCCGCAATTTGGTGGTCTTGTAAGTTTTTAGGGTTACTACCAAACTGTTTTCGCAACATAGATTGAGTTTTCGATAGGGATTAGATTACAGACGTCGTTCGTGTGGTCTTTCGGCTCGATGTGTTTAAGTAAGTTATCGAGCTAAGATACATTCAGTCATTCATAATATTTCTTCATCGTTCTTCTTCGCCTTCGTATGATAAAGCTGGCGCTGGGATTCCTTGTAGTAAGCTCTGTAATATTGTTTTTATAAAATATAATAAGGGCTAAGCCTGCTTTTTACACTAATGCTTAATTCTCTGAAGGTGGCGGGATAGGAACAGTAAGGTAAGTAATTTCGTAGTGCAGAAGTTTTATTTTTATTAAAGTGATAATAGCGTTTGAAAGTACGACTTTCAATAAACAACTTACCTTTTTATGATCAATAAAAAATTTTGGTCATTTTGAAACAGCCTGTATCTCCTGTAGATGAAATAATGATGTAATACTACATAATTCTGCCTGTTCAGTCGAGAGCAATCTGCATATACAAACTACGTAAGTAAGTCCTTTACTGTAAGTACTTTATCCTTTTACTGCAATAACAAGTAGTGTAAATATGATAGGTAACGCCTTATTGTATGAGACTAGTCATGACAACACAAGGAGATCCCTCCGTATCTTGGAAAGCACGTCCCGGCTGTCATACGAAAACCTAGACATCTTTAAATAAATAAATAAATACCTGAAATAAATGTTTTTTTTAATGGTAGTCCAAAACCTAAAAACTCAGTTTGTAGGCGGTTGGTTTACGTTAAAAAAAAATTTATTCAGCCGCATCTGGAAAGACGATCCCAATAAAGTTGAAAAAAGGCTTGAAAAGGAATGCGAAAAGTAAGGGGGACTTTAACTTTTTATAAACTCTTTTTTTTTAGTAGAGCTGATCATACTAAGTCAATCGATTTTAGATTCTGGACTCAAATCTAAATATTTTTACGTCTTGAAAAAGGTATTACAGCAAGATAAAGTAGTTCTATATTAGCTGATTTCAATAAGGTACTACTCTGACTACTTTAGGGTCCAGTCAGCCTGTTGACTTGCAAAACATGACAATAAAATACACTTCAGTCACGTATGAAACGTGACTCCAGCGTATCTTTGTTGTACTAATTACTGAGTAGATAGATACCTACAGTACGCCCATCTTAACTTCCCAAGTAAACTTACCTATGTATATGCAAACAGATTACTGTAAAACTGGTCTAGAGATGATTTCAATTCTATATGGTTTTAGATACAATTATTGATCTGATCGACATTTGATTTAAAAAAATGAATTGAATTAATTCATTTCGACTATATTTTTTCTTACGTTTGTTACCTCATAACTTTCGTCTTGGTGAACCGATTTTGATGATTCTTTTTTTATTTGAAAGCTGGTGCTCCCCGTGTCCAATTCTGACATTTGAAGTAGATTTTTTTCGACAGAGTTATTATTCCTCCGTTACCTTAAAAAAACGTTGACCCACACTAGGAATTTCGAAGTGCGTTTACAGACACAAATATATAGAATGCACAAACACGTAGACCCGGAACGTATTTATGCGGCGGAGAAGCCGATGTCTCGACCAACTGCACCGACCGTGCTGCCATTGTGGAAGATATGCATGATGTTCGGAACAACTAAGTTAAGTCTTAAATTAAGCGAGCTGTACACCACCGCCTTGTGTGCTACAATTATCAATGCAGATAGCAACATAATTTTCCTCATGTCCACAAAATTAAAAAGTAATCTTGATAATTGTTGATGACAGTAGAATTATAAAATAATATTGTACCTTTTATATCAATTAACTAAAACGATTTTATAATATTTTTATCGTATTTTGCTTTTATGTTTTTTGTGAATTATATTATGTGTGTGTGTATACTGAATTATATTATAAAATTAAACAATGAGACAATTGAAGAATATGGTCAGGGAGTTCAGTGTATCTTTGCCATTATGTTTATCTACAGCCCCTATATACGTATACAGGGTGGAATTTTGTAATGCCACCTGAAGCAAGGTACAGGTACTGCCAATAAAAGTACAGGGTGCAACTTTTACAGATTTTAGTCGGTTCGATTTCCGTGTGCGGCAAGCGAATTTAAAAAAAACTTTGAATGCCGTTTTCTTTCTTTTCAAAAATAAAGGAATTTTTCTTTGAGTAAAATTTTCTATCTAAAGTATTAAGAGTACTTCCCCTTCAGGTGGCATTACAAAATTCCACTCTGTATATGTCTGAGGTCCCAAGTAATAGAATAATAGAATGCGAGATCATTTCTGAAATTAAGCGAAGATATTTCGAAATTGAAGTGCTACTAGGAATTTTATGGAAACCCAAACAATACTACTCGAACTGGATATAGAACTGGTGCTTGCGATTCATAGACCAATCAGGCAGTCAAGTATGTACATACCTAAATATGTAGATATAGATTTAGGTATAAACTTGACTGCCTAATTCTAGAATTATTCTAGACCAATTTAGTCTCCCTTATGCGTAAGTAATTTACTTATGTATTACATTTCTAATGATTACAGGATCCTCACTGTAAAACCTCTTTATTGTTGATATTGCAGTTCCTTTTTAGCCCAGTACCATACATAGTATAAGCACGATAGACACAGTGTTATCGGCTAAGTGATTTGATTTGTGCCACGTCGCACACGGAACAAATATTTGTATCCGATTGTTCCGGATCTAGGTGTGTCATATTTTTATTTGTGCACGCACATACAGGAATAGAGGCCTTATATGGGACGGTATTAAAAAGAGAGACCTATATTTTCAGTAGCGTCTTAGGACAAATAGTAGAACTTAGGACAAATGACTAAGTATAACATATACAAACACATACACACACACACATAAAAACACCGTTGCACAGCGCTCTCCAAGTCCTACCTATATTGCTATTGTGAAATAAATTCCAGACTGGACACTGCCTCCCAAAATACAGGCAATTGTCTAGTTTGGGAAAACAGTTACAGTACCATTATGTGACATACAATAAATAAATAGATAATGTACCCTACGCTGTGGTTGTATGTATTATGGTGTCAATAAATATTTTTATTTATTTTATATATTGTATATTGTTATTAAATTGAAATAAAGTTATCATGTATATAGCAAAAAATAAGAATTAAATAACGATTTTACGCGATTATTACTAATGCTGAATGATTGACGCAAAACGTTTCGGAGAGGCAGCAATTATAACTATTCTGTGGTAGGTATGTTCATTATATTTATGAGTTGAAACTAATTGTTTGAGTGGCTCTTAGGTCTTCAAAGGTTATTTATTTTGTGAACAAATGGGTACATGAATTATTTCGATTACAACTACTACGATTTATATATCTGTATATAGCTATAGCTTTTTATTCGTTAGAATTAAGGCTGTATTTATTAGTTCTTTTTAAGCGAGCATCAGAAAGATAGCAATTCAAGAAAATGTAATGTCACGCTTTATTAAATATTATCACTCTGTCAAGAGTATATAAACAAAGAAGAGTTCCTTCTCATCTTTTCTCATCTCTCAGGTTTACTTCGTTCTATATTCATTGACTGAATTCTTTGCATTCTACAACAATCATTATATCAAGAAGGAGAAGTAAAACACTACTATATGATTAGGAAGTATTGATAATATGGTAGAACATAATTATTATGTAAAATCTTGACCATACTCACCTTGACACTGCTTTTTTCATAGATATTTTTAATTTCTTTGTTTCTCGGCTGCAAGTTATTCTCAAACGTGTTCATGTACTGAATAGGATATTCGATTTCCCTCTGCGAATGTTTTCCTAGATATTATCATAGTGTAATGATTAATTCATGAAGTGAGTATGAGCACATGTAGTATGTAACAATGAGACCGTCCATAAGGACTGCAAACACATCATACAACTGTGCTATCACTGCGCGACCTCGGATATTCAGAAACATATGTGAGCGCATTTCTTAAAACATATTATATTACATACTTAGTACTCGTGCAGATAACCATATTACTTGTGACCTATCCGATTCATTAATACTCAAACCCACACTTGGATTGTAGTTTTGATGGCTGTTAGGTTAGTTAGGCAGAGTGGAGACCAAGTCTGGCTTATTTGTTTTATATACTTCTTTTCTTATCTAAAGCATACACAGACTAATTGAGCAAAAAGTAATGTATTCTTCTGCCTATGATTGTGGTCGACTAACTTGAGTCCATTATGAGTACCGATACAATTCTGAGAGGCTACTGCGGTATTAATCTTTTCATTCGATATTTTACTCATTAAAATTGTAATATACGGTATTAATCTTTTAATAATTATAATATTGAATTAAACGGGTCCGCTTTAAAGTATGATATTTTGGGGAGAACATATCAACGAAGAAAAAAAAACATGTCACAAAAAAATATCAGCTATTTTTAAACCAAACAACAGGTAAAACCAAACCTGCAAACCTTATTTTATTAATCGTCGAATATTAAGTCTGTCTCTTATTTATTAATTTGTTGTTCACTGATTAAATTAGTTCCCCATTGTTTCCATTTCCATTTTAGTCTTAGAACAAAAAAATACAGTTATACTAAGCGTTTTTAGCAATACATTTTGTATGGCAGACGGCACACTAGTGTATATATATTTATTAAAAATAACATATATTTTTTACTTAATTTAAAAGCTATTCCGGGTGAAGATAGGGGCCACAGATTTGACTGTTTCATTCAGTGTGTAATACCGTAATGTGCCAATAACATTGCGGTAGGTTTCTTCTCGATCATTTGTACTTACTTATGTATGTATGAATGTTAATAGTGAACCTTATTGACAAAACGCTAATATATACCAGAAGATGAATATTTAAGTATCTACTTATTGCGTAACAGTGACTGACATACCTACTTTGGTTACGATATCAAGTACCTTAATCGACGACATGATTGATGTACTGGTTGAGCTGTCGGATTCTACGACACGAGTTATGGGTTCGATCCTTGCCCGGGACAAATATTTGTAGTGTTTACAAGTACCGGGACCGGATGTTTGTGTAGGTATCTTTTCGTGAATGTTTACATTTTTATTTAAAAATACAAAAGACTCTTCAATGACCTCATAATAACAGGCAATAGGGCCGATAATATCTTCGAACATCTCGGTTTAGTTCAAGGAAATTCTGATTACTCAACGCTTATGAGAACCAGTTTGATCAATATGCAACGATATATTTATAGGAAAACGACTCTAAAAATGCAAGATATGGTAGTTAAACGATAAAACTAATAGAGGATCGAAAATAAGTTAATCGTAACTGTTAATAAAACCTTTAGTTTTTTACCAAAGCTACTATAGGTACTAGTACAATGTGCTAGTAGTTTCTGTCAGCTCAAAAGTTGTTGTAATATTTATCTATATACTCGATTTTACCCGCGCCTTCGTCTGTGTAAAATTAGTAATTTTATCCGCATACAAACTTACACCTCCGTTTTCGCCATTTTAGGGGATGGTTTTCTGGACAAAAGCTATCCTATGTCCGTCCTCGGGACTCAAAATAACTACAAAATTTCATCGAAATCGGTTCAGAGGTTTAAGCGTGAAGAGGTAACAGCCAGACAGATAGACAGATAGACAGAAAGACAGAAAGACATAAAATACAGACAGACATACACATTTTCGCATTTATAATATTAAGTAAGGATATAATTGAAATAATACAGTTGACTTTGACTTTTGCCTTTGGTTAGATTAGGTATATGGAGAACCTTTTTTTTGTGGCATAATTATCATTGAATACACACATACAGTGATAATTAACTGTAGTAACATTGTATTGAATATTTTTACGGAAAACGAGCATGAATTATACCTACAAGTGGTTATAAGCGTATAACGATAAGATTTGACTGAATTTAACCTAGAAGATCTTTCTTAGAGGGAAGAGAAAAGAAAACAATAGGTAATTGTAACTACCTCTAAGTATTCATCAATAACTTATTTGTGTGACGAAAAAGTTAATTTCGACTATAAATCTTTATTAAAAAAATACTTTACCCTTGAATTTATTTGTATCTTTTTTTTTCTCTCAGCCTATCGCAGTCCATCTTAGTGTATCTTAGGTACATTTCATAAAAAAATGTTATAAAAAATCAGTTGCTGGCATGTAAGTAGTGGTGGAATATTTACATCTGCGATCGGCCAGTTTACAAAAAAAAATACTACAAGTAGTAGATCATACAAATATTTATTCAGCATACCCCGTAACCGAGAGTACAAAAGCCAATCCAAACTAACGATTTTTTTTTCTGAAGATACTTTCCTCAGGGAAAAAAGTTTTTAGTGTTAAATTCTTGTGTCATATAATTTATGGCCTAAATTAATGTAGGGTGGTCGTAACATGCCTTTTTATTCCGTTTATCCTTGTTTCCGTTTATCCTCATGGTCAACTCTGACGACCCAATTAGTCCAGCGGTAGTTAACACTGCCTTCTGTGCTATGGGTCTCGGGTTCGAATCCCGGTAGGGACAAATATTTGTGTGATGAGCATGAACATTTGTATTCGAGTCATGGATGTATCTATAGATAATATGTATGTATTTATAAAAAAAAGTAACTATTTATTATCCGTAACACAAGCCTCGTTGCTTAGATCGGAACTAGATGGCGCTGTGTCATAATGTCCAGATTTTTTTTTAAATTTATTTGAACTCTCTTTAAAGTCACATCGTCTTACAAACAATCCAATATTTTCTTTGTGATACCCTCGTTGGTCTAGCGGTCGTAAGTGCGACTGCTGAGCCAGACGTCTTGGGTTCAGTTCCCAAATTGTGCAAAAATATACCTGGGACCTAAAATATACCGATGAAATGTGAGTGTACATCAGTACACCCCTGCCTTACCCTTCAGGGACGACAAGCGTGATGGTAATGTATCGACATTCATATTTATAAAATATTACCAACCGAATAGATCGTTATTAGCTATTGTTTCGAATTAGGCGAATGTAAATTGAGTCAAATTGTGTAAATTATGCAATTTCGCGTACGCAGCAAAACAATGAAACACTGACCCAGATTGTGTTTGCGTCTTTGAAAATGTGAATGTATTTAGTTTTATGTGTAAGTACCTATGTATACGCCTGAAATAAAATGTATGGAAATTATTGGTAGGTATTTGTCATTGTGACGTATATTTTATGCTTTGCGTTCAGTGTAACTCGCACGCAGCGGTATTCAGGCTACCTTCCGTGGTAAGCTTTCTGGGTTCGAATCCCAGTTAAAGCAAAATTTTGTGTGATGAGCACGTAGGTTTGTACTGAGTTATGTTTATTTCTATGTAAAATCTCTTAAACTACTTACAAAAAAAACGATATAAATGTATTTAATGTTCCTTAAATGGAAACATTGAACTATACACAATACACATAAATTGAACCATCAGTCTAACATCCGTAAAATACGCTTACAAGCTTACGAAACTAGATGGCGCTGTAATAATGTCCGGACATATTAATTGGCTACAGGTAGGTATTTCTAGGCTGGATTTGGTGTGAATGCAGTTTAAGATACAGAAAAAAACATATATTAGTGACAAATTAAGTACCTACACTATATGTCTTTAATAGGATTTTACTACAATTTATTTTGCATTTGAAATTTAAGTTTGCAATTTTAAGTAAAACATACCACGGATACGTATACATACGAGTCATACGACCTATGTATTGACAAAACAATAGACAAATAAGCCATATATACACACAAGCTTATAATAAATCATCATTCTC
The DNA here is from genome assembly GCA_905163465.1 of Craniophora ligustri. NCBI lineage: Eukaryota > Metazoa > Arthropoda > Insecta > Lepidoptera > Noctuidae > Craniophora > Craniophora ligustri. The sequence continues at coordinate 4,268,872 of LR990956.1, forward strand.
TCTTTCTCTTCTATTCATTTTTACCGTCATTGTAAGCATATCATTATCATCACTTTCTTACTTTTGTTAAACTATGACGCGCCGAAAATCAAAATTTATTAGAACGCAATAAATAAAAATAAGGTATGATTCTTCTCAAACTCTTCTCTTCTTATGTATCTTCTTGCTCGTTGAATGAGTCCTCTCTTGGCATTCACCGCGTGCCTTATGATTTCATAATAACACATAATGGCAACGGCAGTGAACGCGAGGAGGAGGACTGCTGTCTTCTTTAAAGCTTCTTTTCTAAAATCGTATCTTCAATATTCTTTAATTACTTTCTTTTAGTCGAATACAATAATGAGCTGATTCAATCTCTTCCCACAATCAAATCGCCTGCATGATTTATTGACGCATTTGGCGTAAGCATGTTATTGCTCTTACCTTTTTCAAGGCGCCAGTGTAGTAAATTGAACAAGTATCCATACTAATAAAATAATGCAAAAGTATGTTTATCTTTCTAGCAATCAGTGCACTCCTCACGTTTAAACCACTGAATGTACTTTGAGTGTCAAGGAAGAATACAGGTAAGAACACAGAATATATTGGAAATAATCTTTTAAGCGAAAAGGGTTGACAGTTTTTACACGGATATTTTTACCTACACGATGCGGTATTATTGAGTATTTTACAGCAAAGGATTTCCTTGCTGCTTTGGACTTCCAAAAAAATTTATTTCGACCAAGAAAGTAATGTGTGATCACAAATGCTCTATAAAATATATATTTTTATGTTATATACTTATTCTGTAAAACGATAATTTTCACAAATTTAACAGGGTCAGCAACAGTAACCGTTTACCATCAGTCGGGCCGTACGCTTGTTCGCCACCCTTGTGGTATAACATAAACGCCCTGCAGTTCTATTATTAATTAATTTCAAATATTAATTAATATTTGAACACCACTAACTAGGATGTAATTAAAGACACAATAATTACTATCAAGCGCCTGACGTACGCAGAACCTAAACAATTCCTAATTTAACTTCTCGTCAGGCGTTCGGAAAACGGATAACTAGTTGAAATCAGTAGTTGCATGGAGTGCGCAATGGCAACATGCATAGATCAGGGGTGCATTGTGGATGCACAATGGTCGTGGAGTTGCAGCTGGCGAGCTATTGTCACGGTCGCGGCCGCGAGGGGTGCGACACGCGTGCAACCCCACGTCGCTATGCGTCGCCCATTACACTAGACGACATTATCGTCAGCATTGTAATAATGTTACCAGTATCTCACTAGATACGCGTCCTATTTAGGTACATACGTTGTATAATTATCTCGACACCGCTTAAATTAAAAACAGGGTTTTGTTGAACGTTATTATTCTGATTGTTAGGTATATGAAAAAAAACTAATAATACATGCGTACGTGTAATTCAACAACTACCAACATATACTTAAAAGTAGCACCAAAGTAGCAACAGAGAGCATGCAGGGAAACAAACATAACACAAAGATATTGACTATAAAAGATGATACCCATTCTAATCTAAAAGATTTGTGCTCAAAATAGTCAAAATGTTACATACCCACATTAAATGCGCACTATGGTCATTATTGCATGGTATTTATAACTGTATAGCTAATAATAGACAGCTCATACAAAAATAGCACGTACGTTACAATGTGATCACATTCATTTGTGTCATGAATCATATATCGATCGGCTGATAACATCTGTAGGTCGTTCACTTCACTATTGTGAAATAACCTTTCGAAGACTCGCACCATTATTGTATTAAGTAGGTATACCTATTTACATTGTGCTTATTTTTGGAACCCAATAATTAAAACCCTAATTATTAATACTTAAAAAGTTATTGTACTATAAAGTATGGGTTTGTAATTATTTTCTCTTTATTTCTAAACTCAGTATAAAACCAACGACCAAAATATAGACAAATTTGTATATTCTTTAATTTATTATACCTCTTTTTTCGTTTGACAATTACGTGCTAATCTTAGTGCTAAGGTAATTGTAAAAGTGTTATAATTTACTCACTGTATGTTTGCAAATTGTCTTAAACTATTTAGTTTTAAACTAGAAATTGGCTTATACTCATAAAACTAATAAGGTCGGCTAACTTTGTCGAAGTGCTGCAGGTGCAACTAGAAACAATACTATATTAACCGACGTCCTCAAGGTCCTTTTCATAGAGTTAATAGGTGTTACCTAATTAATAAAAGTGCTAAAAGAACTATACGACCAAGGACCTTCATGGTAATTTAAAGTACATTTTTGGTGGTAAGGCATAGCGAGATTCCTCGCTCAAATTGTAACCCGACTGGGGAAGTACCTCCGCCGTACAGAATACCACAGTGAATAAACAATAGTTGTCTTTCTGCGAGTGAATAAGGTTGCCAGAGATCGTTGGGAGTGACTATTCTGACAGCATGGGCATTCCATTTGCTGTTAGTTTAGTAATTTCCTATTTTAAGAATCCATAACGGTTTCTGCAGGGGTGTGCAACGCATTTGCAAGCCTTCTGGTGTTGTCCATGGGCGGCGGTGATCACTTACCATCAGGTGAGCCGCCTGCTTGTTTGCCCCCTTATCGCAATAAAAAAAAAGATATACCTACCTAACATAACATAACATACCATCATGCCTGTGGTCCCCGAAGGGTTAGGCAGAGGTCTGTACACCCACGTTTCCCTGGTATCACCTACCTACTTATAGGTACATATAATTAGAAGCTTGTATGACCTACGTTTTATTCTACAAGTGAGCTTATATTATGTATATATATTGGAGATGTAATAAAGTGTTAGTAAATATTTCCACAGTTATGTTGAATACTTTGACCCTCTTATTAGATTTGACGTCATTGTAATATTGACAGATACGAATTGAATTCTGATTGAACTTTCGGTTCATAAATGTTGTGTGTATATCAATACTCATACGAATTAGACGGCAGTTACAGCTTAGGGCATAGAGTGCTAATAATTTAAACCAGTATTTGTTTCAATGGCGTTGTTCCTAAAATAGCTAAAATCTGGTCAATTTCTGTACAGTCTAAGGATTTTGTGTGCAGAATAATATTAATAGATATTTAAAGCAGTAAGTGACTGTAACAAAACGATACTTTGTGGGTTCATAGGGGTAGCCCGATAAGAAGTAAATATGAGATGATTAGTAATGAATGGAAGACTTAGAGTAACTTTACATGAATGTAATAGAAATGTGGCTTAAAAAATACACTAAGATAACCCAGAAACATTGGACAGGTATGTAATGTGACTATGCGCTATTAGGCTAGCTAATAAAAGAAGGGGAGTTAAGTTGTTACGAGTGAGCACGGGCTCAGCTGGCGGTGCCAACCGCGGGCAAATACTCGCGCCTGCCCGGAGACGTTATACCTAAGCGAACGAATGCGAGACAGTATATCAATCATTTGGGAGGCCTTGACTTAGATTGTAGAAGGATAAGCATACGCATGATATAAGTAGTGGCTAAAAAATTTATGTTTGAGTTGATTATTTGTAATAGGCATAATGAAAACGAACAGGATCATTTAAGAAAGGCACATAACTTTGATTCATACGTAGAACATATTTTTTTTATAAGATAAATTTAAACGATATCTTAGGTCAGCAATTGCCACTATTAAAAAAAGAAACCAAATTTCTGCCACTTAGTATTGCTACTGTGTAAGGTAGTGTTATAAATTAGAATCAAATAGGTATACTTGATTATAGTAAACGATCAACTGCATCTTAATAAAAAGCTTAATCAATTTTTTCAACACTAAACCAAGCACCCTTAGCAAACGAAGGGCATAAAAATATAAAATGGGAAAAGGTGTGGGCGTGTATGGAGTGTAAGTAATAGAAGTTTTGATTGATCGGTGACCCCCTTAGTAACCGGCAGCAGTGACCGGCACCCTGGGCAATGGCGCTGCACTCTCCATGGTGAAGGAATGTAAACATTGGACAACCTGTCCGCCCACAACACCACCTGCCAACGGACTTTGTAATGAACGCTTTACGAGTATTTTGATACGAGTCTATTGTTCTGTAATCAACAGAACGTGCTGTTGAACAGAAAATGTAGTTTGAAATGTGTGATCAAATTTTAAGTCCACTATTTTTCGTTTTTATTGGTATTATGTACGATGTTATGTTAGTGAAGATTTATATTATGAGGAGATTCTAGGGCTATGAAACGGGAACGTTCTTATGGCTATGAACGTGCTATTTATTTTGAATTTATTGTGCAATTAATATGATTGAATAAAACTTAATGTACATGTACAAGCTTGAGCTTATCAAGACTCCTTTATTGAGTAAACTAAAGCTTAGAAAGAAATAGAAAAACAACTACTAAAGGATTAAGAACGTTTTCTACGTAAAAATGCTTCTTACTAAATTACACAGTTAAGGACAATGATCTATGAAGCGTCACCAAGGTACTTAGTGATGTCAGCGGAAGCGCTGTAGAGGGGCTTCCCTCTCCACGACCCTCGCACTCGGTGCGTCTGCTAAATGACACGGCTACGGCATAACCACCACTCAACGGCGGCGCGGCGACCACTTATTTACATGCACCCGGCTGAATTAACGGGGAAATAGTCTGTGAAAATTGCCGTTGTTAATTATTATAACCGTGAAATGATCTTTTATTACTTTATGAAACTTTGTACGATTTCAAAGAACAAACAGAGCAATGTTTTTGGAATGTTAGTCTGTTATTATTTTATACCTATCTTCTGAAATTTTCATTAGCTGTTCGGAGTTTGGATTCGTGCCCGGTTAATGGCAATAGGCTCGCCCCTTGTTATATGGGACCTAACACATACCGGCGAAATGTTGGTGTACATTACTACTAATATAACTAACCCTAACCTGACTAACCCTTCGGGAAGGGATGACAGGCGTGATAGTATGAATGATATTATTAATATGGGGTTTTATTTTAATCATTTCATTGTAATTATGGGATAGTAATTAATTACACACAAAAAAGTATTGTGCATCATTTATAATGTTACTTTGTTCAATCTGTGATTTTAGTTTTTCGGGTATTAAAAATGTTTGTTTTTACTACCAACGTTACCTGTATCAACGAGTTTGGAATGACGCACGTCGCTTATAAACTCATTTATCAAATTCTTTATTAATGTGGGGTAAGCTATAATTCAGATTTGTCTGATCCTATTTTTGTTTGAAAGTAAAGTGCCTTCGCTATTAGACAATAAAATTAATAATTACTATATATACAGTTTTATTTAAGGAAACGACTTTTAATCAATACGAAGGTGAGCCGTTGAGCTTCTAAATGATAAATAAACCGGTGATTATCGAATGATTCAATTACGTATTCCATTACGTTACAATTGCATTATGTTACGACTATCCATCTAGGTCCATTAACAAATTAAAATTGGACTGTGTACTGTCTAAAATCGAAAGGTACCCAAGGGTCAATGTCCTCGGCGCCACGCGACATGCAACCCTTCGGTCCCTACCGCTATTATTACCATAAAAAGTTTCTCTAAAGTGTGCTAAGGTCGTCCGGTTTTTAACAATAGAAGGGTTCTTTACAATTCGGTATTAAAATAGGTGGGACATATTTTATAGGGTACTTTTCAATTGTCATGTGAGGGTGTATCTGAACCTTTTTTGGGATGGAGTAATTAATATTTAAGGCTAATGGATAGAGCTATATTTGGGGAGAGATAAACGCTTTAGAACATTTGAAGTAGATGCCTTAAATAAAAAATTGATAAAATTAAATAATAAAATGACGTAAAATTAAATATATTGGTTTTTAAAAGTTATATGGTGTTAATTAGATATATTATGTAGTAGTTTCACCGATCTTCAAAGTCAATCTGACAGCGGCATGTAAATAAACTAATAACTAATATGTACAAAACAATGTCCAGTAGGGACATCGTTTTGTATTTCACTTAATTAAATAGTAAAATATATATTATTATCATTTACTGTGGGAGGCATGGCGGAAGATTATATTCATATTGCACAACATTTCTGTATCTAGTTACCTATGTATATTTTTATTTGAATGTACTTGTACTCTTAAAATCATTGCTTGACCAAACTGCTTATTTGTAAAAGAACTAAATGTGTCTTTCGAATTATTTACTACATGAACAAGGTTGTTGGATATCAAGAGATATTGACGTGTGGCTTCTGCCATGCGTACTACTTAGAACATATGTATATCTACAAGATTACCTACTCTTTTTTGGTTACTACATATTTATGATTAGCGATCTAATTATGTAGTAAAAACTAGTAAACATAATATTTCATGAAGATATTGTGTTACCCATAAGTCAAAATCCTACCAATCAAAATGTAAATAGCACTATGTAAACCAGTTTTAATGTAGGTAAACATTGTTGAGTATAAAGAGACAATAGAGTCACTTTACTGGTCGCTAGGAGACCGCTACTTTCACCAAAACACATACGGGGAATTCCTTTGCCGTGTTCGTGGCGAGTACGTACGGTTTACTATACCAACCCTCCTTGTTTCGCGGTAATGCTTATAAATAAAAGTAATCGTGTTCTGATAATACTATTTAGTATACTTGAAGGGCTTTCCTACATGTTTAGTTAGATAGGGACTAATTTAGGTCGTTTTAAAATAGCTTAGAATTTTTACTCACCTATCATATTAAAGTAATTCATCTTAACATTCATGCTCTTTATACAACAAACATGCAACACAACACATAAGTAGGCATTTACTTCGCAATCGGCAATTTTATCAAGGATGTATTAAGAAGGTAATGTTATTTCCAAGTAAATGACGGAGTTTTATGTTTATTCATATTCAATCTAATAATCTTATACGTAGATACATACATATGTGAGGCATATGTGTCTACAAATTATCAAAATTTATCCAAATGGTATGCTAAGTATATATAAACTAGTGGCCTATAATCTATCAAATAATACAACAATTATTATGCTCCGTTTACCAAAACGTATCCGAGTATACTATTGAGTAGCTGACTCACACTTTTGTGGCTTCGTTATTGATGGATGGAAACAAGACAAGCTTCAAAACCCGCCGTAACATGAAGAGATGACTCTCCCTTTTAATATTACGTTAATTGAATACAGAATGTATTGAAATTATGTTATATTTGCCGTTCTCTTTTGAAGAATATCACAAAACAAGTTAGTGGAGTCCAACTTTCTAAAACTGGTTGTGAACTATTCTAATGGTACTCTAGTACGCAATTTGGACACGGCAGAATGCAGGGGAGCAGGGGCACCGTGGGAGATGGGGTTCTATCATAATTTCCAGAGCGACCCAACCCGCAGCTGCCGCGAGAAATTTTAGATTCGATGGATCGATTGTTTGATTCACGACTTTCATTGTTCCTATTCGACTGTTTGTCGATCCGAGAGTTATTGTCACGGAGACGTGTGTGAGCGAGTATCACACATTATTATTACCTAGTTGAGGACAAAGCCGTTAATAGGCGTCGCTTACAACTCCCCCTTTAAAATCGAAGTGTTAAATTATACCTTTAATAGAATTTCGGGAATGGATGTATTGATTTACTACTAGATGATTTATTAAATAACCTCTAATCAAAAATATTTTGTAGTTAATTTAAAAAAAATACGGTCTAATAAAAAGCTTGGGAACCGGTTTTAGGATTACACGCATCATGGTCTGCTCACATATGTTTAAAATACGAACACAATAGCGATGTTTTAATGCACTCTAATAATTATGCAGATAGGTTGCGCGTGCGAATAACGCATGAGAGTTTTAATCCTAGACAAAGCGGGTTGGATTAATCATCCAAAATATGGGGTGTTTTTTTTATAGAATGGTGCGCAGGGGTCGTTGTACGCAGCTGCGCGGGCGCGGATCAAATTGATAGGTCCGCCGTGCATATGTCGCGAGCAGCGCGTGCGCCGCGTCGCCGCCTCACGCAATGTGCGAGCGGCCGGCTGCACGACTACTGCTATGTTTTGGTCTACTAATCTCATGAATATTGCAAGTCTAATGTGAATTTCAAATAATATTATTATGATTTTTATTTAAATACAACACTGCCGTTTCTGGTTGAAATAGAACTTTATTAATCCGTCGCACTTCTATAGTGCAAATCAAAACTTTATATTATTTTTATGACGTCCCTGTTTTTATAGGAAAACACCTGGATAAACTCCTAAAGCAATAGATACAGAAAAAGCATTGTCAATAAGAGTACTTTTATTTCTTTTTAGCGAGTCGCGAGGTGCGTTTTTATATATTTTTGTTGTAGGATAACAGTGAGTATATTTTAATTAATTTATAATAATTGGGATTACAATTTCATACTGCGTTTACTCAGGTGCCGTATAATTTTGCGTGCGTGAATATTATTATACTTTTATGTTCAGCATATTCTGATACGTTAAAAAGAGACGTTTTGTAAGAGCATTTTGTTACGCGCGAGTATCCACTAGAGGCCATTTTCTTACTCGACTAACAAATCCTTACTCTAACATGCACTCTTGGGTTTCTTTTCAATGGGTCACAGCCAATCCAGACTCTAAGTGAGGTGGCATTTTGGTGCATATTAGTATGTTATCGTAAGCAGGATGTTCTGCCACCTGAAAGCGAGACGATTTCAACTGTCAGAATATCCTGATTGGCTGTGACCGACTGAAAAAACACCCAATGGAGTATGTTATAGTAATCCCAATCAATTTGTTAGTCTAGTGGGAAGATAACTTCTGGAGGACAATTATCATTCTAAGAAAAACTCGTTTTTTTTTTTAATTTAATAAACTAATATAAAGAATGTTCGCACAGCAATATGATGATACATAATACGGGTATGATATCTAAAGATTGTTATGTTTTTTTTTCATCATCATCATCACATCAACCGTTAGACGTCCACTGCTGGATATAGATCTCCCCCAAGGATGGTCACGACGACCGGTCATGCGCCGCCCGCGTCCAGTGGATTCCAGCGATTTTTTTATTAAAATACAAACATTACTAAAATTTATTTCATAGACTTACAGAACAGGTAGTGAATTTTAAGGTATTAGATAATCCTGACGATCTAAAACTCGATTATCATAGTATAGCGCCAACAATTATTGTATTCGTATACCAATAAACCAGCGTGGTGGTATAATCATATCTATTTTATCCTGAAAACAAATGAAAACAAAAAAAAAACAAAACAAAAAACAATCTGTTCCTTTAAATAACTAATAACCGCCATAAAATAATCAACGTGGTAGTTCCACTACCGGAGACTTAGGAATGAAAGTCTACTTTAAATAATAATCTTCTATTTCCAAGATTACACCGAAACGTGCTTCCAAGCAAAGTAGCATCATCATGACATCTGACATCATCCGAGGATATCGAATTAACAGTTTAAGTGCCAACCGTTTTGGTATCTAATCGAGTGTTCAGCGATATCGGAGCAGTGATAATAGTGATAAGGTTTTCCCTCCGTTAATACGACCGCGCTTCACCCATCACGCATCGATCGCTTCATACTACCTACCGTAATCAGCTGTCGTGGACTATTCGATTTTTTGTTGATAAATAATATTGTAATAATATGTATCAACAATTTTTTTTTAATCTCCAGTAATTGAAGCTATGTATCGTAAGTACAAAAGTGTTAACTGGGATATTCGACTCAACTGTACGCTTGCTTGCTTATATTTCTACTGCAAGCTTGTAAAGTTTTTCTTTGAACTGTTAGAAACTTAAAGAGGCGCAGTAATAATCCAGATTCTTAATACTATATAAGATTGATAGAGTACGTTTTATTGTATTATAAGTCATACTTTAGTCGGTTACTACTCAGTTGAGTGGTAACCCACTTTACTACATAATATGATCCCATGCTAGGTCTGTACCCATTTGAAATGAAGTCATAACAATGTCTGAGTAGGTTTTTTTCTAGTTTAAGCTCTGTGTGATAGTCTAGTGATGTGATTAGATGTGAAGCCAGAGGCCACGGAGACCACCAACTTTTCAAACTTATTTGTGTTTTTATCAGATACCCAAAGGGTGAAGGAAATTATTGTGAGGAACCTGCGCGCCAGTTTTTAACTAGCTTAGTGTGTTACAACTTGATCCTTCTCAAGTGAGAGGAGTGGGGAATATATAGAATATGTTAGCATCCGCTAAGAAAGCGTATTGGGAAATCTACCCAGATTATTTTCCTACATCATTATTTTTTCTTCTATTGGATTCGGTATAAATCAATTGTATGTATAAAATGCTTTATTTGCTCAAAGTGAAATGTCTTATTTCAATCAGGCAGTGAAGTCATTTTGAACTGTCAAAAACTAGTTCTGCTTAGCCTAAATTTACTTATGTAGAAAAAACTGGCAAGACACTCGATTTTAGTTAAAGGACTAGCCGTTGTAATGCTATTGCATTACATGAGCGTTGATTGTGGCAATTTAAAAATGTAATAATATAAACAACTCCTTAATGTTGTTGCCTTATTATTGATTTTTTTTTTTGCAATATTTTTCAATAAAAAATCTGTAGAAAATAATAATCTAATTAACTAAACAACACAAATAAGCAATTTGTAACGTTGACATTATTTAAAAATAAAAGAATTTAAGCCTTTTAAAAATTTAATGTTGAAGATGATCTATTACTTAAGTCTGTATATGTCCGTACTAAAGCCTATATGACTAGTGTTTTTAATTAAATAAAACTATAGAAATTGGATAATTATCTATTATACGTACCTAATGTTATTATGTTGAATTCCAAAATTTTGATTTTATTAAGTATATTTCCAGAGAGAAACGCACTGAATACTTGCTTAATTACGTCTTATATTTTATCAATTAACTTTAAATTATTTTTTTAAAACAAGTTAAAAATTTCCATGATTCCGTAAAGTTCCGTTTACTTATCACACGTGTTCCCAAATATTATAATTTCTTAAATATTCGATTTTGTTTAAATTTAGTAGAAGTATAATTATTTATGTTTATATCATGTTACTGTGTTAACTCTATACGCCGAGGAGCAATCGCGAGCGCAATCAGGGCGGCTACGGCGGCGGGCGGGCGTCTACGGCGGCGTTATCGTAGCGACTGCTACGTGCTACGAGCTACGCACGTACATTATCGACATTATTACCTTGCACGATTTATTGGCCTTTACGCTCGTAGGCTCGCATTATTATCAATGATATTATTATCTTAAATCATTTTTGTTTGCCGCAAACATAACAGATTTTTTAGAATCGCTTTTTTATATAATTTATTTTGCGATTTTTATATTTATTAATTTATAACTTTTTGCATCATGTAACTTCAAGCTTCCATGTATTGATTACGATAATTAACTTAATACCATCAGATATGTACGTTTTTGGAATAACTTTTAATACTAATGGCCCAATTAAAATGTTATTTAATAAAATCGTGTATAGCTTTGTATGGACAGTTACCCGCTTATACAATGTTCTTCATAAATAATGTCGCAGATATATAAAATAATAGTAGAAGTACATAATAAAGTAGACGGTAGCGACGTAAAGTTTAGCATGAAATGCGTAGTTCGCATCTCAAGTCGGATATGGCCGGGGATCGTGTGAGGGTGGCTTGTAAGGGGTTGCGGGGGCGCGTGGGGAGGAGGCTGGCACAGCGCCAGGCGACAAGGTGAAGTGGCGGCGCCAGTGAAAGTCCTCGCCCTCAGAACCATCTCGTACCCTCCCGACATCTCGCCGACTCTACACCTACATACTATATGTAGGTGTAGAGTCGGCGTCGAGTCTATAGATTTTTGACTATTCCAATCTGAGAACAGATTGTATTACTACTGAAAGATGTCGCTAATAAGAATGCTAGGTCGAACTATCGACAAAATATGACGCGAGATAAATTGGGATATACAGATTTCATCTGGTAACGGGAACAATCTTGCATACAAGTTCCACAAAGGCGCAAACGTCGAAAATATAGGTTCAGCTATTCAGGACCATTTTAAAGAGATCTGAAGTTAATCTAGATTCAGAAATGGCTCAACTTTTAATTGGCCTTAATAAAGTAAAGCTGACAAAGAATGATGACAAGAAGGCTACACAGCACGAAGGATTGGTTAATATAAACTCAGGAATTCTTCATCCATTGTTGAGTTTATCTATGTTGTACCATATGCACGGAAAATCGTTTCCGATTCGAGTTAAGGTTCTTTAAATGAACCGAAAGTCGCTAGTCACGAAGGTGAAGAAACAATAACGTAATATTACAACATTTATTGGAAACAACACATAAACTCTGAATTTTAATTATTTGTTAAGATAATTTCAATTTTTTAGTTACTTTGAAAAGATAATGATGTATCGGTCACTGAAGACAATTGCCAATAATAGCAGCTTTCGTTAAATACTTAATTAAAATTCAGATAAACGTTTAACATTTAAAGCGCAGACATTTTGCAAGACATGCGACACAGGAAGCAGAGTGACGGTAGGATTCAATGAGCACAGAATTTGAACACGAGTAACGGCGGAATTCTAGACTTACTCCTTATAATTGCAGTATTTAGAAGATGTAATTTGACCAAAGAGAGTTTTTTATTAGAAATAAAGTGCAAAATGAAAATAATTGGGTAAAATCGGCTTTTAAATAAAATTCTTTGAGAACGGTAAAGGCAAAATTTTAATATGTAATTACGTAGTAGTTCCTTTTTAATTGTTATGCTTGCTAACACCCCGGTAATTTCTCACTTCTGAATAATTCGCGTCACGGAAACTAAGTGTCGAAGAGCTTTATCAGCGGGCACAATAAATTGAGAAACGCGCGTAATATCTTGTGTAGGCACAGGCTTGAATGCGTGGCGGTGCTTCATGCTTACGTACCTTGGCTGAAGCCGAAGGCAGCGGCGGCAACACTGCAACGGAGGCGCGACGCGGCACGGTTCACTCACAGCACGACTGACACTCGCGGACCGCGCGCGCGATAGGTACGTTACGTGCAAACACCAAAAGCAAAATGGACATACCTGAGGGTGGCGGCTGGCACGGGGCGCGCTCGCTACTTGAATGAGCTCCCGGGCTGAGCGGCGCGCGCAGGGGGCGCGGCTAGCCCGCGTGGCTCCGGCCCGCACCCCCCTCGCCCCCCGTCGCCCGCGCCTGCACCGCTCAGCTGAGCCCTGATTAGCCCCCGGCCGGGCTATTCAATTAAGGGTTGTTCGGTGCATCGCCGATGTAGCCCGGCCGGCCGGGCTCGCGTCCGACCGATGCCGCCTTTGAGTGCTCTTCATTACAGCTTCTCTATCAACGTTATTCTTATTTGGCCCCCGGGCCAGACTACCTATCCTGTAGGATAAATATAGCTGAATATTTTAATATTCCCCATACAGAAAATTCTATGTACTTTCCGGCATTTGCATCTACGTCACATATGCATGTGTGAAACACATAATGTATTTCAAAACTTGAGTCGATTACATAATTTGTAGATGAAAAGTTTCGAATAACATAATAATTTTATATAATAAATCAGTCATCACGAACTTTCCTTTGTTCTTACATAACCCGTACACAATCGGCTGGCTTTACTTGAACTGAGAATGAAGCAACAATGTCAGGCAGTAGCGGCGCCGCCGGGGGAGGCAGCGGCAACTCGTTACATGCTCCGCAGAGAGTTGCCAACGACCATGCTATCGTTTAATTACATATGGCAAGGCGGCAATTTAATTGACTTCCGAGGTCCCTATCGGAATAGCTTGGTCGTCGATTACAATTGGGTCGGTTTTAATAAAAGATTTTTTATAATTTTTGTGGGTAGTTACTACTAAAGAATAATTGAATTCTAAATAACACGGCATGTGTGTTCGTACAGTGGGTGAAAATAAAATTACCTAGACCAGACTTAAGGCAGTTTATACCTTTTTTTTTTTTTTTTTTAAGTGCGGAAAAATCCTTTACGGTCCTTCCCGTCGGGGAGGCGACAGGGTGTGTCGGACTCCATGGGATTCGCAAAAGCATGCACCACTACCCCGGCGGGCTTCGGTCCAGCTCTGGTCGCTGGACCCCGGCTAGGAGCGAGGCATCGCTCGCCTCGCATCCTCCACGCGGGCGCACGTGTGACGAACACGCGCGCCGCCTACTTGGGGCCATTTTCAGGTCGGGCGGCGGACTCCCCTAGTCGCGCCCACCCGCTGGCCACAGCTCATGGAGGCCGGAGGTCTGTTTGCGCCCTCCGGCGCCCGGTGCGTCTACTGCGGATCGGGAGAGAGGTTGTGATTTCTCTCTCCCTTTCCGCCGCCTCTTTTGCGCGCATAACTTGCTCGCAGTAAGAGGCGGCGGCATCCCACGCGTTCCCGCTCCCGACCATGGATAGGATCACGGCCGGAAGCGAGAGGTCACCGCCGACTGCCGCTATGAGTTCACGGCGCTGCTCTGCCCAAGCCGGGCAGGCCTGGAGTGTGTGCTGCGCCGTGTCCTCAGGGCAACCCACGCAGTGGTGACAACCGGGCGATGGCTCCCGGCCTATGCGACACAGGTACTTGCCGAAGCACCCATGCCCCGACAAGACCTGCGTCAGCCGGAAGCTGAGGGCGCCGTGGCGCCTCTCAAGCCAATCCTCCATGATGGGTCTTACCGCCACTATCGTGGCGTGCCCTGCGCTGGGTTGCGCAAGTCGCATCCTCCAATCCGCCACTAGGACCCGGTGGAGCTCAGAGCGTCGTGCCTCAGTCTCGCGAGGCAACGGTAGCTCGCCCCGCCTCAGCGCCTCCTCGCGCCACTTGTATAGTGACGCGAGGGCCCTCGCTTCGAGGTCCCAGGGTGGGGATCCGGCAAGGAGGCTCGCCGCCTCGAAGGAGATCGTGCGATATCCCCTTATAACTCTGACGGCCATCGCCCGTTGCGGTCTGCGCAGCAACACGGCGTTACGGGCCGCCAGGTTTTCTCCCCATATTGGCGCTCCATAGAGCGCCATGGATCGCACGATCCCCATATACAGCCTCCGGCAGGAGGCGTTGGGCCCGCCCAGATTGGGCAGCAGCCGCGATAAAGCTGACGCGGTGCCCATTAATTTGGGGCCCAGCCTTCGGAAGTGGTGTCCGAAGTCCCATCGGCCGTCGAGCACGAGTCTGAGATACTTCATCGTCGACTCGACGCGGATGCGGACACCCCCCACCACGATATGGGATCCCGGAGGTGGCCCATTCCGGGGCCCATGAAAAACGCAGTTTATACCTACACTACTTGTATGGCAGATGCCTAAAGATATTTTTTTATAGATTTTATGAATTTCAGTTAGCGTGATTAATAAGTATTTATGTATTGGGTCCATCCTACTAATATTATAAACTTGAAAGTTTGTAAGTATAGATGTATGGATGTTTGTTACTCTTTCACGCAAAAACCGCTTAACAGATTTGAATGAAATTTAGTATACATATACTTTATTACCTGGATTAACACATAGGCTACTTTTTATTTAATATATCACGAGGGCAAAGCCGCGGGAGGCAGCTAGTGTAAAATAAAAGCTTTATAGTACTAAGAATTTTTAATTTAAGTTCTGGATAGACATAGACGGTCAGTTGGGCGGACGTGGCGGTACTATCAGTGTTCTTTGTGGTACGGGATCCTCAAAGTAATTTGTCATTCGCTCGCAGTATTAATAAATATCGCGAAATATGATGTTAATTTAAGAACACCTTTCAATTAAGATATCTCTTTTTTATAATAAGAAAATAACATTTAGAAGATAATTTGAATTTAAACATAAATTATGATACATTTTCTGTTGCACGCCATTTGATGGATTATTCACTCATGAGATAATTTAAAATTCTCATTATACGTAGCCCAGGAATTATTAAACCTCGTGTCTGTTATTTTTTATAGAATTAAACATATTCTAGGATAAGTAGTGACCAAAAGCTGCAAGACACGTGTTTGATAAGTTAGGAATATGCTGAGGTATACGGTTTTGTTGTAGAAGATGTGGACTAAACGTAAAGGACGTTAGAAGCTCAGCTGCCGTCAAGGGTGGGAAAAATAATGTGTTTGCTGGAGAATCTCGGCTGATACATGCCAGCCATTGTTACAAAAGGGGACGTACAGTAAACATCAAAGCATGCATGTTTGATCCGAGAGCCTGTCTTAGCATAGACACGAATAACGATTTTCCATGAAAACTGTGTAAAGAAGAAGCTTTTCCTTCTCCAAGTTCTGGTCGAGTCGTCTCTTGGTTGGATGGTTCTTCTATCCAGTACTACATCTTACAAAAGCAGAGTAAAATTTACAGATGGTGACTTTATTCAGTAGGGGTTACGGGGTTACCTACGAACTGTAATATCAGTGAAATCCCTGATTCTACAATTAATAGTCTCTGGCAATAGTCTCTCCCGTCATCCATCAGGCCTACCTTCATGAACCTACAAAAATCGTTACGCCTGTCATGATTATATGAAATTTTATCCCAAGCACAAGTTAACTGATAATATAAAAGGTTTTCCTTCGTTTTTATTTCGGACTTTTGTTTTTAGAAAAGGCCGTGTCACAGATTTTTCTTTTGTATCCTCGGTTACAAACACAAACAACCACATGCTCAGGTATTGCGCTAATTTTATCAAAAATTCGAGCGAACCTGCCTATTGGACGGCGGTTTCCCGTACAAATATAATTTTGGGATGTCTATTAATAAGTTCTTAAAATATTCACAATTACAGCGGTCAAATATTCTCTCAAACAGAGGGAACCTGCATGCTTTGTAGATTTTCTCGATGCATGTGCAGTCCGCCAACCCGCGGTAGGCTAGCGTGGTGGACCATAACCTAATTGTTCGGAAATGAGGGGAGATCCGTGCCCAGCAATGGGACAAGAACTGGGTTGATGATGAAAATGGTTTATTGTGTCGCATATTTTGCACGCTCTTGCAAATAAATCAAAACCTGCACGGGCTTCTGATATATATTCCTTAAAATAAAATTCCGTAAGACATTCTGCCCGTTGACCTAGAATGATAAAATTTGGCAAGGTGCAAAGTGTTATGCAGCACAGTAAATTGAATTTCAAAAATTATCAATCGCGAATAGTGGGCTTGAGGTGGCGGGTCCTTCAAATTCTCAGTAGCATCTTGGAGGTTCGCCTCCTGTATAATGGGCCGTAAAACATACCCGTGAACTTAGGTACATGAACCAACATCTTATCTAATCTAATGTTTCGGGGATACAAGTGTGTTATGAATTTTCCTCTGTGAAGTCGAGCTACAAAGAAATATATTTTTGACATTGAAGAGAAGAGTTATTTTTGTATTTTCTCTATCAGTAACGGTACAGCCAAAATTAAATGGCACCTACCGTCTGCGAATTAAAACTTGGATAAATTTAAATACGTTTTTGGGAATTGGTATCCTAAATATAATAAGTCCTTCATAGAACTCTCTCGTTGGTCTAATGTGGTACTATTGGGTTTTTCTATAGAACTGTCAGTAGCAGCTTTGAGTTTTGACTTGTGCCCTGGTTATGCCGATTGCAATATAATTCATTTGTTACAGTTTTTGGGGATAATAAAGATAAAGAAATATTGTTATAAAAACCAAACCCAGCAAAATTAAAAACCACCAGAGTTCGAGCTACCGACGGCGGCGGCGGGCGGTCAGCGCCTCAGCGTTAAGCTTCCGTACAATATGGGTAGTGTCCAGGGGCAAGGCTTTTTGTATTAAGTCCTTGACCCGGCTGCTCAGCGGGGGACTCCTTAAATATCCTTCGAGGCTCTTGAGAATTAAACCACTTATAAATTATTATTGTTATATTCATTAAAACAACAATTAAAATACTAAAATAGGTCTTATGTTCGATGTAAGACGCAGGCTATTGTTGGTCGCAGGTTATAAAAATATCATAAAAAGATAGGTATATGTATTATTTCATACGTAAAGATAAAATTGTGTACCCCTTTTTAACGTTATTGCGAATGGAGGAGGAGTCTGGCAAATTTAGAGTTTATTGGCAAAGAAAGTTCAGATAACTCAAATTTGATGTATTTGGTTGATTGATTTTATGTGCTAAAATTTATTATAGATATTAAATAAATAAAATAATACGACACACTGACAACTACAAATTTGAAATAAATTAAACTTTTTCGTCTATATGAGTATCAATCAGTGCAATTACATTTTTCATTGTTTAGTATTTTGACTATAGATCTAATACCTACATAGGTGTTACGTATCCAGACCAGTACAACAGTTTTTACACCCAAAACCTTTGTTCTTTACAAATTAAAGTTGTACGTAATATAAAGTCGGTCAAGTATAAGGGTCAGTACGTGCAAAGATTTTATAAAATACACAATTTTGTGGAGCTTTTACAGTACTGAATTATTTAAACCGTTCGAGTTATTGCGGGCCTACAGAAGTTTAGGAACTACACCGTAGAAGTTTGTCTTGAATTCGATCTTATTTAGGTAATTGCAACAATTTTTTATGTGTATTTAAGTAACTAAAAGTGTGTTATTGTTAATAATCATATACATTTGAATATACTTATTGTATTGTCGATTTGTGGCAGACGATAGTTGTTGTACATAATTTTATTTCAACTCGTCCACGAATACTTTTATCAATCAAGTGAATTAATTCATTAAGTTTAAGCTTAAGATTTCATTTAAATTTAAGCTAATTTGGTGATCTTTGTTTATTGATTGTTTGGCGCCGACGCAAATTTACTTAGATATACTTACATTAGTTTAATAATATAGTTATTAAGTCTAACAGCGCCGACAAGTCTATATGACAAAGGTATATTATTTTTGGCTTAGCAGTTTTTTCGGCGGTTTAATTTTTTGTTTAAAAGTTTTTATTTTATTATTTTTATCTAAAAAAATATGTTGCCGTATTTGTAAGAGCCATATTTTTATAGGTTTCAAATGTTTTTAGTTAGTTATATAAAGCAAAGCTTTATGCAATATATAACTAACTAAAAACTTTTTGAAAAATATACTTGGCATAGCACGAGTAAAGGCTACCTTAAAGGCCTTTCGTTAAGTTATTTCTTGTGTAGATATAAGCAAAACAAGATAGAAGATAGAACAAATAGAAGATAAGATATAATTACAAGAATCTAGAGGTCATAAAGATACTGAAGAAAGAAAGTGGGCAAGACTTTAATTATTTATTTAAACATTTTATTTTAAATGTTTGCTTAAATATCTAGTAGCAAAACATTTCGGTTTCCATGATTTTATAAAACATACGGCTCCCAATTTAATTTGTATTTGAATTAAATATATATCAGACAAGATACTACTTGAAATATCCGAGGGGAGATTAATGTCCGTTTGAAATGAAAATCATTAATGTATTAAAAAGCCAATAACGCCATATTTTTCAAAATATATAAATAAAATATCCTTATGAAGAAAACTAAAACAATTGAGGCTTTTCTTGGCATGAATCTCATGATATTGTAAATATTTTTATGACTTTCAGTCCTCTAACGGCCTCAAACAGTGACAGTTTATAGTTATAGCTATTTTGAATGAATGTCCTTTGATGATTCCTCATTTTTAAAGCCCTTAAAAACACAGTTCGAAATAAAAATAGTAGGAATCAAAGGCTTATACTGAATAAATAATGCAATCCCTTCTATCAAGTTCAAATGTTTCGTAGAAGCTCTATGTATATTCAAATTTTCCTTAAATAAGACTATTTTCCAGTTTTTCCTCTATTTTAATGTAACTTCCGTACTTCATCTGTTTTCAAAATTAAATTTAGAACAAAATCTTGGTACCCTGATCGTCGACTTACACGTTAGTGTGCATTGAATTTCGCGGTCAGTTTTGACTTTAACTTTAAACAGCAGTGAAGCCCACAAGGCGTATACGGTCTATAGTTGTAATTTTAGTATAAATCGTCGTGGTTTTGTTGAAAGGAATTGCGATATTATCCTAAAGAATTAGATCCTTGTAACATATAGTGGTTACAATAATATCGTTTGTGAACAAAATGCAAGAGAAGTAGCGAACAGCAACGACCTACAGAAGGCCATAAACAGACCGTTAAGGGTAGTTCTGTTGTTAATTGTCACTGCGAGGCTGAGCAGTACGGGGAACAATGTCGTTAGCGTTTACACATCACGTCCTTATTCTGTTTCAGAACATTCAGTAGTACAATCAACCTTAATAACATGTGCACAGTGAGTAAATGTCAAAATTAATTTTCGAACCCTAGCTAATAAAGAATCTATGATGAAAGAAGACACATCGTTTTAATAATGGGTTGAAAATTGGTTGCCCACTGTTAACTGTTTTTATAAGGCTGACATGCTCACATTTATATATTTGAATTATTATAGACAACGGGTCTAGATAGTGTAGTTTTATTGAGGTATAAATACAACAAGCGTAGCGGATACAAGAGACACAAACGAAGACGTAGAAAAAAGGAGTGCCGTCCGGAGGTGAGCAGAGTGCCTGCATTTATGCCATATATAAAAGGAGCGACAGACAAAGTTGGAACAGTACTAAAGAAATACTCCATCAAGACTATATTGTCCGCACTCTAAAGTTCATAATCACCTGCGCACACCAAAGGATGTTATTCCTTTCCAAACTCCTGGCGACTACAAGGTGGACTGCAGTTGTGGTAGTTCTTATATCGGTCAGATCAAAAGAGCAATTGCTGAAACGGACAAGGAACACATCGCAGCTGTAAAAAATCGCCAAACAATCAAGTCCGCAATAGCCGAGCATTTGCTGGAAGCAGGATGAAATCACTAGATCGAATTACACAAACCACAGGTTGTCCACCGATCGTCACTATTACTCCAGGATAGTACGTGAAGCGGTAGAAATAAAAAAGTATAAGAATTCAACCGGGAAGATGGATACCGATTGCCTTCAGCTTGGAATCCTGTCATCAGTAAATGTAGGCGTCATCGCGTTGACGCGGTCAGTCAGTGTAGGGATACCATTAGTGTATTGTGTAGAAGTACCGACAATACGACTAATGTTAATAAAAATCAAGTGAGGGTAGTAGAAAACACCCGCACGTCACGAAGGCGCCGCCGAGCTGTGAACAGTCTTCCCGTGACCACGGCTTGATGCAAGTCGTCGGGTTAAAAAGGTATTTATACCGCAATAAAACTACACGATCTAGACCCGTTGTCTATAATAATTCAAATCATATTTATATACTAGCTCTACTGAAAATAATGTTTGGAGGAATGTAGATTTGACATTTTATTTAATTAAGAATATCTATCAAACAAACTGCATATTAGTACGATGGCGCCATTATTACTAACGTTATCATCCGTATTTTTGCTCGTTGTAAACTTCTTTTAAGTGTAATGTACATAATATCCTTTTGAGTATAAAGTTGTAGAAGTATAATTATATTTATGTACATCTCTGCCTCCCTCACAGAATACAGGCGTAATACTACATGTACAGCAATCACTATACAATGTTTTTACAATTCCTATAACACGAATCTCGCTTAATGGATGATTTAAAGAAAAATTTAATGTTTTAAATAATTTACGGTATATAATCATAATCAATTCATGTGATTTAATATAAACTATAAACAAATATATGTGAAAGTGTTAAGTGTGTTCAAATTAAGATTTTAGTGTGTACTTATAAGTTCGACTGATATTTAAACTTCTACCGGCTGTCAACAGGTGGATTTGAAAATCGCCAATCCCGGGGAGTATTTTTATTTCAATTATTACATTGTAGTTACGACAACACATCTCATCACTTTACTACATTATAACACAGCTCGCTATTAATACGAGCCACGTCAATTTACACACCGGCGCAGTTTATGTCTCCTTTTGCTTGACTACTTGTGGAAGCAAAATCGACGACGAAAACATATGCCCAGACATGAAATGACACTGCAAAGTCACTTTGAATCATAACAATAATATACCTTGTCCTTAACATACTCATAGCCTTTCTATTGAGTACAATAAAACTATAAGCCAGTGTAATACTTACTTATTTTAGAATTACATTCCATCAACCTACCCACTTTAATATAATATACTCTCATTTAAAATTAAAATAATTGGTTATATTTTATATTTATGAGACCTGGCTTTAGATTAGAACTGTTCTTTTATTCCCAAACTTCTCATCTTTTTTTTTTATCCCTCTTAGTTTATTAAATTTACTTTTTCTTCACTCCACTTAAATTCAACTCACTCAAACTTAGTTTTCCCTTTCATTATCTTTGGTTTGTGCTTAGCTATCTATCTGAAATTCCAGGTGACTCACCAGGCAAGGAATTATGATGACTCGCAGAACAGCTGCTAAAGACATGGAGGACAAATTGAGAGTTACATTGAAGGAACTTGAGTCTTCAAAACTCCTGTGCAAACAACTGTTACAGGAAAGAGATGACAGTGAAGTGGAGGTTAAGAATATTATAGACAAAAATACCTCATTGAAAAATCAACTGGCAGAATTACATATCGAACATATGGACTTACTCGACCAGCACAATAAATTAACTGAAGTTGTGTCTAAATTCCAACCGTGTACTGACACTTATGAGCAGGCTCTTATGCGTATAGGCGACCTAGAACTAGAACTATGTGAAGCCAATAGGACTATATCTGCATTAGGGACTGTGAAAGACACTGAACAATCTTCTAACACCCAGAGATTGTTTGATGAGTTGGTAGGTAGTAGGTCTATTCCTGAGTCTCCGCCAGTGATTGACCTGACTTGTGATGACACCATAACCCAATGTCCACCATTATTAAGTCACAATAAATTAAAAAAATATATTAAGATTAGAAAGTTAATAAGGAAGTGTCATGTAGCAATAAAAAGAGAAAAGTTTTACAAAAGTAAACTTTGTAAGCGAAGAGAACGAATAGATTTAATTAATAAAATAAAACAATATTCACTTGAGCTAGAACATAGTAGGGCCATATATGATGTTGACACACATCAGTTACGGGATGCATTATTATATAAGGAAAACTTGTTACAAGACATCTTTAACAAGTATGAGGCCACTCAAAAACAACTGAGTGAACGTATGGTGCAGGCCAGTGAGCTGGTGGATCTGGTCAGGTACAGCGCAGAAAGGTATGAGTCCCTGACTAACAACCTCTCTTGCAGTTGCGCCCGTTCAGTTCCCCCTCCTAGTCCTGTGCATGACACACACTCCCTTATACCGTCAATACCGTCTCCACTGTCAACAATAGAGTTTGCTGTTAATTCTATTACGATTGATAATAAAAAATTAAGTAGTAATTCAGATTCTAAAAAAAAAAAAAATTTACATATTTTTTCAGATAGATTTGGACAGGGTTATGGTAGTCTGCTTAGTAGATATTGCAAACATTCAGTAATTAATTATTGTTCACCAGATGCCAGTTACTGTAATACAATTAAAAACTTAACATTGACTTCACTGAATTGTAATTCTTCTGTCATATTGTTATATGGTGACAGTCTAGCTGTTAAGAAACGGGACATTGAAGAAAATGTCAACACTATGTTAAGTCTCTCGACAAAAACTGGATGTCGGTTTATTATGTGTGCTTTACCATATTCTAGCAGTCTAACAGATACTCAAAATAGACACATACACAAATTAAATATGTATATGTATAATATAACATGTCATCATGACACTATTATGTTTTTTGATACTAACATATTTATAAGGCAATATATACTAACAAAATACACTATGTACCTGCCCTTTACTTATAAGCGACAAATTGCTAACCTTTTAGCATTCTCTCTACAATCTGACCACATTACACACAGTGTAACAAAGACTATTTATTGTAATAATAATATTACAGTTAGTAATTTACAATCTAGTGATAAACCTGTTTGTTTATCTCCACCGCAACCTGTTTTAAACTAACAGGTAAGACAACAGGTAGGCTTCATGAACTGATCATTGTTCATCAAAACATGCAAGGTCTATCTGGCAAGGAATTAGAATTAAGTTTGTTTATGGAACACCATAATGTTCAGATTATGTGTATAACTGAACACTGGTGTACAAACCCTGAAATTAAATACTTAAACACTGAAAATTATACTGTACAGAGTGCATTCACCAGAAAAGAAGCTATACACGGCGGGTCATTGATTATTGTTTTGAATTGTTTAAAATGTAAAGAACGTAAAGATATCTTGAATCTTTCTGTTGAGCGCACTATTGAGTTATCTTGTATTGAACTAGAGTGTTTCGTTATAATTTGCGTGTACCGTCCACCCTCAGGTGACTTTAATTGTTTTGAAAAAGTAATGGAGGAATCTCTAAACAAAATAAAATCCTATAAGAAGGGGATAGTAGTGTGCGGCGACTTTAATGTCAACATATTGGAACGATCTTCCTTAAGTAATAGGCTAATTAACTTATTTAAATCATTTAATTTAAAATATCTTTTTCTGGAGCCTACTAGGATTACAGCATCATCCTCCACTTGTTTAGATAACATATTTTGCAACCGTGATGCAACACATACTTTAGTTGTAAATGATTTAAAATCTGATCACTGTGGACAAATTGCTAAGTTTATCAAATCGCCTGAAAATAAACTACCTAAAATTACTTGCAGGCCGTTAACAAAAAGTAGGTTTCATAGCTTTAAAGCCAAAGTAGTGTCTAATGTCCATCCTTCCTTATTGCAGCACGACAATCCAGATGTTATGTACGGCAATATATTTAAAGTAATAAATAATGTGTTTCTAAACACCTTCAAGACGAAGACAATAGAACTTAAAGGTACCACTAAATTCAACGAGTGGGCAACCCCGGGTATCTATAAGAGTAGAGCTAAATTATATGAATTATATGATATGAAAAATTATAAATATGACGCATCCTTCGTAGATTATGTTAAAAAATATTCAAAAATGTTTAAAAAGGTTTGCAGAATGGCCAAGTCAATATATCTGAGCAATAAAATTAAAAACTCAGATGATAAAATTAAAGCAACTTGGAAAGTTATCAATAATGTGACTGGCAAGATTTCACAACGAGAGAATAAATTCGAGATAATTGATAACAATAGGATGCTTACTAACGATTTTGATGTAGCACACGCTTTTAATAGTTTCTTTGCTAACATACCCATAACTACTACTAGTTCCTTAGGTTCTTCTTCTACCGATGCTGAAAATTTACTTCGTGAAAGTGTGCCTAGGTCTCAAGCTACTTTTGTATTTAATCATGTAACTCCTAGTGAAATTTTAAATACATTTAAATCTTTAAAATTAAAAAGAACTGGTGACTTATGGGATATGTCTGTCACTGTTTTAAAATCAGTGATAGATATACTCTCTCCTTATTTATCTGTAATATTTAATAAATGTATTGACATAAGTACTTTTCCAGACCTAATGAAGCATAGCAAAATAATCCCCCTATTTAAATCTGGAAGTAAAAACGAACTCTGTAATTTTAGACCAATATCCATTTTACCAACTGTTAGTAAAATTTTTGAAAAACTTTTATTGAAGCAATTACTAAGGTATTTTAATGTAAATAGCCTCCTACACTCTGAACAATATGGTTTCACACAGGGTCGTTCAACAACAGACGCAGGAGTTGCATTACTGAAACACATCTTTGACGCTTGGGAAAATTCGCAGAACGCTATTGGTGTATTCTGTGATCTTTCGAAGGCTTTTGATTGTGTCCACCATAAAACACTTATTTGTAAACTTGCACATTACGGGATTCGAAGTAAGGCACTTAATATCTTAACTTCTTATTTAAGTGGTAGGATACAGTACGTAAATATCAACAATACAAAATCATCTGGATTGTCTGTGCAGTTGGGTGTACCACAAGGCTCAATTTTAGGCCCTTTCCTTTTTTTAATTTATATAAATGATTTGCCACATTATCTGAGATCCATTTGTGATGTAGTACTGTTTGCTGATGATACCTCGCTTATTTTTAAAGTAGATAGAAATAGAGATCATTTTGACGACGTAAATAGTGCACTTGTTCAGGTAATGCATTGGTTTACAGTTAATAATTTAGTACTAAATGCTAGAAAAACAAAATGTGTAAAGTTTAGTTTGCCTAACGTGAAAAATCTAGGACCCAACTTAGTTGTCAATAAAGAAGTACTTGAGACCGTCAATTCTACAGTATTCTTAGGTATTACACTAGATGCCAAGCTTCAATGGGGCCCACATGTGTCATGCCTCGCGGGGAAACTTAGCTCCGCTGCTTATGCGGTCAGAAAGGTTAGGCAATTCACTGACGTAGACACTGCTCGACTTGTTTATTTTAGTTACTTTCATAGCATTATGTCCTATGGAATTCTATTGTGGGGTAGAGCTGCTGATATAGAAAGTATTTTTATTTTACAAAAGCGAGCTATTCGTTCCATATATCAGCTAGGGGCTCGAGTTTCTCTTAGGGAACGTTTTAAAGACATTGGTATTTTGACTGTTGCATCGCAGTATATTTATGCCAACATAATACATATAAGGCAAAATATACATTCCTATTGTAAAAACAGTGACGTTCATAGTATTAATACACGGAATAAACATAAATTGTGTGCCCCCAGTCACCGTTTACATAAGGTACATAATTCGTTTGAGGGGGTTGGTATACGTATTTATAACGGAATACCTACTGATATCTTGGATCTACCGACTGACGTATTCAAAAGTAAAGTAAAAAATTGCCTTATTAAGAAGGCTTATTATAATTTGAGTGACTATTTTAGTGATAACAGTAGATGGTCGCCGGATTAGTCCAAGATAGCAGTCTACTTTGTAAAATGTAATTGTTGAGATGTGTAAGTGTGAGCGGGCACATACAGAGAAATGGAGGCCAAGAGTGTGTTAACATTATCATCGGTTGTTCTGTATTTCTATATCAGTAGTTTTTATATCTCGGCTTGGTAAAATGGATTGGTATATGCTAGCTCACATAACCATAGGTAATGATTGCACTCTATATTGTATACTGATTATAGTATTGTATAGAATCACTTATTAAATAAACAGACAGAAATGTGTGCTGGGGAGTTTGTTGCGCCGCTTCTTCTTCCCAGCAAAAACACTAGGAAGCGGTGAAGGGCGGGCGTTTTTGGGGGCTGTCTTTATTGTCGACGTTCAAAAAGAGCCATTTAAATTTGGCCTACTTTGAATAAATGATATTTTGACTTTGACTTTGACTTTGACTATCCAGCTAAGCTATGGTGGCGACCGCGTATTGGAAAATGCAGCGTGGGTAGGCCGCCGGCGAGGTGGACTGACGACCTGGTCAAGGTTGGTGAAATCCGCTGGATGCGGGCGGCGTGCATGACCATGATCTCTGTTTATCAGTTTTCTGCGCCACGGGCTTGTTTCCCGCACGGTGCAAATATTTATATAGCCTACAGGTAGTTGTGCCCCGTAAGGGTGTTTTTGTATCCAAAATGTTGTGTTTGATGTAGTGCCCATAATTCAAAATGGCTATACTTGTGAATACGGCTATATGTTTGGAAAAATAACTCTTGTCGTAGTGCCGAAATGCGACTGCTGAGCAAGAGGTAGTGACTTCGATTCCCGGGTATTATTGTTTTTTCTGTAAAACGCTCAGTAGCAGCTCGGAGTTTGAATGCATGCCCAGTTGAAGGTAATAAAATGGCCCTTTTAACATGGGACCTAAAGCATACCGGTGAAATGTCAGATGACAGGCGTGATGGTATGTTATATCTGTTATGTTATTGTCTGATTTCAATATCATCAATCAATACAATGCGATTTTGTAATGAACTGAGACAATTAATATAAGTTTGCTTCTGTTTATGAAATTGGATGAGGTGTAATTAATAAAAATCTCGCGGCAAAAATCAATAATGCAATAGAAAGAATTAACAATTAAAAAACAATAATAAACAATCAATTAAAAAAATAATAATTAAAAGGCTGTGATTAAATATTATATTAAAAATCAATAATTAATTAGTAAAAACATCATAATTCATTATGGATATTACAATTTAAAACGGTAACTTGTACTACTCGTACTCGTACGAACGGGCCATTTTAACCAATAATTCTTCTAAAGAAAAATACGGCTTTGATAATGACAGTGCAATATAACAGTTACAAATCTTTTCCTTGCCTTCCCTCATGTTTCTCGTCTTCCCCAATAAGAAAAATTACACTCCAATTATATAATTATGTGCGAACAATCTCCCGGTGGACAGGCCCACTGGGTGAACCCGCTCGCCAGTAAAGCGACCATTATGTACAAATTGTACTGTTAATGACTCTACTACTTACTCCCCACGTTCTCATTATTGTTCGTACCTTTTCAATACAAAAACTCTCTACATTTCTAACAATAACTAGTCTATTTTAAAAACGTAGTCCTCGACGTAGATGTAGTTTATGTAGATGTTAAATAATTTCAGTAATTTTAATTAAACAACCACAAATTTAATTGATAAAATATAACCGCCTCCTTTTTGAAGTCGGATAATGAGTTTCTTTTTAAATACGCAATTAAAAAACTATTAACGAGTTTAATTAATCTAAAATAGGCAATTTTAACTTAATACCTATTAAGTATTGAATACTAATATTAATATAGTATAACAGTAGAATTTTAATTTTGATTGACGTTTATTAAATACACTAGCTTAGTTTAAAACTTATTATCTGAGCCATTGAGTCCAAGCTATCCCGCACAAGTACCCGTCGACGTATTTTTAGGTAACAGTGGGGTGAGTTGGAACAGTGCCAATGTTTGCCAACAACCGTCTTAACATTTCCCGATAACTACATTCATAGTAAGTCGAGCGTATAAAGGAAGTTTCCACCAACCTGCACAAGAGAATTCAGCTGCTGCTTCCAACACGAAGCGCGACGACTCGTAAACTCATTCGAATCGGATTCCCACATTCGGAAGCTTGTACCGAGCCCGGAAACTAGCGGCTAACGAAATGCCTAAAAGCGGCAGAAATCGCGAACACCGACGGCCGATGCAATCCCTGAGGTGACTGCTTCGCTTCCGATGTAGTTACAGTTAGCTGCGGACGGGTTTAACGAGTGTTTCCCGGCCCGATGCCCGGGACGCAGCAGCCTCGCTGTCACTCTACTATATTGTATGCCGAAATGAAAAGCTACGCGACTGACGTTGTCGCTGCACTGCACACTGGACTTTCTGGTTGTCAGTATAAGGTTGGTTATGAGCGACAGCGCAGTTGCAAGCTTGTGCCGTGTGCATACGAGCGTGTAATGTTGTCGGTGTACGTCGCACTGTAGCCAGGTGAGTCTGAATGTGCGCTGTGTGCGTGTGGGGGTGAGACAGGTGAATTAGTGGCACGTCCTGGCTTCGCAGGGCGGCGAGTCCCGGGCGAGCTGCGTCGCCATGGCGACAGCCAGAATCTAATATACAGATAGATGTGAACAAATAAAAGCGAAATATAGGATGTTGCCTGCCGACAAGTTTTAATTATAATGTTCTAGAGACTTCTGTACGAGGTATTATATTATATTATAATCGTATACACGTGTTGGTAAAACATTCTGTATGGGTTCAAAGGAAAACTTTGACGTTATTTACTCCTAATTTATTGACATAAATATGCTATGTGCATTTATACGTATAATGCGTATACGCTTCGTAACCCGTATATGGTATTGTTATAATAAATCTTCGCAGTACGTTGCTTATTATTATTTTCACAATGCAAATACATAAACATAGTGTCGGTGAAAAATATTGGATTTTATTCTCAAATTTTTAGGGAGTTTTTACATTCTATATACCTAAATATGGACCTACAATCTATAATGCGATTATATATCTTAGACTATATGATCTATGTAGTCTACGATATTTTGAATGGCGTAGTTATAACAGTTCTAAATCAAAGGAAACTCGTCAACTTATCATTTGTATGTATTTCCAAAAAAAAAAGTATATATGTAGTATATCAACCAACTAGTATCCGTAACACAAGCCTCTTTGTTTAGCTCGGAACTAGGTGGCGCTGTGTGTCATAATGTCCAGGAATATTTATTTATTTATAATAACCCACATTATAATATAGCATTGAAGCACGTCGCCAGGGTCACAATTCTAGGAAGCGGAGGAAAACCCGCAAAATAAACATTGATCCAGATTTCTAATTAAAGCATAAATAAAATGACTACCTACTCCACAGGTTTAACCATGCAGTGACATCAATAAGCTTAGTAGCTAACACTGCTGTTTATATCTATCATTATATAATTGATACATTTATACATATATGATTATTGAAAAGATACATTTATATACTGATGTTACTTACCTTAGCTATATGAGAGAGCCTAAAAGAGGTCTACTAGCAATAGCTAGTATTCTAGTAGCAATAGATAGTATTATTCTGATTCCATAAGAGCCTTTGCAGTTCACGTGCTTCTCATCGCAGTTCACCTAATCATATCGAAGCCAAATACGATGTACTTACTATGTGCTTTCGCAGTGATTTTCTTTATGACGGTGTTCTTCTCCTTTTTACAAAATAAAACCTATCCATTAATCACAGCACAATTTACAAATATATGTCCAAGTAGTGTCGCGGAAAATGCACTAAAACCCAGTTTAATGTGCGAGAAAAGGTTTATTGCGTCGCCCGCTGGCGAGTTAGAGATAAATTTATCTAATCGTATTTCACTCTTAGTGGGCGAAATAGAGTTTAAAAGTTGATATACAAATTTCATCACTAATGTAAGAGATATGAACCACATATATTAGGGTTTTAAGTAAAAAAGTCAAGTTAAGCATGAAATTTCGTATACCTTCTTTTTGTTATCGGTGTGGAAACCTCCAAAAGGCACCCTGCATCTGGGGAAGAGACCGGGTAGTGTGGGATTTTTACCTCACTAAAACCACCCGGTAGTCACTATCTGCACACGAATGGAGGTCCCGGTTCCTCTTAAGAGACTAGCTCCGGAACCTCCTACGCGATGCCTAAAAGGCACATCCCTAGGACATTTCATATACCTACGTCTTATTTATGTTTCTAGTTAAAAATGTATATAGCAAGTTTAACGAAATCAAATTTTGATTAATTACAATTTTAAGCAACATTAAGAAGAATGGATGCAAGGGGAAATCCGTAGAATATAGATAAGATATGAGTTTGGTAATGTTTAATTCAAAAAGTGTTGTGTCGATACATTCCAGGAACTTTATTTAGGAATTGAGATGATTTACCTTCTGGACCGATTATTGCCCCATTGCCGGGCACGGGTCTCCTCTCATTTCAGGTTGTCAGATTTCTATACCGTTGAGAAAATCTCTCAAGTGTGCAAGTTAGCTCACGGTGTTTTCCTTCACCGTTTGAGTATGTGGTAAATACGTACATAGCTTCCGAAAAGTCCGTAGTGTGTGCCTTGGGATGACCACTAGGCTAAAACAGTAAGGAGGTTATAACCTTGAAACAACGAGGTTAAACGTACCTGTAGAAATAACCATTACCAGATATCGGAGCCATATTAGACCACCGCAGGCAGCGCGGAAACAACAACCAGTCTTATTTCTTCTTGCTAATTTTACTACATAGCTATAAGGACCTAAAACAAATAGAGCGTCACCTTAATAATCCAACCTCTTTTTACATAAAAAATTGTGAGTTTGTAACACTTTAAATACTGTACTGTACTAAATAGGTAAAGCTCGAATATTTATCAGTAAATTAACATAAGTCTTATGATGACTGTTTGTGCAACCAATATCTCATTAATATGGACTCGTACAATAAACGTTTTTTATTGCAGATTGAACTATTGCTAAACAAAAACGCCGTCAAATAAAGTATCCTAACATGTGGCAACCGGTTATGTAGGCAAACGGATAAGGTATATTTAAACCTTCTGTGTGTGTATGAAAAATTTTACTATCATGTTTTAGCCTATTTTAGGCCTTAATCATATTAGACTTTATAATGTCTCCATAATGAATGTTGTAGGCGCTATAAGCTCCAGAATAAAACACGTTGTATACTACGTTGTATGTTTAGATAAAACAACACAGACAAAAAGCTAGAGCAATAAATTAATCATAATAAGCAACGTGCTGTATCTTGGCGGGCGGACGGGCGGCGCGGCCCCATCGCTCGTCACCCTGTGTACGTAACTCGCAGCAAAGTGCACTATGTACCAACTATAATTACGTTTTATCTGACCAACTAAATTAAAATGGTCTCCCAGTGCAGCGTGTTCTTTGTATGTATGGAATCGGAAACAAGTCTTTTATACCTATATGATTATGAGTTCATTTCAATTCTCTAGCGTTTGAATGATTTTTAATTAGTCAAATTCATAATTTTGATTGAGTTCATGTGTACATTTTGTTAGGATGTTCATTACATAGACTTAGTTCCAACATGAAACCCGGTAAAGGGCACTAAAACATTAAAATTATTTATGCTACTTAAGGCGTAATATATTATGGACTATTTTAAAAATATGATATAGAAACAACACATAAGTAATTGTATATAACATTAATAATGTATATTAACAAATGCTCACGATGGCGATGTTTCAATGAGTGCAAAGTCTTCTAAAAACATGTATGAGCGTAACTCTGTTTGAAAACATCGCAGACAGTCTAGTGTCAGATTATCTTCACTCGAGTTTCCTGAGTTCTGTGTGAAGCACGCTTAATGTTCCTGAGGGTAGTTGAGAGCTCCCCGGTGCATCCGCCCACGGGGGAAGGATATAAGCCGATTATTAACAGACGGCGGCTGTGTTCTTAATAAAGAGATGAGATTTTATAAATGAAGAGCCCCATTTCAATAGCGAATCGTAATTCCATTTTATATTTGATCTATTTATTTATTATAAGTACCCGGAAAAAGTGAAGCCTCGTTCCATTTGTCCATACTTAATGGTTTGATGAAAAAGGAAATTATGCTGGAGAGTTTATATTACGAAGTCGCAGAACTTCAGCACAGAGCGTCCGCACCGAGGGGCTCTTTATACTGTTTTTGAATATTGCCCTACGGACACATACAACATAGTTACGGGCGAGTAATGGAATATAAAGTATGATCACATTTTGGTTTTTATATTTCCAATTTTATAATGGCTCGCCTCCTATTAAAAGGACACATTCAACAGTTAGATTTGGACCCCGAGATAGTTAACGATGCAAGTAATAACGGCAATGTTTTGCCAGCTTTTCTAACAAAACTCTGTCTGTTAAGAATGTTAAGTTACGTCGATGTTTAATTGTCATCTTTATAACAAAATAAAACACGACCGATTGATAGTGTCGTATTCAGAAATTACTAGCTTTGCTGTAGCACATTGTAATTGTTTTGACGTGAAATATATAGGTTGTATATCGTGTCAAAATTTGACCTCAATCAGTGCAGAACTTTTTCAGTTTTTGAAGCTTACACGAACCCACTTTATATTTATATACATACATATTTAATTATATTTGAGGTTGTCTCGACGGTTCGATTAGCGCAGTGGACGAGCAAGCTGCTTCTGTTCTGGCGCAAATTGAAGTCGCGCACAGTAAGTTATCTCGGTAGGATTGTTGAAGCGTGGAATAAGCTTACTCAAGATAGCTAAGCAAACTAATATCACAGCATCTCTAATTTTCCTTTCAAAGGCTTTTATACACCTATACATATAACCAGATAAATAGACTAATATTTAGCTCAAAAATATGTTGACTAGTTGCAGAAAATTTTGCCCTTCAACTAGTAAAGTTACCTTACTTTTAGTTACATTGGTGGTTGTGTGACAATGTGTCGGTAATCTCCGCAACCTTTTTGATGTGACAAATATAAAAACTTTTTTACGTTTCATTTTCGGATTAGGATGGGATTTGCGTGTTAGAATAAAAAACGGTTTATTACTTTGTCCTTTTTAATTGTTTTTTAATAAAACGTTCCCGAGGTGAACGTTTCCACGTTATCTTACAAAGGTTGTTTGGTCAGCTTTGGAGTGGTAGACCGTAAAATGCGTGTATTCATCCGATAAACGCCAAAAGCTATCCGCCGCAGCGGTGTCGCAGCGTCACTGGCATAGCACCCTCCGCCGCCCTACACCACTACACGACCATTGCCGCCCACCCTCAACCTACGCGTTAAAAATAATAATTAGGTACGTTAAAACCCACGGGCAAAGTGTAAAGAGGACAAAGAATTTGGACCGCCGCCCCGACCGTCTGCTCGCTAAATTGGGAGCGACGTAACATGGTCTACGGAATTGCGTCCGATTTAAAATGAAAGTAGAACTCGAATCTGGATTATCTTAACTACCGTTGCTTGTTGGCGGCAAAAATAAGCACTTTCGGTTGTAGCATCTATTGTTATTGCGTTAACGAAGCAATTGCTGTTTGAAACTACATAATTACTGGGTAGAATTGTTAGAATTTTGCTTTGAAACGAATAATATTTAGTCTTTATTCGGTACACAATTTCACGATAACATTAATATCAACGTGGAGTTGTTGAAGCACGAGTACCTACTGCATCCTAATCGGATTTGAGCAATTACCCGGGCAGGTTATGAGCGCAGCCCCTCCGTCCGCAGCTCAAACATAGGTAGGTACTAATAAATTCTGTCTGTGCTACAAATCATGCGAAATTCAATTTGTCTCGTCTGAAGTAGGTATGTTTAATTTTGTGCCCCGCGGGGTTTTCACTTTGCAGTCAATATTGGTTGAGGATTCTAATTGATTTCAAAGCTGTTCAGTATACCATTCCAGTAGCTACATTATAAATGATGTCGTCGTGCCATTCAATTTCTTCCGTGTAATTATAAAATTACTACTTATCTTATATATAGCCCATTTACGTAGTTGGTCGAAAAGTTTAAGTTTTCTAATGTCGTCTTAAACTGTTTTAGTTTAATTAATGGTTTCAAATCGAATCTGCTTGTTGCTTGAGAAAACCCACTATTTATAAGCCTAGTTTTGTAATACTTAATAAAACTATTCGATTTTCATTAGAACCTAGCGCAAAGTTCTAATAAAACTTAGCACATATACCCACTGACAAATAGCAATGCAGAAATACATACATAGGTACATACACATATATAATATACCTAAACTAATGACTATGCATTAGTGCAAACGCACAAATGGATAATTACATTAATTACATTAAATTGCGAAAAAAAGTGTGCGTTTATTTAATTTATAAACTAACTTTATCACGTTTTTGCATTGAAATAAAGCGTTTTTTTCTGATTTTATCTAGATGAATCGTTATTATTTAATACTTTACAGCATCTATGATCACTGGCATCTTTTTTAATATTGTTATCTTATCTGAATCCTCACTTTTGATACAATATAATTACTGTCTCATAATAAAATACTAGAAGGTAAATAGGGATGCTGGTACTTACTAGCAGTGGACGATTTAATGAAATAGTACGTAAAACAAGGGAATTGAATCTTAATGTTATACGCCAACATTACGTACACACATAAATAGGTCAACCAAAATCTTTTGCGTATACCAAAGAATCATTCCACGACAAAACTTGTCTCTGTTGCATATTAATGTTTCAATAGGATTTGGCGTAATGGCTTCTCTATTATTATTGGCTGCACTGAGTTTACACTCGCTGGTTAAGAGTAGATACTTTACTAACTATAAAAACTATTGGAAACATAGGAAACATATTCAAATTAACATGAACTACACTGAAATAATTTTAAACAATGTAATGTATAATTAGATACTATTATGTAGCCGCTATTGTTGCCTACGATTTAACACGCTCTTCCGTATTTCCTTCTTAAAGTCGAAATTTCCAAATATACTTTGCTAAAGTAACAATTTCACAACGGGAGCACACTAAGAACTAATTATTTTTTCCAAATTTCAACTTTCTTGGCTTAGTAGTTATGGCTGTGAGAGACAAACGATTGCATATGTTTAAAATTTTTCATCCTGAGAGTAGACCGTGCCTGGCAGTGGGACTATAAATCGATTGTCAATTATAGTGTAACTTTCAATACTTACAAAAATACTACTGAATATTTTTTTTCCCCACACTACGTTTTTTTATGTGTCGTGGGTGCGTTTACACAAATTTTCACATATACAAACGCCCAGACCCGGAAAAACTACCTGTAGAACGTACAAATATTTGCTTCGTGCGGGGATCGAACCCGCAACCCGTGACGCACAAACCGATCGTTCAGTCACTGCGCCACCGAGTCGTCTTCACCTCCGTGTACAAGTTAAATTATTTTATCCGTACAATCTAGCTATAAAGGTTCAGTGGTGTACAAATCCTGTTGAAGGCAAGCAGCGCAATAAACAGTTGGCGTAATGCTGGCATAGCTGCGAAAAATGTTCAAAGTTATTTGGTGTTTCGCAGCGTTTGAGGGGGCTTCGCGCGGGCTACATTGATCGTGTCATCCACGTTTCTCTCGCGCGCTTTCGGAGTACGGACATGGCCATAAAACGTGCGAATTTAAAAAATAATATAACAAACTATATAGTGTAATAAGACCATATATCAATATCTTTGTACTCAATGTTGTTGTAAGTATATTGTATGTATATTTAATTAGCAGTTTTCAAACCCTCCATCGGCTATAAAACTAATATTTAATGTATTTGTTTCAGTTAACTTGTGTGTATAAATATACTTACATCATAAGAAACGCTATGTAACATTATTTCATATATGTACCTATATGTAGTATTTAATCATATCTTAAAATGAATGATTCGGATATAGAAAGCATCTAAATAAAAGATAGAACTTAAAAACAGGGCAAACTAAATAAAACCGTTTAAAAAATAATATTTAAATATTCATATGACAAGTGACTGTCATTCACGTCAAAAGGAATATATAAATATTATTTTTTAAACGGTTTTATTTAGTTTGCCCTGTTTTTAAGTCAGTTTCTATGAGTTTAGATTTCTGCCTGTTTAATGGCAATAAGTTTACCGCCAAAATGTGGTGGTACATGGTCGATTGGTCATGCATCTACTCCCTTTGAGGATACAGTTCCAATAGAATGTTGTGTTATAATATTCACATAGCTATCCGCTACTTTAAGAGTCACGTACTATTAGTGACATTTTAGTTAATAATATAGCTCGTAGTGCAGCCATCAGTCTATTACTGGTGCTGACACGCCTGAATATCACTGAAACGGTAAAAATCTCTCACACAAGAACCACCACGTCAGAACTTTCGACCTTAATATATGTAATTAATATTTGTTCGCTTAAGTAACTTGCTACTTACTAGATAACCGTACTAATTCGGTAAAAATATTATAGATGTATGGTAATATTATTTAATACGGACGTTTAGGATTATTTACAGTATACATGTTCACAGTCAGAATGATTTAGTGTTTTTGAAAGATAAAATCTATCACATTGCAACCATTTATATTAAAGCCAAATTCGAACAGGAAAGATAAAAGAACGATACAATTACATAGAACATTTGTTCCGTTGATATATTGTTCACATCCGAGTTCCTGAAGCCAGGGAGCTCCAGTTACTTTAAGAATTCTATGTATCCAGCGCGTGTTTCCAGCTAGACGGAAGTTCTTTGTGTAAGATCGGAGTGGTGTCAGGTGCCACGGAATACGCTACATAATATAAAACGTGCAGTAAACTTGTCGCGGAACGAGGCTTAATGTAGCTCTAACTCTGAACTCAGCTGGTTAAGCCTCCGGACGGGCGCGGCGGAGCGGTCGCCTCCGAATAACTTTCCTAGACTCCCGTGTTATGTACACACGCGCACACTACTAGCTCAGTTGCTACTTGCTTTTTATTCACAACTTGGTAAATAGCGCCATTAAGGTGAAACGTGATCAGCCGTTTGAAAACATGCAAAGTTTTCGTCGTATTGTACCTACGTAACGGTATTACATTGCTTTATGATAGAATCACTTTGAGCATACTATTATTGTTTTGTTGTTGTAATATCGCCAAGCTAGAGAGAAATCGTTTGATATAAAAGTTCTTTGAGAGCTAAATTAATTTTCGTTCATAAACGACCCCCTTTAAATCTTGCTATACAATTATAGCAATAAAAGTACTCCCGACGATATTTTAATATCGCAAATTAGTCAAAGTCGGTATGCCGGAGGGTTACATCAGTAATATAGGAGGGCCGGGCGGTGGCCGGCGGCGTCCGGCAGCATACAAAAGTTGACGGACGTCCGGCGTGATTGAGTGGATCCCTCCTCGATACAGGCTCTAATGGGCTCTCCGTGATTCGTGGTGGGATGGGGCCTCCGCCGGGAGGCTATGTACCGCTAGGATAAATACCGCCCGGGGACTCTTAGGTTGCGACTATAACATGTTTGCAAATAATCCAACATAGAAAGTAGCGAAATAAGCAAGACTTAATAAATAATAGGACCTAGATTTTATTAACGAAATTAATACAAAAAAAATACTTGATTAAGATGTAAAGAAATCACATTACCGCACAAGGCAGACGAAATTGAAAGCCACGGTGGCCGATGGAGTTTATAAACGCGTGCTCAGAAGCGTAGTCAGAAGTACTAAAAGTGTCGTTTAGTAGTGCCTAAAGTATACCACTTTGTTACTGTTTGTATCCTAGTTACTATTCTGCGAATAAAAATCCAATTTGGTACTTGTAATAACGGATTTAATACTCGAATTTCGTCTTTAAAGTCATCAAAAAGTTGTAAGTTACAAAGGAATAATTTAATTAATGTTAAGTTGCCAACATTTTGTTCAATGACTCTTCCTTTTTGAGTGTTATACATATTATAATACAAATGTAATATGTAATGTTAAACTTTATTTAATATACGGGCAGACACTTTATTTAAATTAGAAGAAGAAAAATTGAATCCCCTCTCAACCATAAACTCACGTTATTGTATGTTGTACGCCTTATTAAGTAAACCTTTATTCCGCGAGTAGCGTTGAAAATTTATGCAGGCTTTGTAAAATCTCAAGTCAGAACCAATATTCATGGTATACAATGAAAGCCTAACAGAGTAATATTTCGCTGCAACGTGCAAGCGATCTCGTGTTCCACGAAGCGAGGCGCTTTGAGCGCATCCGCTATAAAGCTTGCGCGTTTTGTTCGACGATGAAATTAAAATCAAGAGCACGCCGCCCGGCCGAGAGCTCTCTCCCCAATTTTTAACAGTACATTGGCTTCCATGAAAGGCTTTCTGCTTACTTTTTATTTTGTACACGTCTGTTTTTTTTAACTTCGCGCGATAGTGGTTAATGTTTTATAAAAGTAAGATTAACATTTGGATAAAATGTAACATAACTGTGATTATATGTATGATACATACAATTAATTCAAACGATTCTTTCGTCATATTCAGAGAAGAGAGATTAAAGTCGTCAGAAGCAGAGAGATTAAATTTTAATTAACAAATTGTGACCCTTTACTGGTAATATGTAACTGATATTTACCTACTTATTTTAATGATACGTATGTGCGTGCACTTTCAGCGCCAGATGGGTACAAAAAAAACCACACAACAACACACACAACAACACATACAACAACACATGCAACCTTAAAAAACCTCGTTTGTTATGATTCCAAAACCTATATGTTTAAGTATCTACTACTAATTAGGAGTAACTCGACATAGTCATAATATAACAGTTGCATGATATATGGGTGGCATGATTCAAGCGGAGCTGGGCGTCGCGGTCAGCGGCTCTTTGACTCAAAGGAAATCTCATTTCAAGAGCAATCCCCCTCGCCCCCACCCCCTGTGCCGCCCCCCCACCCCCCAGGACATCTATTAAAATTATTTGAGAATACTCAACACTTGGCCGGGTAGATCCTCTCTCGCCGTCCGCTCGCTCTAATTTATACCATGTTTCATACTTCATAGCTCTTTTGTAGTTCGATATCGACGGCATAATTAGAAGAGGCCTTTGAAGTAGCACTGTTGTCATGTAATTATTTTTCCTTTTGCATTTTTTGTACATACAGTCATGTGAAAAATTACGGTTTCGAATTCATTGAAGCGATAGTGATATTATATCGCTTCAATAAATTCGAAACCGTATTGTTGATTGGTTTATATGTGATAAATTTTAATAAATAAATAAATTAAAACAACCTTTGAAGCGGGTTGTATATCATGTTGTTGTATATAAGCTCAATCGGTGCAGAAATTTTTGAAATTTTAATGCTCAGAAAAACATCACAAAGTATTTTACCGAAACCAAGGAAAACATGAATATCAAGTCAGTAGAATATAATTAACATGGTAATGATTTTAGTAATTATATTTTAAGACTAAATTATTTTTTGCTCGACTTCAAATTCACGTTTGATGTTCAATTTAAATAATTACCTGGCTCGTTATCTTAAATTATTTAACATAATTATGCCATTAAATTATCGAGTCTCGTCTTTGATTTCTACGACAGTTTTCATTAACAAGTCCTCAGTATATTTTTCTCTCTCATATATTAACGTATCTATATTAATTTGTCATGTTATTAAAAAATAAAGCACCTCAAAATGTTTGTACTAGTATTCGTCGTCATCGATCAAATTACACTTAACGCAATTATAAGTTAAGTAAGCACTTCAATATTATATTTTAAGTCTACCATTCTACTGTTACAAAACTTTCCAAATTTAAATCACAACATTTTTCATACCATATATAATGAAAAATGTTGTGAT
Organism: Craniophora ligustri; assembly: GCA_905163465.1. Taxonomy (NCBI): domain Eukaryota; kingdom Metazoa; phylum Arthropoda; class Insecta; order Lepidoptera; family Noctuidae; genus Craniophora; species Craniophora ligustri. Next base: position 4,309,532 of record LR990956.1, read on the forward strand.
TAATATTTTTTTCTCTTTATATAATAACTGAACAAATTAATACACCACGTGGCGTGCGGTTTATGAAAATGTAGCAGCTTTCATTATGTTTGCTACAGATTTGCTACGGCGTAGACTCGTAGCACTTGTAGATTCATGCTCGGTTGAACATTCAATTAGTTCTACTGAAATTAATTTCCATGTCGGAATATTGGTATTTAATACTCTGTTACGCTTAATATGCTTATAGCAAAGGGTAGGAAGTAGTACATGGAAATTTCATATAATCCTCATCTATTGAAGGATTTACTTGTGTATACTCGTATATTGAATGAAGGATCCCGTGTCTAAGTCATAACCGAGGTGATTAATTGATCTGTAACGTAAGATGTGCCTGCCGAGGTCTGTCTATAGATGGATAGCCTTAGTTAACACATCGAGAACCCTGCATGCCAAAAAGAGCACGTTAAACCGTAGGTCCGTAGTCAAACGAACACATATGCTAGGTAATAGTTAATTGTCAGAAACTGAAAAGCCCTGACAACTAGTTTATCTTCAAAATATTGCTACTGTCCAATGATTCGGTTGCGGAGATCTGATGGCAGCCACTACGTGATATGATATGGTATGTAATAGGAGGTATGATATGTACAATGTTCAGCCGCACCTGGCTTACCTGGAAGCCGGATATAGATAGTTGAGAAAACGCTCGAAAGAAGTGTCATAATAAAATTTTATGTTATTTTATCAAGCCACGCTTGACTTCACAAAATCATGTGCGCGACACAAGCTTATATAATGAACTATAATAGAGGGCCTTTAACGACATATGAAGTTTACCAAAAAACACTAGATCAGCTATAGCCGATATTAAGGTGTTAAGAGAACCATGTTTAGTTAGACAGAAAATGGATAACATATCATATTTCATGTAGAAATGTTCCTAGTATGTATAATAATGTGTGTGTATTGTATAATGTATTGTTTCCACTCAATAGTTTTCAATAACGTGTGATCCTCAACGCGTTACCTAATTTGATAAATGACAATTTTATTGTGTTTAAGTTTGCCTACACCTTACGGTAATCCATCAAATTCGCACCGTTTCACGACCACCATTATTCGACGGCCGCGAAACAAATGATTACAAATGAATCGGGCTGCGGAGCGCGGGCGAGGGAGCGTTGCCATGGCGACGCGAGACGATCGATGCACGACCGCCCCTCGCGCGCCGCCCCCACCCCTCAATTAAACAATGATTCACACGTTAAGCAATGAGATGACGAATATTATATAGTCTAGTATGCGATCACAGTTATTACGTTATTTAATGATAAACGTATATATAGACTGTCGGAAACCCTTGTTTAATAAATATGCAGAATAATGAATTCGGGTGCCTTTCATAGAACATAGATTTCCTTTGTCTACGTAATTCAAAAATTTCTAGCCGCTAAATTCAAATTTTGAGGAAAAAGTGGTCATGTTGTAACGAGAATCTTTCAGCTACTGGTCCCGTCAATTGGGGTGAAACTCCGAAAGAAGCTATTTACATACGCGTTGAGGGTGAACTTACGACCTTAAGTAGCGTTGCCAATGAGTACGAGTATTTGCTCGGTCTACACACAGCGTGTTGTTTATTTTGTAACACCATCTGTGCAGTTGAAACGCCATTAAAACCGTATTGTAGGTGTTCGCTGTAGTTTAGTTATACTCGCTGTTTTAATGTGCAGTTTCTGCAGGTACCTTATAGATTTATGAGTACACAAATGTATTTTAAATTGATTTTGAAGTATTGCGCCTGATAGTCTAATTTTTTTTTATGTTGTTGATCATGAAACGAAACAGTTTCTTAAGTCAACATTAAGGCGGAGGGAGATTGCTTTGCTTCAATCTACCAAAAAAAGTAGTCTTATTTCGGTTTTAACAGAGAGATGGCACTATTCAACCTGTAGAGATCCATCCGACTCATACAACTTAACACTGCTTCAAAAGTAATAAAACAATAATGATCCATAAGTAAAACTGCATATTACCGATACAGATTAACAGTGCTATAGAAAGATAGACGTTCATGTTTTATAATCAGCCGCTCTAATTAGTGTGGGACGCGAGATTGAGTATAATTACTAGAGAGGTTAATGAGTTCAGTGGCAGGTTTGCGACGCTAGTAATGACTTACAATGCAAATGATGAACCAGTTCAATAATTTTATAAAAGTTATATTGTCGCTGGGAAATGTCACAGAATCATGAATAAACAGAAATCTGTAAAGTTGTATTGATGTTCCAAAATTTTAATGTGTTTTTTATTTCTTGTGGGGAAGTATTAAGTAAGTAATAAATAGTACTACATACAAAATGGTTACACCCCGTTTCTCTGTAGTCAGGGCATCGTGTTGTTTTATAAACAAGCTTGCTTATGAAGTAAGTAAGCTTGTTTATATACACATACACATTTGCGTATGTATGTACAAACGTATCGCTTAATGTAGTAGTAATAATCCTTAGTCGGTATCGAAGTGGGATGTGGTGGAACACAAATTTAAAGTAAGAAGAAAGCGAGCGAAAGTAAGCGAGAGTGGTCAAAACCGAATGGATATTTGGTTAATCTACTTTGATTTCGAACAAACAATGCTTATAATTAAAATCTGTAAATACAGATGGAATCCAATTTATTGTATATTATTAATAATTAATAATACGAAATAGTAAACCGAAACCAAAGTAAATCCCATTTTCGGACTGAACGAGCTTTTTAATTATAACAGATCAACCACAATTCTTGTTACACAGTTAAAAAGCAATATTTATTCGGAATTGGATTGTGGAGCGGGTGTTTGAACTAGCGGCGGCGGAGCGCACTGCGAATTAATTCGGTTCAGTTATATAACATTAAAATTGGAAGTCCGCCGAAGCGGCCGCAACCGCCCGAAAGGCTTTGCTTCCAATCCCAATAAGCGATTGGCTGTGAGCTCTGTGCACTGCTTCCGACCAACGTTTCAGTTACAAGCCAGCTAAAATAGCTCGTTTAAATATGGACTCGGGGACCGCCGGCTTTTATCGGACCAGACAGTCTAACTTTGGTAAAGCCTTCTCTGTCCACATATTAAATTTAGCTTCACTAAAATATTTTATCATAAAATATCACACTTTAAAATTGCTAAAATTAAATCAATAAACATACGGTCAAGCGCAAGCTAAAAAAGTATCATGTTTATCATTTAATTTGTCTGGAGGGTCGGCGCGGGCAGTTCGCTAACAAGGTATAGGCAGAGCCGGGCTCCGGGCAATGTGTGCGGATGAGCAGAGAGCCGCGGGCAGACGTAAGTGGTGCATTTTAATTAAATCCTCATCGCAGGGAGATACCGCACCGTAGGATTATTTAGTTTTTTCCGTCGATTCACTCACGCCCTGTAAAATTGAAGCTGTTTTTAAACTCGTAGCGAACCGACGTGCTTCCCGTGATAATGATAATGCTTGCTCGCTTGCATTTTAATAAAACAGACCCTCATCGACAGTCGACCGCACAAGTTATTTCGATGAAAACGTACTCATTTCGTTAGAAATTATCATTGTTTGTGGATTGTAAGAATGAAATCAAGATTTTATGCGACTTGTTTTTAATAAGTAGGTACAGCTATAAAGAACAATACAATGATGGTTGGAGACAACATATATTGTACTTATCCGCCTACCACTCGAAACAGCCGTGAGTCGGGTCTAAATTGCTCTTCAAAATATCAAGTTTAATGTAAAAGTAACAAATAAAATATGAAACATGAACAGTCGACTTCAAAAAATACGGCTTCAAAACATTTCAATATTCCTCTCGTTAGGTACTTGTTAGTAACTAGTAGCAACGATTCAATAGAGCTCCCGCCGGGTCGGATCTACTTGTGCCCACACCGTCTCTCGTCATAGCAACGTGGAAATTAGACAATGAACTGTGAGAGCGTAAACAGTCGGAACCTGTCTACAGGGTGGCAGGGTGGCTGGGGTGGAGCTCACTGAGAGACAAATGATAAAAAGATTACAAAAAAAAATATGTACTTTTTTATGTAAAATCAATATTTATTCAATATGTAAGAAAAACTATGCAAAATTCCATTTTAAGTAGTTGAGGATAACTTGTTTAAAATTCAGCTGCAAGATTTCACGAACATACATTGCAAGTTATATAAAAGCTTTTAAAAAAGGAGGCTAAGAAGGATTTGATTCTCGAGATAGTATGATTTCGAATTCAATATGAAATCAAATATAAGTAATTGTTAATCAGTAATATACATAACGAGGTGTGTCCGGTTATTTCACAGAAAGTAACTATCTGTGGGTATGTTTAAATAAAAAAGAGACTCATTGTGCTCATAGGATAAATATCAAACATTCAGGGCGCAACTGGCCGTAAATGCGTACGTAGTACTGCGTACAATTTTAAACACGAATTACAGTCGACGTATTAGCGCATGTTTGCTGCGTGTTTAGTACATCGCATGACGCGCTACGTTTGCCATTCGAGTACCCACTTGAGCTGGACTATGCGCTCTTTGACACATTATATTATCCGCATCACTCATGTGAATTGAATAGATATGTAGGTACTTGGGATTTTCTTGCTTCAACGGATATCTGGTATTGGTACAGTGTTGTTTACGTTGTATAGCTAGAACATGAACGGAGAGAACGTGGATACGTATTGCGCAGCATGATAGATAAATAAAAAAAAGTAAAATAATTAGACTACTTAACTTACTTATTCCCATAAATGAATTATTTCGAAACATTGATTTAAAATAATAGCAAATAATCATTTTATTTAAATATAGTGGCTCCATACTAGATCTTGTGTATGTATAGGTGAGTTTACAACTAACTATAGGTCATACAAATATTTGTTCCGTAAGGAGATCGAACCCGCGACCTGTGGTACCCAGTGTCGATCATCGTAAATTATTTTACCAAATAACTGCCAGTTAGGCAGTTTAAATGGAAAAAAGTCTTCAAATAAAAGTAATTTATGTAACAAAACATGCGTAATCTACAGTGACAAGTTAGAATACGAAGGGTTACCAGCTTAGGCATGATTATAAAGCATAAGCGAAATTTCTTCATCGGATTACGTGGAGTATGTAGTGCGAAATGTAATAAGTATTTGTAGGGGGGTGCGGTGTGGGTCGTGGTGGCGGTGGTCGAGCGGCAGAATCAAGGGCGCGCGCGGAGAGGGGCATGCGGCCGGGCGGGATGCTGCGCGGGATGGCGCGCGCAGATCAATATCTCGCGTCGCCCCGGCAACGCCGCGCCAGACCGAGTGCCTCCCGTACTACACCCCCCTCGCCACCCCCGGCCCCCGCCCTGCCCACTACTCGCTTATTTAATACATGCCGTATCTGGGATGCGAGCTTTTTCGTGCTAAATGACAGGGCAGCGTAATACGCCGAATCGCAAAGTCACCGCTCTCGTAATGTTCGCGTCGTAACTATAGAGTTGCGGTCCCCTTGGCCAAACATAAAACCGCGGAACGAAAACGATGACATTGACCTCATTCTGCGAAGAAACTTCCATTTTGGTCCGGGCCCAAATTATATCGTGAATGTTCATGTTAAGAAACAATCCATGGAATGTCATGCCTGCTTGACATATAAATATTACATGGCTCAAGACAAAGAACCCGACACAAAGAGGTCATTAGTTTCATTTAATTTAGATTTTATTTGGAATTGTAATTTCCGGCATCCATGCTTTTGTAATAATAATTACACTTGGTTATTTCTCTAATATTTTCAAAATAAAATTTCATAAGTTAAAATTACTTACATAAGTCAAGCTTTGCAATGTCAGTAACTGTTACGTATAATCCTTTAACAGGTTACAAATCAAATCAAATCGTTTATTTCAATTAGACCAATACAGGTACTTTTGAATTGTCGAATTAAATTGAATTTAGTTGCACGGTTCCAAAAGGTAGGTCTTATGTAGAAGAACCGGCAAGAAACTCCATAGATACTCTACAAAGTTAAGACTTTTGCTTCAATACCAGAGTGTTCATGAGGTGTGAGGGCCACAGAAATGAACAAAAAGTATATTAGTTTTAAAACGGTGCACGATCTTTTTAGTAGATATTTTATTATAGTCGTGATTTAAAAGTATAACACGATTGAAAGAAGTCAATATTTAAACTATTTTAAACCCACATTTAAAATATAATAAGAATGTTTCATCATTATCGTCATCATCAGCAACCTAAATATTGAAAGACAGAGACAGGGATTAGGCTATAGTCCACCACGGTAACCTAATGTGGGTTGGCAGACTTCATCACATGCCATTGAAAAAATCTCTCAAGTATGCACTTTTTCTCCCACGATGTTTTGCTACACCGGTTGAGCGTAGGATAAATATGTATATAACTTTCGAAAAGCCTCTGCTGTCGTGCTACGGGTTCGAACTCGGACATTTGACTTTTAGTCCTCTGTTCTATGGTGTGGTCTGGCTCGCATTGTTTAGCCGAGTTAAGTACCTCTTTATTTCATATAGGTAGGTAGTTTCGTCAATATTAGTAATACAAATAATCTAAAAAAATATACACAATCTATGGAAATATTAAGATATTAAAAATAACTAAAGAATTGCATGCTGTGTAATAAACACACAACTAAGCGAAAAGTAATTAGTCTTTGAAAAGACCAGGAAATAAGACTTTACTAGTTTGAAGTTCAAATTTATCCGACACACTTTTAAGCTGAAGATGGGATCATAGAATAATACCATGTTATATCTTTATTATTTTTATTATGAGGCACAAAGCTCAATTAGTCATCAATCATCATTATAGATGAACAGAATGAACAAATCAATAAATAAAACTAAACATAATTATTATATTCTTAGGTGACTAGACCAAGTTAAGACAAAATTAAATATTAACAATAAATAGGCACTTATAATTAACATAGCAATTTCCATAATAAACATTCTCGTTTAAACATATTCTTTCGAATTAAATACGTATCAATATTGTATATAGCCATTATACAAGCAAAGGTCTGGCGTACAAAAGGTTTCATCAAATATAAATAGAAAATGCTGACGAATAAGACTTGTATGAAATCCGAACAAGAAAGAATGTGATAAAATCAGTTTTGCAACCTGTGGGTAAGCTATTTATTTTTAAATAATAATAAATCAAAAATGTCTTTTCCCACACATAATTAAGTCATACATTCAAGTCCCTTACAGTTCTCGTGTTAACAACTAGCTCTCTTCCATAATAATTATTTACATGACATCACAGTTTTAGTTATTTTAAGTCTTGTTTTTTCAGTAGGCATACATATAAATACCAATATTCATTTATATGTTACATGAAATTTTGTAAGAATAAGTATTTCTTATTTAAATAAATACATATATATTCCTGGACATTGTGACACAGCGCCATCTAGTTCTGAACTAAGCAACTTATTAGGCATATATATTAATATATTTATTAGGCATTTATATTAAAGTACCTATGTATTCAATATTGCATAGCAGGCATGCATAAGCTAGTTTTTTTATATTTATTATGCTGAGAGTTCAAGAGAAGGTGGTTATAATTGACTCAAAATATTTAAAAAAGCAAAAGGTTACAAAAATGTTATTATCGTGGGACTGTATTATCATCAATGCAGAGAGACAGCACAATACGGTTGTGACACCTGGCAAACACACCTACTTGGTTAAAAGAAGCATTTAGAACGGCAGTTGTGTGAGGAGCGCGACGCCTCTCATGATCCAGTGGTTGGGCTCCTGTTTGGTGGGCAGCAACATGAACAGGATGTAGTTGGTGGAGTGCCCCGTGGTGGACAGCACGCCGCGCCGGTCACCCGTCTTGTACAGCGGACAGTTGTAGAACACGTCCGTTGGCACATCCTCGCGCTTGAGTGGTATCAACCACACCTGGTTTTAAAAAATATGTAAAATTATATATACATACTAGCTGACCCAGCAAACGTTGTTTTGCCACATTATAGGGGTTGGTGGACAACCCTTATCACTAAGGGGTATGAATAATAGATGTTGGCCGATTCTCAGACCTACTCAATATGCTCACAAAATTTCATGAGAATCGGTCAAGTTTCGGAGGAGTACGGGAACGAACATTGTGATTGTGTTGCACTAATGATGTTTCATCGGATGAGGGTGATTATTCATCCCAAGACATTTCAGTTATCAGCATAATCTAGGAAGACGTTTGCTTGTAGTAGTTACAATACAACTGGGCGATATGTAGTTTTAACAAAAATACATATCACCCTGATGTGCTGCAAAGAAGAACTACATATTATAATAACATGTATATTTCAGGACGTATCTGCGCATACGTTTTATCAACATGAAATGCGCACTGACCGGTGGGAACTCGTCGTACAGTATTTTAGGGATGGACTCGTCGACGCACATCTCGTTCATGTTCCAACGCGCGCCCTCCATGAACAGGCCGCGGATGTACACGCCCTCGGGCGGTGGTGTCGTTATTTCGAACTGTTTCTGCACCTAAATGTACATTTAATTATTTAAATAACCGACTACTTCTATTTTAATTATCATGTAAGGAGGTATAGGGATTAACTTCAGCTAGAATGATTTTTTGCAGTTTCAATCAGTTGAATCTGTGTCAACTGAATGAAAAAACCTAATGAAAAAAAATTGTTAGATGATAGCATATCTTCGTTGTCATGCAGCCTGTAAAAAAACAAGGCTTGTTATGATTACATTTTATTGTACAAACGAATCACGGTAAACATGTTTGCGTGCACGACCTGCAAAGTAAAAATTGATGACAAATAAGCATAACATTAAAACTAGAACTAAATAATTATAATAGTCCATTACTTCATAGTGGAAGGCGAGCTGGTCGATGGGTATCTTGTACTTGCGCGCGTAGCTCTGCTGAGCGGCTGTCAGGAACGCTTGCGGGAAGTAGAAGCCCGACAGCCAGAACACTATCGGTGGGCCGTGCTGATGCCAGTGCTGCCAACACAATCACAATTTAGCAAAATGTACTGTGTAACCGAGCAATGAGTTTGATATAGAAATAGTGGGTAGTAATAAATAAATAATAATAATAAATATTTCAGGACATTATGACACACAGCGCCACCTAGTTCCGAGCTAAGCAACGAGGCTTGTGTTACGGATACTATTTGGTTGATATACTACATATATACTTTTTTTTTTGTAAATACATACATATTATACATAGATACATCCATGACTCGGACACAAATGTTTATGCTCATCACACAAACATTTGTCCCTACCGGGATTCGAACCCGGGACCCTTAGCACAGAAGGCAGTGTTAACTACCGCTGGACTAATTGGGTCGTCGTAATAGTTAAACAATAAATAATTAGATCCACAAAGTCCTTATATGTGTGATTATAATCTGTGTCATTGTTATTGGATTTAAAGTTAAATAGCATGAATGGATTTCTACTCACAAAACTCAAAGGAATGTGATGGCAAAATGACTAAAGAAATCAGCCCAAGTAACAATATTAATCTTATAATATTTTATATATGTATACAATTTTCCTTTAGGGTCACCGGAATAATTGGCTGTTTATTTTCATCAACGAAAAATCGTTTGAAAATTGTATTACCATTTACCCCTAACATTTTCTGGAATCAGTCATGTGTATTAATCACACGACTGGCTTTGGAGTCAAATGTGAATGTGTGCACGTGCGTGAGTGTATCGCGGGCAGACTACCGATTCCGAAATATATTTGAATATAAAGTATTATTCAAAATATTGACTGGGTATCTAATACAGATATAAAATTAGTATATCGTTGAAAATCAGAGACTGTCCTGACCCTAAAAGCGCACATAGGAGTTTAAGTACTTTGATTTAGAACAGTTTGGACTAATGGATACATAATATACATACTAATATTATAAATGCGAAAGTGTGTCCGTTTCACTGTTACCTCTTCACGCTATAACCGATGAACCGATTTTGATGAAATTTAGTATAAACATAGTTTGAGTCCCGGGGAAAGACAGGATATTTTTCATCCCTGAAATCTTCCATTAAAAAGAAAAAAAGAGGGTGAAAGTTTGTATGCGGATAAAATTACAAATTTTACGCAGACGAAGTTGCGGACAAAAGCTTGTTTGCTATAATCATACAGCAAACATTAATTGATAGATATATCAAATAATTATTTGCTATGTTGTTAAGTTAACGTATCAGTGGCGTAGCGTGGGTATTTGCCGCCCGGGGCCGACTGGAAATTTGCCACTCCCTTTTCTAATAGTAAACAAACGACGTGGCACTTGATGCCGCCCCTTTCATATGCCGCCTGGGCCAAGGCCCCCCTTTGCCCCCCCCCACGCTACGCTACTGTAACGTATACGTTAACTTTGCTTATAGAATACCTGCAAGAATTCCAGTCTCTCTAGCAGATCGTTGAAGTAGGACGCGAGTGGTTTAAGCGAGGGATAGCTCTTGCCGGCCCACAGCGCGGGGATGCGCCCGCGCACCATGCTCGTCAGCACCTCCTCCGTTATGTCGTTCAGCACGCTCACACCTGAATCATAACAATATGGCTTTTTGAATCCAACTAAGCGTCTCTTCTCAGAATGTAAGGGGTAAGGCGTCCGTCCACCACACAGACTTAGTGTAGGTTAGATGACTTCACTCATCGAAAAAATCTCTCGGGTAGGTATGTTAGTGTCCTTTATCGTTTTAAATCAATGATAATAATAAATATACCTTTTTTAATTATGAATATGTGCATATGTAATTAGTTTAATTAGAAAAAAATATATATCGCTAGGTACTTCATTTAGCAAAAAAAAAATCTTCAATTTGGCCATTGCGATTATGATAATGGGCAACCTATTAAGCCCGTCCAAATACAATAGCAATGACAATAAGCACGTACTGTTTGCTACTTAAATATAAATAATAAATATTCCTGGACATTATGACAGCGCCATCTAGTTCCGTGATAAGCAACGAGGCTTGTGTTACGGATGGTAGTTGGTTGATATACTACATAAATACCTTTTTTTTCGTAAATACATACACATTATACATAGATACATCCATGACTCGGAAACAAATGTTGATGGTCATTACACAAACATTTGTCCCTACCGGGATTCGAACCCGGGACCCATAGCACAGCAGGCAGCGTTAAGAACCGCTGAGCTAAACGGGTCGTCGAATTTCGTCGAACATCGAACGTCGTACTTATTGACAGGCTTCGATTTTTTTATTTATTAGCATTGTTTAAACAACCCGAGGTAGGGGTCTTATACCTTGCACAGCTCCTATGACAGCTTTGGAACTGGACCTAACAACGCTGACGAGTCGTTCGTATCGGGCGGCCTCCTGGATCACGACGATAGACATGGGCGTCATGTCGGACGGCTTGATGTCACCTTCGTGGGACGGGCCTGACAGGATACTGGCCGGCAGACGAGCCAATATGTCTTCGGAAATGGCCATGGCTATCTCTTCGGGTGTTTCGCCTGCACCCCCGGCTGCCATTGTGTCCTGTGTTTTTAATTAATGATTTAAGTATAAATTGTTACGTGTGATCACATTTTTTAGAATGGGTGAAGGGATTTTCATATTAATAGTTTCCTTATCCTTAGCAATAATTTAAACCCGATATAGGGAAAAGATATAATTATAATATACAGGAAAATGGAATACAAATGCAATATTTTACTTCAAGTAATATTACGATAAATGGATAGAATCTCTCACATACCTGGTATATTTTCTCAAGATCCTTTTAGCATGAAAATCATAAATGAATATCAATATAACATTGAGTAGGTAAATGATAAAATCTATTAAAATAATTAGCACGTCTTACCATACGATCCTGCCTCGTTGCACCAATGACCAATGAAACACAAGAAATACCACATGAATTACTATTTACTTTAGTGAATGTACTAAATACTGGTAATTAGCCTAAATATTAATAAAATAATACGACTATACTAATAAATTAGGAATATTACAATGATTACTACGGTTTACAAGCAGTTAAATAACAAAAAAAATTAACTCATACTTATTTGCAAAGAACTAGGCGATTTTTAATATATACATATTTTGGAAATCGAGCTTGAAATCAATTGTTAACCTGTGTGAGTATGGCAGTATCGAGCAGCTCCTCGGCCTCTCGAAAGTGCTTGGTGATGTCGGCATTAGGGTGGAAGCCGAAGACGGAGGGCGGCGTGGCGGCCGGCAGCGACCGCGCGAAGTTCACAAATTCCGTGTGCTCCTTCAGTGTCGGGATGTAGTACACACCTAATAGGTAGATCCACTCTTTACGTAAGCCTTACATCGGAATATTGGGTAATTTACCAAACCCATTATGACAAGAATACATTGCATCAGTAAGTGCTCTATCCCGCATGCATTATTTAATTTGATTACATACATTATTAATACTCAAATATTCCTTTTGTATATATTGAGAGACTACCTCTCAATATATACAAAAGGAATTCTACCAGAAATTCTCAGCAGCAGCACGGAGTTTAGATTTGTGTTCGGTTGATGGCAATATTACATACCCATACATACCATACATAGAACCTAAATAATACTGGCGAAAGTGGGGTATACCTTTGCCTAACTCTTCGGGGATGAAAAGCGTGATGCCTTGTATGTGTGTATATTGAGAAACACTAATGAAACAAAATTCGCAACATGCCTGTGGGATCTAGTGCATAGTTGAAATCTTTGATGGCCTTAGGATTGTAGAACTTGTAGAGGATGGTGTTGAGCGTGCGGCGATCCCAGTCGTCTGTGACGCGGCCGCCATAGTTACACTCGCCCGTCAGGTAACGCAACGCTATAAATTGCACATCCTGCGACCAATATTATAACAGTTACGTGAGAACAAACATAAAACTACAAACATTGAAAAGCCAAACAGTGTAATACATTTACGCGGATATTAGACGTTGAAATAAAACTATTTTATCATGGTATAATAATATTGTTTCAACATGATCCGAGTGCGGGTGGGTGCATGTAGATCCAAAATATAGTTATATTTCAATGGGTTAGTTAAATTATAAACATATATTAAAATACGTCGTTATTATACGTTTTTATTGACACTTACATCGTATTCATTGAGGAACATGTAGAGTTGTGTGACGCTGATCTTAAGATCGGTCTCGTTGAACTCGTAGCGAATGTTCCAGCCGAGTGGCCCGAACTGGCGTCGCTCCTGCACCACCGCGTGGAAGAAGCACAGTGCGAACAGCAGCTTCTTGAACACCTCAGACTGTTTGTTACCCTCAAACCACTCCAGGTCGTTGATGGGGTCGCTAGCGTATGAGCGAGCGATGTTGGCTCTGAGGCCTAATTGTAGGAACAAATGTTTATAACACCGATAAGACATCATATAGTCATTTTATGTGGGGGTAAAGTTTACAGCCGGGTAAGCATCACCCTGTGCTTTTAGACGGCTACCAAATAACAGTTTAAACCAGTTAGATTATCGCAACAGTGACAATGTTATTTCAATTGTTGTTTCTTAAAGCAGGTAAATACTTTAGTATTCAGAATTCATATACCTTGTGGCGGTTCATTAGTCATTTTGACACCGTTTTGCAGCACGTATACTGGGAAGTGATCTGCAGGATATGATGTCAACCAAAGTCTAAAATCTGGATGTGTCGCATCCGGTGACAGTCCTTCGCATATCTATGAAATGATCATATAAGAATAGGTATTGTAGGTCATAGGTATTGTAGGTCATAGGTAATGTAATAACACTGATATTTATAATATGCAACGAATTTAGTTTAATGAAAAATAAAGGATTTTTGAATGTTTACCTTTTCAAGCGTGGGCATCCAGCTCTTAGCTAAATGACAGTTCTGGAGCACAACCCATGTGCCACTTCTGACACCTTCCTCAATAAGCTTCACAGCAATGGGTCCTTGGCCTTGGCCCAGAGACAAGGAAAACAGACGAGAAGAGCCAAAACCCTGATAAAACATTGTATATAAGTAGTTAATTATGACATAATAATGTTAATTGAGTTTGTAACATGGAGTCTGTATGCAAAAGTTGCTGATAAAGTCTTTGATTTTGATAATATAGCAAAGGTAAGCAATAATTAAAGTAGGTACTTAAACGTAGATTGGTGAATAGCAATTACCTGATCGTCTGCAAACTTGAGTAACGTGCCCATAGGATCAGAGCCGGGTGTTAGGACAAACAGCAGAGGTATACAACAGTGAGAGTCAGCATACGAGGACGTTAGGTCAAATAGAGGTGGCTCCACAAATTGACGACCCAGTTTTACTGTAAAGAATTTGTTATGTAATCTGTATATGTTACCAGCAATCTGTATAATGCAGGTATTCTATACATTACCTAGGCAATGTATAGAATACCTGGGGCGTCCAGGCAATGTATGAAATATTGTAAATGTTATTACTCATTACATACTTTACCTAGGTAATGTATTAAATTCAGTTTATACATTACCTGTAGTCAATAGAGTGAGTAAAATAGGTTAGGTTAGGTTAGAGCTATGGCCGCCTGTAATGGGTGCGTCTCATAACGTATAAACTCACTTATTTGGTCTAATTTTATTTTATTATCGTTCATAACGTTTAATATAGGCATGTAAAAACGTCATTAAGTTTAACATCCCGATTCGGATAGGTTAGGTTAGAAGGCTAAGACAGGAAGCTCCGCTCCGGTTCGCTCACGCCTTCTTGGTTATTTTTGTTTAAACCAACCTCGGCAAACTATTTCAGCGCAGGTGGTAAGTTAAACAAAGTAACCCGTGTGTTTTTAGTAGGCGTTTTCATAGAATACCTAGGTAAAGTATAAAATAAATAATATTTCATATATTACCTGCACGTTTAGGTATTCTATACATTGCCTAGGTATTGTATATAATACCGGATTATACAGATTGCCGGTAACATATAGATTAATATTGTCAGTAACAGTAATACAAATTATGTTCAGTGCGCAGTCATGGACAACTCAAAAATATAACCATTTTTGCCTAATTGGAATGAAATAAAGAATTAATTTACCTTCGACGTAATTCTGGACTGCCGGTACCATCATATCCAAACGCATACATCGGAGTACCATCATTTTCTACAATAATAAAAGATTAATGTTAAGATATCGCTGTAAAGTCGCTTAAACCTTAACAAAAACATTATTGAATCAACGTTATTGTATAAAAACCAATATTATGAATAGTTTTTAGTTCCCATTTTTACAACTGTTTGACATTGCTTTAAATGGACATTTATTAAGATCATTTGACATATTATCATTTAATAGCTTAATTAATTAAAAAAACTGTAAACCTATCGAAGATTTGTACAGCATATTATATGGTAGGACATAGCATAGCCGTAAGAACTGTATACTATGTTCCACAAATAAAGTATGATAATGATTATTAATAAATTTACGAAAATATTTGCATTACCTCGAACAAATCAAGCTTTTTATCCCATGGTGCTGGCAATGGTTTGTTTTGAGGGTCCGGCAAGTCACAGAAGGCCTCCCATGTAGCAACGTTGGTCAAAAAATGATCCAAAATACCATTAAACTTTTCTATTTCGTTCAATCTGACAAGTACACGAGAAAAAGATATAACAAACGAAGAAGTGTTTTTTTTTAATATTTACATGTTGAAATACTGGTGGTACTGATTATTTAAAATAGATACATAACATAAAGACATAAAGATAATTATAGTAAGAGTCCGACGCTCATGTCAAACTGAGAAATTGTGTATCTATAGAAGATGGAAGCGAGTCACCTACCCATTAAACTCGGCCCAAGCCTGTGGGCTGAGGAACTGCACGGGATTATGCACCACGTGCCTCGGCTGCGCACCACCTAGTAGGAACAGCACGTCGTGCCTGTCCACGTCACCCTCGGCTACCATTATCGTGATCGTGAGTAGCAACGAGAACACCAACTTATCCTGCAAAATGCGTTCTTCACTTATTACAACATACTTGCTTCGTTAAATATGCAAACCTGGCATATAAAAGTAAATTACCTTTACTTACCCATATGTATAAGAATATCCATGCTTGAACTATATAAAGGAAAATACTAGTGGTCTTCTTAAGAATATGATTTTTTAAAGCGAATCAATCTTAGAGTAGAAATTTTTTCATAGTAGTAATGAAGGTTTAAGATTGAGTTGAGTAAAATAATTGTTTCACCTTTTCAAACAAGCTCCTGCAGATATTTGAATACAAAGAGTATGTGAAATATCGTCTCAATATCTTCAGTCGTTCTGGAATCTCGTCCACCTTCTCGGTGTTGTCGATAGCAGCTGTAAACAATCCTTCGAACCAGCCCAAGGAATACTGGTACATTGGGTCAATATGCGCCAATGATGCTAAAATAAATAAAAATATAGATAAAGTAGAATAAAATTGTAAATGGCATTTTTACTTACTTTTTCTAATAGACTTATACTTAGACATATTGTCAAAGAGATCTTTATTAGCCGGCTTTTTCTTACTGACCTAAAAAACCTGTCTCCAGAACATAGATTTTTTTATCTCTTTCCATGCTTTTTGCTAATAATAATTTACATATTTTACATTGTCCATATATAAATGGTCTTACACATGTCTAACCGGGTACAGAAATTTTGTACCTGAATTAGATTGGTATACAAATTTTAGCCATTAATAATCAAGCTATTCTAATAGTTTTATTACAATAAATTTAATAATACTTTGTAATGTAACGTACCGATAAGGAAGAAAAGATCGGTTGAGTGCTCTGCTATGGGCACGTAGTCGTCGCGAGCCACGTCGATAGCCTTCTCCGTTATCATTGCTACCTCTTGCTTCTCTTTGATCTCATTTGATGTATCTTTCGCAGAGTTAAGAATCTGAACGGCCACGATTATTCAACTTTTAATATCTTATAGATACCAGTAACAATATCTAAACATAATTTAGATTACTTATGCTAAATACATGTAACTAAAAATCCCATATCAGTCCGAGTAATCTATACATACATAATATGTTCTCAATTCAAAAGAACCCACATTATTTCCTTACTTAGCAACAAACCAGATAAAATATAAATAAAAGTATTTCTTGCATTGAAAACAAAGTGATAAAAGCTCAGATGGAAAATACCTGCACAGCTTCCTCATCTTCTAATAAATGCTCAGAAGTGGACAGTACAGTTAAAATTTTCTTCTCAATATCCTGTAAGAGCCTGCGATGCTCTGCGCCCTGTGTGGTCAGGTCAGTCTTCGCTTGTTGTAAGTCAGGTCTTTCTCGGGCCACCACACGCGCCAACAACTGCGCTTGCAAACCGTCCATGGCTAACATGAAGTTGACCAAAGTCACACGTACACCAACCTCGGGCAAGTAATGTGGGTTTGCCAGCTTTGTACTTATGTACAATCTAAAAACAATACCGTTAATTTTACTATTATTATATTGGCCAAATAACGTCAACAAAAAGTATACTTCTTAATAATAGAGTACTTACTTGAACTCTTTACTATAT
Source organism: Craniophora ligustri (assembly GCA_905163465.1). Lineage (NCBI taxonomy): Eukaryota > Metazoa > Arthropoda > Insecta > Lepidoptera > Noctuidae > Craniophora > Craniophora ligustri. Next base: position 4,327,080 of record LR990956.1, read on the forward strand.
TCAACGATCGTGTCACCAATTTTAATACAGAGTGCACCGCCTTGTCGGAACGTTTGTTGTTGAAGTAGCGGTTCTAACATCGGGTCTAACTCCTCCAAAACATTTTCTAACAATACCTAATTTAAACAAAAGATATCATTTCATGTGAATACCATTTTACTAAGGAAAAAAACATTTACGAGGTTAGTATTACACATTTTATATTCGTATCATACCGGCTGTCCGAATTGTACAGCATTTTCCAACACGCGTCCCAAGTCTGCTTGCGTCAAACGCACCACACAGATGTTGTTCGGCTTCTCCATATTTTTAACCCAACGATTGGCCTGGCCTTGAGGGTCAATCATCAAAGGCCAACGTCGTGCTGTCCTGTATTGTATGGAATAAACTTTTCGTGGATTATTCAAAATCTTAATAAAATTAACGAATCAAATTATCATCCCTAAAATAATCAAGCAGAATTCGGTCCACTTACAGTATCATCCCGTTGTAATTATTGCCCAATCATATCGTACTAGTTATTTTTTTTTATTGGCAGTGTTAATAAGAAAGTCAGAAAAACCCGACAGTGAGTCTGAAGATGATAATCCCATTTTGACTTTGATAGGTACAGAATGAATGTAAAGGATATTTATTTGGTTATAGTACTCGTAAGACTACTATGTTATGATTGTCTCACATGATGATAATAGCGCTTTCAATGCTGAAGTCGTCTGCCGGCAGGCCGTCGATGTTCCACTGCTGGATGGTGACCGGCTCGCCCAGTACCTGGATCAGGCTGAAGTCCAGCGTGCACACGATGCCGCATTCATGACATGCAAGCGCCCATGAATGTACCTAATATTTACAAAATCAAACAATATAGTAACACTATAAAAAATTGTCTACGACAGTTTTTTAGACCATTTTCCCCAAGAAGAACAAGAAAAACACCGACTTCAAAAACTAAAAAGCAAAAAATAACTTTATACAGTTTTACCTTTTTAACTTTTAAAGGAAAAAGGTAAATCTCTATAAAATTATTTTTTGCTTTTTAGTTTTTAAAGTCGAATTTTTTTAAACGCAGTTTTTTTATTTTATTTTTTTTCTTTTTAGTGTCTGTAATGTGTAAACAATAAACGCGTCATCTACGTAGAAACTTTGAGGGCTCCCTTCGATTTCCCAAGGACCATTCTGAAGATACTCTCTTTCAAACAAAAAAAGAATGATCAAAATCGGCCCAACCGTCTCCGAGTAATCAGGGAACAAAAAAACATTCGAAATGAGAACCTCCTCTTTTTCGAAGTCTGTTAAAAAGGATGCACTTAACACATAACGTTACTACGTTTCCGAATAATATAGAAAAATTAAAGACACCTAAAATATGTATTAGTTATTGCCAAATTTCAGATCGAACTATATGGCGTTCACTAGGGGAGGTCTACGTCCAGCAGTGGACGAATATAGGCTGATCTTACAATTTCTTACTTCGATACTGTGAAATCAACATCGCAAAAAGATTCATATTAATAGTAATTGGTAGATATTTACAAAATAATCAACAAAATCAAATGAAAATAATCAACTTATTTCACATACAATAATGAAAATCGTATTGAAATAATGATGTTTAACATATCCTCTACATTTTTACTACTTGAGATAATATGAATCTGTGATTTTGAATACTATTCTAGAACTTATATACGCTTGCATAACATACTTGTTTATTTCTAAACTGTGCTGTAAATGGTCCGAGATACGCGATGACGCCGGCAGATATCAGAATATCCCCTGAAATATTAAAAAATGCCGTTGGTAGCGATACAAAGAATGGCCTCATAAACATAACAATCAACATAAGTACAACATCAGTATGTAGTAGCTAGTTTGTATTAAATTAGGCCTTATGTTAGTAATCAAAATTACAAATGACCCCAGATTACTTGTTGTTGTTGTATGAACAAAACATCTTTACCTGTAAGCGAATTGTAGGTTTCGCGCAATGTTTTAGCAATTTGTGTCCATCTGGTCTTCTCACCGCCGAGGCCAGAGATGAGCATTTCAGCTCGTTTCAATTTGTTGCTGCAGTCCATGACCTCATCGTCTAATATCTTCTGCTGACGACTCTGTTCAGCTAGAGCATCCTCCAACGCTTTTAGTTTGAGTTGTACCTAAGACAACAATAATCGATAAAATTAATTTGGCTTTTCAGCAGAAAAATCATTGAACCGGATTTCAAACAGACTACATTATATTTCGTGTGTGTATAATAATATATAAGTAAATAAATAAATATTCCTGGACATTATGGCACACAGCGCCATCTAGTTCCGTGCTAGCAACGAGGCTTGTGTTACGGGTACTAGCTGGTTGATATACTACATATATTATACTTTTTTTCTTTTGTAAATACATACGTATTATAGATAGATACATCCATGACTCGGATACAAATGTTCATGTTTATCACACAAACATTTGTCCCTACCGGGATTCGAACCCGGGACCCATAGCACAGAAGGCAGAGTTAACTACCGCTGGACTAACTAGGTCGTCATAATAATGTATAATGTACCCGTTCCCCAGTATACTCCTTAATGAGATATTGAAACTGTTATAACTGTTAATTATTTTCATTTAGGTATTTGTTTTTTACTATTTACTGACCTCCCTGAGCTGTGCCTGCTTCACAGCGAGTGCAGCGCTGGCCTTGTCGTAAACAGCCTGAGCGGCAGCCAACCTTTGTTTCTTCGGCGCGACTACCTTCGCCACCTTGTCGTACTTCGTCATCGCGATCACCCATTTGCACATACCTATTTCAGTGTAACATAATTTACTATTATGTAAACTATGTATTTAAAGTTATTCTCATGGAATAATTACTATAAGCACAGGACACAAATATCAACATAAACCGTTGTATTTATTGCTGCAAATACCCAGTACTTAGTACTTAAGAACCTATTTTTATTACTATTTTGTATAACTCTATCTTTAAAACTCAAACAAGTTTTAACTGAGCCATTTTGTCTAATTAAAACTAAGTTTTATCCAAAAGCAGATCAATCAGTAAGTTTTTAACGACGCATGACTTTTAACTTGTTCATTCTAGACAAAAATAGTTTCATGTGGTAATAATGGGTTTCAATGAGAATACACATTAAACTTAAGACTGTGTTGTATTTTATGGTTATATATCGTATAAATATTAATAAGTAGGTGATGAATATTGTGAAAATGTTCTAAGAATATTACGTTGTTTACACAGGGTTTACTCACCTTCAGCGGCCACTGACACAGTCTTGATCTTCTCAGGCACGAAGCCCTCATCCTGCATCACGGTGGTCATCAGTTTCTTCATTACGGCCGGTGGAATGTTGTCCTTGTCATAGTTTTGCAGTGACTCTAGGAACTTGATGTCATTCAGAATTTTCTTTGAGGGTCCCCAGTAATCCTCAACAGTACCCACACCGGACGGGTTTGGAATCTTGTCGGGTTTTACGTCCTGCATGGTACATCTCAATTAATATTGCTACAAGTTGGATGGTAAATGCTTCTGTACTAAATAACAATCTGTAACTATTAACTATATGTACTGAATACTAAACATAACATAAACAAATGCTCAATAGTAATAATTCTTCTAAACATATACGTAGCAAGAATTTGTTTAACGCACACAGACACTCATAAAATCAATGGCTTCAAATATAATATGACAAAAAAAACATACATAGTTTATAACATAGGTTTGAAATTGGATTTTAGGCCGATAATAACAATACAAAACAATAACGCTCCTGTTACATGGGATTGACCATACGAGCAAATACTAGCACTGATTTGCCTAACCAGGCTACTTTGGGGTTTGCTGGCATGATGATATATCTATTAAACATTGTTCGTGCTTTTAAATAATCGAAACAAAATCATGCAAACTTTAGCATGCGAGTGAATAAATGCGTATAAAAAGTAGTCTAACTTTTTACTTACCGGATCATCCTTTTGAAAAGCATTAATAATAAAAGTATGAAATACCATGTTATCAAGCATAGATATATTAAAAGAATTTCATAACAAGTAGCTGCTAGAATCCTTCCAGTCATTTCCCAGTTTTTTGTAAGCAAAATAATTCCTACCCAGTAGAAGGCAACCTTATTTTACACACATTAAAAAAACGTAGGTACCTATCGCAGCTTTCAGTATTTAATAACTGTATTATAATGTACGTCTAATATTTGAAATCTAGTTATGAAGAATAAACAAACCCTAGATGATACTATTACTTATTACTGTTATTAGAAATACAATTTAAGTAGGCATAAATATGTATGTGTTATTTTTTTTACCTTTAATATGCAAATAGCTTCCATGACAATTCGAATACCTCTCGGAGGACTCTTCATTGTCTTGATGAAGGTAATGTCCTGAGGAGTGAGGGTATCAAGCGCCGCAAGGGCAGAGTTCAGGATTGGCATGGCCTCCGCTAGGTCGGCGTCGCACTCGTCCTTAATGGCTTGAGCCTCTTGTGCCTGTAAACCCCCATCATATTAATCAACGAGCATTGTTCATTAAAACTATTTATAATAGAAAAATCTATAAAATATAGCATTATATTTAACTTAATTTAGTATAGTCTAATAGGACGAATTGTTTATTTGGATTAATTATTATCTTTGAAGTATAATTACAGTTGACTGTTCTAATTATTTCCTAAAATATTGAAAGTAGTTCTCTATTTATACATGCCTGTTCCTCTGCGGCTTTTTGGTCCACAAGAACTTCTGCTTCAACTAACGCTACTCCTTCCTTCTCTTTCTCTACTATAGCTGTGGTCTCCGCTACTGCAGCAGCTCCAGCAGCCAGCTTGGGCTGAAGAATTTCTAGAGCCTCTTGCAGTGCTCCCACTGACTTAGCTGCAATTGCGAGCTGGTCTAATCCCGTCAGATAGCGCCTCTCAGCCGTTATCAATTCCCTAAAAGTATGTGAAATTGGTTCATTTTATTAGTTAGTTTTTACATACCGATTTGCGCAACAATGAATTTATGGGTAATATATAATAATAATGGGTATAATGGGTACCTATGTTCCATAGAATTTTATAAGAAGAATTGCGTCGCGTTTACTTCTGATACTGTTTGCGACTCTCCAGCTAAAACTATTTATAGTGTACTTACATTCGCTTCCTGGTAAGCAACGACTTGAACATGTTAATGAGCTCCAAGTAGGCGGTGGGCGTGACGTAGTTGTATCTCTTGAGGCGGCGCAGGAACTGCCTCGTCAGCTCCTGCGTGTCGGTGTGGAATACCTGACACAACTTAATGGCCGTGTCTCGCTCCAAGTCCGTCAACTCTATATCTTTCAGGAAACGGGTCGCCACCGCCAGCAAAGCATCTGGTGGCCACTCCTAATCGGCAATAAAAATGTCAAAAACATATTTACAAAATAAAATCCTTTTTAACGTAATTTAAATAATAAATATATCATAATATATGTTATTATTACTTAAATTAATATATTAGCATTTTCAGAATGGAAATTGTGATAGCCTATTGGTGTGACCAGTGGACTTTGCAGCCATGAGTCTTTACTTCAATCCCGACTAATGACTACGAAGATACGTGCATATTGATATCACGCTCAAACGGTGAAAGAAAATATCGTGAGGATGCATGGTTCAGAGATTTTCTCGATGGTGTGTAAAGTTTGCCAACCAGTACTACACTAGCGGGTGGCTTATAGCCTAATTGGAGGCCCATGCCCAGCAGTGGGACAGTTAAAGGGTTGCTATTGTTAGAATAGAATATTCTTCAGCAAGACTTACTTGGAACCAGTCAATGGTACAGCAGTTGACCAGAGAGGGGAACTTCCTGATGCGCGTGCGCAGTGAGGTGCCGGCTGGTGACATAGCCAGCACGATGTGCAACTGGTCGCGTACTATAGATACGAAGTACGCGTACAGAGCCGTTGGGCTGCCGTCTGTCTGCAGTGACTTATCTCGTTGTCGATCAATCTAGAAAACAATGAGAGAACAGGACGTAAATTTTGTAAAAATTTCTCGGATCTTGTAGATCTTGTTTGCGTGCACAAAATATTTCACTTTCAATGGACACGGCCTTAACGTAACGATAAGGGTTGTTGAAAAAATATATTTATTACCTATCTACACCTATTTTTATTATTGATCTAATTAGTATTACAATTGCTATCGAAAGAACCATAAGTATAGCGTATATCTTTGCTAGAGTAGTATAGAGTATCAGTTTTAACGAATAGACATTATTCCATGAAGACATAATGAAAGGAATTACATTACTTGGTACTGTAGGTATGTATACTTACAACTCTCATTTTTTCACACAGCTCAGCTTTCTCATCAGCACCGAAGATATTAGGCACTTCTCCCGAGTTCAGCATATTATTAACGTCTTCAAGAAAACCTTCTTCTTTAATCTACAAATTGCAAAGTTTTGGCGTTAATTTAACAGATGTAGAATATAAGTTCTGTTTTCAAATACGATCCGTGAATTGATTTACAAATTACACTTACAGTGCAGCCGCGGAAAAAATGCGTTCGTACATATTATTGTTGAATTTAAAACAGTTAAACTTTATCATCTTATTTTTCTTGTCTTATAGTTAATAATGTGAAATTATTATTATTATTAGTTTATGTTTTAACTAGATGTATTTAATTAATTCAAGTGACAGGAATGTATTGTCTCAGCAGATGCACTGTATGTCCTTAATGTTATTGTACCTGCGACTCAATAAATAAGAAGACCATAAGCAAATCAGGAGTGCTTGACTTTCGTAGCAACGTTTTTAAATCTTCACGCCATTCGTTCTTACCGTAGGTTCGACTCATTTCAACCTGTACACAGTACAATAAACATGATTTTTAAGTAAAAGATCTGTGTTTGAATTAAAGATAACTGGATGGTTAGAGTCGTAAGTTCGTTGAATTGTAAGAAAAACTTAATAAACTAAACTGAATTCTAGTTTTATATGTATTGCTATTGTGTATTTTAACTTGCTCAATACCTAAATATCTGTGTGTGGTAGAAGATCAAGGCCTCCTATTACATGAATGTTAAGCACTTTAGAACATGAACAATGTTGCAATATTGATATGTCACCGTAATATGAATGAAATTAATAATCTATCGTTATTTACAATGAAAATTACGTTAGATTATAATCTATCCAGCGAGATTGTAAACTGACGGAAGATTGTGAACCATAGATATTGCTTACAATTTAACGCATTATTTTTCGGTAGATTATAATCTATCGAAGTGGAACCGTCAAATTGTGAAACGGAACGCACCTCGCGCGCTGATTGGTTGAGTTACTAAACTATTACAGCGGGCATAATGAGAATAGTAAAAAATTACAATGGACACATAAAAAATTATGGTAAACACCCCGACTCGGATAGGTTAGTTTACAACCGAGACCCAACGCTTGAGGATTTACTGACTAGTGTATGATAGCTTAAACCATTATATTAGAGAGTGTTGTGACCTGGAAGAGGTCGTACTCGTTGATGTGTGCGGCGAGGCGCGTGAGCGACTGCCGGCCCGAGCCGCCCAGCCCCACCAGCAGCGCGTGCGAGCGCGGCTGCGTCAGCACGCGGCAGATGCGCGACAAGTGCTCTATCGCGAATCTGAACGACACACAACCAGCATAGATTATAAAGCTACACATTGTTATTTGAATCGGATAGACATACATACATATATCTAGCGCATTGCTGAAAAAATATACATAATTATTAGCTTTAATGCTTAAATAAGAACGGATAACGTGACGCTGTCACAGGAATTAGAACATATCAGTGCTTCGCTACACAACTAAGGACTAGTTACTAACTATTATATAACTATTAAGTATATCACTATATTGTATAAAAGTTTTTTTTTATCTTACGTGAAAAGCACAAGATTCATAGGTTTCTTCGACATGTTGTTGAACTCAACGAGGAAGGCGTCGACAGTCGAATTCAAGTGGTCCATATTACTAGTTTCCATGTAAAATCGGGTGTCCACTTTCGGGTTCGCAAAATCGCAGTAAATCAGTTTTCTAAGATGAAGATCGGTAATTTTCTGTGGAAAGGATTAATCTAATTATTTTAAAACTTCAAATCCATTTTATTGGAATAAGTATAATTATTGTATATATGTTCGGAACATATTATTTTTTTGGGTGTTTAATAGTATGTATATTAGGTCTGCAACATAAAACGCGTTTAATATACAGCACTCAAAGGTTTGCTGGAAGAAAATTCAGTCTTGAATTAAGCTCGCCTTTGTGCACAAAACTTTAAATCTATTGTTTCATTTGTTGCGGCTCACCTGATGGTAGGTGATGACCGCCGCCCATGGACATTTGCAACATCAGAGGCTTGCAAATGCGTTGCCAAACCCCTTAGACACCGTTCAGGTGTCTTAAAATAGGGAGTTACTGAACTGATAGCAAACGGAATTCCCATGCTGTCAGAATAGTCACTCCCCCAATGAGCTCTGGTGACCTTAATCAATCGCAGAAAGACAACTTTTGTTGATTTACTGCGGTCTTCTGTAAGGCGGAGGTACTACCCCAGTCGGGCAGCTCAATTTGAGCGAGAAATCTCGCTATGCCCTACCTCCTAAAAAGTCTACTACTCAAATGACTTTATAGACAATAAAAAGTAAGAAAGGGAAATTATACTTGGTGTGATATAAATATGTAGGTATCTACATCTATGTAAGAACATGTAACCTCTGTAGGACTATTGAGTAGTCTGCCAAGCATCTTGTCGAAGTCGTCGTTGAGGTGCATGGCGGTGGCGCTGCGCAGGCACGTGACGAACCACTGGCGGTCCGCCTCCTCCACCAGCCGGTCGCTGAACACGCGCAGGCACTCGTGCACCCACAGACGCTTTATCGACTGCAGGTCTGGCGTCACTTCGGGCACCGATAGCAACACTCCCTATGGTTTGAAGATATGATTAACTACGCAATTAGATAAGCCTTAATGTTTGATCAGAAGTGATATTTTATAAAGTCATTATTTTTTAATTCCAATCTGTTTGGAATTTTTGATATGCCTAAAAAAGTATCGCGGAATATTTTCTGATATAAGTATTGTAATTAATGATCTGACATTTGAAGTTGTTAATAATTACCAATATCACTCGAGAGAAATCTCGCAGATTAAACGTGTAATGAGACTTGGAAGGCGTCGGCAAAAGATTCACTTTACACTGTTTATACACCTCCAGTGTGCCCATTACTAGTTCATCGATACACGGATCAAATTCTTTTGAAAATCCTCTGAAACATTATATTAATTAGTATGATTAATAATAGTCGTTGACAAAACAACAGTTTATTTAGCAAGCTATACGTTTAAGATAAATTATACACATACCTTGTATCAAGATGCCACAACATAATCCTGCTGAAAATAACTTGAAGAGTATCGTCTTCAAATTCGTCGATACAAAAGAAAGAAAAGTGCCGTGAGAATCTCGGCGTTATAATCTTAGCACCTGGCATTGGTTTGCCCATAGCACACATAAACTGGAATAGATAACATTTATTAAATACATGTTACCATCAAACACGATAACATTTTAAAGAAATCCAAAGTGAACGGATCCTAAAAAAAATATGGTAAGTGAAATTACAAAAGTACCCTTCTAATTATGATACTCACCTGCACATCAATAAGGACCATAGCGAGATTGGTCTTGCGGTCATACCAGAGACCCAGATCAATGCCTTGACGCAACACTTCAATTGGTGGCTGTGCGCCGTACGTCTCCGCCTGAGGCATCGAGACGTCGTCCACAAACACCACGGCATAGCATCCGATTGGTGGACCGAACACGCCTGGTAAGTGGAATAGTTTCATCAGAGTCACATAATATTGATTCCAGAAAACACAGGTTACAGTCTCAGAACACTGTAACTGCGTATATGTTTAGAATTGTACAAGCAGTGACGGGTGAGCGTGACCTACTATGAACTACTAAGTCGTATGTTTGATTTCGAATCAAATTGGTGAAAATGCGTGCATAATTTTCACGCTAATTCCTGGTGAATTTCATAGCGGCATATTCCTTTCTTAGCCTAAGATAGCCGTAGGACATTAAATGGATTGGCAGAAATGACACATTCCCTCTCTCTACTCGATTTACATCGATCCATATAGATTGTACCTTTAGACCGTGACTGGGTGACAGTCATACTCGCCAGGGCCAATGGGCCTGACTATAGTAATGAACTTGTGATGCGTTACCATGGGCTTTATCGGTGCCAAGTATATGAAGTAACTATAAAATAAAAGCTCTTAAATTTCATATTTCTCAAATAAACAGTCTTACCCTTTCTTCTTTTATCTAATTTCCCCATGATAATATCTTGAGTTTGATTGCAGTTTGTTTGTGCCGAGAAAGCCATTATCAAAGCTTTGTACACTTTAGTATCCACTCTTTTTACTAAGAAATCCTGCAAAAATAATGCAATTTATTTATTTTAGTCACATTTAAACCTGGTTATTCTATTAAAATATATCAAAAACATGCTTACGATGATATACGACGACTTGCCGGTCCCAGTGGGCCCGACCATCATGACAAGCTTCTGGTGCGTCACCATGAGTCTGAACAGTGCCAGGTAACGCACACTGTCCAGGGTCGTTACCAAAATTTGGTTGGGAGGAGTGTCCCGACTAATAGGTGGCGCTGTCGTCACGTCATCAGCCCATGGTTTCCATTTTCCTTTACCCTTTAAATATATAAGAATGTAGATGTGTTGATGAGTTGATTGAGTGTTGCAAAATAAATTGAAGTTTTGGCTATAAAATATCCACCGCTCCTTCGTAATTCCAATTATGATTAACAATTTAGAGTTTAGTCTAAATAACGGAACCAAAGTGGAATAACTGTTATCAATCGTGTCTGCAAGTTGTCCAAGACTGCGATGGTTGACGCTCCATATTTGGGAGAGACCTGATAGGCTAGTACCGTGTCTGCTTTGCTTGGTAAAAACCTATTGGTATTACTAAACTTTTTCAGCGTACGGTTCTAATATCATCGATGGTAATGAATATACCACTTGTATGCACCTTATAGAACGCAATAAAATCATGATTATGTTTAAATATAAAAGAGGTGTATATAAAAGATTTGACCTATGAGGCTAAAGTTGAACAGCTAGTTAATAGTTAGAAGACATTACCTAAAAATTCTGAAATTTCAAGTTTAAGAGGGACTCAACTAGACTATAAATATAACTTCATAACACATTGTGTATTAAAGGCAAAATGAATGCATTGTGCAACGACAACTTTACCCTCCTGAACATCAAAGCAGCCATTAGTGTGAAGATCATGCGTTGCATAACAATTAGTACAATCAGCTCCGCATTCTGTCAGTAGGAGTGCCCTATTTGTTTGTTTATTTAACTAAATGTAAATACATACCCAATTTCATTGTCAATATTCTAATTAGTCGATGTTCTATTTGTATAGGTTTAGCTCAGATATGATCTGCCATGTGGTTTTACAAGTACCTTGTTGCTGACAGCATGATCAATGGCGGGCACCTAACTACAACCAGTAAAAATAACTGATAGGTCTATGTTAGGACATAGACCTATAAATTATTTTTACCGGTTGAAAAGACGGACATCGAAGTGTCTAGGTACTTCGATGTCAGTTTTATTGCCTGTTTTCATGTCTACAACTCTCACTTTGTAATTATCAGTATTAATATTAATAATTCAATTGAAATACGTTGTTTTCCTTCACCATTTGAGCATGCGATAAATACGAACATGACTTTTGAAAAGTCAGTGCACCTTTATTGAGGTTGAATATCTCATACCTTCGACGAACAACGTACGACACATCGTACACCATAACTAACACAGGGTCTGAATAAAAAAATAACAAATACTCACTTCCTTGATGAATCTGTAATCGTATACCAAACCGTCTTTTGGCATAATAAATATATATTGCTTTTCTGGTTTGGCAATTTCTTTGGGCATACCGAGCGCCTGTTTAATCTAAAAAAATATTTTATAACTTATTAACATTTTCATTATTTGCTATAAAAGTCTGAAAAAGGGTAAATTGATGCTTTATATTACTTTATCAGGAAATTCCTTTTCAAGCAGACCTCGGAAAAGGAGGTCAAACTTGGGACGGCCGTCACCCTCCAACGTTGCTCCAAGAGACCAAATACACGAGAAGAAGAAAACGCCCTAGAACATAAAATAAATTTAAATATAATATACCATATTATAACTGATTTATAACATGATTTTAATATTTCTCATATATATTTTAAAATCACTACGGCTCTGACTAAAACGCAGACACGTAATTTTTTTAATACTTTTCACTGCAATCATAAATGCTCAATTCTAATGTTACGTGTTCGTGTAGGATAGATTTCAGCTCCGTCCATATGTACCTAAGTCTTATTATTTTTCGTGCAAAGGTACCTCTCGGTTTTAGTACCTCTTAGAAGTCTTACCTCAAGTTGAGCTCTTATATCTAGATCTGATATCTGTTCAAGATACTTCTCGTCGTAAAAGTCGTCCATAAAACAGTCGAACAGATTCATGCACGCTTGTACGATGTTAGTTCGGGATGTGATATACATTTGCTGCAACAAATATGTATAACAGATAAAAAAATTACAATAAAACTATTTTTTAAATTAAAATGAACATTCTATGATGTAACTAACTACATAGGTAATATACAAGTTGTAACCTTAACTAATCCAGAATATTCGACCAGCCAAAGTAACGGTGAAATGAACCGGTTGAATAGATTCCGTATGAGGTTGCGGTTGACCGTATGAAGTGTGGGCGGCAGCCTGTTGAGCCATGACTCCATCAGAGCCTTCCACCCGAGACCCTTGGGCTCCATGTAGATCATGCCACATCGAGACACCTGGCAATGCCAAATAGTATTATTTTTTGAGAATATACTAATGGTTTAATATATATTTTACGTAGCTTCTTGGATTTTAACATGTGCGAAAAAACTAAACAAACGAAACGAGTAAACAATATTAAATATATTAAATTTATTTCAATATCAACCGACAAATGGTTCAGCACCGACCACGATAAGTCGCTTCTCTCTCTATAATTTAGTACAATACTCATCATCATCATATCAGCTAGATAATAAGAAGTAAGTAAGAAAGAAGTCTAGAGGGAAGTTATAGGTAGGCCTTCCGGCAAGGTTTACAGACGACGTATTAAGGGTCGCTGGAATCCGCTGGATGCGCCTTGGGAGACGCTTATGTGCAGTACAATATTATTAAACAAAATAAAGTACTCTTACCGTAGCCGGCGAAGCGGCTTCCAAGTCCATAGGTTCGAATACCAAGTTAGTAGTAGGTGCCAACTGTATGATCTCACCGCTCATGAGGCAGAGCTTCTTATTGTCGTCAAGCACGGTATTCAAGTTCTCAATCCAGATCGCATCAACTGGACCATCAAACACTAACCATTTTCTATAATTAGAATTGCATTATTCATTAAGTTCATAATATTCACATACATTAATGAATGAATTAAATTGAAATCGACCTGCCAATCTATATGAGACGTAGGTACTAGGAAGAAGAAAAGAGGATCCTGAGATCACTGTGATAATTGATAATAATCATTCTACATAGTAACTCACTGGAGTTACCGTGTAAAATTAGTTAGAATGACATTGATCCTATGGGCACATCATAATTTATACTTGATTCAATAGTATGACAATATTTAACGGTTTTAGCTTCGCAGTCTCTCATATTATTACTTACCTATTGTCATTAGTAGATACAGCGAAAGCTCTGTAGCTAACGGCTAGGATTCCGTCAGACCACTCGTGAGATACGGGATCAAACTGCCCGTACAGCTGACCCATAGTGATGGACTTTGGATTTATTACTGTCCACTCCACGGCGTGCTCATCCATGAGACCCTTTGTGACAAATAACCATTATCGTATAATCAGCTGCCAATTTTCTATTTTGGAAAACGTTTAAAAGGCAAATATGCTAAGCTTTTCTGATTATGTATTCAATACATATTTACTGTTTTTCTTAAAACAATAAGTAGGTACTTTTTACCACATATTACAACATATTCACCACAACCGTCGGTTGTGGCTTTGAGAAATGTGTTAGTTTTGAATAAATATTTTCGTACCATCTATAGCAACACCCTCGTTTTTTCTAATTAAATCCGTATTTTGTTAATTTCATTGCAATTGATAAAAATATTTTTAGTCCTATTTTAACCAACGTACCTTTTCAGACACGTGTTTTAATGCATGCCCAAGTGCGTGATATGATGTAGTCTTTCCAGCAAATGGTAGACCGACTAACATCAGTCCGTGTCGTACTAGAATCATCTCGTATAGCTGCAGCACCTATAAATTTTATTTATTTTATACGTACGTTATTAGTCCAATTAGATATAAAATAATAAATTACCAAAAAATTACGATACCTTTTCAATAAAGAAATCGTTACATTGCAAGTTAAGTGTCACACAGACTTCCTTTAAACTTGAAACTAAATGCGGTAAACCAGCTAAAGGAAGTGGTAAGCCTGGGAACAGGTCTCCGATGATACCCTAAAAGACAAACAAGTAATGGTAAAACTGGTATGACCAATATAGTATGCACAAATAAGTAAACAGATGGTTTGGAAAAATAATTCATGTCGAATGCAATAACACTTTGTTATTCGATACAGGTGACAAAATATGAAACCCTACCAATTTAAAAAATATTATTTTTATAAATGTTGCCATTACCCGAGGAGCCCTGAAATATCCAGTTTACCAGAGGAGTTATCGGACTTATCTTTGTCATAATTTCAACCGTTAGACGTCCACTGCTGGACATAGGTCTCCCCCAAGATTATTTATATTTTTCTTTATACTACTATTTAATTGCTAAAATCAATACCCACTACCTAAGATCACTATGTGGTACTAAAACTGTAATTAAATAAGTTACTATAGCTTCAAGTATTGTAAACAATCGCAGCTCTCCGCTGTCACAAACACATCAGTAAGAATACCTAATTATAAGTACTATAGCCACGAATAAAACATTTCGCAGCAACCCTATTTGGGGTGGAGTTTGTTAGACTGGGCACGGTGGGCACCGCTTCGGGCATCAAAAACAGAGGGAGGCATTGATTTTTGAGAATGCAAAATTGAAACTTCATTCGCAGACGTGTTGTAAAAAACGTTCGCCGCAGGCGTCTATTTTCATTAAGCGGGTAAAAAGTTACTTGTACTCCATGATAATTAAATGTAAAATCAATATATGTATATAGCAGTGAATTATGTACCGATAAATTCTTGGAAAACCAATCTTTGCCATACTGTTTTTTTTAATGAAAGATTATCTTCTAGTTATCTGCCAATATAGTCATAGAACGAACAAAGGTTATTTGGTCACAAGGAAAATAAGCTTCAGATGTTTTAGAATTCGTAGTGTTAAGAAATATACTTACACTAGGATTATAATTATCACTTACCATAAACAGAGGTACGTCATGCTCAAGGAATTTAGGCAGGTTAACGTCTTTGATTGAACGCAACAGAATCAAGTCTTCAATTTCTTCCGGATAGCGCAATTTGAGTGCACCAGCTGCACGCAGTACTGACTTTACCGCGCGCATACCTATCCGAAAAATACATTAAATCATTTATTTTTTAATTCACTATTGACACAAATTTAAAAAAATATAATATTAAAATAATAGTGTCTTTACCCGCTAGGATCCCACTAGGGTGTCAAGTAAGCTAACGGCCTGCTTGATGGTGAGCGGTTACCGTACATACGTTAACAACACCAAAGTTTAGAAGTCTTATTAGGATTATTATTTACGCCCAACATTATCATAAAATTTCTACTACATATTTTATTATAGAGTAAATAGATCTTACCATAATCGTAGTGGCATTGTGAGGAAAGTTGTTCTGAGCACAGCTTGTAAGTGGCAACAATCTTCACGGCGAGGGGCTTCGCATTCAGGTAGCCGAAAGCGTACAACTCTATCTCGGAGATGAGTACGTAGTCCGGCACCATCATGGCCACGGAACGGAACAATGCCTATAGATTATAAGAAATATAAGTACATATTTATAGTAATTAAATTGCCTGTAATTAAAGAGCTGTGGTGGCCTAGTGGCGTGACCAGTGGACTGACATGTCAAACATCTCGAGTTCAAACCCGGGCACGCACCACTGACTTTTCGGAAGTTATGTGCGTATTTACCACATGCTCAAACGGTGAAGGAAAACATCGTGAGGAAACCTGCATGCTGAGAGATTTTCTCGATAGCATGTGAAGTCTACCAACCCGCAGTAGGCTAGCGTGGTGGACTATAGCCTAATCCCTCTCAAATGAGAGGAGACCCGTGCCCAGCAGTGGGACAATAATGGGTTGATGATGAAATTGCCTGTAGCTTTCGTATTGGTTCACGAGGTACTTCAAACTTAGCTACATTTACTACTACATAGCTTCTTACCTGGGAATTAAACATCATTAAATTATATGTCCCTAGGTACTAGTGTCATATAAATGAGTTAGGTATAATATTAGGCATTTATCAATTGATACCTTCAAATTATCTGGAAGTTCAGATCGTCCGGCGTAACCGGGGTTCATAGTGATGAATGTAGCGCAGGACTTGTCGAGTTGTAATAGTGTGCCCTCAAATAGCAGTTCTGAGGATCCGGAATTGATTCCGCGTTGAATTGATAGGATCTGTTGTGCGACCACTGATAGCACTTCCAAGTCGATACGGTTAAATTCGTCAAAGCATGACCACGCGCCGCATGATGCTAGACCCTAGTAAGCAACAGAAAATTGTCTTGTTAAGAAATTACTGCACTAGGATCATGAAGCTAAGATATTTTAACGCCAAATTGCTGAACGTTAACTAATATACATTGTATGATAAATATGTCTACAGACGTTTTGATTTCTTGTTATATTTTGGGTACCTATATCTTGATTAATATGTTACCTTGTAATTAAGTGATTCAATATAAATTAGGTAGGTAGGTACTTTTCCTACTCTAAACCAATACCTAAAATTCTTGTAAGACTGAAAACAGTTTATAACTCCAGGGCAAGTGCAAATTACAAAATTGAGTAGTTTAAGGCTCTTGCTAAAGCTATGTCCTCAAATGCATACTTGTTAGTAATAGGTATGTCACTTACATCTCTCGGTCAAAAGTATGTATGTCCCTAAGTAACCATGAAAATAGACAAGGTACCTTGAAGAATTTCCCAAGAGCAATATAGTCCAAGCCATCAGAGCAATTAAACACGACGCACTGCTTAGCCACAGCTTTAGCCAAATCTTTAACTGTTTCTGTCTTACCGGTACCCGCCGGACCTTCGGGAGCACCACCTGTGACATAACGTGCATAATAGATGATAAATTGTTTAATCATAACACTATTAAAAAAAAATACTTCATGAAAGATAGTCGAAGGTTGTAGCTAAGACCAGATCGTACCCAAGTTGAGATGCAAAGCACCGAACAGAGTTCTAAAGCAGCGATCGGTGAGTGGAGTGACGACCAGCCGGCCGGTGTTTCCGAGGTACTCGTATCCGTACATCAGTTGCGAGTTGATCATGCGAGTCAAACACTGCCAGGTTTTATCTTCTTCTTGCTCCTGCAATAAAGTACTTACTTGATAAAATATTCCTCTATCACATTAGAATATAAGCTCTGGATAATTTTGACAACCCGGATGTTGTTGTAGTTTATGTGTATGTGTAGCGGTAGTTAACGCTGCCTTCTTTGCTACGGTTCCTGGGTTCGAATCCCGGTAGGGACAAATGTTTGTGCGATGAGCTCAACATTTGTAGATATCTGAGTCATGGATGTATCTATGTATAATATATATGTACTATAAGTAACACAAGCCTCGTTGCTTAGCTCGGAACTAGATGCCGCTTTGTCATAATGTCCGGGTATATTTATATTTTTTTATTTAATTGATTACCTCCCAATAATATCGTATCTGAGAGAGCCAGTTGAAATCATTGTCTTGTTGCACATTAAAATCTATAAGCAGCATCAGCACATCTCTAGCGTGGACGTCTAACACAACCAGAGCTCCTGAAATATTACAAAATGTTAATAGCTCTATTATAATAAATTCATCGATAATTGTCTGATTTACCTGGTAGAAAATTAAAGTCTATATTTACATATCTTTAAATATCTTATCTTGATTACTGACATACAAGACGACACTTTTTTAAGATTAAGTCAATCCTTTTGCGGAAAGTTCTATGATGGTTTTACATTTTTTTTATTATAGGATGTTTGTAGGTAATCATATATAAATATGAGGATTTTCATTTTGTTGTCTGATTGTTATGTAATTTACTTACCGAGTGTTATCCTGTTCTGCAAATTAAGGAAGCCGCGCACTAAGTCAACAATCTTCGATATCTGGAAGTTGCACTTTTCCCAATATGTTCTCATAGCCGAAATACTGATGTGGATCGCTTCTGTCACCTCCAATGTCCAGAAAGTCATCGCAATGCATTGGACCTCAAAGAAACAAACAAATTAAAATTATTGAGACAAAAATAATCATAATATGAGTATAAAAGAATAAAAAAACATTTCCAAATCAAGTATTTATTGTATTTTATTATTATTCCTAATTACAGTCTCTATAGACGGACATTAAAACAAGACTGTAAAGAGGCAGGACCCTTCCAAAAACCTTTTAAATACTCACGGCTTGTCCAGGCCATGCGAGTACCCACGCATCTCGCGCCCGCGATAAATAGTCATTATATGATTCAGCTACAACATTGTGGACCGAAGCTTTCATCGACTTTTCCAATTCTAGCAGCCATTTCTCTACCTTTAATAATAAAGAAAAAATTTAAGCCTTTATTTTAAAAAATACGGATATTCAGGATACTACCTGCTATATTTTTTTAGTTTCTTAGAGTAATTTTTTTTTGTTTTTAAATCACGTTGATACTTTCACGCCTGGAAGTTAACATTCTCAAAAAAATATCATCAATTGTTTTCGGGTATCGTCTGAAAACAGTGTTGCAATTTAAAGCCTAAAATTAACAACATCGGGCTTGGATAAACTGTGCAACAAGATGTTATACGTCTTTTTGAACTGTAAATAGGTTTTTATTTTTAGGTTATGTAACGACAATATAGTTAAAATTTTATGAGTATGAAGAAACAATGTTCACCTGTCCTCTTGCAGCTACAGTGTTTATAGTCATAGTAAGCAACACAACTTCTCCTTCCGATGATCTCATATGTGTTACCACCATATCATCCGTAAAAGTCAATCTTGCCATTCCTTCGAAACATTTCTTGAGATGAGGTTGCACACTGTTAATAGAATTATTAGACATTTAGCAAGCTTATTTATAACAATCATAAATAAGTAAATAATAGTAGCTGTGAAAATACACCATCATTATCATCGTCAATAGCTGGCACTATATGTTCAGAAGGCCACAAACTACCTGTTGTTAGACCACACGGACGAAAACGAGGGAAGGGGTAAAGTGTATGTACAAACGAAAAAATAATGAGTGACAACGGTCGTGTATACCCACCGTGTAGGATCTTTTGTTTCAGACAAGATTTCCAGTAGTTCGTCATTGGAGAGGAAGAAGAACCGTGGGAAGTACAAGCGCTTCTTCTCGAGATACGCATTGAGGCCGCGCTGAACCATCTCTAACAAATTGTTGGACTTCTTAAGCCGGTCTAACATTTTCTCTATCATTATGACATCAAGCACTCGAGGTTCGGAGAATGCAGCTTTCATTATCTCACGCCACATCTGCCGGGTAGACAAATTTATTTTTTAAATATCTCAAAAAATACTACGCTGTTAATACTTATTATGATGTGCTGAAATGATATAGAGCAACCAAACTACATGTTACTAATCACTCCGAAATTCCCAATGTACTAGATACTAGGTTTGAATTTAAAATTGCTTGACCGCTTTAATTATAATAAATAATAATAGACGTTTATTATCCCAAAAAATACACTGTGTATAATATGCGACACTGAATCACACACTAGGACACCCTGTATTACAGGATCCAGTCTCTTTCGAGAAATAAGGTTACATAAGTACTTATGAGAAGAAAAAGATATTGCAATATTGTTGGACTTATCTTTTTCTTCTTATATAAACGAAAAGTTTAAATTATGTTAATATTTGAGCTTTTATTATGCTTACTTTATCGACAGCACTGAAACGTCGTCCCTCCTCCGGAATCTGCTGTTGAATATCAGGAGACGAAAAGATTGGCTCCAAGTACATCCAAGTAGCTTGAACTTTTAACCATTCATCTAATATCTCTTGTAAAAGGACCAACTTGCCCTCCCAGTCACTGAAGTTTAATAATATTTATATTTAAAAAACTAATTATCAACAGGTATTTTAAGTTAGTATAACATGTTTATTAAAATTACTAAAACGTACTATATAATGTCCTCAAACGGTTTGATGTACGGCGAATTTTTCATCGTTTGGGTTTTGACGATGTGGTCATCCAAAAGCAATTGAATTTCGTCGACACTCGATAGAATATAGGTCCCAGTATCCCTGAAAATCATGAATCATCATATCAGCTAGAATTCTACAAGGACCGGTTATATGCCATCAACATGCAACAACTTCCAGTGACGTCATTCTATAATGATCAAATAGAACGATAGAAAGCCTCCTCATAGTCCTTAAAGCCTAAATAAAGAGACAGATAATATCTACTCTACGGTCTTCCTCGTAACCTGCAGTGGCGTATGTTTGTATTCTATCGTACAAACATCTTTTCTGTAAATCATTAGGATTCCTAAAAACCTTGAGATTATTGGCACAAATAAAATAAGATCACATTACAACTTACTTGTAAACAAGAATTTCGAATTTAAGATCGGCCCACTCCTTCATCATCTTGTCCAAAGCCCTCTCGAGATTGTTCTCTTTAGTAGCAGCTTCTGATATGCTCTCGAACTTTTCAATATAGTCGCCAAGGTTGAAATCGATAACTTTCTCTAGCGACAGTTCTTCGTCCACAACAATTGGGAAACCGACAATTTCGGAGATCTTATCCCAATGACGTGGCTTCATGCCAGGGTTCCCTAGGGTCTGTATAATTGGCATATGCGACTTGAAATCGTCCATTTTTTCTCTGAAAGCAATAAGTAGTTTGACGACTGTTTTTTTTAAATGTCTTGTTAAATATTTTTAATGAAGTGCCGTTATTGCTAGTGTACGTGGATAATGTTTTAATTCCGACAACTACACATAGGACATATACTCAAATTACCTCACAGATGTGGCAAGTCGATGAGTGTCTGGAACTTCCGCGAACGATTTCTCTAACTTATATACAATTTTATAATAATAACTGACGTCTCCTTCAATATCTTCAGGATCGAAGCTGCCAACCTAAAACGCGTAGGTGAGTAGTTAATCAGTTGTCTACAAAATCATTCAAAATACTAAAACTTAGATAATTATATACCTTTGACGACATCCAAGTGTTATGTTTCGCGAGAAAATCATTCCCTGCATCGAATAATTTCTTAAACGGAACCAATTTATCAAAAACCGCCTTTCGTTTGGGATACTGAGACAAATCCCAACCAAACGATGACTCCTCTTCGTTAAACTGGTCAATCTTTGTTAGAGCATTTGATAACCTGTACAAGAAGATAATATTTTAGGTTGAAACATATTTTATTTTAATCATTCTAACTAGCTTCTAACTAAAAAACTCTAATCACATATTTGTACATAGCTTTTTCCTGAACCCGAATGTTAAGACTATAATGTAAGGTTATTTATTCACTTTTCATCCAAATGATGCGCTCGATAAACGTATTTCGGTAATTCATTAATTTCTCCCCAATATTGTACTTCATTAACTTGAGCTTCATAAATGTCCAGGTCATCGATGAACTTTGCAATGCGAACCTAAACAAAAGAAAACGTTATGAGTAGTTATTTATTCTGAAGCAATCATATAAATTGAACATGCTATAAATAAGTATGATACCTTCAGTAGTTCTTGGTATTCTAACTTCTTCTGATCACAAATATTCTTAGCCTCCTCTATTATACCAGGCATACGAGCATACCTAAAACATGTTGAAAGTACTTATTTGACTTTCATTGTCATGATTTAATCCTGTGATTAATCAAAATAATTTCCATCCTGAATACTATTCTCTCTCTGTGGATTTTTCTATTTGGAGTGAAAACACCTCGTCTGATATAATCAACCAAAACGCAGAATGAATATAAATAAAAATCACAAAATTAATTACACAAATATTTTACAAACAGTATACTAATCAGTGCTTAGCTTAATAGGTAAATACCGGGATATATTTTTAAATTATTTTTAATTTTTATGGTGCCCGTGCCTGAGATACATAGGTATAACATTCAAAAGTAGCAACTATTTGGTTGCTACACAACTGATTATTATTTACCATCACATATTAAGTATTTTCTTACCAGTGATAAGTTTGATTGTTAGATTTTAACTCCAGAGGCGAGAAGGTGGTGTAATCTCCTAGGAATATAATGTATCTCATAGTGTTGCGCAGTTTATCCTCCATTTCACCGAGAACGATGTCCTCGACTTTTTTGACGTAAGCCATCAGCTCCATTAGAGCCGCAGTATCTACTGGCGGGGTTAATAATGTGTTCGCTATTGCAGCGTATTCGTCGTAAATTCTGCAATTATATGTCAGCCAAAACATAAAATCCTATAAATAAGGACTTTTTTTTGTACCAGAATTTGACTGAAACTTGAATTTAAAAAAAATGTGTTATAAGATACAATAATGAGCTAAAAAGAAGAGTTGAAGAATACCTATAGTCTTATACCTACACCAACACTACGCCATGTTCTACCCCTCAAGATATAGGGGCGTGGCTATTAATCGAACACAAATTTAAACTCCGAGCCACTATATTTAACGTAACACACTGTATTTAAAAAATACAATAAACAATGAATAATAAAAACTAACGCTTTGATCATCAGCTGATAATCATCGGTCATTCTTCTTAACAACGTGTTCGCCATCCTAGTCGCAGCCCCGCGCAATGAATTGATCAGTTCTCCTCTCTGCATTTGGAACATGCCTATCACAATGATCCCCTCTAGTTGTGAAGGGATCTCTCGAGCCAAATCAACATATTTTACTGCTTCCGCGCAATATTCCTCAAAAGTTTTCTCCGGGCGAGCGTTAAGGAAAGCATCAACCTCGACTTGAGACTGTAACCAAAATCGAAGTAGTTACAAATAAAAATTATTAATCAGGCAAGTCTTTGTCAATCGTCATGTTTAGACAATATAAAATCAACATTTGTAAACAAAATTTTACCTTCCCGTTAAGTAAACATATATAATTGTCAAAATCTTGAACTCTTAGTTCAGGTCCAATCCTTTGTTCCGCTATTAAATCTGCGATTTCTTTCTTATAACCATCCACAAGATCACTATCAATAATGGGCTAAAAACAACGCATTGCTTAAATAATGTTCAAATAAAATATGATAAACAATAAATAACTATTATTAAAACTTAGTACTTTTTATAGAGTTATTATGTACTTTCTTGATTTATTTCAGTAAGTTTAACTTTTTAACTTAACATACTATCATTAATGCTTAATAAGGTGATTTCACAACCAAAATCTCGTTTCATAATGTCTCTACTGCAGTAAGTACCTACCTTCAGAGAAGTTTTCGTAGCAGCCGAGAAATCTTGATATAGTAGAGTCTCCAAACGAGGTGACTGTCGACATGCATCTATCAGAAATTCGTATAAAAGACACAGTTGATCTCTGAACTGCCGAAAAGTTGGATCAAATTCTATAGTATCATTTACAAATCCCAAGTTTATTATAAAACCTTGGTTAGTTCCCTGAAATTAATAACAGCATTTCTGCAATTTGGGGCTTTATGTCGTACATCGCGAAACATACTAAGTATCACACGGGGAAGTCCGATAGATATACATATGTATGTATTGCCAGAACAACCAAAGTATTCTCCACGTTGGTTGTTCTGGTAAAGGAACTCAGCAGTTGCTCTTGCGACCATAAACTAATACGGTATATGATAGATTTACCGCTTACACCGTTAACACCCTAAGCAATTTTCGAAATTAATTATTGTAACGATGATCTGACTCATCTGCCTAGGTGTAGCTAGTGAATAATATTATAATAACCATGAAACTATAGGTATTTTACTTTACATTGGCTAGCTAGAGTATATTACTAATGAAGTACTTACACCGACATCCAAAATATATTCCGTAAACTCTTTCATTGATTTCAAACACAACGTTTGAAGATTATAAGTCATTATACACCCCAAGCAGTTGTAAAAGTGTCTCATTTTGAATGCTTGCTTTGGCTCTGGTATTAACTTCTTTTTACTACCCTAAAATTATTATAGTAACAATTTAATAACTATAGCAATGCTAGGAAAATAAAATCAAAGGTCGTATGAATCACGTACCTGAAGAAAAACTGTCTGAATAGTAGGTATCCACTGGTGTGCGAGCACATTGCCTGCTGCTTCTATATGCCTCTTGCAAACAAAACAGAAGTCTTGCAACTCGTATGCCTCGTTAGTAGTCATTATATCTTTCATACTGATCAATCTTAAGTCACTAAAACGATTAAAATGATCCGGGCATCAAAATGACATATTATTAGTTTACTACTAGCTTATTTAGTAGCTACTAGCCATCGATCGGTTCGTTATTAAAGAAGTTTCAGATAGCGACAACTTTTATGAAGATTTAAAAAAAAAAATTCGTTTCTTAACCTTAGTTTTTTGTTCTCAATATAACATAACCATTACTTATGTCTCAAAATGCAGTGTACAGCTATGGTTCTTTATATATTCTGAACTGGGGGCGGCTAAGGAAACAAGTTACAAACAATTAAATGATAAGCTCCTTTTTAGCTCTTTCCATATAAAAATCTCATTTCACAGTGTTTGTCGCTGAAATCCTCCGAAAGCGCTTGACGGATTATTAAAAAAAAAAAAAATTGTATGTATATTTGGTAGGTCTGAGAATCGGTCGTAGGCTATTTTTTACACCCCTAAGTGATAAGCGTGTCTCTCACCAGGCTTTTTTTTTGACAAAACATTTTATATATATTTTTATAATTTGACATCAAACAACCTACATTTTTACTCATCTACTACCAATCCCTATAATGTCCAAAACAACGTTTGCTGGGTCAGTTAGTATTAATATAACTTTTGATTTAGTGAACCGGTTATTGCTAACCACCGATAAACCAAACATAGGTGCCATATTTACAGAAATTTTGCATCTAAAGACTTATTATAAATGTAGGTGTAGGTACATTCAAAATGGCAATATTTACAAGTAGGCTCTCAAGTATATGCATGAGTATGACTTAAGTATTAAGTGTTAATCGTGTATTTCAAGCTATTTTTCACTCTAAGTCTTACTTGAACTGTTTCCACCAGATTTGTAGCACTTGTGCGATACAAGGGTTGACAGTGTGCAGATTTTTAGTTAGGTGCTTATGTGCTACAACGTAGCGATTTCTCCAAGCATCGTCTTTCATTGCCATCTCTTGTTTGAGTGGTGTGTCTTCCTCTTCTAGCGATTCTTCCTATATAATTTGTATTCCACTAATTACATTTGAATTACGTAATGATATTTTCAGACAAAAAACCTCAAATACGCATTCAATATAAAACAAATATTATTTTTTTAATATCATGATAAAATTATGTTTTTTTCTACCCATAAGTATTGTTCTGTTGGTCAGAACACCTACTGAGGGCGCCGACTCAAAATTACTTAGTTATACTTACATTAGTTTAGTATATACATAGTTACACTAGTTATAGTTACAATATACATAGTTATTAAGATTAAATAATAAAGGTTTATAATATTTTGCTTTTCAGCATTTTCGGCGTTTTTTTTATAAAATGTTTTATAGTAGTAATAGTGGGTACCGTGTTAGGATCTTTCAGCACAAAATCCACAATAGCTTTCTTCATACTCATCATGAAATCTTCACGCATCTCATCCGTACACGTAAATAGAGTTTCCTTCCACTTCTTCAGTTTAGGAGATATGAGATTGTGTACTCTGCGAAACATTAGCGTAAATGATTTCGGAAAACTATTTAATTGTAAAGCATATCTACAAAATTAAGGGTTAATTGTTTGTACAATAAAAAAACTAAGTACGTAAGTATATAATTTCCTATAGTTGATAATATAAATTCAGGAACTAAAGATCAGTCTCTTATCTAAGGGCGTGTGATGTGTTGTTAAGTCTGCAGGTGGACGAAATCCTAAATTGTCATTTAAGTCGGTAAGTGTTACAATAAGTGAGCAATGATACAATTTCATCTCATCACGAGTCAATTACTTATCATCGAGAATTAGGGAGACAGGAAGCGGGTGGGCTGATATTTATTTACTTGATATTGCTTACCCATAAATTCATATTTGCATTACGCATTCAAACAACTACCAACTCTAGTTTTCATTGATCGCTAAAATCACCCTTTTAGCAATTTTAGCCTTACGTCTTCTTACCTTAAGATTATTTTGTTATCCAAAGGGGCAACATGTATGGTATCAATACCATATCGCAGATAATAGTAATACCGAAGCATGTTTTGTTCCTCTCCTGTAGGCATGTTTATTGGATCATTTAAATCCTCGGACTGACATATCAAGTTTACCAGCTTCAATCTAAATTCCTCCCGAGCTTTCCTCATAGCCGTGTAGCTTTGCATTACTGAAAAAATATTAATTAAAATAGAATATTAAAAATATTATGTTAAACTTGGCTTGATTCCCAACTATAATTTGGTATTTTTCCTTAAGGGCGCCTACACACCAGCGTTGGTTCAGCGTAGGCGTTCGGTGAACGTATGCGCAGCGCAGACGCCGCGACAGCGCAGCGCACACGTTGCGTTGTCGCAGCTTACATGAATACGCTGCGTAAGCGCCGCAGGTGCGCGACGTATACGCCGCGTTACTGCGACATCATGTATAGTAGAGCATAAAATTGCATTACCACCCTTATTAAATGTCGTTTGCACATCACAAAGCAACAAGGTCTTTTTTGGTTATTTATGGTATGGTACTTCGCATACTGGGTGCGAACTAGTTCTGCGTATATTTGGTCGCACTCATTTCGAATCAAATTTGAACAAAATCTCATCCAAATGCAACCAGCCGAAGAAGGTCAGCATGACATGAAATTAACGGCGCAATTGGCAGACTGGGCAGAGAGTTTGACTTTTGCACCACGGGTCGCGGGTTTGATTCCCGCACGAATCGGCACGAAACAAATAGGTACTATTTGTATAACCTACAGTTTATATAGATATCTATAGTTGTGTTTAAGAAAGCACTTTCCAAATAGTAGTTATAATATCTATGTAGGTATAACAATATAGGTATTACCTACTGTAAACCGTAACCCAAAACCCAATGATAGCTATAGATAGACAGAATACTGCATTTAAAAAAAAATACATATGTAGGTGCGGTAAAATAAGTAGGTACATATACAAAAATAATCATTAATTAATGAATACCACTAGACTTTTTCTTAGGTGCAAACTTCGCAGCCTGCAGTTTTGCGGCTCTAGTAGCTGGCGCAGGTAATTTCAAAACTTCTTCCGGTAGAGAAAATAGTGGCCGTGTCCGAACTTTAAAATCCTCAGGCATTGAAATTTTAGGTATTTTTGGCAATTTTACATCGGAAGACGAGGGAGTTGGTTGATTTTTCTTTCGTGTGGGCCTGTTGTTTTTCATTTTTGGTTACTAAAAACATAAATAATATCATGTACAACATAAATAATATAGGTTTACAATCTTCTTGTACAAAATACCAAAATGTTATCATCGGTAAGTAGGTATGTACTAGGTACGTGGTAAAGAAGTACAGATTAGGTTTCATTTTATTAGGTATATAATGTCCACTGGCACTATTTACTATCCTGTGCCACTGGTATCAGAAAATAGAATGAATCTTTATAAAACCTTATCGCACATATACCTACTTAGTGTACCTAATCCTAATGTTTTATAAAGTTTCATTTTATGTCAGACGTAAGTAGGGTCGGAACTAACATTTTTTAATTCATGAGGGATAATGATAATAAAAAAGTTTATCGCAATTAAATTCCTATGGTGCGATTGAGTGAACTCATTAATTTAAGTGGGATGACCTTTCTAGGTGACCTTTGGGGTTAAAACTGGCCAAGTCACACCTTAGGCTTCAATATATTATCCTAAGATAAATGAAGAAATTATATTTTAAGTTGTTATAAAATATTTTGTTATAAATAAATGTCAGGACTGACCATTGAACTTGGCACCCATTTTAGATCTCAATTCTTTTGTCGTTGAAGTCAACAACTCGGGCAATTATTATATCATAAATTCATAATATGTACTGAACTTGGCCCTCATTTCACATTAATGTTTTTGATGGAATACATTAATACTAGATATACTGTACTTTTCCTTGACTAAAGTTGTATTGCAGTTGTTTTTACTTACATTTATAATTTTGTAGCAAATTATAAATGTAAGTAAAAATAACTACAATACTAAAATTTTGAAAATGGTAATATTCAGGATATGGTCAGGTCAACAGAGTGATTGAAATTTATGACAACGGATAGCAATAACGAAACGTATTTTGACAGATTGTGGCCCGTGCTGATTTTGAAACGATATCAATAGTATTTTTAGATTGTTTTGCAGAAAATCACTAAATAATAAAGTGATTACGTAAATCAAATAAAGACAGGCAACATATATTTAATACTTGGCGTCTTTTACCTGTTTTAACGGAGTCTTAAGAGGTAAGTACCGCAAGTTTTACTTTTTGGCTATATTTTCAAAGGATGCAATTATTTAACACTTATTTAGTCTTAGAAAA
Organism: Craniophora ligustri; assembly: GCA_905163465.1. Lineage (NCBI taxonomy): Eukaryota > Metazoa > Arthropoda > Insecta > Lepidoptera > Noctuidae > Craniophora > Craniophora ligustri. The sequence goes on from LR990956.1 coordinate 4,356,115, forward strand.
CGTATAAAATTGATGAAATTAAAAATAAAGTCATATTTAATCATAACACGACTATCAAGAAACTTGTTATTGTCAAAGTATTGATTTCTCCATGACAACAGACTATCTTCATTTGTTTAGGTACTAATTTATTTTTAAATAGCTAGCACCTAGCAACTAGATAGGTTTTAATGCAAATTCAATATTATTTTATTTTAACAATACTAAGACTATTGTCAAGCTGGTATGCCAAGAGACTATAATCACTTCCTTCTGGAATGTTTGTAGGTTATAAAATTCAAAATGAAGCTAAAAGTACAAGTATATTCACAGGTAATTGCAAAGCCCGCTATTATGACTCATTCAATCACTAATCCAAACAATAACACTTGGATATTATAACTCATGTAGCTATATGGTCAGCTTCTGACCTTCAATACAGTGCATCTGTCTCACTCAACCAGATGATGTCATAACAGAGCTACTCATGTAAATGTTCCTTTCCAATATTGTGAACAGATCACTATGTCAATTTGAGCTGCAAACAAGTTATTAATGCTGTAACATTTTGAAATCAGTTCTTGCACTGGCCTTGAAATAGTGTGTGAGTGGAATTTTAATTTTACGTGTTTTGAAATGTTCATTTAATGTGCTGCTGTTACTAATTTTTGGTATCAACTTGCTGCTGAGTGTTACAGTATAATAACACACTAGTTGATTTGTTTGCTTATTATTCTCGTATCTACCATATTTTCTTTAAATCACCTTCAGATTTTGCTGTTATTATTCAAACAGTTTAATTGAAATATATACCTATCTAACTATTATTTTCAGATGATATTCCAGTTAGTGCGGAGTTTCCACTCAGGTCCTGTGTGCCGGGCTGCTGAATCCTCACTGCTTGCCAAACTCAGAAAGAAAACCGGCTACACCATTGCTAACTGCAAGAAAGCTTTAGAAATGCACAACAATGATGCTGACAAGGTACAACAGAATAACTGAATTTTTTATTTACAATTAGTCAAAATAGTTATCCTAGTCATTAGGTTATAATCCTTAAGAATACTCTTATTCTTAAGTTATGCCCTCAGATTCCCACTAAAAGACTTGAAGAGAGAGTTTGAAATATGATTACAACAGGTGTCTCTCAGAGTTTGAGTTTATAGTTTTAAGTTTTTAAGTAATATAAATATTTTATAATGTTTCAGGCTGAATCATGGCTAAATGACCAGGCTCAAGCAATGGGTTGGGCCAAGGCCACCAAGCTGGCCGGCCGTGCAGCTCTGCAGGGTCTAGTTGCTGTGAGATTTGACAAAAATCATGGTGCTCTTGTAGAGCTCAACTGTGAAACTGATTTTGTTGCCAAAAATGAAAAATTTCATAAAATGATTGAAGATGCCACTATTGCATGTTTCAAATTTGCACATACTCACATGCAAGCTAAAGGACCAGTTACAAAGGTATGTTTTAGTTCCTCAAATTACTTTCTAGTCTTACTATCTATATATATACATATATAATTGTTTGTCCCCACTGATTGATCAACGCAGAGCCTAAACCACAGGGGTTACAAAGTTGAAATCTTGACAGATGATGTATTTTATTAAATTTTATTAAAAACATCTGCTAAATAGGAATTTTAGAAATGCGACCCCTAAAGGGGTGAAATGGGGGATGAATAGTTGTATGGAAATCTGTTATTTTTTTTTTCAAATTTAGAGGTATGAAATTTCATATACAAGTTTTTTACTAGAAATAAATAAACACGTATTTCGGGATTTCTAAAAATTAACTCTAAAAGAGGTGAAAGTAGAGTGAAATAAGGGTTGAAAGTTTAAATGGGAAGTCCGTCATTTTTAAAGTAAGAAGAATGAAATTTAATGTTTAAGCTCTTCAGCAAAAATAAATGCATACGTGTTTCGTTGTTTTAGGAAATTCACTAAAACTCCTAAAAGTCGAAATGGAAATTTCATATCATAGAAAGAGTTCAGAAACAGAGTACCTAGTCAGTTTTTTTTAGAAATAATTTAAGCTTGTTTTATTTTTCAGATGGAATTAGACAGTGAACAATTAGCTAACCTATCTACAGAAAATGGGAAGAAGCTATCAGAAATATTAGCCTTGTTCATTGGATCTGTTGGAGAAAATGCTGTATTACGGCGAGCTGAATGTTGGAAAGCCAACAGTAATGATGTGAAGATTGCCGGTTATACTCATCCTGCACCTGCATCACCATCTGAGTATTCTGCAGGAAAATATGGTGCCCTACTCGCCTATAAACAAGCAAATGAAACTGAAGATGTTGGTAGACAACTTTGCCAACACATTGTAGGAATGGCACCCAAGAAGATTGGTGACAAGGAGAAAGATCAACCTGCCAAAGATTCTGATGATGAAACATGTCTAATTTTCCAAGAGTACTTACTGGATCCCTCTTATACAGTTGAAGAAATATTGCAGCAACATAAAGTTGAGATAATTGATTATGTAAGATTTTCATGCGGAGAAGTTGTTGAAGCCAATATGCCTGGAGTAGAGAAACAACCATTGGATACAGTTCAAACCTTACAGTGAACAAGTCATTGCCAATTGATGGTACTCTCAGTTAAATGTAGTTATTTTGTTATGTGATAACTAAAATCCATAGGGTTTTCATATTTATCTTTTATTTAATTTTTATTGTTAAGAAATAAAAACAAATAATTATTACTCACAATTTTATGTATTAAAGTATAAAAACATGGTTAGTAAAGTTCAATCACTACAAAACGATCAACAAGTCACTATATTATCATTTTCGATAAGAATCAGCATGGATTACATTCTTCATTTTGGCTTTTCCTTTCCACAGGAACATTCTACAGTCTTTTTTCCAAAACATAGCAATTTGACAAGGCTCAAAACAGTAGCCATGGTAACTCAGTACTTCTGGAGAGACGACATGGAGCGCCAGTGTGTTCTGTTCTCTCGTTCTAAAGGAGCCCGTTGTTGCCGGTCGCAACAGACATCCACATGGACAAACCGTAGCAATCTTTGGTGCTGACATAACATTCATTCTGTTACATAAATTGATTCTTTGAAAATTACCACACAACCTGAGCTCCTCAACCGCACCAGTGAACGATTGCGTAGCTCGCAGCGCGAGAGGTCTTGCATTTTGGTTTTCAGGATTATTTCTGAAACCAACAGTGGATAATGATTTCTTTGTAATATTTGGGCTATCTTCCGGACTTCTGTCCTCAAACTCGCTCTCTTTATCGGAATTATCATCTGTGTACATGATTGCTTTAATTTACGGTTTTACAAATTTGAAAATGACAGTTTCCGTCGTTCTCGTTTGTTTCCCGCTCAGAAAAAAAATGTTCGGATACGCTGATCGAAAGACAAAAATCTAAGTCTCGGTCTCTAACCAAGAAGTTCCATATCTACTATTCATTATTTATTGTCTGATGATTTTTGCTTATTATTTACCTCACTGAAGTTAATATCTATGTGACGACGTACGTGCACATGTCTTAATATTTACACACCAACCTAACCCGGGCCCTTAGATTTTCAAAACAGTCGTATTATTGTTGAAGAAGTTCGAAGTAACAGGTTTTTGATGATTTTATGATTTTCTACTGTTCAAAATGCTACGTGACTTAAAAACAAAATTATAGCTATAATATTATTTGTTTAGGAACGACCATAACACTCTAATAGAAAACATTTGGATGAATTCATAGTTTTATAGCTATTTAAACATTCTTTAACACGTAGGAAAGGTTGGCAAAAACAGCTAGTTCGTTCGTTCCTTGTTAAAAAAAGTAAGTAATATTCCTTGATTTCCTTGCTTTTCGTAACTTTACCAAAGACTAAAATATTATATTAAAATCTTATTGATCGCAACAAAATAACGTTAACCTATCGTTATGGTTTTAACTTACTTTACATAAACCTTGTTTTTCAATTTAAAAAATATATTAATTAATTCAGTCTATACCTTACCTTTTTTTAGTCTATACTTACCTATTACTCTATTCATGTATATAAAGATATTAGTAATTTAATTTATTTGTATTCAGTCTTAGATCGAATAGAAAACGAAATAAATAAATATTTCCGGACATTATTACACAGCCCTATCTAGTTCCGTGGTAAGCAACGAGGCTTGTGTTACGGACACTAAATGGTTGATATACATACATATTATACATAGATACATCCATGACTCGGATACAAATGTTGATGCTCATCCCATTAACATCTGTCCCTACCGGGATTCGAACCCGGGACCCATAGCACAGCAGGCAGCGTTAACTACCGCTGAGCTAAACGGGTCGAAAACTAGAGCATAATAATTAATTATTATTATAAAAAATCATTTAATAACATGTAAATAACTTAAGACTATCACACGATCGATAATTTATGGCGGTATATGGATACAATGGAAATAAAAAATAAATGATACCTAGTAATAAAATCTTTTAATAAATAGAAAACAGAAAAGCGTGGTAATACATTTATCAGAAATCCTACAAAGGATTCAATGAAAATTTCCTCTGGAGCTCTTTAAATAAATTTATAACATGAATACATACATATCATATTATTTTGATTGACTCTTGCAAATTCCAATGAAAAAGTCTCTTCTCTTTGCCGGCAAAACCGAATGTCTTCAACGTCAATCATTCCACAGAACAGATATGTTACCAGCACAAACACAATTGCAATTTTGCTTGAATTTCAATACTATCTTAACATGGGCTGATGAGAGCCGCATCCGCGACTGCTACTGGTTTTTAAGAAATTCTTAGAAGCAGCTGGATTTGTAGGTTTTCAATGGAAATATGCTTGCGATCTTTCCATCTAGATGGGATTGCGTTAGTAGGAACTCCTCTGCCTACGTTTTCTAAAGACTTTCTAGGACGATGGTATGATTTGTTATCAATTTAAGTTATAAGGAAGATGACAGCGCCTTATTTTTGACCTGACATTCCTTATACCTACTATTATTATACATATTACATAAAAAAATAATGACTTGTTAAGTTGAATTTTCAAACAGCGGTTAGCTGATATAGAGCAAGAATGGATTTCAGTGCGGTCTTTACCTATTGTATATTGACGCCTTTTCATTTAATGTCTAATGCGAAACTCTGATATTTATTAATTAAACATTCGTGGCGTCACATCGTTTGGTACGAAAATAGCATATTTCATAAATATCAGGCTATAGCAGTTAAAATTGTAAATTGTTTGTCTTACTATTATTAGTTTTTGGATTGCTAGTCATCGGCCCTTAATAAATCGTCCAGAGATTGGGGAAAAATGTTGTTATATGTAATTTGTATCCAATATTCCAAACACTTTTTCTATCTTGTATCTATAAGATAAACAAACAAACAAACAAACTACCAGAAAAAACTGTCATGGCTCCAACATTGAACGGTTTCAAGAACAGATTGGACAAGGAAAACATCTCCAAGCTATTTGATACACACGCACCAGCTCATTAGCTGCTAGTATGTTCTACGGAATAATAATAAGATCCACAACCGAAATGTAAACGCGTTTATCTCATGCGGCGCTTCTATTGGTCGAGTTGGATCTGTTCAATAGATCGGCTGAATCGGCCTACGTAACAAACGTGTTTTTTTATGTCACAAGGGCGGCAAACAATCATACTGCCCGCCTGATCATAAGCGACCAAACGTTTGCAACACCAGAGTCGCTCGCCCGTTGCCAACCCTATAGAAATCGTTTAGGTTTCTTAAAATAAGGAAGTTACTAAGCTGACAGCAAATAGAACTCCCATGTTGTCAGAATAGTCACTGCCCCAACAAGGTTTGGTAACCTTACTCACCCGCAGAAACAACTTGTTATTTCACTGCGGTCTTCTGTAAGGCACTTCCCCAGTCGGACAGCTCAATGTAAGCTAGGAAATCTAAGAATCTCGCTATGCCCTACCTCGTAAGTTTTATTTATGTTTACATAATGAAAGTAAACTTAAAAGGACCTTAATCTTTACGACAGATAGGTACTTTTTATGAGATATTCAGGTATCGTGTATCACCACGGAACAGAAATTCTGTTCCGTGTGTATCACTGACTTCATACCGTTATGTAGCCGTGGTTATTAGTAGGTACCTATCTAAAAATTATAGATAATGTAGGTACTAGAAACGCTGGAAAGGAACGGCCTAAAAGGACGTAAGTACATTGTCAGGTACCTACGTAGTAGGTACAAGCTACAAGCATGTGAGACACCATATGTGAATATGGTATACGTATACCTAACATAGCATTGCCGGGGTTGTGGTGAATGCTTTTGCGAATCCCATAGCCCCTTCACACGCAATCGAGAAAATCTATCAGGCATACAGTTTTCCTTACGATGTCTTCCTTCACTATTTGAGCGTATGATAAATAATCACATAAAGCTGTGAAAAGTCAGCGGCGCGGGACTTTGGCTTGTACTCGAAACCTTTGACATCTCGGTTTATTGGTCACACCACTAGGCTACCACAACTTGTAAGTAGTACATCCAACGATGTACCATTCGAATAAGCAATATGAGCAATGGGTTTTGAAACTAATTCTAACTTGCGTAACTGGCCGATATTTGGAACACACCATGATCAAACCAGTAACACTTTAGCTACACGCACCAAGGCTGCTAACCGTTCTACTATAAATATGTATATGCAAGTATATCCATGACAAATTACAATTGTATGTTTACCAACAAGGGATTATTGAGCAAAATAACTAATGAAAGCGAATGCGGAATTCTGTCAAAACGAACAAAGCGCGCGTCGAAGCATGGATCCTGTCCGCTACGGCAGAATACCAGCGTCAATGGCGAATCATACCACCTTGTGTGTGAAACTAATGTGATCGCTAGTCAGTCAGTACATATGTCCACTCTGATATGGCTTGACGGACGATATAATTGATAGTGATCCGACTGTTCCATACTTATAGTCATTTTAAATGAGAAAGTTTGATACGCTTGCACTATTATACCGTTAATGGACGAATATCAGGTGGTGCATTTGAATTCTTTGCATATTAATTAAGTATAAACTAAGAAGGTAAGTAGAATACTAATAAAGTGCCATCGAACCGTGCCGTAAAACCAGCTACGACCATGGATATTTTTGTTTCTATATTTTTAAATATAGATTACCAGTGTCTTACTTGAGTTATTTTTTTTATTACAGAACATAATTCATTTACAAAATTCAATACAAACTAAAGTAACGATTTAATTAACATTATTCGGCATTTCTCTACAAAAAAAGTAATGCACCTAAATCTAGGACTATATGACATTATAACGACTAAACGAAATATACATATCAGCCTGAAAACGTCTAAGTACAAAACGAAAATACGTAACTACAAGATCATTTAGTTAAAAGGTTTATTCGACGACGATCTAGTAAATGGTTACCTAGTGACATCTACTTATATGATAATTATACGGCAAATATATCAAAATTACGTGGTTATGACTTACTTATGTTTTCACGACCAACCGTATAAAACGTTTGCTAAACAATTACATGATCTCAACTGGTAAGTTGTGTCTTGTAATTTATCATTGTTCACCACTATCTAAAGATAGCTTTCATCTTGAGGCAGATGAACGTTACCTAATCTAAGTCTGCATGCAATTATTGTGTTCCTCATTTACTTAAACGTAAGTCGTCTATAAGATGGCTTTTACTTCTTGTAAATCATTCAATCGAAATAAATCGTTGTCATAAACTATATTCATGAACAGGATTTATTAAACGGTCTAGTGGTAATTTACGATTAACTAACAACGTTGTTCCGCTGCATCAATTTGTTGATGTTCTAATTGAGTTGTTAAGAGCTGCCGATAACTTGAGATGAAAACGCGATTGTCTCCCCCGCACCACATATCAATCTAAACAGGTTGCCGCCCAGACTTTCGCGGTAATTAATTCTTTCTTCTCCAAGTTTTATTAAAATATGTAAGTGCAAGAAGCGTGAAACAATTTTCTTTTTGTGGTTCGCTCGACCGTCGTCCGAGAGCGGTTAGTCTGTGTGGAGTGCATGGACGTCGCGGTCGTCTGACCGTGTCTTATTGCTGTTCGTAGTGCCGACACGCGGGTGCTAGTTGTGGAGAACGCCAGTGTTGTTATGGAACCAGTTAACCCTTGAACATATACAGGAAAATGCATATCCTGGAGATCGGTGCTGACCAAGTAATTATCTATGCGATGATTGTATACAAACAGTGAAAGAAACTGAAAGTGTCTTGAGTGTGTTTGCCACCAATGCGAAGCAGTAATTAACAGACATTACGTATCAAATTGATACAATACTTACCTTTGCTAATACACTATAATTAGCAAATAAAATAACAATTAAATTGCTTAACTTATTTTTAGTGCTAGTTTTTACGAAATGGTTTTTTTATGAGGTAAACCATTTTATTGCAATGATTTGCCCTATTTTTAACTGTTAAATATTGTATTCAGTTTCATTATCCGACAAAATATTTCATATCGCTGTAATCACTACACACTCAGGCACGTTTGTAATTAAGCACTTAATATATCTTTACGGTCTATTTATCTTGTGGAGAGAGCAGAACAATTTGAACAACATACAATATCAATGTGGCGGGTATTGTTAGAAGAGCCCGGTTAGCGAGTAAATGTAGGTTTTGTATTGTTTTTATGTAAAGTTCAGTTTGATAAAATTATGCGATCGAAAAAGCTGCTTGTTTTGTGTATAGTATATTATCTTTCATATACTTAGTAGTGTATAGGTTTTTGTTAATATGATAATAGCTTTGACACATATGTACCTATATTCAAATATTTCTTCACCAACAAACACCTGGATTCGAGCAGATTCGCTGTCACTGGCCACAATACAGGAGTCCTATTTTCATTCTTTCTTTCTAGTGAAATTCGTACGGCGTTAGAAAAATTACCTATTGTAATAGTAATAAGTAAATTGTAATTGTGTAAGTATTACCTACGATTGTCATTAACTTTTTACATTACATAAAATGCAAGTATGTAGATACTATGTTCAACCTCTCATTTAGTGATGTTCTTTCTAAATAATAGGATGACCTCTGTAGGCGTTGACTAGTTGACACTTGGAGGATTAGTCTATGAGGATATATCAAGGCCACCTTAACGAAAAATATCGTAGTTTGTTATCACTCGTGTACCTTCCAGCAGATGGTCTCACTTTCTGGTATTCAATAAATTAGTTATGTACTGCACTACCTTCTCTTATCAACCAAATGCAATTACACTATAGAGCTGCAGATTATTGACTCAATTCTAAGGTTAGTCAAACAATCATGGTGTTACGATGCTCATGAGATCGTCGGCCCCGTATCATTAACAAATTGCATAACAATCCGCAATATATTATAAACTACATGATATAAGTATACCTATGTAGTTAGTAGTCATACAAGTATAATAACCCTCCTTTTGACGCAGTCGGGTAAAAATGGCAAAATTTGCAATTTAAGTTTATCATATACTTACATTAAGAACAAAATTAATGCCTCTCTTATGAGTAGGTTCCAATAACCTGGTTTTACGGACCACGCCCTGAAATCTATTGTCAGATGACCTACAATCAACTAATGTTCAATTATTTGTCCGACTTTGTCCGTCCTTGAGACGCTCCCACATTGTAATCTGCCCAACCCTTGGTATTATTGCCTATCAAAATAAAGGGGTTCCGCAATTTCAGTCATCGCGCAGTTTTATATTGCTCAACAAAAGGCGAGGCTAGAATATATGCTCGCAGTTTTGAAGCTAGATCTAAACAATGCAATAGAGGCTTAGTTCTCAGACAAAGTTCAGAACTGTGACCAAGTTCTTTATGCGTGTTTGACATTATAATGGCAATTCTGTGGTAGATTAGATTTGTGTTTTTTTTTCATGATTAGTAAGTACTTATAGGTATTATAAAATCCACCGCCTGCCACATCTCTCTATGTCTGAACTCAATAAACCTAGTTGGATTCATCAAATAGTTTATACAATTTTGGTCTTTTTACTATCTCTTTTTAGTATCTTGAACTTTTTAAAGACATTATAAGTTTCCCACGAACATATTCCTGCTTATGACACTTTGCTGTGTGATACAAAAGGCTGTGAGTCCTTGTTGAGTTATACCTACCAATATAAAGCACCCGTATGTCAACGCAATTCAAGGTTAATATTGAAAAAAAAGCAGATATGCACCTAGTTGTTTTTTATTGCTCATGTTTTAAACAGTTAACGTAGCATATTATGTAGGTACACGAACTTATTTATTAGTCAATCAATTATAAGTAGTTCCTCTAGTTACGTGTTTGTTTATTTTGAAGACAATATAATTATTATAATTTGATAATATTATAATTAGTACCTATTCTAGTCTTATTTTGTATTCTGTATATTTTGAACTGAATATAATTGGTCTTGATTATTAAGTAACCAGTTTTCGTAAAACTTTGCTATTCGGTTCGTTTGTATTGTTTATGTGAGTAGTGTATTTATTTATTTCAATATTCTTCAATTTTATCATTGTCAACAAACAGTAAACAAGGGCTAGGAAGGTCATTTCTGTAGAAATGACCCGTAGTAGGTTCATCTCCTTGGGCACACCATAGCTGCTGCTAAAATAGATAATTTTAGTTTTTTTTTATTTCTACGCATAGCCTTCTATTATTCAAGTAGGTTTTATCCACTGATGTGGTAGCTCAAGTATCTCATAGATATTTTGTAATTTCTAGTAACAGAAGGTGTGATATGAAATCAAAAGCATTCGACATCATCGAATTCGATTGATACAGTTTTATTTTTTTCATCTATTAAAACTTTATGCACAAATACACAATAAATGTACAAAGGCGGACTTAATGCCTTAGGTATTTTCTACCAGTCAACCTTAGAGTGGTGCAGGTTATCATCGTAATCGGTTTTGAGTTATCTCAAAGTATATCTTGCCACGCCTACTAAAAATGAATATGTGTACTTATATCAAGACTTTGAATAAAGTTTGTAATTTTTATTTTATTTAGGATGGAGACGAGAGCGGCAGCGCACGCGCGGCTGAGGCAGCATTCCGCACAGTACCTCGTGACCATACCACTTTCCTCATTTGGAGAATCACGGTAAGCCAGCTTAAACTTAGACTCCTGAAACGGGGATATAGGGATGAGTAAATCATCAAGTTTTATATTTACTCATCCCTATATGCAATCGCCAATCCAGGAGCATTTCCCAATGTTTTTTCTGGTCTTTGGATTTGCTAGTCTGCCAATAATATTCCGCTATAAATTACTACGTAAACCTTTAGCGTGGATAAAAATAGATTATATAAAATAGTGTAGTACCTATCTAACAAAAATGTCCTTGATCAAATTCGAATGTATCACGAATCACCCAAGATTGGGTGTCACGTTTTCTCTCCAAGCAACAATGAACTTAAATTGACCTATCACGCGAAACTTGCGCATTAAATTACACTTCGAAGGTATATACACAAATACCTACACGCTACAGTTTTATACATACCTACCTACATAACGAATTTCGCTTTCACTGTTGAAGACAAAAGTAGTATCTTGAGTCATCATCTCGTGCTATTTGAGTATACTGTCACTCGGAGCATCGCAACAATGCCTTTAATAACTGCTAAATGCAAAATGTTAGACGAATTAAAATTGTTGATCGATATCTAGCGTGTGCTGACATAATACACACTTAAAACAATTCGACGGATAAAAGTTATTCTCGAAACGTCTAGATTCGTTTTATTTGCTACAGCAAATACAGTCGTAACTGAAGTGAATTAATTAACGGGGTCAATAACTTATTTCTACTAAATATTATTTATGCTGTTTGCTTGTGGAGGTGATTACTACGAATTCGTGATAGCCATTACGTTGGTTTTCCAAGAAAATATTTGTATCAGTATTTTCCTGGTAGAGGTTTTATGAGCAGAATGTGACCAAAAAACTAACAAAAAGAAGCTAAAACAGATGTCTGCACCACCAGTCAGTTGTTCCTACTAAATCTGCCTATAAAGTCCATAATCCATTCGAATTAATTTGTCTTATAACGTGTGTAATAAATAATTAAAAATACTCAATTAATTTCACATTTGATCAATCGTAAGTGACACAACTAAATAGTTCCTCAGTACCTTGCTCCCTTTACCAGTTTGTCCAATAAGTGTGAAAACGGAGTGTCATCCATATGTGGATATACTATCTGCCCTTAAGTGACAAACATAAGTTACATCTAACGAAGGTAAGCTCTAATGGGAAAAGAAATTCACGCTGGTCTGTTATAAGAAGATATTATGCTGTCTTAAATCAACACATCACAAACTATACACAGAGTACCTAACAGTATGAAGGAACGTTTACTGTGTTTATTTTAACAATGTCTGTGATCATTTCCTTAATTTAGGCAGTAGAGCGTGTGAAAGGTCAAAACGGTAAACTGTGTTTTCTCACCAATTGCATACAATAACGATTGCAGGTTACTGTAAACGACTAAAATGAACTCTGAGAAGATTTCATGAGAACAATATCATTAACTCTTAACATATTTCCAAAGTCCAGATTTATCATAACTGATTTAATTTTATGACATTATTTTTATGTTCTTATTTGCACTAATATAGTAATCATTAACTTTGTTATATAATTGACCATGCTTATGAACTTGAAATTACTTACTACTACATATAATCATAGTAGTTACGAGTTTTTTATTTTATTTTAATATTGGCCACAATGGATTTATCACCGAAATATAATAAAATAATGCCTTCATTATATTTATGTATGCAATTAAGACCATTTTAATCTCTTTAACCCATTGAAACATTTACGTTAAAATCATTCCTTCTTGAAATGCAAAGTGACAAGAGAAAGTACACATACGGTTCAACATAAGCCATTAATTGCAACGAGATGCATGTTAAAGCAGTCCGGTCGCTGCGCGGGCGCACCACGCTTGTTACCCGCGCGCAATGCGATGCAAACAATCGCCAAGCCATCATAATAACAACCGTATAATGTGTTTATGACTATTTATAATTTATTACCCGCTTTCTGTTGCATTTCATATCTAAGTATAACAAAACTGGGTTTCTAGTAATCGGACACTAACCGCAGACGACGTACAATTGCTGAGATGGGACTTTCTAATGCTGGATGTAGGTACTAATGTAGGTTACGTCCGCTTAATCTGCGACAGACTTCTCGTCCTTAATACCTGGACCGGAATATAATTGTAGTCTCACCGTGGAGCATACCTACACCAAGGCTAAGCCTGCAGCTGAAGTTTACGAAAAAAATATACTAAAAGAGGTTTATGCATGTCTTCTTCAAGTAGAATAGAATATATTTTTTATGCATCCAATGCTTATAATTATATTCAGTTATTTAAGTTGTAATAAAAATAATAATATTAATAATGTTATTTTCATAATTAGTACATATTCTAGATACAGTTAAATGCTACGATAAGATACATAGTTATGTACACAAAAGTTTTAGCAGCTGGAGCCGAACTAGGGACCCAGGTATTTCGGCTTACAGCAAAATTTAGGTAAATTATAAATTAATCATTTACCGTTAATTCAAAATAAATAGAGGTATTTTTATTTTTTATCCCTCCTAAATAAACAAGATAAGATAATAAGTGCCTAACGTTAACTGCATCGCAAGATTACATTCTTCGAATGCAAGATTTCTGGTGCTGTCAAATAAATCCTTAACAATCAGAACAGCCGTAATTTATTTCTTCGTTTGCAGATGCACCTTTCGTGTAAACAGTTTCATGCAATTTCTCTAATAAATTAATTAGCTAGTGTGCTCCATAAAAATAAATAATGGCCGAGTGCGAGACTTGCATTGTAACGGAAGATGTCTGCCGACACAGATAATGTTGTCCAACAGGGTTTGCCCAAATTGCTCTGAATCTGAACAATAAAAATGAGTAAATTCTTTATTTTCTTAATAATACTTCATTCATCAAGTCGTGTCTTCAGACAGTCAAATTAATTACTAACCTAGTTAGTAGTATGTACGACCTACGCAAACAAAAAAATAATAATAGAAACTTTCTATTTTCGGCTACGGATTAAAACAACTGATAGGTAAGTCCTTGCATTCATGCGAGAAAGTATGACTTGACATTAAATCGCATGCAAACAAAGAAATAGGTATGTACATGCAGTTGATAAATATGTTTGCTTGATTATCTACTATGCCTGCGTATCAAATCCTGTAAAAAATAAATATAATGTATCACACCGTTAATTAGTATCTATTTATTACCTACGTCACAGTCACAGTTCGCTTTTTTTGCGATCCAATAAGTAAAATAATATAACAAATTCAATATCCAACACAAAACTCCAGTGATATTAATATCATTTATACTAGTCTGCTACTAGTCACAAAATAGAATCGAGTAAGGAAAAATTGTGGCAGCCCTGAATTGTACCACAGCGCACTGGCACTCACACGACGCCATATCTCCAGGCCCGGATTTCTGCCTTACATCAACAAAGAAACGAGTTCGGTACCTACCGACCTCCCAAAACGATAGACTAGGACCATCGAAGACACAATTTTATAAATTTAATTTAAAAACCAAAAGCCCAATTGTTCAGACTGTTTATTTACTTTGTACTATAATGACGAAAAATTAATAAAAGCGTATTTATTTTATTTCAATGAGGTTAATCCGACTTAATTTGTTTTGTAATTATTATTAAAGCTTGGTGACCCATGGAAACCATGTTTCCAAATCCGGGCCTGTATACCTCAGTCCCGCTACGTGGTCGGAGGAATTGGCCCCATCAGACCGTAACTGAATGATTTTCAACTTAACATTACAATACAAACAAAGATGACCATTAGTCACGGGAATTGTTAGTTAACAATCTACCTTACCTACTACTAGGTCGGACTCAAAATAACATAAAGCAAATATTTTGTTTATTTCACTAATAAAAGCTGAAGATGCTTTGTCAATAAATCAGGTATACCTACCTAGATGAAATACTCACTTACTAATTTTGTTACGTCTCTAGATCAGATGAAGCCTTATATTAATGTGAATTATACGCCCAAAAATAACTTAATATTTTCTACACTATAATAGGTATGTAGTTTTTTTTAAATACAAACAGTGCACTTGTAAAATTAATATAATTAGGGGCATTGTTTGAATTTTAAGGAAATGATTGGTGCAATGTCTTGTAAGGTCGGCTATTGCGCCATGAGCCGAAAGTGCAATAACTGTTCGGAGTATTTGTATAGCTTACTGCTTGTGTTTCTGTTTGTAAATGCAAAATGATTTTCTAATGAAGAAGAAATGGCAAGGGTTATTATGTGGTAAATACTGTTGTTACCTGTCTGAAAATAAGTGCTTACTATGCATTAGATAGTATATTATGCATGGATATTTTGATATGCAAGCTTTCACTATCTTACGTGCCGCTACAGTACATATCTGAATATTATTTTGACGAAATAGTACGCATCCATGAGTGTTTGCCGGACTTAACTGATTTTCGCGCAATTCCGTGTGAATAAAATTATCATATGCATAACATTATTACCATAATATGCGGATAACTGCTCGAAAGCTATTCGCAAAAACAGGATCGCGTGTATGTAAAGCACGTGGATTATCCAGTGTTTGGTGTCGTGATATAACGTCACTCAGTGGGAGATGTGCACGCGCATGCCGCCGTAATTGAACATCAATATGCACGATTGGGCAGCGACGCCGACGTTCCATTCAGCCATAATCATAATTATTTTTTAACTAAATACAACAGTAATCAGCACATTTTAAAAATATCGTTCTTCGCTTCAAAGAGCGTGACACATTTTGATTATGACACTCAAGCATACCTATAATACATATATTTTTATTATGATCTATAACTATACACATTTTCAACGAAAATGTACGTTTATAACTGCTATCTAAGACTAAATTACAACATGCGATAAATAATAACAATCTGCAGTAACTAAGCTGGCAATCTTTCATTGTTTATTTTTTCTGGTCTAACGGTCGATGCGCCCGCGCGGACAGTCGGCTATTCGAATCGAGATTAATAGGCAAAACTTATTATAAGACTGATTTCTATTTATTTTGTAAGCCATTGGCACCGGCGTAGTAAATAGATCGCTGACTTAAGCCGATCTACACTTATTTATTCTGATAAAGATTAATTTGGACCGTTAAATTAACTTGCAATAGGTAGTTATCAGTTGATCACATCTCTATTCGATGTATTTGTTTATTTCCAGGAATCGAACACAGAACTGTTGCCTCGCACACATTATGGCACTTTCTACGACGCTGATGCTTATTTGGTGTACTCTTGTTCCTTGCCGGGGCAACCGGCTGGACCTGATGTTATTGTAAGTAACTCATTGGCTATCGAAGATACTATTTTTCTTGCTTAACACAAAGTATAAGGCTCCGAAGGCTGTGAAGATGTGACCCATATCTGTCAGAGCAATACAATGCAAGTACCTACTATAACCTCAACTAGCTAAAGTGGGTTACATTTCATTTCGTAAACAGTTTCGCTTGTCAGATAGAATATACTTATTCAAAAGGAAACTTTTCAAGTCTATTTCGCAACAACTGACATCCACTTTAGCGTAGCCAAGAGTAAAAACGAGTACATAACTGCATAATACCCATAATTCTATTCAAATGTGTAGCGACGAGAAATAAAAGAGAACGGCAATGGGGAGCTCCTGGAGCGTCACATCCACTCGTGGGGCGGAGAGCGCAGCGGCGCGCTCGCCGGGCTGGCCCTGCGCCGCGGCATCCAGCTCGCGGCCTACCTCACCGCGCCCACTGTCATACACCGAGAGGCTACCACCAAAGAAACTCCCAGACTGCTCTCGTACTTCAGAGATGGGATAAGGTAAGCGATAATTTGAATAAAGATAAAAAATCAAATCAATCAGCATTACCTCCAATCATCAAAATCAATCATCAATACTCTACTATTTTTTATCTTAATGAGGCCATTAAGATAAAAAATAGTAGAGTATTCTTAATTCCAAATAATTTGTCGTCTCACTTCCTGAAGTTGTGTCAGTTGCATACCAAATGTAAATTGACCATTCACTTCAGGCCATCTAATTCTTCTAATTAGTTGTACTTTCGAAATACCAGGATCCTTCGAAGCGGTTCAGCGAACCTCATTGGTAGCGCGCGACTGTACCGCGTGCGCGGACGCCGTCCGGTGCTGGTGCAGCTCGAGCCGGTGTCATGGTCGCAACTCGCCACTGACGGAGTGTTCGTGCTGGACACGGCGTCGCTACTCGTGTTGTGGCTGGGGCGGACCGCCAACCTCGTCGAGAAAATATTTGGAGCCAAGGTAATAGACCAATGGGATTTAATATAACATAATATGCCAATCCTACATTGCTGATAAAGACCTCCATGCAAACAAACCAACATACTTGTTACGTAAAGCTCTAGATGTAGGTAGGTACTAAGACAAGGTTTTATATGAGTAGGTAAACTGAGAGTAGGATAGTCGTATACTTAGACAATGCAACAAAAATGAAATGAAAAGTAAAAGGAGAATCGAACGAAAGAAAATGTAATGTAGCAGTCGATACAAGGTTACAAACCTAGGTACAACCAAAAAAAAAAATTAATTAATCATCCTGTGTTTCAAACTTGAGGAAGTACTGTATTATGGCAGGAAAATCAAATGACCTTTCTAGAATAGATGGAATTATAATTAATTATCCCAATCTAGATCGCATACCGGATGGCACGTGGTGCGGACAAGGGCATGATGGCGCGCCGGATCGCGATCGCTCACGACGGGTACGAGCAGACGCTACCAGCCGGCGACCGCGCGCTGCTGGACGCGCTGCTGGAGCTGCGAGCGCGCGCGCTGCGGCCCGCCGCGCCGCCCGCCGACCTGCCGCCACCTGCGCGCCTCTACCGCGCCACGCAGCCGCCGCGCCGACTCTCCCTCACAGTGCCCTCGCAACGACCCGCCGCCAGGCTTGAGGAAATCAAACGCGCACCGCTCTTCAGGGAAGACTTGGCTGATGACGTAAGTAAAGCTTAACGCAAGCAAAACTTTCTCCTAATGTTATTGGACCGTGTGTTCTGTATTCCTTGTCGCAAAATTTCAGTATTGGTCGTAATGAAATAGCGTTTTTTTTGTCCAGGGCGTTTATATCGTAGATAGTGGCAGCCGGGGAGTTTGGGCATGGGTAGGACCGTCTGCAACGGGTCCAGCGGCCCGCGGTGCCCTGGCAGCCGCCCGCGGGCTTGCGAGAGCGCGGCGTATGTCAGTGCCGGTGTCAGCGGCACCCGCTGGCCGCGAGCCGCTAGAATTCGCGGCGCTGTTTCACAAGTGGCGCTGGTGTGACGCCCGGCGCGACGGGAGACTTCATGCTGCACGCTCAGCTACTACCAAACTCGATGCTGTGAATTTAGCAACAAATGCATGGCTGGCTGCTGAGGTTAGCTATTCTATTTTGTAAAATGAAGTCTAGGCAAAGTTATAATTTTCTGAATAAACCTTAATACGCACATTAGGTAGGTATTAATTATAGATTATTACATAAACAAGGTATGAATATAATACAGTTTAGATGAATATTTATCTAGCAGTGCGTAATAGATATTAAGTATACACTTACAATACTCAGCGCGAGATAAAATATTGATGAAAATTCACCAGGCTCAGCTGCCAGACGACGGGTCGGGTGCGTTACGCGTGTGGCGCGTGCGGCGGCGCGGGGCGGACGCGGAGGACCCCAACAAGGAGGCGCTCGCCGAGGTGGAGCGCCCACAAGCCGCGGCCTTCTACGACAGAGACTGCTACATTGTGCTCTACACATACCACGCGCCCATAGGGGATCAAACCGTGCTCTACTTCTGGATGGTAAATATTGCTTTTATATTTCACCAACATCACCCAACTCTCAGTGTGTCAACAGGGAACTACTACTAACTAATAATAATAATAATAGCTTTATTTGATTCCACACAAAACATACTATAAAAATGATAATATACATTTTAATTGATTTAAATAACAATAATAAATTAATAATAATAAATCGCTAACTAATAATTCGATAGTAATAATAATGATAATTTAAAAAAATTGTAATAATAATTAAAAAAAAATAAAAAAAAAATTGAAATGATAATTTCACAATTATAAGTACATTAAAGGTTTTTTTTTTTTTTTTTTTTATTTGTTTTGTTTGGACCCCCTTCGGGTAAAAGCCTCCTCCAAGGACTTCCACTTCGTTTTGTCTCTAGCTGTGGTTAGCCAGTTTTTACCTGCTATCTTCAGTATCTCGTCTGTCCACCTGACACTTGGCCGGCCTCTCTTTCTGATACCATGTGGTCCGGACCATTTTATTGATCGAATAGTCCATCTGTCATCGTTGTATCTAGCCACGTGACCTGCCCACCTCCATTTTCTTTGTAGTGAGAAATTTAAGGCGTCAGTTATTTTAGTTTTCCTTCGTATGTTAACATTTCTCACTTTGTCTTTTAATTTGATTCCCAGTAAGCTTCGTTCCATTTTACGTTGAGTAGTTTGAATCTTATTTCGGGTTTTGGGATCAAAACTCCAGGTTTGGCAACTGTAAGTTAGACATGGCAGTATTTCTGAGTCCATAACAATTTTCTTAATGCGTAGTGGAAGCTGAGATTTGAATATGTCTTTATGTGCCCAATACTTCTTCCAGGTGATTGCTATTCTTCGGTTTACTTCCTCTATGTTTCTGTACCTGTTAAATGAGATCATCTTACCCAGGTAGACATAGCTTTCAACATACTCGAGAGCGTTGTTATTTATCAAGATGGGTGTCTTGCGGCGATTAGTCATTACCTTGGTTTTTTCTAGGTTCATTTCTAGACCTACTCTTATACTGGCATAATGTAAGTCGTTTACCATATCGTTTAGTTCTTGGGAGGTTTCTGAGAACAATATGATATCATCGGCGAACCTTAGGTGGTGTAGGTAGTTACCGTTAATGTTAATACCTCGCTGTGACCACGGTAAGTTGAACATTACACGTTGCAGGACGGCTATGAACAGTTTGGGGGATAGTGGGTCACCCTGTCTCACTCCTCTTTTTATGTTGATTTTTTCGCCTGTCCTGTCTAGCTTGACTCTACTTGTACTGTTGGCATAGATGTTTTTCAGGATGTTTATATATTTAGTTTTTATATTTTGTGACTTCAAAGCCTCCCAGAGGCTGTCATGTGATATAGAATCAAAAGCTTTTTTATAGTCAATAAATGCCACATATAATGGTCTGCGGAATTCTAGGTATTTCTCAATCACCTGATCGACTACTTGGATGTGATCGACTGTACTGAATCCGCCTCTAAATCCAGCTTGCTCTATCGGTTGACATTTGTCTAAGTCTGCAGATATTCTTTCAAGCAGGCAAGACGCGAATAGTTTATATAGGCAGGGCATAAGGCTTATAGGGCGATAGTTTCCTATATCCGCTGGGTTGCCTTTTTTATATAGTAAAATGATTACAGATTCTAACCAAGATTGGGGCACAGATTCTTCTTCTAATATTTTGTTCCATAGCAGCGTTATGGGTGTAAGGAGTAGATGTTTTGCGAGTTTGATGCATTCGTTTGTGATCCCATCTTGTCCCGGGCTTTTTTCTGATTTAAGCTAATTTTCTCTATTTGTTTTAAGATTTCGGGCTCTGTAAACTCTTGAGTTGGGAAGGTTTCTTCATATTCACTGTCAATATTCTTATAATTTATTGAACTCAGTTGGGTATAGTTCTGTATAAAATGTCGTAGCTATATTTATAATCTCCAGTCGAGATTGACATTTGGTAGAGCCTGACTGAAGCGATGGAATCCATGTCTTAGATCTGTGTAGATCTCTATATCCTTTTTTAGCTGATCTAGATTTTTCTAGGTGATTTTGTAACGTGTTTAGTCTATAAGTCTCATAGCATCTTTTTATTTCTTTGTTTGTAATTTTGTAAAGGTTTTTCAGGGTTTCTTTGTCGTACTTGCTCAGTTTTGGTTTCTGTTCTAGAGTGTTTCTCTCTTTCATAAGTTTTAGTGCACGATCTGACAAAATTTTGTATCTTTGCTTTCCCTTAATATCATTAACATTTTTAAGGCTTTCGTGTATAGCCTGCATTACTTTTTGGGAGTATTCATCGGTGTTGTAGTTTTCGTGTGTTGTCACAAGTTCAGGTATACAGATATCTAGATTTCTTAAGTATATTTCCTGCTCTTTCAACGTTTTCAGCGTAGTTGGTGCGTTAGAAAAGTTTCTCCTGCTCTTTTTCATTGAGTTCAGGTGTATTGAAGCTCGCAACATTCTATGGTCGGATCCAAAAGTGACTGACGACAGTACTTCATATTTAGAAAACAGTTTAGGCTTTGTAGTCATAATGTAATCAATCTCGTTTTTTGTTTATCTGGTGAAGTCCATGTATATCTATTTTTGTCTTTCAATTTAAACATTGTGTTTATAATTTTCATTTTGTACTCGTACGCATATTGTAAAAGCCTTTCTCCGCGTACGCTTCTGTTTCCATACCCATATTTGCCAGTAACTAAATGCTCATGTTCTTTCGGAACTCCGATCTGGGCATTGAAATCGCCCATAGAGATTATGTATTGTGTGTTGATAGAGTCGTGAGCTTTAGCCAGGTCTTCATAGAAATTATCTACATCTTCTTGAGTTGAGTTTTCGGTGGGTGCGTACGCCTGTATTATTGCAAAGTGTAATTTACCAAGTACTATTTCCAATACACACACTCTTTCTGAAATTCCATTGAATGTTTTAATATTTTCTTTATATTTTTTCTTGACCAGGAAACCCACCCCGTATAGACCTTTAGTTTGACCTAGGTAATACATGATGTAGTTATCATCTTCTATAATATTTTCACCTAATCGGCGAACTTCGCTCAATCCTAGTATATCATGGCTAATGTTTTGAAGCGCTGCTTTTAGCTCAATAAGTTTTTCTTCTGAAGATAGTGTTTTTACGTTGAAAGTGCAGATATTTAGTTGATTTTTCTTTATTAAATTCCTTGGAGGGTTGTGGTCGAGCTCTCCCGCGGTGACCAGCCGTACTGGGAGACTACTAACTACTAGAAGATAAAGAAAGCGGTTCGCCACAGTTTCTATCATTCGAAAAACAGCTAATATCTAGTTAATACATGTTACAGGGTGGCTCTTCGCCCAATGATCTGAGGAATTTGGGTGCCAAAGAAGCCAAAGACCTCTACACCAGATTGGGGCGTTCTCCAGTACAGGTATACACTACTGTCGTACACTATTGTATGTTTCTCTAGACTACGACCAAGCAGTGTAAATATAGCAGCGTGATGATTATTTTGTTTTCAGGCATGGATATACCAAGGGAAGGAACCGGCGCATTTTCTTCAAATCTTCAAAGGCCGAATGATCACTTACGTCGGCAGCGCGACTGATTATGACCGTAAGTAGTCACATAGTACCTAATGACACAGAAATTCATGCATCGTCAAGTATGGAGGTCGAGCAGGATAACTTAGTCTTTTATTATTTTAGTCGCAATATCCATAATAAGTATCCATTTTCCATGACAGCCACGGGTCGTCGTGTTCTAGCACCTTCGCGCGTGTTAATCCGCGTGTCGGGGCAGTACGCACGAGAGGCGCGGGGCCTGGAGGTACGGGACGGGTTGGAGGCGGGGGCGGGAGCGGGCGTGGGAGCGGGAGCGGGCGCGTGCTACGTGCTGCGGGAGGCGGCGCGCACGTGGGTGTGGTGCGCAGCGTGCGCCACGGGCGACGAGCGGGAGGTTGCAAAGAACATGGCCGCCACTGAACATGTGCTCGTTATGCAAGGTAAACTCACATTCACAACAGCTTCCAAATGAACGTTACATTTTAAATTAGGTACTAACGCTTCTAAATGCATAAGAGTTAAACATTCACCATATGTGCCAATCTAGGGCTGTTTATCTTGTTACGCAGGTGGAATTATTCTATTTTATGAAAGTTAATAAAACAAATATAAAATGCAGGTAAAGAGAAGCCAGATTTCTGGGCAGCGTTGGGCAACCGTCGTCATCTGCTGGTACCAACGCCGCTGAAGGAGGTGCAACGTCCCCTGCCACCGCGTCTGTTCTATGTATCCCTCGGTGTTCCAACACATTACTCATGTAAGTTAACAGTCAATATTTTATTTCGAAAGACATTTGAAAGGTAGATTTAGATTACTTAATATTAAAGCATAAATAAATAAGCAATATGCTAGCAGTAAAATTTGGAATTTAATTCATTAAGTTTAAGTTGGTAAGCCGTTAGTAAATACACTAAATATTTTCTTGCATGGATTCCAAATTCATAATTAATTGATCAACTAATTGTAGACATGAATATCCTTATAGACAACTTCTATAAACAGAGTGTCTTTATATTTAGGATACAGAAAAACACTGAATTCATTAATAAGTTGGTGAAATTTTTGAAGAGATCTCATCCACAGTCATCTAGAATCAAGTGTCATGTCTTGAGTTCTTAATAAAACCTTAACTCAAAATAAACTGTGCTTTGATTGCATAATTCCTTCCTTCCTTAACGTAACATTACCGTTACTAAGTTATTTACCCGGTTTGTGCTCCACAGTCGAGGAGATAGTGTCGTTCAGCCAGTACGAGCTGGCGCCGGAAATGGTGGGCGTGGTGGACGCGCACGCGGCGGTGTTCGTGTGGCTCGGCCAGCACTGCTGCCCGCGCGCCAAGGACGACCCGCGCGCCATCGCCACGGCCTTCCTCGCGCAAGGTTACTGCCATTACACTTTCCTACTTTACGGTCAGGCTCAATTCTCAGTTGTAACCAATATACCTACAACTGGGTAGTCGATTTAGATTTATCTTTGGGTAAAACATTTGTAAGCCCTCTACGGCCATAACATGTACCTAAAAATTTTCTTTGACACCATTGCATGCATTTTTGTACTGTAATTTACACATGTAAATGCCACAAATAAATTGATCGTAACTTATGTTTATAAAATCATCCAAGATCTAGGTAAAGGCAATGTGCAAAAACCGTGTATTTAAAATAAATCTAACTGGACCTTGAGACATTTATTACGTTAACATAAACTGAACGCTATTTTATTGGAATTCATTATTCTTTGCTTAGACCCAGCAGCGCGCGATCCCGAGACCCCTATTCTGGCGCTGAGCCAGGGTCGTGAACCACCACATTTCACCGGCTTCTTTCCTCATTGGAAGCTGACAATGTGGAAGGTAAATACTTTTGAAGAATAACTTTAATTAGCTTCAAGTTCCTTGCACAATAAGGTACTTTGTAGGTTGAGAATGCAATTATACATGGGTATGCATTTTGGGAAGAAATTTTCCCCCTTTTGCTGAAGCTATTGTAAGATTTGAATATAATGTTTTTGCTTTGTTTCTCAGGGTCACAAAACGTTCAGCGCGATCATCAGTGCTCTAGAAGGCAAAGCAATAGTTCAAAGCGGCAATAGTGCGTTACAGAGCGGCAACAGCGCCAACCGTTTTGATCAATACGAGAAATATCCTTTAGCGGTCCTGACCGGGCCGAAGGAGCACCTACCATCAGACGTTGATCCTCTCACCAAAGAGGTAAACATTATAAAATATGTTTTTGTTAATTAAAAAAGCCATTACCAATATACGCTTGCCATTTATGTTAAAAAATATAAAAGTTATTGACGGGAACAAATCGATTTAGAATTCTTAAACGTGACTAAAACGCACGCATACATAAATGATTGTTCCCAAATGACTTAAAGAAGCACGTAGAAAATTGAATACCGCTTTGGGTTGGTCTTTAGTTGAGTGCGTGTTTACGGTATTTATATCAGCGACGCGCTATGACTTCCGCGGTCGAACCGCTATACGGCGGACGTCATTTTTGGTGAAGCTGACAGAAGTTCATATAATAATGGTCTTCATCATAAGGAGTAGATATGGTATGGTAGATCTTGGTTTACGTATATAATTACAATTAAAGGTCTACATTACAAGTATCCGGATTTAGTAATATACAGAAATCATAGTTTCACAAAGTATCTTTTTTACTAAAATAGGCATAAGCAGCAAGTTTGGCGGTAGACCACTTCTGAAAATAATATTCTTGTAATAATATTCGTGGATAATTGTATTGGCCGCTTCTATTTTTCTCGATACTCTACAATTTGAACATTCTAAATATTGTTGTACTCGTCCTTGTCGTGTCTTCCAGTTGTGTGATTAAGATATAAATTGTTGAAATTAGTAATGCAATGTGCAACTGAATAAAAACCAATATTTTTACATTTCAGCTATACTTGACACACGACGATTTCGTGGCCACGTTTAGCATGCCTTACAATGAATTTCGTTCACTGTCTGGGTGGAAGCAGAAAGAACTCAAAAAGGCAGTCGGCTTATTCTGAAGCACCCTCTTCAGGATACCATGCAGAGATTAACAGGTTCTAAATACTTTCAAGCGAAAGATCACAATGTATGGAGTTATAAACTTAATATAATAATAGAATCTTATTATTTTATAAGGCACAGTTATTGTTATATTTTGTTAAAAATATGCATTTTTGTTTTTACCAATCGAATGAATGCTTAATAATAAGTTTTTGTTAACAATGATAAGGATAAACATATTTATAAAGTAAAAGGCAGACCGGAGGACCCATTCTAATTTTATAATTCCAACACATATTTTTACTTAAGAATATTATTTTATTAATTTAAAGTGAATTACTTACATGTGAATCAGGTTTTTAAAAATTATTATACCACACAGCAGCAAATAGCAGTAAGTATATCTATTTACTAGAACTAAATTATGATATTACAAAATAAAATTGTTATCGAAGGAGTTATATTAATAATAAATAAAATTTTAAGTTCAATAAGAAATAAAACAATGAGATTTAAAATGTTATTTTTATTTTAAAAATAGTACTTATTAACTATTGGGCATTAATTACCTTAATATTAATAATCTTTACAATTTACAAGTGTTTCAAAATCCATAAAATATCGGTTGAATTGAAAGCGTATTTACACTAATATAATGACAGGTATCATATATAAGCCTACATGATATGGGGTGAGCCGTAGCTAAGGCACGTTGTATTAGTATTGCGTGTCACCACCATGAGCCGAACAGAAAACTGTTCTCGAACTACGCTCATACTACATTACAGCAATGATTCTAACCATATTCCAAATAATTATTATATTAAATTCAATATCATAATAATATTATAAAATATATGATGGATTATACGAAATGTTCTCTATCAGCAAAAGCTACTTGAAAATTTTTCTTTACAAAATATGAAAAGCTAGTTAGGAACTTACAATTTTAGTAGATAAATAAAACATTACAATAAATGATTTAATTCGATAATAAATAATTTACATAATGATTTTACATTTTATCAGTTATTGTTATAAGACAATTTGGGAGTATTTCTATAACCACATCGAATTATAAGGCTGCAGTTGTCGAGAAAAATACTCCCTAAAAATGTCGTTTAGTATAGTAAAATCAGGTTATCAGAATTATGCATAGTAAATAACAATATTATTATCATTACATGGAATTAATATTAATGACGAGACATGGAACGAAAACGCAGGCTTAGAATCCCAAATAAACAGCTTTTTTGTTATTTTTGAAACTTCTTTGGTAATAATAAAACCGAACACATGAAATATAAAATACATCTCATGAAAAGATATGGAATGAAGTGCACGAACAATACAATGCATAAGCTGCCATAATAACAATAAAATGCATCTCAAAAATAAGCGTAAACACTACGACAAAATTGCAATTTTTTTTAAACTTTTAAGTACGTAAAATTTTAAATTCGCATGTCAACATGAATGAGAAGATTGTTCCGAACTTACATCTAAAAGAAAAACAAAGCAATAACTGGATATGCGACAGAACAGAGAACTTGAGTCAATATAAAACTAGAGAAAACAAAACTCAACATAGTTTTCGTTGCAGGAATGTAAACAATGTGTAGAGCAATATTAAACAGGGTATTTTATAATATTTAACAAGAACTAATAGTAACAACAATGCGTCGGAGGCCTGTTTCCTTCTAGCACCACAAGTGTTCATAGTCCAGTTAAATTCTAATAACATGCTCCGTTTGCAAGTTCCGAGTAGTCCCGTTAGTAATTTGTGAACACTTGATTAAATACAACCTTTAATATAGTATAAATATAAATTATGATAATCGCAATATGTCTTTTAACCCCTGTATTTAAAGACGTTCAATATATAACCGAGAGCGTTGAAACGACCCTTAATTTGACTGGACTACAAACATACACACGACTATTATCACAGCTGTCCAACGCTTTCACATTACACGAACCGGTCACCTATCCTTTTGTCACTAATGGCTTATCGTTACAGAGACGTTGTGCAGCAAACCCACGTAGTCAATCAAAAAGCTGCATCCAAGCTACTGTTATTGTCAAATGGTAATTATATCAGATACAGATTTTTATGTGCCCTCATATGCGTACACGTAATGCGTAACGGTTTCCACAAACTTATTTTGTAGTTCAAAATTTGACCATCAACACATGATTAGTTGTGAACAAATTCAACTACCTTTGTACTTTATAATCACAACTTAACGAGATTTATTGTACATGAGATTATACAAGGCCCATTAAAATTGGTGTTTCAATTTTTTTTAATACATCCTATAATAAATGTAGTCCTAGCAATATATTGTAAAGGATATAAAAGTTAAATGGAAGCCATATTCAAAAGGAATATCTTGAGCCGCCTCCAGTGTTTCAACAGATAAGAAAGTTTGGCACTATTTAACAAGTCATACCATAACGAATATTTAAGACACGGTGAATTATTGCTTTGATATTGCAAAAGAACTCTTGCTGCAATCAGTGATGCAAATATGCAGAAACGTTTGTAGAATTTTTTGCTTTATCTAATTATTTTATAATAAGCTCAACAGCTCACTACACAATAGTCTAGATCTTGTGATTCAAGGAAGCCCATTGAAAGTCTTACATAATTAAGTAACGTTGCGGAATTTTGTTAGAAGAACTAGGTATTTCACTTGAGCAATTAAAATTATGAGACGATTTACTAAACACAAAAACACCTATGGCACGGTTTCTTCGTTAATTTTCAACGCTAAAGCGTTTTGAATTGTCTTACTTGTTGTACTTAATCTAACATTAAGGGTCCCTGAATCAGTTAGTATAATTGTCTACATTTCAATTAACATGATTTATTTATTTATGATATATGTTTAACTAGAACTTTAACAATACATAAAATTGGTAAGTCAATTCCTGTAAGGATCAATTCCCATATTTATAACTAAACGTTTTAGTAACAGTGCAACCGCGTTGTGAATGTGTGCGCTCGTTGTGACTGGCACACTCATCAATGTCGACTTCATCAGGATAGACCCAATTTCAACATATACCGATCCCGTAACAGCGTCTCTGTGATAATTATCTATATACATCGATAGTATACGATACAACATAATGATAGAATAAACATCATGAGCTGTTAAAAATAAAAACGTAACAAAATACATTATAATAAAAATGCTCTACTGGTTAAATAAATTGTACAAAAATATTATTGAAAAAGAAACCAGTTAATTATTTCACTTGTAAGCTCAATTATATACGGACTATTTGGGGTTGACAATGTTATGAACAATAATTTTATATTATTTTCGGTATTCCATTATTTTACATGACGTCAAGCTTCACAAGCTTGTGCCACACCAATCAGTTCCCGAATACTACACATTAACCGCTTCCGAAACCGCAATATAAGTATACAAAACATAATAATATCAACACGGTTACTAATATTTAAATGACCCAATTGCAATGAACCAAGAAAATATGAGTGCCACACAGCATACGCTTAAAGACCTAATGTCATATAACACGTGAATAACTTGCAACTGATGCACACGCATAGCACCATTGCATCTGTCTGTGAGATTTCGCCATGACAATCAAAAATAATAATATTAATTAGAACAAACTACTTGGTGTCGATAAAATTTTGATAAGTACAAAATATTAATATTTTCAATATCACAGCAATCATGCCGAAATCTTATAAAAATTTGGACAAAAATACTTAAAACTTATTTAAGACTAGGTAATTTACAGAATTTATAAAAATTTGGATAGAAAAAATCTGAAAGATTCCATTATAAATATTGTCAAATGCCAGATCAAATGCCAGCGAACAAACCCATGTGTAGCGGTCCTCCCGCTCCACTTCTTGACAATACGATGAATGACTTTTCTAACGAGATATTTAGAGTACTTATTCAAAAGTACCTCGATCAATAGTATGACAGCGTAAATTGAATTAGTGTTTCAAAATAAACAGATTATATTCTAGATCCCGTAGAATAAAATGTTCTAAAGTGTTAGTATAAAACCAACGAGCGACGAACAAAGCTACTATAAACCTTCACGTACACTTGAATGAGAAAATTGTAATTATTAATTCGCGCCCAGCCCTCGTGTCGATGAAAGTGTCAAATACCGTGCAGGACGGAGCCGGGGGTGCGGCCGGGGGCGAGCCGCGGCCGATGTCGCGCGCCGCTCACTGGCGTGGCAGTGACGCGTTAGCCGGCAAAGTAGAGCTACGCTGCGACGCATTCATGTACGCAGACTTTAGGTTCGACCGCATAGAGTCCCTGCAAACAACAACCCTATATCAATCACCGTACTTCAGAACTAATTAGTTTCACATTTGAAACAACAAAGCCGTTTAGTCACCGGTTTAGTTTAGTCGCCGGGGGCGAGGTAAGGTACCTGGGCGACAGCTTGGTGTGGTCGTGGTTGGTGTGGTCGTGGTTGGTGTGGTGCGCGGCGCGGTACCCGTAGCGCTGCACGCGGCGCGCCAGTCGCGCCACCCAGCGGCGCTGGTCCTGTGCGGCGGGCGCCAGCAGCAGCAGTAGCTAGGGGGCGAGGTAAGGTACCTGGGCGACAGCTTGGTGTGGTCGTGGTTGGTGTGGTGCGCGGCGCGGTACCCGTAGCGCTGCACGCGGCGCGCCAGTCGCGCCACCCAGCGGCGCTGGTCCTGTGCGGCGGGCGCCAGCAGCAGCAGTAGCTAGGGGGCGAGGTAAGGTACCTGGGCGACAGCTTGGTGTGGTCGTGGTTGGTGTGGTGCGCGGCGCGGTACCCGTAGCGCTGCACGCGGCGCGCCAGTCGCGCCACCCAGCGGCGCTGGTCCTGTGCGGCGGGCGCCAGCAGCAGCAGTAGCTAGGGGGCGAGGTAAGGTACCTGGGCGACAGCTTGGTGTGGTCGTGGTTGGTGTGGTGCGCGGCGCGGTACCCGTAGCGCTGCACGCGGCGCGCCAGTCGCGCCACCCAGCGGCGCTGGTCCTGTGCGGCGGGCGCCAGCAGCAGCAGTAGCTAGGGGGCGAGGTAAGGTACCTGGGCGACAGCTTGGTGTGGTCGTGGTTGGTGTGGTGCGCGGCGCGGTACCCGTAGCGCTGCACGCGGCGCGCCAGTCGCGCCACCCAGCGGCGCTGGTCCTGTGCGGCGGGCGCCAGCAGCAGCAGTAGCTAGGGGGCGAGGTAAGGTACCTGGGCGACAGCTTGGTGTGGTCGTGGTTGGTGTGGTGCGCGGCGCGGTACCCGTAGCGCTGCACGCGGCGCGCCAGTCGCGCCACCCAGCGGCGCTGGTCCTGTGCGGCGGGCGCCAGCAGCAGCAGTAGCTAGGGGGCGAGGTAAGGTACCTGGGCGACAGCTTGGTGTGGTCGTGGTTGGTGTGGTGCGCGGCGCGGTACCCGTAGCGCTGCACGCGGCGCGCCAGTCGCGCCACCCAGCGGCGCTGGTCCTGTGCGGCGGGCGCCAGCAGCAGCAGCTCGCGCGCGCGGTCCGCGTGCAGCTTACACGCCGCCACGGCCGCGCCACCCTCGCCCTCCGACATGTGCTCTGCGTGGATCTTCATGCGGCAACCTGTACACACACCCGTTTAAAAACTTATACTTATCTTTTAATATAGTTTTCTACACGCTACACATCTCTATCATTCCATAAATTAAGTCATTTAACAACCAAAAAATGATATGTTGCAGGCTCAACGCATCACATAAACGTGTAGCGCAGACCACAGATTTTTATTGAAATAGGGAGCGAACGGCATGAGGCTCACCTGATGGTAAGTGATTACCGCCGCCCTTGGACATCTGCAACACCAGACGGCTTGCCGGCGTTGCCGGCCTTTTAAGAATGAATATGCTTTCTTCTTGAAGGTTCTTTAAGGTCGTAACGGATCGAAAATACCGCCACCCTCCACACCGCGTAATTGTCGGTGATGAATTTCTTTGGTCGTCCAGGGTCGAATCATTCGCGGTATACGGATCATCCGATCGATTACAAAAAATCTCTAAAAAGCCTTGGCGAAAGACTAAAACACACGGGTTTCCGACGGGAGACGCACTAGTCTCTCGCCAATTCTGTCAGTGTTTCGACTTCGCCTTTGCAATAACACTTTTGAAGGACCAGAGTTATACTCCGGTGAAAGGGATAGTAAGGCGCGCATTCCAAACCCGCCGTCTTTAAAACTTACATTTAAGCAATATATTATGTTCCACTACGTAGAAAGAACACACCGCGAGTCTGACAAACGTACTATAGCCTAACCTTTTAAGAGAAGACCCGTCCCAGTCGGCGGCCCAATAAATTTATAATGAACTAGCTTTTGCCCGCGACTTCGTCTGCGTAATTTATTTTATTTTATTTCTACCACCTTTTTGCCCCTTTTAAGAGATGATTTCCGGGATGAAAACTATCCTGTCTTTCCCCGAGACTCAAACTATCTCCATACCAAATTTCATCTAAATCGGTTCAGTGGTTATAGCGTGAAGAGGTAACAAAGACAGAAATATTTAAAAAAGTATGGATATGGATGGATAGTATGGATTTCAACATGCCCAAATATTGTACATTAAGTTGATCTGCCCTTATGCACAGGTGTGTATGTAATCTGGCTTTGCAAACGTTCAACCGGTAAGCCTTGTTTCTGAAGTAACGAACTAATACAAAGGTATCGATTTTTTTTTTAACCCATAACTATAAATTTCCGGATAGTACATAAAGCCAAAAATTTTAATAGTTTTGTTTACAATACTAACACATTATTGATTATTTTTTATAATAAATCTCAACTATATTTTTCATATAATTTTATATATAAAATTCTCGTGTCACAATGTTCGTTCCCGTACTCCTCCGAAACGGCTTGACCGATTCTCATGAAATTTTGTGAGCATATTGAGTAGGTCTGAATCGGCCAACGTCTATTTTTCATACCCCTTAGTGATAAGGGTTGTCCACCAACCCCTATAATGTGGCAAAACAACGTTTGCTGGGTCAGCTAGTAATTCAATAAAAACAGAAGATTGCGTTAAACATAGTTTACATACTCGTAAATATGTAGGTCATTAATTCAGATTTTGTGATTGCCATAAGCAGGTTTCAAATTCCATTTAATGCGAATATTTATCGGTAATATTATTGTTGATTTAACGCCTAAAAATGTCAGGTGGACCTGGGTAGTTTTATTATCAAACATGTCTTGTCCAAATCAAATCAAATCATTTATTTCAATTAGACCAATACAGGTACTTTTGAATTGTCGAATTAAATTGAATTTAGTTGCACGGTTCCAAAAGGTAGGTCACCGAGGGATCACCTGCAGAACACTGCCCTTTCACTGCCCAGTCACTGCTGGGCACTGAATGGGACATTTCCTATATTAATAGATCACATAAAACAGCATATGTACTCCTCCAACTATAACATTAATATTTCAATTTTCCGAGAGGGATCATTAATCGCTACGAAATTATTATAATTCGTTGACCTATATACCTATATCCAAATAAATGACGATAGTCATTTGTATACATAATATGATCATTTTAATAATATGTTGAGATTGGAACTCTATATTATTTTTACAAGTAAATAGTTATTTAGAAAACATGTAGTTAAAGACCTACTAGTACTAACTATTTATTTAAAACACAGGCCCGTTGGGAATTGTGCAATAGGTTTTGTTTATTTATTGGTAAATAACATAATTAAAAAAAAAACTAGTTTAGAAACAAGTTATAAATAAAACAGTAGTCTAAACATGTGAACATATCATAACAAATTAATTATAATAAAAAAAAGGATTAAAAAAATCAGACGTCTGTTAAAAGAAGTCTTGTAAAAGAAGAGTAAAAACCGAAATATCCAAGCCTGCATTAACATAATAGAAAAACGATCGGATCTACATTACTAATTAAGGTATAACAACCTAGTATAAAGACGTTTTTATATTATATTTCTTAGTGTACATAGTACATACAACTATAACCATTTTCCAAAAACAAACATTGAGCCCTGTTAATGTTTATTTTGTCTTTCTATCATATCTATGGTACCTAACATTGTCTTTAGCTCAAACATGACGCTACTATCAATAATTAGCTCATCTACATCTAAAATAAATGCTACTGAAACGACATTTAAAATACGTAAAAAAGTAATGTAGAAAACCAAATATAGTCTACATTTGAGTGTCAGACTTATTGACTAAATAAGTTGAAATCTACTTAAATATGAAGCTGAACTAAATGTTTTGATCTGAATACTATTTAAATTGAAATCTATTTCATCCACTTCCTCAGTTATTGCAAGCGCAACAGCACAGCGTGAAGTGTTTGCCGGCTTCTATTCCCAGGCAGTTCGGATTCGGAACCAGATAAACGCTCGCCGGTTATTACATGGCACCTAAAACACACCGGCAAACTGTGTACATCAGTACACCCCCGTCTAACAGCTCGATTAATACGGGTGTAATTATTGATGTGCGTACTATTAGATCAAAATTGAAAAGTATTTATTCAGTTTTATCCTTGAAACCTGATATCCCTAGAGTTCAGGTGCAGACATATATACAGTTGACGTATTAAACAAAAAGAAAATATGAAACAGAAATATACTCACGTCGACACTCGTAAGCTTGCGGCGGACGGAACATGTGCCAGAGTGGACGCGTGCATACCTCGCACGCGGTCGGGATGTGGTACGTAATGCTGACCAGGTCGTGACCCTTATGTTGCACTGTGTTACCTGTATGAAAAGTTATGAGGTTCTTTAGAGCTGTTTCATTAAATAACTTATTCCCTAATACAATCCTTAGGTGCAAATCATAAGGCATAATGTCCAATGTTCCAAAAAGTGGTAATACTTGTTACTATTAATTTGGTGATTTCTCTTAATAGTGACACCTGTGAGTCTGTCACCAGGCTGGAAAAAATGCCTAAAACAAAACATCTGATTGTTGCTTTAGCTTTATTTTGGGTGCGCTGCATGCAAAACTTAGATCTTTGGGAAAGCTGGATGTTGTGCGCTTTTCCCTACACCTTGTCTTGTTGCGCTGTTTAAGCACAGAAAAAAATGTGTGCGTATTGCGTGAGTGCATTTCGCTTTCGCACTACCATTTCATGATATCGTCAACATGGCTGTAAACCCTACCGCCATTCGAATGCGTCCGTAGCACTATGTTATATGGCGCCCCCGACCGTCCAACGGCAGGCGCCCCACAAATTGAACGAGTTTTTCACACTAAGACAAAATACATTATTAGAACCCCATTTCAACTATCAACAAAGATATGGAATCTTAGTAGTTAAAATATAAATTAGTACTGCTAGCTAGAACGGCTATCAAATTAATATTTTAGTGGTAATTTATAGCATAATTTGGGCAAATTTTTGGATATTTTATAGTCACGCTTCAATTAGAAGCAGTGGATCACACGGTTTGTATCTGGCGTGCGTACCGGCGTGGTCGGTGCCCTCGGGCGGCAGGTCGGCGGCGTCGCCGGGGCGGCGCGCCTCGCCCTCGCCGGCGTACAGCAGCTGGAAGATGCGCGGGATGTCCTTCGCGTCGGCGCGGATCACGTCGCCCTGCGTCACCGACCGCACGTGGAACACCTTGCTGCAACACACACACACAGTTGTAACGACAATTTTTGCTATAGTAAGCTATTGTAAAAAAAATACAATTTTATTACAATTCCTTCACTAATTAATCGAAAGGAACTTCGTTCCATCCGGGTGTCCCTTGACACCTCTCAAGTTTTTTTTTTTCATATGGATCCCAAATTATTTAAAAATCAAATAAAGCCTTTGTTCAACACGGATAGCGTAGCATTCTAATAATGAAATAAATATTCAAATCGGTCCAGTAATTTCTGAGCCTATTCAATGCAAAGAAACAAACAAATAATCAAATCTTTCCTCTCTATAATAGTATTATTATTAATATATGTAGATAACATAACCTAAACTAGATCAACTGGGGTAACGAAGACGTATGGCGTAATTTTTTAGTGTTGTGTCACACGTCGAGACCCAGAACAACTACTTTACTTTAAATCGTACAAATATTGACACTCACAAGCCTATCACTAAGTCTCGTCAATTAAGTCATCAAAAAATATGTTTATACATAAATTGAATTACATACCTACATATAAATATATCACAATACACTAAAAGACAAGCTTAAAATAATAAACGAACCACATCTACTAACCTCAAATCCAAAATCATGACAGGATCCGTGGTGTTCTGCTTGTCGTTCTCCGTGTTATAGAAGATGATCTTCTTGGAGGAGACGACGACATACTGTTTCTTCCAGCCGTGTCGGCGTATGTTCTGCTTGAAGGGCACAGAGAGCCAACCCTCCAGCGTCTGCTCGGTTTCACCGTCCTCGGCGTCGGCGGATGACTGGGACGCCGTCTCACTGGTGAGGGCTGCCAGCTTCTCTTTAAGCTGCTCGATTTCTACGTCCTTGCTGTCAACCTGAAAATTAAATTATACTATTAATTACTCTGGAGTTGTATTAAGAGCGGCTATCTCAGCGATAAATTAAAGTAGTAATGTAGTCGTAGGTACAAAGGACAATAGAAGAAGATACAAGTAAGTTTTTTTTAAATTAAAACCTGAGGGATTACGTGTGTGAGACAATCTGCGTTAGGTTTACTGACCTCCATGGCGAGTCGCAACCTGGTGGACTGTTCGTCCAACAACTGTTGCTGGCAGTCTTGCAGGTCGCGCTGCAGCTTGAAGATGTGCTGGTCGAACTTCTCCTTCTCCCGCGTCAGCTCCTGCTGCAGCTTGCGGTAGTCCTTGTCCTTGCGCACAGACATCTTGCTCTTGTTCTTCGTTGTCGCTGGGTTCATGTCTTTTCTGTAAGTACCACAGAAAGTTCAATATAATGAAGCTTTTATCAATTTTATTACGCTTTTGTATGTCGCCTTATTATTGTAAAATAAAATATGACATAGCTCTTCTCACTTTATAAAGGCGGTCTACTAGCAACTAAGCATGTGACAAAACTTTGCTGGTCTGGCACTGTCTATCTTGCGAACGTAAATAGAGTTTACCTATTCATAATCTCAGCAAGTTTGTTGACAGCTTGTTGCTTGAGCATGATCTCGGAGTTGAGCTTCTTGTTGAGCCGGTCCAGCTCCTCCTGCAGCCGCTGCAGCGACGCCACGCGCTCGGCCAGCGCTGTGCCGCTGCGACGGAGCTCGTCAACCTCCTGCCATAAGCAACACTATGTAGCTACCCGATCCAATCACTATGATATTCAGGTGATAGCTGTATGTACCTCTATCATAATTGAATACAAGATTTTTTATAAATATATATAATATTAAAACACACCCGACAGAGCTGATAATCTTTAAACGACTGAACAAGACTTTTTGAACTAAACCACCACTGTTTTTCTGTCGGTGGTTAAAAAATATTGATATAATTAATATCGACCTTATATTTTATGTATGTTCGTTGTCAATATTGTTAAACAGATTTTATTCAATAAGTTTGTAGTATGCATTTAAGCGGCGCTTAAAGTTTTAACTGCATTTCTGAATGCAAGAAACACATTCTTAATGCGGTACTAATTTTCCTATTTGCCAATAAAGGACGAGGTAGCAGTATATTACGGCTAAGATATTATGTTAAAATAAAACCTAAACAATATATCAAGAAATATAGCAATGGCAGTGTAAGTGTGTTGTACCTTCCGCTGCAGGTCGATGGTGGCCCTGTTCTCGTGGTCGCGGTCGCGCAGCCCCTGCACCAGCGCGTCGCGCGCCGCCAGCTCGCTGCGGTGCTGGGACAGCGCGTCGCGCATCTCCAACTCCTTCATCGTCTTCTCCTTCTCCAGTTCGCCTACAGTCTCTTCAGCTATCGACCTGAAATTCACGTTCATTAATTAAGGAAACTTGCGAACGCTGATAGTTTTAAAATAAATAAATAAATAAAATAAACTGATACTACAAAATATTTAAGTAGCCTCTCTGCACGATTTGGTGTTCATGAAGTTAATGGTAATTTTTTGTTGTTATATCATTGGAATATATACTGTTGAGATTTAATTATACTAATTTCAAGTTTTAAAATTTATAATTATTGATTCCAACTTTTGCTATCATAGACACATGACTAAACACAAAGGAAATAGACAATTATTGATTTAAGTGTATGAGATTACTTTGCGATAATTGTAATAATAATACAATATCTACTGCCGATTGATGGGATGCGTTCTTAAATAAAATTCAATTCTGATTTACGTTGTACTTACCTTACCTACCCTGCATGGGGTCTGTCAAATCAGAAAATAGAAGAAATTGGCTAGTCCGACGTTTTTGTTTAAACCACAGGCATGTACAAAGGTCCATGCGAGCTGAGCGAACGAACTAACAATATAAGTAGTGTCCTGAGTAGACACTACTTATATTTTACTACTTAGTTTTTTCTATACCATTTAAACTAAGACTGACCTGGCGATAGCCTCGGAATCGGCGCGTGCGATGGCGAGTTGTAACTGATGCAGGAGGCTGGAGCGCTCCTGCTCGGAGTCGCGCGCGGCTCGCGTGTTCTCCTCCAGCATGAGCCGCATATCATTCGCCTGTGTCTTGTACACGAAGCAATAGTGCTGCTCTGTTTCCAACTGCTGGCGAAGTTCCTCGCTCTAGCGTACAAGAAAAAAAAAGTTCACTCACGTATAACAGAACTTTAGAATTACATTTCGAAGGCGCATCTAGCGTCTATTCGAAAAGTGGAGGATATCAGTATATAGGTACGGTACATAGATAAGGTTTTTTACTTATACCAATTCAGAAACAATAAAAAAAAGAAAAGCATCATCAAGAAAATACGGAAATTTGTAGATAGGCTCAGCTTTAATCGATAAGATAGAGACATGATTTATGGCTTCAAATGCCAAGGCAGCGAACAGCCAAGTTATAAGTGCCAAAGTTGCATAAATTAAGTTTATTCATAAAATTAAGATCTGTGGACAATATTAAAATGGAATATTTTATTTCTTTACGATTTCTTATGGTTGTGTTATTTGCACTACATAAAGAAAATAAAAGAAAAAAAATTGGAGGTTGGAGTCCTTACATACATCACCTTAATATGTATTACAAAAGATAACATATAAAGTAATAACATAGCGTGTTCCCTGTAGAATGATTACGCCATATTATGACTCACTGTATTTATTGTAAAACTGACATAAGTCTTTGAATAGAAGCTCATTTTAAAGGATTTTATCACGGCATATGGGTATTATTATAATCCCAACGTTTCGGAACCTTTACAGCATCCAGTTTTGATTATTTACTAAAATAGAATTATCTATCCGATCCTAACCTATGAATATAGTATAAAAATCCGATCCAGTGTATAATTAACATTATGTATAATTCAATTAAACGTATCAATCAGTGGGATCTCTTCATTATTTAAAAGATTGTTGTTTATAAGTAGAAATGTGTATGTCATAATGAATCTACATACAAAGTGCCTATTTAGCCGCGACATTCATAAGCAAATATTATTAAAATAGGTACAATTTTATTGTACAACAATATATATGTCCCAGTTGAAGATGACCAGGAAATTAACACGACAATAACACATTCCTGTATATTAATGCGTGTCATCATCATAATGGAAGTGTTTTATAGGCATGTCTTCATTGCCAAGGCTCTGTTTGTTCAGCACTTGTGTTCGACAAATTCATAACTTCACACTGATTCAGGTCCGTGTCGTTACTTTATGTTTCGACTGGCGTATTCGACCCGTTTTTTTTTACTTCTACATATTCTTATAATTTTATTCAATGTGAATAATTATCATAATAATATTAATCGTTCTAGTAGGTATAGCAAAAAAAACTGAAATCACAAAAATATAGAATCCTGTTCTATTCTGAGAACAGTTATGCAACTCATTGAGCAAGCATCTTATCTAGGTACTAGATGTATACATTTTATTTCCGAGAAGCCCTTGTCCTTTAAATAACTCCACGCTTATTGATCTTCTTTTAAGATCAATGATACACTATAGAAGAAATGTAGAAAGTACGTTTTTCTCTCTTTGAAAGTAATTATTAATACGCACGCTTAGAAATACAACGTTTTAATCTGTAGAGCCAATCTTAAAATGTTTGTGTCATAAATATGAAGGTCAAAGAAGAGTACCTACTTTTCATACTTGGGTAATTCGTGCGACTAGCGGTATGAGAATGCAATAAAATATATTCTATCTCGAAATGCTTAGTTGTTCTATCGTACTATGTACACGTAGATATATCAGACTGGGCTAGATAGGAGAGCTGTTACAATTTGATACAATACTAATGTAGTTCTCAACGGTCACTGTATTTATTGCGAAATTAATTAATCTCCTAGACTTTGTCCACCAACTTGACAATACTGTTCGAAAGGAATTCCCATGATTTATTTTCATCGACACTACTATTATTATAAATTGTTCACTATTACATTCCGTGAACTTCTATGAATAAATATTCTAATAATTAAGTAAATCACATCATAATCAATGAGTAAGACATTCAGCTGTAGAAAAACCGCTGTCAACGTAATCCACTGTTTATTTATTTGGAGACGAGCGCACGCGCTGTTACATGTCGTATAAGGCAAAACCTGTGTATGTGTGCATGTGTGCATGTTTGCCGTCGACAATGAGTCACTATGTTGTAATGCTGGAGGACAGTCTATTTCGGCGCGATGAGATTATGATTAATTCACAAGAAACACTCAAAGAGCTTGTTAAGTTGGTTGATCGATATCTCTATAAATATGTGCAAACATATTTATAGATAAATCGATTGATTGTAATATCCACTTCAACAGACTCCAGATATTGCTATTCACTCACTATTTTTACTCCGAATAACATAATAACGATTTTTCAAATAATAATACGTCAATCTACAAAGGTAGACAGATATATGATTAGTAAAATCGTTAAATGTATAGAGACTGGTGATAAGTCCTCGGTAAACTGGACCGAGAATATTAATATGTCCGACTGATCTATGTTATGGTTCAGTCATCTCTACCTAAAACAGAGTGTAATAAACATATTTTAAATTGCTCAAAAGTACTTTCGAGTCTACGACACCCAAAGCTGATAATCTGTTAACAGAGCAGGAATTATTTGACGCTGGCACCCCTAATAAGTTACATGGGATATTCATATTCATTATTAAGACCTCCGATCTTTTAACCACTGAAATTTGCACACAAAACACAGGAAATCTGATACCATATCAAATAAATCACGGCCAAAGTACTTACCCTGGCGCAGTGCATATCGCGCTCAGCTGATGCAGCGGCGAGCTTCTCCGAGGTGTCGTGCAGGGCGGAGCGCACAGCATGCAGGTCGCGCACGCGCGCGTCCCTCTCGGCTGCGGCTGAGCGAGCCGCGGCCTCGGCCGAAGCCACCTCGCTGCTGGCCGATAGCCGAGCCGCTCGCTCCTGCTCCAATGAGGCCGCCAAACCCATCGCCTAACAAAATGTTTGTAACATTTTTTAAACCACCATCTTACATACAAAATGTGTTAGGAGATTATTATATAGTTAAAAAATATATTATGTTGTAAATGATAACACAATTGCAAAAGTACCTTTTCTGTTTCTTGTCGATGTTCGCCCTCTAGCTTCTGCAGACGTTGCTGCATCTGCCTGTAGTCGACGCTGAGCATAGACATTTGACGGTCTTTCTCCTGGCACACCGACTCAGACCGCTGCCTCGCTGTTTTTTCCTCGTTCAATTTTGATTGTAGGGCTGTTGTATCACATAGCAAACAAACCATTTATGAAGCATCAAAAGTATTTAAGGTATTATAATTATACTTTTATGGAAAAATGTTTCATGTGTGAATGTAACATAGCTATTTAAATACTTATTTTGTTTTAGAGTAAATTCAATGAAATAGTTAAAGTACTAAACCATAATTATAATATATTTACTGAAGAAAATGAAAGTAATCTGGACCTACAAAGATCAAATGAGGTATATTATTAGCAAACTGAACAATACCTTTAAATATCATTTCCAATGTTCCTGAGGCATGCAAAAAGTGAAGGTATGAAATATATTTTTGGGAGTTTATACAGTTTAGCTCAGTTGAACATGAGAGGATAGTAGCGTGGGCTAGATGGCAGGAATAATAACAGTCTCGAAATACTAACACTCACCTTTGACTAGCTCCAAATTGGCTTCTTGTTTAGAGAGCAATTGTGACCGTTGTGTGTCCTGATGGGCACGTACTTCCTGCTGATACATGTGCTGTGCGGCGCGAAGCTCATGTGACAGCGAAGCACATTCCTTTTCTAACGATGAGACTCGCTCGGAAAGCTGTCTATTATCTGCCATAATTTGGTTAAGTCTGGCTGATGACCGTTCCAGCTCAGCGTGTGCTGCGTTCAATCTACTTGTGGCTTCTGTGACTGCCGCATCTGAACGCTGTTTAGCTGCCTTTACAGTGGCAAGTTCTTCAGAGAGTACACTACATTCCCGCTCCAGGTTATCGCGCTGAGCGCGCAGGTTCGCCACGGTGCCATCATTGACAGCGGCTGCCGCGGCTTGCGCAGCTGTTAGCTCTGCTGCTTGCTTCCTTGATTTGGCGGCAGCCTCAGCTTCTTGCTTGAGTTTATCACGTAATTCCGTTAATTGCATTTCTAAAGCATTTATTTTGTCATTATATGTCTGTAAATTATTTATTTCTTTCGCTCGTTTGCTTTGTTCTTCATCTAGGCGCCGTTTTGCTTCATTAAAATTAAATTCTGCTTTTCTTCTTGACTCTGCTTCTATGTCAGCCTTCCGTTGTAACTCTTTCAGATCGTGTCGTAATAATGCTATTTCCTTGTCAGTGTCAGCAATTATTTTCTTATTTCTAGATTCCCTCTGAGACAACTCTTCTAGTTGAGCACATAATGTAACCTGAGTGTCCTCCAATTTTCTTTTTCCGTCCCTTTCTCTTTCAAGAAGTTTTTCTAGCTGCAATATTGCTTCAGATCCAACATTATTAATGTGATTATTAGAGATAGTATCAACCACATCGGCTGCCTTCAATCCTCTAGCGCATAACTGATAATCACCATTGTAAGTAAAACCTACAAATGGTAGATGATTGCCAACAAAAGCCTTGGGCACTGGAAAAGATTCGTCCAATGCATCAGATTTTTCCATATCATCAAAATTCCTCGTATCATCATCACTCGATAATTCAGGCACGACAGGTGGTATAGAATCTCTCAAGTTTTCAAAACTCCATTGGTCATTAATAAAGAATGGGTGTTGTTTGATTTCATCAACACTATTCTTGCCTAATCTTTTGACGCGATCTGTTAGAAGACCTCTGATAAGAGATTTCGCATCCTTAGAAATTTCTACATCATCAGGAAACTGAAGTGAGTTCCTATGGTCCATTATCTTACCATATGTTCCTACCAAACTGTCTGCATAAAATGGAGGATCTCCAAGAAGCATTTCATATAAAAATATTCCCACAGCCCACCAGTCACATTCACGGCCATACACTCCTTCACCATTTTGTGACTGTAACACTTCAGGTGATATATAGTCAGGAGTACCCACAGCATTACTAGCACGCACAAGACCATCAGGCCCCATTCTCATACAAGTGCCAAAGTCAGCTAGCTTTAAATGACCATGTTTGTCAATTAACATATTATCTGGCTTAACATCTCGGTGTACGAATCCCATACCATGAATTACGTCTAATGCAAGGACAATTTCCATTGTATAAAATATTGCCCATTTCTCAGGTATGTCATAGTTTGACATAAGACTTACAAGATCCCCCCCAGGCATATAGTCCATGACCATATAAAGATACTTGTGGTCTTGAAAGGCAAAGTGTAGTTTTAATATCCATTCTGAGTTGGCATGTGCCATTATATGTCGCTCCTCCCAGAAAAATGTAGAGTCAGATCTCTTAATCATTTCAACCTTACTTAATAGCTTCATGGCATAAACTTGGCGTGTAGACTTGTGTCTGACTAGTTGCACTTCACCAAATGCTCCACGGCCAATGACTTTTATCAAATCAAAATCTGCTGCTTTCATACGCAGGTCTACTATGTCGGAAGCAAACACTTCATCTATAAAAAAAGCATATTAGTATTATAGGACATATTTAAATAAGATGTGAGCTGAAATAAATCATACTATTATATTATCAGATAACATAAGATAGAGTCCAATAGACTTATTTTATAAAATGAATTAAATTGATCCTAAGATTGTAATAACCCATTTGTATGTGTATATATTTCCATTTTCTAAATTAATATTTTCAAACCAAAACTGTTTTTAAACTTAATTTGTTTATTAGGTATTGGAATTAATTCGTTGTGATTTACAAAAAAAAAATTTTGTATATTACAGTATTCTACTTTTTCTTTCATTTTTTTTATCTTAAATCTATTGTAATAAAGTGTTGTTTTCACGGCACATCTTATTTTCTAATTGTTTGTAACCACCAATTTTTTTTTAAGACAACAAATATCTCTCGACTTTATGACACAGCGCCATCTAGTTCCGCGGTAAGCAACGAGGCTTGTGTTACGGATACTAGAAGGTTGATATACTATATAATATATACTTTTTTTGTAAATACATACAAAAATCTCGTGTCATGGTGTTTGTACACGAGATTTTTATATATAAGATTAATTTAAAGTAATTAATTTCTTAGTTTAAATAAATACGCATAACTACAATATAAAGGCGTTAATTTTTTTGAAATTATTTTTACCAAGGTAATGAGGTAGCACTAGCACAGTTTAAGAAAATGGTTTGGTTTAGATCTATAATTTTAATAATAGGGGTTAAAGTATGAAGTTGCCGTTTTATTGTAATAGGTAATGATGGATACTTCGAAAATTCGAGTGATTTTAGAATACGAGTTCCGACGCGGAACTAACGCGGCAGTAACAGCTCGCAATATCAATGTTGCGTTAGGAGAGGGGACTGCTAATGACCGCACCCTGCGATTTTGGTTTAAACGCTTTCGTGATGGAAACTTTGATTTGAAGAACTGTAACAGTGAATAACAATGAATTGAAAGAGATGGTGGAAGCCGATCCGAGTCAAACTACCCAGGAATTAGCGGCATGGTTTAACGTTACCTTACCAACATTATGGACTCATTTCAAAAAATATGAAAAATGGGTGCCTCATAGTTTGACTGATCTGCAGAAAGAAACGCGTGTTGAAACTTGTGTTGCCTTGTTGAATCAATACAGAAATGAAGGAATATTTGATCGAATTGTGACATGTGATGAAAAGTGGATTCTTTACGATAACCGTAAGCGAAAACTGT
Organism: Craniophora ligustri; assembly: GCA_905163465.1. NCBI lineage: Eukaryota > Metazoa > Arthropoda > Insecta > Lepidoptera > Noctuidae > Craniophora > Craniophora ligustri. Next base: position 4,400,960 of record LR990956.1, read on the forward strand.
TCATGGCTGGCCCAGGTCAAATGCTACAACAGTGTTCTAAAGCAAAGCTTACCAAAAAAAGGTAATAGTAACCCTTTGGTGGTCTCAGCATGTCGTTATTCACTATAGCATTTTCCGATCTGGTCAAGCAATAACGTCAGATGTCTACCCTGCCGAATGCTGAACAATGATAGTAAAACTAGCAATGAGACAGCTCCGACTCATGAATCAATCTCCACCATTATTGCTCCATGATAACGCAAGACCTCATACAGCACGAGAAACCGTTTTAACTCTAAAGGAACTGCAATTAGAAACCATTCGTCACCCTTTGTATTTTCCAGACCTTGTTCCAACGGACTACCATTTTGTTCGTGATTTGGACGATTTTCCACAAGATAAAAAGTTTTCTTCCCAGGAGGCAATACAAAATGCTCTCACACAGTTTGTTGTATCTAGATAAATGAAAGTCATAAATGACCTTTATATTAGATGGCAGCAATATATAGATAATAATGGTAATTATTTTGATTAAATAAATATGTTAAATGAAAACAACTAATTTCAATTTTTCAGTACAAATCTGCAACTTTGGATTTGATTGGAGGCCATTTATTATTTTTAGTTACTTTTGTAAATGTTCTTAGACCTACAGAACATACTGTTCTTTTGTATTAACACGTGCCAAGCATCTCTAAAGTCATGCAATATGTTGTTTTTAGTTCAATGTAATCCATCATCCCTGTACAAATAACATAATGCTTAAGTTTTGTTAAATAACTTTTAAAATTATGTAATTGGTGATGGTCAATATTACAACACTGTGTGCACCTGATATTAATTGAATTTTAAGCTTTAACACAGCCAAAGTTGCAGGCACACACACTACTTAGTAATTAAATCTGTACTAAAACTAAAATTGACATCATGTAAAGTGAGAAAAAGAGAGTGATGACATGAAGACATTGTTAGGCTATTTGCATTTAAGGACAATTATTGCATTAAATATTCAAACTTATATGTCAAAAGGAGTTTACTCTCCATTTTTTACATATAAGTAAAGGAAGATACATGCAAAAAACAAAAAGATACATGACATACATACAATAAGAAATGGGTCGAACTATAAATCGATATTGGTGAGTAGATAGTCCTACCATAATTAGGGGAGAGGACTATATTTTTTTAATCTTTAATCCATTTAGATTTTAAATAAATGTTAGGTAAATTAGGTAATTTTAAACCCAAACCACAATAACTTATTAATAAATATATATTGAGACAAAATTAATATTAAATTTGAATGGGGATATTTTATAATTCAAATGATAATAATATCCTTATATATTTTTACACCAGTGTCATTTGAAATTAATAAAATATATCCTCAGTGAATTTTATAACAGCTTTAAGTAATGTTATTGGCATATTTTAACTGTTAAAGTTTTGTATCTCAAAAGGATAAATAATACCACATAGGACTTTATTATTCATCTAAAAAGTTAAGTACATCTTTTTATTCATTCTATGGTTTTGTTAGAGTTTATCTAATATTCTCTTTTGAATGGGATTGAGAGAATGTATGGCACCTTTGACAAGCAAGCCCTTTGCAAATCTCTTACTTTGTTTGAAATTTATTTTAAATATAAAACCCAATGTCTATTCTTCTTTACATTCTCAACTTTAATTTACTATATTGAGTGTTTTTAAATACAAATGCAATTAGATATTTAAAGATTATCCAAAGGAAACATGGAAGAAAGAAAGAAGTGTAAGTGATAAATAAGGACAACGCTTTTTTCTGGAGATAATGAAAAACAAACAATCATACTTCTCACAAATAATGAGTAATAGGGCAGTACAACATATTTTTATTTACCAATAGCAAAAGCTTAATGGATTGAATTAGGCAATTATTCCTAATAGGTAATTGGGTATTCATTTCTTATTTTACCGTTGTAATTTAAAATATACTTAAAATTATTTTCATTTATTGAAATTAAACTATCATGTAATTGTGAACCTCCTTGCGCAGTTTTAAGTACATAAATGATAATGCAGAAAGTAATCTCATAACTGCTGCACTAATCATAATATAAACATTGATGAATGTCATAATTTGGTAGATTACAAATAACATTAGTCTAATGTTGTCTTTTATTTCAGTTCAAAATAATTTCAACCATTAAAATGATGAGATTGTGTTCAATTTTTTAAAAGCACTGTGACTAGAATGTTTTTTTTTTTTAGAATTGAAAGAACCAGCATGGTGTATTTAAATAATTTCATCAAAAATGCCTATTTTAAATTCTTCAAAATGTTTACTTAAAGCCACATAACAGTAAGGAGTAAACAGTTCCCTTCCATATTTAAAGTAATTAATAAATAACAGTACTTATTATAACTGGGTCATGTAACTCATTCTTATTCAACATAATGTCAGACAATAGAAATCTTACATTGAACATTATAGAAGGTGCTAGGTATCTTGACTGTAAACAATATAAATAAGTTGTTTCAATGTTTCAAACCAGAACAATACCTCACAACAAAACTTAAGTGAAATATAAAAATGTATTGATTATGTTAATGTTTATTTAAATAAAATACATTAAAATAACACATTTGGTTGCATAACTTCAGACACTGAGTAAATACTACCTATATCCAATTAAGTACATCTTTCCCATAATAACAATATTTTACAAATAAACATTACACTACCTACATTCACCAGTCTAAGTACAGTTAGTAAATGGTGTGTGCAGATATTGTTGTATGACCAGAGAACCTCACTGACCACAAACTTCTTATCTGCCGATATTTTAGTTGGTTTCTTCAATAAGTATGAAGTTCTATGATCTAAAAATAAACTTATCAACAGAACTATTGAGTGATAGAAAGTCTCTGGTTTGTGTGGGCTCCAAATATGCCCATTATACTTTTATCGAGAATCTCATGTGATAATATATTATTTGTCAATGAAGATGGCTTTTTTTATTAATAAAACTTAATACAGGTAAAGATCAAGTCAAATTGTATGAAGTACTTACATCTACTGGTATACGCCTCGACATTTTTCATGCGTCGAATAGCTGGATGGTCGCAGTCGGAGACGAGCGCTGTGACGGTGTCTAGCAGGCAGTCCACGTTGCCGGTGGAGCGAGGATCACACAGCCGCTCCTCCAGCGCGCGCAGCCGCCGCAAACGTTCTTCGTCCTTCACCGATTCCATGCTGGATCCTATTTCTGACGTCCTCTACCACTAAGGCTAAACGCCACCGCACATTCTCCTGACAACTGCTCCGTGTAAGAACACCACTCTCATCACGACACATCAACAACTAGATACTGATTTGATATTGTTGTACGAGTTGTACTATTGTTCAGTCGATAACCTACCATTCAAAGGATAACTTATGTTTCATTATCGAAAAATTCAGTTGCTACAGCTCAGAATGACAGCAGATAAAGGTGGTTCTCACAACAAAGCATATGCACGTTTGCAAACACAACAGAATGATTATTTACATTTATAAATATCCACTGCCTTCAAACGAATTAAGAACACCAAACAAACGTAAATATGGGCACAAATACGAAAAAATTAAGTAAAATTACGAATTATTAGACCGCTTGATTGATGAACGATGTATGATCGAACAATAAAGTGAAGTTAGGTGCATAATATAAAGAGTGGTTTCAAAGCGAGGAATAATTTTAGCTTAGGATAATGCTACACTATAGAAAGAAATTTGGATTTCAAGAGTGGCATAATAATTTTGTCACTATAATTTTTTTATTATATAATTTTATAATTTTGTTAATATTTTTAAAATAATACAAAATTCGGACCTGTAAGGCTATGTTAACGATTTTATTCCACTAAGTTGTAATGAGTGTAAATGTAAAGTTATTGTCACGTTTACGAAATTACGAATGTTTGTTGTTTTTGTAATGGATATGTAAATAAAAAAGAAATTGTAGAAAGCGCAGGTCAGTAATTGGTGAACTGCTTCAAGAAGATTAAGCACGTTGCGTAGTCAGTCAGTCAATCGTCGTAGTGGGGTCGGTCTGGGTCAATAAGATTTATTAATGTAAAGGGCGAAGAAGCGTAGGTGGAATGTAGAGATCACAATGTTTTTTAGTTTCATCTTATCCTCATGGAGGAAAAGAGGGAGTATATGTATAAACGCTCCCGCTTTTTGAGGGTATATGAACATGAACAATACAATTGGCAAAGTAAATAATTACGTTTATTTCACCACCAGTGGCGTGGCTAGGTGACCTGTTTATGTTATATCAATGTACAGAGTTACTGGTAAGCAGTAGTGTAGCTAGGTGACCAACGGCCAAGGGGCAAAAGAAAGGTCCTTATTCTTTTAAGGTTTATCAATGTACAGAGACTACGGGTTTCGGGGGCTCCCCGAGCTTTAGGGTCCGAGTCACTACCCTGCCTAGCCCTCCAGTAGCAACATCAGTGTTTTGAACGTAATTGGCTTACATTGTATGTCGAAGAGTTTCCAAAGTACCAAACAAATTTGGATTTAAGGGCTCAAGCAACCACTTAGCTACTTATCGCATGATTATTCTGAATTCTAGTTGAAATATAGTTTTTGATTATCTGAAATATTGCCAAGATTTATTTTAATTATCACTAATTATCGCTTCTTATCTTATCATAGATCATACAAATGTAAAGTAATTTTATTTTTATAAAATTGATATATTATTTATATCTAGGTAGTATTAACCTTAATATCACTAAACGCAAATGAAGATTGGCGAAACCAAACGTTGACGATCTTTGGGCCCGGTCTGTGCGCATCACAATATATATATATATACTATCGTAGACTTTTGCTGCACTACAAAACTTAAACGGAGACAACGAATGTTTGTAGTGACTTTTGATGGCTCAAAATCTTTGATAATACCGCTACCTAATGGATTACAAGCAAAAGGAAAGTAATAAACAAAACTCACCAATGGTGGTCAGTCTTTCCGCACCATTGCAGTTTGAATTTACATTTTGAGATAGTCAATAAATCTACACACAAGGGTAAGATAAGATATTCGGGCAACCCATTCGTTAAAAACATCATGAATTAAGATGTGTGTACATACTAAATATTCGATACGTAATTCAAAAATGCTAATGACGTGCGTTTCGTTCTTTTATTAACGTTATCATTTGCTTTCGTTGGTTATGATTAAAAAAATACTTGACACACGGCTCTTAGAAAATAATTCATACTTCGAATAAAAATTACTTGGACTTGACTAAAGATTTTGTGAATTAACAAATCTTATACATGGATGTTACTGAAATGAACTGAAGATTTTAAACGATTTAACTTTACATAGAAAATAAGAAACTGATGAATTTACTTGGATTTGATTACCTGTGGATTAATACTAATGACATAAACTGGAACTATTCACTTATGGATACTAGAATACCTATGATTTTTTGGACTTCCCTATATTATAGATTTACATACTGATGAATTGAACTGGATCTATCCTACTCAAAAACAATACTAACTGATAACTAGGCAGCATGGTCTCAGCCCTTAGCCTGTTCCGTCATGGCTAATATATAAATAAAAAACCGCTTATGGCCTTCTGGCCACCACCAAGTATGTAAACAATAACACAATCATGAACAATCTTTGATTACTGCGAGTATGTATTTGCATACTTGTTACGCACTCATTTGAATAGAATTATTTTTTAGAACAGCAACTTTAAATGACCATAGACAAATGCATGCTAGATGATGAATCTGCAAAGGATTATCAGTCACTCCTATTCATGTTCTTTTTTAATTTCATTCACAATTCACTTCATTTCATTCTTCAATTTTGTTCATCGAATGGAATATGGCGGTGCTAGGCAGGATGTGCATAAGTTTTTGATTTTTGCATTTATTAAAAAGTTGCCTCTTCTGTTAGCTTTCTAAGTAATTTCTGACATATTTTGTGTGTTGTAGTATTTGTTGTTGTGCAATAGCTTTTTCGTACCAGTAACCTCCTATCTGGACTTCTTAGTTCTGCAATGAAAATTATTATTCGTTGGTAGTGTAAAAATAATTGTGACAAATATATCACTATACCTCAGGTAAACTGTTGTTTTTTGTAATTTTCTCATATTTGCACTAAATCAATTATCACCTGAATCCTCGAATCCAAAATATCATCCCGCAATTATTCAATAAAAAGTTACGAACCTGCCCCATTTTGGTTCAAGTTCATTCTCGTGTTATTTTGTTCATCTATCTGTAATTATTAATTTCTTAGGAAATCTTACAATAATCATAAACCTTTGTCCCTATTAATAAGTTTCAAGTAAAAAAAATATATCCAGGATAACTATTTAAGATAATAGGTTTTCTTTGTGGTCTTTCATCACGTGTGGATCAGGTCGTTATGGGGTCAATAACTGCTGACTACGAATTATTTTCTACATCGCATCAGCAAGACCAATAATAAATAAGTAATACTAAGGCATTGTCTTTTTTGCAATTTCGCAGCTTTTAAGTTCAATATGGTCTTTAGTGTCTTAAGCTCTGGTATATAAAATAGTGTATAAAGCATACTTGTGCGTAATTGCTATCTATCCAGGGTAGGTCTACGTTGTATTGTTCTACATAATGCATGCAGCATGTGCACTTTAGCTAGGCGGCGCAGGGCGCAGGACGTAGACAGGGCGTAGGGTAAGGTGGGGGACGGGGGTAGAGCGGGGTGGGGGCCAGTCCGGCAGTCAGCTGTGCAAAGTGTCATGTAGCGACGCGCCGTACTGAGCCGTGGGAAGCGGCCTAAATTGTGCCCCTCCATTGAATCTTGAAATTTGATTCTGTTATTGTCACAAGCTCTCTTCAAAACTCTTTGGTGTTCCTATCAACATATACATGTATGAAATATTTTTATCAAAATTGTTGCTAGTGAAGTGAGTGCATTGACATTATTGAGATGAAATAATAAAAACTGTTTCTTTGTGCTAGACTCGTTTTTCATGTTTCTGTAAATCTCTTATGAAAAGTCTTTAGACATACTTGTTAAAATATTGAATAATTGTGAACTTATTAATTGTGTATTGTAACAGTTTTGTACAAATTCTTGCTGTTTGCTTAGTTTCTGTACATTTTTTTTTACTAAAAAATGTTCACAATTACTTAATTTTAACAGTACTGAGTAAATTGAGTGCAGAAATACAATAACATTAAAACTTGCACAATTTTAGCTAAAAGTATGCTATGTGTAAATGTTTTCATTGTTTCATGTATGTTTGGCATTTGCCATTGTTGTGCAATCAACAATTTTCAATAAAGTCCTCTTTATGGTTTACCACTGAATGCTGACGATAACAGCTATAATCATACTTTCCTTGCTCTCAATGTACAAACTTAATCAATATTTCATTACTATCGCTGATTCATATCCTGTAATAAAAAATATTATGAATTAATACCATTTTAATTCAATATCAAAATTTTTCAACATATTTTTTTATTATTGATAGTACTGGTAGTATCTATAATCTTCCCGTAATAAATATGTAGCTATGTAACAATAAAATCAAAACACTAGGTGAGTTTGTCAATCATATATCCAATTTCATACTTGTGTAGGGTTTATTTATAGCAATGGACACAGTATTGTATAGTCATTCAGAGAATATCATTCAATGATACCTTGTTTATATTGTTAGGATATAAAAATGAATATAAAAGTACATACCAAAAGTTTAGTTAAAGTTGCATAATTATGTTGTTACATTTAATCTACATAATTATTTAAATCATGGTTTTGTAAGTTGATTCACAGAATAGTGTTATTTTTTATTTCAGTGCGCCGTGGTGGTCATGGCTACACTTATTCAAGAGAATGGTATCAAGGAGTTGAGTAAAGGTACACACGGTGTTGTCCAAAACCGTGGCATATCAACACATAATGTTACAAATCATATGGTGCCCGACCATGAGTATTGTGAGGCTGGCACAACTAGTACGTCGCAAATGCAGTGCACCGACACTAGCGAGGCGGTGCAGCCGCCCGCCCCCATCGAGGAAGAGGAGGATACACCTGAAATAGATATAATGATAAACAATGTCGTGTGCAGTTTTAGTGTTAAGTGCCACCTGAACCTTAGACAGATAGCATTAAACGGTGTTAACGTAGAGTTTCGCCGCGAGAATGGAATGGTGACGATGAAGTTACGGCGTCCATACACTACAGCTTCGATCTGGTCGTCGGGACGCGTCACTTGCACGGGAGCCACTAGCGAGGACCAGGCCAAAGTGGCTGCGCGGCGGTACGCGCGCGCACTTCAGAAGCTCGGCTTTCAAGTGCGCTTCCGCAATTTCCGTGTAGTCAATGTATTAGGCACCTGTCGGATGCCCTTTGGTATAAGGATCATATCGTTTTCCAAGAAATATAAAGAAGCAGAGTAAGTTATCATTGAAATACTATATACTGATAATACATTTATGAGCCTACAGTCAACCTATGCCACCTCAAACCATATTATTATTGATGATTTGACCTGCCTTGACCTGCCCTGATTTCAACCTTATTAAGGAATTGGTATTTTTTTGCAAAATTGATAATTATTTATATGTCTCTCTGATCTATCTGAAGTGTAAAAAAGATCATACAATTCAATAAATGTGAGTTTAATTCACATTATTTGCAATTTTAAAATGATGTTATTAACTCATACTTTATAGAAACTATAAGTGAGAGTTCAGATGAAATTTGATATGTTTTGTGATGAGCGAGTCAACTAACTCCCACTTTAAGAAGATTTAAGAAACATTCATGTTTAAATTTACCAAAAAATATGTCTCATTAAATCTTCACAATCCCAGAGCATGTGGGGGTAGTAGAGTGGGCTTTATTCCCACTGTCCACCTCTTGCTTGTCCCAACCCTAGACTGGATTCCTATAACCTTATTTTATTTCAATTAATTTAAAATATAAACTTCAATAGAAAAAGTAAGGTGTCGCTGCCCTTGAGGTCAGCTACGCCTTTTTATTATCGATTAGTTGTTTGATCCTATCTCAGCAGCCATTGTTTGTATAGAAATATCATGAGTATGTAAATTTTTCTTCTTTTTTCTTAAGTGTCTCATTTAATATATAGTCCAACTGTATTTTTTTCCTTTTTTACAAAGATACCTTGTGACTCTTCTTGAAAATACCCATAACTACTTAAATTTGAATTTGAAATTGAATTTGATACTTAAGTGTGCATCTAGTTGGTGCCTAAAATAGCCTTAAACATTGTCAAAGAAGTGGTATTAGCAGTCTTGAAATGGGTTTCTTTTCTTTCAGCTATGAACCAGAGCTTCACCCAGGTGTAACATACAAGTTGTATAACCCTAAAGCCACATTAAAGATATTCTCTACAGGAGGTGTGACTATCACAGGTATGTTATATATTTATGAAGCCCTAAATTAACAAATTTGATGCCGTCCACTGTGACGGAATCATTTCTGTATTTAATCGTATCGGCATCAAATATCATCTTGCTCCACAAAAAGGGTGACAAGGCCGAAATAAATAATTATAGACCCATTAGTCTAATGTCCAACATTTATAAGATCTTTGCCAAAATAATTTTAGCCCGAATAACAAGAACTCTAGATGAAAACCAGCCTAGGGAACAGGCCGGCTTTAGGGCAGGTTATTCGACATTAGACCATATACATACCGTGAGACAAATTATCGAAAAGAACAAGGAGTTTAATGTGTCATTCTATTGCTGTTTTATCGATTACAATAAGGCATTTGACTCAATTGAACACGAAAATATCTGGTATTGTCTAAAGAATCAAGGAGTCGAACAAAAATACATCAGAATAATAAAAAATGTATATACTAACAGTACAGCTAAAATCAAGTTAGAAAAAGAAGGGAAGGAAATTAAAATAAACAGAGGTGTAAGACAAGGTGACCCATTATCACCTAAACTATTCACAGCTGTCTTAGAAGAAATCTTCCGGAAATTAAACTGGGATCATTATGGGCTAAACATAAACGGGGAAACACTATCCCACTTACGGTTCGCTGACGACATTATACTATTCGCCGAAACAAAAGAGCACCTACAAAACATGCTCACAGACCTTGAAAGAGAAAGTCGCAAGGTAGGCCTAACAATGAACGCCTCCAAAACCAAAGCTCTAACAAATGCGTCCGAAGACCCTATCATTATAAACGGTATACCAATTGAGTACGTCAAAGAGTACACTTACTTAGGCCAACAAATTTCAACAACTGACATAATGTCAAAGGAAATAGATACTAGAATTGGGAATGCATGGAAATGTTACTGGCGGCTAAAAGAAATTATGAAGAACAAAGAAATCAAGACGCATGTCAAATCAAAACTATACAATACCTGTGTGCTACCAGTCTTAACCTATGGGTGCCAAACCTGGGCTCTCACCAAAGCACAAAGCAAAAAATTAGAAACTTGCCAGACAGCAATGGAGAGAAGTATGTTGAATTTAAGAAAATCAGACAGAGTACGAAATATAACCATTAGAAATCGAACCAAAATACAAAATGTTACAACTAGAATAAGGAAACTTAAATGGCAATGGACAGGGCATACAATAAGAGGCATCGAAAAGTGGAGTAGAAGCATAGTGTTTTGGTACCCTAGAAATAGGAAAAGGAAACGAGGTAGACAGATTCGAAGGTGGGAAGACGAGATAAAGGCGATAGCAGGGAAACTATGGACGAGAAAAGCTCTAAACCGAGTAGAGTGGAAAGGAATGGAGGAGGCCTTTGCCAAAGATGGGCAAACAGACATGTCTGTAGATGCGAGCTCTCAGCAGAGTCGTTAACTTATATTTAATAGTTTGTAAATAATCATTTGTGTCTGAATAAAGGCTATTATTATTATTATTATTATTATTATAAATTAACAAATTATAGCTATCATTTGACATTCGACTATAGTCCATACCATATTTATTTAAATAAAATTAATTAAAAATGTTTCAAGTTCGGATTCATTAAATATTTTTTCTATTTGTTATCAAGACTTAAAAAAAATGACTTGTTCAATCATTATTTTCAGTGTCTATTAAACTATTTTTTTATGTTATTTATAACTATTTAACATAAAACATAATACCTACGTTATAATAGATTAAATCAATGTATAGGTAATGTTGTTGGTAACTACTACTAACTAATATTTTACTTTTACATATATAGATACTCGAGGATATTTACAAGTCATTTTTTAGATTTTTAAGGATCTAGATGGCGTATGCAAGATCCTCATCAAGATGGTCTCTTTTTGTGTTCTAACATTTTGGTTTACGATATGTAATTCCAAAAATTTTGGTCAGTTTAAATGTATGCTCTTTTAAGACCAAAGCAGTCTGCCATCGTGTAGCTAAACCATTATTGAAGAGAGAGAGACTTAACGAGACTTAACAATTCAACCCATTTCAATGCCGCCTCCAACCAAATTATTGTCTCACTGCTGGGCACGCGTCTCCTCTCATTTGACAGATTTTGAGTTATAGTCCACCACGCTAGCCTAGTATGGCTTGGCAGACTTCACATGCCACCAAGAGAATTTTTCAGGCATCAGGGTTCCTCACGATGTTCTCCTTCACTAGCTTTCTTATTAAGTACAAATGCTTACTAACATAGACACATGATGACATAGTGTGCTTGCGTGTCTGCAGCCCGGAGCGTGAACGACGTGCAGTCGGCGGTGGAACGCATATTCCCTCTGGTGTACGAGTTCCGCAAGCCGCTGACGGCGGCGGACGAGGAGCTGCTGCGGCAGAAGCGCGCGGCGCGGGCGGGAGCGGGCGCGGCCGCGCCGGCGCCGCCGCCCGCCGACGACCCCATGCACCTGGTGACGCTGTCCGACGACGACAACGACGCCTGGGAATGACGCGCAGGGGCCGCGCGCGCCTCCGCCGCCCACTGAAGCTCCCGACGCGACGCCCCGTGCGGGAACGAAACGAACTCTATATTGGCATCGAAGCAATACTGTCGGTTGTTAGTGCGATCGCGTGTGACTCGTCGGCGAGCTGTTCGGTTCATGCCAAAGATATTTATTAGGGGAGGTGCTTCGCGCCCGGTCCGGCCTGCGCGCGGCCGCGACCGTCCGGCTGAACGTTTTGCGGAGCGCCCGCGCTTCTTTACCCTTCGTATTTACGATTGTATCGTTTTTGTGATGACCTGTGACCTCTTTAGTATGCGTAGATGAAGTTGAATCGTTTACGTTGAAACCAAAATTGTCATAAAATAAAAAAAAAGTTCAAAAATTAATCTCGATAACGATACTCAGTCTCGTTTTTCATTTGCCGTTATGATTGTAGAATTTGTAGTGATAATAGTGTTGAATAAGAATTGTTCTAAGAATGAGATGACTGAACGATAGAAGTTAGTGATTGTAAATATGGAAGCTTCGACATTATACGTTTCAATAAAAACATGTTTGTTTTATTCTGTGTAACTTTAATATCCAAAAAACTTATTTTAACAACACAACCTGGGTATTGCCACAACTGACTTCTATGAGTCAGACTCATGGGTATCGTATTCGTCACTCGTGAACCTGTGCTGTGAGGGGCGTGGGGGCCGGCTGAGCCTTAGATGTAACTTCTCTAACGGCTGATTCATGCCCTTTGGCGTACGGATGTATGCACTCATGTCCACAACGGCCAACCGAGGTGTTCTGACAGCAGTTCCTGTACAAAAACACTTATTATGAAATCTTAGCTACTAATCTACTATATGTAGATTCTGAGCTTTGGAGAGCATAGATAATTAGGTGTATAGAAAATGAAATCAAGTAAATTTATAGCGACAAACAACACTACATGAAAGTTAAATGTATATAAATATATTTATCGCATCAATCGATAGGATTCATTAATAATGTATAACAATGACTATATTTAGTACGATTGTCGATCGAAGAAGTGCATATCCACGTCGCGAACTTCATAAAATTTTCAGTCAACTAGGTCGGCTGACTTATTTTCTATTTTAAGTATCAAACCTAAATCAATATGAAAACGATTACCGACACATGAACCAAAGGCCATAGGAAGTGGTAGATGCAAGTAGCTGTTATTACATTATGTGCCATTGATTACTAAGTATACCTAATATATCTACATAGGTACATATAAAAGGAGAAGATGACTGACTGACTGACATATCAATGCAGGGCCTAAACTAATAAGGGTTAGAAACTTGAAATTTTGCACAGAGGTTCGCTTTTATAACGTAGGGGAGCACCAGAAAAGGATTTTTGAAAATTCACCCCTAAGGGGGTAAAACGGGGGTGCAGTTAGGATGAAACGTTAAATTGCACGCGGACGTAGTCGCGGGAATCAGCTAGTTTGTATATAGTAGTGAAGTTAGTTTGAATTGAGTGAGTCTAAATCTAAACCGGAATCGGAGGCGGCGGTGGAGACTGAGGCAGAAGAGAGGCTTTAGCCTTTTTAATTTCAATTAAATAAATCATACACGTAAAAAGTCGTTAGAAATAAAAACGATCATATTTTCTTAAATAGGTATGGTAATAAATTAAATCAAATGAAGTGATTCCAAGAGAACCAAATTATACATATTTAACGTGTTAAAGCTTTATCTAAGTCTGATCTATTTCTCAACGAATAGACCTCCGATTCAAGTGTCGAAACTGAAGTCGCAGTCGGAGTACTCGGAGTTCTAATATCAATCGGAAGTTCCGACTTTTTGGAATCGGGTTCGTTTACCTCCATAACATCCCTAGTATATAGTATAGATATTTTAAGGAACAAGTTACCAGTAATTATAGGCAATAAGTGGTCCACATTAGGCACAGTCCGTGGTCGTGACTTCAGTATGTGGCGGCGTGACAGCCTCGCTGGCAGAGCTTGTAGTGCTGGCGGCGATACCTTGGGCAGGGGTGGCGACAGCACACGCCCGGCGAGCACACGCCGCTCAGGCGACGAACTCGGTGACCTACATTGTGACAATATGGGGTAGTTGGTATTCGACATACCCCGGACATACATGGAATCTATCCTATCCTATACTAACCTAAATACTTAACACGAAATTATTTGTTTATTTATTAACTTATCATTTATATTCCAATTGTATATGAATGCAAGGGTATTTTGATAGATTTATTTATAAAATGTAGAATTTAATTTGAAAATTAACCAACCAGCCAACTCTCTCGATAGGCCAGCGTAGCCCATAGCAGGTACCTAATTATTGATTAACTACTCTTCATTTATGTCTCGCAACATTTATGTCTTGAAGGTAAGTAAGGTAACAACAACAGTCAACAACATTGTATTGTTTGGTAAACTTCCACGAACTTGTTAGGTGGCTTCCATTTGATAAAGTTTTTCGTGTTTGTGTGGCTTTGTTTCTTATATTTATTTTGTATGATGGAAAATTTTGCAATTAGTAGGTATTATAAAAATTCTTGACTAGGTATTTAGTTGGGCAATGTGTTTTGAGCTTATTTACTTGGATATTACGATTGTGTACTAGTTGGTAAATATACTACTTTTTTGTTGTTAAAACATACATATTATACTGAACATTTGTATCAGAGTCATGAATGTATCTATCAATGACTCGGATACAAATGTGCATGCTCATCACACAAACATTTGTCCCTACCAGGATTCGAACCCGGGACCCATAGCACAGAAGGCAGTGTTAACTACCGCTGGAATAATTGGGTCGTCAATTAATTAAAAATCCTTTTATTTCTTGTATTTGATTATACATCGTTGCCTCGTCACTAGCCGGTACCTACTGTCGTGGCTGTAGACTAGGGGTTGTACTGGATATTAAGTTAATTAGGAACCTATTTATTAAATACCTGCACTATTATAATATAATAATGAAATTACATATTTAATTTTATACTTAATAATATTAATAATATTCGAATGTAAACAATCAGAGCATCTGATGCAATACCATGCAATACATGGTAGCTATCTGCTTCCAGTAGGTACCTACTGAAATAATACGTAGAAAATTTCCAGACAGTCTTAATGTTAAAAATGCATGATCTATATTTGTCTGACCTGTCTCGTTCAATGACAGGGCGTCTGCGCCGCCGTCTGCCCCTTTGATCTTTCTTCTTAGTTCTCCCTACTCGTGGAGGTATAACGCCTATATGACGATAGTAGTCGCATAGCGATTTCGCTATAGACCTACCTATTTTGGAATCTGAGTCTCAGGCTAAGTAAAATAACATGTTATTTCATTGATTAACAATTAAGTAAGACCAACTTCTCATATACCTACTTAGTAATAATTATCTAAAAGTATTTTCTAAAATATTTACTAAAACCAACAGAACCAATTTCTCTTACTTTTAGGAGGTTTATTTGTCTAGTTGAGTACCTACGGATCACGTGAAAAGAATGCAAGTAATGTATTTATCTATTATATATAGAAATAGGGAGCGTATGTTGAGGTAACATTTTTTCTTTTATTAACATTTTAACTTTCATATTGATTTCGTACACTTACGCGAATATTTAAATTCGGGTTAAAATAACATCAAATATACCGCGATAAAATCCGTAAAAAGTAGTTTTATTTTAACTTTCATTAAAAATATACCTATATATATTACCTACCTAATAGAGGTTGCAAACCGGGCCCGGCCGGGCCCGGTGCCCTTTTATACACCCACCGGGCCCGGTCATTTATACCGGGCCCGGTCACCGGGCCCGGTAGGTACGAGAACTGCAGCACGGAAGCCCCAACTTGTAGAAAAAGAGAAGAAAAGAAAACACGCATACAGCGAGCAGGGGTGAGAGGTGCGCGAGAGAACGGCAACTTGCCATGCCAATTTTCTACAAGTTGGGGCTTCCGTGCTGCAGTTCTCGTACCTACCGGGCCCGGTGACCGGGCCCGGTCACCGAATTATATATATTATATATATTGGCATGGCAAGTTGCCGTTCTCTCGCGCACCTCTCACCCCTGCTCGCTGTATGCGTGTTTTCTTTTCTTCTCTTAGTCACAGTATAATTTCTACTGTGACTTAGTCGACGTTTGTCCTTGGTTGACGAAGTATGTGTGTTGCTCTGTCATTCCGTCGCCGCCGCAAGCACAGCAAGACTAGTTTATTATAGCTACTTTCATAGCATCATGTCTTACGGAATATTGCTGTGGGGCCGTGCTGCAGACATAGAATCAGTCTTCTACTGCAGAAAAGAGCAATAAGAGCCATTTATAACCTAAGTACTCGTGATTCACTCAGGGAACTCTTTAAAGAAATAAATATTATGACAGTGCCCTGTCAGTAAATCTTTGAAAATATAATGTACATTAGGAAAAATATATCACATCATACGATAAAATGTGAACTGCATAATTATAATGTTTTTAAGGTTTCACTATTTTTATACATAATTATAATACTAGATATAAGTCAAAATTAATGAAACCACAACTTCGTCGCGCTAAAGTTCATACCTCTTTTAAATTTGTGGATATAGTTAAAACTAAAGCTACCAAAGTTTATCTATCGAAGTTGATAAGACAAGTTTAGCACATTAGGCTGCGTTATTAGTTTGTTATTCTAATATAATAAAGGTTTTCAAATACATAGTTACATTAGTATTAGTAATTAACTTTAAGCAAGCAGGTATTTCTCTTAACTCTGTATAGTATTACGTAGTAACTAACTAATTCTGTATTAAAAACTCGTGATTTTGAAACTGATTAAGACTGACTAGTGTTGATTTGCTATTCGTCGCCAACCCGGCCGGGTTGAGAAACATACCGGGTTGCAATCCCTACTACCTAAATGCCTATATTTTTATGTCACTTGTGACATAGTTTAGTTTTGGTTTTTGCCTGTCCTTCCAAATTATTTAATTTTAACATAAAATCAATCAAAACTTTACTTATTAACATAATTACCTAATCAGTGCAAATGTTTTTTGGTTTGATCGTCTTTCCTTTACGAGGCATATGATTTACTCGTAAGTTTAAGTTACTCGTAGGTACCTAGTGTTATTTTTGCCAACTTACTGACGCGTGGTTATGAAATAAATATTCGATGTTAACAAATAAAAAATATAATAAGACTTTCCAACACGTAGATAAATATGATATGTACCTATGATTGGCGTTCAAATTAACGATAATTCTGTTAAATCTTGTTGTTCATTAAAAGGATACAAGCGTCTTCCGTATAATGTATGTACGGTCCTCTAGGAGACAATCTTCGTCCGCCCAAAGAGACCAGCAATGTGTAGGCGTCGACTGCACCCGTGGGGAGAGCCCTGCGTGCTGTGCCGGACAACACGGAGTCTGCGTTGTAGAAACAAGCTTCTGGCCGCCACGCCTCTATACGAGCTCCTAGGAACTTTGGTAGCACCGCATGACGCTCAAACCTAGGGTAACAGAACTAATACATCACTCATTATACTACTTCCCCGACCCGAAGCTCATGTCATTGAAAATTATTTTTTCGTGACTATTAAACATTTTTATTTATAATTACTGATAATGTTCGTAGAAAATTATGATTATAAGGCACTAAGTACGCGAGCTGTTAATGGGATGATGAAAACGTTTTTTGTGTAACATTGCACAAGATTTTTCTTTGCGCGTAAGTAAATCTTGCGAAATATTTTCGTGCGTCACAGATGGATTTCAATCAACTTCAGGTTTTAGTAGGTAGTTAGGGACCTAATGTTTTATTTACTTATAAGAACAAGACTTAATCAAGATGATATATGAGGTAGGAATAGGTGCAATACATTATGAAAATTATTTACTTAATTGACTACCTACCTAACTCCATTTTGTTGAAGTATATTGAATATGAAAAAGTATGTATTTATCTTTACTAGTGGTCGAAATTCGACCATAATTAATTTAAATTATAAGTTTTTCTTATAAATTCTTAAAGAATATCATCATTCTGCACTGCTTCTCTATATCAACTATAAGTGCGGGAAATTTCATACTCCTCCGTCCACGCAATTTTCGTAAAAAGGGGTAGGTACAAAGTTTTTGATTCACTTATTAATATTTTATATAGATTACAAAGTTCAGTTTGCGTATGTCAAAAATAACAAAATGTTACGTATCTCTGATGTTGAATTAAAATGACTTATTATGGACTTTATCGCATTAGGTAGGTATGTATAATTGTATATATATCTTTTCAATCTCTAGGTTTCGGATTATTTGCAGCATCCGTTTTCACGAACAGTCAAAGATAGAATCCGTAAAAACTGCACTGATCGGGTCATAAAATGAATAGAACTAATTTTAGGTAATCTATAAAAATAAAACCTGTAGACATCGTCGTATGAATTCCCTCGTACAAATACACCTTCATGGCTGATGTCTGCGTGAATGTCGATGATAAAGTCTAACTGCACAGTCTGAAAGCAGTCATACATACATACACTCACGCCTTTTCAGTCAGTAATATAAATTCAAACATTCAATAAATTTTAATATTAGCGTTATCACAGACCGATCCCGCTAGATTCCCACTCTAGACGTTTCATGCGCGTAGAAAACAGCTTTAACGTTTTACGTAATAGAAATACTTAAACCAGACTTCCTATTATTCAAAGACTAATAAATCGGTAAAATTTATCCACAACAAAAAAAAAATGAGCCCCCCATCGATCGGCAATACAAGTAGCACAGAATACCTAACTATTAATGTAGTTTCAACCAATGAGCCACTCTGCAATTATTCGCAATTCTAATGCATCTCACTCTCGTTCGTTAGGTATTTTTTACTGCCGATTCGCAAACCCGACTTCAGAGGGGCCAAGTTATTTTTTTTTAAACTACATCTGCTCTAGTATTTTAAGTACTTATTCGGTATGTTCTCTAGTATTCGGTAGCAGTTTTATTTGAAAAAGTAACCATTCCTTCCCTATATTTTAGCTAATATGCAGACTGGCAGGTGCAAATCAAAGTCTGACTGCGGCGACCCAGAACCATTTATGTCACGTCTGTTGGTGTTTTGCCACAACATCTGCACGTGGGACGATTTTTCTCTTAATTCTTATTACTCAAACTTTGTCTAACCATTGACTCGGTAAGAAGAAGAAGGTAATTAGTAGAAGTAGGTAGATTTTCTCTATTATACCTTCTCAGAGGCGAGCTTCTTGATGAGATCGTTAACAGCTACGAGGGCGGGGTGCGCGTAGCTGGTGGCTCGGTTCCAACTGCGGTTGAGGTCGCCGCCAAGCAAGTCCGACCGCTGATTACCCAGGAAAACTCCGTCTGGATTCAGCATTGGTATTACCTAATAAGTAGTGTTATATATATTTATAAATTTCTAAGGTAAGTGTAATTTACAAGTTTAGTAAAATGTTGTTACTCAAGTACTACGTATTGGAATATTGAAGTTTGTACGTTTCATATGCGATCGTAACAGTTTATGCACCGTAAACTTATCATATATATCTTAACTTACCTATATCTATTTGATTATAGAATTTAGTTGGCTAGTAGAATTGACATTTTTACTTGATATTATTTCTTACCTCTAATACAATGTTATTTCTTAAAGCAACTGCCTTCTCGGAAGTTCCCAGTAAATAATCCAGTAATCCTATTAAAATGTAAAACATGTTAACTATGATAAAAGTTCAAGTTGTGTAAATAAAATAATATTAAAGAAGGTGGTTAAGGACGAGACGTTTTGCAGATTTCGTCTACTACATATGGAAAAAGTCGAGAGTGAATAACTAACTAATTGAATAAACTATTTTATTGATTTTAGAAGACTAAAACTAGTTTTTGTGATCACTTCATACATTAAAAAGAATATAAGTTATATTTATACTCGTTATGGCGATCCAACATTTCAAGGCTGTATGATCAGTGGCGTAGCGTGGGTATTTGCCGCCCGGGGCCGTCTGGAATCCGTCTGGATTTGCCGCCCCCTTTTCTAGTAGTATAAAAACGACGTGGGACTTAATTCCGCCCTTTTTCATATGCCCCCCCCCCGCCCCCACGCTACGCTACTGTGTATGAAAATGGAATCATAATAACAGGTTTGGTGTCAATTAGGGAACTGGACGCCAGCATTGACATACCTTGACAAACAAATGAAGAGGGCGGCTCCCCTCCGTGTGACCTCGCCATTATAAGAACGACACGTTTTTTTGGTTCTGCCATCCTAATTTTAGGTATAACAGTTTCTTCTTTAAACTCTTCTTTCTCTTTGAAATTATAATCTCCTATTGTCAGCAGGTCAATACGACGTTTTTGCTACAAAATAAAAGGCGGATTATAATTTTTATTTTCTAATAAAATTAATTAGCAGCTTTCTGTCGTGTATATTGATAAAGATATTATTATGCTAAGCATCCAATCACGATAATATCAGCCCACTCTATAAAATAACACCGGAACTCACAGTAGTCTGAGCAATAGACTGCCTCGTGGCAAACGCCTGGGCCCTCTTCTCCCATGATGCCAGGTGCTTCTGAAGGCGCGAATAGGAATATGAAGCTCCGGCTGAAAACTGGTACACATCCTCTTCACGATCAAAAGCAAACGCGATGCTTAAAATCTTCCGTCCACGATGAGCCAACGATCGATGGTAGAATATCAGACGCCTTGGAATTCTTTGCCTGCCAAGTTTCAAGTTGGAATGTGTGAGAAAATATATCGCAACTTATTCGCGAAACCAAGTCGCATAAATTCACGTAAGCTGAATTAGAGTTCGAAATAATTTAATCTACTTATGCATCTAGTTTACAGTTTGGGAATTTGTGAAGTGTTAATATATTCTATATTTTAGTATAAGAGTTATAAGTTATTCTATGTCTACATACCTCCATAATATGGAGAATGAACTCACCATTTCGGTCGTGACGTAGAACGAACGAGCGGGGTCATATTACTATCAAATAAGGTCGTTTCTTTACCCAAATTAACAATGTTTAGTATTACTCTCTGGAAAAAAATAGTTCGGGCAAATGGTAAATATCAATAATAATAATAATACATTGGTAATATCATTGTAACATAAAATTGAGCTTTGTGTTCTTATGCATAACTTAAAGTGCTATAAATATTTACTGCTTAAATTCACCTGATCTTGCTTAACATTTTCAATGGTAAAATTAAACCAGAATCTGGCCCTCGGCCTACAGGTGTCGGGTCTAACGTACAGGTCGTACTCTAGGTCAGTGATGTGGTCAGCTCGTCCTAGGTTACCGCACTCAAACGCCGCGTCGAAACACAGTTGGCCTCGCTTGGCCTTCCCACTCTGCCCCGGAGGACGCACGATCAACCGACTCAAATTGCCCAGACCTCCCTCCCCATCACTTTCTTCGCTATCTGTAATAGCAAGATATTAATTCTATTCGGATAGATTTATTTCACTTGCATTAAGTACAAATAATACGTAAACACTGAATATATTTTTGATTAAAACCTACAAGCTCCGGAATATCCTAAAATCATTACTGTATAAGAAATGCACAGATATTTTTCGCAACTTTAACTTGACTGCTGCCTAGCGCCTAGATGCAGCAACGGTTTCAAAATGTGGTTTGGATGGAATACTCATTCGATTAACATACACAAATTGAATTCGGCTAACCGACATGTGATGATGTTGTTCAATCAAAGTTTACATGACCAAGTGATAGATTCAATACACGCACACATAGCCTATTGAACTATTTTATAAACAAAAAATTGTCGTGCTTTTGTCTTTGTAAAAGTAAGATGGTATAAAGGTATTAATTAAATGTTTGATGTTTTTTGTAAATACCACAAGGAGGGCGAAGGTATATTGACGTGTGATCTAGAGCGTCAGTGTACGCAGCCATCGCTGAACTGCTAAGATTCCCGACTAGACTAGCCTTACTGCCTTACTCAACTAACTTTAACGATATAGGTGAATAGATTGGCTACAAGATTGACGGCAATGCCTAGGCGATAAGTGCACGAATATGTAAGGAAAACAGTTTAGCGAGACACGCCAACCGTGTATTGAAAGTTTATTTTTTTCAGTCGATTGAAACTTAAACGATAGAAACCTGATTCCTTCTGTGATACTTCAAGGGTAGTTTACGTTAAAACTAATAATTTTTCGTTTAAAAGTTATGTGCTTTGTATACAGTGTGCTTTTTATAATCTTTCGCAAGTTTGACGAAATGATCTATAAATTGCCTAAGGATACAATTTATAAAAAAGTTTTTGTTATTTTCATGATACTTTATGACTTCACTTCAACGATGATGTATGGTTCTGCGGTGTAACTAGTAGGTTGTGAGGTTTCGTTGTCGCGGTGGGTGGGCGAGGGTTTGGGTAGTTATCGGTTTAGAAAACAATTGTGAATACGATAAATCGTATATGATATATCCTTCCACCCACGGCTTTGCCCGCATGGTACTTATTTAGATAAAAATAGCCTACGGGATAATCCAGGTATCTGTATGCCAAATTCCATTCAAATCCTTTAAGTGGTTTTTGCGTGAAAGAGGTAGGTACAAACTTTTTCGTTAATAATATTAGTGGGACAATTATATTAAAGGTACATTGACGTATACGTTATTCGCAATGGTTTACTATCACGCTACCAGTAAGATGAGAGCCTGCAGGATAATAAGTACCTAGTATTACAATTTTTTTATTTAAATTTGAGATCCCATATTATAAACGAACAGGAAATTGTAACCAAGACTAGAAATAAAATCAGCTATCTTTAATTTCTATAGATAATACAATTTTAGACTTTTATGCAGACATAGTTGCCAGTGCAGCAGCTAGTGAACGATAAAATCGTAAGTGCCACTTAATGACACTCATCGGTTACAAAGCTGGCAGAAATACTCACTAAAGAGGTCTTATCACGTTATTTGTTGGCACAGGATTTGTCTACTTATACAATCGATCGCGCAATATCTAATGACATACGCAGATTTTGTATTGTTACGTTTATGTATTCGTAAGTGTTGATGTCATATTATTATATCATATTATCGGCTTAGAAGGCCGTTATATTGACCGTTTGGATCCTTTAAAAAGTTCACATTTATAGAATCAAATAACAAACTGCGAGTATGAATGAAAATGTCTATGAATATAGACGAATCAAAAGTAGTAGTAGCGCGAGCTGCACACTTAGTTTAACTACCTATTATTATGGAAAAAGTTAAGAGTGTATATGTACTACGGATAAGCGGAGACGAGATATAATGTTGTTATATTGGTAGAGCAGAATATAACTCTACCAATATAATAACGTTCTCCATCTCGAATTTAATTAATTAATGCTCTTCAACACGTGTCTCTTATTGTCTCGTTTCCATTTTAGTGAAGTATAGGCCTTTTTCGTTTATTCTAAGTTAAGTCATATAATTTCTAGAAAGTGCTAGTGTCACCTGAAGGCCGAATGCGGTTAACCTTCCGTACAATTGATTTAATTAGAAAGTTTTATCTACGCTTAGCCCTAACTCTTATTAACGAATTTAATATATTATGTATAATTGGGCAGCCATCCGTCCGGGATTCCCCGGATTTGTCCTAGTTTGAAGGGCGTTCGGAGTCCGTCGGACTGGGGGTTTTAAAAGACGCTTTTGTTGTCAGGGAAAAGTTCGGCGATAAATTTGACTTTATTTTAACATTGTAAAAGTAAATAAAAAATGCATGTAAATAAAGCAAGTTACGACAATATAAAACAAAAAATAAATAATATCTTCATAAAAAATATTATAATACTTATATACTATATAATTCTAATGTATGTACATATATAACTACATTTAAAATGGCCAATGTATAAAACTTAATAGAATAGGTATCTTAAACGTAGCTTCTTCATTTTCACTTACTCCCTCGCACTTAGCCTTTGCTCTCTTTTATATTAACCCTGTCTTGTATACTAAGGCCGAATACATTCCTAGTACTTATTGTTGATCTTACTTAATATGTTGTCACAACACAGGTACAATTGCATGTGAATATGATTATGGAAAAAGGAAATTTAAAAATCTTAAAAGAATGCAGATGGAAAATAACTTAAGCATTGTTTGGAAATGTTCTGTTATAATATAAATAAACTTACCCGACATTATCTTCTATGATACCATCATAGTTATTATAAAAAGCGGTATGGTCACTCCTGCCGCTGCCTGATCATTTTGTACTTAAACGAGTCACATGATTACCATTCACGGCAGGACCCTAGCTTCCTTTGAGTCCTGCGGCAAGGCACGTTGCCACGATACGCCGCGATGCGACATTTCCGTCATAATAATAACAAAAAATAAAACTTATTTTACTCCAATGCGTAATAATATTGGCGTAGCCGGTTACCGCTGCTAGGCAACAGTAGCGTCTGTGTATCTAACTGCATTCATGAGGAAAGTTTATATAGGTAATAGGAGTAGACCAAGTACAAGTACTGTTTAAAACCAGACGTTTGTAAATGCATAGTAGGTATCTTATTTTTGTGAAAATCCTGGACGTATGTATTTTCTAATAACCATGAACTTCTACTATTGCTTTTACTATTATCATTATTCTTTCTTGCTTGTATTTGGTAATACAATTGAGATGGCAATTTTATTATTTTCTGTAACGTATTGTACATTTATAAAATAACCGGATACAATATCTTATGTATAGTCAACTGCTCAAAAAATCACTTTGTTTGGTATACATGTTCATACAAACATTGAGGTGTTTCCAAAATATTGTTATCGGTATAATATTTCATCCTTTCTAAAAGTCTGAAACGTTGTTGTAGTCCTCAAGACTGGCTTATGTTCTACTACTTTCCCAAAAAGCCTACGAAAGTCTAACCCTTGTCATGTCGGTTACTACGTAGTCTCGTAGCATTGCTACGAATTTATATACTTGTAGGTACATATATGTAAAACTTGTATTTGTACTCGGTGTACGATAATCGTGCTCGAGTGTGCTTATTTAATGCACTCAGGAATATCGAGTGCTAAAAGTACGTAAAAACATACTAAATGCGTTACGGGGTATTTAGATCGATAGATTAATTAATTAGTTTCCGTACTGATTTACGTTTAATTTGTTTATTTTAAAGAATATATATGACAGATTTATATTAATAATTTGATAATAAATCACAGTGCACCGCAATGTATGCATACGAATTTTGTTAAATATTGCTACGACGTAGCACTACGGCGTAGTAGGAAACGTAGCAAATCGATTATTATAGTACATAGTGTGCTCAATATAAATTTAAGTAGATACTGGTTTCAGACATATTATCGGTAGTTTTATCAAAAATGACTATAGACCCCTTAGATTATTTGCAGCATTCATGGATATTGTATTATAATCGTTACTTGCCCGACATTGCCTATAAAGTACCGTAAATGAAACAAGACACTATGAATATTGTCATTTATTCAATAAATAATATGTTGTTATATTAATAATATTACTTTTGGCATTAAAACGCCTCACGCATCACAAACATTGAACAAAGCTCAACGTTTAATAAATACTGAAACAAATAATGCTTATAATACTATAAAATCTTTAGCATTAATATTTACAATTATTTTCTCTTTCATTCCACGTACAAATAACAATCACATAAAATGTATACAACCCAAAACAATTCATTATTTTCGCTTAAAAAATATCGAAAATATAATTTGCGATCTACATATATTATTATCCATACAAACTAGTACCCGTGCTAATACAAATTAAATGTATGTATTTAATAACTAAAATATTGATCCCTAAAACCGGTAACAATCTATAAGATCAGGAAGCAGGTGATACAAATAAACATACAGTTCAGTTAACATGTCAGTCATGCCGTTATTTAGGCCATTCACACGCTGCCCTGCACTACACTGGCGCCACGCATGCAGCACAAACGCGCGGGGTTGCAGTAGTCATGCGGTGGCCTAGCGTCATTTCACAGCAGCTTGCGGTGGTGATAGTACATTGAGAGCATTGTTTTTTATACTAAAAATGGTTATTAATTTCGAACTCATTCAAGATCCAGAGTTATATTATCTGCTTATTTTTGTACAATCAAATTAGAAGAGATCGTATCTATATAAGAAACCCAGTAGGGTACATCCTTTTTTACGAACAAGATCGATGAATGGGTAGTTTGTTCAGAATTATTCCAAAATGCTTCACAACTTTCAATTTCGAATATGAATCGATCGATATCGAGATCTATTTCGAAACATTCACATTCATGACGTCTAACTCTCTCAAAGCCACGCACGATACTGGAGATCTCGTTGTGCCATACCTTTCGTGTTGCCCCGCACCTACGCGCGGGGATGCGTGTTTTTACGCATGTACACGCGTGATCTGCAACACCGCGCGTGAATGCATTTTTGGTGTGTGGCACTATGCGTGCTTTCTATACAAACGGAGATACTTGCAAACAACGTAAGGTCAAGCACTCCCGCGCTACGCTGCGCGATGCGGGGCAGTGTGTGAATCGCCTTAGGTAGTCAGGGGTGGTCATGGGTCTAGTACTAGTGCGAAACATAATCTGAAGCATCCTCTTTAGTTCTAAAACACTAAGAATAGTAGAGCAAGTTTAAAAATATTCGTACATATGGCAACATGTATTATTCAACTCTATATGTATAACAATTCATATTATATAATAGTCTCTTATAAATCTCTGAGGAGGATATTATACTATTATAATACAAGTTTTATAATTATTACTTTTGTTTCTGCAAAACATAAAATTTAGTGCAATTTTCACGCTTTTGAAAAAACTTAGACATCTAGGAAATACCTACTGATAGTAGTCAAAGAAATTATCTTTTTCACACTCAAATTAACTGGACAGAAAAATCTTAAGCAAATATGTTTATATGTATAATTACAACGACTAATAAAGAACATGAACACTGAAGGTTTAGGATTTACGGACTGACAAGAAGATTAACATTTACAGTGGACATCTGCTGAGGGTCATACGCCACACGAGGAGTACACACAATCCGTCACATAAGGTACATGAAGCTATTTAAACAGCGACACAAAGTCTTGAGACAATCACGGATACACAGCACACAAATACTAAGTAAGTAAAGATATAAAATAACTCCTATGAACTATAACATCTTACAATTAATGCCAGCAGAACGAGTAATGGCTACTTTTACCCAGATTAATTTCAACCCTAATTATACCTACTTGTTACCCTTGAAAGGCGTTACATAATTTAATATTGCGTTACTCAAGACAACAATAAGAAAACAGTGAGCCGTCACGGGACGCCTGGCAGATGTGAAACATCGACATTATTTTGTAAAAGTAATATGCAGAAAAGAACATATTGTGATAGGAACTAAATATGTCATAATGATAAAATTGTTAAAAGAAACATATTAACACAAACTCAAAGAGGTTTAATACAATTCACAATTCGAAAAAAAAGGTAAACTTGAAAATAGAACTAAAATCAAATTTAAATTTCGTGGCGACGCTTTCGCCACGCCAGAAATCGGTTTTACGTGCGGCTATAGATGTTTCGCATTAAAAATCTAAGTTTTGATAAATGTGTTTCTTTAAATATAAAATAAACATGTTCTTTGTTGAAGATAATGATCAGCTGATAGGGGCTTTATCACACGTGCGACTATGAGCACATTCGGTGTGATGCTTGAAATAAGTGCACATCCTGTAGTACTTTATGATTAGTTTTCTTCAGAATTGTATAGCTTTCATAGATCTTCAGAAAGCGGAACTTAGGACATTAACCCGGTTACCACAGGCAACCCATATGTTGTGGTCTTATCTTATCTTTTATGTATAATATTGTAAAACAATAATAAAGAAATATATCATACACCGCCTTTATGTATTACTTACTATGTAACATTATAGAAAGCTTCAGCAATTCCTTGACTAGTATTTTGTATAGTACTGGTTTTGTACAATTTCATTTAAGTAGTTATTTTCAATATTACTTTGAGTATTCAATATATCTGATCTATCCCGGTTGATAGCTCATATATCAATATATTAAATTTGAATAAATATTTAAACAACTTCCCGTAAAAAATATTAATTTTCACGACACCCAATTAATGCTGTCTTACTATACGAATAACAACTTCAGATTTAAAGATTTGTTTAATTACATAATGTTTGTTTAATGGACCGACTTATACCACCGCCCAGCAGTTTACTAATATAAGAAGAATATTTGTATTACTGTATATTACTCTATCACTTATAACAAATTTGTGCTCAGGATTCCGATTAAATAATTCCATAGTGGGGCGTACATTGGCGGGATAATATTTTATCACTAAACGATCGACGTCCGCATTCAAAATATAACTTTACCTACATCTGTAACAAACGCTGTAATTTCCTATTGAAATTCAACCAATACTCACACCGACACCTTAGTAGATACTCCCACAAAACCGATAGCGTATTGCAGTCAAATACCACGAAGAGCAATCTAGCAATATACTAGATTCCTTATATTTTGTAGTCTACCCATGGCACGTAACATTTATCGGTCACTACAATAGCAGCCGATAGGGCTTCTATGGTAGTGACCGATAAATGTCTTCTAAGTGTAAGTTGCTACAATACCTACACATGTCGATATCGCTTCTCACCGGCACGTAAGGTAATGGCATATAGTTGCTACTCCGTGGTAATGGGTACGTGATACAAAGCAGAGCGACGCGAGTGGTGATGGCAGTCGCGGGTGGTGTGATCACGCCTGCGTGTCGGCGTCGGTGTAGTGGCTGGGCCCCTCGGCCGAGCACACGGAGTCCTCGGGCGTGCGCGAGGCGTCCCCGGCCTCGCTGGCCTCCACGGCGCTGGCGCTGCCGCCCGCCTTGCCCTTCCCGCCGCGACGAGCTTGCAGCGCCTACACACAACACATAACACTCAACTTTCTGATATCTAATTATACACGCCGAATTCATGAAATTAGTTGATTTTTGTATTCCGTAGTTAAATTCATATCTCACGAGCATAATGATGTACAAATATGTATATTATTTATTTTGTGTAGTGTCGTGACTCGTTAACGTTATGATTTTGTGATATATTATGATTGAAGAAAATCAACCGATTTCAGGTCTTAGCGTCTCTATTCAGAAACAAATTCTAAGTACAATTAGGATAGAAGTCGCACATCTGATATTATAACAAACAAAAATATAAAACACATACAGCCTCAGCCTGAGTGGATCAAATCGAAGGCAGAAGAGCGAGAGCTTAACAAATTTACATAGTGTTGTCCCTGCCAGTTAGTAGTGGTTTAGTTCGGCGCCGGGAGCACAGAGAAAGCATATCTGAAACATTGCGACAGTCGGGTAATGTGGTTGGGGAGTGCAGGGACGCGGGCGGCGAGCGGGGTCCGGGGCGCGGGGCCGCTACAGGCTGACATCCACAGGGGTCATGCGGGTGCTCCACGTCAGTGCGCATGCGATATATACGAAGGTATGTACTTCAACGCCTCCTTACCTTTTCACGACTGCCCTTTTTCTAAAGTTGGTGTAGGATGGAAGATGAAACATTCAATTAATGACAATGGAGATAGAACACCGAAATACGAGGGCAATCAATACTTATAGGCACACTACCCACATTAGTAATACTTCGGTTTAGTTATTGTAATCTAATACTTGGGTCCCAATCAAGACTACCTAGGGAGATTGGATATAATCTGAATCTACTAACACACCAAATATTTTGTTTTGAATACGTATAAGATATATATATTTCTTACAAATTCAAAAATAAGGAAGGTCGGGAGGTACTTATAGTTGATCTATGTCAAACCCAAACATGATAATCTAAAGGTATAAGGAATAAACTAAAAGAAGAGAGACCAAAATGTAAAAACCATAGAACCAAACAACGTAATTTTAGTATCTCTCAAAATTACTTGTTTGAATTTCATATAATCTCATCATATTATTCTTTGTTTGTAAAAATCGAATATCGCAGAGAAGTAACGTATTTTTTTCGCGAAAATAATACAAAATATAATTTTTATTAAATCCTTACATTCATTATTGTGAATTAGTTTATGCATAGTAGAATTACAATACATACTTATAATTATGTAAGTGTACTTATATGTAATATTAAGCAAATCGCAGTTAATGAGTAACCAGCAACACCAAAATATATCGACTCTGTTATTTTTGCAATATTAGCTACTGCCCGTGACTTCGTCCACGTGGAACTCGTTAAACCGCTCAAATATCAACATACAATAAATATTTAGAGAAGGCTGTTCTATGTTTTTTTTTAACTGTTCTTAGTCGGAGTAAAAAGCGTCACCTCAACCTATTTATGATATGTATATAAATTATTTTGATAATTGAATATGTTAGGTAAATATAATGAATAATTATACTTCAATACCATGGTGTAAGTAGTACTTACACCATAGTATTGAATCATATGTTACATCAAATTCATTCAAAACTAAAGAAAACAAGACTCAATATGATGGGTATAATAATATCGTATACCTGTAGGGAGAATCGCCTGTGCGGCGGTTTCCGTCCTCCGCGGCGCTTGCTGATGTGCGGGTTGTCGCGGCGCAGCGTCTTGTTGCGCAGGATCTCGAGCTGCACGTACAGGCGCTTGAGCTCGGCGCGCACCTCCTCCGAGGTGGGCTCCTCCTCGCCCTCCGCGCCGAACCCCTCCGCGGGGCCGCGGCGAGATACCTTGGGATATCGGTAGATATGTACCTTTATAAAATCTATTAAGGATATCTGCAGTCAACATTTTATGATTATTTTTTGTTATGTAAGTAACTTATTATTAAATATAGATTTAGTTATAGAACCTATTTTACAAAAGGTTACAAAACCTATTTTATTACAAAATCGGTTGGCTCTATCAACGTGAGTATTAAGAGGAAATTATCAGGGAGTATGTAATGATAATTCTGGACTAATTTCGACTCTAGCTTTTATGAATTAGCAACATGGAAAAGAAGTTACAATAATTAAATAATTGTGACGTTAATAACTTATGCCAATTTATTTCCATTAGGCGAGTAGACACAGTAATTGACTTGAAAATATTTGTATGAGTATGTATGAGAACTTTTGTATCCAAACGCAACATGACTAGTGCAACGCAACGTTAATAAAACTGCGTCGATCACAACTTTATTATAGACACTAAGTTAATAGAGTAAGTGTAATGAGGCACCTCCTGCGCGAGCGAGCGCGCGCGGTACCCGTGCCACAGGCGCGGCGCCAGCACGCAGGCCAGCGCGGCGCCCGCCGACAGCTGCGCGCGCGCCGCCGCCGCCACCGCCCAGCGCTCCGGCGCCGCGCCCGCCGCGCCCCACGCCGCGCCGCGCCACGCCAGCCCGCACGCGCCCTCGCAGCACAGCGCCGCCGACAGCCACCCACGCTCCTGCCGATATACATATCCGGACATTATGACACAGCGCTATCTAGTTCCGAGCTAAGCGACGTGGCTTGTGTTACGGGTGCTAGATGGTTGATACTACATAGAAATATTTTTCTGTAAATACACACATACCTACTTATTATACGATGAATATCCATGACTCAGATACAAATGTCCATGCTCACAAACATTTTCCCCTACCGGGATTCAAACCCAGGACCCTTACCACGGAAGGCAACTGTTAATACCGCTGAGCGGATCGTGAAAACAACAAAATATAACAAGTGAAAGACTACAACATCGTCATATTATGTATGTCAGTTAAGCGATTGGTACACAAAAGTAAGGAAATGAGCATGCTAAAGATATTATATCGATTGCGTGTGAAGTTTGTCAACCTGCCGTAGACTAGCCGCCCAGGCAAAATTTGGCAAAATTTATATTTCGCTATAAAATAAAATATGTAGTATCTATTAAACTCATACCTGAAATGGCACATTAGCATTTCTGGCGGCGTAGGCGATGCGCAGGCCGGCAGCCAGCAGCAGCAGCTCCGCGGCGGCGGTGACGTGGTGCCACGCCACGCGCGCGCAGCCCGCGCTGGCGTCCTCCTCGCACGCGGCCGTCGCCGTGAACGCCGCCAGGTAGCACGCCGCGCCGGACAACATCGCCCCAACTATCCGCAACACCTAATGTGGCAATAGCTACAATCAATGTTTAGCATAGAAAATTACCCGTATTAGGCAGAATTGTTTATGTTATAGTTAACTAGGCCTGAAGTCTGTTAATTCGCGCTAAATTAAGTGGGAGTTAACATACTTCACATGCCGTCGGGAACAACGGGCTAGGCGGGCTATGTCTCCATTCATAATGGTTGTAAACCAGTTATATTCTAATTTTAAAGAACTTTAGAAATCGAATTCAGACATTCTTATATCTTGCCAATGCTAAGCCAAATCAAACCAATCATTTTATCTAACAGATAATATCACCACCTTAACCTACCTTAACATACCTTAACCTAGTTTGACAGTTTAAAGCTGGTTTGTAAGAAAAAAAGTATAAAAGATGGACACTTGGTTCATTTACTTCTGAGTCTCTGGGCGTCCATCGATGCGCTTTTCTGGTGCGGAATTCGGCGAGTAGTACCCACAGTCGGAGCACAACAGATCCGTAGCAAGCCACAAAGCCGAGCTCACGTAGCCATGCACCGGCTATGCACCGCCATTTAGCCACCGATATGTATTGTGATGCAGCCTGGAAATATATATAGGCAGATAGATAAAAAGATAGTAAGAACCGAAGATAGACTATTTTACTTAAAATAACACTACGAAACCATAGGCTTGAAGAGTACTATAAAAAACAATATTCGGTGTAGTCACCAACTTACACAAGATGCTATAGTTTACATCGCTAAATAAATACAATACTCACTGAAGCATACATTAACAAAGCGCCAAGGAGTACCACCTCTAGCACTGTCCACATTCCCATAGCCACCGCCTGGAACATTAAAAAAAATAGGAGTTAGGTAGAGGAATGTACATCCATATTACGCCGGTGTGTTTTAGGTCCCAAATAATAGGGAGCGAGCCTATTGCCATCAACCGGGCCAAAATCCAAACTTCGAGTTGAGAATTTCATAACAAAAGCCTCTTGTTCGACTTTATCCGATCTGATAAAAGGCCTTTATCTCAGCATTGTTAGCAGCTTAGCAGTCGCACTTACGAACACTAAACCAAGGAGGCAGTTAAAAAATATTTTGTTTCCACCAAAAATGTCGCAGTATAATAAGGTTTAGGGTTAGGCTATTTCAGTAGTAAATGAATGATTGATTGTAAATGATTGTTTATTTCTGTAAATAGATCTTTTTAAAGACACTTTTACAAGTCATGTAATTTTTTTTTTTTTTTTTAATATCTTGTTGGCATCGGCATTTCCTAACTGACGACCTCTGAGAAGAAATGCCGAAACAAACTCAGAGAATCATGGTCTCTTTTAAAGTCCAAACATTTGTGTTTATAGTATGTGAGCCTGACTATGTAGGTTAAAGTCTGAGATGGCCTTTTGAAGAAAGCACCAGTGCAGCTTTGAGTTGTCCTGTCCGTACTGACAGCACGCATACGTCAGCCATCGTGTAGCTCAACCAACATTGAGGGAGCTCAACGACCCGACGCAAATATGGTATAGTATATGGCTTAGTACGGTTTTCAGGCGCTGCAGGAAATTTCAGTTATACAAATATAAAGGTTCTTCCAATTTTTTATTAAAATGGGTGTTCTGTTCAGACAACGTTACTTTAATTTATATTGAAAAATCGTCTTCTGCGATTTGCCCCAGTTCTGGATGGGTGAACAAAATGTCGAATTTGGGACGATACCAATCCACATGAGATCCAAGAGCGTCCATGGCATTCCGGATAGTCGCAGGTCTATGCTATTTTACACACACTTTATTTTATTTAAATTTAAAGCAAAAGGCGCGGGGCCACGCGCGGTGCGACGCATTGTTGGGTTCGATTCTCAACAGTTAGGAAGCGCTTAATTAAAGACCCTGTATATATTATTGGTACAGCGGATATTATAATATGTCATAAATAATCTTTACTCACTTTACATTTTCTTTTTTTGAAGATAATGAGCCCGATAACGAGACAAAGCAACATGCCGGCTAGGTTTGCTGCTAAAAGTGCGACACGATAGGCATCCGCCAGGCACGCCGTAGAGTCACTGCCCATACCACAAGGCGTGCAGGTTAAAGGACCGGAGTCGTCACTGGATATCGTGGCGCCGCTCAGCCAACCGCTGCCGCCCGCGTTCCAATGTCCCGCCTGGCACTTGCACCGATACTGCCGAGCATACAATTTACATACATGAGTATAAATAATAAAATAAATAAAAATAAATAAATATTCCTGGACATTATGGCGCACAGCCATCTAGTTCCGTGCTAAGCAACGAGGCTTGTGTTACGGATACTAGCTGGTTGATATACTACATATATACTTTTTTTGTTGTAAATACATACATATTATAGAGAGATACATCCATGACTCGGATATAAATATTCATGCTCATCACACAAACATTTGTCCCTACCGGGTTTCGAACCCGGGACCCATAGCACAGAAGCCAGTGTTAACTACCGCTGGACTAACTGGGTCGTCAGGAAGTATTTAGGAAAGGTCGTCCTGTAAAGCTTACGGGTTGATTTTTTAAAATAAATTATAGAACTTGTAGGAAACACATATAATGAATCACCTCTATTCTCCGATCGCTAGATCCATATGATGGTGTAGCTTCGCAATCTGTCGTAGCCGCGTCACATAACGGAGGTCCACCGAGCCAGTCATTCATAGACTCTTCACATGGCAAGGCAGGCCAGCGCCGAAAAAGAGCCGCCGCAGATCTCGCTGGTCCGGACCCACGCGCTGCTGCCACACCGCCCCACCAGCCCTCGCCTCCCATCTCACAGGAAAACCATGCGTTAGACCATACAGCTGCAGTAGCATTCCATGCAGATGCCAATGTCCTCCAGAATTGCCGTAAGGTTATCGAATTGTTTTGCTGAAAGACGATAAGTTTAGGTGGCTCTGCTATATAAAGGACGCCGAGGTGTAGCTGAGGAGCTCCTAGTGCGACGGCGGCGGGTGGCGGTGCGAGGGGCGCGCGAGTAGCGGCGCGTGCTAGCGCGGCGGCGCGTTCCTCGTCGGCCACGCCCTGCAGCACCAGCTCCGCTAGTGCGCGCGCCGTGTGCACTGCAGCTGCTTCGTGTTCTCGAGCATTCTGGAATATTTATCACACAAAATAATATAGTGGCAGTATAAAGGGAAATAAGAAGGACTAACTTACTTAATACGTACTTTTCTACAGTTTAACTAAATAGTGAATGATGAAGGATTTGAATGTAAGTATGTACACGTACAGATGGCATGGGCGGTGGGTTTCTTAGCACGAGAGGTTCGCAGACAGGCGTGGTGGGTGCGGAGGTTGGCGGCGCGGCGGTGGCGGCGGCGGCGGCGGTGGCGGTGGGCAGCGGCGTGTGCGGCTCGGCCGGCGCGGCCGCTGCGCACGCGCACCATGCCAGCGCCCACGCCGCCCACCGCACCTGCATCCTTCACCTGGCTAACCACAAGTCCTGTAACAACAGTTAAAATATGAAGTTCATCTTTTAGGGGCTTTTAGACTTCAATAATTTTAATTTCCGTACCCAAAGGGTAAAAACGGAACCCTATTACTATGATTTCGCTGTCTGTCCGTCCGTCTGTCTGTCACCAGGCACAAGAACTCAAGAACTGTGATAGAGTAGACAGTTGAAATTTTCACAGATTATGTATTTCTGTTGCCGCTATAACAGCAAATATAATAAACAATAAACTAAATATTGACTAAAAACAAAATAAATTAAATATTTAAGGGCATATAAAAATTTTTTTTTTTTGCCTAATTTTCTACTGAACCCTTCGTGGGGAGTCCGACTCGCACTTGGCGGCTATTTCTTTGTTTGAAAGGTATGTAAGTTAGTCAGGAGTGTTCTTAGCTATGTTTGAAGAAAATTGATCCAAGATAACCGCCACAAAATGTGTCGGGGGCTTTTAAAGTTTTAATTTATTAAGTAGTTTGAAGTCTAACCCGTTTCTTGAAAACCATCAACTACTACACTAAAAGCTAAATCATATATACCTGCAGTCACTTATTGACCAAATAATGTTTTACTGACTCTAACTACTAATGTTGGTATAATTGCTTTCATGTTGAGTACACACGACTTTATGGTTTAGCAAAGAAAGGTGTCTAGACTTTATTGATTTTACCTAGGTATGACTCTTGTTTCTTAACTCGAAATAGACAGGAATAGAAATTATCTATTTAAATTCTGACGGTGACATAGTCGGTATAGATGGTAAAAAAAAAATTACCGTACGACACCGCCTGCTTTGCTGGATATTACTTGTCCTCGCTGATCTATTTATGTGTAGGTACATTTGTGCATTGACGTAGGTACTACATAAAAATAATGTTCATGAGAGAATATCCCCAACAAACAAAAACAATTTTCGCAGGTAAATTGCTATTCGTAGAATGATAATATCAGTACGCATAGCCTTGTTCACTGACAACCGTCTTCCTGATGTAATCTCTTACGACCCCCGCAGCAATACATATATATATATATATATGTATATTTAAGTACGCCGTTTATTACGCCACTCGCCTTTTATACAGAAAGTGTAAAATGAGCCTCGAAGCAAAACAAATCTAAACTTACATTAATGTTTTTATCGTCGCTTTATACAAACAAGCTAAGTGAAAACCAATTTTCGCTATATAACTCACTATACAATAACTTCTCACGTTTAGCTTCGGTTTTCTTCAACGCTTTACGTTCATGAATAAATAAAGAAGTGGTACTTTAGATAATGGAAAATCATGTAACGTGCAAAACCAGCTTGTCGCCAGTGGTTTACATTATGCTGATTTGTTGCAGCGCAACCGCGATTGAATTTATATTATGGACTTGCAAACCGATTTTGCTTACAACTTATGATTTATCCTGCTAAGACTCCAATATAACAATAATAAGTAATATTTCAAAAACGAGTATAATAGTTTATTGAAAGTCTATTTAAGACTTGAATACCCAAAAGTGGGAGTACAAGTGCTAAAAGTGCTGACGTTACATCTACGGTACAGCTTGGGTTACCTTGAGATTCTCGCAGGTAATCTAATATATTTAGATATATGGGGGTTATTCTCAAGTGCTGGATCAAATCCCTTAAACACATTATCCTCAATAGCTGGAATAGAACATATGTATATACTTTTCAGACAGTACTGTTAAGGGTATGTTTATAGAAAAGTAAGGTTAGGTGTAAATACTATTTTTACAAAAAGAGAAAATGTGGCCCAATTACCCATATATTTTTTCAGTCATCATCATCATCATCATCAACCCATATTCGTCCACTGCTGGACGTAGGCCTCCCCTATTTTTTCAGTACGTATCCCTAAGTAGGCAATGTTATATTATTGTTAAAAGGTTTATGAACGAATTGCTTGATAGGGCAGTTGGGTTAGTTTTGTGTTTTACGTGGTGAGAAGGGAGCGGTAACGTGATTGTGACTTCAAAGCCTACGACCGTCGGTAATTTAATAAATTGCACAAAGGCTTTTTCAAATTGATTCTATGATAGATACTTCCAGAACTGTCAACTATTATCTTATAGTAAGTGTGTGCCGTACGTACGACGTATAAAAATGCACTTTGTCTTAAAAGGTATCTATTGATTTTACAGTGGCTTAGTCCTTCAATAAAATTAGGTATCCTTGATCTAGCAAAGAGCCGATAAATAAAGGAGTTAGATTACTGAATAATCTAACTAAATCAAAATTTTGCATCTCGACGACCAAACTTCAAAGAGCAACTAATTCTTAACTTTACAATTCCGATAGGGCACAGCCCTCTTGGCAAAAATGTTAAAGTATCTATAAAAATATAGTCTAGCTTCGCAGAATATTTGGCCATTAATTTCCAGCCAAAATGGCACTAGGAAGCACTTGGAAAAATAATAGACTAAACTAATTTAGACCTCATTATAATAATAATTTGGTTGCCAATCATCACTACACGAAGTTTTCTGCTACTGAGGTCAACGTACGGGTCTAGAAAGCAAATTTTTTACTATATAGACTTTGAACTATATTATTGAATACATAAGCACATATATCGCATTCAGTCGTATAATTATCATACAGCCATTAAGCCAGGTGTGTAGGTTTTACTTTTAATACTAGATTAAAAGTAAAATCGAAAAACACAATATTATATTTTGGGAGACACATTTTCTTAATCCATCTCTTTAACCCATATATTGGATATATTTGGGAGGTAACGGGAACATAAAGTGGCGCCCCAGTAAGATCTGCAGGAAATCTGTCTGTCAATCTATGGAAGTTTAACTAAAATATATTAATAACATATTAAAACATTTCGTATAGAACTACCTTGCAGGTAACATACGTATATCAAGCCTGCGGTATACTCTATAGTGCCATTAAATGTATAGACACAGTTTAAGTACAGTAGGTATAGTGGTCAATGCGGTCATAATGCATTATCAACGCGTACGGGTATCATCATTGTTTGTAATTAAGTATCCGACACACATCACTATGATAATCCACGGTTATGAGACATGAGAACCATATGCGATTTATGACTTGGCGTGATGGGTAGGTTCGAGGCACTTGATATAGATCGTATAACATTAAAATCTTACATATGTATACAGTACGAAATAATTTATCATCACACATCTCGTGAGGAGACGTGATAAGGGTTTCGCTAAATTGGCTCTCCTGGGCGACACATGTACTACGCTGATCTCTTTCCGTGAAGGCGTGTAGTGTAGCAGTCTTTAACTCTGCCTTTACGCACAAAAATCACAATAGCAAAGACTAAATGAAAGTATTTTTATTTGAGTTTAGAACAAACAAACTGCATAGAATTATGTAATTACAAGTTTCTGTGACAATGACTGATGTGTTACAACATAATGTTTTATGGAATGCGATGAATGAATGCGGTTAGACTAGACAACTAGTTTTTTTATTGTAAGCACTAAAGTAGGTAAACACTCCTTGTTTAGTTTATTGTTTGGCATATTTGGAAATATTGCATGTAAAAAGCTTCATTAATACGTTGATATGAAGATGAAATGTGTTTATTATTGAAGGCCAAAAATATTAGCAAGGCGCAAGATTTGATTTTGAAAACATTATCAAATGGACACATGATGATGACAAAATTTTATATTTTATATTAAAAACGAAGGTTATGAAACCTTCCTGACTTCCAGTGATACGGTAAGCAAATGTGTATGAACACATTTGCTTACCGTATCTACAGGAAGTTTAAAAACTTCGGGTCTAATTTAAACATACTTACGATTTTGCAAGTAGACGAAGCTTTTTGTCAATGTGCAAGCAAGCATACGCCAAGTGAAATACTACATACATACACTCACGCCTTTTCCCATGGGGGTAGGCAGAAACTACAGATGCCACGCGCTACGGTCCCTGCGTACCACTTTTGCCTCGTCCACATTCATACATCTCGTCATGCACGCGCGCCGGTTATGAGTACAGCGTACCTGACCTTTTTGAAGGAGTTCACCAATTAGGTCGGTGTATGTCCTTCTAGGGCGCCCCCTCCCGGCGTTTCCACTGACATCCGCCTTATAAATTCCTTTCGTCTATCGCCTATCATTCATCAAGTGAAATACTGTAAGTGCCTTAGGCTTTTTGGGTTGTAATTTAAATGTTTCTGATAGGTATCATGTTTTTAATATAGTACCTAATAAACTTACTTGCAAGTTTTAACTCCTTATGGTATTTTATATGGTATTCTAAATAGGGCACTTCATCATCATCAGCCTATATTCGTCCACTGCTGGACGTAGGCCTCCCCTAGGGCACTTAATACATCTTTACTGCTTTTTCAAACGATACTGGTAAGTATATAAATAATAACACTAAGTCACTTGTATCAGAGTGGTGTACCGCTGTTTCATGAGACTTGACGAAGTAGATAGAGACTAGGACAATGCTGACGATATAATAAATAAGTACACTTGTTTTGGTCATTTCAGGTAATACAAACATGGGTTTATTGTTAATAAGTATTTAATGCAAAAAAATCGAAATGTGTTAAACCTAGGTTTAGAGAACTAAACACATTTAGATTAATTAATGTTTTCATGTACTTATTTACATTTAAGTTAGCTAACTTAAACCGTTAATT
Organism: Craniophora ligustri; assembly: GCA_905163465.1. Lineage (NCBI taxonomy): Eukaryota > Metazoa > Arthropoda > Insecta > Lepidoptera > Noctuidae > Craniophora > Craniophora ligustri. The sequence continues at coordinate 4,441,157 of LR990956.1, forward strand.
CTACAGCTTTCTTGGAAGCTACATAAAGGTTGGTACCTACATTAGATACCAATTAGCTCAACTGCATACACGGTCAGAAAATTTAGACAATTTACTGACGTCGACACTTCTCAACTTGTTTATTTTAATTATTGTTATATCAATGTCCACGGAATTATTTTGACTAGGTATTTTTTATTTTTCTCAAATATTAGCTAGGTGCTCAAGTTTTTCTTAGGTAAGTGTTTTTAAGGAATTAGTATTCTCACATCGCAGTATACTTATGCCATATTTTGTTGGTATACAAGTTTAAGTACACATACTTATTGTAAAACAGTACAGTACAGTAACATTCAACCTTTGAAATAGTTTTTGGTAATTAAACCAAACGGGAGCGAGAAGGTGATAGTATTTATTGTAGGCATACCTAATAATAAAAAAAGCGAGCGAGTCAGGTTTTTTCAAGACCTAATGCTTTTGAGAAGAGGAAAACATTGAAAACATCGGTGAATATCTGGCGAGCTGTCGCTTTTTGGGGTTATCTTTATTGTCAGTGTTCAAGACGAGCCAATTAAAAAGGCTTAATTTGAATAAATTATATTTTGACTTTGACATACCATGCGCGTCAACCCTCCGACGGAAGCTATTTTACGATAATATTCTTCATTTGAGCAATCAAAACCCGGAAATATTATGAGTTTAATTAAACTCACACTTTGAAGAATAGCATGTTCCTGAATAAAACCTACATAAGACTTGATATGTAAATTACAATCAAAGTTAATATAGCGTCGAAATTAGAAATAATAAGATGCCATTATTAAAATACCAAAACAGTTACTCAACAAAGATTGAAAAACTAGAGGTATCTACTACCTAGGTATCAAAAGTTAGATACTAAAACTGTAAACAAGGCTTATAAAATCCTCATTTTACGAGAACGAGCGCTTCTTCCCGGGAACCGAAGGAAATGTCGCAAATACGGAAATCATTCCATCGCGATCGAAAATTGTTCATAGAACCAATAGGTATAGGAAACGAATCAAGAAGTTCTATATTGTACGTAGTTGGCAAAGAAAATTTTTCATTATATTTAATCACAACAACAATCACATACCAATTCGGTTCTTCTTCCATCGTATCAGGTCTTACTGAGCTTCCTAAAATAGTTCCTGTCAAAAAAGCTAACGGTCTGCACATACCTATGACCACATAGGTCTTAAAAAAATAGACTTCATTTCAGTATTATGAACAACTTTAGAAATATGATAAAATACATACCTGTTAGTCAATACGACGGAAAAGATAAGCAGTAGGTATAGTATTAGTATAATAATTCACATTAAAAGTAACCCGCATCAAATTGATAAAAAGGTTCCTTGAACCTTTAGAGTTTTACATTATACTTCATGCTCTTATTCATAATATTGATTGGAATATTAACGGAAATTAAGTTTTTCTATGTTCAGTAGTTTAAATTCCCACAGGTACTCCGGAATGGCACGCAGTTCATGAGCGTGACATTCCAGGCAGCTGCAGGAATGCCGCCTGAGATGGTACTGTCATATTAAATGGCTCATAGACTAGAGTAGGTACTCGTATAACCTTACACAGACGACGGGTGTTAAGAAGGAAAGTAGGTACCTATTTTATTATTTCATTTAGGTATTCATATACTATAAATAACTCCTATGTTACTTAGATATCATTTATCCATTAAATAGGACAAAAATTTAAATGTTTAGTTGACAATCTCTTAATATGCATATAAATTTTTCCTGCAAATTATAATAAAATCTCAATTTATTTTACAAGAAGGCTCAATTTCATACTGATAAAAAATCTAATTTACTTATTATTTTACCAATAACTAACCTACGACCCGATTAGCCCGGCGGTAGTTAGTGCAGCTTTCTGTGCTACGGGTCCCGGGATCGAATCTCGGTAGGAGCAAAAGTTTGTGTAATGAGTATTAACGTTTGTTTTAGCGTCATGGATGTATCTAAATCTATGCATAACATGTATGTATTTACAAAAAAGACTATATATGTAATATATTAACCTTCTAGTATCCATAATACAAACCTCGTTGCTAATTTCCACTGAACTAAATGGGGCTGTGTAATAATGTCCAGATATATTAATTATTCATTACTAATCGTTAGATACATACACACATACAGACCATATGGAACCTTAGCTTTACAGAAATGCCCATATTTCTTACTACATAGTATAACTACGAGTATTCCGCATTCCAGAATCTATATCGATTACTCATGTCATCCGTTATTGTAGGCAAGATGGCTTTCTTTCTAAGGCTACCTGGGCCGCCAACTCCACCAGTATAACTTGACCTTTTCGTCCCTCACTATTATGCTATACTAGTGAGCAACAAAAAGGGTTTTCAATGAATTTGCGGCGAACTTGTTTGATCGCTCGTGTGATTTTGTGGCATTTCCAATCTCTCTTGCCGCTCGAAGATCGTCCCTAAGGTGACTGTAGGTATCTTTACGACTATTTTATTTTATACCAAAACCCAATAGCGCTGAATTTTTGTCGTAACTTCTCATTTCAATTTTCTATTGGAAATAAAGTTGTTTCTGATTCAGATCTCTCATCATCTGTTGTAGATCCTTTGGCACCCTGCTACGTTGGATGAGTACCACCTAAAAATCACGCTCACCTTCCCGTACCTATTTAAGAAAGCTATGTTCGGGACTATTTCTGCCCCTGTATAGTGCCATGTCGATAGCAATTGTGGGATATGTAATGCGAAGCCAGTTTGACGTGTAAGTAATACCTACCCATGAGACTAAATTCCATGAAAATAAATGTTCACGCGACACGCATACAAATTACTGTTTAGGGTAAGGGAACATTAGGTACCTACTGCCGCGGTATTTTTACTAGAACTCTCTCGTGAACATAGTTTTTCTTCAAATCTCGGTATATGTTATTAACTTTAGTACCCCTTGTAATAAGTTACCTTTATCTTACGTAGAATCAATAATTGTGAATGTGTCTGCATGTGTGAAACGATAGATAGCTATAGGGTATATCACACTGTATCACGCGCAAGACTCACCTAGACGATAAGATCATAAGGCAATCTATGCAGATAGTGTGAATAACCTAAGTGACGGACATAGGGGAAAAGTTCGTCTATCATCAGCCAGAAGGCACTCGTTCTTTACCTCCTTCCATTTCATAATGAGAACCTTTAAAAGCACCGCAGATCACTTAAATCGAGGGGGTCTTGTTAATTCCTTAAACAAAACTCAAGTGCCTCGGCCATTGTTCAGGAGTCTCCGCCGCGCCCGCGTGAACAATACAGATGCAAAAGTGTTGAGTCACTGACCCCAGGAAAATTATTATCAAAGACAAAAACCGATACATACACGATGTAAATATAATACTTAGGTAAATATATAGTTTATGAACCTACTGTACAATTTTGTTTGTTCAGTTGTAGGTAACATACATAAAGCAAATAAATCGACTAGCTATTTGAGAACCTCGTGTTTCATACATAACAACAGACTATGCCAAACAGTACAGTAGTACATTACAAATAATAAGTTCATCTCCTGAGTATCATTGTGAGTTAATATAATTTATATTAGGTTCAGTACATGGTCTCAGTAATATTTTATTTGTATAATATAAATATGATACAAAGTTAGCTACTCACGTTCATTAATTGTTCCGATGATAGTAAAGTATCGAAGTACGGCCATAATTTATATCGTAGAACAATCCCTGGCTGCCTGCCAACGACTACTGAAGGGGAGTTGTGTATTCAAGGCGTGCAAACAATCAACCTGTCGGATAACAGATGTACACACCTACAGCACAACAATTAATAGGTATTATAATGTGTACCCTCACCGAATTATTGCCAGGATATGTACGACAAAATTAAAGATCGATTATAATCAGTTGACTAGAACAACAGCGGTGGATTGATGGAATGTAAATCTAATACATGTGAGGATAGGGAACCTGGTCATAAACACATTCGTATTCAAAACATGATCGCAATCCCTGCATCCTTTTTCGTAATATGTAGTTACTTTTATGTCTACCTTGAGACCTACATGTAGGCGCCCTGAATTTGCAAATAAACAAAGCCCCAGAGAAAGTCTTATACCGTGTATTTTTTTATACATTTTTAACAAAATTATTGGAACGAAAGGCTACCGTCGTTACATACTCATTATAAAATATGAGGATGAAGGCAAGTTCTGGTGACAAAAACTTTCATTCACGACGAACATCACGTTTCACTTGTAATAACGAGCACAATGGCCCGACTTTATGGAACCATGACATCCATTACTTCAGCCTACTTGTTGGGAAATAAAATTAGTGCCTACTTCGATAAAAATAGTAACTCCCTTAACTGAAAGTCACTACTTATATTATGTTTAGGTAACTCATGAGCTAAGTAAAATATCGTCGAATATCCGACATCATCGTCATCGTATAAACATCGCAATATTATTTATTAGCAACAGATTTAGAGAGTGGCATTATCGCTTAAAAAAATGAATTTTTAGACTTGTTATATCTAGATAACTAAAAACCAGCAGCTGTGCTGCTTATAAAAAGGCGAAATGGCAAAGCTATTATAATTTTATCGTCATTTTATCTATGCCCACGTCACACTATCTAATGCGTTTTTTTTGTAGTCTCCTTACAAAGACCACAGCTTTGCCTAGTGAAGTCCCTAACTAAGTTATTAACTAAGTATTACGGATAAAGACGCTACCTACATTAAAAGCCGATAATACAATTTATTTACAGCCCAAGTTGACACTGGCTTAAAAAACTTTGGTGCCGAGAAGGAAAACATTATCGATTGCGCCCAGAGACATCTAATACACAATAGTTTAACATTAAATAACGTATTTCTGTTTTCCTGTTTGGCCACCTGGACAACGTAAACCGATATTTTTATATGTGATCGTAAATTATTCGTGGTGAACAACGTAGGATATAACTCGATCGGTAGCCGCAAGCGTACTGCGGTCTGTTTACAATATAAATATATTTCAAACTTCAAAGCGAACATTCGTACCTACCAATATGTCATTGCAAACATCGAATATGTGTTATTCGTAAGATAAGTCTGTGCGAGCAACTGCTTTTATATTTCCGCACATTATTATATGATTACATATGCAAACTTCAGTTTCATTATATTGACTGCGGAGCCAATATAAACGAACTACTCCATGTAAAGGAACAATGTAAAATTAAAAGCAGAATAAATAAGCTATATTCTTTCCTCCTTCCATTGAATAAAAATCCGCCCACCTACGTATGAGTTTTGAGTGGTTCGTTCGATGACATTGTGTTAACCAAGAGCTCTAGTTTTATATTCCCACATTGAAAATCCTTTCCTTTAATATCCGAAAATGATTTCAGTTTATTTTCCCAATGTCAATAGGTATCTACCAAGTAGGTTTTTAGGCGTATCTGGTTACAGACACCGTACTAATTAATTGTATACTAAAGCGACCTCTGGACTACGTTCTATATGCGTCGATCTCATTAATAAACGATAAGTTTATATATAGTTTAATTAATTAATAATAAAGTGCAAGTCTTACCCATTGATTCCCAACTGCCCCAATAGTGTCATCCGATTGAACAAACATTAAATAGGGGTAGGTTACCAGCTCGATAGACTTACCCTAAGATCGTTTGCTCTTCTTGAGACAATACCCAGTGTTTTAATTCACCCTTTTGTAGGTAAATCATATAATCATCTTACTGGTCAAAATGAAAAGGACCGTTCATTACACGCGGTACAACGATGGAATACTTGTTAGGTAACTACAACTATAGTAGCTGCAACACAAGTTATAAAATTTAGTAAATAAATAATACAAAAGTTCATACATTTAGATTTATATTCCACTCACTGTGAGTTTCCAAAGATAGCCTAGAAATTATATATCTACGAAGGAAAGTTTGATTACTCCGGGAAACCATTTGATATATGAATAAATTATCATCTTGGCTGAATCGTCCATGTAGCGTAGCTATGTACCTACTTCTACACATTATTCTAAACAGATGATCGTAGATGACAAATTAAATAAATAAATAATCAATATTTTATGGGGAGAATATTTTAATTAGAATAAATAATTAAAAAACTTAGACAATATGATACACGTAGTAGAATTTAGATTCCGATTCTAAAGATAATTGTCAAATTCAATAACATGGTCTAAATTTTGACGACGCGTGGTCAGTCGATAACAACAACTGCGGCATAGAACAATTGAATTGATGTGTGTCAGCTCTAGAAATTTTCCCCAAGACATACTAGTTATGTATCAAGTCTATTCATTGTTCAGTTGAGCGCACACTGTATAATGGCCTGCCTATTTATAATGGCTTCAGAGGCTCAGACCCATTCAGTGGTCATGGAGGACGCCAGCATCGCTCCATTTAACATACGCGCCTGCTTCACGTGACCAAGGCTGGGGCTGAGACAGTTCAAAATGGGGTCGACGAAAACACACCATAATATTAATAACAAAGTTGTAGAACTTGCACAACACTCCCAGGCGTTAAAACAAAATATAAACAAACGTCTCTCGCTCCAGTGAAATTTTGTAATACCTACATATTTGTTATTTTTCCCCTAATAATCTGGTCCGTAGATTGGTTTTATTAATACTCACAGCGATAGTCATCGCTTGACCTAGTAAATTGGTGACAAAACGAATTACGTTTAGTTATTTGCTTATTAATTTCTCAGGGGATTTTCGTAAACCCATTTCTCAATTATTGGGTTCCTATGCTCGAGAGAATTGAGTATCCGATTGGACTGGACATGGTAAGATAACGTAATCTACCTGATTTATAGCAATTTTATATGATAAGAGCATGGTATGTATTTTTTATATTTATCTTGTAGGTATGTCGTATTGTATGTTTGTATTGTATTGACTCGATCCCTGTCAAAAACAGTTTAAGCAAGGACAAAATTATAAAAGTAACTAATCTGATAGTAAACAAATATGAATACAAAAAAAAACTTAGTATTGAACAGTGTCATATTTGTTCCATGATGATATGTCTGCTATTATATTGAATTGCCAATATTTGTCGCGTCTAACTCGATAATAGCTCTGAGTCGAGCTGGCGCGACGGTGTCACAGCACACGGACCAGACTTACGACTCCTTAAACATGATATTGTCCATATTGACATAGTCGACTGCATTGTACTACAAAGTATTCACAGAAAAATATCTACAAAAATTTCCTTCATATTAAATTAAGGCGTTTTTAAAATTTAAATGACATGCAACCACTGACTCACCGTAAGTAGTACTGATGACATTGAAGAACTAACCATTATTGCCTTTTTCTTCAACAAGTACTAAATAAACGCATAACACAGCACAGGCGACAATACAGGTCTACTAATTATTTATTATCCATTTAGTATTAATTTTCATAACTACAATATAATATATTTATATTACACAACAACAACACTTGGTTTTATACTATTATGAATTACAACTTGTTACCAATAACATTTAACCATTCATCTACACATCCATTATTAATTCCCCGGGTATACTTATTAATCACATGAAACCAAAAGTCCAGATATGTACCATGACTTTTTTATAAGATGCCGGAATAAACGAACGAGTTTTGTCAGTATCTGTAACATAATAAACGCTCGCGATCTATATAATTATGTTGAACTTTGAAAATAAATGCTGGAACTATTGAAGATTTTAACTGATTGCGGTTTCTATTTTCAGTGAAATTTACGGATGGTACGGTGTTCAAACATGAGAGTTTGCGCGCGCCCTGGAATCGACCGGGCGTCCCGCCGCGCCACTGAGGCATCTCGCGAGGCTCCCGGCCCGCGGAAGACGCGCGCATGCGTGCGGCGCACCACCCACGCCTGGCTCCACCGCCACACTGCGAGCTTTACATTACCCGCTGGTACCCTCCCGACACGCGCACCTGCTCCACACGTCTAGCAATGAGCAGCGTGTGCGCTGTTATCAACGGGTAATCGCATCACGAGCCGTGCACCACAATACTTGGTCAGTGATAGGACAAGAATCATAAATATGACGTCACCAGTTCGCTCTGGAGTGCCACAATGCAGAGGCGTCCGTAATATTTCATTAACACTCATACGATATGCGTGCCGTGGCAAGTGAAACAGATATCCTATTGATAATATCATGTGCTAACTGATATCGAAGTGTCTCCTTGCCTTTGCATTCCCACAATTGTAATGGCCATGATGTTCCGTTTTCATATTATTGCAGGTTATCTAAAAAGTTCAATTTTCTCTCCTGGCCTTAGAGTGCACATTATAGCAGTAAAGTGACCTGAAGGTACGATCGCCGAACGGCAACTTCCCGCTAAATTCCCTCCTATTGTTATTTGTAACAAAGTGTGTTAAGCCTAGTTAACCATTTACAAGAGAGATATAATTTCGATGTTTGGTACATACATTGAACGTAATAAATTGCGATCGTATACTTAAAGCACCTGTAACGAGATATAGGTAATGCCCCACTCTTGTCACATAAAGTTAATTGGTTTTGATCAACGGGTACAAAAGGTTAAGTCAAGGACAAATGAAAAGTTTGTATAACCATAAAAAGCGCCTGTATTCCTTAAAACTGTACAAATATGTATGTAACAATGTAAATCGAATGTTATAGGTATGTTAATGTAAATATTAAGAATACTTAATAAGAACAAGTAATAAAAATGCTATAATCATCAAGTAATTGTGGATGTATCGTATGTAGTGGAAATCAACCTATTAAGAGGAAAGAGAAGATTAGAGTTATGTAACATTATTTAGATCATTAAAATCACATACTTATATACGTTTCAACCTTAACATGTCCTAAATTATTGTACCTACTAACTAGTTCAACAATTCGTTTACACATTAATGTTGAATGTCGTTAACAATTGAATATTAACATTCACCAAAATATAATGAACACTAGCACAGTTAAACTCAGACACCTCGTCCAAATTACCTCTTGTGTTATTCACGGGCACTGCTACAAGCACACGATGCGCTCGGTAAAGGCACCTATGATGGTCATATCATTGGCAAGCGCAGCACGCATCACCTGCGGTGCTACGGCGTCCCGCACCCGCAACGTGAACTCTCGCCGCGTCGGCGCTGGCAGCCCACCCCCTGCTATATTCAGTATTCTTGAGCGCCCAGCCACATCTAGAGGCTTTCCCTCCTCGCTTGTCCCAAGAACCGTTCGAACACACAGCGTTCTACACGCCTCTCTTTCAGCATCATGAAGCTCCCGAGCTGCTATTTCGAACGTCCTCCGAGTGTCGACGCCACCGACCGATGAACTGACGCAAGATACGCCCTCTTCATGCGCCTTAGCTGCGCCAGCTCGAAGGATTGCCGGCAATAGAAGTTCAACGACAGCGCTGACGGTTCGCGAGCGTAGAAAATGTAATACCTGCTCGGCTTCGCGAGTCTCGTCGAACAATCTACGTTGCCGCGCCGCCGGTACCGGACGTGCGACGCTCCAAGCCTCTGCCCAAGGATTACCTGGCAATAACATTCGGTCACCCAATGATCCACCGTCATCTGGTTTCCAGTCCCGCGGCGAGTACCAGCGCACAAAATCACACAGTTCTGCGCCAGGGTTGGCGGCTTTAAATGCTTCCATATCAGACAGGAGCGAAGCGCTCATCATCCTAGCTCGAAGCTCCGACGCTTTGGCATCATCACCCAACCGCACCATTAGTTCTGCGTCCTCCTCTAACTGATCTTCAGTTTTGGGCGCAGGGTCCTGTTTTATAAATATCCATAAGTTTACGTATCTAAAATAACATCTATCTTTCATCGTCGATAACATTAAAAATATGAATTCATAGAAGGTATGCAATAAAACTCGAATATATCAATCAACAGTTTTTACGAGATATCCAATGATTGATAACTTTCTACAGAATGACCTCATTCACAAAATTAACAGTTATATGAATATTTTAGCAAGAGAGAAAAACAAATGGCTTTTGATACAAAAAAAACATAAGACACACCTGCGTACGAGGAACATAGAGTGGCGCTCCGTTCTTAAGAGTGGCGTCACCAAATCTACTGAGCCGGCCAACCGGTCTGTCCCAAGGCAGCTGTTCTTCGTTTTCACCCTCAGAGCAATCAAAAAATTCGTCATCAGACGAGTTCCCAGCTAGACTGCCGGTACCTTCCAATGCTCGTTTAATACAGCAGTTGAGGAGCTGTAGTTTCTGATGCAGCAGGCAAGTGCGAGCGTTAGGTGTCCCGTCCGCAACTCTGTTGACAAAAGAGGCAACTGAAAATTAAATACGATATTTAATCAGTAGGTATAGTACTGCAAAATTGGTTGTGTAGGCCCTCCACAGTGTTTAACCAATTAAACCAAAGAGGAAATCTTGTATCCGACAGGTTGAGTTATTAGGTTGCCCTGCTCTGATAATTCTCAACAACGGCAGTTAAAACCATACATTAATGAAAAACATACAAAAAAACTGATAACAAAAATCATACTGGGTCACGGAATGGAGTAATTAGTGACCGAATGAATAGTGGAACTTTTTGTAGAATATTTTCTGAAGTGGGCAGAGGTATATATTATACGACGAAATCCTGTCGTGAAAACAAGTTACTTTGTAAATCAAAAGAAAATATTAAATAGGGTACGCGTAAACCATTAGCTGACTTAATTGCCATGTCAGTCAGGGCCAATTTATTAAGGTAGTGATGATTGACATCAAATGCTCCATAACATCAGGCCAAGCTTTTTCGTGTAGGTAATAACATTTTCACGTATTATTTGACTTGACATTTCAGCAAAGCATAAGAAAAGGAAACACCCATCGATGGAAAATGAAGTGATGTTAGTAAATACGATTAATTAACTTATTTAGTTTTTAATAAATACTGGGCTACCTATTTCTTACATTCTCTAGCAACTTCGATGAGCAGTTAAATTTGTTGGAACGATGACATGAATAGAGCTTGCTGCACCATACAACATAACAGACGTAAACAGTAAGACTTTTTATGTCACGTAGCTATTTTAACTTTCACTCTAAACACCGTTTTAAAATAAATAAATAAACTTCCCGAAGAAAGCAAATTAATCTTATGTTTTAATGTTTTCGCGTAACACAAAATATGTATGTATGTATGTTTTCTTTTTCGGGTATGTCGGTTCCAAAGTATATCGCTACCGATACAGACTTAACCTGTCAACGATCTAATTACACAATGAAAATATAAATAATCGTTATAGTGTCATGAAGCACAAGTCAGGGCACCTGTAAGCCACAGGTACGCTGACTGGTCCATCGGAATCAGAATGATTTTGTTTCGATGAGTGTGCCACGACCCAGAATCAACGGGAGCTGAACTAAACGCGCGAACGCTCTCAGAACCGTTATCACATTGAATTACAAATGTGTTGCTGCGAAGCGGACAGAAGGCGAGCGCCAGTAAAGCAGCGGCTCTAAGATGCAATCAAATCAAATCAAATCAAATCATTTATTTCAATTAGACCAATACAGGTACTTTTGAATTGTCGAATTAAATTGAATTTAGTTGCACGGTTCCAAAAGGTAGGTCTTATGGAGAAGAACCGGCAAGAAACTCCATAGATACTCTTTTTAAATTAAATACAAAATTGTTGGTTTTGTTTTACAATGCTTTATGTATGTAATATCAATATGAGACTGGTGCAGTTCGATGTGAAACGTATTATTTATGAAAGTAAAAGAAATAACTAAAACCAATTTCGGTTGCCATAACATGTATGAGCCGACCAGTCCCAACTGATAGCACCCGTTCACGAGCATGACGTGTGTATCGGCGTCTGTCTACTCAACCATGTTGTAGGGAATAAAAAGACCCGACACACTAGCCGTGCTAGCCGTGTAATCGGTCGGTGAACCGTTTGTTTACCGGAGCCGGTGCGGCAGCAGCAACTAGGTGTAGGTCAGGAAGCAATGGTGGGGACCGCAGCGCCAGCCGACAGTCCGACGCCGACAACAGCCGCGAGCGCATCCACAGCGCAGACATGGACCTACATTGGTCAATCGAAGTATAACCGGTTTCTGACACCGAAAGTCAGTAATTTCCATTGTTGTGATCCAAGGATGAAAAGCTATCGGTGATTCAAAAACGAATTAAATAAGAAAAAAATATAGTGTGTGTTAGAGCAAAGTGATCAGCAACCAAAAAATAAAGGATTATTTTTCTCAACGTCCAGATTGGTACTTATAAAATGGTAAGTCTAAGTAAGAATGTATATCTGATAGTAAAGTATAATAGAAAATCATCTCGTCGGTCGTCGCGGACGCCGACCCACTTATAATGAATCGAGTGTGCGTAAATCTATCATCACGAACAAGACTCATCTCGTTGTAAGATTACTTAAAATTATAATCACACAATAATTAAATGGTAATTATGTACATTCTAATAATCTATAAGTGTAGCATCGCAGCTGTGGCGACGGGTATGCTTCGGAAAATGTACAGAAAATTAAATGAGGTCAGATTCACCAACAACTATTATAACGGAATCTCGATCTGTATAACAATCTACTTTTGTTTGAATGATTGAATTATTGTTTATTTCTGTAAATAGATCTTTTTAAAGACACTTTTACAAGTCATGTATTTTTTTTGTACATATATCTAGTTGACATCGGCATTTCCTAACTGACGACCTCTGAGAAGAAATGCCGAAACAAACTCAGAGAATCATGGTCTCTTTTAAAGTCCAAACATTTTGGTTACAATATGTGAGCCTGACTATATTATAGTATTTATAGTGTAACATAGATTTATTTTATATATATGCACACAGCTATATGTACACAGCTGCAGTTAGTTTTAATGACCGGCGAATCTAACGATCAAATATCTTTTAAACATTATCTTCAAAAAAAGTTTATTGCAGTATTGGCAGTTGGACGTAGACTTCTGTCGGGTTGACGGCCGCGAAGATATTTTATGTCCATATACTTTATGTGCATAGGCATGCATGTACATATGTATGTCATCATAATGAGTCTGCAAGACGCATCGTGACGAAGTCACACGTGTGACTATGTCAAACGCAAACTTTCTCTAATACGGGATTTCTGATATTTTTGTAACTTTGTGAGACAACATTTGAATATCTCTTTCGAATGAAAGAATCGTTGTCTATATAAATGCGATTTCAATTGGAAATCGTTTCTTCGTAGCAGCCAGTTTAGCTTGTTTTATAGTTTACTCTGGTGGTTTGTTTACTTGACAAAGTTTTCTATGTGCCGGCTTAATAGTGTATTTGTAGAAGCGGCGACGGTGGGGCAATCACCCTGGGGCGACGGGAGAGCCTCAGGTCGCTTCCGCACCACCCAACAACTGAGCCGCCCCATCTAAGTCAGTTCCGGACTTTCAACTTCGTTAATAGTCGTCCTATTTACTTTTACCCATTTAACCATGTTGTTTTTGTTTGAAAAAGAAATGAAATAAAACACCTTCGATTGTTAACTATGATTTAGTGATTTGAGCTCTACGTTTCGCATCCAACAAAGACTGATTCGACACGCTGCTCCTAAACTCAACTCAACTCAACTTAAGTAGTAAGAGGCAAACGTTTTAATTTGAATTTATTCTTTTATATACGTTTGCCAAGCAAGTAGAAGCTAAATAAAAGTTTTTAGAGTTTTTGTCCGTTTATTTGGCCAAACGTCAATCAAATGAAATGAAATGAAAACAGGTTTTTATTTCATATAAACTTTTTCAAGCATTTACAAAACATTAAGACTCTAGTTGCAAAGTTCCAAGAAGTTGATTTCATGTAGAAGAACCGGCAAGAAACTCCTTTAAAAAAGTGAAACCAGATATTCCTATTATATTGGACAGTATTACACTATTTCGTAGTCCGTAATGTAACTTAAATATATATGTGGTGCATTCCTGTTGATAGGTAACGTGTATGTATGCATTTTTGAACACGCTTTAGTCTGTCTGATATACTTCTAATATTAACTAAAGTATGTCCATTTCGGAGAAAAATCCTTATGATCATATGATAACTGATGGCAAGTTGGATATCTTACGGTATTTTACTTTTACGCCATTTCAGCGCGATACACAGCCTTGTCGAGTGAGCTACGCACCTGACCAAGAAGGCTTTCACATAAAACATTATGATATATATTTTTTTCTATGTTGATAGGTTTGCCATTTAACTACTACTTAAAAAATAACAATAATAAGTACTAATATAAATAACTTGTTATTTAATAAACATACATAGAATATGCGTTATATCACAGAAGAAAGATAAGTGTTGTGTTTTCAAAGGTTTATTCTCGTTATTCAAACAGAAGTATAAAAAAAAACAGAATCCAATCGCATGAGCGGGTTTTGCCTATTATCGCTCTTAGGTCAGCATCCCCATTCAAATATCGAGATACAAAATAGTCGATATATGTATATGACTCATATCCGAGACTTTTGTAGATATGACGGAGGTGGGAAAGCGCACACTTTGTTTTCTCTTCATTTACAAGTCTAATTAATTACTTACGATCATGCGTTCTTCAATTTACTTAAAGTTATATTTAAATGTCAGAATTTACATATCTTCACTCGAAAAACATTCAGGACTTTTTAAAACTCATCCAATAGTGTTCAATAGGAAGAAAAAAGGTCAGCGTAGTATATACTTCCTTGAAGCAGTTACAACATTTTATTTTTAAATTAATATAACAATCTGATTAGTATCAGAAGTTCTCTCAGAGGTATGCTGGAACAGATTTCTGTAGGAATAAGCATTACCTTTGTACTTTGTTTTTCTTATTCCTATTTAATGTATTGTCGTAAATATTGTGTGTACATAAATAGTTAAATAAATAAATAATATATCGTAATGGAATATGCATTACTGACCATGGATGCTGTAAAATATCACATTAAGTAATTAAAAACATAAAAAGTAGTTTTTAATAAAATGACTTTCATTAAAATAGTAATTAATGTTTGAAAGTTTATATAAATAAATTCAGCCAACTAAAATTCCGGTCTATAAATTAAACAATTTAGGGACATGCATTCCTGCAGCCGGCAGCTTGCGCAGTTCCACCGACAAAAGGTGTTACCGTGAAATTCAGTAGCCAATTAATTTGCGTAGCACACATTGCATCGCTTTGTGAACTTGTTTTAATTGCCTCTCGCAAATTGAAGAATACGTACATAAAAGAAGCCATGAAGTTATTAATTAACAAAGTTTTGTTTAGTAAATACTCATGTGAATGGATATATGTTTTTGAATTTTATTTTATGTGTGTCGTAAATCTAATATAGCCGCCGAGTTAAAAGCCTTTATTTATAGCGTATGGGATAGAGGAGTATCCCCAGGGGAGCTATGTTCGAGGTCCATTTCATGGTCCACGCCTTTACCTCGAAATGTATACCTACGTTCCTCTAGGCGACACTGAGGAGCTTATATAACATACCTTCAAGTTTGTATCCCCGAAAAGTTAGGCAATGATACACCGATGTATGTACGTACACCCACATACGCATTTTGCCAGTGTTTAGGTTCAATGTAGTAGAAATTGCCATTAGCCAATTATAAATCCTAAGTGTATGCCACAAAAACTGTCAAAGAATAAACTTTAGGAACAGAATTGAAAACCGCCACTAAACGATGGTTACGAAGAAATAGCACAAACTACAAAGTGTTGTAAACTAACTTAACCCCGTAACAGTGAAGATGACTTCAGGAAGAAGTTCTTTTTATAACATTAACTTCATCAGAAGCTAAACGACATTGAGTACCCTTGAATATAATAGCATCTGAACATGAACTCGGTTTTTACGATTGTTTTCACCCAAGATCAAAGAGTGGAGAAAAACTTTGTGGTGAGGAAATGCAGACAATAGGCAGAGTAACTGTGTCGCAGGTTGGCTGTCAACGCACCTCCGTGTCTCCCACGATACGGTGTACTTGTACCTTGATTGTAAACCAGACGTAGTACCCACACATTATTACATGTAAACAACCGATTCCATCACTAATTGTGTAAAAATATATTGCATATAAATAATTATGCTCTATTTGCCACGGAACGGTTTATTGCCGGCAAGTAACAAATAGACGTGCAACTTCCACGCGCGATACCGAAATAAAAATGATAATAATGATATATATAATAATTATTAGAATAGAATATAATTCGGTTGGAAAGATGACCTCAATTCAATGATTTCGAAATCGTTGAATTGTAGCGGCATATGACCGGCCCCTGTGGAAGTCCACCAGAGAAAGATGAGAAGATGACTGAATATGGTCCGTATTCAGTCATCGTCTATTCCACGTCCAGTTGACAACAATCATCATCAACCCATTAACGTCCCACTGTTGGGCACGGGTCTCCTCTCAGTTGACAACAATGCAGTGACGATGTTATAGTGGTCCGTATTTACAGTTAAAAGAAATATTATTTATATTACTCCGGTAAGAACACATTAAAATTGAAGAAAGTTACATTATAATTCGGTAAAAACGTGAGATTGCAATTAAATATAATTATTAAATTGAAGTAATAAAATAATTGAATACGAGTTTAAATGTAAAAGTATTTAAAAAGAAATATGGCTTAAATTAATTGGCAAAAGTGAAACAATAAACTTAATTATAATTTTTTTTTTTGATTATAGTGTTTTTTAAATATTGTTTAGAGGATAACAGTTGTGAAGTTTTACAAAGCGATCATGAGAATAAGAGTACGAGTAAAAAATAAGTAAGATGTACATAATATGTGTGCATTCTAAGGTTTAAATTAAATAGGGTATATAAACTTCTACGGAGATTTAAACTGAGAATCGAGCCCTGGAATTCAAGCATAGTAGCCGCTCTAACGACCGTTAAACCAATGATGCAGTCTTACATATCGTCAGTACAAAATAAATGTATTCAAATTAAGTTTAAATATCTTTCAGCAAGTACTTTGTATTCAAACAAACTGTATGCGCTGATGTTTCGAACCCGGAGTATACATCATATGCCACTGAGTTTAAACTCGATCGGTTTCACTTCCATGCTTCAAGAGCTAACCGAATAACGACTGAAGAATTCATAAGTTCATAACTATTCACCACGCGTCCAATTTGTAGGTTGTTGTGCTCTGTCCAGCCGATTCGAACATGACTGCCATTATAATGATGTTGTTATATCATTTGTAGACACGAACAAAATAACTGACGATGAATGAAGTGACAGTTATCCTCAGACCTAACTGCAACATCGCAGTTTTCATTTTCAAGATTACTTGCGTATAACTACCTTAAAGCGTAGTAAAAGTTTCTAGTTCATGATAAAGAAGATCAGATATTGTATTTATGCCGTATCGTTTATCGAAGTTTATTATGCAAATTTTTTCATTCGTCAGAATCATTGTGTGAAACAGTGGATTCAGTTTTTAGTGGAAATCTTTGTCCGGGCTCGTACGTTCCATATTATACATATATTTATCTTGTTACATAATTAAAATCTCAAAATACATGATTATGAATTTACGGTCACGGTTTTGTTTTCAACACTGTAATGTAACGATAACAAAAAATCTGAATTTGCATGTTTTTGTAACTTTCGTCCGCAAATCTTTAAAAGGAAAGAAACATTCTGCCGGCTGGCTTTTTGTTTGCAAACAGAACACCCAAGTTTCGGCACCTGTCAATACATTAAAGACAGCCAAAACTTCCTTATCGTTTTACTTTACCACTTATGTAATTGGTACGAATTTGCTGACCAGTTTTTTTGTCAGCTTTAATCAGTTCACACAGTACTGTAACCATTACGTACATCGTCTTGGAGATGATTCTTTCGGTTCTCGTCGAATACCGCGATAAAATCCGTAAAAAAGAAATTTGATTCCAATTTATAGTCTCCAAAGAGTAAGTGCATATACCTAATTTATTAATTTTTACAGTAGACACGAATCTGCAATTTGTATTCAAGCCTACGTTTTTAATAACCTGTAGGATTATTTTTTAATCAAATTATAATCATAATCCAACAATACGTGCTTCAATTGAATTGCAAAAATTAAACTGGTATTGTGTGTGACATAAAAATTGCTTTACAAATAAACGTGGAAGAGTTTTTGTCGCAACAAGGACATCCTATTTACAAAACTGATTAATATAAAATCATTTTTATCATAACGCAGACTTTTACACCATGGTATGATATGCTGAAATAGGTTGCAGGCTCGATAAAAAATCTCACAAGAGTAATTAATTTAAAGTAGATATGCAGTGATAACCAAACAATACTATGATATTAAACATGGACTGGTCATGACTTCAAATCCGTCAACTGACGCAAAACATCCAACTGATGATGATCACACACCTTTTGATGACCTAAAATGTAGAACTCATTTGAGAACACAAAATAAGCAATGCAAGGTTTTTTACTAACCCTTATTAAAGTTTCTAATAATGGATATTCAAAAACATTAAAATACCACGAACAGACCTTTGTAACTGCAAATGATTGTTTGTGATTAATCGTTCTTAACTACAATTTGGCGTGCGATTATTTGTATATAAGCAGCATGTCGTTCGTGATGTCTAATTGATCGCAACAGCTCACTGTATATTTTTCTGTGGCAAGGTTCAGCGACCCTACACAGGTGCAATATTCATTTGAGTCACGGTCGCCGCCACTGCGAGGCGTGAAGATGGATTACCTTCCATGGGAGCATTAGAGACGGTTGATTTACCGTGATTATAGGACATCGGCCTAGACATACCATGCGTAACGCACCGAAGAACAACACAAAATCACAAGACTCGTAGAGAAATTATCTTTACTTAATATAAGCTACGATTGAGTTGGCTCCTTATTATATATTAAAAAATCTATTGACTCTCAAAAGTAAACCTAGTAATATCCTGATATTCATAAATGTAGCGTAATTCCATAAACAATTGTATAGTATTTACGCAAGTTAAAATAACCTTTTTTACTCGCTAAAAACTACAATTGAAGCTATAAATTTGAGCCAGACGATCATTAATATACCTTCTTCTATTAGTACTTGAAATCAAGTAAGTAAGAGTTCTTAATAAAACATGATAGTAGTAGTCTAAATAGTAGAGTCCATCAAATTAATGTTCATGCAAGATTTATTTTCTTGTTGGAAAACCAACCTACATATTACTACCTAGTAATGATGTTTTCACTCCACTTATTTGTACTTTAGAAAAAATAGAACTTTTACCTTATTGTAGTCAAATTGTACAGCCGTTAATGACACGTGCCGAGCACGCCCAACCGTGGCTTATGCGTCTTATTAATCGTAGATGGATCAAGCAGAGTTGGTCTCGCGTCGCTCAGCATTGCGGGCACTCGCCACTAGCCGGCAGCTCGGCCGCGCGTCCGCGTACCTACCCACTGCGGCCAATATCTACGAATCTCCACATCCGATCGTTAACGCCTCACTGCGTTCTGAACTGTTTTTGCGTTCGATACACGGAACAGACAGTAGGAGGTTTTCTCTTGCATAAAATTCAAATGAACATATAGGTAAGTCGGAAATATGACGAATGTTTAAACGTAATACAAATAGAAACTTTTAACTTAATGTTTTTCAAAATTACTTCAGGTAATTTTAAATAGCTCACATAATCTTGTTTTTTTTTTCACTAATTACTTAATAGTCTACCGTAATAGGTTTTTTTTTTAATTGTCAACAATGTTTGTTTGGGATAGTTTGACAGACAGGATAGTCTTCTTACATATAAAAATCTCGTGTCATGGTGTTTGTCGCTGAACTCCTCCGAAACGGATTATTATGATTTTTTTTACGTATATTGGGTAGGTCTGAGAATCGGTCGTAGGCAAGCCCCCACCACACCCCTAGGTGATAAGGATGTCCCCTCAATAGACTTTTTTTTTCTTTATTTTGACACAAAACTTTTCTGTTTTTTTTATGATTGCGCATTAAATAATGCTTAAAACCCTAAATGTTTACTCTTCTACCCCCAATCCCTATAACGTGGCAAAACAACGTTTGCTGGGTCAGCTAGTTATAATATAATATTTACACTTAACGATACGGAAACGGATAAGGCGTTCCTTAACGGAAAACCAACAGCACAGTAATAACAAGAAAATTACGATAATGTTACAATTTTTAAATTACGCAATCGTAAATTGGATTAGGGAAGTTACAGCGCACCCAACATCCGCAGCACAAATCCACGCGCGCTTCCCGCCAAAACGGCATTACGCTCCGCCATTATACGCGAGCTCTCTAGGATCGCAGCCATTAACAACACCCGGTTGTTTTCTATTACAAAGTGTCTGTGCAGATGGTAACTTATTCACAGAGATACCTGCCGCAACGAATAGCAACGCAATTAAAAACACGACATGATCAAAGCAACTACATAATAATATGTACGGTTCAATAACAAAGCAATGATTACACTATGTACTTTGGTTTGGCACAAGTTGCGGGTCATGAAAACTACTAAGTGTTTTATTTATAGAAGACTCTTCCACTTTTCTTGTAACATTTTCTTCGATATGACCGATTTCTCTTTAAACGTAGGTACATAACAATAAATTGTGAGCTACGTCGTGGTGACCGCTACTCGCTAGTCAAGTCATTTCGCCACGCATCACGTCTAATCGTAGGGAGTGCGAGTCGCGCTTTCTAGCCATATTTACGGTTAGACGCAAACCAACACTTGTATTATCTGAGTAACAGTGATACGCTTAATTAAATGAACGCAACAGATAATTGGGTGTGAAATACATTGCTTGATGTACGCGTACCGCTACAAGGTAAACTACAGTATTGCTTCCTCGAATCTGTTCTCCCTCTGTCCTCCCACCCGACATCGTAGAGGTAGCAGTTTGTAAGTTGCAATGTACATAGATACATTACGACCGAACTTAAAGCTTCGGTAAAACGCTACTGATCATAAAGTTTAAAGGTAAAGCTGAACGCTTATATACGTATATGATAGAAGATAAAAAATTACCAGGATGTCAAAGGAATTGTGTTTGTGCATGTGTCTGGATTGATAGTTGTGCACGCATCACTTACCAATTGTGCTTAAATTGTTCATGGAAATGGAGAGCGTGACTTGAGCTAACATATTATATATATATATATCATATATATTATTTGACGACTTGGTGACGCAGTAGCTGAGCGATCGGTTTGTGCGTCACTTGTTGCGGGTTCGATCCCCGCACGGAGCAAATATTTGTACGTTCTACAGGTACCTAGTTGTTCGGGGTCTGGGCGTTTGTGTATGTGAAAAATTGTGTTTGAAAAGGCACCTACAACAGAAAATCATAGTGTAGGGAAATGTTTAAAAAAAATTGCACCATCGCATTCAGTTCACTCTTTCATAAGATATTGTGTAAATTAAAAGAGCTCAAGAAAAACTAATCGGGTAACAATCAATTTGGGAAAATGTACTGGATTATACGGTTAAAGAATCTTTATTATTACTCAAAAGAAATTTACAACCAATTTCACTTAATGAGAAATATTATACATAGTTTAACTTACATTAGTGAGCAGAGCTAGTATCATAATACGAATTTCATAGATAATTGTAACCAGCAGTAATCAGTAATTTAAATAATGAAATAGGTTAATAACATACGATTATAGCTTTTACACTCAAATAAAATGCGGATATCATGTTATTACTACATAAACATATACCTATTGAAAATATATAAAATAAACAATATACCTATTTATTGCTTCCGCATTCTGCACTTCCCGATTGTGACGTTCCATTGAATGCATGATCATCCGCGAGAAAATATTAAATCAA
Source organism: Craniophora ligustri (assembly GCA_905163465.1). Lineage (NCBI taxonomy): Eukaryota > Metazoa > Arthropoda > Insecta > Lepidoptera > Noctuidae > Craniophora > Craniophora ligustri. The sequence goes on from LR990956.1 coordinate 4,463,047, forward strand.
GTGACTATTAATGTCAAGGAATAAGAATGCATTGTTTACATAGTACAATTGTTTATTGGTTATGCTATATTTACTTAGTGTCTGTTTTATCTAAGTTTTACAACGGTATAAAGAAACATAACATGTTATTTCTTTGAGAGTTACCAAGTTAATATAAATAAATTACTATAGACACAAATAGGTAAAACAAATACAAGGGCGCCACTGAAAAAAATATTTTGATAGTGATAATGATAAGTAACACGTTCAATATAGTATTTTTTTTTATTGAAAGATCTTATTTTGTTTCTTGCTTTTATGGTTCTTGCTGATGTTTGTTTTCCAAACGAACCCTAAATTTAGTTTTTGACTGTGTTTTCTACATGTTTTTTGATAAATTATGTGACTTCATAATCTTTCACGACACGAATTCACATTTTCTGTAGTCCAGTGTACAGCTTCATTTTAGCTTTCTTAATGCCGATCGCAAAGATAACATGTTATTTAAGCAGTAGAAAATTATAATTTAATAACCATAAGAGCCACTATTTAAAAGGTCTTGATATCATCCAATCGTTTTTAATATCTGAGGGTCTTTGTGACGACGCTGTGTATACATGCCTTGATATTTATTTTAAACTTTTACGCAAACTAATTTGCGCACACAGTAGAAATAATATAATATTAATAATTTAAGAAAATACGTTATATGTATAATACCATAATTTTTTTTTCTATTATTAAAATAAAGTGCCACTACTGATATCAAATATTTTCATTATTTGATAAAGCAGTAAACATGTTGTAACGAGATTATAATCCGAAAAGCTGTGTGTAGATGTGTCACACTAAACGTAATCACACAGTTTCAGTAAATATCTAAAATAGTTACTAGTATGGAAAGCTAAATATATATGTAGATAAGTAACAGATTGCTAAGCCATGCGCTTCGTTTGCCATAGTGCCCCTTCACACTCGAGTAACTCCGGTGACCCGCATGCTTTAAGATACACCTGCTCCCATTTCAATATCGAACAGCTGCTTATTAAAAAACCGGCCAAGTGCGAGTCGGAATCGCCCACAAATGGTTCCATACAATTACTAAACAACAGTAGGTACACAATTGAATTTACACAAAAATTTTAAAAAAACTACTTTTTTAATATTTTTGTGTGAAAATGTTAATGCGGTTCACAGAATACATCTACTTACCAAGCATCAACAGTTTAGTTCTTATAGTTTCGGAAAGAAGTGGCTGTGACATACGGACGGACGGATCTACAAGGGTTCCGTTATTTGCCATTTGGCTACGGAACACAAAAAACTATATTTTGTTTGTACCTTTTGTATATTATACGTCTCTTCATTTATTTCAACTTTGTAAAAGTGTATATTACATCTCTCAAAGATAATAAGTATTATTGTAGTCATCATTCAGTTCAAAGTAAAAAGCCTTAAAACGGTTTAAGCTTTTATATACATAAAAATAACCAGTTGTCAATTTCTAAAACATTATAACATTTAAAAAACATTAACAAATGATATTGATTGCGATCTGACCTACTTAAATTTTATTAAAAAATAAAACCTTCGATGTTTTAAATTATACACGTTTAAGATTCTCTACATATTATGTACCATATAGGTATTAACTACTTATACTCTTAACTTACAGGAATAAAAATAATTCATTTAAATCTTACTGCCAAGATAAATGTACGGCGACGTGCGTTATTTTAACGGAAAACGTCGGCGTATAAGTTAAGCGGCCAAAGGCCTAGGTTTTCTACATAAGACGGCAGGCAGGCACGACTAATTTTATTTTTAGAATCGCCATAGTTACTGGTTATGGTGATTCTAAAAATAAAATCAGTCGTTCCTGTGACCCTGTAGTTTTACTTAGAGCTAGTAAGAAGAAACTGCAAGCCTTAAAATAACAGTTCTATTGGATCCTAAGCAAACACTGCGGCTGTTAACTTACAAGTCCGCCCGATCAAACGCTTGCGTCATCCACTCATCCTCGCACCCCGCACACCGTGCTCATATACATATTTACCCACGCAGATTGGCCATACGTATATATCGACTTTCTAATTTGAGATTTGATAATTGATATCAAAAGATAAAATGCACGATAAAAAGACTATTAATTATATACTTGTCTTCATTATTACTCCGAGTTCATAAAAAGAGCTTGCTTTCCCTGCCGAAGATTTCTGCAGCCTAATGGATAAGTTTTTAAACATTTACTGAATAACCATTATCATTAACGCAGGTACTCCGACTCAGAACAATAAATACCCTATAGTAGTATGTATCATGGCATTTCTTTCTCCAGACGCTATATTATTATTATTTACAGTAAAACGTCCGCCCACTCGTGTATGATTTATCACCTGTTTGTAATGAATTGTAAATGAAGTTGCTCCCATTGAGTGGGCAAGTGTGACACGCATACCGCACGTTCCGGGATTAAAGCCGACAACGGCAGCGACAGCGGCGCGGGCGCACGCCGACCGACATAATGAGCCGGTTAGATCACCACAACGAACACATTATCGTTAAGCTCTATCATATACATAATGTTAAACAACCGCTATGAGTACAAATGTAAACTAGATCAAATAGAGTAATGAAAATACATACAGCTATGCAACCTAATGGTTTATATAGGCGTTCGTTATAAATATTATGCCTCTTCTTAGAATACGAGTAATACAATAATTTAAGTAAAACTTGTTACCTATAAAAATGATTCAATAGAGAAAGCTTTAGCGTAGAGCTTTCGGAGGGTCATGCTAACGTTGAATCGCGAACTTTCGCCGTCTGACGGCAATAACACCAATTATTAAAGCTGTTTAGCTGAGGAACGTTTAGTCATTGAATAAATCTTTAACTATTATATACTTGGACACGACTATATTTTATTTGCCTCTGGACATAATGCTTATTTTCACTTAACTTTGGCACTGTTAAAATGTATAGATGTTTACGATCTTCGTTATGGATTACACTTAAGAAATTGAATCAAAACATCTCATTAGAAGATTTCTTCGATGACAAATGTTATCAACATTACAAAGATAATTAGTATCGTCGTAAATTCACAGAGCAAAGAATTTTCTCGCTAGAAGCAGTACTGCTACATCATTCTCTTGTAGTTTCACTAACCCCATTCCATTGAATAAAACAATGTTCTAACTACATAACTCTCGTTTATATTAGGTAAACTATATTGAATAATAACCTTCGTTATTGAATTTAAGTTTGAGTTTAGATGTGTTAACGATTCTGTATAAAATAATTTTGCAGAAATATAAATCATTTTATAGTGAGATATGGGCAGATAATATATATGATAAATTAAAAGTATACATATGAATTGGATATATCAATCATTGCCAATGATTGATGTATTCCAATCATCGCTCGAAGAACGGATGGTCGATGGGGCTTGACGGTTCTCGAGTGGCGACCGCGTACTGGAAGACGCAGCGTGGGTAGGCCCCCGGCAAGGTGGATCGACGACCTGGTTAAGGTCGCTGGAATCCGCTGGATGCGGGTGGCGCAGGACCGGTCGTCGTGGCGATCCTTGGGGGAGACCTATGTCCAGCAGTGGACGTCTAACGGTTGATATGATCGAATCATTGCCATACATATTTTAGATATATATAAGTTTAGATCCAGTTAAAACTTTGGCGGGACCCAAATATAGGGCTCAACGTACGCGAAGTGGATGCGAACTTGCCTCTTTAGCGTTGTCAATAGCATCCAACTTAATGGAGACGGTACAACGTATATTCAAATAAAATTAGCAAAAGCTCACACATTCCATTATAAATAAAAAGGTAATATTGAACATTAATACCGTAACATTTGTATGGACTACGTGTGGTAGTTCCTGGTTTGCGGTAATATCTACAAACGTGTATTCCATGTTAAAATAAAAATAGTTTTAAATACTGAGAGCAATTAAAAATACTTTTATGATTAATCGATTACGATTCAAAATAAATACACAGTGCGATGCTTTTCTTTTAGAACAAACTCGACCACGTCATATGTAGGTGACGCAACTATTATATCCTACTAATATTATAAACGCGAAAGTTTGTAAGTGTGGATGTATGGATGGATGTTTGTTACTCTTTCACGCAAAAACCGCTTTACAGATTTGAATGAAATTTAGCATACATATAGTTTACTACATGGATTAACAAATAAGCTTCTTTTTATCTGTATACCATGCCGGCAAAGCCACGGGAGGCAGCTAGTTATAGAATAATCAAACTTACTAAGCTTAGATTACTGTAATCTGTAAACAAATTTAAAAACATATGCAACGTTTTAAATAAGTCGGCTAAATTATCCCTAAGCGCAGGATAAGTACAGAAGCGTCACATGTGAAATGTTTAAATCTTTCACGTCAGATTACAAACACGCTTTCTTAACATACCAACACTACTTGGAGCAGAAAATAGTTTACCTTTGCACAAGTAAAAACGTTTTCTTTGCTCTCTCCGCCTTTGGTAAAAATGATTGGTAGAATTAATATAAATTATTATACAACGATTAATGACTCAAAACAACTTTGAAATATGAAAAAAAAAATTACTCTACTAAACTCATTATAACAATTGCATACCAGTTTGTGGAAAATAAAGGTGTTATCAATCATTTCTACGTTATTTTAAACGGCATGTAATCCATTTGATCGCAGTAGTCGATACAAAGTCTGACACAATATTAATCATCGTCCGTCTCGAACTAGCACACTTTTCACGACCCGCAAGTTTTTTCACAATTTATTGACATAATCATTTTTCCATAAATAACGAAAGCAGAATGATTTATAGTTAAAAGGAGTTATTTAAGATATTACAATTGAAGATTTCCTTTACAACATTACAAGATTGATAACTACACAGAGAAAAAAAAATATTCGAGCACTATGTTTAGGGAGCGTTCAAGTAATACGTAACGCAATTTGGGGGGAGGGGGGGGTCTTGTAAAACGTTACGATGCGTTACAGGGGCGTAGGGGGTCTTTCTTACAACACGTTACGTAACATTGTAAAATAGGAGAATGAAGGATGAAAACAATTGTGTAAAGCCAAAAATTTATAAAAAATAAACAAAATACGCAGGTGTTGCGGATTAAAAATCTCTTGTTTTAATTAGTATTATTACCGTAAAGGCAATTAAAACTATACCAAGGATAAAATCTGTAACATACTTTTTTGCAACTTTAGGGTAAAAATGGTCACTTGAGTTTACGTTTAGAGAGTTTTTTTTCAAATCAAATCAAATCAAATCATTTATTTCAATTAGACCAATACAGGTACTTTTGAATTGTCGAATTAAATTGAATTTAGTTGCACGGTTCCAAAAGGTAGGTCTTATGGAGAAGAACCGGCAAGAAACTCCATAGATACTCTTTTTAAATTAAATACAAAATTGTTGGTTTTGTTTTACAATGCTTTATGTATGTAATATCAATATGAGACTGGTGCAGTTCGATGTGAAAGTGGGAGGGGGAGTACAGAAAAACGTTACGGTGCGTTACAAGGGGAGGAGGGGTGGTCAAAAATCTTCATAAATTGCGTTACGTAATACTTGAACGCTCCCTTAGAAGACACGATTTTAAAATAAAATTAATCTACATTTTACGGATATGGTATATGGTAAGTGATGTAAAGGATCCGAAACGTCGGAATTTAATAATACCAACATTCTGCGATAATGTACGTAAAAGGTAGTTTTATTTTAATGTCTAACATTCGAATAACTGTAAATCAGTACATAGTTAATCTATTTATACGATAACAAAATAGACCGTAACAGAAATTTTATGAATATTCTTTAAAAGAATTGGTTCAAATCACAAATCAAGACGGAGTTATCTGAGACTACTTTGTGCCATTAATAATAAAATTAAAAATTAAAAAAAAATCCCAATGTATACAATGTGGGGAGGACAATATGATCATAAATGAAACTTCGTATAAGTCATGATATTCCCAACCGTCACACAAAAAATCAAATGAATATATCCAGTAGTTTAGCCACAGGACATTATTTTTCATTTTAAGTATTTTCGACATGATGTTTTGTAAACAGGAGAGCACGCGACAGGTTAACGACTTACGTTGCCAGCTCGCCACTTTAAAAACCTACGCCTTTTCTATCAAATTTATTTTCTCAATGCAAATTATACTTTATGCCCGAGCCATAAGAGTCATAAAGCGTGTCATCACAGCTAGATAAGAAAATATGTATGTGCGAAAGAGATAGGTAAGTTTGCTTGTTTCCTCTTTGCTTACTTGTCGACGTGTCTAGGTTACGCGGTCAGTGTGTCACCGGACGTCCTTACTGCCTGTGACGCATTTTATTTTCTCTGGAATTTCGGATGCGCCCGCGCCCGTTTGAAGTCGCCGCGCGAGTGTTATCGTATCTTTGTTGTTGTGTTGTGTTGTGTTGTGCGAAATTTGACGCTTTGTTTTAATAGTGACAGGACACATAAACGTATTATAGGTACTTAGTTAAATAGCTAAGTGAACTTTGCGAAATTAGACGCTTAATACTTGGTGTTTCAAGGTTTTATTATTAAATAATCATGCCTCGTTACAATTATACCGCTTCGGAGTACACTGATATGATTTTAATTTATGGGGAGTGTCACGGTAATGCCGCTTTAGCTGTACGGACATACCGTGAGACCTATTATCAAGAGTGAGAAATAACATTATACGTCGGTGTAGTTTGTGTATTCAAGAACACGGCGGACATATTGAAAATAAAAAAATTTAATGACTGGCGACATAATTATGTGATCGAAAAGTGATTGTGAATAATAAATTGATCAGTGAATAACTCGCGGGTGAATGATGCCCGACTATTTGGTTAATATTCTGTGATTTGATTTGTGTAATTGAGCATTAATAACAATAAGAATAATGGCGCCAAACATTACGTCGCTGCGTCGGCCACAGCTTTAACATGAATGAAACCAAGCTGCGTTGCCATTCTTATCGCAGGTCAGTGTACCATTTTTATAAATGGTGTTTTATTTTGTTTGCAGTTTTAAGCTATTTAGTTTGTAAGAAAATTTTTTTTTTTTAAATTTCCATGTTCGGATTTATTTGATAGTTTACAAATGTTTCTATAAACCAGTATTGCCAGTGTTTTCATTTAAAGTCATATTGTCATCTCCACATTGTATATGTCAAGAATGATAACAAACCTCAGAATAATGACCTACGCAACAAACTCGCACTTATAGAACTTTTCATTTTTTTACATATATTCAGTTTAATCATTTTGGTTTTCGCAAATTTTTGTTGACAATATATATTGAGCTATAACAAACTTATACACATTTATACACAATTGCTCAGTAGAAATTCGCAGGCAAAAAAAACCTGTGTATTTTTTTTAAACGAACACTATTAGATACTTTTCAACAATTAATAGTAATAGTGTTTGACAAAATAAATTGTAGTTTAATTTGTGCCAGAGAGACTGTATTTTTGAGTCCTGGCGATCTGGCATATATTTTACCCAAAAAATATATGTACCTATATTTACCTACATAAATGAAGATAGTATTTCAATGACATTTACAGCAAATTTTTCTCTAAGAAGTCTCGGGCCCGATTTTGATGAACACATAAAATGCACTTAATTTTTTTTTTCATATATACGTGCGGTAATCAAATCGGTTAATTTTGGAGAAAAACACGCTGCATCAATCCACTATATGGCTAATGAAACAAAACTAAAATGTGTTTTATTCACATGGCCTTATCAAAAGTAAATATTGTAAAGAATCAATTAAGTCGGAGGAGCGACGTCTCTAGTACTAATAACGATCATGTCTTGAATTATTTATTATTAGAACGCGTACGATGTTAATACGAATGTCGATATATGGCGTAGCGCGTTGTACTCGACGTAATAACAATATAAAACACTAACTTGTAATGTAGCTAGTAAATTACATAAATTGTAGCTGTAGTTGAACTGTAATCGCATTTCGAAAAAATCTGAGGAAGTACATGTTAGGCGAAACCCGCGACACTCATTGCGGAAAAAAAATAAGATATCCTATAATTTTAATTTGATATAATAGCTAAAATAATTATAACATTGAAATATTTTTTAAATAACACGGTAATATTTCTTAATTTTAATAAATACAATACGATCTTTCAAAAAGTAGGGGTCAGAAGGATTTTAGCCCGCCTAAAGCGTAACAATCGGCGACGGGCATCATACAGTCGTATGCCCAATCCGATCATCACTCCCCGTTTAACCTTTGGAAAGATCGACGGTGGCACGTTTGTTCGAACACTATGTACAGCGATGTGAACGAAACCATAGCGCGATTCAATTCGACGCCAACGCCATCTATCGAGCACAGGGAAACTTTTCACCGCCGAGCACTTGTCTACATACTTACAATGTTATCGTGTTACGTATAGGTACGGGCTAGACGATCATTAATAATATATAGTAATTTAACGAACTATAAACACTGTCTAAAATAAACAATTAACAATGCATTATATCTCTTTTTAGAGTCTCTTGTCTAAAAAGTTATACCTACATTAAAAATATATACGAGTCGATTTGTGAACCTCCTTATTACATCGAACACATGCTCTTTAATAACTTCCTTTATTTATATATTCCTAATATTACCCAAACCATAAATCATTTCTCTATACTACAATCCTCTGGACTATATCAATATTTTATCGATATAAAACGCTTTATCTGTAAAATTATAAGTGTTACAAGAATTTTTCCGATTTAGTTATTGAATAAATATCGATTTTTATCTTAATAATAACTTATTATATTTTTAAAACAAGGTGAATTTTCATTCGATTATCTTCCTCGCGAACACAACCATATAATAAATTAAATTGCTTGACGGCTTGACACCCAACCATCACATCAAGCTTAAATTCAAGTCAAAAAGATTAAATCTAAAATTAAGTGTCATATTCCGAAGGGGCAGGTGAGTAAGCTCTGAAAATGAAATAATATCTATAAACTCTATTTTCGAGGTGAACAGAGGTGCGGCGATGGCGACATTGATTTCACGAACACGAAATTAGGGAAACTTTAATCAATCTGTCACTCAAACCGAGTACTCGACAACTGGTGAATTATTATAGCTTAATTAAGTGACAACACCTGATACGGATGGAATAAATCTTGAGACTTCTGCGTCTTTGAGTAAAATCGAAATACATTTTATAACCACATATTGTATTGACATTAATATTTCATCGCTTGCTTCGGTGATGCCTACCTAGCTCTAAATTAATCGAATCTGAGGCAAGGATAGTATGAAAAGTCTAGATCTTATTATGCAGCATATAAAATCCTATTATCCTTAATACGTACCTCCCTGTACAGCAATATATACAAAATAAATCAACTGCAAGTAAATTATAGACAGACTCTTATAAATTTTGAAAAGCAGCGGAATGTAGAAAGTTTCGTAGAAAAGAATACTCGTTTACAGTTTTTAAATAAGTCTGTATGTAGAAACTTTCGCTACTATTACCAAACTTCGAAGTTAATTAAAAAATACTAGATATCTACATACTCAGGTCAATCAGGGGGGAATATTATTTCATATATTAATTCGTAAGAAGTAAAAATATTCCGTAACATATACAGATTGCGGTTCTAATTTGAAAGGAAAGAACTTCGATATAGAACCTCAGTAGTGTCATACGCATTAATTTTACGTCTAGGTAAGTAGGCCTATCGAAAATGTACAATTGGGTCTGAGCTAACAATCCACACTTGATAAGAAACACAATAACATGTTGTTAGGTCACTGCTCTTGCGCAACTCTGTTGTACGTGATTACTCAAGTAACTGCACGGCATGCTAAAGATGTACTTCCGCGCTACCTCCGCTACATAACGCGTGCTACCGTTACGCACAAACGTACACATACAAATTATATACCTTTAGGTAACAAACGATAATTAGGTTACAGTCAGTCACGTAATCAGATAATTAAAGTAGAGTAGTCCTGGCATAATTTCCCTTTTCTTCCCAGGAGCTGCTTACTGCTAGTTAAGCAGTTTCAGTGTAATAATCAAACGCTAAGAATCTAGTATACCATCTTGATAGCATCAGCATGAATGACTTGCGGTTAATTTACCTATTTATCGTGGAATGGATAGCTAGTCGTTATTAAAGAAAACATAAATGAATTTCGTATATAATATTGAAAATGACGATGAAATCGCTTATAACGCATTAAATAATGAATACATTATGACAAGTCCACTTTCTGAATATAGCTAAGCCTCATGAGAAAGTGAACTTGCCAGTTCAGTGTCTCGGTCGGCACGAGGTCGCCTTTGCTGCGCGCTTCGCGTAGAGTACCGTTATCGGCGAAATCGGATGACTGGCGAATATATGTAAATAGGCTAGTGGTACGGCCTTACATCAAAACACAAGCATTCCGCAACTTCGTATTGAGCTTACAACTCTACTGTGATTGTTCATAAATGGTTTGAAGTTTCACTGCGTTGCCAGTGCAGTACTATGAAATTATATATGTAGTTAGTAACCCAACTGTGGGGCAAACCGTTTTTTGGACCACGCTGATGCTGATATGAGCTCACTTTGCCAGTTTAGACATGTAACCTACACGAAGTAGTAAATTTGTCTATTTTGTATCTAGTTTATTTATATATAATGTAGTAAATTTCTTTAAAAATTGAATTGAAAGAGCCTAAAAATTTAAACTAGTTCTTCATTCTTAATTAAGGCCTATGCATAAAGAAAACTGTTGCTATCTAATATTAACCTTATCATCATCCCCCTACTGTCACTATACCACGTAAGACCACGTTAGTAGATTAGAGCTGGCAGTTTTCGTTTTTCCACTACTACGTCACATCTGATTATTATTATTATTAATTTAAGAGCTCAGCTCTTGTCGGTGGAGCAATCGCCACTGTTGTCTATCTCCTGCTTTCTGTTTGACTTCTTGATACGACTCGATTCCCAATTTTTCCTTTCCTTTTTCCACATCTGATTACTTGCTTATTTTTCTACTATTCGTCCATTTTGTCCTTCATTAATTCATACATGCATTTTTATTTTTCCTCATTGAAAAGAAATATAATACCTAGGTACATTAATTGATTCGAAAAAATATGATACCGACCTAAATAGGTGATGACTGATGACCGACAGTGACAAGATATATGATGGACGTTGTTCCACTCTTTAGAGCATCGGTTTTCATATTTATTTCGTCTACTACGTCTACTTTGAATCATTTATGCTGTAGCCTGCCCAATTTATTTTTAACATATCTTTAAAATCACATTCGCAGACTTAATTCATTTTATTTAAATTATAGCGAGGAATCATGATTTAGAGCAACAGCCCTCCTTGCGACTCCGGGTCGGCCTTTGCTTTAAGGTTAACTCACATTATGATATTTTATCCCCATTCTAGGTCCTCATTTATTTTTAATTACTTGAAAAATATTTGGTACCCATATCCTTACAAATCAATGCTGCATAAACTTGGACGTAAATAGCTTGATATATCTACCACCACTACCAACCCTCTCTGTAACTTGAATCTTATGTTTGGCTCATCGATTATTTTGGACATCCACAAACGTTGGCGGTCCACAGATCAAATGTTTGAGCGTTGTGTTTTGATTACAAGTAAAATCTCTTTTTATATCCAACTAGCTGCCTCCCGCGGCTTTGCCCGCATGGTATATAGATACTAAGTAGCCTATATGTTAATCCAAGTAATAAACTATATGTATGCTAAATTTCATTCAAATCTGTTAAGCGGTTTTTGCGTGAAAGAGTAACAAACATCCATCCATCCATACAAACTTTCGCGTTTATTATATTAGTAGGATCAATAAATGAATTATTTTTGTGCACTATAGAATAAATTTTATACAAGAATCGTAGCGCTTGGGTTTCTGTAGTTCTGGTCAAACATAAACTCACAAAAACAAACACACGTCTCTGTATGTAGAATTTAATATAACTAAGAATAAGCATTACAATTAAAACCAGGCAACGGGCAATGGATAATGATGCACTAAAAACCTGTTTTTATTAACGGCATTACGTTATGGAATGAACTTGAAAATTTATATACCTACTAACGGCTTGGAAATAACTGACAATTGAAAACAAATTGTTTGTAAAAAATGTGTACCACACAAGCCGTGCCTCGCAGTTTCACCCACTTATTATTTTTGGTCGGCTCCTATACTTACCTTACTCAAACATTCCTTACTTAAGAAGATATTTCATGCCCCCTAATATTCCAGAGAATAGTGGGTACAAACATAAAGAATATTAATATGCTGATAGATTTCCTAATTCGGAAAAATAAATCTGTTACATTGTTTAGTTTTGAAGAAAGCACAAATTTACAGACGTGGAAAAGAAATTTCATTTAATTTACTAGATCAACAGCAAGCACTTGTCATTGACGATTGTCATTGTAGCGTATTACTGTTAATATTCTGCTTTGACAACCCAATCTGACTGGCTTGTGATAGTGCAGGGAAAGCCAGCTGTTCCGAGCTAGTAGACCGTAGCCGCCACGCTGCACTTCTCAACGGTGTGTGCACCGCTTGATTACCTACTATTCTATCACAGACTACAGAATAAAACTTTTAAAAGCTTTATGTACCACTAGCTTCCCCCGTGGCTTTGCCTGCATGGTATATCGATAAAAAGTCTATGCGTATGTGCAACTAGTGTTGACAATTCAAAAGTACCTGGGATTTTGGTCTACCTGAAATAAAATATTTGACTTTGACTATGTGTTAATCCAGGTAATAAAAACTATCTGTATGCCAAATCCGTTAAGCGGTTTTTGCGGGAACAGTAATAAACATCTACAAATACAAACTTTCGCGTTTATAATATTAGTAAGACTTCGTTAAAGTTTGAAATGAGAATCATGTCATGTGCACACACTGTCGTCACATGGGCCCTCAAGAGAAGTTTGGAACAGCAAGCCAATATGAAACTATATATTATTTGTAGTAGAATAGGAAATTATACATTAGAAAGACACATGTAGGAAAGGCAGACCAAAATCGAACACAAACAACATAAGTGCGGACTTACGATATAAAAGAATTGTAGATAAGTACGACTACTCAAGCATATAATACATTTACTCATCTGTTTGTATGTCATCAGGTTAATCGCGATCTTAGTCATTAGCTGTATGCATTATTACACCTATTTTCTAGCACCGTGTATATTTACAATCGGCTATCCCCGAATATATATACTTGTGTTACAGATACTAGAAGGTTGATATACTACATATATACTTTTTTTGTAGTCTTACATATTATACATAGTACATTCATCCATGACTCGGATACAAATGTTGATGCTCATCACACAAATATTTGTCCCTACCGGGATTCGATCCCGGGACCCCTAGCACAGAAGGCAGCGCTAACTACCGCTGGGCTGATCAGGTCGTAGGCGATTGGTGAAAAACAGCCGCGTTATATTAAGAATACAGGGAAATATTAGGAAAGGGGAGTATTCATGTACCAATGTTTATCTTGCCAGGTTATACTATATTAGTTTGAAAACCAAACATAACTGTGATGACGATGCAACATAATTTATTAATTAAAACAACGATATAAATTCCGGGGAGCTATTTAAAAAAAATAGATTATACATTGATGTTTGTCAAGTACAGCGTCTCCAACGTTACATACGTTGGACGCTGTACTTGCTTAATTTATTTTCTCATATTTATAGTATATATTATTAGTTTCAAAAGTATTAACAGTAATTTGTATATTTTTCAGGGAAAATTCAAGCATACACACACACGACCGTGGTTGTGTTCAGTATTGCTGATGCTGGTGGCCAAGTGTGTCAGCACGCAATGCCCGTGGGAAGGCGGGCCCGCGCTACAAACTGCTTGCGTATGCGCACTCAATTTAGCAAGAGATCTGTCCGTCCAATGTGATCAGGTACATTTTACTTTCGTTTGACATGACAAAAATATATCCGATTAATTAGGTGCACTCACAATGCACCTGGCTGAGCATGCTGTTGTCCGTGCAGTAATATGCTCGGACTCAGAGTTTTTAGGTATTTGTCCACAGTTAATGGTAAATGTGTAGAATACAAATCCGCTACGGGTTGCTACTGAACATGATGAAATCTTCGTCTACCACTAAGCCGATGAGGGAATAAATTGAAACATGTATACTCGTATTTGTAATTTTAAACTCCTAGAATATATTTTGGTATCTAGTAAATAATATTTAATATATTGTAATTTTTTACTCCACAGGTTGACTTTCCGACATTATTATCAGCTTTAAACATGAGCGCACGCAATACTATTATCGATCTGCTATACATAAACAATTCAAGCATCCCTGTACTCACTCATAATATGTTTGCAAACCTCAAAATTCATAATCTTCAAATATCTGGATGTGGAATGACCAAAATAGAAGACGACGCTTTTCGAGGACAAGGTCCATATCTTAAAAACTTGAACCTGCAAGACAATGAATTGACCGAAGTTCCAGTGAAAGCACTAAAAATTTTAATAAATCTATCACTCTTAGACATATCCAAAAATCGCATTACAAACATAGCAAACCATTCTTTTATCACCCTACGTAAGCTCACAACACTGAAAGTTTCGGATAATAATGTTACACTCGAATCACAAACGCTTACTGGGTTAGAAAATTCATTAAAAAATTTAAACCTAAAAGGCACAAAGCAAAAAGATGTACCCGAATGTATAAGAGGACTGCGTAGCTTAGCATTTCTAGATCTATCCCAAAACAGTATCAGAGAACTTCCAGGTCCCGACGGTGCCCGAACATTTGAGGGATTAGACTCGTTGACGGCTCTAAACTTAGAACGCAACTTAATCGTTCACCTTAGAGAAGACGCATTTGCTGGAATAAAAACTACGTTAAGTTCTTTAAGTCTTTTGAATAACCTTTTACCCGAGTTCCCTACCGCCGCAATAGGAACCCTAAGCGATTTAAGGGTATTAGATATCGGGTTCAATTTACTAAATAAGTTACCAGTTGATGCTTTTGCAAATAATCCTTCAATAACTTTACTAGCGCTAGACGGAAATCCATTACCCACATTGCCAGAAGAAGCATTTTTGCATCTCAATCAAACTCTTCGGGGCCTTAGTCTTGGCGGCAGATTTTTAAATTGCGATTGTCGCCTGCGATGGATTATTGAATGGATCCGTAATGGGGAGTTACAAGTGACATCCCGTGAAAGAAACCCACAATTCTGTGGAAATCCGCCCCACTTCCGTGAAAGAGGATTTTATAGTTTTGAGCCGAATGAATTAGTTTGTGAATATGACACAACGTCAACGACGGAAAAGCAATTAACAACAACCAAAGATATTATCAATGAAAGGAAAATAAGTCAAGTCATTACAACAACGTCCACTACTACTTCTGCCCCTACAACTAGTAGTACAACTACAACACTACGCAACATAGAAACGAGTAATAACGTTGAAATCCCCACCAAGCCCACCATCATACAAACTATAACCACAACAAGCACTGCCCAACCAAGTCGCATTCCCTCTATACGACCCGCCGCACCTACCTGGCGCCATGCTCCACATCAGCGCCCTCCACTTGTCATGAGCTTTCCACAGCAAAAACCAAAAATAGATGATTCCAATGAAGTAATTGTGAAAAACGCATACAGGCAAGACAATTCTGTAATCATTCAATGGGACTCGGATGTTGCTAATATACTAGGCTTTCGCGTCGTTTATCGACTTTTTGGAGATAAAAGCTTTAAACAAGGACCACCTTTGGAGGCTAGCGAAAGAGAATTCAAAATTAAAAACGTTCCATCTCAGGTTTGCATCATTACTTATACTTTACATTTATTGCATTAAGTAAATGATAGAAAAAATATTCACTTTTAATTGAAATAATTGTTTTTGCAGGAATGTATCGTGGTCTGCGTAATCTCCTTGGAGGAGGTTCACGTCAGTCCAGAGACGGTCCCGTATTCTCAATGCCGTGAGGTACGCACCGTTTCCGCTGCAGCCTCCAATATGGACAAGATCACGATTGCGGCTAGCGCCGCCATTTGCGGCACGATTGTCGTGGCGGTACTCGTATTTGCCGCGGCATCACGTCGCCGGTCTCGCACCGTACATCGCTTACACACTCAAGCCCCTGAGAAGATGCCCAACCCTTGTTGCGGCGGTCTCACCGGCACTCCGAGCCCCAGCGGCCCGCTTTCTTCGTTGGCTACAATCGGCGCATTTGGAAAGCAGCGTGAGTGGGATCAAGTGTCGGCTTACAGCGCACGTTCGATCCCGCGTGCACGTTCCTATACCGAGCCGGCTCCCCCGGACCCATTACCCGGTCGTCCTGGCCGAGCTCGTTCCCTCGCTGATGGTCAATCGCAACATAGCTATTCCCATTCCGGTCGGTACGGAGTGCCTGGATACCCTAGTAGCCTTCTAGGATCACGCACTGGTAAGTTTGTCTGTCGCTTTAAAATACTCCTGGGTTTCAATTCCTGCTTATACTTTTCTTAAACTAAGTACCAACCTATTCTTATATTTTTTCGTGAAATGTAAATATATTCTTTCATCTTTCAGATCTCCGACAATCGCGCCAGTCTTTAGGAGCAGCATCAGAAAGAGCTTCCCGATTATCACTGAGTGGCGCAGCAGGAGGAGCGACGGGCGGCACAGCTGGGTCTCGAAGGAGGCCCCGGTCGAGATCCCGACCCGCTAGCCGATACAGTGTGGGCTCCTTAGGTATGGGTTACTGCGATACTTCGGACAACTGGACCGACCACGATATGGACATCTACATGGCACGGAATCCCACGACTCGGAGTGGTTTAGTGCCTTTATAGCGTGCAAGGGACACGGTACAGGGAGATACATCATCACGCGGGCGTTGCTCGCCCTCACGGAGAGCTCCCAGTGCCCATACCTCGTGGTGCAGACATGACGCCCGCAAAGGCCAACGCCAACACCGACACTCTCGGCGGCACAGCCACGAGAAAACGAATAGACGTGTGCACGTGCATTGTAACCGAATCAGGGATCAGAACCAGTATGTCAGGTATCCATTGGAATATTGATAGTGTAATAAATAATATTGTTACCTTTTATTAAATTTGAGAGTTATGTACAGTTAGCTAAGTTTCCTTACACATAGTATTTATGTCAGGGAATGTGTAATCCTTGACTGGGATTATAAATATATTTTATTTAAGTACATATAATAATTTATTGTTTCGTCTATAGTATAATAATTGTGAATCAAAGCATAATAAATCTCTATTTGTAGATAAAATTTAGTGAAAAAATTACTTCATATCAAAATAATTGGTTAGTGAGAACTAGTCAAATTTATTTGTTAACCGACAAAGCGACAACCGACAAGTTTCTTCAATCAAAGCTTCAAGAGTAATTTCTTAAACAATAACTTTAAACTATTATTATTCCATTATATTATTGGCTATTTTTATATAAGTATTTTAAACAGACAATATTCATACTACCACTGATTTTTAAAATTGTATTACTAATGTGTATGGTGCATATTTATTTATTGTAAAGTAAGATTGAATTAATGTTATGTTGTACATATTTGTTTAAAATAGATAAATATTAAGGTTAATTATAATGTATTGAAATTATAAATACACACATTATTATGATAAGTAGGCAATCAACCAACAACTGTAATGCCAAAATAATGGATATGATATAGGCTGCAATCTCTTTGAGCCATTTTGGGGCACCTTTTATTCAATAGAAGCTAAATTGGCCAGTACTCAATGGTAATTGGCTAATATACACTTTCGTCACATAAATTCTGTAGATTTAATCTACACTGTCCAATATGTCTGGAATTTTTCACTTTTCAATTGTTCAGGTAGTACCTCAAAAAAGTGAAAATCAACCAACCTGTTCTTCCCAAAAAGTTATCAAATAATTGACCTTATTTTAAGTAAAACCAAAATGGTGCTATTTTACATATATCTAGATAAGTAATGGTACATACTTACTGAGTTTCAAATTTTAATGCCATTAAAAATTAATTATAAACTTTAAAATACTCTTAATAAAAGGATTTACTTACCTAGGTTTTATATAAATATTTTTTACATTTGAATTAAATTTGTTCTTGCTCAAGATGTAATTATTATTTGTGTGATCTTACTCTCAGTATGAAAATGTGTATTATGTTGATTATCATAATTAAACTTTTATTTGAAGTGTTTATATTTACTATAACGATGCTATTGCTAATCAAGGATCCTGAAATTAATAAATATACCTCGCAAAATGTTAATGTATAAACTTACCCGGCTACAAGAATACGATGTTCCCATCGGTATTGGAGCTCCTGACTGAACTCGTACCAGAGATGTGCCAGGTAGGGCAGGCCTCCCGCGTCAAAGAGCCGCGCCGCCGTCACCGACACCCGCCACACCAGCCCACCCTCGGGACTTGTTTTCACATAACTACATAACTTCTGCTCACCATCCCTCTGGAAATTATAATACAAAAGATCGTTAATCAATAAACTCTAAATTTTTACAATACCATGCACTACTGTTGCTATATATTGGTTACTGTAAATAAAATCATACCTGCTTAAATTCCACTTCCAACTTTTCTGGATAATTGAAAGTATCATCTTCTACTGCATCAGGAAATATGTAATATAGCAAAGGCATGAGCAGGTCATCTGCTATGGGTCCTTTAAAATCTGTCATATTTCTACTGTGTCCCATGGCAGCCTTCACTAATTTAGAAATAGTTATTGGTGCTTCTGTGATCTTGTGAAGTGGGTTTACTATTCCCAAGCTTCTACTTAGCCCCAAAGTGTCCATAAGTAAATTATTTTTGTCTAACAAATCCATAAATTTACTAATAGTTTCAGATAATTGACAATTGATACTATCCCTCATTTTAAGAGTAATTGTCCAAGTGGGAGCCATAATAGGGTCTATTTCAGAAAATGTAGAAGAGTCCACTATGGCACATTCACGAAACTTTGGCCATATGGCATTCAGTAATACACTATGTATTGGATTCTTCTCAGAACCAAAAGGGAGCTCAATCAATTTCTTTACATCAAAGCCATCTATTGATAAAAACTCATTTGACTGAGTGGTCTTCTTCCATGCAAATGCATCCACATCTTTCAATTCATAAGAGAACTTTGTTGATACTACAACAGCATCTAAAGCAACAGGAGACGCAATTTTTGATTTAAATAAACTTACAAGTCCACTCAAATGAGAACACTGGTTTGATATCCTTTTCAAATGAATTGTGTCAAAACTAACTTTATGTTCACTGTCTTCATAGAATCCCAAATATGTGGGCTGCCAGTGTTCTCGTATTTTAACAAAGAATGGAACACCACAGTCTATGTTAGCAAAGGCAATGTTAATGGTGCTCATTACCAACTTTATTAAATTGCCATCAACTAGTGGTGTGCTTGGATACAACATAATATAACGTTTTAAACCATACCAACTAGAAACAGGAAAAGGACTTCCATCGAGGTCATCAATAAAAAATTTAGTACACTCCCAAATACCATTGTGAAGTTCTACAAGGAAAGATTTATCTTCAGACTCTTCAGAGGTCTCCTCAGGTTTACAAACCTCTAACATATGGTAAGATAATATGAATTTAGTGCCCTGGAAGTTAATTTCCTCTGATTTTAAGAGCCATTTCTTTGTGTATTGTCCTGATTGTTTTGATAAACTGGATTTAGACAACCGCCATTCTTTTAATATCTCTTCTATACGAGCAATAAACACTTCCCACTCCGACACAGTTGTAAAATCTTGATGGTAAATATCATATTCATCTATTTCTTCATTCATTTCTATGATAAAATATTAAGATTTTATGGCAACAAACACAAAAACCAAACAGCTGTTATCGTTTGACAGGTAAACTTTATGTCGATTTGACATTGTCAATATGTCAAACAATGTTATTCAATGCATTGCGTTGCAGGGTATATTAAGTTAGGGATTTAAAGCATTAAATACTTTTTTTATATGAGGAGGGCAAAAGTACGAAAGTCCTTATTCTGAGACAACGTTTGGTCTAGCGCACAGAAAAACAATTCAAAATCTATGATAATAGAGCAAAAATTGTTTCATATTGAATTAAAATATAATATTATTATAATAACTTTATTTTACTATGATGTATTGAAAGAAATATGATACAATTAAAAACACATTATACAGATCTTAAATTAATTAAAAACTAATATTTACAAACTTAAAAAATAAAATTAAAAAAAAAAAAGAAGTTATAGGGCGTCAAAAAACTCGTCCCCGACGCTGTCAGGGGGTAGAGTGCCCAGAAGACTGGCAGCATTGCCACGTTGAATGGCAATGCTAATTCTTTGTCCGAAAAAAACGCCAGCCTTTGGGTCACGTGAAAGGTCGACCAAGCGTTTCGAAATTTCTTTGAAGAGTGCTAAGGCACTCGGACCCCATGACCCAAGCGTTTCAACCCCAAACGGCTCGAAAATATAACTATTAAATAAATTGATATATTTTCGCCGCTTGGTGGTCTCCGCAGCTGCAGCAGCAGCGCTAGCACGGCTCGCCGAACTGGGAAGATGGGATGGCGCTAGAGTGTCTACGCATGTTGCGTCCCACACCAGAGGCCTGCCCAACTTCCAAGGAAGTAACGACATGCCATCTGGTCTCTTGCCATCGTCACGTAACAGGCCGTTTGGTTCTAAAACGGCGGCTACGCCGGCGGAGACAAGAGCACGACGGAATTATAACGACGGAACAGGAAAAAAAATTATGACCCACTAACTAATTGTTGCCCATAGCAACTAATGTGGTTGCCATGGGCAACAATTCGTCAATACGCCAGCAGTTATTATAACAATTAATATAAACAATAAAATTAAACCTCAAAGTTTGAGTTTATTATTACAATGTTTCGAGGGGATAACCCACATTCTTTAAGCTATGAACAACAAGCTAAGTTTATACAAGACCGAATTACAAATGTGGAGAAAAACTTTGGGGAGCTTTGTGTCGCGTTCGGCGATTACACCAGAAAAACAGCAAGGTGATATAAAAATAACTATATGTGTTTAAAATTCTTAAAGATTCAAAAAGATAAAGTCCGTGTCTTTTATGCATCTCAATGTATATCTAACATTTACGTTTTATAAATAATATAATAGGTAATGAATTAATTACACAGTAGGTACATTATAGTTCACTGGGGTGTAAAAAAGCATTCTTACGACGTATGACGAAACATACCTACACAATTATTATTTTATGAAACGTTGCTTCTATTACTCAGCCTATATACTAATAGCACCAATGTCGCGTTTGCTTAGCGTGGACCAATTTGCTATACCAATCTGATTTGGACCTATGTCCAATGTCCTTACAATGCGCATAATTAACTAGGGCATCCATACTAAATATTGGCGTTGTAAATTAAATAATACATCTTTACGAACAGCCTCGTTGGTCTAGCGGTCGTTAGTGCGACTGCTGAGCTAAAGGTCTCGGGTTCGATTCCCGAGTCGAACAAAGTGTTATTGGATTTTTCTTTGAAATTAGTAGCACCTGAATACATGCCCGGTTGATAGCAATAGGCTCGCCCGCTATTCCATGGGACCTAAAACATACCGGCCAAATGTGGGAGTGCAACAGTACACCTCTGCCTAACCCTTCGGGGATGACAAGCAAGATGGTAAACGATATACATATTGTCGGTAAACACCCACTCGCCATACATTTTTATGTTGGTTAAGTCTCCTCTCACGATGTACCATACATTGGTGTTTATTTGCATTTAGTTCAGATATTAAATGGTAGTTTCAGAAATACATACTGTATATATATTGTAGTCTTTGCATACTGTTAAAACAACCATTAGGTACTTCATTCCGATAGTGATAGTCTATCACTATCACTGATAGACAGATGTGCTGGTGTGAACCCACGCTTCGCAGGTAGGGGTAGGTTCCATAAATTTATATAAGTAGGTATTTATAAATTATTAACATTTGCGGTAAACCACTTTTGCTCACAATATACCTACTTATCTACCTCAAATGTTGTTAATATACATAACATTATAGGTACATACTTACATAGTTAATCTGGCTATCTATTAAATAGATTACGTGACATGGGCGATGAACTTATAAAAGTTTTGAAAGACTATGCCAACAATGAAATCGTTAACAAGTCTTTAAGCAGTGGCCTAGAAAATGTATCTACTACATTAACGGCCATTGAAGAATACCGCAACTGCGAAATACAGCGTTTGGAAGCGAAGGTAACAACTCTATATAAAAAATATCACCTTCCTTCTTACTACCTACTTATTTTATTAAAGTCGAAAGTCAATTTAATTTAAAGAAACAAAAAGAAATGCGTTTAAAAAAAACGACTTCAAAACTAAAAGTTAAAAATAACTGAATACAGTTTTAACTTCTTTTTAGTTTTAAAGATATGAAGTCGGTGCCAAGCCAAATGTAAAGGTATTTAATTTACACTCATCGCACGTGATCTTAAGCGGGGTGGCTTCAAGCCAGGCAACGGCACCGACTTCATACCTTTAAAACTAAAAATAAGTTAAAACTGTATTAAGTTATTTTTATCTTTTTAGTTTTTAACGCAGTTTTTTATTTCTAACCGACTTCTAAAAAGGAAGAGGTTATCAATTCGACTGTATTTTTTTGTTATTTTTTTTATGTTTGTTACCTCATGACTTTTGACTTGGTGAACCGATTTTGATGATTCTTTTTTATTAGAATCATTGGGAAATCGAGAGAAACCCTCAAATTTTCTACATAGATGACGCGAGTATTGTTCAACCTATTACAGATACTAAAAATATACAGTTGAATTGATAACCTCCTCCTTTTTGAAGTCGGTTAGAGGGTTTCTCTCGATTTTCCAAGAACCCACTCATCAGATCCTTACCATTTACCACACGGGAAGCACCAGCTTTTGAAATAAAAATCAATCATCCAAATGGGTTTTACTAAATCGAAAGTTATGAGGTAACAAACATAGAAAAAAGAACATACAGGCGAATTGATAACAAAAAAAGGAGGATTTTTTGAAGTCGGTTAATAAGGGAGTTATAATATACACAAACACGTTATTATTTAATCATTACTATTACTACCTACCAGGTCGTCAGTCCATAAAAACCTTACTGACATGTTAACATGTTTACCTAGGTAATTGGAGAACTAAGTCAATATGAGACAATTTGCAAACATGCCAGGGAGGAGTTAAAGCACACGATGAACGTTCGTGAAAAGGAGTTGGCACGCAAGAAAGTATTAGATAAAGCGAGGGAGAGACAACCCTTCAACAGGCAGCAAGTTGTGCGTTATTTTTATACCTATTTGCTCAATATTGCAGTTAAAATTTATCGGATAAATTCTACCGTAAGGTAGAACTTATCCCTATACGTGTTCATATTTTATAAGCAATCGTAGGTTGTTCTAAAGACTTGTTCATATAAATAAGTACGGCCAAAACTTTAACGTCAAAACCAGTCGCAGTTATTACCATTTTCTATGAAGTCATTTAACACCTTTTATTTTGGATTCTAAAGTTAAAGTTGAGCTAATTATATCTTAAACAATAGCAAAAAGAATAAAATTAGCTGAATTCTATAAGTACCTTACCCACGTTAATAACCAAGGCGGTGAACTTCAGACTGGCTATTTGCTTTCTACGTACCTACATCTACATCTACATATACACTAAGTCTAGTTAGAGTGTTTAATAACATTATTTCAGAGCTGGTGTTAATAAGTCATTAGGAAGATATCGAGGATACATATATCTTTGTCTAGCGTTAACCACACGCATGTGACGAACATCACCTTCGAGTTATACTATAAGGCGTGTTTTTTTTTGCGGTCAAACAACGCACACAGATATATTAACATAAGCGTTTTTTGCACTCATGTCCTTAATCGTACCTCTACTTGATCTATCGGCATTACGTATAACCGTACGATCTTAGCCGATGTATAACTTAATTTTATTGTAGTTCGTCCTTGTTCTAGATTCTAATATCTATTACACACACAAGTAGGTCGTAGCTAAATTTTGTATTTAAAAATTGGCCATTATTTGTAGTTGTAAGTACCTACTGAAGTTTTATTTCAGACGTATGCTGAATCGGAATTAATGAAAGCTTCTGCAGAAATGTCCCGCACTTCCAAAGGTCTAAGTGAGCAAACTGAGTTCTTCGAAAGACGTAAACTTCAGCAACTTAAGACACTTCTTTCAGACTTTGTCATGATTGAAATGACCTTCCACGCGAAGGCAGTAGAACTGCTCACTGTTGCCTATCAACAGATCAACGATATCAATGAGAAAGCTGATCTAGACGTAAGTTGGGGCTTGATACGTAGTGTGTGATTACGTGATCCTAACGCTGGGTACTCACTTAGCAGTATAGCACGTAACGTATCAGATACGGTATCAACCTGCAAGTGGGGTAGTGGGTACGGCTCGTCGACTCGGCCGTCCACGAGCACACTGCAAACCGCCTTTGGTTCGCAGTGAAACCGCCACTCGGCGGGTCACTGCGAGCTTACAGCGCTCCACACGCGAGCGGCTCGCAGCGGGCTCGTGCCTACGTACTCACTTGATACCGTATCTGATACGTTACGTACTACACTGCTAAGTGAGTACTCAGCTTAATATGATTTTAATTGAATTTAAATATATTTTAAAGGATGTAGGTAATGCCTATTCTTATTAATTAAGGCTAGCAGACAGGTTTTCAACTTGTTTAATCTCTAGCACATCTGATTAACTCAATTTTCAAGCACATGAGTTTCGGGTGCTTTAATTAAGATATAGTTATAGCTACATGCTACCTAGCTATATATATTTCGTTACCTACATTATAGATTTACTAATCTCCAGCTGGGGAGATAGCCCCTCATGTATGTTTGTTTAGGTTCGAATCCTATAGGTAGGTACTTATTAAGTTGATATATCGCTTTCTAATGGTTTTTTTTCTGCAAAGCGTTTGATGACAGGTCTTTCAGATAACGAGGATCAATCGGTAAATATTATTCATTATAAACAGATTTTCTTTGTAGTTTCATATTTCATATTCTCCTCATTAACGCACACAGAACTTCAAGCGAAAATTGCGTTCACCGGAAAAACAATTGAACCCTGGAATGTCAGCCAGATCCTCGTCACTGGCATCTCTTATGAATCAGAACTCGCCTGTAAATGATAACGAACCAGCGGTAAGCCATGTAATCTTGTAACCTTTTATAGGCACCTAAGTGTTTGTTTACGCGCATAGGTGTAAGTAGTCCTAGCTCATATTTCAGTTCAGGGGAGTTGGCAATCAAAAAAAAGCTCCTACCACTTAAATTATTATCTGTTAACTTATCAGTGTTTAAAAGTGGGATGATATTTTCTTCACCTAGCTACGCCAACGGGCGTATATGTATAGGCTTTTCCTTCAGGCGCGGCTTGGCCGCTCCTGGGGCGGGCACCTGGGGCACAGTCCACAGTATGAGAATTTCTAGTCGGTTCCAACATCCTGGAGTGGGCACTGGATCATTCTGGGGGGGGCGCGGCCATCACCACCCTATGTACGCCCCTGGCTACACCACTACCCGATCGATGACGTAACCCAATACGCGAATTTTCTTGTGTATAAAAAAATACATAACTCCATCATTATCTACAGGGTACCCGAAAAACTAAGTCTCCTGAAAAGAATGTGAGTTCGGGAATGGCTAGAGCCGGTTCACTAGCAGCCCTCATGAATAATTCACCAGCCAAAGAAGAAGAAACATCGGTAAAATCCACTTATTTTGTAGATTAAGTAGTTACTAAGCCTGGATTTACATTAAACGGTGTAAAGAGTGCAGGCGCCGATAAACTACGGAACATTGATGCTACATTGCGGTGCCGTGGCAGCAATCCCGATTGTCAGTAAGGGACTTCACACTTATTCAGCTCTATTCAGCTTGTGTCCATAGAAAACAACAATTTTGCACGGAGACGCGTACCTACTTGTGCGATCAGCTTTCCGCTGCTGAACGGACGCGTACGCGTCCCATACAACATTATTATTTTCTAAGCTGAATACCTAAGTGCATAGAATAATATCTATCGGAAACCTAAGTGCGAGTAATCCCTTAAGTGTTGGTGGTTATGAAAAATCCGTCAAAAATTGGTTTCTACAATCATAAAATTTAATATTGCCTGAGTATAGTCAGTACACAGTGCGCAAAATGTATATTATATAGAGGTATATTTATATAGCTATACTTTGATACTGGGAGAGTGGGAGCTGTGTCTAGACTAGTCGTGTCACCAGTGGACTATCCACATATCCACCGATTTTTATGAGTCGCCACGAAATGATGTCCGTATTTAGTATTAGGAAATCAGAATGCTTGCAAAATTTTCTCGATAGCGGTATACGCTTTATGTTATGCCTGTACCTATATATTACATTTTCTACTGCAGGAATCAGAGGAAACTGAAGATGAAGACTCTTCTGAAGAAACTGAGTCGCGTTAATTTACATGCTGGTTCTAAACTGGACTAACCCTTAAGTTGTATTTCTTGCCCTGTATTATATGAGGATATTTCTTTTTCCAAATAATACAATTAATTTATGTGACTTGCTATTTTATTTAACTGTTTACATCTGGTAATTACTTTTTATTTTACTTCTGACTCTTTACCACAAGTTTTGCAAAATACCTATGTTTGTGCAGTGTCTGGCCATTAAGTCTAGTATACAAATAGGTAGGTAGACACAAATCTTATAGAGACCCAACTATTTTGTACATTTTCACACAATATGGTTTTGGATGTCTGAGAATAACTACTTTTTGCTTTGAGGGTATACCCTCAAAATTATTAATATAATATATATATTTGCAAGTATATCGTTTATCAAATTATCATCAAACGAAATCTCGATTAGTCATATATTGTTTTAGTAATGGTTCACGAGAATGGTAAACAAAAGAGATTGGCATGTGAATTTGTGATCCCCATAAAATGAGTTCCCATTATTCTGACATACACGCGATCGCGATCCTATGAAGTCCGTACCATTACACGCCAGGCACAGTACTCATCAATATTCACCCCACAGATATATACCACTGTTTATTCTACATAGTAATAAAAACATCAAATATATAATACAACACAGTTTAATTAAAAAGTAAACAATTGTACAAATAGTTGTGCAAACACAGATACTTATAATCATCATATACATCACTGTGCTTGGTAAATTTACAGAAAATCAATTACCTGAGCACTCCATATTGCATTGCACATTAAATTGATTACCACTTCCACTTACAACGGACATCTACTAGCATACTATTAACAAACTAGTACTTCAACATCCATAATCCATCCAGTGAACCTTCATCCAATGTTAAGTCCAGCTTTTAATTTACTGTTAAATCTATTACAATCACTATCAGCTTATTAATATCAGAATATATTTTTTTGTGAAACTGTGTAATTATAGTGACAAAAATTTACATTTAATTTACAGAATTATTTCTTAGCTTTATCAAGTTTCTGTTAACATATCAGTGAGTTAAAAGTATACCCTTTCACTGTCCAGTACCCGGCTCCTGGGACAATGTTATATTAGGGCTCTGTGAATTGAATTTAATTACTTTATTATATTTATGAAGACGTTTTGACATTCTTTACATTTATGTCAAAAAGTCTTCATAAGTATATACCTTAAATCAATTACCTGATGAATTAAATATTTAATGCCCATTGCCTTGCTGTAATATCAACCAAAATCGGATTCTAGGCACTGAATGGGCAAAGTTATTGAGTTTTGTATTAATATGCCAAGGTACTTATTGTCCACAATAATATCATGACAATACTCATTGTAGCTACAGTCCACATTACTTACTGTACTTTATTATTGCTAAGAAAATCCTGGAGTGGAATTGGGCAGGGAGCGTGCTCCCTTTCCCGCTGTTATTACTATGTTTAAATGATTTTATCTTTACTATAGTGAGTGGCCATATACATAATAATTATACATACATGACCCAAATAATCATGTAGCCCTTATGGAGTGATATCACCTATATCTTAATATATATTTTGCAACTATTTTATTGAATATTAAATGGTTAAAATGACATGATTCAGGCACAAAACAATGTGGTGTCATTGTTATTTCTAAGGTTACTAGAACATTTACTTTTCGTTTTCAACACCTGCTTGAGTCATAAGATCTGTGATGTTCTTCTCTAACTCATCAACACGAGTACCCATCTCATCTATTCGGTTGATAATCTGATCAGACATACTTTGGAATTTATCTTGCATATTTTGTAGAAGTGACTGAACCTGCAAAATATAAAAGAAATATATTTAAAAAGCATATTTTCATGTTCAGGTTCATTCTGCTACTTAAAATACTACACTGATTGGCTAAAAAGTACAACAGGACCTTATAAATTAAACAGAGGTTTTATTCAATATTTTTATTTTGTAAGACACGTATCAATTGAACCGAGTGCTATCGTTAGTCAAAACTAAAATAAAAAGAAATGTTCGTGTATAGATATCGTGATTTTATACGGCGGGATTTGACTTACATATTGTGTCACTTCTTGCATATTCTTAGGATCATTTCCTGGTGCGGTGTAGGTATTTTCCACGTCAGTTGTGGTAGTTTCTGTGTTTTGTTCTGCCATTGCTTAAATTCTTCACTTCTCCGACTGAACAGAGATCTCAAATCGATACTCTCGTTTCCGTACTTGTATTCAAATATTCACCGAGTACGCAGTACTCACACGTCAAAATTCTAGCGATAACTGCCTGAATTGACTCACTCCCGCTTGGTTTTATTGAAACATAAAACAAAATTCAAATTGTATTAAAACTAAAACATTGCCTAGCGAATTGATTGACAAAACAAAATGACTGAATAGAAATGTCAGAAATGACAGTTTATCTGAAATTGAACTGACAAGTGACATCATATTTTTTTGTACAAATGATGGCCCGATACATTTACGATTGAATTTATCTGATTTTATTAGTTATCGTCTTATCGTTTATTAACACCTATCATAAATTATATCGTACAAACCATAGACTACTATTATATATTATGAAATTAAACTTTCAATAATGTCTCCTACGTACCGCAAAAGAGACCGGTGCTTGTTTCTAGATTTTTAGTAAATTGGAAGTTTTCAAATAGCGAAACTAATCAGGCGTACCTACCATTATTGATAAAAAGTTAGAAAAACATTAATTTATAAACTTGTGGCCACGACAGATCGCACTATAACAAAACACTGTGTAATAATGTATTTCTAACAAATAAAAACAAAAAAATAATAAATGAAAATAAAATAAATATTTCCGGACATTATTACAATAAGGTATATCCATCTATGTATCAACATGTTGCCAAACGATACAAACAAGTTTTAGATAGTTTGAAATAATAATTAATTTCACAATTTTTTTGGAAAATATTGACTATAAAAATCGAAACGAAAAAAAACGATATGGTTCATTCTCCAAGAGTTCATTTGAAGCAAAAATTCTGTAGGCATAACACCGCCCGCGATTTGTCACGTAAAAAAACTTATTACCCTATTAGTACTTTAACCAAAACAAATCTATAGTCATCTACTCGGACTCTGTTGCCATTTGATATCGGTGAATAAAAAAATATTGTCATATCTGTCACAGAGACAGCCGTCAAGCGTCAAGTCACTAAAGTACTCTAAGTTGACACTTTGACAGGTTGACTGTTGAATTGTTGATCTTTCCTTGAGTTTCCTTACTTACCGGGTAGGTACCAATATCGTTTGAATCGTACTATCTAAAGTGTACAAATATTAATATTACGTTTTACGTACTTAAAACATGCAGCCACTATCCATGCATTCAAAAGGAGACATCCAAATAGATATTAATCAAGTAAGAATCGATATTTTACATGGTATTCGTGAATGCACCGATAGGGGTCTTATACAGACTGCTAAATGGCTTGCTGAATTAAATTATGCTCTGAAAGATCATAAAATTATATATGAACAGCCGCCAACCACATACGATGATGGTATCGCGCTGGAAGATAAAGAAGCTTACACCCTAGCCAAAACTTATTTCGATTGTCAAGAATATGATAGGGCTGCTCATTTCTTAGAAAACTGTTCGAGCTCTAAATGCGTATTCCTTCACAAATATTCTCAATATATGTCAAGTGATAAAAAACGGTTAGATAATGCTACAGACCTAGGCACTGAAAATACAGAATCAACACAAGTGTTGTTGGATTTACTTTCGTATTTTAAGGTAAGCAAGTTTGCAATATAAAGTGCAGTATAACTTACAAATTTTTATTCTGTTATCTCTAAAATAAATTATTTTACGCTCCAGGCAAACCGCAATAACTTAGATGGATATTTGCTGTACTTAGAAGGTGTGGTATTGAAAAAACTAGACTTACGAAGTCAGGCAGTAACAGTGCTGCAGGCAGCTGTGGCAGCTGCACCTACATTATGGGCAGCATGGGTAGAGCTTGCAGGCCTAGCTAATGAGTATGAAGCACTAGATTCACTGCAACTCCCTAAACATTGGATGATGTATTTCTTTGCCGCTCATGCTTTTGTTGAATTAAAGTTATCAGAGCAAGCTTTAGAAGCATACATGGTGTTGGTTGCAGCAGGATTTGAAAAGAGTACTTATGTAACAGCACAAATGGCTATTGCTCATCATGATAGGAGAGGTATTACATTGTTTTATTATTGAAATAATAATTAGTAAAATTTTAATTTACTTGAAGGCAGCAAATCATTTCCTGTTAAATTCATTAAAACAAGTCTTTAATTAGCGGGGACAGACTCGGGCTCAGGCTTAATAGTTATCATCATATTCATATATTTATGTACTTTAACCATCTTATAATATGCAGAAAAGATTTATTATTTCAGATGTTGATTCATCACTAGCTTTATTCAGAGAACTCTATCAAAATGACCCATATCGTCTGGACAACTGGGATGTGTACTCTCACCTTTTATATCTTAAAGAAAAACGAATGGAACTTGCTAACTTAGCTCAGAGAGCTGTATCAATAGATAAATATAGAGTTGAGACATGTTGTGTAATTGGTAAGTTGTAATATTCTGTTGCAATAAATGTTGCCCTAGTTAATGGCAATACTCTTCTGCCTACCCTTTTGAACATAAGGGCAGGTGTGATATTAAGTAATTTTCTCTATTTATAACAATTATATTACTATTATTTCTGTTGGCACTCATTGGGGAAGACTACATTCAGTAGACTGCAATAGGCTGAGATATATTGTTTTTTAAATAATGATAAGGTTAATCAGTTGGTCTGGTTGTCTCCGATTAAAAATATGTTTAGTGTGTGCTTATTTTACTTACAGGCAATTATTACAGTTTAAGAAGTGAACACCAAAAAGCTGTGATATACTTTCAAAGGGCATTATCATTGGATCCTCAATACCTGTCGGCTTGGATACTCATGGGGCACGAATTTATTGAGCTACAGAATTCCAATGCTGCAATACAATGCTATAGGCAAGCTATAGGTGAATAACGCTCAGTAAAACTTCTAGGAAATAAAGCATGTATTTGGTGTCAAGTTAGATTACTAATTGTTTTCTTGATAACATTAAGTATCATTCACATTCAACATTTATAAATATTGTTATTTTCAGATGTAAATAGGAATGATTACCGCGCTTGGAATGGCCTTGGACAAGCTTATGAGATATTAGGACTAAATGGTTACTGTATATATTACTACTCGAGAGCTGCACAATTGAAACCTGATGACTCAAGAATGCTGGTATCTTTAGGCGAAGCCTATGAGAAAATGGATAAAATCCCCAATGCACTTAAGTGTTACTACAAAGCCCACAGTACTGGTGATATTGAAGGCATGGCCTTGTTCAAATTAGCTAAGTAAGTAGTGTTTAGTACTGAGCAATCCCATTTCATGCAATACGTATATACAGATTAACGCCAATAGTTATTAAATACTACATTTATCTTATTTGGACAGAAGGTAATAGTAACCTTCTGAAATCATTTTTACTATTATATACATTAGGATATAATACTACTGTATATAATAGTAAAAACAATAATGTCTCAAGCATTTCAATGAATAACAAAACCATTTTCCAGATTATACGAGAAATCAAACATGCCAAATAGTGCAGCTGCGGCATATACAGCGGCTTGCCAAGATCCAGCCAACGCCGGAAGTAAAGAGTTGCCGGCGGCGCAGCGATATTTAGCGCAGTATTACCTTAGATTCTCACTATTGGACCATGCCGCTCATTATGCCTACAAGTGTTTGGAACATGAAAGTGTATGTGAATTACTGTTTTTGAAGTATATACAATGTTTACTTCATTGATTATAAATATTGCATATTATTTATTATACTTGCAGACTAAAGAAGCTGGAAAGAATA
Source organism: Craniophora ligustri (assembly GCA_905163465.1). Classification (NCBI taxonomy): domain Eukaryota; kingdom Metazoa; phylum Arthropoda; class Insecta; order Lepidoptera; family Noctuidae; genus Craniophora; species Craniophora ligustri. Next base: position 4,495,655 of record LR990956.1, read on the forward strand.
TTCTAAAAACAATATCAGAAAAGCGGTCATCGGCATCGTCATCATCACAACCAACGAATATACCAGAAGACTTACCTGAAGCTATAAAAAATGCATCTACTGTGTCTCATGAGATGCCGAAAACACCCCTGCCAAGCCCTAACGTGACGCCGGACAACTTTTCAACACCAGTGTTTACTCGAAAGAACAGCAAATATAAAATGTGACATATAATTGCTAGGAAATATAAAATGTGAAGAGACTGATAGTGTAAGAGCATCATTGTCATTTGTAAAAATATAAATCCAATATAAACTTAACTAAACTTTTTTTGCTGTCCATTTCTTGTAATTTAAAATGGCGTGAATTACATTGATTATTTAACACTGGTATTTATCCCAGTACTGAATTTAAAAAGAGAAACAATTATATGCAATTTGAATTTATATCAAAATGATTTTTTGATATTTTTTGTTCATTATGTTTCCGGTTAAAGAATACGACTGGGTCATCCACTCCCATTCACCCTCGCTTAACATGATAACCATGCTACAAAGGGAACTAAAAACAATAGTGTATAAAAAATAATAGTGATTATTTTATTTATACAAATTAACAGATCTTAGTGCTCAAATAGTAAAAAACAATTATATTAAGAACTAAATAAATAGGAAAGTGCATTGATTAGAAAAAAAAATATTGTTCAAGTTAGCTCCTTGCAAATAAAATAAAAACTGATAATAATCACAGATGAAGCACAAAATTTGAGAGCTCAATTTTATCTGGCTAATTACAACTACATTTGCAACTGATTGCATGTATAACTCGGAAGTGTATAAAGGTAGAAACCTACGAAAATGTTTATTACATTTCTTTTATATTTGCCAAGTAAAATGTTAAAATATTAAATAACATTAAAATACATAACTTACATTTCATGTGGTGAAACTATAAATAATCATTACAGAATAATACTTGAAATGGTACAATTTATAATTTGTAGTATTATTCTTTGTTTGAATACTACATCTTCAGTATATCTATTATTTATTTTAATTAATATAATGAGCAATTCATACATGGACATGAAATATAATATTTTCTGAATGACTCCAAAATATAGTCTCTTTAAAATATCCAATAATCTCATATTTTTTACCTTAAATTAATTTTTTTTTGTACCATTCCATAACATTCCAAACTTTTCTATCAAATAAGGCCAGTAACCACTCCTATGACATCATCTCGCGCCGCAGGCGTACCCTGTCACTGGCTGACTCACTGGACAAAACTTACACACACAAGGCACTAGGTTACGAAAATACAATGGTTGATAAATTTTATAATACCTGTGTCTAGTATTATACTAAAATTAATGTAAATAGCTTCATGATTAACTTGTCATTTTGATACAATTCTATCTAAATAATTTAGAATAAAGCTATAACCAGAGTCTTTATCAATATTTCATTACCATTATTCAACTTCATTATCCCATTATGCACATTCTAAATACTTTTAGTTTACTTTTTCAGATAATATAATAATAATTATAAATTTATATTGACTAATGTAAGGCGTGTTGAGGCACTCAATTTTACAACCATAACAAGCATGTTCTGTGGTGGTAGCTATTGACTGATAGTATTTCAAATACACTAATAGCCCGATTTACGCGATTTTTTACCTAAAATTTAAATACAGATCAATAAAAATCGTCATGACGGCCACAAGAACTATGCATTACAGCATGATCTCGAGTTATTACTGTATTCCTACTATCACTAAACATTATTAAATTATTCAACTACTATACAATTGTTCAATAACATAAAATTTGTAGCTTGGTTTGTGCTTTTTGTTACGTAATTTGTTGTTCTTTGACATCTCACTTAGTTCTTACATCTTCATTTTATTCCAATCAGAGGAATGGATTCTTAGAATTGATGAAACCACCATTATTTGTAGATTGCTGAAAATATAATAATACAAAATAAATAATTATCATTATCACTCAAGTGAGTCACTGGATTACACATCATATATATACTATATAATTATTTCTACAAATTTGCATACAAAAATATCTTGGGAAGTAAAACGAAACTATCAGTAAGTGGTTTCCTGTATGTTTTGATTGATAACATTATCAAAATAGCTCACGAATTAAAACACACACTAATAAAATAAAAACATGATTCATCACCCAATTAAATTAAAAAATATATTATCAAAATGTTTAACTGGTAGTTAAAAATATGCAATCTGATAAAACAACATGAAATAAAATAAAACAATGCAGTATGATGTTTGAAACCAGATGCAAAAACACTTCATTAATATGACATACCTATCTATTTTAAGTCACAGGTCTAAATTTGGAATTGATCATCGGTTTTTTTTAATATTTGAATATCAAATCCAAATACAAATACAGGCATGCTAATATAAATAATCAAGGACAAATCAGTACACACACAATAGTAAACAATAAAACAACAAGATAAATCACGTCTATTTTATAATTTAGAATAAGCTGTTTGAATATTAAAGAAATTAAAAAAAACAAATTGAACTATTGGATGTATTAATATCTCTGAAACCAATAAAACATATTTTGGAATGCAGTGTCATATTCAATATTATTGCTATATATTTCATGTAGGATGTTGGATTGTAGGTATAGGAAAAAAAAAATTATTTATTTCATTACAATTGAATAAATTTCAAACTAATAGTAACAAAATGTAAGTATTTCCTAGCAGAGCATTAGTAAACACCAAATTTGCTTACCATAAAAGGGTTGACTGGCACAGTTGCATTTGTGGTGCTCCATCCTCCATTGAAAAAGGGGTTCTTATTACCAAACAGATCATTGGTAGAGGTACTTTGGAATGGATTTTTATTATTTACAATATTATTTTCCTCTGTAACAATTTTTAGATTCATTCATCTCAAATTCAAATAGTTCAAACATATAACTAAAAGGGTCTCCATATACTAATAATATCAGCTTGTCATTATGATAAATCTTAAATTTAAATAATCTAACAATTGAATTGTTATATTATCTACTTGATACTGATTCTAGACTGCTTATCGGTTTTTAGGTCAAATTAGATCCAGGAATCTAAAAATAGTCCCTAATATGTTAGAATCAACAATTCTTACCAATTTGCTTCATATTTTGCTGTCTTAGAGCCATATCTAAATCAGCCAATGCAGCATAGCGGTCATCTGTAGAAGGAAAGAATAACATAGATACATTTTTAGGGTAGTAATATTTAACAGTCCAAATCTTATTGATGTATGAGACTTACTTGCAGGAGAAGCTGGTGGACTAAAAGCATTGAATGCTGTAGTGGTCATGGTTGGAGCAGATGCAAAATTATTGTTCATAGCATTGTTGAACTGACTGCTGTTATAAATATTTGCTGTAGAAAAATCAACAGGAAAACTGAAACATTAAAATATTATCATTATAATGCATAGATAACCCAATTAAATGGTGAAATAGACCATGTTTACAGTTATTTAAATGGTCAGTCTCACCCTAACGGTGAAACAATAAGACTTACTCAGGTACTGGGGTGACATTTGCAGTGCTCATACTGGGCTTGGCCAAATTGTTATCTGGCTGTGCTACCCTGTAACTAATGTCATTAACGGGTAGCAAATTATTAACCACTCTGGCAGTTTGGACTACTGTATTATTGTTCACTGTATTCTTCGATGTTTGCGGCGAAATCGATATCAAAGGCGTTGAGCCCGTATTATTTCCGGTCTTGACTTTGGGCTTGTTTTTTATTGAACTTCCATTGATAGGATTATTACTGATCGTAGGAGAGTCCAAATAATAACGCTTCTTCTCATATTTGTCCGACATAAAATCTTTAACACTTTGCTCATCTGTAAAATTCACACTTTCACCTTCATATAGGCCTAACCAAACGCGCCTGCAGTAGTCGTTCCCTCTCGCTTTTATAAATTCTATTTCTTCCGGCGTGAAAGTGGCCATGGAGATGGACTTCACGCGATGAGGCGGTGTAAGGCCACGCCTGAAATATAATACAAGAATGAAGAATCCGTTTGTTGATCTTATCCTTTAGACAAAAGAGGAATAACGCAGAAACAATACTCACAACATTCCCGAGCATTTCGAACACACAAAAGAACCGATCGTGGTGTTTACGTATGTAGGTCCTCTTTGGTTGCAATCTAAACAATATTTGTTTCCATTTAGTGAAATAAGTTCACGTAAAATTTCTAAATTTTTATCATCCTGCTTGCGACGATTTGCAGCCATTTTTGTATTCAATAATAAGTGGGTAATTTTTATTTATATATATACAGTAATAAGACTTTTAGGTATACAATAGAAATGCTATGCACAGGATAAAAACTATCGAGTATTAAGATTGTGTGAGTGCTTGAAAGAATAGTACTGATTATTTTGTTGATCAATCAAGACAACTTGAAGTCTTGAACATTTTTTTGTTAGTCTATGGTTGTAGAGATGTGAATCTCTTTCAAATTTAAATTCTTATCGATAAATATTGCACAGAATAACCAAAACCTAAAACGTACAGTGCGCCCAGTATATGAAGTGGTAATACGTGATGAATTGGATTCTGAGGTGAATGGGCGTTTTGGTCATCGGCGGCCAACAACGAAATAGGTTTTAAATAAAAGTACTATTACTAACGACCAACTTTTATTATGAACATGATATTGTAGCTCAATTAGAAAAAAAAATGTAGTTTATAGAAGATCAAGTAGATATTAAATGCAAGAAAATGGCTTTGTACGGAGTAATACTATTTATTATAAGTTAAATGTATTTCAAAACGTTATCGCCACACACCGGTTACAAGACTCAACCCAAGACTTCCAAATAGCAGCAGCACTCATCACCACTTTCCAGGCTCTAATAAATTCAAGATAGTATTCATGCGGCCTCATTTGTACATATTATTATATATACTAGAGATGCACCGAATATCCGGTATCCGGCCTATCCGGCCCTTATTTTACTAACCGGCCGGATACCGGATAGTAACGTGCTATCCGGCCGGATACCGGATAGTAAAGTTGCTTGATTTTGGGGGTAAAAAATGAAATGTAAAAAAAAGTTAGTCATAATTAACACAAAAATACGCGAGTACGTGTGTACTTTTGAATGAAGTTACTCCGTAATGACATAATAGGACTGTTTTACATTAAAATAAAACAGTTATTATGTGCCGAAAGAAAGACACAGCGTTTATGTGAAGAAGCTGTCTATGATCTTGCCATCAAGGAGCATATTTAGTTAAAAACATACCTGTTTGTCTCTGTTTTTCTGAAGTTACCATGAATTCCATCCGGCAGGGGCGCTGCGTCCTTCCCGCGCGTCCGTTGATTCACTTCATAGTGTCTTCACTCACCAGCAAGGCCCTTGCTCTAACGCTGTGTCTTTCTTTCGGCACATAATAACTGTTTTATTTTAATGTAAAACAGTCCTATTTTATGCCTAGTCGAAAGACACAGCGTTTATGTGAAGACTTGTTTGATATCTGCTGGTGATGGTAACTGCAAACGCTATGTGAATTGGATATAAATGTATAAAATACCAAGAATTGTTTCTTATAGATTAAACATTTATTCTTATTAATAATCAATTATTATTTTTTCTAACATTATATAACAAAATATAAGTAAGAATTATAAACGACTCATTTATATAGTTACTATATTATTATGTAGTATGGTTATCTACTACTACAATAAACAAAATGTTATTAATTAAGATATTATAATAATTTGGCACTCAGTCTCATGATCATTAACAATCAATATTATAAAAAGGGTGCATCTACAGTAGATGCTAATTAAGATCAATTCTATATTTGTAATTATCAATTAAAATATAAACTCTAGACACTTGAGAAATTTGATCTAAGTAAATCCTCATTCTTATCTTTCTGAATGATTTCCCTGCAATGCAATAAAATCTAAAAGTTTTATCACTTTTCCAATTGCCTGTTTTTATTCTTTCTTCAATTACAATGTACATTTTTCCACCAGCCTTTGAATGCTACTGCAGCTCTAATACTCCCTGGTGGTGCACTTATGTCTACTGCTTTAAAAACAAATTTAACCCATCCTGCAATTAGGGTTCTAGTAGCTGGCTTAACTTACCCTTTAAGAGGAATAAATAAATAAACTGGATATATTACTATTTACCCGACTATGTTGAGAAGTCTAAATTAATTGTTTGATATGTCTTACAGGACATATATGTGCATTTGGGTGTTTCACCAATGACCATCCTGACTGCCTGTAATGGCTTGAATCTGTTATTATCCAAACCTGGACCACAGCACAATGATGTCCTCTTCTTCTATGCAGTTGTTTTGAGATATGTCTAGTAAGGTAAGGTCATGTATTCTTGGACCTGATGCTAAGAGCAAAATTAATGCAGTTCTTCTATATATATCAAAAAACGAATTGGTGCAATAAACAGTGGTTTCTAACCAATTAAATAATAAAGGGATATGCCATAAAGCCGATTTTGTAGGTTTGAGTTTAATCAATGCAATGGCTTTTATTACTTGTTAACAAAGGGAATTTTTTGGAAAGGTTTTCTATGGTTGAAGCACAATAAGTAGAAATAGCAGATTTATGTAATAATATTGTGTTATAGTACAATATTATTGTATATTTTTTGTATATAGTGTATATTGTATATTATATATATATACACTATAAAATAGTTTTAAATAAAGATTTGCTAAAAAACCTTGCAACATCTCTGCCATCTGGATTTTTATTATTAACATTATATGTGGTGGAAAATGCTAACCACCTGTTTATAGGGGTTTTGTATGTGGTTTAGAGTGCTAGTTCGCCAACTGCTACTCAATAATTGTATTTCCTCTCTATTCCAGTTTGAGAGCTGATCACCCCTCCCCCCCCCCCAATTTTGGGAGGCTTGAATTTTTCAAGCTTGGAAGGATAATTTGTCCACCTGTGGGGGACCTAGACCTGTTGTTTGATCGATTAGATTCTGCTGCAGATCCAATATTGGCAATAGATCTGCTAGGGCTCTGGCTTTGAGGTTGGTTAACCAAAAGTACTGGTCCCAATGTGGGACTATTCAGGTGAACATTCCCTTGGCTTTGTTCAAATGTGCCAGTACCCAAGGGACTAGATTGGGTGGGGGAGAACCCAGCCCAACTGACAGTTCCAATTTTGAAGGAAGGCGTCGCAGAAAACTGCTGACCCATCTGTCGAGTCCCAGGTTACGTACCGCGGGAGGACTGCGGTTTCTTTTGATGCAAACAAGTCTATGTCTGGCACGCCCTATTTTTTGAATATTGTAAGCCACCCTGGCTTGGATTTGCAGATGCCACTTGGGCACAGGCTTTCCTCTTGAGAGGTGATCTGCAATCCTGTTTAACCTCCCTGAGAGGTAAGAAGCCGACAGCGTTATGTTGAGCTGCTCGGTCAAGTGAAGGAGTTTGTCTGTTAGGCCCAACAGGGGTAAGGAACGGGTACCCCCTTCGTTCCTTATGTAGGCTATCAGGGTGCGATTGTCTGAGTGTACCAGTACGTGTGCACCCCTCATGTCTGCACCTTGTTGTGATAAGGCTGCATACACGGCATACATCTCCTTCACATTGGAGTGCCACTTTAGCTGGCGAGGACTCCAATTGCCCGACAACATTATGTTGTTCAGGTGTGCTCCCCAGCCCGCGTCCGCCGCGTCTGTGGTTGCACTTTTAATCTTGCATTTTTAGCCACTTTAGTAACTCTACTCAAGAGTCTACTAGAGGAGGTAACATCCTCTTTTGCCTTGGTCTGCCTCCTCTGAATGGTTTTAGTAAAATCGGTGTTCTGCGATAGTGCAGGTGACCATTCATTGTCGCTAAATTGGCAAGGTTTATTATACCCAGCCCTTTCTGTACCTTCCGGAGACAGGCCATTTTCTTTTACAATAAATTGGTTGACATTTCTGTTATATTCAGTACTTTTTTGACAGGAAGAGATATTAAATTGGATTTTGTGTTCCATGTCATGCCTAAGTATTCTAGTTACTGAGTTGGGGTGAAAAGTGATTATTGATAATTCACTTGCCAACCCAACTTTATCAGGGTTCTACAAGCTTTGCTTGGTTAAATAAACTATTGATAATTAATAAATAAAAAATAAATTATTATCCTTATGCCCTGTCTCCGAAGGATTTCCGCAATCCAATTGGTAACAGAAGCGAAAGAGTGAGGGGCTGATGAAAGACCGAAGGTTAGGGCTGTTTACTGCAATATCTCGCCTCCATATATTATACGTAGAAAACGCCTGTGGGTTTCCTTTATGCATAAATGGAAGTAGGCTTGGTGGAGGTCGATTTTTATCATCCAGTCCTGATCTTGAAGGAACAGAATAATATCCACTCGAGAAATGAGTTGGGAATGACGAGTTGAGACATGCATAATCAGTTTTCTTAAATTGAATATGAGTTGTACTCCTCGTCTGGGTTTTTATCAAAATCATCTTTGAATGAAAACCCGGTGCGGTTAATTTTAGTTTCTCTAAAATGACCACTTCCTTGAGTTCGCTTATGACTTGTGTCATTTTTGCTGATTGCTTTGTAGCAAATCTGGTTATTATTTTCTTGCAAGGATATTGCACGGGAGGTTTTGATAAAAAGGGTATACAGCCCATGGCTATAAAATTTTGAACATATTTGCTTGCCCTCAGCTGTGCTCATGTCTGAACATGGTACCCCCCTTGAATATCCTGCATTGATAGTCACTTGTCTTTATTAATGTTGGAGTTGTCATGGGAGTCTGTGAGACAGGGGAATATGATATATATTCCCCTGACTTAGATTTTATATGATAGTTATTATAGTAATTATTTCTCAACTTTTGATTTATTTTCCTTATCAAATTTTCTTGATTTAGAGGACTATTAAATTTTTTAATTTAAGTTAGTATTATTACTGTCACTAAATTTATTTTTATTCTTTAAATAACTTGGCATGTTTAGCCTCACCTGGGATATCCCCAAAGAGTATACCAGCGGAATACGAGCATCCCTATTAATTAGGTGTTTCAAATTGGGTGGAATGTTTTGAAACGCAATTTTTAAATTGACATTGTTTATTTCTTTTAGAATACGGTCACATCTAACCTCAATACATTCTGCCTATTTTGTGCAATTAACCTGCATACATGACTCCATGTTTTTATATGATGGAGATAACAGACCAAATATTTCTGTAAATTTACCTGAGTTTGCATTCAGTTCCGTACCTGCATTAGAAGCCTAATATATGACGTCCTGTAACCATTTTTTATATAGTTGTCGACTATGTAAGACTGCATTCGATAATCCCGCTAGTAAATGTTCAGTATTAGTTAATTGTTCCCTTATTTAAAAGACAGAGCTCCTCATCTAATTTCAGACCTGTAAATCTCACAATCACATCGCTACTCCGGGTAGCGAAGTGAGCCTGTAATGCTTTTTTATATCTTATGCCTTTCCAAGCTTGCGAGTTAGACTGTTGTAAATAACTAATTTCCGCTAATTTACTTGGGTCAGCACTAGGTATAATTTTATTGTCATCAAGTTATTATTAACTTTCCTAATGACATATTAGTTGTAGGTATAAAAAAAAAATTTTTGTTTCGGACATCTTGGAATGGCCGGCATTATCTAAACTATTATTAGTTTTGTTACTATTTAATGCATTTAGGTATGAAGGAATCTGAGCTACGCACTCAAAGGAAATCGACTTGATTTATCAGCGAGTCTTAACAGGTTCCGACCTGCTTCGACTTGCGCCTGGATCTTTTGTTTGGTGGTGGGTCCGCAAAACCCTCCTCATCTACTGAAGATGAGGAAGAGCTGCTGCTGCTATTGAGCTAGAGCTCCTAGCACTTCGCCCTCCCTCGGGAGCGACGACTTGCGCAACGGAAGCCTCCGACTGATTCATAAGTACAAGTAGGTACTCACCTGACTGCCGCTAACGACGACACCCACACACACTACATTAAACTTATGCGATAAAGCACTTATTTCAGCTAAAAAAAATAAAAAATCAAAGTAGGAACACTTAGTTCTCACTTTTACAACTTTGGAAAATTTTCGCTCCTTAAGCGACGAAAATCACAAACGCTATGAAGTGAATCAACGGACGCGCGGGAAGGACGCAGCGCCCCTGCCGGATGGAATTCATGGTAACTTCAGAAAAACAGAGACAAACAGGTATGTTTTTAACTAAATATGCTCCTTGATGGCAAGATCATAGACAGCTTCTTCACATAAACGCTGTGTCTTTCGACTAGGCATATAATAAAACTCGTTTGGTTGCATAGAAATGTGTCTGCGCGAATGTTCACTACGAAACAGGTTTAAACCTGCTCGACGCGAACCTGCGAAACTCAAAATGTAGGTATAGTACCGCCGGCCGAATATTCGGCGGTAAAATAAATCGACAATATAAGATTTCTATTTACTATTATTTATTTATTTGCCTTAATTTAAGATTAGAAAATTTAGACGTTGACGCTCTCAAAACTGCATGTAAAAAAATTAACGTACGAAAGTGAGTGAGATAGTATTAGCATTGCGGACAATAATCGCGAATAAACTTCAGAGGAGCCGAGTGTAATAATAAGTGTTAATATATTTAATAACAGTCGCCTTCATAAAATTCGAAGAAAACAAAGTAAAATGTTCTACAAAGGATTCTGCGGTATTAACAAATACACATCTGCGTTTTAATTTTGAATAGAGAACTTAGTAGGTTATTGTTTTGCGCAAAATATGTCGTAAAATAATTCTAAGTACCCAATTGTTATATGCACTCAAAAATAAAAGTCAATGAATTAATGAATGGTTACTATTACTAAGTACTATTATTACTATTACTATATGCGCTCACACAACAGGTGTGTTTTGGCGGCACTGTTGGCCGGATTACAAAATGTGTTACGGCCGTGCGAGCGATCACGCCAGGCGGCAGGCGCGTCAACAGCCGCACCGTAGGTTAGCGCGCGCTATGTTAGGCCACAGGCAACGTGTCAGTATAACTAAAAATGTATATAATTTAGTTCATAATTACACCACAGCGATAAAACTTCTCCAAGGTGATTATAGGACTAAGCCACACCGTAAAATAATAGTTTTGGTCTTGGCCGCTGATAGACCAAACGCCATACATTTTTGCCTATCCTCCTTTCTTCCTTCCCTCGTTACATTCGCAGACGAACGATTCATTTATGACTATTTCGCCGATACTAAGTACTTCAGAAACACGAATGATAATATCTGAATATAATTATATTTTCTATGATGATCGTATTGTTTTTAAAATAGGTACTAGTTATTTCATAAAAAACATATAATTCCCCATGGTTTCGTTGACTTGACATGACTCTGCGTTCTTCGTTGATATACAATAGTTCTTGTAACGAAAACGGCCAAGCCACATATTTTGATATTTTATCTAAGGCGTGTAGAAGCAGAAGCTTGGCTCTACATGAGATCTGAGAACTTTTTAGCAGTTCGTCTTGGCGTCATTTTACATGAAAATGTTTTTGGTGAGATTTATTTCTAACCATGAAATTTTGGAACTACCTCTTTGATAATGACGGATTTGCATACAAACTTTCATCCCTTATTTTAAAAACCCAATAACAATGTTCGACCTGGGAATCGAACCCAAGATATCTTGCTCAGCAGTCGTATTTACGACCACAAGACCAACGAGGCTGTCCTACCTTTAGATTGTAATGGATTCCCTGTTCGTCAAGTACAGGGGAATCCCGGAACAGTAGCCAGAAAATTAATGAGAAATACAATCTAGTTTTCGCTATATCATTAACTCCCAAAACTTTCATCTGGTGTAATAATAGTAGGTACCTAGTTTATCTTGTTTTTTTTTATTCAAATTAAGTGTAGATAAAAAGATAATTGATAAAAATCAAAATCGGTTCTACAACTCCTTATGATTATCATTTTTTCATATTTTTTGATTAACATTCTGTATTCGATTTGGTACCAATTTAAGTATTTTTACCGAGATGGGTATCATAACTAAGAGATTCTGTATATTGAAATTGTTATATTTTTAGAAAACTTTGAAGAAATGTCACTGCCTTTCTCTTTTTTATTGGCAATTCTTGAACCAAATTGTAAGGCTCGTTTAGGTAAAATAACAGCTTCAGTTAATCCAAGGTAGAATGCAACTAGTCTCAACATTAGCTTGTCTCCTATACCAATATCTAAATCGTTACTCGGGAAGCACCTGCAGAGCACAAATAAAAACGAATGTTATTCAGGTTTCAATCAGTAATAATTAAAGGATAGTATTAAAGGTTTTCATATATTAAATAGGGTATTAACCTGAGCCAGGGCTTCAGCTGCAATACATAATTTGTAAAATCATCATCTAAATATGGCATTCTAGGTTGTCTACCATGATCACATATAACTCTATTATCTCTGGCCAAATTCCTGAATGAAATTCTTTTCCAATCAAGTTGTAATTCTTTGATTAGTCCCATCCACCCATTGCGCCTCAAAGAATTTCTATGACGAACATATCCACCAAATAATTCATCAGCACCTGAACCAACCAATAAAACCTGAAATAAAAAATTTCATTTTTACAAAAATATCTCATTTTGATACTGATTTTCAGTATAACTTTCATCCTAATAATATAAGTACCCGACAAGGCGATGTTTCTGAACTATCTTGGCCACGAGCAGCAAACCACAATGCCGATCCCAAACTTTCATCCAAAATAGTTTTGCGAGGAAAAACTAGATCAGCTATAGGGTTTTCTTGGAATTTTTCTAATTCATTTCTGGACACATTAATTTCTCTAAAGACCCATTTCCTTGAAATATAATTTTTATTATTATTTATAAATTAATCAGCTAATCACACAGTTAATCATTATTAGACTGTATAAATCCTTAAATGTATTGTTACCTTGTTGGACACAGGTTCTGTAATTCTTGTAATGTTTGCCTTCCCGTAAGTCTATCAGGAACGTCATATGTACCATTATCATCTTTTTTAAAAGCAACATTAATCAGATCTATGCTTTGTTCCTTTGGTAAATATTTATCAGCAAGTAAAGCTAATATAGTGCAATCAAGGCCCCCAGAGAACAGGACACCCACTGCACAATGACTGCAATCATCTTTTTTGGTATCATAACATTGTTTGCATTTATTTGGTTGTCGAAGTAAACGCAATTTAACACTTTTTTCCAACAATTCAGTAACTTTTAAAACAGTTGCCTTTATCATAACATGTTCCAGAAGTCTCTTCATCAATGTAAATTTACATTTTATTTGTTGACCAGACGATTCTATGTATTTCACTACATCATCCTAAAATAATAGATTTATAACATCAAGAAATAAATATTTTAAGTTAACTATTATATTTCTTTCACTTAAATACCTCTACTGGTAATTCCTCTTTATCATAATCAATATGAAATTCATCATCAGGTAAGCTTTGCTGTAATTTAAGATGTTCTACATATTCTCGAAAATCAATTTTCTTCCTAGGATATAAGGCATCGTTCCAGGGATGTAGTTGTATTTCTTTTGTATTTAAATTTAATATTTGGATATGTGTGGCTGGAACTTCAACACAGTCATAGTTTCTTCCTAAAGTATTGCTGATGATAATATTATTATTTCCTTCATGAAGTAATAAAGTACTTCTTCCGATTCTGTCCCTCATAAAATATAAATTTTTGTTTAACTTGTCATAGTAAATCAAGGAAAATGGTCCTTTTAATTGTTTCAGTTGCTTTATAACATTTTCTTCAGAAAGATTTCCCTGCAAAAGAATTATATGCTTACATGATTAGCATAATTAATTGGATATAAACTTATGTAAAATAAAATCTAGCAAGAAAAAATATAGGTATATCACAACTTAAGTGGGCTGTTATTGTTATCAAAGTTCAAAAAGAACCAGGTAACTAAATAATTAAATATGTCTTACAATTATGGTGTTGTTAAGTTTCTCCATAATCATATGTGTATCACTAATATTGCTGGGCCATGTTTCATCAAATATATCTCCATTATATAATAAAACACCATGTTCATTTTCCAAGGGTTGTGGAGTAAGTTGGGGGCCTTGCATCCATAGTACTGCCCCACAGAAGAATGCATGCACATCATCACTTAATTTTATTTCTAGGGTTTGTATGCAATTTGGTCCTCTATTTTGAATATGGTTTAATACTCGATCATCCTAAACATAAGTGCCACCAATTAGTTAATATAAGTGAAGAACAACCTATACAAATAATTCAATTGAGATTTAAAATAAAAAATTAAAAGGGAATATAATGTTACCTTTAACGGACTAGTTTTAGAGAAACATATTTCACATATAATTCCGCACATTACGATATTTATATAAAACGGCGTACACGATATTGCTGTAAACAAAACTTATCACATAGATAATACACTTTAGACTACTTATCAGCTGTCAGCATGTTTTCCAGATGACATGACTGAAGGAAGGGAGGATTGTATTTGACTTTATTTATGATGCGTAGATTTCTAAGCCAAAGGAATCATGTCAATACAGCCAAATCTGCAAATATATTGATGAGATATGAGCTTATGACTTATGATGATGGATGATAAATAAGGACTAAGGCTAATTAATGATTTTGCCAAGATTGAAGTTAATATATAACAATCTTTACCAAAACCTTACGGAATTTGAAAAGCAACGTTCATTTTCGAACACCACTACACGTTTACATGCTCCCCGGACTGCGAAAGTGCGGCACTAGGGTTGTCATGAGTTCAATTTTTAAGTCGATAAAATATAATCGATGTTATATTTTATTTTATTTTTTATTTTATTTCATAAGGGAAAACAAACAGTCAGTATCAACGTATACAATTAGTTACAAGTGCGGGTGCTGACAATCTTTGGTTGGCTTGTATCTTTGGTTGTATTTTCAGTGTGTTTGTTTTATTGTTGCGGTGAATAATTTTCACTATGGTAGACCCACTGCATTTTCTCGTCAAGACCGCTTGTTTGTATTTAACGTTATATAAATAAGCGAACTATCGATACAAAATATTGTTAGTGGTATATGTATTATAACCACGGATTATAACACTAGCCACCTGAAATTTCTTTCATTTTAAAATAAATAAATATTCCCCGACATTATGCCATCTAGTTCCGAGCTAAGCAACGAGACTTGTGTTACGGATACTAGTTGGTTGATATACTACATATATACTTTTTTTTTTGAAAATACATACATATATACATAGAAACATCCATGACTCGGATACAAATGTTCATGCTCATCACACAAACATTTGTCCCTACCGGGATTCGAACCCGGGACCCATAGCACAGAAGGCAGTGTTAACTACCGCTGGACTAGTTCGGTCATCGAATTTTACAATTTTTCTTACTGCTCATAAATAATAATAACTTCATGATTAAATTCGCTGCGGGTTCCAAGACAGTTAAAATCATTCCCCTGGGACACGTCGGACTTCATTGTCTCGACGATTTTCTGGATAGTTACTATTGTTGTTCCTGGTTTACAGGAGTTGCAGTAGTAGGGATTCGGGTGGTGAGACTGGTGGGCAAGTACCTATTCAAAAATAGCTACCTGAAAGTAATATGTTCTAATATAAATCAAATGTTTATCGTTGATAACGTTATATTTGTGTTTAAAATATATACGTGGACGTGCGGTCCCTCCCTTATGAAAACGTGTTTGTCGTTTTTTTTTTTTTCTTTTCCCCGATGATAAGAACATCGGGTCCTTATTCATCTGTGTCGTCGTTCTTTCTGTTCACATTTGTATTTCTCTGGCACTTCGTAGCCTCACTTACTTTCTTGCAACTGTTTCTATTTCTTCTTTGTCGGGTGGGACTCTCGTGACTCTTGCTTACATTTAGGTTATATGCCGTTGCTTTGATTTCCTGTTTTGTTTTCTGTTTGTATTTTTTTTTATGGAAATAAGGGGGCAAACGGGCAGGAGGCTCACCTGATGGTAAGTGATTACCGCCGCCCATGGACATCTGCAACACCAGGGGACGTGCAAATCCGTTGCCGGCCTTTCAATAAAGAATATACTCTCCTCTTGATGGTTCCCACGTCGTAACGGTTCGGAAAGACCACCGGCGACAGCTGGTTCCACAGAGCGGTGGTGCGAGGCAGAAAATGCCTTAAAAACCGCACTGTTGTGGAACGCTGGACATCGAGACAAAATGGATGGAACTTTGAGTTCTGGCGCGATGTCCGATGGTGAAATTCAGCGGCCGGGATCAAACCAAACAATTCCTCGGAACACTCCCCGTGATAGATGCGGTAGAAGATGCAGAGTGATCCAACATCTCTACGCAGAGCCAAAGGATCAAGCCGATCGGAAAGAGCCTGATCGTCGACAACTCGAGCCGCCCTTCGTTGGATTCGGTCAAATGGAAGTAGCTGGGGGGCTCCCGCCCAGAGATGAGAACAGTACTCCACGTGGGGCCGGATCTGCGCCTTATAGAGATTTAGGCGCTGCGCCGACGAGAAGTACCGTCTCGCCTTGCTGAGCACACCAAGCTTCTTTGAGGTCAATTTGGCCTTACTTTCCAGTTGACCGCGGAACTGGACGTTGCTCGAGATGTCGACACCAAGTATTCCGATGCTGGCTGTGGCGGATAAGGGAGTGTTCTCAAAATTAGGAGTCACGACGAATGGTGACTTCTTAGCGGTTAACGGGCAAACCTGTGTCTTACCTGTATTTTACATTGTGTTTTCAACCTTAAGGGTTTCACGTTCTTGTTGTTTCCTATTTGTTTGTTTTTATGATTTCTTTTAACTATTATTCTTGTTTTGATATTTGTTGTTCTTACTTTTCTTATTTCTATTTTGACATGTACAGGTTTTTTATCTTAAAATATACTTTAATATATCATCTTGTTTTTAACATTCTAACATTTCTGTTTCTTGGTTCTATTTTCATTTCTATTATTTACGGTATGTACTCTTATTTATTTAATTGTTTTGTCTTGTTTGCAATTTCTCAGGATCTTAACATTGATGCATTTGCAGGATTGGTGAGTGTTCTGTGTTGTTGTGTTTGGTGTGTTTTCTTTCCTTATTGTATGCTCTACCTAGACAATAATATAAATATACTTAATTTATACATATACATATATTGACTATCCCTTTTTTGCCAGCCTCGTTTCATTCTACTTTGTTTGTGTGTGTCGTGTTTATGTTTTGTGTGATGCTGCGTGTGACTTAGGCGTAAGCTGTATTTGCCCGAGCCAAGTAGTCCCATTTCTTTATTTCCGGGCAGTCTACACTGAAGGCGTTGTGGTGGTTCCTTTCCTGCGATGAAATCTGCGCACTTCTCGCGCAGATGAGGTCCTCCACAGTGACTACATCTGACTACACTCTCGGTGCAAAATTTTCGGCCGTGCCCATAGGCGAGGCATTTCGTGCATTGGATGAGCGGAGACTGGCCCTCCACTCTGAGCCTTTGAAGGTCCAAATAGAGGGCTCCAGCCTCCATCATCCTCTGCCATACACAAGGCCTGACCCGGAGGATGATGAGCGCTGTTCGGGGATTTTTCGTACGCTTTTTAAATTTAATTACGATGTCCATGTCCTCTTCAGGTAAGTCGGCGAAGACTGTCCTGTTTTGCGCGTAGAGCGCCTTTACCATCTCCTCGTCTTCGCTGTCCACAAAGACATCTTTGAAGACAACGAGTTTGTTTTTATTAGTCATGGGCACTGATAGTGGCATCAGTCCGTCCCCGCGACTTTCTATCCTTTTCTGGACCTTTTTTCTCTCCTCCTCAGTATCGCAGCCCAGTATGAGTCTTGGCCTTCCGTACCTTAATAATTTTTAGGTTAGTGGATCTTGTGTCGACCGCCTTTTTCACCCTGGCGAGCACCTGGTCGGCAGTCACAAGACTACCTTCGAAGGTGACCGCCATCGAGTGAAGTACGGGGTGGTGAACGGGTTTGGCCGCTGCGACACTGGCATATGACACGGGGGCTGGGCCTGATTCACCTCGCGTGCCAGTCCATTTGTGGCGTCTACAATTTCACGTTTGGCTGCAATGACATCACCGGCAATACCATCAACCAGAACTTTAAGGAGAGCTTGCGTTCGACACTCGGCCTCTTGCGTCGCCTTGTCTATCGCAGTACTAGTGTCTCCGATCTCGTCGATGATCTTGTCGGAGCCACGTGCGTCGTTCCCATCATGAAGTTCTTCGAACCCAGTCTTCATGTTGCGCTCCATCTCACTGAGACGCTCAGTCAGTGCCGCCTCCACCTCTCCCATTTTCTTTTAAATTACGTCCTGACCATCAGACAGTGGGGCTTTTGTAGGCGTTTTTATTTTTGTGACCTCTGGTTCGAAATTTTGAATGCGCCTACTGAGCTCGAAGATCGCTCGTATGCCCCTGTCTGACTGCACCTCCAGGTAATTTTTGATATCCCTCCTCATCTGAGGGTACTCGTGGACCTTGGAGGGTATATTCTCGAAGGTCTTCATTATTTCCTGGAGGAGCTGATCACTCGGCAGTGCCGCGTAGTTTTGCTACTGCTTTTTAAAAATGTCCATGTTGTCGAGTCATCTTCTTTTTGTCTCCGGTCTTTTAATAAAGGTTCTGGCAGCATCCTGCGCTGTTGCGGTCGTGGTGGCAGGGCTGGGAGTGGTGGGCTTTCTGGCAGCGCCAGAGGTTTTGGGTGTACTGTGCATAATATTTATATAAATGTGTGTGAGTGCGGTGTGTAAAATATGTTTTGCGGATAGATCGGGGAAATTCCCTTGTTAAGTATTTGTCAGACCCTGTAGAAGGGTCTGTGTCGAATATAAGAATAAAAATATAGAATAAAACTAGCTGACCCAGCAAACGTTGTTTTGCCACATTATAGGGGATGGTGGACTACCCCTAACTTTTAGGGGGATGAAAAATAGATGTTGGCCGATTCTCATAGATACCGGATAATCACAAAAAATTTCATCAAAATCGGTCAAGCCGTTTCGGAGGAGTATGGCAACGAAAACTGTGACACGAGAATTTTATATATTAGACTAGCTGACCCAGCAAACTTTGTTTTGTCACATTATAGGGGTTGGTGGACTACCCCTAACTTTTAGGGGGATGAAAAATAGATGTTGGCTGATTCTCATAGATACCGGATAAGCACAAAAAATTTCATCAAAATCGGTCAAGCCGTTTCGGAGGAGTATGGCAACGAAAACTGTGACACCAGAATTTTATATATTAGATAAGGATAAAATTAAATAATAAATATAGAATTGCAATTTTAAAATTTTAAGATAAAATATAAGAATAAAAATATGGAATAAAATTAAAGAATTACAATTTTAAAATGTTAGATAAATTTAAGAATAAAATTATAGAATCTAATATATAAAATTCTTCTGTCACGGGGTGCGTAATCGAACTCCTCCGAAACGGCTTGACCGATTTTGATGAAATTTTTGTACTTATCCGGTATCTATGAGAATCGGCCAACATCTATTTTTCATCCCCCTAAATGTTAGGGGTAGTCCACCCCTAAATTTTAATTTTAATTTTTGAGACAAAATATTTTTTTGTATTTTTTTTAGATTTGGCTTTAAAAAATACATACAACCCTAAATTTTCACCCTTCTACCACCAACCCCTAAAATGTGGCAGAACAACGTCGGTTGTCCGAGAGATGTTGCCACTTCAGCTTGCTAAACCTCTGAGCTATGTTGGTATCTTTGGTCCTCTGGCGGATAACTTAGTTCCGAATTTTATCCCTCAGAGAAACTCCGAGCATAGCTCTCTCCATAGCTCGCTGAGCGACTTTAAACTTGTGGACCAGTCTCACCGTGAGTGTCCACGTTTCGGCTCCGTAGGTCATAACGGGTAGGACGCACGCATTGAAGACTTTTGTCTTAAGGCACTGTGGTATGGGCGACGAGAAGACCTGACGAAGTTGACCGAATGCTGCCCAAACACAAAAAACACAAATAAATACAAAATAAAATGAATAAAACTTGATCAAAATGTTTAAAAACCAAAACAAAATTTTTTTGTCGAGTCTAATGATATATTTAGCTAAAATATCCAGATTTTCTTTAAATTAATAATTATGTTAAATTAATAGAGTAAGATCCCAGGGCCGCCAGACGTCACGTATTTTCTGACGAACCAAATGTGGATTATTGAGTAGTGCTAGTATGTACTAAGAACGCATGCCTACCAGCTATCTTGCCTAGTGGGCCAATTTTCAGGTATCAGGTAATCGAGGTAAATTCTGATGCTCCATTCTTGTAAAAGGTTTTAAAATATTTGTGACAGGAGGCAGACCGATCCAAAGGGCTAATCATACCCCTTAATTCAATTTTAATGCCTCTGTGGGTAGGAGCGTGAGGGTATTATCAACGCGCATGAGAGTGAGGCAGATTGCGAACATGCGGAAGTCTAGGGGGTGATTGGCCCCTTGGACCGCTCTGTCTTCTCGTAAAAGGTTTCGAAATAGTTGTCTGGTGGAGATATAAACATTGGAGCATCATAATTTACGTGAAGTTAATTAATTCCTTCGGGAGCTTTAAAGCGTCTGCAAAGCAATACGGCCGACGGAAAGTGTCTGGGAGTATTAGCAACTTATTTTTAAGGATATTGCCTAAAATATACGTAAAAATCAGCTTGGAGAATTTACGTGAGGTAAGTAATATTTGTATGTACCTTGATTACCTGATACCTGAAAATTGGCCCACTAGGCAAGATAGCTGGTAGGCATGCGTTCTTAGTACATACTAGCACTACTCAATAATCCACATTTGGTTCGTCAGAAAATACGTGACGTCTGGCGGCCCTGGGATCTTGGACTATAACGGAAAATACAATCCTACACTTTTTGATCACATCCTACACTTTCGTCTGGGTGTTTCCTATGTATTATAAGTATGTATTTACAAAAAAAAAAGTATATAAGTATTTATATCCATTGTCTAGTACCCATAGTACAAGCTCTGCTTAGTTTGAGACTAGATGGTGATGTGTAAAATGTCGCAGAATATTTATTTTTATTTTATTTTATAACCTCCGCGTTATCCATGTTGCGGTTAAATGGTATATTCTGTGACGCTTCATTGTTCTCCAACAGTACTTTGTCTTGTCAATGTGACATTGCTGTCAAAAAGTTAGTACAACTGAAAATACGAAAGGTATTCTAGTACATAATTAGCAATAACATTATTTGTTTTCGAGGTCTACGTTATTTAAAAAAAAGTTTCGGCAACATATGTTTGTATTATGTTTTTTGAATAAATATAAATATGACTTCTACTGAAAAAGATGCGGACAAGAGTGACCAACAGGCTGAGGGCAAAACAGAAAACCCGGAAGATGAGAAAGCTGCTCTCGATGAGTATACGTCTAACCTAGAATCTAGGGTGAAACAAAAGTCTGAACTTAGAAATCAAAATCTCAACTGTGTGCGCCCACCAGATAATTATTTCTCCAAATTGGATTCTGGATTAAAGAAGAACACGACGTTTGTGAAGAAATTGAAATCATTCAGCGCAACTCAAATTGATACCCTTTTGAAAGATTTTAATGCTCTTAATCTAACTAAATACATATCAGAGGTGGCTGCAGCGATTGCAGAAGCTAAATTAAAGATGTCGGATATTGCTGCTGCTATAAATTTGTGTTCTGCACTTCATCGCACCTATGCAGACTTTTCAACTAATTTCTTTGAGAATTGGCAGAAGATACTAACATTCAAAGCTACTGACAAAATTACTAACTCATCTAAACTTCGCGTAGATATCAGATTCTACGCGGAGTTAGTTGCTGTTGGAATATTTACAAATAAAACTGGTCTGCCTTTGCTAGGTAATGTGCTTACAGTTTTAATAAATATGGATAAGGAAGAGCACAATAACATACCAATACTATTATCATTTTGTAAACATTGTGGCGAAGATTATGCTGGCTTAGTACCTAAGAAAATTAGAGAAGCAGCTGAGGTAATTATAATAATATAATAATAATAAATATTCCTGGAAATTATGACACAGCACCATCTAGTTTTGAGTTAAGCAAGCGGCTTGTGTTATGGATACTAGTCGGTTGATATACTACATATTATTATTATTAATTTAAGAGCTCAGCTCTTGTCGGTGGAGCAATCGCCACTGTTGTTTATCTCCTGCTTTCTGTTTAACTTCTTGATACGACTCGATACTACATATATATACTTTAATTTTGTATAACATACATATTATTATAGGCACTGTTACGAGTTTTGAGCGCTCGACGAAATTAGTGGGGAGACTTGCGCATGTTGTACACTTGTGCTCATATATGTATTACGAAGTGTTATTAGAAAAGTTAAATTAAGTTGGTAAGAGTTGTCACTTTCAATGGAAAAGAAATATAAGTTTTATACAGGTATTTTAAAAGAGAAAAATAAAATATAACCACAGTTTATTTTATAAAAATAATAATTTATTATTTTTTGTAGATACCTATAGAATCAATATTACATAATGAATAATAAAATTAATCTAATTTGTATTTTAATTATTGGTGTACAATAAAGTATATTCCATCTATCTATCTAGAATCAATTATATTTAAAAAAACTTAAATTTGAATTGTTTGGCAATAATCCTATTCCTTCCATCAAATCGTCGTTAATTAAGGAAGACGAAGTTTGTAGATGGATGCGACTGGAACTACTTGTTGAAAGGTAAAAGGTCAAGACGATGAAAAAATACGAAAGCAATATGTGCGTGAATGTACTTTGGCCGACGAGGGACAGATACACCAATAAGGCGCCGGCACTGGCCGCTTTTCCCTCCCCCAACCAAACAGACCCAAAAAATGATATCTGCGCATTCAAGGCCAGCGCTCTAAACTCATGACGGCACCTATAATTATACATAGATACATCCATGACTCGGATACAAAGGTTTATGCTCATCACACAAAAATTTGTCCCTACTGGGATTCAAACCCAGGACCCATATAGTAGTCTTGTATAAAAAAAACTAAACTAAACCTTGCAATTGGCTCTTTCTTATTTCATTTATGTTATTGATGAAAATATTTGATTGTGGTACCACAACATATTTATTTATTTGCAGAAATACAATGTTACAATTCCAAGGAACCCTTTCTTGCCAGCCGAAAAGCAAACAGCTGTAAGAACATTACTGAAAGATTACTTTTTATCACTAACAAAGCATTTACTGGCAGAAAGGGCACAGCTTCAGGCTCTACATGCTGCCAACCAAAGGACTTTGCACACTAGAGGAGAATTGTCACAGGAAAGAAAAGATCAATTAGAGCAACATCAGGTAATATAATATTTCAGCTAAGTGCCTTTTTTGTGTAAAATATACCATGTATTTTTGTATATTTATTAACTAACCCTATAAGGAACAGAATTATGTTTCCTCAATAACAAAAAGCATATTATATAACTGCATTTTATATATAATTCATATTTCAGGCTACTTATGACAAGTTACTAGCAGGTGCACAGAGCTTTGCAGAAGTGTTAGGTGAAGAATTAGGAGAAGCTGGGGAGGCTCCCACTTTAACACTGCCAGTGACTGAGACTCAAGGCTCTGTATCCATAGGTGGCAATGAGGAATTCACCATGCAGGCAGGAACAGACCCTTGGCAAGATGAGGACACAAGAACTTTTTATACTAGCTTACCAGATTTAAAAGTTTTCATGCCTAACTATCAAATGAAAGAAGTAAGTTATTATTATTATTAATTGTATGAATCATATTACAATATTAAAGGGGTTTTTTAATAGTGAGTCTAGCATTCAATTTTGACGTGACGTTTGGTGTAAAGTACATAGTTTGGTTGAACCACGTACCGAAAACGCAGCGAGGGTAGGCCCTCAACAAGGTGGACCGATGACCGTGCAGGTCATGGGAATCAGCCAAATGCAGGTGGCGCAGGACCGGATGACGTGGCAATCTTTGGGGGAGCCTATGTCCAGCTGTGGACGTCTATTGGTTGATATGTTGATGTTCTCGCATAGGCAAACCATCCAGTTTATTTGTTTGTTACAGACGGATTAACAAAAAACATTGTACACTTAATTGCTCTTTGAGACTAATATACAATGTTTTTTTTTTTTCAAATTAAATATATATTATACAAAGTAGGTATACATTGAGTCAAGATATGGTTCTTGTTCTGTTATTTACAAACTCATAATAAGCTCGTTTTTTTTATGTAACTACGAAAATATTCATTAGAAATATTATATGAGGCAAAACAATGTTTGCTGGGTCAGCTAGTAATTGTATGAAAATTGCGATTAACATTATTATTCATTTGTTAAGTTGCAACATATGATATACCAACAAGAAGACAATGTTTCTTGGTCATCACCTTTGCTTCTTACCAAACAAAGAAATTTTATGTTCCTTGCCTTGGTAATTCTAAAACTTAGTTTAATTTCAGACAGTAAAGAGTAAGGCTGAGACAGTAACCGAGGAGATGTTAGATGAAGACTTAAAAGAGGATGAATTGAGTGACAGTGAAGGGCCTCCTACAGTGCCTGACATGGAACAAGAAGAGGCTCAGCCATCTAATGTGTCTAATAAGTGAGTATTTTTTTTTAACTTATACTCTGTGAATATATTTACAAATCACATTGCACATCATAAAATAAACATATTATTTTATTCACAGATATGCTCTGGATGCATTTTTAAATGAGTTACCTAACTGTATCAACAGAGAGTTGATTGATAATGCAGCTGTTGATTTCGTTCTAAATCTCAATACCAAGAATAATAGGAAAAAACTAACAAGAGTTCTATTCAGTGTGGCTAGAACTAGACTGGATTTACTTCCTTTCTACTCAAGATTTGCTGCTATACTGTATCCAGTGCTACCTGATGTGTGCGCAGATCTGTGTCAAATGCTGAAACAAGACTTCAAATATCATGTTAGGAAAAAAGATCAGATCAATATTGAGTCCAAAGTAAGATGAAAACAAATGTGATTATGTAATATGTAGCATCATGTATGTTATTCCATTAATACTGTTGCTTTCTTTTTAGATAAAAGTAGTGCGTTTCATTGGAGAATTGGTTAAATTTAGTCTATACTCAAAAATGGAGGCACTGTACTGTTTGAAAGTGCTTTTACATGACTTCAAACATCATCACATCGAAATGGCATGTAACCTCCTTGAAACTTGTGGTAGGTTCTTGTATTGTAATCCTGACACTCATCAACGAACAATGATATACCTACAGCAAATGATGAGGAAAAAGGTATGAGACTTATGATTTAAATGAAATACCACAAAATGTATTTAATATGTATTATAAAAATGTATTGTAAATCTATTTGACAATAAACAAAATGTTGTTTTAGACTGTGTCAGCTCTTGACTCGCGTTACGTAACACAAATTGAAAATGCATTTTACTATGTGTGTCCACCTGAAGCTCCGGCTCAACCCAAAGAAGAGGAACCCCCAATGCACCAGTTTATTAGGAAAGTACTCCATGAAGATCTGCAGAAAAGCAATGAGGAGAAAATACTCCGACTGATGAGAAAACTCAATTGGGATGATCCAGATACTGCAGCTATTGCTATCCAGCACCTAGCAGGGGGCTGGAGGGTTAGAGCTAGTGCCAGGAGGGCTCTCGCTAGGCTGACTGCAGAACTGGCTGCTTGGCAGGAATCTGTAGCCCCTGCAGTAGTTGACACCATACTTGAAGAAATTAGAGTTACTATGGAAGACCCTCACCCTAGATATAATCAAAGGAGAATAGCTACTGTTCGATACCTTGGAGAACTATACAACTACAAGTTGTTAGATTCTCGCGATGTCTTTACCGTTTTATATTCCTTCATAACATTCGGTGTTACAAACGACCATACTAATGTATCTCCTCTCGATCCTCCAGACAATGTGTTCAGAATAAGGCTAGTGTGTGCCCTCCTCGAGACGTGTGGTGCATATTTTAACAGTGGATCTAGCAAAAAGCGACTGGATTACTTTATAATATTCTTTCAAAATTACTACTGGTTCAAGCAATCTGATCCTCATTGGACTGAAGACAACATGTTTCCTATTTACGTAAAATATATATACCAAGAATGTTTGACTACACTAAGGCCTAAATTAGTATTGTATACTAGCTGGCAAGAATGTAAGGATGCAATAGAAGAATTGCGTCAAACGTTGTATCCAGAACTAGGTGAAGAAGATAATGATAATGATGATCAAGGTGATGACAGTGTTAATGAAGGACTGGATACTATTATTGAGACTGATGACGAGACCGATAATCCTCAACTTCCTGAGGAGAGCTCCGACGAAGAACCTATCACTGAGAATACTGGAAATGATGATAATGAACTTCAACAGAATGATGATATTACAATCGAACCTAGGCGACCTGCTCCGAAACCAGTAAGTCATTCATTTAAAAAACATCAGCCTGGCACCAGTATTCCTAGATCTAAAATAACCGTGAACCCTCATTTTAGGTTGAAGACGTCGAGTTTGAATCAGCTTTCGAAAAGATGGTAATGGAAAATATAGCCGAGCGACAGCGTGAGACGAGGCCTCAACAACGAGATATTGCCGTCCCTATGACTTGCCGACAGACAACCAAGAAAACTTATGAACAACTATTAGTAAGTATCCTCATAATAATTTCCTCTGTGCTATCTTTCTTCTTTATCTTATCTTATTGCTATATATTAGCTGCAAATGGAATAGTCATTTGCCGGTTTTATTATAACATGCCGTTCGAATGCATTTTTCTTACATTTATTTCAACAATTTTTAATATATGTATTTATATGACTCATGTAGCTCATTTTATTGTCGGTCTTAAATATTGTACATATTACTAGCTATAGCTAACCCAGCAAACGTTGTTTTGCCGTATTATAGGGGTTGGTGGTACAAGGGTGAAAAATTTGGGTTATAAGTATTATTTGATGCCAAATCATTAAAAAAAAATGTTAAAAATAAAGAAAAAAAAATCTGTTGAGGGACATCCTCAACATCTAGGGGTATAAAAAATAGCTTACGACCGATTGATTCTCTTACCTACCAATCCATCAAGCCGTTTCGGAGGAGTTCAGCGACAAACATTGTGACACGAGATTTTTATATATAAGATATTATATTCATATATTTTTACAGCAAGGAAAAGAAGGAGTGGAGTTTGTATTGATGGTGCGAAAAGGTACTAAGCCCCAATACAAATCATTCAACGCACCGCCCGAGCTCGCAAGTAACTTGCAACAGCAGGCCTTAGCAGATAAACAAGAGATGGAGAGGATGAAATTGTACGTATTTTGTATTCGACCTTTTTCTTGAGTCGTTGTCAAACTGTAATTAATTCAAAGTAAAATATTTCAGATTAACGCTCAATATTTCCGAGAGACAAGAAGAGGAAGAATATAGCGCCGAAAATGGAGGAGGTTCAGGTGGTAGTGGCAACCCCAACAGAGGGCAACATGTTCGTCAAAAATATCAGCATCCCAAAGGAGCGCCCGACGCGGACCTCATATTTGGCCCTAAAAAATTTAAATAACCTTTAGTCCCCTATCGAGGGGTAACCGATGAAGCAGATTAACCTTTGGTAACATGGCTTCAATAATTTGGTCACCAAGTGAATCAAACTAAAAGAATCTTTATATGTTGTATTTTAATGTATGTTGTATACTGTTATATCTCAGAATTAAACTATAATTGATAAAGTTTTGTATTTATTGTTTACGGCATTATCTTGTGGAATTACAGGTAAGGTACCTGTAATTCCACAAGATAATGCGGGGATCGAACCTGCAACCCGTGACGCACAAGTCGATCGCTCAGCCACTGCGCCAATCAGGTCGTCAAATGACGCGTTTATTGTTCAATCTCTTACATACCATCACAACGGTTGTCCTCGAAAGGTTAGGCAGAGGTATAGAAATGTACACCGACGTTTAGCCGGTATGTTTTAGGTCCCATGTAATAGGGGGCGAGCCTATTGCCATTAACCGGGCACGAATCCAAACTCCGAGCTGCTATTGAGAATTTCACAGAAAAACCCAATAACACTGCTCGACCTGGGAATCGAACCCAGGACCTCTTGCTCGGCAGTCGCACTATACGACCACTAGACCAACGAGACCTATACAACGAACCTATTACAGACACTAAAAAGTAAGAAATAAAATAAAAAACTGCGTTAAAAAAAACCGACTTCAAAACTAAACGCCATAACGATATTTTGTGGTGTGGCTAAAAAACTTATTTTAAGTTCTCCTGAAAAAGTGGCCTTGATGGAGTCTTGGCTGTATTTGCAAGATTCATTTGCCTTATTGTGAAAGAGAAAAAGCCTGTAAAGCGACAAGAAGCGGCGGGAATACTTTTAAATTTGGAGAAACTGGAAACGGCGGTAATAGTAATTGTTGTGTGGAATGTTTGGAAAGAATAAACAAAGTGAATGTTCAAATTCAGGCGTCCACCGTAGATTTGATCACCGTTACCGATCTTTACGAATCACTCCGTAAGTCTTTCGTAGCTGAACGAGAGAATTTCGAGTATTAATAATATTAGTATCGAAGAAAACGCGATGGAATTAATCTTATAGAAGCAACATACAACAGAGATCGAAAAAAAGAATTGATGAAACATCTGAAGAAGTTATTATAATGACTGCGAGTGCTACTTTTAAAGTTAACACGTTTCTCGTCGTCATAGATAGACTCGTGTCCGCAAACGCGTTACCGGCAAAACGATTTTCATTTCTAAACAAAGTGGGTTGTTACCATCGATCCTGACGGAAAAAGCCATTTCTTTGGAAAAAATGTATGCTAATGATTTAGAAACTGATCTAATTCAGGAATGGGAACAGTTTTAATGCCACCATTCTTCTAAAATAATTTTGATAAAACCAGATTCTGGATCATTAAAAAGTCTATTTTTGTTCCTGCGAAAACATTATATATTTAAAGAACATTTATTCAAACTTGGTTAAAGAAAGCACTTCGCATGGCTCTATTAAATAGAGCGGATATAAAACTGTCTGAGAATGCTGTTGTTTGTAGGTCAACAGTATACTTTTCGTTTCGTGGGCTGCAAAAATAATATAGAAACAGACACAATATCCCGTTCACAATCATACTAATAATGGGAAAAGCCGAAGTAATGAGGAAGATAGAACACAAATAATTAAGTTGCAATTTAAAAAAAAATATGATGAATTAAACTAGCTAATTGAATTTCAATGGTCAGTAGGGGCGGCAAAAATTGAATAGCCTCCTAGTGGCAAATTTGTAAATCAGGAACTATTTACCAACATATTTAATACTAATAAATTTTATTGGATTTCCCTATATTCTGGATTTACATACTGAAGAAAAATATTAACTGAACTAGGCAGCATGGTCTCAGACCGTAGCCTGTTCCGTGAAAAAAAAGAACTAATGTCATTCATTTCAGCTTAGCGCGTTTGTTTGTACGTTTGTACTTTGTAATTATTCGTATTAGCGTTCTAAATCAAAATACAGCGTGCATGTTTTAATTATTATAATGAATGTATTCCTAATATTATTTTAGTTCAATAAACATAGATCATAAAATTGAAGTACCATTCGTTTCTGCATTGTTATTGTGAAAACAAACCGATAACCTATAAACGATGGCAGACGACGATTTTAGTAAACTGTTGCAACAAGCTGAGCAATTGACCACTGAAATTGAGGGTAATGAAGAGCTGCCGAGGGTTGAACGCTCTTTGGGGCAGGTGTTTGAGGCCTCGCAGGAGCTTTATTCAAGAGTCATCCAATCTGGAGCGAATGATATTCAAGCGTAAGACCCGTGCAACTTTTATAAACACCGATATATTTTTAAGATTTTGGCCCTTTAAGTGTGTTATTTGTTACAGGCATCTTTTGTTTGGTTCGAAAGGAATAGATTTACAACAGATATCCCAGAAACTTGAAACACTCAGTTCTAAACGAACTTTTGAGCCTTTGCAACCCATAGCTGATTCAGACATCGAAAGTTTTCTGAGAAATGAAAGAGAAAATGCGATTTTGTCACTCATTGATGAAGTTAACAAAAACGTAAGTGTATTAAAGAAAACTAAGTATTTTTTTAAGATATATTATTAGGGTTCCATACCCAAAGGAAAAAAACGGGACCCTATTACTCAGACTTTGCTGCAAATTTTTGAGATACAGCCTAGTGGCTCTCAAGAATTTTGATAGCTAGAAAGTTGAAATTTTCACAAATTGTGTATTTCTGTTGCCGCTATAACTATTTTTGTTGCTTTTTTGCTTGATATCAATAATAGCAACAAGTAGGAACTAGTTAAAAAAAAGAAAAAAAACTGTTGTATTTTTACTTTAGTAATAAATAATAAAATTAAAATGAAATCGATATTGAAAGGGGGCTCCCATACAAAAAATGTTTTTTTTTGCCTATTTTTGCTTGATATCATTAAATGGTAACAAGTAGGCACTTGAATATTTACAAAATCCTTAATTGTATATTTACATACTTTAATAATAAATAATAAAATTAAAATAACAAATTATTATATTTAGGCTCTCATACAACAAGTGATTTTACCAAAAAAAAAAGTTAATACACAATATAAAATTTGTGTACCTATTGTAGGGAACCATTCGCGCGCGAGTTCAACTCGCCTTGGCGACTTGGCCGGTTTTTTTAAATAATGTCCTATATTATTCTATTAAATTGTAGTCGCTGCAAACAACTGAAGATCAAAAATGGGAGCACATGCTATCAGAATGGAACAGTGAAAAAATCAAACTGATGAATGCTATGATAGGTCCTTCTCAAAACTGGTTAGACCTCAAGAGAACTCCTGAACCACCTAGCATTGCTGATGCACCAAAGAAGTTTGGCCTTTCTATGCTGGATAACATAGAGGCTGCATATTCCAGACAAGTCCATCAGTACAACAAGCTGGTGTTCCAAGGATCTAAGTCGAGAACGGCTTTACATCAAAAATTTGCCCAAGTTGCTGAAGAGTTTAATGATCCGGTTAATAACCTATGCAATACATGATTAAATTCTCTTTAACATTTTCCTTACCAAATTCCTGCTTAAGTTTTATTTATAGAATTTTATATTCAACCAATTCCAAATTTTTGCAAATTGATTTCATTTTGGATTAATGTAATATTTACAGAAAGTTAAAGAGATGTGGGAAATAATCAAGATAATGGCTAATATACCAGCACTTGTGAGAGACGAGGACCCTTTAAAAGCCAGAGGAAATTCTACTATACAACAGTGTCTTGTTGCTCAGGGCAAGAAATACTTGGAGAAAAGGTATTCTTAAGTTATTGTATTCTGACTTCATATGAATCTAGTAGTACTGGTTATAAATCTTCGTTCAAAATTTTGTAGATATAAACTGTATATGAGCGACGTAGTACGCGCGAACCCAGCGGCAGCGCTGCGCGGCGGTGAGCCAGGCACATATCCCTTAGTGCGAGGCTATGTGGGTCTTCGTCTTCAAGGACAGAATGTGCAGGTGTTGACTGACGGCGTCATTGACGAGAGACCTCTCTGGCCCATGGTATACTACTGTCTTAGAAGTGGAGATGCTAATGCTGCACTACATTGTTTAAGAAAAGCTGGGTAAAGACTAAATATACTCACTGTGTTTTGAGAGTTTTATGTTTCTATCAGTAGCAATACATATTTCACGTGTGGATAAAGGCTTCAAACATTACTAAGTAGTCTTTCAGAGTTTTCAATGTAGTTGTTTGAAATAAATTAATTTATATTTTTACAGGCGAGATCATGAAGAATTTATATCAGCTCTTGAAGAGTATATACAGAACCCAGAGAAACCTTTGAGTGATAAACTGCAAACAGCTATCAATTTTCAATACAGAATACAAGTGCGCAACTCTACCGACCCTTATAAAAGAGCTGTAAGTGTAAAAATCCAATGTGAACCTATTCATTAAAATTTATTAGAAATAAACTTATGAAAAAGTGAACATTAATTATTATCATGTTTATAAAATTGTAAATTTTCTTATTTTTACAGGTGTATTGCGTCATAGGTTGTTGCGATCTTAGCGATGAGCATTCTGAAGTGGCGCGAACGGCTGACGATTACCTTTGGCTCAAACTCTCTTTCATAAAATCACGGACCAATGCTGAAACTGAATCCTTCTCATATTCTGATTTACAGAAAATGATTTTAGAAGAATATGGTATTTTTTTCCACACAATAGAGTGCATTCAAATTGCCATGAAAATACTTTTTGAATGTTCATTTTATATAATTGTTTTTTGTAGGTGAAACACATTATCATGCATATGAAAAGCCAGTTGTGTATTTCCAAATGCTGACATTGACTGGACAATTTGAGCCTGCTATTGAATTCTTATCAAGAATACCAAGGTGAGGACAGTTTATTATGCACTTTATACATTGAAAGAAACAGAATAAGAGTGTGAATATTTAATAATGTTGTTTCAGATACCAAGTCCATGGTGTACACATGGCTTTGGCTCTTCATGATGTTTATATGTTAGGTACACCACGTAATGTTCAGGCTCCATTGTGTAAGTTGCATTGCTTTTTATCTTCATGGAGTCTTTTTTAGACTATTATTATTAAAACTGATTCTTATTACAGTATCTGTGGATACGGATGATCCATCACCACTCCGCCGTCTTAACTTAGCAAGACTGTTGCTTCTATATGTCAGGAAGTTTGAACTCACAGATCCATCTGACGCTTTACATTATTACTTCTTCCTAAGGTGAGGTTACACAATTTAACGAAGTTTTTTTATAAAAGCTGTTATTATAAATACTGATTTTATGTTCTTCTGTGTTTGTTTAGAAACCTTAAGGATCCCAGTGGCAAAAATTTATTCATGTGTTGCTGTACCGATCTCGCATTAGAGAGCCGCGACTACGAACTCCTGTTTGGTCGTATAGACGCCCTAACTGGACTGCGAAGCCCTGGCTTATTGGACCAATTCAACAACCCACATATTGATACTAAAGTAGGCATATGTTGTGGGATGTTTATTAAATATATAATAAGTGTGAAGATATTTGGATTGGATTGGATGTAATTATTACATTGTTGTTGTAAATTTCAGGTTATAGCACTGAATGTAGCAGAACAGCTTGTGAACAAAGGTCTCTTTGAAGATGCTATTACTATGTATGACATTGCTGGGGTAAGTTGCTGTGTCCTACAAATGCTTAAGGTGGAAGCTCCACACTAGCCTGTAATAGGTATTTAGTTATAGAATTATAATCATTAATATCATCAATACAACCCTCACATTGCATACAATTGGATTGAATGACTTTTTCATGAAATAGACAATCAACAGCACTTTGAGGGCTGTTTTATTGATTTAAATGATTATAATTCTATAACTAAATACCTATTACAGGCGGGAATCTTATTTTGTTCAATGTACAGCCTGACAAATAACGGCAAAACACGTACGAAAATTTGTATTACGCAGGCTAGCGTGGAGCTTCCACCTTAAGTTTCCAGATTTCGAGTATTATAATCTTATGTTATTTTATTTTACAGAACTTGGAGAAGGTGTTGGAACTCTTCTGTGTGCTGTTAGCTCAAGTTGTGAACAGTGGAGGCGGCGCGGGTGGATTGCGTCAGCGTCTGTCGGCGCTCGCAGAGCATGTGTCGAGAAGACTGCGATCAGCCGATGGCACAGCGTTACCAGCCGCGCTAGTCGAAGCCTACACCAAGCTTTGCAAACTGATGACGTTCTTTGATCAGTTCCACAGCGAGAGTTATGAGGGTGCCCTTGAGGTGAGTTGTTACATTTTGTGATATATATTTGATAGACATACGATATATTACATAGTCTGCACAAATAATTTACACTATATTTTATTTTCTAGACCCTAAGGGAATGTGAATTGGTACCATTGAATGCAAGTGAGCTAGACACTCGTGTGTCAGCGGCGCGTACAGCTCGAGGCGAGCTCCTGCGCAGCTTGCCAGCTGTGCTGCGCGCGCTCTGCACTATCTTGTTGGCCCAAAGACAACGATTGCGCACCGCTGCCCAGGCACAACCGTTAGCCGCACAAAATAATAAGGTAAACATCCAGTTAGATTAGTATTATTTAAAGTTGAGGGTTACATTTAAAGAAATGGTTATATTTTTTTATAGCTTGTTTTGACTTGTGCAGTCTTCAGTTTACCATTATTACGGTATGGGTACTAGAATTATGAAAATCTTTTCAAAAGTTCTGTTTAAGGACGCTGTTACATTTTCGACGAACTCAAATTTAGGTATTTAGAGTCGCACACAGCAACATTACGGACACGCACGCATTGAAACCACTGAGCGCTCGATTTTATACATCGCTTAAATAATCTTGATCCTTGTTATTATTTCTTATTTTTATTTGAATTGATAGAGTTTAGTGATCGTACTATTTTCGTGATAATTAAGTTATTTGCCTGGTGACCTATTGTACATTCGATACGAATTACTTTACGTTTGGTCTGCAGATATCCCTAAGTAAAATATCTTAAAGATTAATTTATTTCGTTATATGTGAATTCAATGCGCTGTAATGCATTCACAATAGATCGAGTCATTCATGACTCGGTCTATTTTGTTATATCTCATTAATTATGATTAATATGTATTTATGTTTTTAAAAGTAAAAAAAAACAATGGAAAAATATTCGTTTATCTTTATTAATGAAAACTAGAACTACGCATACAAGAAATAAAATAACAATAAGAAAACTAAATTTAGTTAAAAAGCCACGAAAAACTTAGTCCGCCATAATATTGGATTTAGAGTGATGTTACAATATTTTTAGAGTTATTCACAGCAAGACTATAATTTGATATCCATATTGTAGGAAAGCATAAAAATGTAGAAATTGTATTTAGAGAGACGTCATTTTATTTTTTAAGTTATTTTTAGTAAGTTTTTGATCCCCATGTTGTAAAGTGCGTCACAAATAACTAGTCCGCCATGGGTGTTCCGGAATGACGTCACACAACTAAACATCCAAACATGTCTATACAAAATTTCAGCTCAATCGGTTGAAGATTCAAAATTGACTTGCAAGAATCCACCTGAACAAACATAATTAAGCAGTTAAATATATACATTGCAAATTAATAAAAAGATTGTCAAAAGTTTACGGTCAGAGATAGGCTTGTATAGTTCACGTACTAAGTACTAATAAGAATTAATCCCGACACTGACAAGAACAAACTATTACTTTTCCTTATTATTACATCATTCTTTTAGTACTACGTCGTTCGTTCGAGATGTCAGTATTCTTAGTTTCTGGTTCTGAACGAGTAGTCGCACGCTACAAGCTAGTAAATTTAAAATTTTAAACAACAGTCTGCGGTAAAAACTACACATACTTATACCAAAAAATACTTAACAATAAAATTTACAATAACATGATACCTATATTTCATTTTAAATTTAACTCAGAATATATTTTCAAATAAAAATAATAACATTCTACAAGGCATAATAAAATTGAAAATATCTAGATCATTATAATTTATAGTTTAAAAAAAATGAAAAACGTGCAATAAATAAAATAAAATAAAAATACATAAACATATCTAAAACAAATATAGAAATACTTATTATAAAATAATTATATTATACGATACTATAATCATACATATTTTAATGATAC
Source organism: Craniophora ligustri (assembly GCA_905163465.1). Taxonomy (NCBI): domain Eukaryota; kingdom Metazoa; phylum Arthropoda; class Insecta; order Lepidoptera; family Noctuidae; genus Craniophora; species Craniophora ligustri. Next base: position 4,531,397 of record LR990956.1, read on the forward strand.
AATTTAATTGAATATACCTATATAGTTTTTATCTTATTTGACAAAGAGCGCCTTCATCCTCTCTCCTATTAAAAATATATTTTGCTGTGCCCGACAGGGTCCATAATTGATCCAATGTTTAACATGCCTACCAACTAATGTACACATTATGAAATGCAATAAAGAATTGAGTAATTGAGTAACTGTAGGACTGTAGATACTTGAAATACTCGAAACGCGACTAAACGAGCGGGAGCGATATAAAATCAGTGTATGAATAAGTGGGATGCATGATAATATTTCATATAAAGAATAATCGGGTATTGTAAGAATTATAGGCAAAACCTGCAAAGTATGAAGGAATATAAAATGTAATTCACTATATACTGTACTATGGTACTGTTGTAGGTGGTACTAATAGTACCAGAAGACAGAACTAGTGCATCTGAAAGTTTTACCTACTAGTACAGTCATTCAGTGGCCGAGTAAGAACAAGCCTAGTCAAGTCTCGACCTCACTAACAAATGCTTAACCCTACCCATCCTTTTCTTGGACTCACCTACAGACTCTTAATCCCAATTATTCTCGCCTTTTTTTAGTAAAATTTGATCTCACCCATCCAATTCTTCACCTGCCCAACAGCTGCTTAACCTCACCCATCTATTTTTTAACTTGCCCAACAGCAGCTTAACCCTACCCATCTACTTTCAGGCCTAATCTAATTCACAGGTTTAATATGACTTAATAACATTCTGATAATAAATTTAATAATATTATTAAAGTCGTATTTACTTTTATTTAGGTTTGAAAAAGTATCAACATTTTCCGGTCACGATAAACGACTATATGAGTGTATGACACAGACTTTTTCGTAATTTATTTTTTGCGACAGAGCAATACGCACATGCTTCCACAAGCGCGTCTGAGCGCGGAATGAAAGTCCGCGAGTGAAAAATGTATGAAGAAATTTGCAAGCGTTCATATTTTTGCTGTTTATTGAAAAATGTAATGATTTAGGTACAAAATAATTAGTTGGACGTATAGAGGACTATATATGCCGTAATTTTATATAATTTTGATGATAAAATATGCTCTAAGTTTACTTTAAAATGGTACGTAATCTGACCCTATTTTTACACATTTTCTGTGATTATTGTGATGGTGAAAACGGATTTATGGGAAAAATTTGTATGATGTGATACAATTTTTGTGATGCCAATCTGAAGATGAATAGATTACCTTTAAATTGAGACCATAATATCTTCACATATATGATTGCTTATACATTAAAATTGTACCTGAAAAACACCGTTATTTGTAGAAAATTGTAATAGCGTCCTTAAGTTGCGCCACTATGATAATTTGATTAAATAAATGAAATGTAGCATTCCATAAAATCTACATTAAATTTATTTAATCAAATCTGAAACCTTTTGTTTACAACACTTTTTTGTATTGTTTTCAGCAAGTGCAATGGTTGCGTGAACAAGCCGAAGTATTGAACACTTTCGCGGGCAATATCGCATACAGAATGCCCGGCGACACATACAGCCAACTAGCACAGATGCAGATCTTGATGCATTAGTGATATTAGATAAAACGGCAGTTATGATTACTTATTAAATATTTTTTATTCTTAATACTGATGTGTTTTTACTAAAAAAGAGTTAGACAAAAATACATACTTATACACTAAATTACAGTTATTGTATTTTACGACTATGTATGTTTTGTCTATGTTCTACCACATTGAGACTTGTAATAACCAGCACCACTATATGGAAGTTAAACATAGAACATGTCTTATCATATCTTTCATATCCAGGTCACAATTAAAATTGCCAAGGATTAGTATTAGTCTCTTTTCTAAACACTGTAGTAAATTCGTTCTGTAAGTTGCCTCCTAACTTCTATGCCAATATACAGGTCATTTATATTATCATCAGGCATTTCTGTGACTTCATTAATAATAGGCACAGGTTCTGGGTCTACATGGAGCACTGGGTCTGGTAGACCTGCTTTTATACAAAGATTATGTAATACAGCACAAGCATTAATTATTTTGGCGGCTTGTTGTGGTGTGTAGTGTAGAGGCCGTTTGTAAAGGCACTGCCACCGACCTTTGAGCTTAGATACACATCTTTCTATACATGTTCTGGTTCTACCCTGAAAATGATTGTACTGGGAATCTGGTGTGCCTTGAGGGGCATGAAGTATTGGTGTCATAAGCCATGCTCTTTGAGGGAATTTATTGTCAGCTAAAACATATAATTGTGTTATTATGAAGGATTTGCAAATATTGTAATGTCAACATTTTACTACATACCAATCAACCAACTCATTTCGCCTTGTCTGCTGATATTCTCTATAAAAGGTCTTATATTCATTTTGTTCCAAATATAAGCACAACTAGCTGATCCACCAAATCTACAGCAAACTGCTATTATTTTGGAATCTGCATCACAAATCTGAAAAAAAAATGGCAGCAGATGTGTAATAAGTAGAACTTACAAACTGGATATTATAGATATTTTGTAAAGCAATCTTACAATTTGTGCATGTATGGAGTATTGGCCTTTTCTATCATAGAAAGCCTCCTCATCATCTCTTGGACAAACTATCTCAACATAGGTACCATCTAGACAGCCTATTGTTTCAGGAAAATGGTATTTTCTGTAGAACCTGGTAGAAGCAAAAACATATTTGTTATTATAGAAAGTATTACACACTATTTATGTATTTTTGACTATTTGCTGTTAAGTAGTACATAATATGAATGTGAAGCTTTTAGTCTATTTAATGTCAAACTACTTCAATCCTTTATCTGCTGAAACTGCAGAAAATACAATTTATGAAGATACCTGCTCTAATTTCATTATTATTATTTAACATAAATGAATATGTACTTTAAATTCAGTGCTTGCATGTAATCATCAAGTGTCAAAACAGATGCCACCAACCCCTCTTTAATCTGGTCTCTTTGCATTACAGTTGTAGGAAATATAATACAGTTGTCAAGCACTATATTCAGACCCTCCACCACAGTCTTGATGACTCGGCTCACTGATTTTTGTGATATGTTAATACTGAAGTCTTTACCTACAGACTTCTGGTGGGACCCACTGGCTAGGAATGACAGTGTTACTAAAATCTGAAAATAACAACAAAAAAATATATGAAAATTTAACAGAAATATAATATAATATCTTATATTTCTAGGTACACATATACATATTACTTATCATGTATTATATGATCCCAAAAAAGAAACAGAAAGTGTACATATTATATCAAAACTAGTGTGCTGCAGTGCAGCACTTTCACATTTGCAAAGCATCGACTTTTCTCATTTATAGTATTAGTATTTAACTATTCATCCCACCAGCTTCCTTAAGAATAGCCAAAGTAAGTAGTCGCAACAGTTTATAATACTGCAACACAACATTGTATTATGTGTATAGAAATCAGTCAGTTGGGACTTCATCTCATAACCAATTACAGGAGCACTGTTATGTTTAAATACATTTGAAGTTTCTGCCTACCCTCATGGGAAAAATGTATGTAAATTTGGGAGTAAATAACCATTATATAATATTAAAAATAATGTAAAGTTTACCTTTAGAGGAAAAGGGATACCATTTGATCTCTGAGTCTTAGGAACTACTGGTTCTAAAATCCTTAATATGTGGTGGAGGACAGCTCTGTTTACTCCACAGTTTTTCGACAAATAAGAGTCGGGCATATTGACACAATCTGATAAATCGGTTAAATGCCTTCGTGCTATTCTTTCTTTATAACTACTTCCTCGTAACATTTTTAGTTTCAGAAGCGTATTCATATCTCCAGTTGATTGAATTAATTTACGTTTGGATCTCATCACACAGACTTAAGTAACTTATTCTATTGGATTTATCTGAACGCATACTATTTTGCTCATTATAACGTGCAAAATTAAAATGTGTTTTTGTTTTCTTATTTCATCAAAAGTAATTTTTATCTGTACTAAATTCTGAAAGAAAACAAAGTTTAAATCACAGAAAGTTACAAGTTAGAGTGCCCCGACGGATCACATGTGGTCTGCCTCAGATGAACATTATACTTTATAGTATCTAGTTATCTACCATAAAAATATTGTGCTGGGTTACAGTAAATTTGTAATTTTGTAAAATGTTTCTAAACAAAATAGTGTCACAGACAGATCTTTTTTTTCTTCCCTTTCGTGATAAGGCAAAGGAATCTAGCCATAGAAATTCACATTACACTGTTTGTTTCATTTGCCAACACTCATGCACGTTGACGAACACCTAACGGTTAAAAATATATATTATAAATGCGAAAGTGTGTAAGTCTGTCCTCTTCACGCTATAATCATTGAATCAATTTAAATGAAATTTGGGATAGAGATAGTTTGAGTCCCGGGGAAGGACATAGCATAGTATTCCGTATATCCCGGAAATCATCCCGATTAAATTACTAATTTTACACAGACGAAGTCGGGGGCAAAAGCTAGTGAGCTTATTAAAAGACACTCTTCATTCTGTTTAATCTATCTTGTTAGCAATTTTCGAACATTATTGACATTGACACTTCAATACTTCAGTCATGTCATGTCACTTGTCAGACAGGTAGCTTTAGGGAAAAATAAGAAAACAAACACAGATGCGGTAAACAATATACATTTTGATAATTATGAAAAAGAATTGTATCGTTTTCTTAACAGAAATCTATCATATTTCATAAGTGTACTAAAAGAGGGTACAGCTATCGTTTACAAGAACTTGGGGCCACGTTTGGATCGCTGCTTATTTATTTACAGCAATGGAAAGACGGAAAGCTAGTCCTGAACAGTTAAACATGCTGTTACATTTTCTTGAGGAAGATAAAGAATTAGCTATTGGAAAGTTCTCAGGAATTGAGGGACGGATCCGCCAAACTAATGCTTGGATTAAAATTACTGAAAAACTTAATGGTAATTCAGGTTTTGGATCCGGTGCAATCAAAACTCCAGATAAATGGCAACAGGTAATGATGTTTATACAAATTGTATAGTGAAGAAATAATGGTAAATATGATTTATTTATCGTAATAGGAAAGTTTTTTTTCATTATTTAGACTTGGAGAGACTGGAAGTCAAATGTTAAGAAAAAGGCCTTTAAAATTCGGAAAAATAGATTTACACCAGGCTGTAACGCCAATATTCAACTAACAGAGGCTGAAGAAAAAATATTAAGACTTATATGTACAAATACCTCAGTTTTTGGTCTCTCTGGTGTGCCAGAGACTTCAGCAGTCAACAACACCATGGTAAGGTTATGTCTTATTTAAACAATATTAAATTTGGTAATCCCTTTCTTTCTCATTTCTAACTCAAAAGTTAATATCCAAATAAAACTACTTTTTCTGAATTTTATGGTGACATTCTGTTATAATATATACTGTAATGCTATGTACAAAAGTTTAGGCTAAGCAGAAATATAATCCTTTCTTCATTATCCTTTTCTTTTTAGTAATGTTGACTATTCAAGCTTTAAAAGATTTTTTTGATACACATTTGTTTGCATTATAGCCATTTAAAATAATAGTTTATATATATATTTATTTCGTAAAACTAGATTTTTGTTTGCCTCAGTTCTGTCATAGTCTGCTTCGAGTTAAAATAATATCAACAAACCATGATTAAATCCATAGAAAGTAGTTTTATTTCATAGTTTATACATACATATGTTTTGATATTAAAATAATGAGTAAGTATGTATGCTATTATACTATTATTTTTTTAATATTTTACAGGCTCCTGCCCAAAGTATGGGTCCTACTAGTGACATCTGCAGTGTTGACCCTTCTACAAGTAGTTTGGTATTAAATGCTTTTTATCATACTATTGTAGGTCTAATGATTAAATAATGAAATATAAAGATACTTTGAATGATCCAGCATTATACATTTTGGAAACTGCATTGTTTGTGAAAAGAAATTCACATTTATTTGAAAAAAATCTTCGTCTAGAAAATTCCATCATGTGCCCAGTATGTAAATAAAGTATGCCATCAAAAATGTAAGACTGCATTGATGTGAAAAAGATTTTTTAGTATGGCACCTAAAGTGTTCAATAAAATTCCCGATGACATAAAAAACATGACAATACTATATAAATTAAAAAATACTCCGACTAAATTATTAATTGACAAACATTATTAATTATTATACTGTAGACGAATTTTTGAATGACTAATTATTCCAATAATATATTTTTACCATTTAATATTGAGCATTACGATTATTTATTATTGTTTATGTCTTATCTGTTGTTTTTTTTTATTTTTTCCAAATTTCTGTTCATGAATTTAATTAATTTAAAATATTATAATTTTTTAAATCACATAATGTAATGACACCTAATGTGTCACTTAAAATTTGTATGTCTTAATTATGAGAAAACATAGTGCACTCCCGATTTATGTAAACACCTATGTTTCACTAATAAACTGTTTGATTGACTGATTGATAACTTTGCAATAACTGGTGGTTTTTCTTTCTCTTCTCTCTGGTATGGTATTAAATATTATTTATAATTTATTATTTATTTATAATTTATTTATAATTTATTTATAATTTATTTATAATTTATTTATAATTTATTTATAATTTATTTATAATTTATTTATAATTTATTTATAATTTATTTATAATTTATTATTTTATTTTATTTTCATATAATTTTATTTCAGGAATCCGTTATTAATTTTAATTGTAAATTAATTAAATTTCAATCAAATTTTGATGATGTAAAATTTTTTTTTCTTTTTTACGATTTACGTCTTATTTTTTATTTTTTTTTGCACTTTGTAGTAGTACCTATAGAATTTTGTTATCTTAGTTTTGTTTTATCCAAATTATTCCTCTTATGATTATGATTATTATTTCAAATAGATTAAGTAATATTGATAATTCATTTAATAACCGTTGTTAATGTGCATGCTGTGTTAGCCTATAAGTAATTGCTGCGCTCTTTAATGTATAAATATAAATACAATTAAATATATATGTATTAGTGTAAGCAATGGTTGGCTGACCATAAATAAATAAATAAATAAAAAAAAAAAAAAAAAAAAAATAGTCTATAATAACCTTTCCTGAGAGTTGGGTTTTATAAGCAGAATATTTTTATTAATATTTAATTTTATTTCCTTGATGGATTTATAAAAAAAACATCATGTTCCAGAAATGGCCATCAGACACACAACATTTTTCAACAGCAGATATAGAAATAAGCTTAGCAGATGGTTCAGTGACAGACCCTGATACTGGCATGGGACCCAATGAGGTTTCCTCAGGGCCAGTCACAGGGAAACCTCTTTGGAAGAGAGGCAGACCTGTTAGTGAGTAATTGAATGATTATCATATTTGTTGGTGTGTGTACCTATTTTCGCTATACTTCACCCATTTATTTACTTTCTAGGACTTGTTCATGATAGACTTCTTAATTTGGAAGAAGAAAGGATAAGAATTGAAAAACAAAAGCTTTTAGAAAAGAAAAGATGTAATAATATAAGGCTGAAAATAGAAAAAGACAGGCTTGAAATTGAAAGACAAAGAAACACTCTTCTGGAGAAGTAAGTTTTTACTGGATACAGCGTAAATACACTGTAAACACAAAAGATTTTCTTTATACGAGTATTAGATTGTTAGCTTTTGCCTACGATAAGGGGGGTCTACCCCATGTCACCCTTTTAAGGGACGATTTCTGGGATAAAAGCTTCCATGAACTTCCCTGGATAAATGAATGATTAGTGATAAGTTGTTTCTGTTTTCAGGTTATTGGTGGCAGTGGAAGCTGTTACACAGCGATAATATTATGTGTAAGAATAATTAATATTTTCATACTATAAGAATTGTGGACTGCAATAATACTGCTATATTAAGATTAAGTGTAGAGTAAGTTTGTGATATTAAATATTTATAATAGTTAAATTCTGACTTATTTTTCATTTCGAATGTATATATATTATCATCAACCCATTTTTGTCCCACTGCACGGCTCTCTTCTCATTTTGAGAGGGATTAGGCTATAGTCCACCATGCTAGCCTACTGCTGGTTGGCAGACTTCGCATGCCTTCAAGAAAATCTCTCAAGCATGCAGATTTCCTCACGATGTTTTATTTCACCGTTTTTAGTATGTGATAAATACGCACATAACTTCCGAAAGGTCAGTGGTGCGTGCCTTGTATGCTTTAGGTCCCATGTAATAGGTGGCGAGCCTATTGCCATTAACCGGGCACGAATCCAAACTCCGAGCCGCTACTGAGAATTTCACAGAAAAACCCAATAACACTTTGTTCGACCAGGGAATCGAACCCAGGACCTCTTGCTCGGCAGTCGCACTGTACGACCACTAGACCAACGAGACATACTTTAACGAACCTATTACAGACACTAAAAAGTAAAAAATAAAATTAAAAACTGCGTTAAAAAAAACCGACTTCAAAACTAAAAAGTTAAAAATAACTTAATACAGTTTTAACTTCTTTTTAGTTTTAAAGGTATGAAGTCGGTGCCAGTGCCTGGTTGTACACTGCGCGATGGGTGTACATACCTTTACATTTGGCTTGGCACCGTCTGCATACCTTTAAAACTAAAAAGAAGTTAAAACTGTATTAAGTTATTTTTAACTTTTTAGTTTTGAAGTCGTTTTTTTTTATTATTATAAAAAACAACGCTCTCAATGTACTATCACTACCGCAAGCTGCTGTGAAATGACACTTCTAGACCACTGCATGACTGCATGACTATACTGCAGCTCCGCGCGTTTGTGCAGAGAAATCTGCACGATGATGCAGATCTGCATTCCCGCACCCGCATGCGTGGCTCCGTCGCCACCATAGATAATACATATAGATGGTCGCAACGCATCCCGTAGCGTGGAGCGTGTGGTACATGGCCGCACTAGCATGTCATATTATTGTCAAAGTCAATGTCATTTATTGTCAAAAAAAATTACAAGCCATGTGTTGGTATTTTTGTTTAGATAATTGATAAGCCTTTTATTCAACAAATTACTACTCAATTAACATAGAGAAATGGAAAATAATAACTTAGATCGAGAGCTGGTGGGCATACTGTTCCCTGGTATCGTCAAAAATGACGAAAAAGCGATTACATGCTTGGGTGGTATCAGAAACATTTCACAGGTGTTTTTTTATATTTCATGCTTTTAGAATTAAATTAATAAATAATGTATATTTTAATACTAATAAATAGTTTCGCTAACTCAACATTTTTCCTAGGTTTACAGCAATTCTATGAAAAAACGATTAGGGCTATCTTTCCAGCCAGATAACCCATTTGTTAAGAAAATTTATGCTAACAGTAAAAAAGCAGCTGGGGTCCTACTTAAGGTAAAAGTAAAGAAAACAAAAGAAGGTAATGAAATAAAGAGGACAGTTATGTCCACATCGGTCCTTGGCTGTGTCAAAACTATGTTCCGATTTGAATGTTAGTAAGGTTTAATTTTTAATTAATAATAATATATTTAAGGCAATTATTATATATTAGTAAGAAGTTCTGATGCAAACTATCAAGAAATAGGTGGAGACCACCAGCAAATATCTGATTGTTATTCAGTTTAAGGAAATTAAAAGTGTTAATTAAATACACAGTCTTTTATAATATATCAAATAAATAGAATTTGTTTCAAATTCAGATGATAATATCATAATTACTATGTTTCAGCAATGTGTGATTTTCAGTACCTACCAGTTCATAAAGAAGATCTTAGTGAAGCTCCCCCTACCTGTGTTTTGGACCAACTTCTGCCTTCTGGAGTAGATAAAATTGACTTCATCCAGTAAGTCCTATTATATTTATTTTCCTTTCCATGGGCAGGTTGGATGGGATTACCCCATAATGTCCAGTGCCCACCCTAGGTGCCCATCCCAAGATCTTGGACTAGATATGCCTATGTTACTTCCTTCTAATTTATACAAAGTTTATACATACATATTACATACTTATTTTAGAAATTAATATAATAATGTCTATTGTAATTGTATTTTTTTTTGTAGAAATACAGGGCCATTTTTGCTCACCCCCTCAAGTTTCACTAGGTTTGAGAAGCCTGTATGCTATGCTTATACTGATAAAAGGTATCCAGACCGATCGTCACCTGACCGAGGTGACAGTGTTCACAGCAAAACTAGAACTCTTCGAGGTGTACAAGTTTCTTCATATATATTTAACCTGACCGATGATATGCCAACTGAGCCCCATGAAAGTTATTTAAGAATAAAAAATGCAAAATATGAAAATTATCCTCGCCTAGCAGAGGAATATGATACTGTTAAAAAGGTAGGACTGATTTCCTGGAATTTTGTGAAGGTTTATGATATATGAAATAGGTCTTTATTGTTGTCTAATGCACACCAATCAGTTATTTTGAAATAGGTTGCCATAACAAACTAAAATGGTTTAAATTCCTAAATTTGTTTTACTGGGTTTATAATTTAGTCACGAAAATAAATCATGCGATTAAGTATAGTGCGTTTTAAAGCTCCACATCAGATTTAAAACTTCTATATAATATAATAAAGGACAATTTTCTTTTCTAGCTGCTTGAAGAAAGGCCAATATGGTCACTGAATTTAATAAAGTATCACACAAAGATTAGACTAATTTCTCTCAAGATCATCATGCCTTGCTTGGCCCTGTACATGAAGACTGGGCCTTGGAGGGCAATGTGGGTGAGATTTGGATATGATCCCAGAAGGGAACCCGGAGCCAGAATATACCAGACCCTGGACTTCAGGTTAAGGCATGCTGGTAAGTCTTGTTCTGTTGGAAATTCTTTATTATTTCAATTGCATAGATGTTTTCACACATTTTGTTAGAACTAGATTTATATTCTGCATTTTGTTGATCAAATTAGTACCATGAATAAGTTTGTGTATTCCATATTAATACTATGCATGGTTCTATATTTGCTCAATAAATTTAGTTCACACTATAGCTGTATGCGGGATGTAACTGCCTCGTTGGTCTAGTGGTCGTAAGGTTCGACCTCCGAACAAGAGGTCTTGGGTATTTCTATGAAATTCTTAGAAGCAGCTTGGAGTTTGGATTCGTCCGCGGTTGATGTCAATAGGCTCGCCCCCTAGTACATGGGACATTCGTACGCCTAAACCTTCGGGGACGACAGGCGTGATAGTTCGTGATAGTATGTTATGAATATGACTTTGATCACTATAATTCCTGTTAGAATGTTTATTATAATTGAATTTAAATTAATAATGACTCGTAAACACTTAGCAAGTGTTCGTTTGTGTAGCGGGCGTGCGCTCCATGATAATGAATCGCGAAGAGGTTTCCACGGACCGCGAGCGCAAACTCAAGAGGAAACTGCCGGAGGCGATCGCGTCCGCGACCGACGACATTGCCGAGGGGAGCGTGTACTTCCGGCCGGGCACGACGCCCACGCAGCGACTTATATTCTATCAGGTAAACAGGAAAATTGTCTGCACTTGACATAGTTTTCTAATATCTGAATCAGTTAAGGAATATCATGTTTAGCTATTATCTGCAAAAGCAAATTAACTATCAAGTACAAATTAGAATCTGTGTTTTAGTTAGAGTTGCACAATAATGAAACACCGTAATAAAAATAAAAATATACCTACTATACCTATGAACATATACCTACCCTAAACTTTAATTTGGGATACGGTGCAATCTCCCCTCCATTTGTAATTACATACATATCTAGTTGCGAAGGTTAAACTTAAAATCACCAAGTTATCATTGTTCAATTAAAGTGCTTTGTTTTATATGCTACGTCTGTGCCGTGGTTAACATTAATAACGTAGCATTGGTCCTCAGTACTGCGACATAAAACTGCCAGAAGTGGAAGAAATACTCGCGGCCGAGCCTCCTCCGGGCTACCTCTGCCACGAGAAGCGCGGCTGGCTCCCGCCTAACACCGATGAGATCTGCCGCGATCATATGTTCCGATACGTCAAGGATACACTGTTTAACTCTAACCAAACGGATTTGAAGTTTGAGGTAAGATTACTTTTGTTTGAGAAGCTTACAGTCTATATTGACTGTGCCAATAAATATTTTTTTCTTTCTTTCTTTCTATATTTATACAGCTATGGAGCGGTGTTAAACTGCGTTACCGAGTCTCTAATATCAAAAGCGGACGAAAGCCCGGGGTATCAGTAAATTGATTATTCGGCTTAAATTAATTTTGGTGAGACATATGTCTACACAAAACATGGTACATAATGTAGTTCTAAATAAATTGTTTACCTACACGCCATGCATCATACTGATGCAGTCACATCACGACTGCGCATCTTATTCGATGTGTCGCTTCGACCTTCAAACATTGACTTTAATCCTATCTGGCCTCAGCGACACGTCGACATTGTGTTGTTAATTCTTCCTAATTCTCAGATTAAATTATAAATACCTCTCTCATATTATCTTTATTGGCTTTCGATATTGACTGATGGTTTCACAACGCTTGATTGTTTGTAATGTATTTTTTTTAATCGCAGGGTGGGAGCGGCAGCGACAGTGATTCCAACTCGGATGACGATACCACGAACAATGAAATAGAAGAAGCTTAAAACGAAATATATATATTTTTATCGACTTTTGATTTTCAATCTTTATGTCTTCTTATTGTATGACAAATCAATTTAACTTAGGAAGTTGAGTTCCTATCAAGGAATTTCGATGTTTGGAAATTTTAATCATTATGTACAGAAAACACCGTGAGATGATTTTCTCGATGGCGCGTAGTCATCCTGTAATGTATAACAAGGAAGTTAAATATAAAATATGAAATTATATTATTACTATTTGTTACCTCATGAAAGCTCTTTTACTTGCCGCCTAAAACAAGATATGTGAAAATGGTTTTTGTTTTTGACTAAGCCTAACTACTGTTAATATTTTAAATTTGAATATCATGACCGGTCGTCGTGGCGATCCTTGGAGGAAAACCTGCTTTCGAGTGTATGTATGTACGTCTGTTTCTTTGGCATGCCTTACAGCCTAAACGGCTTGATAGATTTTAACATATTTATGGGGTGTCGTTAGATTTGTTTTGACCGTGGGAGTGATACGTATAGGCTATAAAAAATTTAGAATAATCATAATGGCCGATTTTGGCCAATATGCATAATAATGAAAATAATGTGAAAAAAAATCGACGAACTTTGTCAAGTGGGGTATCGTTGAATAGGTATTTGAAAATCCTTTTTAAGTTACCGAAACCGAAACTGAACCGAACTAAAAAGTGGCAAATAAAATAAATTAATATAAAAATACGATTTAAACAGTCGAGACCCATCAAAAATCCGGCTTCCTAATAATGGGTACCTACCGACTGTTAAAATCGTTTACCTACTTGTTTTTTACTTTTTACGTAGTCAGGTTTTTATTTATTTTTAGATCTCAAATATGTAATTTAACTTGGAGCTAGAAATGCTAATTGCTGCTAACCTGCAAATCAAATTGATCACAATAAAGTAGTGTTTTTTGTGGAATTAATTAAAATGCAACCTATTTATTTAAAATGAATATTCATTTCAATTAGTTTTCTTAATACCCTCAGAAGGTCGCCCATCTTATTATGAATCGATAGCCGGTACTTATCACAATCAAAGTTCATGATATTATCGTCCCCAACGGTCGGTGGAAAGTTTCTGCATGGTAACTTTTATCTATTTTGAGTTCAGTTGTTATCTTGTGGGCAATGTGTTCCAATGACCGATCTCTGCTTTAGTACCTACATAATGAATGTTTATATAAATAGATAAATATATTGATGCTTTTGAAGAATGAATGTGTGTCTCAGAGGGCAGTAGGGTTGGATTTGATAGTGTTATAGATCTTGTTATTGTGTTGTTTGTTAAAAATTAAGAGCATTTAGACATTTTTACAGATAGTTTCTTGACCGTTCTGTGCTCGGTATTAGAATTTTCTTTGAGGGTTTTTCATACCCAGGTGTTTCGAAATGAATTTAATCTTGTCTGTAATGTGGCCCAGTAGGATTTGTAATGACGTCGTTGAAATATCCCAATAGGTAAACCCAAATACTATATTCGTACGGCCCATAACACTTTTGCCCAATTTAATGAGCCCTATCTCGCTAGCTAAGCGAGGTGCCTAAGGTATCAAGGAAAGGTGTGTTAACACCAACGAGTATTGGTTAACACCAAACAATAACATTATTTTTACATTCAGCATGAATATATTTGAATTTTTGTTATAATATAAGTACGTATAAAAAGAAAACATAATACCTACTCCGCTTGCGGGCACATAACGTTCTTTGTTATTATTATGACTAAGATATTGTGTACTAAGTCCAGAAGAAATACTTCACTGATAGAATATTAGAATAAAACCATTGTCTTCGAACATTTATATAAAAATAAAATTAAGCTTGCCTTCATAAATTGTAGTAGGTACGCACTTTTTATAATTTATTTATGGAATACTTATCTAGGCACCTACCTAAGTACTAGATACAAAGTACGAAGTACAAATATGGTTAATTTATAACATTAGATAATTATAGTTGAACCATTTAATTTTATAGAACCTACCGGCTCATCTGTCTGTGTTTCTACAATGCAGTTTTCTCTCTAACAAACAGTTAAAACTATCGTAGATAAGTGTGAAGTAAGTATCCTACTATACATTTTTTTTAATATGTCTTTATTGCAATCTTGCAGATATTCAGCAATATGTGTAAGATTTTATTAATTAACGGGCTTGTACGAAAGCCGTCCAGTGACTACTCCGTTTATTATACCTATATGATACATATCGCACACCTAGATCTAAAGAGGTATTAACTCAAAAAAGCACATTTTTCAGTAAAAGCGAAAAACTGAATACTCTTGCCCTGTGCATTGCAGGTGTGATCTGTATAGAATTATGCTTTTTATACGCAGCTAGAAATAAAATATTGTAGAAATCTCGTGTTTTTATCATGTTTTGGGACAGAAAATTTGAATTTTGGCGTTACTTCCATATAGCTTAACAATGTTTGTATATTTGTTTTATTATTTTGAGTTGAGCCTATGTTGCTGAATTAAATTTTTAGTTGGCTCTCTTTTGAAGAAGCGCCGTTAATTTAAAACGCAATAGCATTTTGTGTTAACTTTTTATAATAAGTTCAGTTGATAGATCTGTGACCAGCAGTAGGAGTATATTGGATGATGCATTATCAATAAAACACTAGTAGTACTGAAATAAGTCAATATTATTTATTAATTATACTTTAAAAATAACTAATGACAGTCTCTTATATCCATTTTAATTATAAAATATATACTAGTTAACACATAAAACAAAAAAATATAGGAAACTTCCGTTCTATGAAAAACAATTTAAAATGCACATAAAAAATCACATTTGACATATTATATAAAAGTATGATGAATCATTTATCACAAAATTATAGTCTGGACTCGGTGACAATTCAAAAGCACTCAGAACTCTGAGGTCAACAAAAGTAAAAAAATAAAAAGCTTATAATTATAACTGAGAAATAATCTACTTTAAACTTATGAACGTAATTTTAATACTAATAATGGCACTTTGAGATCATCGTTATTGAAATAACAAATACTTAAAATTAATAATTTGTTGTAATTGCAATCCCTCTAATATTTTAGTAAAAATAATGAAATTAATTAGCATTATCGCCTAGAAGGTCTTTATAATAAACATCATAATACGATTTTGGTATAACATTCTTGTCAACCAATTCTTGTATGTCTCTTCTTTTTGCATCCGACAATGCAATTTTTTTATTGTATGCCTGTGTTAAGCCTATTGAAAAGAGCGATTGATCTAAGATTCCTAACCCGGTCCCCCTTGTGCGGAGAACCCTTTTTCGCACACAAGCTTTCCTATAAGTTCCTTCAGTAAATGATGTTTTGTAAAAAAAGGCTTCAGGGTGTTCTTTTTCAACTCTGAGTACCTTAATGTCATGCCACTTGATTTGGTTTTTCTCCTCGTCTATATTGAAATTGGTGCCCCACGATTCTTGTAATGCTTTGACGTCATAAAACTTACTATGAGTCATTTCTACAACTTTGTAAGGTTTTCCCGTCTTTTTTGCTGTCACAATCAAAGTTTTATATTGTTCTGGTATGTAGATTGGACCCGACTGCAAATATCTTTTAATTTGTTTCTCAATCACACTATGAACGTTATCCCCTTCATTCTGTGAATGACCGCGTATCAAAAATTTGTGAGTAATTGACTTAACTGTCAACTTGTTGACAGCGTAGGCATAGGCAGACAACAGAAACTTATTCTTTTGTTGACCGCCACAATTGTCCGAGTAGAAAATGACGTCAATTTCTTTATTGGGATTTTGGTCTACCTGTGATTTAATGTACTCAAGTATGCAGCTGCCAATTTCAACAGCTCCTCTCTTTCCTTCTGTTTCATCCCAAAAGTAGCATACGACATCTTTTGCCCTTAAATCGCTGATAGTAAAATTGAGGCAGTTGATCCTGGACTTATAAAAAAATAGGGATATTTGGCCTTTAGGAATCTGCAATACGGCTTGTAAGTCGTAAACTGCTACGATTGTACCATCTCTCCTGTTCTTGTCATTTTCCTTTTCAGTTCTTGCCAAAGTTTTTTCTTTTAGATGCTCTTCATATTCCTGGATTAACTTGCGCTTTGTTTCTTCGTCTGAGTTTTTATACCTTTCACACAGATCACATTGATCTTTTTTTGGTATGAAGAAAGATATATTGAATTCGGTATTGAATATCCTGTTGAATGTAGAAGACGTGGCAACAGGTAATTCATCCCTTTCACGGTGTGCGATATATGAAGTATATATTATACATATATGAAGTTATTTTCTTTGTTTTACGTCGGCTGTCGGTAGTTGCTTATATATTCCAACTGTCAGTCAAAAAACACTGCCCGGTGGTGTAAAACCTTAGACTATTGGGCAATATGTAGCATCGCGTGAACCGGGAACACTAGTCATAGAGCATACGGGGAAAGTCTTTTGAAGATATTCGCAATACTAATGATATCTCACTCACGTTCGCGCATTCAGTGATTTTTTACCTGCCTAATAAAAGCCTAACTTCAGAGCGGTCAAACATTAATATGACCACTGCCGTAGGTAAATAAACTAAAACAAATGAGAATAAGCAGATATGTGTGTGTACCTAGTATATTTTTATAATATAATTTTTTCAAGTAAAATATATTTTTTGTCCAACCATCCTGTCAAAAGTCGTAATGTTGCTATGATATTTCTTTGTCTTATTAAGCTGGAGGGTAGCGGCGTTTCTGCTACCACTGTTTGCGCCGGTCGTGAACAAAGGCGTTTGGCCAAAGTCCCTATCGTGATAACCAATGTGTATTTGTGTAAGTACGTCCAATATGTACTAACTTATGAGTCACGTATATGGACATTGTTCTTTTCTTATACATATAGGTACATTAACTTTTCTGATCGTTGAACTATTGACTAATCAGCTTCACAACTAAACAGTTGTGAAGCTGATTAAAAGTGTGATCTTTGTAACCGCACATTCATACAACGGAAACAGTGTCATCCACGATTAAATCATATCTAAATTAACTATGTAAGTGGTGTACGTTCAACGGTCATAATTCCAGTAGCTCATATTCGCCTGCAGAAAATAAATAAATACATATATAATAAATATAACTCGTTTTCTTTTGAGTTATTTGAGAGCTATATTTATATTATATTACCTATATCTTGCCACGAAAACTATCGGAACAAAATTAGTTGGGAGAAAAACTTACGATTATATCTGACAACCTGGTTAGCGCAGCGGTATTAAAGGCTACGTTCTGCGGTAAGGGTTCGAATCCCGGTAGGGGCTAATGTTTATGTGATGAGCATGGATATTTGGATCTACGTCATCGATGTTTCTATGCACTTATATACATATAAATAATGTACGTATTTACAAAATATATATGTAGTGTATCAACAATCTAGTATCCGTACACAAGCCTCGTTGCTTACCTCGAACCTCGGGTGCTGTGTCATAATATCCGGATATATTTCTTTATTTATATTATTTACTTGTACAAACACTATTCATATATCATAAACTATGATATTTTGTGAAATCTAGAGGTAGATACCCTCTACCCTCAGAAAATGAGGGTACGTTTGATATTTAACGTATTCATTCATGTTTTTATTTAAATCTACCTTCAGCTTTTGAGTAACAAAGTTTGAATATTATTTGAGAAACACAATATCGTTGTCGTTTCTAATTATTGTCACTGGTTATATAAGTTGATTTTGATTAGGTACGATGAAATTTTTGAGTTCGCGTTTGTGAAAGTGACAAAAATATCAAAAAAAAATTGATATGTATAGATAAAAGAAGTGTGTAGCTAGCTAATAAGGATAACAATTATTTGTATTGATATAGGCCTCATTGGATTAGTGGTTCTAAGCACGACTACTGAGTGTGAGGTCCTAGGTTCGATACCCTGGTCGAGTAAAGTCTTCTTGGGTTTTTCACAAAATGCGCAATAGTAGCTTGCAGTTTCAATTTCTCCCTGGTTAATGCCCTGATGTTAATGAACTGAATATCTATGGATTTGAACTTACGAGGATATGGGCGTGATGGTATGTATGAATATATTAACATTTATGTCGTATAAAAGAAACTAAAACAGACTCCTAGCTATGTTACAACGAGTATCATTAGGTACAGCATAATTATATTAAAGGTGTGTACGATTTGGTCGGTTGCATATAAGTCATTTATCCACTTGCTACATCGAAAATTGCAATGATCCTATTTTTATGTATTTTGTAACGATGGATAAAGTTTTGATATATATAATTTCATATCACTAAGTAAGAGAATGGAGAGCAATGTGGCTTCACAAATTGTTTATTCTCTTGTCATGAGCATAGGTTACTTACCACTTAGGTATATATAGTCAGTTGATGCGATTGTCTATTGGAAAGTATTGCCAAGCAATATTTTTATATGATTTACTTACATAATTGTGTTGCAGACACGTTGAAAATAGCACTGCAACGATTAGGTTTAGGATTATCACATAATTTTTATGTGTACCTTTCTAGTTAGTTCGTCTGCTTTAAGCTGAAGTTAAATACAGTTCGTGATGGTTTGTGAATCATCGTCATAAGCTCAATAATCACCCAATGCTTCTTGCAATAGAATAAGTAAATAATCGATTACTTTTCTCTATCGTTGTACCAATTTATCGTGTCAAATAAAATACTATGCTAAATACTAATGAGGAGTTGTTTTGTAGGTAACGTGTGCTTCAAAACAGTGCAAGTGTTGAAGTTCAACAAGAAATGAGATCTGTAGCCACACATATCAATGCTATATTTTCAAACTGTTACAATACACAGTGTAAGTTACAAGGCGCTAGGCCGGGGGCACAAAGTAAGCGCGTGCGCTTATCGTGTCTATATAACAGCTGGCTAGCTGCGCGCGCGCACACTCGCTTACACCTCTCACCCACCGCACGATCGATTTTCCGCCCTTTGTGATTTCCACCGGCGCGTGAACCTACGCGAGTGAGGTTAGTGCATTTTCACAATTCAGTTTTAGTTTAAGTGTCAAAGATAAAATAGAGCGAAGGTGTTCAAACTGTGTTGTGGTTATTGTGTATCGTGAAAACACGTCTGGAATAAATTGTATTTATGATTTTTTATAACTTAATTTGAAATGATACATTACAGCGTCTGCAATGTTTTTGATAGGATAAAAGAAAATTTGTGGCAAGATGTGGTGAAACTATTTACAGTGTAATATAATATGAAGTTTGTATTATTATTTAAAACTGGTTTGACTTTTTTTAAGGGATAGCTGATTGCGTTTACCTATACATTTAGTAAAACAAATTTAATGAAAAGCATATACCTAGACACAATTTTTCCGATAAATATTAACAAAAAACCACCTTAAGCATAAGTAGCCGTAGAGACAGAGTCCGATTGTAGTAAAAAAATGTTCTAATCATTTAAGAAACTTCCCAGGCAGGTGAAAGGTGTTTTAAACACCCTTGATCCTATAATCGAATGTTAAAAAATATAATCGTAGAAAGAAAAATAGTTTATCTTGCAAAAATTTCGCAATTAGCAAATATTTACCTAAATATATTTTATGCTCATCAGATTATCATTGCATAATAATTAATAAAATTTGACAGCGCTGACAAAATAAAAAACATTCAGCATTTTGGCGGACGCCTAGACCTATAGGTCACACTTGCTATTAGTCAAGTTGTAAGCGATTTATTTAGAACAATGCATTGCTCGTGTAGAGTTGATTGAACTCAAGATAAAACTAGATAATTAGCAAATAATTAAACAAATGATTCAAGGGTTCTTTAAGTCTTTACTGAACAAGCATAATTTATAAAGCTTTTGTCCTAGGTGTTTGTTTAAATATAAAATACAAATTATAAAACTGTTCCTAGGGCTCAACGGGTCATTAGAATTAGTTTAACATCCCCTAATGGGTAACAATATTTATATGAAATACTAATTGTATTTGACTTTCTGCTTATTATTAACTACAGATAGAATAACAAATAATTTATCAAGTGTCGAAAGCTGTTATTAGTTACATAAAAACTCTTTAGTTGCTACATATCATCGGAATAAAAAACTTTTTAGCTTTTCGTTTTATATATCGCTGGGTCATTTTAGCAATGGTTAGCGACCGATAGATTTGTGCAATCAATCTCCAACGCAACGATGTGTTTTTAAACGTGGAGTCTGCGACACGTGCGCCGGCGCACCGTGCTCGGAATCCACAATAAGTCCTTGCCTTGCGGCCAGTGTCATGTCAACACACTTCACTAGCCGTGACTATACGATGCTCTTTGAAAATAAAACATTAACACTAATGTTTTATCTAATCGGCTCAATTGTCAAATAATATAGAAGCTATTTCAACGAAATTAAACAAAAAGTATATATTTTGAAGCGTCATCATCATCATCAACCCCTTAACGTCCCATTGCTGGGCACGGGTCTCCTCTCTCTTGAGAGGGATTAGGCTATAGTCCACCACGCTAGCCTACTGCGGGTTGGCAGACTTCACATGCCATCAAGACAAATCCCTCAAGCATGCAGGTTTCCTCACGATGTTTTCCTTCACCGTTTGAAGCGTAATTAATTTTAATTAGTTTTTATATTTTTAGATACAAGATGAGTTCGAACGAGTTCAGGTTAGAACGCAGCGTAGAGCTGTCTCCAGAGACAAAAGCTATTGCGGAGAAAGAGTTACGCGAGACTCCAGAGAGGGTCCGCGAGGCTCTGGAGAGGCTACGCGAGCTCCTCAAGGAGAACAAAGACTTGTGCTTCGGAGATGATGACGAACTGCTCACAATCTTCTTGCGGCCATGCAAGTGGTATCCAGAAAGCGCACTTGGACTCGTAAGTTATTTTTTACTTAGCTATAAAAATAGGCTAGCATAAAGATTTTTCAATTAACAGTAAACGCATCTGATAGGTCGCTAGTTGTTTATTCCGATTAGTTAAAATGATATCCTGGAGAACCCCTGGCGTTGATAGTTGATAGCCCGCGGCCGCTGGAAATCATTGCATGGGGCAAGCTGTATCCTTGTCAACGATCATAGTGTACATACCTAAGAAACATGAAACCTCTAATATTACTCTCAATGATATCTTAGAGAACACGCATTATTAGTAGTAGGTCACCCTTAATATTGCTTATTCATACCAAAGACGACTAATACTGAAATTCAACAATGCATGTGTATCAATCAATCACGTGTATTTAATAGACCACGATATGTAGGGCTTAAAACACAATAAGTGGACTTAAATTACTAAGTTCTTGTTACATCTGCTACTTATAGTTTCAAACAATAGGCTACTCAATTAGAATTAACGTTTAATTTACACGCTTGATATCTTTACACACATATTAATGTGAGTTAAAGCTAAGCAGGTCATTTTGTTACAGCCTACTAAATTTGCGTAACCTGCAACTACATAATGTTGTGATGTTTGGCAACACTTAAATTACAAACGGTTAACGACTGATTTCGTTGGACTTGTCCTAGACCCCGCTTGTTATACCGATTCATATCAAGGATAATAAACAGTGATTATAATCTACTTAAAATATGATGTTGGATCTTAAGGTTAGAAACATCTCCTTGGAACAATGTTGGTAGCTGTATGTATGACCTACTTGTTTTGTTTTTTAAGTACTTTCAAGTAAACGCAATCCCTTGTTAGTGAATATTTTTATTTACTACTTAGAAACCATAGTTAAATCACAGCAGTTAAATCACGAAGATCAGAAAGTCATGTTCGGTAAAATGCAACTAATCTATACATTATAATCTTTTTATAATATAAAAATCTTGTGTCACGGTGTTAGTGCCTGAATTCCTCCGAAACGGCTAGACGGATTATTTTGAAATTTTGAATATATATTTAGTAAGTCTGAGAATCGATCGTAGGCTATTTTTTACACCCCTAGGTGATAAGGATATCCCTCACCAGACTTTTTTTAAACAATTTTTTAACGAAACCTATTTTGTATTTTTTTCATTATTTGGCATCAAAAGAAACTTATATTATAACCATACATTTTCACTCTTCTACCAACAACCTCTATAATGTAGCAAAATAAAGTTTGCTGGGTCAGCTAGTTATAATATAATAATCGATCGCTTATGTAACAAAGATTTAAATCTTAATGCAATGACTTTTTTATTACACAACAACAATAATAATTTAAAGGTCGATAACCGATGTCTTGTAAACATTAGTTTTATAATATTTATCTTTTTTATAACAAAATATATGAATTACGAGATAGAAAATGTACTTGCCTGATGAGTGAATGAAAATTTAGGGTATTGTTATTATTACCAATAAAATATCAACTTAATATTTACCTATTATTATCTAACACTTCCGAAAATCATTAATTCTTCGGGTCCAAGTGTATTTGGGGTCAGAGCATGTCTATCTCATACATATATTATACATTATCTGTCAGCGGTCGCTTCCGATATACATATATGTTAGTAAAATTTATATAATGTTGATGATACGTTTACAACATCATACATAATCGATTCTCAGATGTTGTTACGATACGATACGATACGATTCTCAGATACGTTAAGTTCATTTCTCGGGACTGAGTCACATCAAAGAGATGAGTAGGTATCTCATATGAGATCCGACCGATTCGACATAGTATTAAGAAGTTATATTTGGCCGTTGAAGTGACAGAACAATTTCCTCTCTTCGTAAACATGATATGTATAGGAACCGGCCGTTAGGCGTCGGAAAGGACGAGATAAGCCGCGTGGCACCGCAATGTCAAAGTGCAATGTTTATCATAACGACATAGTGCTATCGTACATCACTATCTATCTCTTTATTTTTAAATTGTCGGCGTCAACAATAAATTAGAAATGTTTGTCCGGTAGCCGGGGTCAACAGAAAATCGGAACAAATAATATTAATTTATCATAAATTTGAATTTATATACTTCGGATATTTTGTCGCACAATACGTAGTTTGATTACATTATGTTACTTAAAATTACAATAATATATTTTATTTAAATATAACTTTAAAATAACATTACTTACGTTATGAAACAAGTACAGTTAATGAGGTGATTAACTAACTTGACTTTTGTACAAAATATTGTATAAATACATATAAAAATACTCATGATTTTAATAAAAAAAAACATGCGTACATATTTGTATTTTTCCGGTATTTTTATTTATGTTTGCGCCGTTCTACCGGACATTAGATTATGCGCAAATATTGTGTTGTGATAAACATTGACTCCATTCAATGTCAACCACTATTATACATAGATTAACGCACTTATTTACAACATATTCTTTATGCAGTTTATCTGAACAATATCAGACCAATTTAATAGCTCAGGATAAACAATCAGAATAGATATGTAGATAGAAGTAGTAGTACTACAGATCTTACTATGAAAGTACTTACCTACGTAGATATAGCTAGCTATATTTGATTTATACTTAATGATTAATATATACTATTTTGTTAAAACTATATCGGTGCATCGGGTTATTAGTACTAACACTACTACAGAAATATTTAAAATCGGTTCATACATGTTGCAACATTAAACAACATTTTTAAAAATGGAACCAACTAGGGAGTAGGTATACCCTTCCGAACAAAAGACTTTTTTTTAATCGGTTTACAGTTGGCGGAGTTATCGGTGAACATATAAAAATAAATAAACAGTGGAACATATAACCGCCTTCTTTTTGAAGACGGTTAATTATCTTTATTAAACTTTTTGACTAATTAATCGTGTATAAGCGTTTGAAACTTTGAAACGTATTAAGTGTATTGTGTACTCTACTCTTCTGTATTTAAAACGTGTGTTGATAACTCACTGAAACACTCAAAAATTCATGACTTTTTGCAAATATTTCTTCGTATTAACTTAACCTCGTTAACCGTCGAAATTATAATACAAGTGGGTTATTTGATGTTTATATTATGTTTAACAGTCATAGTGTAGTGTTAATGTTGCGTAGGTACACTGACAGTGCGGCGTGCGGTGGCGAGCGTATATTTGTTTTATAAACACTTGCCGTGGTGTTGCATGTCTCACGCGGAAGATTTGCAATAGACCAGTTATGCGGTGCTGTAAACGCCGGGAAAATAGTACGCAAGGTCTCCGCGAACAAGTGCGCCACGAGCGCCTTTCCTTTATTGGAAAAATTTGTGCCAGTCACGTTTTTGATCGCTTTGGATCTTCTTATTAGTCTTTCTCCCTGCCATTTCCAAAACAGTTATAGTACTACCCCATAATACTACCCTGTTTACCTATTACGTATTTGATGGGCGCCGGGTGTATTGTATAGGTGCCCTTTTTTTATATAATATTACCTATTACTCAAACATTTAGTTCTGTTACGTTTGTATACATAATCCGTAAAAATATATATTTTTTTAAATTATTACTGTATAAATATCGTTAACCAGTGAATGGTGCCCAGAGACAGTCTCGCTCGCTCTGCCCGATTATCGTTGAGGAAAGTCAACAATATGTAAATGTCTTACAGAAGCAGCAACTAGCATTTTCAATAATATGGCATTGAGCTAATTCGATAAACAGCTTAGTTTACATATAGAACAATGAGAACTTGTGATAAACCTAAATACAAAGATTGACAAAGACTATTATTTCCAAACTAAATAAACGTCGATTACGATATGAAGTCACCGTCCAAAGGGCGTGTTCATGATCGGATTTGTGAAATAGTATCTACTATTACAATACCGCCCAGATATAAACCGACAAATAGTAAACTATCACAGTTGTTTTTTTAATAAGTGTAATAACAGAGAATCTGCAGTATATTACAGAAAATTCAATCTACCATATTATTCTATAACATTAGTGCTTTTACACACACACATAAACCAAAAAAAATAATCTAACCGCTCTTCGCTCTGTTCTTATACTGATGACTTTCGATATTTATTGTCCATCATAGATTTATTTCATATTTCGGTAGTACAGAATTTATATGCTTCAATTAGATTTATTGTTGTGTTTTATTAACTTATCAGCAATAAAATGGGAGCTTCTATGATCTACATAATATTTAGATGACGCATCGTTCTTAAACTGATTATGTTTTTGTTATTAGTGAAATAAATGTTTATAGCTAAGATCAATTATACACAATTATGTTTGATATTGACTATCGTTTTATGTGTAGAAATACTTTGACAACCATACAAATGGTATAATGCCAATTAAACATGTATTTTAAAAACACAATTCCTAGATGCACTTCGACGTGTAACGAATCAATCTTACTCAATATGTTGCGTATGCGCACATGCAAATTATGTACTCGAATAATAATGCGTGTTGGATTTTAAACACATGTTAGCCTGCATGGCCTAGAGAAGCTATAGATGAGATAGCTAGATTTCATTATTATTAGTATAAAATGTAGCTTATATTGTTTTTTATTGGCAACATGATGAGTGTATCCACCAGTTTATTACCAGTCTAGGCTAAAAGTACCTAATTTGTTATGATTATTTTCCATAATTGTACCTAATCTTATTTGTTCAACAATAATTATTTATCATTGACTAGTATAAACAATTTAATATTATCAATATTACGAGCTATAATTAACTTATTTTTATTCAAATACCAATTTCATCTTAAACGTTAGCTTTTTATACTGATTACGTATATTATACTGATACTGTGACATATACCTACTTATATCTAAAAACGATGTATAGTTTTTAGAGCCTGTTTACCTTTTAATTTGAAAATACGTTCCCAAGTTGTTGTTTGTTGTTGCTGGCTCCTTACGACGAACATATATTTAAAATTTAAGTAAGACGCAACTACTTGACCTTGCATGCAAGTAATCACACAAAACCCAAGGTTGATAAATACCACTTACGAAACTTAAAGAAACATATCTATGATTATTGTATTAGCGAATCATTTATAATAAATTAAAATGAATGCTTTTGTATATGAGGCAAACATCTCGTTATCTTTCCTGATAACACTTGACCGTAGCTAGGGGCGGCGATAACGATGCTGTTGGCATCAACAACATCCAAATGCATCCATCAAGTATAGGTATATCTATATATACATGCATATATTTAACGATGCCACGAGAACACTGGTAAAGTGATAATGTAAAAAATATAAAATGCGGTAAACACGAACATGCATAGGTACATTTATTTTTGCTTATTTAGTGAACAACGGCCTAGAGGCGTAAGACTTTTTGGACCTCTTTATACTTCTCCGTAGACGCAGTCAATTAGACTAAATTTAAATGTGATTATATTTCGATGTAGGAATTGTTATCAAATTATTTGCTTCGACGTCGTTCCGTTTACGGCCGCGACGTTCTTTATTATCTTCATTATTATTAAAGCCAGAGAAATGACTTTCTAATCTAAAATTTAATCCGAGAGGTCAGAGGTTTATGCGCCGGTTGAACTCGGACCACTTGTGGTAGGCAGCCAAGCAATCTACCCACTATGCTATCACTATTTAAATATACATATATTTTTTGTAACATCATGATTGTTGTTCATTTTATTTTGTATTGGTTCATATTAACTAAAAGCGGGCATAATTTATTGAAATAATATAGTTGTCGTTGGGAACTTCACCAAGTTCGAGACAATTAGATATGTATATAATAGCAGAAGATATTAGGCAACACGCGGCAAAGGTATGGTGAACTGTACGTGCTAGTTGTAAGAGTTGCTAGTACTTGCACGCGCTGCAATCAATCGTTAACCGGTCACTTGCCGAATTGAGCAATCAATCTCAGCAGGGCGAGTGTTGCGACCTTATGCACGAAGCACGCCAGCGAGCGGGCAAGTGTGGCCGTGCTTTAAATTACTATAGAATTGCCTCGAAATATTGGAATACGGCGTTGGTTTAATGACTATGGAAGTTATTAAAGCAATACTTTCTTTATTAGGACACAAGTATTAAATTAATAAATTGCCAAGTATATTGGCAGACCAAATGGTCAATACGGTACATAATTAAACAGGAAAGGAGGATCCATTAGCTAATTCGAATTTCTTGGAAGCATGGTTTTCTGCATTACTTTAAAACTGGTAAACATCGTTCCATCACATAAATTACTGCAATTTAGGGTGCAGAATCAAAAGATAAAAAATTACTGAATCGTGCGTGTCTGATTCCTATTATCTTAATACTAGCAATCTTGTAAGATAGGTACGTAGGTACCTGTACATACTTTGTTGATGATATATTTTTGTATTCAAGAAACATGCTTGACGGAGATACATACCTAACCTACTCATTGTTTCGTAGTCCAAAATCTGTGCACAGCCGTGCCAAGTATTAGTAAATTAATAGACAATCGATTACACGCAGTTTGAATGTGCGGCGTGTGTAAGCCATCCCATTCATCAACGTGTTACGTGATTTACATAACACGCTTCGTTATACATAGCTATTTAAACCACAAGTAACCTTCTGTGCACTTCTCTTTATAACAAACTGCTCACTGGTTGCTATCATCATTGTATCTTCATCATATACTTACCATATTATCGAAAATAACAAGGAAATGAGTTCCATTGTGTTTTGCACAGATAATGTAAACAAGTTCGATTATTATGATAACAAGTTGAGATTACAAGGATTACACTAATGGAGTCAAGTTGAAAATATTTTTGTTTTTCCGAACATTGAACAGTGGATCTTTATTTCATAATTAATGTTGCATGCGCGATTGTAATAATGACAAATCTTAATGTGGTAGGTACAGATGATAATAGCTTAAATATATACAACTTTAATCGTGTCACTTATGTTTTTGTTAAATAATTTGGACGCCAGAGGTCTGCAACCTTATTTTAATGCCACCTGCGTTTCATACTTAATAACTAGAATTAAACACGTGAAACTGGTCCGAAGAAATCGCCTCCAGACAGGCGGACCAACAAATTATACCTGCACGGTATACCTAGGATCTAATTATTTATGCTTAGATACATATTTTCTCTTAGAAGCTAAAGTTTCTCGCCGGAAAGCACGTTCGTGTATTACTTATAAATGCATGATTTAGTTTTATGCGTAGAAAATCTGTAACGAACTTGATTTTGCTGCGACCAGCCAGTGAAACTAGATTTTAAGTAAAAGTAACAAGTACTGTCACGAAAACGCTGAAAATTATTTAACCGACATTAAAATATCTATTACATACGTATTCTTAAACGAAAGCTCTCTTAGCTTTCTTATTGTTGGCATTTAAATTAGTAACTCTTTATAATGCGTTTTAGAAATGTGAATGATGCTACACAGCTTTCTGTTTGTGGAGAAGTTATATGTAGTTCCAGTAACATCATTTCTAAAGACCTATTCAACTAATGTTCGGAGTTTATAATCTAATCCTTTTGAGTAGCGGTTCTCCAGATATTAACTTCTACTTGAAAATGAGTAGTACTAAAGACATTAGCTTCAGACAGTAGTAAAGAAGGGAAACGGTAGACGATGTCATTCAGTTGCGTTTAAAGTCAATTGAATTGGACTTCCGAAGACTGATTCTACGAAAACCTCTTCTACGGTTACGGACATTAATGTGGCCGTGTGTATAATGTTTGCTACAAATGCTACAATTTCGATCTTATACTTAGATTGATTTATTATAAGTAGTCGTCTAATCTTTTTATTGTAAACATCTATCGACTATTAATGATGACAAACATGACCTACAAACGCTTAGTGACTCCAAATGATGACGTAATCTCATTGTTCTGGAAAACAAAGTCACTAATATTGTAATTTACTTCCTTGCGATATCGTTTACCTGAAATTTCTGCGCGGCCTCTTCACATTATACGAGCACTATTTTTTCATAGAAGAAGGCTATGTTGTGTATTTCATAATATGTTATTACTTTATTTAAATTAATAAAGGTAATTTTAATTGCAGATGCGTCGTATTGCTGAGTTCAAACGTGACAACGCATCATTGCTCGATGGACTATTGCCTGAGCAAGAAAAGACCGCGTTCCTCGACCATAAGGTTGTGAATGTGTTGAAGGGCCGCGACCACAAGGGCAGAAGAGTTCTTATCGTCAGCGTCGGAGGTAAGCAATTACTTTAGTCTAAGTAATGTGTCTTTATAGCAATGATATGGAGTCATATTAATAACCTTTTAATAATAACCTTTATATAATAACCTTTCGGGATACGAGCCTGATTATCTGTGAGTTACTTGATCTTATCAAAGGGTTGGAAAGCTGACATCATTCACGCGCTATCGCATACTTTGAACTAAATGAGCAATGTTTAGACTAAACAGTTTTAAGATTACATTGCCTATATTCTTAGAATATAACTTTATGTCAAAGACTAAGATACACGTTGGTTCATGTTCAATTATACTATATGCGAAAGAATTATGTTATACTTTATTTACGCATACAAAAGACAAAAATATTATTAAGTACCTACTTGTTAGAAAATTAGGAACAGTTTAAAAAAACTATAATTTATAGTTAGTCCTATTTTTTCTGTTTACGGTATAAATTCATTGAAATTGCATACGAGTGCAAATCGCAAACTATAGTTTGAAAATACGATACAATACTCTGTACAAAAATACTACATAGGTACTTACTATTTGTCATCGGTAAATAAGTAGGTATCAATGATCCGTCGATATTCGAATATTTATATAATTATGTTTAGTAAATTCCGAGAGTGTTTTAATCAATCTTTCTATACAACAATGGAATAAAATTAATGTTCATGACTTTACTTTTATGAAGCTGATACATTTTAGTGGTCGATAACACATTATCTCATATATCCAGGCATAACTAGGTAAAGATTCCATTATCTTCAGTACCTATACAGTATTGCAGTGGAAACAGTGAAGTGTTTGTTTTTAAGTTTTCCTTAAATCAATAATTGTCAATAAGTACTTCGTTTGACTAGAAATGTTTTGTTTTTATTATTGAGATTAGTCATTCCAAAAAATATACTAGAACCGAGAGATTGATTAGGTTTTAAAATGACTTGGGCAATTCGCTCTTTTTAATATTTCTTCACTTCGTTTTTGTTTACTAATGGAATAGTCAAGTTTTCACAAAAGGTGCACAGTCTGTGAATTGAAAGGATTGTTCTAAAGCGACTTTTATGTAATATAGTATTCGATGCGTTCACGCAATATGCATAAATAATGACAATGCCTAGTGTTCCGCATACAAAACATGTTGAAATCCATTCTTTGGAGTTGACATAATATGTCATTAGAACACATAAAGCATTTATCTTAAAGGCTTCCATTTACTTGGTGCTAAGTAGCTTACCTTAAGTCATCTAGAACACGTGCCTACATTGAGTAACTTTTGACGCCCTTTTTAAAGTAGACTCCATTTTCTAACCGATTAATTGTAATCCGCATTGGCGTATCTAGGGTCATTTTTCAGGAGGGGTCAAGCCCTTGACATGCCATGTCCGATGGGAACATGTATATTTTCGCGTCTATCATAGAAATTCGAATTGGTAGACCAAGACCCCGGGCCCAGGTGGGCCGTGCCCACCTCTGAATAGTCCAGTTCCTAGTACTATTCTGGGGTGGGCTCGGCCCACCCAGGTCCCCTGTATACGCCTTTGGTTATCCTATGGAAAAGAATAAAGTTGAAAAAAGAGACACTGATTGTCGGTCACGCTCATAACCATTCAGGGCCCGTATTGGAATGTCTTGTTTTCTTTTTTACCAGTTTTTTATGTGACTTAATAAGGTCTTCCTATGTAGGTATTTGATTAATTTGAATTTCACATGTCTACATTTTAACCTCGGGGTCACCGCGCGAAATTTTGAAGTTTCCGTATAATTACGTAGATATCTACCTAATATCCATTATTAACATTTTCGAAATAAGAAACTGCAATGAAATTTAAATTTTTTTTTTATTAATCTCAGGTTCGTGGGACCCAAAGAAAGTGAATGCTGATCAGTTGTTCAGGCTGTTCTACTTGATCCACGAAGCGGCGATGTTGGAGCCCGAGTCACAGGTCCGAGGGACTGTGGTCCTCATGGACTTCCACGACATGGGATGGACACAGGTCAGTACAATAGCGTACTTATCATCAGTTTTATTTTATCATTAGTATAGAAATCTTTGTACCTACTTATCTATTGAAGTGAATATAATTATACTTATTATCATTAAATTATATATTTGTATTGACAAATTAATAGGTACTTATTTACTTTCATTGTACTGTAACGTGATTCATGAACCTATACCTGTTGTATACGAATTTAATTTAAAATGAAGTTGATTTCCAAGTATAATTTAAAAGTTGTTGTTTATTAGTTTCTTTACAATTACCGCGCAGTTGCTATTTTAATTGTGCACGTAAATTGTACTATTGCGTTTACCTAATTAAAAGAGCCATCCATCTTATATTGTTCATCTTTCGGGTTTACGTCAAGCGCATGCGTCGAGTGCCGAGTGCTTCATGACGACATCATATAAATGTCGTTATTTGTGCCAACTAAACTGTCGTGTCGTCATAATCATCTACCGATGTATTGCTGAAACTAGTTTGTAGTACCTATAATACCACGCGGGAAAGTGAAATGCCGTTGACTCTTGTAACTCATGTAATAAAGTTCTTTGCGGTTTGCACAAGTGTTTTGGCACAGTTTAGTCTTTTGTTTTTACGGAAATAATTAATACATATAATTATAGGTTGCTATTTTTATGGACTTGCACGCATTTTGTGCATTGTTCTTTATCATTGAAGTGGAAAACGTAGAGTCTGTTTCCATTGGAAATATTACTGAAAATATTGAGGATATTGAACTGGTGCATTGTGTGATAATACCTTTTGAGTATATATTGGCATACTTCCAAAAATCTGCTGATAGGATTAATGACGTCTTGATATATTTATAGAACTTTAAAAAACATAGTATAGTAGGGCAAAGAGATAATAGCTTTACATGGTATCAGTGTTGGATGTGGACGGATCACTTTCACTGCGCGTGCGCATGCAGGCGCTGATTTGAATGGCTATATCGTAATGAAGCGACAGCGGCTGCAGATAGTGTGTCACACGAACTTGTTGTGAGACTCAACATGATTCGTTTAGGTTTTTAATGCTTGGTAGTGTGCAATCTGCATACGATCTTGTGAATCAGTGAATAATGTATTAATACCAAATTAAAACTCCAACTAACATGCTCAGATGGATAAACTGACAGATTAAATGACATGACGAGTAGCTTAAAGCAGCTACTAGGTTTAAAACTTGCCATTTCAGAGCTTATTCGGCGCGTAGGGTAATAACTTATTACATAGAAATGGCAAAAAAGAACTCCTTTTCTCTTAGGACTGTCAGAAATCTTGTAAACACGAACACGAATAAAGTGACCAAGCAATTTGTAACATATTTACAAGGAATAAGATAAAAAAATAATGTCCCACTTTTTCCCATAAGCGAAGTTCATTGTTTTCACTCCAATCAAGACAAATATAGACAAAGGTTTCAATCATGTATTCTACACGATTACTATTGGACAATAAATAGTTCATTATATCATATTTGTAGAGTGTACTGCAGCGTACATCATAACATATTCTGTGCATATTTTATATTTGACCAGAAGGAGCAGACGGAAAACGCTGAAATGGTATTGAATATAAAATGTCAAGTGTTAGTAAAGTGCACAGATTACATGCGTATAATGTATACATATTTACCAGAAAGGCAACACGAAGGAGTTCCGATGAATCACGTACTCCCTAAAACAAAGTGTAGGTACCTAGCTCAAAGTACAACATCGTGCATATTTCTGTACGTTTCAAACAAAGAAATGTGTAAAGTATGTCTTAGCATGGTATCGCTCCTCACTTTGTTCAGTTTATCTTTGTTCCAATGCGTTGTTACGAAATAACAATATACATATATAATAACATTGATACTCTGCACTAAAGGTATGTACTCATTTAATTTGTTTAACATACAACAATGTCTCTTGTTTAACTTTATATTGACACCTTCTTAAAGTACTTTATTTGACAATAATCGCGCAAACATTGTGCAATTATGCATCAACATAAATTCAATTGTTATCATAAATCGAGATCAAAATACTACTACTACTATAAACAATTAAATACCAAAGAAAACATGACGAATGGGTGACATTTTATTAGAAAATATATACTATCACTCTTATCCGCACTGAGGTAGGCAGAGAGTATAGATCTCCAACATTTACGACTAGATTTACATGTTAGATTGATATAAAAGACATACAGACATATAGGAATTCGCTTAATCTATCTATATCTCTTACATGACGTAAGAACTAGTGGATATACGAATATATTATTTTCTTTTAGTGTATAAACAAACGCAGTACGTTACCTTACTACTTCTAGATTGTACTGCTCTT
Source organism: Craniophora ligustri (assembly GCA_905163465.1). NCBI lineage: Eukaryota > Metazoa > Arthropoda > Insecta > Lepidoptera > Noctuidae > Craniophora > Craniophora ligustri. Next base: position 4,565,432 of record LR990956.1, read on the forward strand.
GTCAATACCAAACAGGATCTTGCATATCAGCCAATGTTTATCTTATCAATGTTGTACATTGTATATTTATGTAATAATCACTATGTAAGCAGATTAGTATGTTTTATTACTTTCATACCTAAGTATGTGTGATAATGTCGGTATTCCCTGTCCACGTTTGTAGAAAGATGCGACCTTAAGGATTTTGGAAGGTCAGCGTTTAACATGATAAATAAGCGGTTTCTTCCTTCCGGCCGCGTCTATGTAGTGATAAATTCCGCGAAGCAACGAAGTGTATTTTCCAATATACATAATTACCTTTGCCAGTCAAATCACGATCGATCGAAAAGGTCAGAGACGTTAAGTGTCCCATCATCGCTTGCTTTATATTAGGATCTGCAGAATGAGTGTAGTTCATGTGCGGCTCACGTAGTCCGCGTCATGCTTGTGAGAACATATTGGTATCATTAAAACCGTGTGAATCGCTACTACCGCGTTCTATATTTGAATGTTATCGTCGTTTAGGTCAAGTATGGCGAAATTGCATATTTCAAAATTATATTCTTTATGTTAAACGGATTTACGATATACAATAAATAGAAAATCTTATAATCTAAATACCTAATGTTGTTAAATTAAAATATATAAAAAATATTATTTTTTGTATGGTTGTCATAACAATGACTGAAACTTAATTGCTTTTAAATATCGACCTCATGTTATTAAGCGTAAAATAAATTTTACTTCAAAAATCACGTGCTCTAGCATACTTTTCCAAACAATAGCGTTGAAAATTAATAATTAATCTACCTATCTTAGAAAACGAATGCAGATTAATATACATATAATTACATGAAATCGGAACAAATTACTCATAATCGATTAATAATCAGGCAGCCTACAGGGAAAATGTATAGGCTCAGGGTTGTTTCTCAAGAGACATCACGTCCGAGGCTGTTTGTCGTTCCGGGAATAAGAACTTTGTAGGTATATAGGATCCATCCATCATTAGTAAATTTTAAAAATAAACTACTTACTGTGTAACATGTAGTTAATAGGGTTACAGGTCTAAATAGTGAATGTTACGAAAACTGGAACGGAAATTGGGCAAGCTCAACGAGCCGGTTATAATAACTTAGTACTTTGTGCGCTGTGCCATTTTAGGTTCCCATTAAAACATATATTTAGCTACACTAAAGATCAATATTTTAGCCAAACATCCGTCCTTTGTGCGCTGATATGGAAGGAAATGGGTTTTCCTTTGCGTTTGTTAAGGACGACGGTAAACATGGACGTTGGGCAAACAGTTTTATATACAACATGGTCTTACCTTTTTGCTCCGCGGGCCGATCAGTGTTTCGACCTTCTTGCTCGTCCCACCTTGCAACTGGTTCAGAACTGTGTCATGTTCGTATCGTAAGGTAACGTTGGAATCCTCATCATTTGTAACAATATATAAATTTTATAACAATGCTGCGTGCTCCTTTTTATCATCAAATAATTGATGATACTTAAAATGCGCGTAGACTACATACAAAATTGTATTGTAGGTTCTCTGTGCAGTGTGGGCGAGTAGTTAGGTGTCATAAATAACTAATGTAGGTTTAAAAAAAAATGTTCATATTTCTTAATAGTAAATAGAAATAGTTTTATTACCGCTCATATCTTATTGGTGTATGATATCATAGATTATATTCATATCCTGAAATTAAAGGTAATATAGATAACATTGTTGAAAAAAGATAGAGTTATTTTCTAAATATTTCATAATCATCGTAACTAATTGTTCATTATTATTTATATACGAGTAACTAAGTTTCTTTCTTTCATAACAAAGAAACTTAGTCACTCGTATCCCTCTCGTATTTATTGTTTTTCTTAATTCACTATTGAATTAGCTCTCCTAACAACCAGAAAACAACGCTTGCTGCACATCTCGTGTGGTCTTTATTATATTATATTTTGTGCAATAAGTACTTACAACTTGTTTTGAAACAACGAATTAGCTCAATCATCAACTGCAACCACAATATAATAGTTTCATTTGATTTGGTTATGAAGTTACGATGATGATGAAGGATTTCATAAACATTTAATAAGCAGCTCAACGAATATCGCTGCTTGTATTCTGAAATGTAATCTTTAACATGACCGTGACCAAGTGGCTATAACGCTTATAAAAGATAATGACAGAAATATAATCCACCCATTAATAAAGACTATAAATCATTCACTTAATACACAAGTAACTTTAAGGGTCAATGAGGAATCGAGTTACTCTCGAATTTATATCGGATCAGTGGTAATTTATGAAATATGATTAGTGTACGCGATGGAATTTTCCATTGACAGTACCTCGGAATATTGTAACCTAAGCCAATTTAGGGGATGAATTTTAATTAGTTTAACTGACGTCTATTTTTAGTCCTCCGTCTTATTATATAAAAGGGAGGACTAGGATAGACGTCAGTAATTTCATTCTTCTAGACACACCAGTTTAAATTGTTCCTAGTTTATTATCAGTGGGGCTGGAGGGATTTATCGAGTAGATGCAGGCTTTAATGCATAACTTTATTAGTTACCCCTTATCTTGCATAGCTTGAGGAATTTAGAACTTAACATGCATACAATGTATAACAACTGATAAAGTTGGGAATGTACGGATCACTGACCGATGGCATCTAGCATGAACCTATGTATCGTGGAGCTTGCCAAAACGTTCCACGTAGGTTATCAAGTAGGTACGTTCGCTCTCCCGTCGCTTTGCCAAATGACGTCTAATCGCGTTGATTAAAATTAGTCATAACACCTCATTGTCCGCTAGAAATGTCTTCGTGTTATCAGTGTGTTAATAAAATTAATGAAAGTATTATGTAAAGCCGCTTATCTACGCGATGTAGTCAACCGAACAAATTGACTCTTTACTCATTAAGTAACTTTTGTAATAATACCCATATATTTAAGTAACGATAAAGGATTCCTTGTGGTTGTAATGCGGTTACAAGCGATACAAACGCATGAATGTCAGATGTCAATCATTCTGTAAAATTCTAGAATTTTTACGATTCTGTTAAATTAAGCAATAGTTGATGGCATTAATCCAAATAAGTCTGTCTGTCCTCCTCTTGACGTAATAGTTGAAATAATAAAGAAAAAGTGTCCTCATGATGCTTTATGAACATTTCGGTTTAGTAATTAGATAGTATAGATATTCGTTACATTATCATTCCATTTGGATTTTTGGTCAATCTTTTGTTAGCTTATCTGATACTCAATTCGTTGAGCTATTTTTTTTCATACATGTACTAAAATGCAATTAATTTCTTTCTACAGACTATGGGTCTTACGCCTGCCTTCTCTAAACGTCTACTGACCTTCATCCAAGACGCGATGCCGCTTCGGCTAAAGGAAGTACACTTTGTGAAGCAGCCCATGATCTTCAACGTAGTATGGAATATGTTCAAGCCCTTCATCAGGGAGAAGCTTAAGAACAGAGTAAGTAGACTTTCACCTTTCCTAGAGCGGTGAATTATTTTGGGGATTAATGTTGTTTTTTAGTAGATATGTACGCGCTCTTGCGGTTTGTGGCAGCCGTGACCTATAATAGGCCAAGTTACTTGATTTATATAATTTACAGTGACAGACTCACAGTTCACGGCTAGACAATTCATATTTTTATTTTATCACAACTGCAGGCATCGGGCGTACGAATCTGGGAATCGGGGGAATGACCCAAGTGAACATAACTTAAAATTTAATACAAAGAAATTTTATATTCATAATTTAAGGAGAAATTTTAATCAATTAGCTACTTAATATTCATAAGATACCTTTGTCGAGGTATTCTGAAATGACAATGAACTTAAATTTGGAAAAATACAAACTCGTATATGATTGTGTTAATTTTTTATTTAAATCTCGGTTGCGACAGAGTCCTCGTGCAGGAAAGGATACTTCTTGATATTTGTTTATCTTGCACTTTATATGTGTACTCCAATCATTAGCGATGCTCAAAGTCATCATCGTCACTACATCATAAACTTAATTAGCATTCAAATAGTTTGCTGCTTGCGTTAGAAGCTTGCACGATGTTCGACGAATGTGATTTACGAGATTTCTTCTGCCTTTTTCCTCTTCGTGGTGAATAATTTTTATCCAACAAATTATCGATTGTACGAATGATTTATTAATCCAAATTCCACCGCATATTTACAATGGAAGGTTTCTTTGTGTGTGCCAACGTGAAATCCAATATTGGATCGATTTGTGCGATGTGAAAATTCCCGGATCTGACAGTCGTTTCAGACCATAATTAGTGTCAGCCTAATGTAAATTTATTATACGTATTCGATAGCTCTATTGCGTGCTTTTTGATGAAGATAAAGATCGGTGAAGATTTGTTGAGCTTCCCTTTAAAAACTATAAATTAAATTAAACTTCTTTATTCTTGTACGAATAACGTTAATGTATTCATGTAAGAACTCACACATACAATATATATAAGTAGTTTAAGTGGTACAGTCCAACAACCTAATTGGTATAGGTACATGCAACTATGGACCAATCTGTGTGGATGTAAATCAATTAGCTTGTTATAGTGTACCTAGTAGTATTCATAAGTTCAATGTTTTATATGTATGTTTATTTATTTGCAGATCTTTTTCCACGGCTCGAAGATGTCATCTCTCCACAAGCACATGTCTCCGTCACACCTGCCGGCAGACTACGGCGGCGAGCTGCCCGCCATTGACTACTCGGGCGCCGAGTGGTACCCAGTCATCAACGACGTGTTGCCATACATCCACAACTGGAACACATATGGCTTTGCCAAGAAAGCGTAGGCACCTGGCACAGCCATCACTAAGTAGCCACATACTCCTGTGGACGGTCAGCCGTGATTATGGACTGAATGACAATGCTTTTTTATGACTAAATAGGTACAAATTATATAACTTATATTTGGTTGAGATGATGAATTTCACTTTCTGTGGTAAAATGATTGCTTTATAGCGGAATGAATTTTACAAATCAATTTCTATTTTGGCTGTTATGTAATCGCGTGTGACTGTTCACATCTGTGTACACTATCCTCAATATTAAGATAGTTCTAGAATCGCTTTAAGACTTAAACAAAGTATAGTAGGTGTTCGTATAGACGTTCTTAGGTTCTGGCTTAGAGTGGTGATTAGATAATTGTTAGGTAATGCCATGTGCCCAAGCACCACTAGTATAATACTTGAGCTCTTCCATAATCAGGGTTCTTATTATGTAAGTATAGATATTACCAAAATTTAGAATTAAATATTAAGCAATTCAAAGACAATAGTTGGTAGCTTAACATAGTTCCAAAAACCAGCATGAGAATGAATGAGTAACAAATGTTTTATGTGATAAATATTGACAAGTAATATAAGGTATAGTTGTAAGACTAGGTTAGCTGGACGATACAGGCTAGATAGCTGCGGTTGAGAAATCAATCGCTAGTTTGTTTCATCTTTGCAAGTTCTAGATATAATGTTTTATATGAGTATGCAGCCACAGTTGGTTACTTATAATTGTTAATTTCCATGGATGTGAGCGAATTTCATGACATGTAATGATGATGGCAATGTTTTAATTTATTTAGATGTAAGGAATATGTTCCCGTTGTTTGTGCACAACTCGCGTGTCTATAAGGCTGTGAACAGTGATGATGAACGGCGCCAGTTTTGATACGATTATATCACCAAATGTGTTATCATAACTGATAATTTCTATTATGTTCGTTTATTTACTATATTTTTATTTAAGGTAATTCATATTCACAAAAAGATAGATTCTCGAAGTACTATACATATAAGAATTAAAACATTAAACAGTTTCTCGCATAATTTATTTTATATTTCCATTAATATAATTTTTCAAGGGTATGTAATTTTTCAAAATAACGTAATTTTTTTGTAGAAGTGTTTTTGGAACATAAATATATTTAATCGTATTTAGACTCATTTGACTGCGAAAAATAAATATGATGCCTGGAGAATGATGCACTTATTAATTTTGTTTGGGTGGCGTTCAGCAAGATAAAACATTTAAACAAAACGCGACCTTTTGCCTTCGAAAGCTCTACTTAGAGCTGGCAATACAAGAAATACATTATTTTTTTTGTGTTGTCAACTATTTACTGTTTTAGTAAGTGGGTGTTATGTTGTTTAAATTTTGTTTTCCCGAATAAGGTATAAATTAGTTGTGCACATTCATTAGTATCTAAGAATTGTTGATATATTTCAAATGATATTTTTGAGCATTCATTGAGTTACTATTAATGTAATAGGTTTAAGTAATGCGATGTTTTCGGAGTTGTTGAGAAAAATGTTTATGTCATTATGTGTGTGTTTGTAACATCAACATAGTTTCTCTTGTGATGCCTAATGTGCCTTTAGTAGACGCATTCCAAACTTTATTTTTGTATCATTTTTATATAGATTTGAAGTACTTTTATTCTAAGTACGAATGATGAAAATACCTGATTTGCTCAATATATAAATATGTTTTAAACGAAACGTAATAAAATTACTCTGCGTTTCGTTTAGGTATTAATATAAATAAAAAATCAAAAAATATTTTTGATATTTTCTTTCAACTACCTACTTATCAAGCTATCCTTTTTAACGGATGTTCACAGAACGACACGAACGATATGTAAAAGTTACATTCAATTCCATTCAGTTCATTGCCTTGTATGGGTGACGAATTCAATTGAGACCTGTTTAAATTGAACTACAATTGAGTGGAATTGAATCGTAGTCGTGGATGTACGAGCCGCGTATTAAACTAAGTAGGCAGACCTTTTAAGGGCAAGTTAGGAAAGACATATGAATAAGAATGATTTCAAGCAATTTGCTAACCGAGTGTAGCAATGGATGTATCTGCACTACATAAAATAATTATGATATGAATTGGCTAATTGTGATGAACAAACTAAATTGCAACCAGTAACATTTTTGTTGTAACGTTTTTAGTAGAATTACACATAAGTATTCGTATTTATATGATCCATAACAATATTAACAAATGTAGCTTTGTTCACGTAGATTACAGGCGATTACAATTATGTCGGTAACAACGCGCTGTTTAATGTTATTTTAGATCATTATGAGATTAATATCTCTCTAAAAGTCGCCCGTTGCGTTTATCTCATATGAAATTAAGTTAATTATTATATTACACTGTTTCGGAAAAACATTATTCACATTAAAAGACGATTAAAAGTGTCCGTCTTTAAATAATAATAATAATAATAATAATATTCTGCGACATTTCACACAGCACCATCTAGTCCCAAACTAAGCAAAGCTTGTACTATGGGTACTAGACAATGGATATAATACTTATATACTTTTTTTTTTTTTTTTGTAAATACATACTTATAATACATAGGAAACACCCAGACGAACACAAACACTTATATTCATCACATAAATATTTGTGCCCCGTGGGAATCGAACCCACAACCTCGTGATCAGCAGTCCTTCAAATTTAAATATACATATATTTTTTTATTATACTTATAAAAAAGAAATGTCATGTTGTTTGTCAGCGATGAACTTAAGGGAAAGAACCGATTTTAAGAAAAACTTCTAACGCTATGCGTAGTACGAACCAGAGATAGGGTAGTTTTTATCTCAATGTATAGGTAATCACATTTTTTAATTACAAACCAATAACTTATAGCTATAGCAACACGGGACGAGCTGGTATTGAGTATGTGTGTGCCGCGGCTATGCAGAGCCTACGCGGCCGCGATGCAGCGTCTTCGCGACGGCTGCGTAACGACTACGTGTACGCTGTGCGTGTTGAGCGTTCTCGATGGAGCCCTAAGAATCAAAGTATTCTGGTGGTCCCTATAATCAATGGTAAAACGTCGACATCTTTGACGTAAATTAAATACACATATCACACATGGCACTAAATAGAACTTATGCAACTAGAATCTTAACGTTCCAAAGTGCTTGAAAAAGTTTATTTGAAATAAAAACCTTTTTGATTTTGATGCGTAGAGAAAGTAGTGCATTTAATACAATACAACGGTTAACGTTGAAAGTTTAACATTAACCTTAAATTATCATTAAATTAAATTTAAATTTAACATTTAATTATTGCTCTATTGATCGCCTTTGTGAGGTAGCATGTGCAGAAGTAGTTAACTATATTATTATATGTGTGTATAGACCACCAGCCTCTAACTTTGCTACATTCTTGTCAGTAATGGAAGAAGTTTTCAGGAAGATTTTTAAATGCAATAAACATATTGTTGTTTGTGGGGATTTTAATATTGATATTTTAATTGAATCGCCTGAAGTAAGCAAATTTCTAGCCTTATTTGAATATTTTAATTTAAAAAACATTTTTGATAAACCAACTAGAATTACCCCATCTACTAGCACTTGTATTGATAATATTTTTGTGAATTGTGCAGTCCAAGGCTCTTCTTTAGTTAGCGGTAGTAGGTCGGACCATATGGGACAGCTAATTTCGGTAGAAACTATAAAAAATACGCGGACGAGTAAAAATATATCAGTTAGACCCTTAACAGCAAATAAATTAGACTCTCTGCAAGATATTATTAAAATACAATTACAAAATACTAAATTCACGTCAATTAGCCCTGATAAAATTTACAGTAAATTATTCCATATAATATGTGAAGCATTTAATAAATCTTGCCCTGTTATAAAGGCTTCATTACGAAGTAAAAGTAAATTTAATGAATGGGCTACTACAGGTATAAGGAAAAGTAGAGATGTGCTCTATGAACTCTATTATGAAAAATCATTGACTTCCGATCCAAATTTCCATAATTATGTTCGGAAGTACTCTAAATGTTTTAAAAGAGTATGCACATTAGCTAAATCAAAACTTATCAGTAATAAAATTAATAAGTCTGATAATAAAATTAAAGCTGTATGGAATATTATTAATACTGAAACTGGGAAAGGGAAGAAACAGGGCTCCGATCTGATTCTTAAAATAAATAACAAAGTAGTCTCAGACAAAACTGAAGTCGCGAACTCGCTCGAACGATATTTTACCAATATTCCCATCGAGGTGACAAAGTCATTACATTCATCATCTTTATTAGCTGAATCTCTAGTGAAACAATTTGTTGCTAGAGATATACCGAATTTTGATTTCTCTCAGGTTTCAGCTCTTACGGTAAAAAAAGCTTTTAGAAGTCTAAATATGAAAAATACGGAAGATCTATGGGGCATATCTGTTAAAGTAATAAATTCAATCATAGACAATATTGCTCCAATACTTGCAAATATATTTAATGTTAGCGTAAAATCGGGAACCTTCCCTGATTTAATGAAGGAAAGTAAAGTTATTCCAATTTTTAAATCAGGTTGCAAGATGGATCCCTCTAACTATAGACCGATTTCTGTTCTTCCAACGTTAAGTAAAGTTTTCGAAAAACTGATGCTCGAGCAAATGATAGCACATTTTCAAAAATATAATATTTTACATAACAGACAGTATGGCTTCACCAAAGGTAGATCGACGTCTGATGCAGGTACGAAGTTAGTCTCTCACATTTTAGATGCTTGGGAGGGGTCACAGGATGTCATAGGTATCTTCTGTGATCTTTCTAAAGCTTTCGATTGCGTTGATCACAACACGCTTATCCGTAAACTCAGCTACTACGGAGTACGAGGGCTTTCTTTAGAGCTTGTTTCTTCCTATCTCACAGAAAGACGTCAAAAAGTTAGTATAGACGGAGTCACTTCCTTAGGGTCTATTGTTAGAATGGGTGTACCCCAATCATGTGAAATCTGTTCTTGTCAAGAAAGCCTATTACAAAATTAAGGACTATGTTGACGATGGAAATGTATGGAGTTAAATACGGAAGTGCTTGTGGCCTCCCTGGTACCCTGAGGTTGTTTTTCATTAATATTGTAAAATAATTTTTGTTTTCATTAATATTTGTTGTAAAATCTTACTGTAAATGTTAGGTCAATGTAGTTAATGTCTGAAGAATTATGCATACGGTATTATTTTATTTTGTTCTTACTAATTTGACTATTGACGATTTAAGACATTACATACATTACATTTTTTACATTGACCTCGCACACCATTGCCTGAACATTGTATTCAATACCCATTATTTTAAAAGAGTGTCTATGGAGTTTCTTGCCGGTTCTTCTCCATAAGATCGACTTCTTGGAACCGTGCAACTAGAATCATAACGTTTTAAAAGTGCTTGAAAAAGTTTATTTGAAATAAAAATTTTTGATTTGATTTGATTTGATTTGATTTGAACACTTTATTAGTAAGCGGCATATTTCGGAAAAGTTTCTTAGTATTTAATGTAATAATGTAACTAGGGCAGAGTATATTGCAAACGTCACTATTACTGTCCAAGGTAAAGAAGGTAAAGGTCTTACTCAACAACAATCGTTGGCCCTGCATCTAACGGAAGATGCCTTTCTACATCGTCTGTGTACTGTGAAGATTGGAGCATAGAGTCTATATTGTGCCATTGGTAGCACAAGCGTGGAACATGTATTTAACACACTAGGATTTTCTCCTGTGTCGTGCATTTAAAAATCCAAATTCTAGAATAACTACCATCGTACGATCCCACAAATACTTGCTCTGTGCGTGGATTTAACCCGCAACTAGTGACGCACAAGCCGATCGCTTAGCTACTGCGCCATTCAGTCGTACTATATATGTATGTATTATCAACAGAATAAGGAGAAATAGGTTGCAATATATATTTTTTTATTAACAATCGTTATATATATCGCCTCTTATAAAGGCATGTTGTCTCTGTGTATGAAAATAACCTTCTTTCGTCCTGGACAGGTAGTAAACAATACAAGAAGCATCAATAAGAAATACATGGACTCTGTTTTGCAAACGCAAAGTGAGGCTGTGTGCTGGGTTCCTTTAAAGGCTTATTCTTTATTGTTTTTTTTGACAGACTGGCCGAAGTGCCAGTTGCTATAATTGTTGCAGGTACATCTTTATCTGTTTCTTACATCTTAGTCTGTATGTGGATTGTGTTTGTTATAAATGGTATTGCTTTTTTTGTGTTAAAAACCTTAGCAGGACAGAATTTGGGGTTTTGCCCAGTTAATTGCATTAGGCGCGTCCCCTATTACACGAGACATAATAATATACCTGCAAAATGTCCACATTACTATTCAAGGCGCGATGCTACGTTGTAAATGTCTACACAACTACAGTATTACATAGCTGTATTGTACATTAGCTGTAAACTACGGTATTAAAGCTACATTTCGCTACTTCACTCGTACTCAATTATATAGAGAGGTACTTCTAAAATTTACACAACTCGAGTCGACAGATAAAAAGGTGCTTTCGTTTTTTAAACAGGCGTAGGTACAATAAGTCCACTGGACCCTCTACTTTAAAATATATTTTTAAAATACATATAAAATATTTCCCGTTACAGTCCATATATACATATATATTTCATATCCATCATTTGAGTGAGTGAGCTGTTATAGCCTTGTGATGTGACTTGTGGACTGTAAAGTCAAAGGTCTTGAATTCGAACCCAAGGCACGAACCACTGACCTTACAAAGTTATCTGCGTATTTATCTATTAAGTGTTCTAATAATGAAGGAAAACATGAGGGAAACTTACACGTTTCAATGACGTGTGAAATCTGCCAATCCGCAGTGAGCTGGCGTGACCTATGTCCAGTAGTGGGAAGGTTAATGGGTTAATGATGAAACAATTCAGAGGTACATTGTAAATAATACCTACTGCTTATATACAAAAGTAACCTACTTTGGGTAATTTCGTGTATTGAATGTAAACACGATCATTTAGGTACATCTACGAGTACCTACACTTAAAACAAATAACAGTAGGTATGTTAACGTTTGTTTAGTTCGAACATGGAATGAATATACATATATTATTTTTAGATATCAATATTGTTATTGGTATCTAATAATAAAATAATAAAATTTTAAATCAAATATTTGTATAAAGATGAGACGTACCCACCCAACTGCTTTAATATGTGCCTATGTTTAAATTATACGCCATCCGTCCTCTTTAACGAATATGACCGACAATTGTTTTTAACTAAATAAATACTGTATAAACTAAACTAAAAAACTGTATAATTACATTGCAGAGTATGTATTTTTTGTTCTTGACCCCATTTAAGTATAAACATATTGTCTGTAAACATTAAACATTATTTTCATCATGTATTAATAATGTATGTATGTCCTGTTGGAAACATTTATTTACGTTTGGTATAAAGCATTTATTTGAGCACAAGTGAACGGCGCTGCGGTCGCCATGGAGGTGGTGGGATACCGTTAAGATGGGCTTACAATGTCTCCTTCATTAAGCACTATAACGCGGGTTAACGCTGGCGCGGTCGTATTCGCCTCTTATATACAAACATTTTATTCACTGATTCATTGGAAACTTAGGCGCGAGCTCAACCACTACAAAGTCCATACAATTTGTTCTTTGATATATTACGTCATAAGCAGTGATAATTATTAATCTATCGCTCGTAAAGCAAAGATTGTTAAAACTGTGTCGAGTGAAAATGCAAGTGAATAGTGACCGAGCGTCGACATACTGCTGACTCGGATATATACGCGGATTAAGTGCTGACATTTAAATTATTTACACAACATATAAGAAAGATTCGTATTTGATACATAATTATCTCCCGTGATTAAAGACAAAATGGAGCTTCAGTACGGTACTGATGGCATACCGTTTGTGACTTGGGGAGACAACAAAATACTGTTTGAGCTTAACCCGATCGACGATCTTTACTGTTTGCAAAAGGCCGAGAATGAATTAAGAGAAACTTCGGAAGTGGCACAGAACGCGCTGGTAGAGCTTCGGAATCTTTTAAAAAGTAAGTTTAAATTCAGTACTTTGTGAATATTTAATATTCCGTTGATTACAATAGATATCAATGTTTATTTATAAAACGATGACTAGGTATGTTTATGATAAGATTACAATTAAAAATCTGTTGACAATAATGTTTATGTTGTTAACATTATCGTAAAGTATTTTTTTGTTGATTTTTATTGTGTAAGGTTAAATTTATGTAAGCAAAGTATAAAAACAGTGCTCGTCAGAATTTCTATAAAGTAGGTATTAATCAAGTTTTATAAATGTTCCCAATAATAATAGTTAATTCTTAAGCAATGTCCTTATTAAAGCAGATAGATCGATATTATATGACCTTAAACACGTTTTATTAGATACATACATACCTATTAAATTAGTGAATAACACGAAGTATGAAACAACAAAGGTTTAGAACATGAAATCCGTTTTTCGTTAGTGAAACTTGTTGGAATCGTTTCAAAGTACATCGCGTGCATAAAACGAAAGTTAGGAGAGTATATTATGCTTTCCCTTTCACAATCTCTGAGAGAAATGATACAAAAACAAAACGAGAGCATACGCAACGGTGTCCAACACACAAAATTAACCTACCCACTATAGTAACTATACCTCTAACTATATCAATAATAATATGCATTCTATTTAATTATTATTTTACATTAACATTATTTGTTTTAAATAAATGAAACAGGACTCCTGTTTTTAATCAATTATTTTCATTTAAACACATGATCTATTTTTTTTTTCTTGTGATTTCGAAAATTCTGTGTCCCATGGCCAGTATTCGAACTGGGATTACGCCGCTATACAGGCAAGCACTTCAACCACTTTTGAGAATTAGTAATATATGTGATAACTACAAATAAAGTTATCATACAATAACCTATTGCCATTATCTAATGTTTATTTAAAATTAATATGTGTAATGTTGAGTACAAAAATTTGCACAAATTTTCACAATATGCTGTTAGTTTTAACAATATCCGTCTAATTACTAATAAATCAATATTATTTTTTATAACCTTCAATCGTTTAGTAGTTTACAAACGTGCATGCTTTAAGCCTTAAGGTCGCGAGTTTGATTCGCAGGTCAAGAAGTGTTAATGAGCATTAATTTGTGCGTGATAGTTATTAACAGTGGTAACTAGTTTCTAACTAATTAATGAAGCATGTGTATACTACATGTTTGATAAACAAAATATCTAAATTCATTGTTTAAAGAATAGATTTAATATTTGTTAACTACGTTTAATAAGTAGATGCCAGTTTAGCTAAATTAATTATTGGCTCGCGAATAAACGCAAACGTCGTTTCTAAAATTAAATTTAATCACGTAATAAGAATTATCCTTAGATAGTTATTAAAGAATAACAAGTTGGATTACTACTGTTCGTAGGAACACCGCCGAGCTCGATTTATCTGATAATTACCAAAGTAATTAAATATCAGCATCAACCCATTTACTATCTGTCATACTGAGCATGACTCTCTTCTCATTGGATAAGGATTAGGCCACCGTTCTCCACAATAACCTAGTACGGATTTGCAAACTTCACACGAATCAAAAACATCTGTCAAGCGTGCAGATTTCCTCACGATGTTTTCCTTCACCGTTCGAGTATGTGATAAAATAAAAACTCTACGGTGCGTGAGATCATGGACTTCACTGTAGGTACACTGGTCACAATGGATATAACAGCTCAATGTTATAAAGTGACATAAAAATTGACTTACTCCCTGACTGTATTATAAACACTTGATAATCATATGAACAGAGGAGAAATCACGAAAAGAGCTCAATTGTTTCCTCGGCAAACAGTTCCGCAAAATGATAATGATATACTGCTTTCACTTTTGTAGTAATTATCATTCAAGTTTTTTTAAATAAAAATATCATGAAAATATTATATTACTAGCTTCCACCCCCTTTAAAATACCTACTTTTATAGATAAAGAGTTTCCTATGTGTTAATCGAGGTAATAAACTATCTGTATGCCAAATTGCATTCAAAAAGCGGTTTTGGCGTGAAAGTTAATCTTTTACGTTTATAATACAAAGATAATCCCACTAGACTATCGTAGAACATACTTGTTTTCTAGTAGAAAATGCAACTTTGTGGTGAAACTATCATCGTGTTTGAAAATATTGTTATTTCTTTGTTCTCATTATTTGAAAATTTTATTGTAAACTCCACTAGTTAACTTATATGAACTCGGAATAATGCTTTAGGACTTAAAGATTAATATATGTAAGTAAAGAATATTTTTTTCCATCAGATATAAGTAAGTATTAAATATGTTGATATTTTATTTAAACCACAGAAATCAGTATAAAAAATATGTAAATATCAGGATTAAGAATGGTGAATGGCCGATGGGATTTGGAGGACTTAGTAGAATCACCGCGAGGGTCCTGAGTTCATAACTTGTATATGATTACACGCGTTTATACAGTTACACATGTATGGCGGGTGTCTAGATGTCTAGATAATGTAAAACGAATAATTTTTATAGCAAGGCCCAAAAGTGGATCTCCGACAAAGACGGCGGTATCTCTTGAAAAGTCCTCTTTTACATAATTATGATAGGAGATTACTATTTTTTTGGATAAAAAACTCAGTAATTTATACATGTACCTACTTATTTCGGAGATTTTATCACAAAATAAGTACCGAGGCTTCGTGTAATTTGTACAAACAGGTAGTTAGTGTTTTTAATTCTCAAATGATGTTAAAAAATATGTTTATCTCATGTTCGCGTGTTGTATTCGTAAATTATAGTGCGCTTAGTCTCCACAGAAGCGAGTTGATGGTTCAGACGTGTCAATTATGTATCTAAATGCACGTACATAGTTGGCAATAAATTGTAATGCTATCTATGCAATTAAAGCCTACATCGTTTAGCCTTGGTCTTCAATTATTTGTATTGTTTCAGAAGCGTACGATATGAATATTTATTTAGATCCAAGTTAGAATTGTAAACTTTTGTTACTAGTTGAGATTAGATTAGATCTAAGAGCTACCCAGTGTACTTATTGGTGCCCAAATAATACTATTGTGCGGACTGTGTATTTTTAAAAATGTTAACGAGGACATTCATTGAGTATTCGGTAGTAAGGCCCATTAAGGAACTTTTGTGTTCTTATACTATGCCTGTTCCACTCGCTTGCATCTGATATATTTGATCGCCACTTAAATTGAGTATCATTTTAGTATTTTGACTTTAGTAGAAATCATAAGGTAGTAACTTTACGTAGCCATCAATCAAAGTAGTCCCGCTAGTTCTCCTCTTTGATGCAGGTGTAATTTAAAAAACTAAATTGTTAGTAGGTATATTTGACAGCATAATGGTCGCGTTAGTTTAGAAATTGGCGTTTATTGCTTGCAGTAAATAGCAAAAAAGTCAAAATAGTTATCACAAAAACAGAACGATAAGTGTTGTTGCGATGTTTTTTTTGCAATTACAGTGCTGTCTACCATAAATTTACGTAGTCGGTAATTGCTAGTGTCCATTATAATTATTTCTTGTTTCAATGGTTATAAACCAAGCCGAAAATGAATTCGCTAAAAACAATCCTATAGTTTCTATGCGAATGTCCTTTGTGTTTTAGGATCTAGTCTAGCGGTCAGTCGATGCTAGCGTGTTTTAAAACTACATGCACTCCTTGAACAGTACTCAAGTATAAATCGGATTAATGCGTTCAAGAACAGACTCAAAAATATTTTCTTAATTGCTAAATTGCAATATGGGGCTGTCGGATGAGACATGCCCGTTGCGTAATGGAAGTATGATTTGGTAAAGTCGATTGCAGCTACGAGGCTGTATAAGTTCTCCAGACTAAACATCAACAAGCGTTCGGCACGAAACCAGTAACGTACAATATGCGTACTTAATTTATACAAGAACTGGTTACCCGTTTTCTATTTATATTACCTATAACATAAGTTACACAGTCGTAAACTAGGAAACATAGATAATATACTAATACTGGCTAGGAAACTTACCAGCAATCATCAGAGACGCTTGAGCGGAGAAAATCAACCAACTTCACTTATGACCACATTTCTTGAATGGTTTGTTGATACAGTAAATTGACTTGTATTTCTTTCAGAGGAGCCATCACTTTACATTCCCATAGAGAGAGATGATTTCCTCCTGAAGTTCCTCAGGCCGTGCAAGTTCTACCCCGAGAGCGCATTTAAAAAGGTTTGTATTCGCATTTATAAACTTATTAGCTTTGATCCGCGACTTCATCCGCGTAAAATTTGTAATGTTATTTACTTATTTCTCTGATTTCTGTTTACTTATTTCTTTCCACCCCTCTTTTCACCCGTTGAGGGGTAATTTCTGGGTCAAATACCAAATTTCATCTAAATCGGTTTAGTGGTGCGTGAAGAGGTAACCGAATATTATTTTAGGTGAAATATTTACTAAATAATAATAATAAATAAAACTATAACTGTGGTAATTATTTTAAAAACGAGGAAGTCTAAAAATAACTCGTAATAGGCAACTGAACTATTGCGTTTTATTCGACGCAAAACCTTGATATGTAAAAAATAGCTTTCTAGAGACACGAAGGAGTTTACGTGTTAGTGTGTACTAAAGATATATTTTTACGATTGCGTACACATATAGTATAGCCATAATTATAGATAGACATAGTCATAAAAAAACTAAGTGTATTAATAAAAATAAATACACTAATATTGTTGATAAATGATATCTTATACCATCTATCCAAATATCCTTAAATATACTTTCCTTTAAATTTCTATTTCGATGTTATTTTTCAATTTCTCCGGTACATGATATATACATACATATATATATATTGATTTCTTACACTTAACGCGAATATTGAAATAAAACTACTTTTTACGGATTTTATCGCGGTATATTGATATTATTTTATCCCGACGTTTCGGATCCTTTACAGCATCCATGGTTACGGGCCGACTGAGGTGTTGGCCGTCTTGAAGTTATAATTACTAACAGCTACCCTACATTTTTAATTATTATTGACAATCCGATTTACACAGAAAACGAGCTCACCGTGTCCTTAGGTCGGACAGTTTTGTTGCATTTAGATTTAGTTGACCGTGGATGCTGTAAAGGATCCGAAACGTCGGGTTAAAATAATATCAATATACCGCGATAAAATCCGTAAAAAGAAGTTACCTTCATGTTTTTTCATGGTTGGATGATTTTGGGATCCGAAAAGTTTGAAGTTTTTTTAGAGTACCTAGATGTACATTTTTTCTGAATTACGGCCTGTTGTAAATCCCCCAAAAACTTAGATTAAAAAATATATAATTAAATTTAGTTACTAGCGTCATGCCATATAATTATAAAATGATGTAAATTATTTTTTACTTATAAACACTTCGTAATTTTTTCTTGGAGTTAGGTAAAAACTATAGAATGATGTGTTCTATGATTCTTACATATCACTTGCTTCGTTAATTTTCATATCATTATATTTATGCACATCGGCTGCCACAAGGTACCTGATTTATTTGAAGAAATTACAGACTCATCGGTGATAAGATCGATATAAATATGTCCGAGTTTTTCCACTCACATCTACCTTTCTTATTTCGTTAATAGCGTCTCATTTATTTTCTAAATACTCGTAGCTATACACACCATACGTGTTAAAATCTACTCATATATGATTAAAACATCGTAAATACTCAAATTCACTACATACTATACAAAGTATCATTAGATCGTCTTTTTTACAGATCCAAGCCTATTACAAGTTCAGGCTGGCTCATGCAGATTACTGCCACGACCTACTACCCTCGTCCATACGCTCTCCGTTCGAACATTCCATAGTTTCCATCTTGGCACCCAGAGACCAACATGGAAGACGGATCATTTTAGTGGAGTCTGGAGGTTGGTAAACGTTGATAATTTTGCTGAACTTTAAATAATTAAGAAGTAAACTTGTTCTTTTCCTCGCAACGCTAGTTGGTGCGTCAATAAGCGCGATCCCGGCAATTGCCTTAATTTCTTGTTGCCATTTTAGAGAGCGGGTAACGTATCTATAGTTTTTTATATCATTGGTACGCGGTATCAAGATGTAATAAGTTTGCGGTGTACTGAGATTCCTCCGGTTGCAGTTCAATTCTTGGTTAATCATACTTGCGGTTAAAATTGCTAGATGTAACGTTTATAAACGTTCTACAACGTTTTATGTTATTGAAGGCTGCGCGGGCGAGCCTAAAGCGAAGGTTTGATTAAAAAAACCTCTATTCTAAAATACAACTTCTCAAATGTTAAATATTTGTACTTGTTGCTTTTCGTCGTAGTCACAGCGTTGGAGATCTAGGGCGTAAACGGTGACTAGCTAGCGCGCACAAAATTGACGCTGCGTAGGTAAATAGTGCGTAAAGTAATTTAAGCCTATTTATTTATATGGCTAGAGGCATCTTATTGATATAATAAACACGTAATTGTATCAAATGTAATAGTGACATATGTCATTATGTTAACTACAGTCACAGGAACCAATCTAGTTAGAATGATTTATAAAATTTCACCCACTTAAGTTCTTAGCGCAGCGTAATGTAAAATTCTTCCTCAAAAATTGTGCTACACGTATTTGTTATTATGGACGACAAAAGAATCTAATTATAGTTGTACAATTTGAGTAAAAGCGTAATATCCAATTATAAAAAAAAGGTTGTAACATAAACAAAAAAACTCATCTTTAAAATATGTTGGTAACTTTACAGAGAGATGGAACCCACAAGAAGTATCGCTCAAGGAAGTGTTCCGCGGCATCCAGATGGGGCTGGAAGGTGCGATGGCCGAGCCGAGGACGCAGATCTGCGGTGTGATCAGTATCTTTGACATGAAAGGCCTGTCGTTCAAACATATCATGCAATTCACGCCTTCATACGCCAAGATGGTACTCGATTGGATTCAGGTAAGAGTTCACCACAGACCTTAAAGAAAATTCGTTAATGACGCTAATGTAGATAGGTAATTAGGTACCTACCCAACAAACGTTTTATTTAGAATATTCTTGTTTGTATAATGCAGAGAAGAAATAACCGAGAATACATTTGAAAATCTTATCTAAGACCCGTCCGAGGCTATGGTAATTAAATAATGCAACTAGAATCATAACGTTTTAAAAGTGCTTGAAAAAGTCTATTTAAATAAAAACCTTTTGATTTGATAATATCAATATACCACGATAATATCTGTAAAAAAATGGTTTTTATTTCAATGTCTACAATTCGCGTCAATGTAAGAAATCGGTAGGTACGTATGGCATTTCTACTAAATAAAACGTAGCATAATACTGAGATAGAGGCCTTTTTTGACTTGGGCAGGGCACTTTCGGTTTGTGTTTTATGTTTTGTATTTTAATGTAATCCTACGTGTCTAAATTAAATTATTTTTCTTTCTTTCTTTTTAGCTATTATAGCATTTTACAAATATGGTGCAGTAATTGGGACATGTTATCATACTTTGGGATATATTACACTGTGTGTCAGGCATTTAAGATGTTCAATTATTTATCGGTATTCGTTATGATGCCGGTCAGTTTTATAATACATATGTATCGATAGTTGAATAGAGGCCGATGCCCCGTAATGCCATACTTTTACATTATGCAATAAAGTTAACGCGAGGAATGTACAAATATTGCGTATCTACTGGTTTAACCACATCCACTCCTCAGTCAGTTTTAGGCCATTTATGTAAAATTGTAGTGGAAATTGACGAGTATTTAAGTTCAATTTAGACAGACATTGCAGTTTTTGTCGCTCTATAGCAAATTATAATACATCTGGCAATTAATGTAGATAAATAAGATTCTGTATTGAAAGAACATAGAGTTAAAGTCGTGTTAGTCTAAGATGCAGAATCATAACGTTCATAGCGTAAATAGTCATAATCTGTTTTTTGGCAAAAGACATTTTTTTTGTTTTTAAATACTTGCGGGCAAATTGTGATTAGCACCTTGGAAAAATAGATACCCGCAGTCTTAATTATACCTAAAAATAGATTATGACTATGTACGCTATGAAAGTAGTGATTCAGCAGCCGGATCTCGTACTATATGGTGATGAAATTATTTGGGAAGCCCTTATGTGACCGAGAAATAAGTCATAAGTTTATTACTTTCCATAATATACACTATAGTAAACAGAAATCTTTACTGACTCTGTCAGGCACAGCAATGTTAAGTAGGAGAGGAAGTGCCTTATTACTTTATCTTGTTAAGTTATTACATAAATATTCTTATAATAAATAGACATGTTGATCAATCAGTCTAAAAGGTATGCGCTTATTAAGGTCAGCTTATGAATGGACGACTATTATATACATACATCGGTATCTTCGTACTTTGAAGAGCACGTTAAGCTGTAGGTGCCGGTAGTCAATATCTATGACTATATAATGTTTCTCTTTTATATGCTATATGATGTTTCTCTTTTAAACCGTAAGGAGTAGCAAACAAGTTTACACGGAGGCGTCGCGTCGCTCACGACCGTTACCGACCCCGATAAAAATGATGATTTGTTTATGATTCCAGGATTGCGTGCCAATACGTGTGAAGGCAGTTCACATAATAAACCAGCCGTATATCTTCAACATGCTGTTTGCAATCTTCAAGCCGTTCATGAGGGAGAAGCTGCGCTCGCGCATCCACTTCCACGGTTCCAACATGAACTCGTTAATGGAACACGTAGACCCTAAGGCGCTGAGGCAGAGGCACGGCGGCCTTCTGCCTGAACCAGAGATCTCCGGCGATGTGCTGTGGAAGATGCTGCGGCATTATGAGGAGGAATACAAATGTAAGTGGTTTTTAAAATAGCTTATTAAAACTACATTACTTTAGATACTGGGATTCAATTTAAAAAAAGGAATATTAGAAGTAAATATTTTTTCAATATGTACCTGGTAGGTAGATTGATTCCAGCAGAGAATCAGTAGACATAATTGGGTACATTTGCAGCAAATAAACGCGTGTCTGGAAGAAAGGTTTTTGTGACGACTGTCACACTAATATTTGCTTGGTTCTGGCACAACAATGCTAGACCGTTTAAAACCAATTTAGTGTCAACGTGGCGGATAGACATAATTATTTTATATTAGCACATAAGCTACTTACAACTCAGCCTATTGCAGTCCACTACTGGACATGGGCCTCTCCCAAACAGCTTGGGAGCACCTAAAACGATGGGGTAGTCCATCTAGAGCACCCGGTTGAATAGCACCCGCGCGAATAGCACCTCGCCTAGTCCACGAAGAGCACCTATCAATATTTTTGGCAGGTGCTCTTCGTGGACTAAAATTTATTTTTATATACGTGTCCACGAAGAGCACCTATGACACAGTAGCCTAGTGCTGGGACGTATATGTTAATAGGACGTTTAAAAAAAGATATCGATAACAACACTTCAACGTTTATTAATTTCAATATCAAAATTATGAGTATTTTTGGCGTGGTATCGGGGAAACGGGGCGGTCGCACTCTCTAGGTAATGACGGTTGTAAGTGGCAGAAAAGGACAAAACATAGGTAAGTGCGATTACGTGCGGCCGGCGGATTTGTTTGCGCAGTTTTATAGTAGTTTTAAAATATTTATAGAAAAATAAAGCTAAAGGTCTATTCTTTAAATCGACTTCAAGGTGGACGTTATCAATTCGACTGTGTGTTTTTTTTATGTTTGTTACCTCATAACTTTTGACTTGGTGACACGATTTTGATGATTCTTTTTTTATTTGAAAGCTGGTGCTTCCCATGTGGTCCCATAAAAATGGTGAGGATCTGATGAGTGGATCCTTGAGAAATCGAGAGAAACCCTCAAAATTTCTACTTACATAGATGACGCGTTAATTAAAAAAAACTGCGTTTAAAAAAACGACTTCAAAACTAAAAAGTTAAAAATAAATTAATAGAGTTTTAACTTCTTTTTAGTTTTAAAGGTATGAAGTCGGTGCCGGTACCTGGTTTGAAGCCACCCCGCTCAAAATCACGCGCGATGAGTGTACATACCTTTACATTTGGCTTGGCACCGACTAGTAGAAATATATTTTGGGAGTGATTTACTTCGCAGTTGATCAATACTCCTTAGTGCTTTTGATTTAAATAACATTTTATTATTATGTTTGAAAATTGTATCCGATTTTATTCCAAAAAGGTTGAACTCACATAAAACCTTTAATATACAAATAAATTTTTCATAGAAATAAAATATTAAATTGTAATGTCTGTTTGTAATTTCATAATTAACAAATTTTCACTAAATGCATTTTCACTAAGTGTGTGTGTATGTGTTTGTGGTTGCTGAGGAATTATTACAATATCGTTAGAGTAAATACTCGGTTTCATCATAGTTTTAATAGCCACTCAGTTACCCTCCCTTAATATTTATATTTGGTGAGTTTAAAGATATGAGTATTAATAAACGTTGAAGTGTTGTAATCGATATCTTTTTTTAAACGTCCTATTAACAAATACGTCCCAGCACTAGGCTACTGTGTCATAGGTGCTCTTCGTGGACAGGTATATAAAAATAAATATTAGTCCACGAAGAGCACCTGCCAAAAATATTGATAGGTGCTCTTCGTGGACTAGGCGAGGTGCTATTCGCGCGGGTGCTATTCAGCTGGGTGCTCTAGATGGACTACCCCAATACGATGAAGAGACAAAATATGTTAGACTTACCAATTTGTTTTCTTTTTGCAGTGGCAAACTCATACGGGTATGTTCAGAATGTCAACAATAACACTAAAGCGTAGAAGATAGTGCGATGCAGTACAAAATGAAACCCAATCCCTGATTTTAGTTTTGATAAGAATCTGATTGGTGCATTTTTATTAGGAGGTTATTAGGAAATAAAGCGATTAGACCAGAAGGTATACAAATACTTTGTATTTGCAAATAAATCGAAATCAGTATTTAGTGTTATGAAAGAATGATAATTTTAATTTTAGTATTTTTTACGAAACGTACAATGTGGTTGGTATTATTAAAAAAGAAATCAGTAAATTAATTATAAATTTGTTTTATTACCTCCATTAGATGTAACCTTGCACAAATGACTTTATTAAATAAATAGATAAATTTAAACGGCGATTATAAAACCGTATTATTTTATTAGTATTATTATAATATCATTATCAATTTGTAGGTACAATTTATATAAAAAAATAATACATAATATTCCTTTGCCTTTTTATTATAACAAATATATACATCTCAAAAGTCGTAATATAGTTAATAAATTAGTGATTATTACAAGTAATACAAATATCTGCCTAAAATCGAGAAACACACGAGCCAAAATTGTCTGTATAAGAACATTATATGTATGACAATATAAAACTATCCTTTCACTTTATATACTTATATTATAGTATTGAGATGCACATTTTAACCCTATTTACTAAGTACTATAAAACTAGCATATTTGTCATGGAATTATGACGGTAAACATACATTTGTGTGAGAACTAAAAATATTTTGTAAAATACTTCAAAGTTCAAAGTACTTGAACGAATTGTTGCAAATGAATAAAAATTGCAATATTATGACTGTATAATACAATTCTAAAAATAAATTTAAATATTTTAAGGATATATTGAGATTTGAAGCCTCACAATATCTTAAATATATTTTTTTTTTTTGATAATCACAGCCTGCTTTCTCTTACAAGATGCGATATTTGAGTAAAAACGATGCACATAACAAAATAACACATTTTAGGCACACCAGAAACCTGTATAAATATTACCTACAAATATTATAAGGAACGTAGAATTCACAGCAAACTCAACTCTAACAAAATACAGAAGCATTGATAAGCTTAAGTAAAATGAGCCACAGGCGTAGTTTTTTGAATAGTTAAATACCAAAATATATCAATTTCAAACTAAAATACTTTAAGTTATAACTAAACGGCCAAAAATTTTGCCTGTTCAGACTGCTGTAATTAATATAATATCAATTTTTAAAATTCTCGAACAATCTATCATATCTACACCTAATTATAGTTACCGAAATGCCAATGGCTAAGGCCTTAATATTAATATTTGTCCGTATAATCTAAATTAAAACATGTAAACTCTAATATCAATAAAAGGAAATATTTTAAGGGTAGGTTCTATCCATCCACACCATTCCTGGCCGGTTGAAATTCTTATTGTCATTTATTTTATTTATCCATTTGGAACCTCAGCCAAGCAGGTGAGTGTGACGGGCCAAGAAGGTTTGTAGAATGTGTTGAGTAGGAATCATTGTAGAATGGAACATCTTTCTATGATAAAATATGAAATAAAATGTGAATTACATATGTATATGATGATATGGTGTAGATATACATACATAGTTTTTTTAATGACGTGTTTAGTGATTTGCCAATGCATCACGTACACATATTTTACTTTTATTATCACAAATGAGCTCTAAATCATTGGTAGAACCCATCTTTAAAATATTTTCTATGACTAATATTAGACCTTTTATAAGTATAGGTATTAAGTATTATTATCACGATATGCATACACATTATCACATTGTATAAACCGACCATGTTACTTAAGTATATAGTATTCATTTCTTCTTGTATCCATATGAGTTGATTGCTGAAACAAAATGGTGAAATTTAATAACATAAATATAACGTTAATTTGGTTATTATTTTGAACATTTTACACAGTACATTACTGTTATTGCACTGGAAGACAGGGTACATATTTTATCTTTGAAAACTACATAATATTAGAAAATATCCTTCCATCATGTCACCCTTATTATCATTAATAGTAAAAAATAAAGAGAACGGAAAAGTCTTTTTGACAGAATACATATAATATTCTTGTAATATATATTTCCGAAAGGGCTGTTATGATCTTCTGAAAATATGAAATAAAATAACAATTCCTATAACAAGGTCTGCAACTAAGGGAACGGTAACAGAACTCTACTAGTACATACATTAAGGTATTTATTTACATACCAGTGAATTCCTTATCGCACATGAGAAGGAGTTCCAGCCACTGTCCTCCAGACACACTCGGGATGGACAAGGTGCCGCCGTACTGGTCAGGGAGGCACTTAGGGCTGATGTACTCGTGCAGTAACTTCTTGTCGCTGCCCATGAACACGATGCGGGAGCGCAGCTTTTCCTTAAGGAAAGGCTTGAAGAACTTGAAAACCATGTCGAAAATGAACGGTTGGTTTATGATGTATAGACCTTTGATTCTCAGTGGGATAGCCTCCTGGAACATACAAGTATAATACAATTAGATAATCTGGTATCACACAAAGAAATAAAACGCTCGAGCATTAAAATATGCGAGAGATATAGAGACTTGCGAGATTCTAGAACTAATTACTTATTTAAGTTATTAGACCGCAATTGCTAAGTCAGTTGCAGTAAGATTTGCACGACTGTAATGGTTTTTTAGCAATATATATTCTAAAAACTACACAATTTATGATTTTAATCACACAATTTGGTATTATCAGTTAACAGAAATGCTGATAATTACTCTTATTCTTGCTATCCCTACGTGCGTAGGCACCTAAATTATAGCTCGTACAAACCTGTAGCCAGTCGACGATTCTGTTGGCGAAGCTGGGTGTGAACTGCAGCACGTGCTGCATGGAGAGCCCGTCCATGTCGAAGATGACGACGGCGCCGCAGATCTGTGTCTCCGGCTCCAGCATGGCTGCTTCCAAGAACAGCACGCAACCCTTGAACACCTCGTCCAGGGTGCACTTACTTGGCTTCCATTTTTCTGAGGAAACCATAAAATACATAATTAATACAACTTGAAATACCTACTATTATTATTTTTTCATTCAGTCTTCATCCAAGGAAACGTTTGTGAACAATGTATTAAATATAAATTATTAAGTTTTCTTGAACTTCAATGCCCCGGTGTCACTACAGGTTAGAAGTTGATTGAGAAAGATAACGAGATAAAAGATTTAACGCCAGATAACCTTTGTGATCCGGTAATATCGTAGTTTTTTCTGTTACAAGATCATTATAATGATGCTAACATCAATGTATTGTACAGTATGTATTGTTAAAACGTAAATTGGGTTGACAAACAAGGCGTTTTTAACATCGAGATCATTATTTTATAGATAGAATAAGATAAACCTAGGCACGAACTTTGTTCTCAATATAATTCACTTAATATAGGTGTAAGTAAGTAAATAATAAATGAGTTTTAAAGAATTGTGTTAATAATTTTATGACCAACGTATATATGGGCGCAAAACGTAATACTACGCCAGCGCCATCTAGTTGTGTAAGCAAGACTTATCAGTTGCAATTATTTCCTAAAGAGATGGCGCTGTTGTCTGTAAAATATTTGTAACTTCCTGTACATTTTCTTATATCTAGTCTTTACTTTGATTTCCGCTATGTAATAGTTTTTAGTATTATAGTTTTTATTTTGACTTCCGTTGTTTAATCATTTTTAAAATATTTTTGTCTTTACTTTGATTTCCGTTGTATGATAATTTTTAGTTTAAGTCTTTGTTTTGATTTCCGCTGTTTAATAATATTAAAGTATTATAGTTTTTATTTTGATATTCAGTATTGGTTTTGACTAGCTCCATTTTTGTATAAATACTGGTGTACCCTTAACTTTAGATCATTCTGTAATCTACTTGTGAATACGTGTGAACAATAAACCTTGTGGTCTCAAGTAAGTTATTTTCTTGAAAAACCCTCTTGGAAATAAACTCTGCCCTATATACTGTGTGTGCGTGGATATTTCGTGAGAAATGGAAGCCTCCAATAATGAAACGCCGACAGCAGCGGTGGGATCTAACTCTCCTTTATTGCCGTCCCCTACACCCGTTCGCGAGCCTGTGAGGACTACCCACCCAGAGCCAACTTTTTCTTTGGAGCAAGTAATGAGCCTCGTTACCTCCATCACGAAGCAAGCAGCATCGAGCGCCGTGACTGCAGCGCTGTCAACTACTTCAGCGCCATCACGTGATCGAAGTAATTTCTACCTACCCCCATTCGATCCAGATGTGCGCTCACACGACGTCAGAGATTGGTGTGCCAATGTAGACGAAACTATAGCGTCTTTTGGTATAACTCAACAAGAAGCTCGTATGAAGGCGATTCTTCAGCTAAAGGGAAGAGCGAAGACTTGGGCTGATACATGGTCACTGCAGTCCACCACCTGGGAGGAAATCAAGCGCGACCTGATCCAGACGTTCGGCAAGGAGTTCCGCTATGCTGACGACGTGCAGAAATGGCGCAGCTACACGTCGGAGCAGGCGAGCAGCTATGCGGACTACGCGACTACGGGCTGGACGCTGTTTAAGCGAGTGCGGCCTGAAGCCACGGATGCAGAGGTAATTGATGCATTAATTACTGGTGTTTATCCTGAATTTATAAAGTGTGAATTGTTACGTAATACGCCTGACTCTTTGCCCAAACTAGTTTCTGTTTTGAAAACTTATCGTAAACGCGACCGACCAAAAACTGACAGTACTGACAGAAATTCCTTTCAAAACAAAAAGCCTAGACTTCAAGATACCCCCGAATCAGTCTGCTTTAAGTGTCACAAGCCTGGTCACCGTATTCGCGATTGTAAGGAAAATTTTACACAAAAGTCCACTTCTCAAGATACGCCTAGTAATCCTAAATCTGTAGAATGTAAATATTGCCATAAGAAAGGTCATGCTGAGTTAAATTGCTATCGCAAACAAAACGATGAAAAATTCGGTACAACTAGAAAGTCCATAAATTTTTTAGGTCCTATAAATCGCTGTATGACTGAAGTTAAAATAGGTGGTAATACTTATCCTTGTCTTTTTGATTCCGGCGCGGATTGTTCACTGGTACGAAAAAGTGTATCGGGTTCGATACCCGGCAAGAGAAATATCGTCAATACAATCTTTACTGGAATAGGGGGCGTTCCTGTTTTATGCTCGCAGAGCATAAAAACCGTTGTCGAGATTAATAAGATTAGTGTAGAATTAGAGCTTTATGTCATGGAGGATCACCAAACCCAATTTGATATTTTGATAGGCTATGATTTAGTACAAATTCCGGGTCTTGCAATTACGTTGACAGACACAGGTATGACTGTCACGCGAAGCATTTTTGTTAACGAATGTAGTTTGAAAGAATCTGAAGTTAAATTGAATACCGACATTACTGATCCCGTTTCATTAAATAAATTAAATGAGATTTTGTTTAGATTTAAGACCAGCTTTACTTCCGGTAACAAAGTCTCCGAAGTTAGAACTGGTCAATTAAATATTAGACTAAAAAATGCAGATAAAATTGTCCAACGTAGACCGTACAGATTATCACCAATTGAACGCGAAAAAGTCAAAGAGATCATCAGTGATCTTAAACATAACGGTATTATCAGAGACAGTTGTTCTCCGTTCAGTAGCCCCATTCTGTTAGTTAAAAAAAAGGACGGATCTGACCGCTTATGTGTTGATTTTCGAGAATTAAATGCCAATATCGTTAGAGATAACTTTCCGTTACCATTGATAGCTGATCAAATAGACAAATTGGGTAAAGCACGGTATTTCACTTGTTTAGATATGACTGCCGGATTTTACCAGATACCGATTTCAGTAGATTCTATAGAAAAAACTGCGTTTGTAACTCCTGACGGTCAATATGAGTTTTTGCGGATGCCGTTTGGTCTTTGTAATGCACCGTCCGTTTATCAGCGTGCTATCAATATAGCGTTAGGCGACTATAAGGATAAGATTGCTCTTGTTTATATTGATGATGTCCTTGTAATGTCTGCAACCATAGAGGAAGGACTACAGAATCTTGAACTAGTTTTGGAAAGATTAACAAGTGCCGGTTTTTCATTAAATATTAAAAAGTGTTCTTTTCTAAAGACCTCTGTTGAATATTTAGGAAATATAGTAGAAAATGGAACTGTTAGGCCTAGTCCTAGGAAATTAGAAGCCCTCTCAAATTCAGCTGTTCCAAAAAATATAAAGCAATTGCGTCAATTTAACGGTTTGGCTGGTTATTTCAGGAAATTTGTTCCGAATTTTTCAAAGATCATGACCCCTTTATACGAACTTACTAAATCTGGCGTACCTTGGAATTGGACTGAACGTCAAGAAAATGCAAGACGGGAAATAATTGATAGGTTAACATCCTCCCCGCTCTTAACCATATTTGACCCTGACCAACCATGCGAACTTCACACAGACGCTAGTTCTTTAGGTTATGGTGCTATTTTAATTCAACGTCATGATAAAAATCCCCATGTCGTTGGATATTTTAGTATGCGAACGTCAAAAGCTGAAAGCAAGTATCATTCATATGAGCTTGAAACACTAGCTGTAGTTAAAGCTATTAAACATTTTCGTCATTTCTTGTATGGTAGATCTTTCAAAGTAGTTACAGATTGCAATTCACTCAAAGCATCCAGAACCAAAAAAGAACTAACGCCAAGAGTACACCGCTGGTGGGCTTTTCTACAAAATTTCCAATTTGACATTGAGTATAGGAAAGGTGACAGACTTTCTCACGCAGATTTTTTTAGTCGCAATCCCATAGAATCATCTACTGATGTTTTAATCGATTCGGAATCGGACTCTTTGCAATTTTCAGTAAACTCTTCCACATTAGATCTTAATTGGCTCTTAATAGAACAAAAACGTGATCCATTCCTTAAAGAAATTGTTAAACAGCTTGGGTCTGATACAATACCAAAAGACATAGCTGACACTTATGTTGTATTGCAAGACAAATTGCTACGACGTAAAGTTCAAATAGATAACAAAACTCGTAAATTGATTATAGTGCCCCGTAATTATAGATGGAATTTGATCTCACATTATCATGATAATCTTCAACATTTTAGTTGGGAAAAGGTCCTTTCTAAACTGAGAGAACAATACTGGTTTCCAAATATGTCAAAGTTGGTCCGAAAGTTTACTGAGAATTGCGTTAGCTGTCGAATTCGTAAGGGTATGTCTGGTGCAAAACAAGTAACTCTACATCCTATAGACAAAATTGCAATCCCTTTTCACACTGTGCACGCCGATATAACCGGACGCATGAACGGCGCCCGTAAAAATACTGAATACGCATTTGTATTTATTGATGCTTTTACAAAATATACCCATTTGATCTTTACTAATGACCGGACATCTAGTACAGCTATTTCTTGTTTCCAAGAACTTATCTCTATTTTTGGTACTCCAACTAGGCTTATAACAGATCAGGATAAAAGCATGACTTCAACTGATTTTAAAACCTTTTGCGATAGTTACGGAATTCAACATCATGTTGTTGCTAAAGGTGCTAGTCGGGCAAATGGTCAGGTAGAACGTATTATGAAGATAATTAAAGATAACATGTCTGTTGTAGAGCTTAATAAACCTTGGCATAGTGCGATTAGAGAATTGCAGTTGGCTATTAATTCCACTGTATCTAAAAGTACAGGAAAATCTCCCTTGGAATTACTATTTGGAAAAAAATGCTCACCACCAGGTATTAAGCTCTTACAAATAGACGATGATGAACCAATCGAAGATATTAACACTGTTAGATCATTATGTAAATTACGGATGGACGAACGGTCCTTTAGGGATAAACTAAGATTCGATAAGGGCAAGGCTCGAATAAAGCCTTTTGAAGTAGGAGATTTTGTTCTAATGCATAAACATGAAAGACATACGACTAAACTTGGTCCTAAATTTGAAGGCCCTATGGAAGTCTTAGAAATATTGCCTAATAACCGCTATAAAATTAAACATGTTAATTTACGAGGTTGTTCCGAAAAAATTGCAAGCCATGACTCTTTGAGGCCAGCGCCTATTGCTCAAAGTGATCCTTTCTTTGAAGATTAATGTAAACCGTATGGGCGGAACACTAATAAAGTAAATTATTTTATATTACCTATCCACCACTCCTTCCTAAAACGCTGGCTGGCCACCATGCGTATCCTTATTCCTGGTCTTTTAGGCTAGATCCCAGGCGGGTGATGCCATGTAATATGGCTAGATCCAATGCGGGTGATGCCGTGCATTGAGGCTAGATCCCAGGCGGGTGATGCCATGTAATATGGCTAGATCCAAGGCGGGTGATGCCGTGCATTGAGGCTAGATCCCAGGCGGGTGACGCCATGTAATATGGCTAGATCCAAGGCGGGTGATGCCAGTAGTTGTTAAATTTTTGATACAGCAGCGCAGAGAACGCGCTGGATCAGAATGGCCGTATGGGCGCAAAACGTAATACTACGCCAGCGCCATCTAGTTGTGTAAGCAAGACTTATCAGTTGCAATTATTTCCTAAAGAGATGGCGCTGTTGTCTGTAAAATATTTGTAACTTCCTGTACATTTTCTTATATCTAGTCTTTACTTTGATTTCCGCTATGTAATAGTTTTTAGTATTATAGTTTTTATTTTGACTTCCGTTGTTTAATCATTTTTAAAATATTTTTGTCTTTACTTTGATTTCCGTTGTATGATAATTTTTAGTTTAAGTCTTTGTTTTGATTTCCGCTGTTTAATAATATTAAAGTATTATAGTTTTTATTTTGATATTCAGTATTGGTTTTGACTAGCTCCATTTTTGTATAAATACTGGTGTACCCTTAACTTTAGATCATTCTGTAATCTACTTGTGAATACGTGTGAACAATAAACCTTGTGGTCTCAAGTAAGTTATTTTCTTGAAAAACCCTCTTGGAAATAAACTCTGCCCTATATACTGTGTGTGCGTGGATATTTCGTGAGAAATGGAAGCCTCCAATAATGAAACGCCGACATATACTTAGAAGTTTTATATAATTAAAAATAGTTCGTACATCAAAATCGAATTATTTTGAATAGAAAATAAATTAAACTATGAACTTAGATTTAAAACCACTAAGAATAATTAGCAGATACAAATTCTTCGTATCTTCACGTTTTTTCAGTGTTCTAACGTTACACGATATAATTACACAAATTGTTAATTATAGCAATAATCAAATGACGTCAGGTACGATGATGATTGATGTCAGTTATTTTATACGAACTTGGTATGGTGTGCAACGTGTTATTTGTTTTGTTGACCATTATCTCAGCCGCGGTGGCGTGACTGTTTCAAATACCCAGAAAACCCAATGTGAATCGCATCTCAGTCATTACCGATACATATAAAAACATTGGCAGGTTTTGCCATGACTTATGTAAATAGCTAACTCATAGCTAATGGATTAAGTTTATATTTAGACGCAAGCGAGCATCCTAATTTCCAAACAATTGTGTGGCCTCGCTCCTTTATGCAATTAGTTCAAAGTCAAAGTCAGATGTTTTATTTGAATTTTTAGTTCAATTAGATATATATATATAGTAGGTAGGTAGCGTCGAGTTTGCGAGTTTGTTTGTATATGGGGGAATCTATTTAATTACTTAAGTGTAAAGCAAATTTTAAAACAAATTTTCTTTGAAAGACAAATAATAATAATGGATAGTATGTAAAAGTCAGTCGAGTTACTTACAAATATAATTGTTGTACCCAGTCACCAATGTTAATAGACTGAGTAGCAACTTAAGCAGACTATTTTGGTTGAAAACATAAATCTCCTGTCTAGGTGTAAATCTCCTAATACAAACATACATATCACTTTAAGTGTAGGTTATATGACTTTAGCTAGGTAAAGTGATGTCTGCTACTTACTTCCTAGCTCGAGCACTAGTACTCGTCGCCCCAACTGGTCGCGGGTGGGCAGTACTGTGAGAACATTCTGGTTGAACACATTGGTCTCTTTGCTCGGCGTCAGACCTTCGTAGTGCTTTGAATGCTTCAGCTTGAATCCGTAATACCGCTTGATCTGAAAGAGTAAGAATCTAATGTAGCAACATGGACGAATATACGCAATAAACATCATTATCATTCAAAAGGACTTATAATAGTAATATCCCAAGCTACGTCTATAAAGGATCATTGAGCCTCAGAGGGGTTGAAGAGAACGTCAAGTCATCGGTCCTGCTTAACATACTAATGTATCATAATTATGATAGATACATTCAGAAAGATAAAAATTAAGTTCAGTTAAATAAATTCAGAAAGATAGAGGCATTCAGAAACATGAAAAGCTAGACCACCAATTTATCTTTGGGATATGCAGGTACTGCATAGTAATCGAGTTAAGAGAAACAGGGTTTGATGGCAGTTTAGAGACAATACTAAAATGATAGCATCTGGGCAGGCTGGAAGCGGATTCCGATATAGTCGGGCTTGAAAGTATTATAAAATCATCATGATGCATAGATGTCAACCTTTGTAATGAACTCGTCATCGTCACCCAGTCGCCAAGTGTTTGAAATTGGACAGAATGGTCACCAACATGTGTTACATCGACATGTACTAAACAAATAAGTAGGTTGACCTTCAGGGGAGAATGAGATTTAAAAGTAGGGTACCTCTATTTCGCTTATACTTTTTTTCTCATAGAGGATACACAAACTGCCATATTTGTCTTAAAATAATGTAGGTAAATTTTTATCGTGTGATTAACATTTATAATTTTATTAATAATTATAAGCTTTGGCACAAAAGACTTTGATCTTTACAAAATATCACAAGGAAGTGTCGTTTAGTAAATATAATATGTGATATATGTATTTGATATGTTCTATGTTCTATCGCAATGAAAATACTGAGTCAAACAAAACGTCTGCTCTTGTGTTATATGTGTAAATAAAAATTCTGCGGTTTATTTGCACACTGCTATTTGACAATATCTAACTTTTATGCATCATGATGATCATAGCAATATAATATTTACCTAAAATTATTTAAAATATTACTGGTTTTAGATCATTTTATGAGTCTTCATAATACATACTTCACAATATTCATGTATTCTCCTAGTGTGGAACACCAGAAGATACACTAGAGGCTTACCTCTAACAATACAATACATATATTGTTCTGTTATTGTAGCATTTAGGGATAATTGCTTGTTCGGTGGTTTATAGGTATATACATGGTTATATACCTATAAACCACCAAATAGGTTTCTCCTCTCCTCTCCTCTTGGTTAGAAGTTGTAAGTTGGACTATTGGTCACAGATCGAAAAACTACTAATACACTTGGTTTTTCTGTGAAATTTTTCGGTTGGAAGTTGTAAGACGGATACCACCGACAACTAGCACAAGTAGTAGTAGTTTTTCGATCTGTGACCAATTGTTATTTAGTTCAAAATATAACAAAGATATTATGTAATAATTAGCTTTACTTACCAAGTCGTAGGCGCTCTCTGGGTAGAATTTGCAAGGTCTTAGGAACCTGACCAGCCAGGCTTCACTATCCGTTGGCACGTGCAATTCTTTGTCCTCTGTAAGATAAAACATTAGGAGTTAACATTGATTAATTCGATTTACTAAATTCTAGTTAGTGGACGCCACACTCAATAGGCGTTTACAGAATCTGTGCGGAACCTATGCGGAACAGCATCAGTTCTCACTTGTAGCGCTTGAAAATGTATGCGATGTTGTATTACAACTGGCGTTGTTCCGCATCGGTCTCGCACGAGTACTGCATATAAATTGTTTGGCGCAAATAACAATTTTGTAATAACTGTTATTAAGATTGAATTCTGTATTCGTATCCAAGTGTTTCAGGCATTCGCGTAAGTATAACTAAGTTAATAATATTGTTTTTGTAAATAATTGAAATTCTTATACATATCATCCTCCCCCCGCGCGTCGTGCAAGACAGACGTATACGTGTAGCTCTGTGTTTGTAAAATCAAAAAGACGTGTAAATATCGTGCCAAGTATTGTGATATATATTCTATATTGTGCATTAAAATATCACCTTTAAACGGTGAAAAACACACGCAGTGATCTATCATAATATATAATTTAACTTGAAAAATCACTAAAATAACAATTTACAATTGTGGGTGTCAGTGTTTTTGTTCTGTGTCGTGACTCTGACGGCCTCAAAGGTCACCCCACCCCTTCAACTCACTACAAAACTAGCAAATACTGAAACTTATTTTCGCTACAACAATAATAACCTAATTGGTCATGAACTGCAATTAGTGGACTGCAGATTAACGTGTCTCGAGATCAAACCTGGCTGGAAAAAGTTTCTTTTTGTAATTTTTTTTTTTTTCTTTTTGTACTTTTCATTGGATAACTGAAACACCTTTATAGTCCGTAAATGAATTCGACGCTATAAATCAAGAAGAAAAAAGGTCTTTTTTTTAACTTAATCTGTGTAAGAAGGTAACAATGAGTACTCAACGTACTCCACCAAAATCAAATAACCTTAAACATAAACAAGGGCAGTCGTTGTCGGAACCCGATTTGACATCTACTCCTGGACCCGCAAGCCTGTCGGAACTAAACGTGACACTTAGAAAAAAGCGCCAGCGCATAGAGGACTCACCTAACAGTGAAGTTAACCAATTCTCCCGTACATTTCATTTATTTAAAACTGAAATTATGCAGATGCTCGTCTCGTGGA
The DNA here is from genome assembly GCA_905163465.1 of Craniophora ligustri. NCBI lineage: Eukaryota > Metazoa > Arthropoda > Insecta > Lepidoptera > Noctuidae > Craniophora > Craniophora ligustri. The sequence goes on from LR990956.1 coordinate 4,601,796, forward strand.
AGGTTGACATTGATGACCGTCTCTCTTCATGGAAGACCGAGCATGACGCGGTATTAAGTGGATTGGTTAGGGATATGACTGAACTGAAAACTCAATGTGCTCAGATTCAGCATTCGTACTCTGAAATGGAACGAGGTTTAAAATTTTCGAATGAATGCTACGAAGAGATGAGAACCAAATTAGGTGAGTTAGAAAAGCAGAAAATAATTAATGGCGACCGTATGAATCTGCTAGAAAACCATATCCACGACTTACAGCTTCAGTCGCGCTCATCAACAATTGAGTTAAGAAACGTTCCTTTTAAACCTAAGGAAAACTCAGAAGATCTTCTATCTCTCGTATCAGCTGTGGGCAAAGCAATAAATGTTGAAGTCCGAAATGATAACTTGCGTGATGTATATCGCCTTCCGGGGTCATCAAGTGCTCCTAGACCTATTGTGGCTGAGTTTAAATCAGTTACGAAAAGAAATGAATTTATGTTAAAGGTTCGTAGCTATAATAAGGAACGGCCAGTAATCAACAAGCTGAACACCCAGTCTATTGGGCTAGAAGGAGAACCGAAACCTATCTATGTAGATGATCACCTCATGCCAACTAAAAAAAAGCTCTTCTATGATACTCGGGCACTAGCAAAACTAAACAACTTCTCTTGCTGGAATTCACATGGCAGAATTTTCCTCCGCAAAGATCGCAATAATAAAAATGAGAAGCCGATTGAAATAAAATCGGAAAAATGTCTACTCTCTGTAGCTAAAAATCAATGACTATATTATATTGCATTTTCATATTTCTTACATATTAAATTTAATTTGCATGCTACTTTTAATCCTTATTATTGTGCTAAAATCACACTGTTGTATAATTTATTTTATTGTAAATCGTTTAGAAATTTAAAAGATCCTTTAGTATACAAAAAATATAATGTTTTAAATGTTAATACTGAGATTTGCTACTGCAACCAAATTTTAAGTTTTATAATTCACAGATTGCATACATTATTAGGGTTCATATTTTATTTTGTTCTCTTTGCTGCAATTATTTTTGTTATTCTTCTGACTCTCAATGGCTAACATTAATAATATTTCTAGCGAACTTGACACTTTTTCCCTGGCTGCTTCATTTGAATGTCCGCCTGACAGATGTTCTGAGTACATTTCACATCCCAACGAGAACTTAAAGATAATCCAGTTTAATATTAGAAGTATCAAAAAGAATTTCGAGCAATTTATCACTATGTTGTCCATCACAAAAACTATATTCGACATTATTGTGCTTACAGAATGCTGGCTCAAGGTATCAGGACCTATTCCTATATTGCAGGGATATACCAGTTTTGCCTCTATCAACAACAAATCTCAAAATGACGGCGTCGTAGTTTATACAAAAACTTCTCTACGATGTACAGTGCATGAACCTATGTTTCAGGAAGCAAACTGTCTTGTGTGCGCGGTAGAAAATACTGTTATCATTTGTATATACCGTTCCCCATCATACTCAAATTTAGATATTTTTTATAATAGTCTAAATAACTTAGTATGCACTCTCAATAACTGTCATAAACTTGTGCTTATTGGGGATATTAATGTAGATATCAAAACGCATAACCATGACCGAAATTCAGACGATTATCTTACACTCACCGCCAGTCTTGGGCTTCTCCCAGCGCACATTCACCCAACTAGATTAGGTAACTGCTTAGACCACGTTTTATTAAAAACCAATAAGCCAGCATGTGTTATTATAGTCCAGACTTATATTACAGACCATCTACCAGTCATTCTAGCACTGAAAGTCAAAGGTACCCTGAACAAAAATAACTCAAATACAATTGTGCGATACAACTTACCAGCAATTCAAAAAGATTTAAATGGTACTGACTTCGGCCCGGTTATGGAAGAGATGGATCCCAATTTGGCTATGGAGCTTTTAATCAATAAGATACAAAATGTTATAGTAACTCATACTCTCTGTACTCGAATACAAAGTAATATTCGTGTTTTAAAGCCCTGGATGACTCAAGGTCTAGTCAGATGCATACGAAACCGTGACAAAATGCATTACAAACTAAAAAAAAAACCTGAAAATACCATCCTTCAAATTACGTATAAACGATATCGTAATTTCCTTAACAACCTATTAAAAAAGCTTAAGCGAGCACACGATAAAAACGAATTACAAAGGGCCAAAAACAACCCTAAAGCCACTTGGAAGGCTATTAGAGCCATTACAAACTCTCTTCCTCAACCACGACACCCAAAAGAACTTCTTGAACTCAATGTTGACCCTAAAACTGCCGTGAATCAGGTTAATAGCTTCTTCACTGATATAGGACGTAAGCTGGCTTCTCAAGTCTCTCCTCTTCCTGAACCTACCCCGAATATTATTAAACCTCACCAAGCACCACCATGTCACTCTCTAGTTTTAATGCCAGTTGATGAGACTGAGGTTGAAAGGCTGATCAACTCCTTGCGTTCTGATTGCGCCACTGGTTATGACAACATCCCAGCTATAATATTAAAACAATCGAACTCTATTTTAACACCGCCTATAAATCATATCTTCAATTGCGCCATTGACACAGGTTTGTTTCCTAATGCCCTTAAAAAAGCTGTAGTTCACCCTGTCTTTAAGTCCGGTCACAGAGGCAATATAACAAATTATCGACCAATCTCGGTACTAAGTTCTCTTTCCAAGATACTTGAAAGAATACTTTACAATCGTCTTATGAAGTATCTCACCAAACACAACATCCTTGCAACCAACCAATATGGATTTAGGCCTGGGATCTCAACAGAAGATGCTGTAGCTGATCTTACCAAAACTTTAGTCGATAAATTGGATAAAAGGTTGAAATGCTACGGTATTTTCCTTGATCTATCCAAGGCATTCGACACAGTCTCTATTCCCACCTTGATTGATAAGATGGAGCGTGTTGGTATTCGTGGCCTTACATTGGACATATTTAAAGATTATCTCTCAAGTCGTACTCAGCGTGTTCAAGTAGATTCTATAGTTAGTGATGAGGAATTTATTAACTGCGGTGTACCGCAAGGCAGTATTCTTGGGCCCCCTCTTTTCCTGCTCTATATCAACGACCTGTGTCAAACCCAAATATTTAATTGTGATATATTTACATATGCAGATGACACAGCGCTAATAGTATATGACACAGACTGGATTAAAGCAAAGGAAAGGGTGGAACACGCACTTCGACTTGTCATGACTTGGCTTTCTGTGAACTTACTGACCCTGAACGTCGCCAAAACTAAGATCATCAGATTTTCCTTGCCAAACACAATAACACCACCGCAGGAATCAGGCCTAATTAAAGCACATACATGCATCGGCAATGAAATGAGCTGTAGTTGTCCATTTGTCTCCCTTGTATCTAACACCAAATATCTTGGAGTTCACATCGATGCTAAACTTACTTGGCAACCTCATATCGAAGCCTTATGTACACGTGTAAGGAAATTAATTTATATATTTAAAGAACTCAGATATTCTGCCGATACAACTACTACATTACTTGCATATGAAAGCCTCTGTCAATCCATAATCATGTATTGTATCCCTGTTTGGGGGGGTACATACAAATCATCTTTGCTTAAAGTAGAAAGAGCTCAACGAGCGGTCTTAAAGGTCATGCATTTCAAACCAAGAGACTTCCCGACTGCATTACTTTATTCTGAAATGGGAGTTCTGACAGTAAGACAGCTCTTTGTACTCCGTACTCTACTGCGCAAACACTCCACGCTACAGCTAGACCCTGATAAACTTAAAAGACGCAAGGGTATTCCCGTGTGCGTCCCAGTTCAATGTCACTCGACATTTGCCAGTCGACAGCTCGCAGCTACAAGCACTCGACTATATAATAAAATAAATAAAACCCTCTTCATTACTCCTTTACTAAACATGAAATTAAAATTAAACTCACCAAATGGTTGCAGAAGTTATCTTACGAAGAAACTGAGAATCTTATTACTGTTGTTGTTTAATTCTAAAGAAACACTAACACTGTATCCAAATTGTAAAATAGAATAAATAATAATCATTATTTTATAGCAATGTAAGTACTTGCATGACAGTTCATCACAGTTGTTTGAATTTACACCTGGAGGAACATTGGCTCCTAAAACACAGGCTCCTGGCCTAGTTTAGGAGGCAGCAGTTCACCCTCTAATGTGACACCTCTGTACAACATGACATAACTTTGTGTACCTATGTTAAGTTACGTACAAATAAAGATTTTATTATTATTATTTTATATACATACATATTGTATTGCTAAATTAAGACCTTCAATGTTTCAATATCCACGTTAGATCAACTGGTAGGTACCCAAATTAAATGTACCTGTAAAATAGTGTGATAAATTCTACTAATGTAGGTACGCATATTCGTCATCTTAGTTATATGTATGATTAAATGTACAGTAACGGCCTACTAACTCCATTTCGTGATTCTTTTATTCACTAAGTCAATATTGTATATTTTTCTGTACAGTTCGGCGCTGCCTGTGTGCAGGTTCCAAAGAATAGAAATAAGCGGACTAATATTTGTTATTTAAAATACTGTTTTTTGGACGCGTTCGAATTTTCTTTATCATATTAAAATATACATAAGTTGATTTTAATTTCTAGCTGCTTTTTTCGTGGACCGTGCAATTCTAGGCCTTGACGCGAACGATGGAAAATTGTAAACATATTTGGCGGTATGTGACGTTGGGCTAGCTAGCCAGGTGAATGTATACACCATTCTAACTTTCGTTAACTTTTAGGTACAACAAACATGAAACCCAAACGTAGAGGAAATATTGTATTCTGAGTCACGAAACTTAAAGTATCCATTCATAAAAAATAATGTTTACGCGCAAAAGTGTTAAATGTCAAGAGGTTTAGGTATCCATCCTCAGAGTATTTCATATTAATATTGTGGTAAGATGTAGGCAGAAACAATGGCGGGCCGTGAGTTGAGTGTAATCATGCATATCCTTATAGACATTAAACTTAACACTGTTTGAAGACTATAAAACGCAATGCTAACATGAGATCAATAATTAATATCGGCTCAGCTGATTTTAGCCTTGAACCAAAGATTAGAAACTCAAATACTATGTAAGACGTAGGTTATTATGTTACACGATTTGTAAACTTGACCTTTGTTTTCAAAGAACGAAAATCCACGCCATTAGTGTCGTTTATATTGCTAATCAATCAACGCCTGTTGATCACAGTGAGTTATGTGTGATTAGAGTTTTATTTACTACTAGCGGCCCACCCCGGCTTCGCCCGGGTACCTACACCTATATCGACGTGCCTACGTAAACTATCAAATCTTGGAACTTTTAAGTTCTATACGCATCCTGCTCACATGGTCATTAATGAACATTTGTCTGACAGGATTTACAAATTTTTACACAATAAAATGTTTCTAAATAAAACTACTTTTACGGATGTTATGTTTATATTTTCGTAGTTTTTTTGGGATGTCTAGTATTCGAGAAAGTGTAGAAGTTACTTTCCAACCCGTATAAAATAAAATAATAAATTTATCGTTTTTAATTTTATCGTAGTTAAATTTATCGTAATTTATCGTTTTAGAGGCAGCAAGCAGTTAATACGGGTGGCAGGTAACCTGTCATGGTGGATGCCTATGGGGAGGCCTTTTTTCAGCTTTGTACGTCTTTGGCTGATATAATCACGATGAAGCAGATGAGGATAGATGAACTATTAAGACTATTCTAACAGTAGTTAAATAGTAACTTAGAAAGCTATTTCTTATCGGATGCCGAAACTAGCAAACACTAAAAGGAAAATACCAATAAAATATTCCGTGATACAAAGAAGAACGTTATTTACGGATGTGACATTTATTGTGTGTTCTTAAGGTCAGTTTGAATAACGTAAATTACTAGCGTAGGTTCCCGAGATTACAAGATGTCAACGTAGATCCTAACCAGTGATTACTGATTACATTGTTTGATGTAAGTATATACATCATATACATCATATCATCACGACGGTATCCCTAAAGGGGTATGTGGAACAGTTCTAATGTATAACCACAGTGCATCGGTATATTTTAGGTCCCATGTAATGCACAAATCCTAACTCCAAGCTGGGACTTAAACTTTGATAGAAAAATCCAATAACAATTTTTTGCTCGACCTGGGAATAAAACCCAGAAATTCAGACAACAACATACATAGATAAGCAAACGAGTCGAGTAGTCGAACCTATAGTATGAATTAACTATACTCGACATGTTTGTATATCTACGGTGCAAAAATAATATGATAATGAATAATTCATGTTATTTTCCATTTGGGTTTTACCTATAAAAACTGTTATTCATCCAAGGTTTGATTTGTTTGTTAGTAGGTAATCATATTTTTTCGGAATTCTATTTTTAGTCTTCCTGTTTGATTTTTTAACAAAAAATATCTCACGGTCCATTGTTCGAGTTACGATAAACATGAATAACATAATCGCCAACTACTTATTATGCAAAGTTTAGATAAGATAAAGAATAATTAAGTCTAAAATACAGGCTTATTTTAGACTCCAGATCTTCCACAAATTACGTACAATTTGCCCAACTGTTTAAAAACTGTATTTAGCTGTAACCAAAGGATTGTAATTAGGGGAGACTAACATAAACATGTGCTTTGTGTAGGGCTGCCATCCGTCTGGGATGCCCTGGATTTTTCCTAGTATGAAGGGCGTTGGAGGGCCGTCCGGCGGGGGTTTTAAAAACTGTCCGGGTATATGCCGGACACTTTTGCTGTCGGGTAAACGGTTTTTCAGGGTAGTCCAGGGAAAAAGCTGTATTTCGCCCTAATGTCCGAGACTTTCACCGTGTTTATAGATATGGCCCTAGCTTTGTACAATTAACATTGCTTATTAGTCCTCTTGTCTGATGTATCCGATTGACCTTGGACATCTCAATATACGTGTCTTGGTATGGTTGGTTATTCTGATCCCAGTGGCCATCGAACGTATCGGTCGATGACCATTCGATTCATAATTGTAGACAGTGTGACTCACTATGTACAGATGACATTATAGTATGTACCTATTTACTTTTAATTCGTGGGTATTCATCATAGTAAGGCAATACAAGTTACATTCAAACAAAAGGCCATTTTTATAATTAATATGCTTTTAAAAAAAAATATTATCATAAAATCTCAATGTATATCTAACGTTTTACGTAAAAAAAAAAACAAAATATGTATTATATTAGTTATTAAATTAAATAGGTGATAACCAACCATAGTGAGTCAGAGAGAATTCAACGTCAGAGACGATTATTTTATATACAATAGAAAAATATAATCTTATAGCGATGATAACTGCTAACAAAACTTTTAACAGTCAAATAGTATGCATCAAAAAGTTATTGCACAATAGTGCACATTGCATCCTGCGAATGCGCTTATCAGTACCTATTCAATAACACGTAGCTATACGAGTGATAATTTATTTTATCTGTTATTATTAATCAGAAGTCAGTGCTATCAACGCATCTGCGTTGTAAAGCACGTATCCCCACAATCCTTCATCTTTATATGCTACAGATTTAGAATTCATATTTCATAATTTACTTTGTGACGATGTTACTACGTACCACTGAATTAGATAAAGGATGAGGAGGACGGTTGGATCTTTCTGCACAATATATGTATAATTATACTTCTTATATCAAAACTTTGGGCTGCTACCAAAAATTTTCCTAAGAGGAAAATGCAATAATACAATTTTACTCGACCTTGTAATCGAATCCCGGACCTCACGCTCATTACGCGTTCACGTCCGCTTGACCGTTACACATATTTGTTTTGAATTGTACCTATTAGATGTTGAAACAAATGATTAGTATCTATCTGATATCTACGTATGTTATACGGGCTATGAGTAATGGGTGGTTCAACTAAAATACGGTCAAACAATTTACATTACCGTATAATGATGTATTTTTAAATGTAAATACGTCACTACCAATTTTACTGTATATGATTATTGATTTGGTTTATGGGTTAAACCGAATCATATACAGTAAAATTGGTAGTGACGTATTTACATTTAAAAATACATCATTATACGGTCATGTAAATTGTATTTTTAAATGTAAATACGTCACTACCAATTTTACTGTATATGATTTGGTTTATGGGTTAAACCGAATCATATACAGTAAAATTGGTAGTAGATGAATGAACTATGTGCTCTTATACGTCAAATCTTCGACCAAATTCTCAGCTCAATCATTGATATCGTGTATTGGGGTGTTATATAAAATACTTAATAGTGAGTCGTAGTCTAGACTAGTATTCGGCAATAGGCTCGCCTTTAATTACATAGAACTGTTTAAAAACATACCGGCAAAACTATAGTTTTCATTGGGTATTGTATTACCAATGACTCAGTGACTGAAACTTTGACAGAAACGAAACAAAACACGAAAACGTATGTTGATACAACCTTAACTCATGATATACATATGTTTACAATGTTCATTAGTAAAGTGTTAGTATTGTATATGTTTATCTTTTTAAGTTGTTTTTCGCTTGTTTTCCTCTAATCTTTTCGTTTCTACAAGGTATATGTTTACACAAGTATTTCACATTTATTTATTTGTAGTGTTTCGGTTGAAGGTTATAATTGCCTAATTGTTCACCAATCAAATTAAGTACGTCACTGGTTAAACAAAGGGATTGATGCGCAAGCACAACAATTAATTAGCATATTTTTCATTAATATGAACAGGCCAGTACTTCGTACGCTGCACTATGAAATCTAAGTAAAAGTGATCGATGAATTAGTTATGAAAGAGTTAGCACTATGCAATTATGAGAGTATTTTTCAAACAAGTACCTTTGACGGATGAAAAAATTACTATTAACAAATAGGTTTACAAGGAAGTTAAGCTAACTAAGTATTAACTAATTAAAAAAAAATAAGTTGCCTCAAAAACGACGGGATATTTCCAAGATAATGTTCTGTAGTTACTTATTTTTTGTTTTGGATCTTGCTATACTGACCGATAAAAAAATACATGTCAGACGTCCAAAGGTTAAACAACACTTCTAAGACCTATTTGGGCGTTCAAAAGTGATATATTTTCCGAGATATGTAGTTTGGGTAACCTTCGAATAAATTATTAGTAAATATTACCGCTGGATATTTGCGAATAATAAATGTTATGTTAAAACGCGCTATATCAATAGATTTAGAATCTGGTAGCATTCGAATTCGATGATGATTCTAAGATTATTTACATATTATTAATAGCAAATAAAATATCAAATGAAGCTATAAATATGGCTCAAATTAAATTAAAATTTAAAACAAAAATAAATAGGAAATAAGATTTTTCATTTGGCTGATTATATAAATCAGATATTAAAAATAACTAAAGTACCTATTGTTCGGCTGTTCATCATAAATTGATTAAGTATATCAGTACCTTCAAGCAGTCTTCTAAGTTCTTCAATAGCGGGTTTGACAATATCAGGTGTCTCCCGAAGCTCTTTCCTGGCAATCTCCCGCACCGATTCCCTCGGCTCGTCGAGCTCAAATTGCAGCAGGAAGTCTCCCAGTTGCACACCTGGGATTTTATCCAGGTCCGTCAACATGTGTTGCGATACTGAAACAAACATAAATATTAATTACTTTCACTTACGTGAATATTAGACAGAATCCTGTGACACGTCGGGATATAAAATAGTATAACTATACCGCGATAAAATCCGTGAGAAGTAATTTTAATTCAATAAAGATAGATGTAATACTATGTAAACAAGTATATAATAAAAAACTATCCACGTCCGAAGTCCGTTTCATTAAATAAATAGTTACTTCCTCTTTTATCACATGAGAAAAATCATTGTTGGACAAACAGATAAAGCATTTAAAGTGATAATTATAGTAAATTCCGGTACCACAAAAATTTTTTTTTGTATAAATAAAGCTTTTATTAACTATTATTGCTTATACAATTTAGTTAAAAAAATAATTACAAAGACTATTGACCGTATAATAATTGTGTTGTTATTAGTGTGAGAAAAACATCTGATACTTCAATGTGTTTTGGAATATTTAATCAGTATGGCCACACAAATTATTTATTAAGTGTGATATGCGTCATTCAACTTTTTCCTCACAAAGGGTTTTATAACGCATTCTGCACGCATTTGTACCTACCTGTCATAATCTATTCGGAACCTCTCTTAATTCATAATTAATGATAGCGGAATATTTCTCAAAACCTTCCACACAAACAAGGGCAATGTTTTGTCAGATTGCAGCATCATTGATTATTAAGTAATTAGAATAATATGTTATGAGGTTAAGAGAAGGTTTAGGAAAAAATTGAATCCTATGGATTTTAACATAGTCAAAATATATAATGATAAATTTTATCATATTAAAATGTCATGCAAGGTGCACGACATTACTAAGGAACCCCAAAAGGGACTTTTGTGGTTCCTTAGGGAAGGGGACTATTCTGAAGTCGACTAGCATGTATTAGGCAGGAGCATTTATAAACTACGTAGAATACGCAATACTTTCCTGAAATCGGAAAACATTGGGAGTTTTAGCCTATTGTTTATCTATTACACGTTAATAATATAGTAAATAGATTTTCCTGATGGGTTTTCGGGGGTGGAATAATCTAGAACTTTCGATACATTAGGATTTTTCTTATATTATTGCCAAATATATTTATGCTTTACGTTCTACACATATTTCTGAGAGTTCATATGCGAGTAAAAGAAATATCAGATGAGAAAAGTTAAAACACGGAATTTTGATAGTGACGTTTTTGCCGTATTTAATTATCATTAGGTACCTTGACATTTTTAAGATCAGATATATAAATATTATAGAAGATATTACGTGTAATTAATTGCTTTTGAAGATATATGGCGCTTGTAAAGTTTTATTTCGTAGCAATTATTCTGAACATGACTGTCATTTATTAATGATACACAACTATAATAATAATGATCTATCTCTGAATAAGTAAAAATACTAAACCATTAATGTGAAATAGGTGGTCTGTTTTATTAGTTTTTTGCATTATGGTGTCATTAGGGAGTAGCTTAATTACTTGCCTAAGTGGGTATTAAGGGAAAAAATACTCTCATTAGGTAGGTATTGTACATGTGCCTATTATTAACTTGAATAATAGGCGATGTAGCTAAACAAATCTGATGTAATTTATTTTAAAAACTTAAAAATACTAATTTTAAAGTGAATACGAAATCTGTCTTGACATTTCTTGTTATGATTTTGTCATTTTATAGAAAATAAAACTCGTAATATGTTATATCTATGTATAGTATAATTTCTGTTTAGACAAACAGAAAGGCTATGTAGGTTCTATGGATAGGTTAGGCTTTTAAAAACGCATGATAAATAAAATATAATTATGTATATGAGTCGGTACTAAAGTTTATATAGTATAAAAATATTAATTGAATACCGTTATCAATAGTCTTAACCTGCATAATTTAGGTATTATGATATTTATTTTTGTATTCCTACCTTCAAAACTGCTGAGCCACGCATTTCATATATAAAATATGATATGATATGATATAAAATACCAATGCGTGCATACACGCTTATCGTTGGCGAAACTAAACTTGATCTACTCGTAAGTTTAATTAACTAAGGAGAATAATTAAATCATATGGCTATCATAAATTATTTTAATAAATTTGACTTACTTTTCACCATTGTTTCAAGTTTATCGATATTTTTTCCACTTATGTGTTATTATGATTCACAATACGACGTCGCTGTGAGCCGGTAACCACGAGACTGAGATTTGGATGTTCAACATTTGCTTATATTAAGCGTCGGGTTTGCCTACGTTGTTGGTCAGTGTTGCACCACTGATGGCCTTTTGTCACCAGACGTATATTGTTGGCATTAGCCTGTAAGTGACAACGATTTACCAGTAATCGGGGATACGATGAAACGTAGGTAGTCGTCATGAATGAGAACTGACGTCACGATAACACGGTTGTGTGCTCAGTAAACCGTGGCAGCATGCAGTTTGAGGTTTTGGAGCGAGGCGATCGTATTGAGTTTTGCCGAGTTTAGTGAGAAATAAGAACACGATCTACATATAGATAGGCCTACCGTTTGTTCTTGATCGGCTTTTAGTAGCACAACTAGTGATGCTCTTTAAAAATTGACACCATAATAAATTCATAAAATATTTTTAATCTGTTACCGTTTATCCGAAAGGATTTATTAGTACACCCGAGTCAACAGAACAGAAAACAATCTTTTATTGTTGAATTTATTTATTATTTTTAATTTTTGAACTAGGCAACAATTAGGTGCATTTATAAATCGGATACCGGGCTGCAGTCTAATTAGCGCCATCTATACTGAAATAGATAAGTTACTATGTTGAGAGACTGCTGGTTTACCTATTCGACAATAGGTGGCGATAAAACACTCTAGATAGCGCAACAAGTTACAAGAAAAAATAAAGTCTCTGTAATTTTAGAGGTAATACCGAAATTATATGCTTTGTTACTATAATAGGGAACTAGAAACCACAAGGTATACATGCCCGATTTCAAATTTTAAAATTTTAGTCGTTATACATATTTGCATTCACAGTGTATAAACTTTTTTTTGCTTTTTAGTAAACTTAAGTTAATCTTATCCGAAGTCGACAAAATCGTCCGTCAATTATTTAATACAAATCATCACAAAGCGAATGGAAACAAGCTATTCAAGACCGGGATGGTTGGCGCTTTATGGAAGAGGCCTACGTTAAGCAGTGAACAGCAATAAGCTGATATAATAATACATAGCAATATATGTCATTTTACACAATTTATCATTCGAGAAAGCAAAATAAGTTGGTATTTACAACATATTTATTCAAAACAAATACATGTGGAGCATGCCACTGGTTAAGAAGAATACCTACGTCTTTGAAAAAGAGTCCGGTCACTATCACTTATGTATTTCCAATGTAATATGGCTTGGCAACCGCATTATACTACATACTTGGCAATGCACACTGAATCTATTCCTAATACAGCTACACTAGTGTTCGCGTCATCAGCCCACATATTGAGGTAGTCTAGACGAACTATCTCCACAAGTATTTGGACTATGATCTCTTTATAAATATGAATATTTGAATTGTAGTGTACAATGTGCATACATTGTTATTGGTATTCGAATTTATACCTATATATAGGTAATTCTATAAATTATAGAACAATTGTTGTTAGTGTTCGTAATGAATATTCTTTTTTAAATTTCTCTTTAATCCAGATCCTATAGATAGGCATAACGATACCAACCTAATAGTTAAAATATGTTTGGTTTATTTTTACGATTTTACTATTTTTACTGGTGTATGATGGCCTAAGTGGCGAATTAAATACGGATAGTTTAAAAATTACTTGAGCAATAAAACGCTTACCCACTTATTGTAGGCGTCAAACTAAAATTGTTTAAAGGTTTTTATATGGCTGACCATATTCTCTGGGGTTCTCTGTAATTTACAGATTTCACAATACGTTTTATTTTATATGTTAAGGTCATATTGTGCATTTTTAGAATTTTGATTAAATGTTATTATATATTATATAGGTTATAATGTAGATATATTCTAGATCTCTAAAACTGATACAAGTCAAGCCTTGGCTTTGCTTAATTTGAAAGATGTACCTACGTATTAAATAATATCAGTATCAGTGGCCTTACATCAGTGCACTGAAGGCTGTTAAAAGCTACAAAAAAATAATAATACATTTTTGCATGTTGCATTGGTAACTTTAGAGTAAAATGCATCATGCTGCGACCAAAACGGATGCTGAAGCATCACGATGATAAGTATTATTATTTCAGTCATTCTGATTCGTGATTACGTCAATGTGCACTTTCTTCAAACTCCCCGTGGTGGTGATTGTTTTAGGAAATAGTGACGTCACACTTAATGGAGAGAAGTGGCTCGCGAGAATGTCGCACCACATGTTTGGGCAGACGCCAAAGCGATAGGTTAATGTACGATTGCACGTGGTTGCAATACATAAACAGATATCGTAGCTATCAAGTTAATGGGTCATTGTCTAGGCTAAAAATAAATGTTATCACACATCGTTATAACTTGCTCTTATAGTACTTAGAGTATAAGTTAACAGGACCCAAACGTCAAGAAGAAATGCTGGGATGACGTCATTACATTAATTTGGATACGGTATGATAATGCAAATGGATGAATTATGCATGTTTATGACGTAAACAACTACATAGAGCTCCGTTGTTCAGATCATAACATAAATATGTAATATTTATTTTTATTTACTATGTCTTACACTTAATCCAACTGTATTCACTAACAATTATTATTAAGTTAGTGAATACTAGTGAATTTATAATAGTGAATTTTACGGGTCTAGAATTAATCTGAATGACGTCATCGACGAATCCGATTATACACGAGCATTAATCATTGAAGCAGAACTAATCTTCAAGGATTTTATAGCAGTATATGATGCCGAAAAGTATCTGAAATGTCGAGATTATAATTATCATACCAATAGTACCGCTATAAAAATCGTAGTAGGTAAGTTATTTTAGATTTGTGATCAACGATTGCATAAAATACATAATATTAATGAATTATTATTTTATAAGAACAATGAAATAAATGTAACAGGATGGAAATTAGGTATATGTTTGTGGCAGATAACGATGCCAGTATCCTTTTAGTAAAATGTGTCATTCATCTGTACTTTGTCCGAGTGAACATACCGACCACATTGATATTTGTATAAATAAGTCTTGTACCTACTATAGACGATGATGGTGTATGCGGCTAGAGGCTTTTCTAATTCGGCTATGGACAATTAATTACGTAGTTTTGTTGTATTATTAAGTGAATATAGTAGAAAGTAGTTTTTTTAAAGTATTAGTATGATATCTTTATCTTTCGATAGTAGCATTACTAACTTATAATTGAATTAAAGAATTTAAATCTGTGCAATTCATATACATATATTACGAAAATGATTTTCTCTGTTGTTCTTTTTTGGTTCTTGAAGTGATTTTAAGTTATTAAGAGCGTTTCATGTTCTTCCTAGTTTATCGTGCTTAGTGTGAGCGTCTTAGCGCTTACTCCACAACTCATGGAGCAACAGTTAGTTTTGGTCACCTCTAGTATACGCAGAGACTCAATTGCTGTGGTTGACTAAATGTAATTAGTCACTAGTCGGATGCTATCGTCGTCCCAAGTTGTGCAATAAATAGCCTATTGAATAATTATTGTTAGAATCATGTCATTGCGAACAAAGGATTGTACTGCAAAGGTATTTTTTAAAATAATATGCACTTGCGTTAAGGAAGCCTTTTGAGACATCAATATAAGATTGGCAAGTAGTAGTACTTGTGCTCACTAAAAGACCTTAATATCGAGCTTTAAATTGATTACAAATATATAGGTATATATACGTATGTAAGTACCTATGTAAGTAATCTCTCTCAAAAATGAGAAGAGACGCGTATCCAACAGTGTGATAATAATTGGGTTGATGATTTTCAGATATTACACGAGATGGCTTGTGACTGTATTTATTAGTCTATTGTACGAATTTCTATCCATCGCAATGTAATTCCAAGAACGACATCACGGAATAGTTCCACTGTACTTTTTGTATGGAATTTTCGACCGACCTTAAGTTGAGGAAAAATAGCTTACTGTAAAAAATGTGCTTCACAAACGTCATACAAGACACTGTAACGAAGGGCACGGCTGCGACTGATGAAGCGAAACGACACTGATTGGCAAGTACCGTTTATATGATCTTTTCTCGCAATCGATTACCAGTAACCTTGAATTTTTACGTATATAAAGTTCAATTTTTGACGATTGTTTACAGAAATCAACATGTGATCTGAGGATTTTCGATTCGCAGCAATAGTTGTATTATCCCCCGTAAAAGGAATCACTGAACCACGTACGGTTAAGGTATCGTTGCGCAAAACAGTTTCCATTGTTTAATAAACTGGATTTTTGCATCACTATCATAAAGTATAACAAAATATGATAAGTATACAATGACTTATCTTTAGCTTGGCGTCTTTTGTTTTTCTTTGTTAGCAATTCATAGAGGGAAAAGCAATTATAACAAAATCGACTGCTTAATAGTAGATATAGATAAATAAAGCAAATACAGGAAAGGCCTCCCACTAGTGACGATATTTATAGTTTTAGCTATATCGAAACAGACATTAAGATTTCTGCTGTAGACGATTCATTAAAAAACTTATCTAATAACCAGAACATTGAACCTATTTTATTACGTAAAACGAGCGACATTCTGTCCGAGTTTACATCAATAATATAAGAAATCATATTCATATTCATATTCATATCGTTTATTTGCATTCCACAATGATAATAAAGATGGTAACAAATAATCTTATGCTAGACACAATTATGGACCCTGTAGGGCACAACAAATATTGCACATTATATATTGTAGACATCTATTATACATATACATCTATCATTACATATACATATCTTAATTTATATTCTATCTTTATTAATAAGATTCTATTAAAAATTTAAAACATTTAAAAAAAAAAATACAATTTTTATTATAATATTGAAGAGATCAAAATTTCAAACTGGTTAATATAAAAATCTTTTATACCTACTATAATTTTAATGTTACAATTTATATAAATTTATTATGGCTACTTAAATCCTATTATCATTTATTTATTCATATTACCTATTTATCCATATATACCTATTATTCATATTTATTTAAATATTATTAGAATTAAGTTTGCAAATTATAGATACCTATATCTAAATCTTATAATAAAATATTACAATTCTTATGTACCTTATAATAAAAATATTGTTCATTCATTATTTACTTACTATTATATTTATTTATTTAGTTACTTATTATATTTATTTATTTAATTACTTATTATATTTATTTAAAAAATTATTTTTATGTTTAATTGTATTTGGTAATTTTAGGAAAATTATTTTATTTTATTTATTAATTGTTTATCATCAATGTTTGAATATTAATCGGCTTAATGGAGATTAAATGTTGGTTATTTTTTAATTCGATATTGCAACTGCCTCGTTAGGCTGGTGGTTGTAAGTGCCACTGTGGAGCAATGTGGTCTTGGATTCGATTACCAATCGAGCAAAGCGTTGTCAGCAGTAACAGCTCGGAGTTTAGACATGTGAACGGTTGATGGCAATAGGCTCCCGTCTATTACATGGGACCTATACATACTGGCGAAATGTGGGTACAGTACTTTAGTTGCACCTCTGCCAAACCCTTCGGGGACGACAGGCGTGATGGTATGGTAGGATACTGTATAACTTACTCCTTTAATTATTAATTATTTGTCTCTTAGTGTGTGGTTATTAAGTAGGTAATATTATTACAGCTGTGTTGTAGCGTGATAATTCTATAAAATGATACCTTCTTATTTTTTTCCATTTTATACAGGAAACATATGCCTTTTAAATAACAATTAGTAGTACCATTAGTTATTTTATAATTATTTGTCATTTATTCTTGTTTGAAAGATTATATTTCTTAAAAGAATTTAGACCAAACTTAACGCCAATACCATAGAATAACCAATTATACCTATAAGCATTTTCACTGAGATTATATTATATTATAACTATTGCATATTGCCATTTTATATTATCAGTTTTTTAGAAATCAGCAGTTTTTTTTACTTTTCATAAGTGTAGGTCAAGCTAAGCGGGCGTCATTATAATCTTGATTATAAACTTTTTGTACTACATGCAACACTGTGAATGCCAAGGCTGCAATCAGATTAAAGTATTACATGTGCTTTGTTTTTTTTTTACTGTCACCAGTCTTCCACGAATCCGTTATACGGAACGTGATTCCTTCGCCATCATCTCATGTACAGATAATTAATCTTTCTTATCTGAGTACAATGCTGCAATACATTGATAAGGTTATTGATATAGATGGTAAATGATAAGAAAGTTTTGAAATTGATTTTATTTTAATCATAGAGGACTTTTTTCCCTATTATTTTAATATAAATGTCACTGTAAATTCGATTATCAATTTTCACGTTACTGATTAGAATTGTTGAGATAAAATTCATTACACAATAATTCTCCGTTTTCACTTTAGATAGCAATCGTTGTCACTTCTATAGACTTAACTTTTTATTTTTTAAGAAGTGAAAGTCATTATAAGTAATGTGACGACGATGGATTCCTCGTATTTCGAAGTGAGGTATACAAATTTAGATAATGAAACAGTTCTGGGTCCAATACTAAAGAAAACGTGTCTCTTTTTAAAATAATTATTAAGTAGATTATTACTTATATAGTTGTAATAAATATAATCTACTTTGTTTAACTACTCAATGTTGCTTAAAAAATGACGTTTGCCGTGATCATCGCAGTAACTGCGTTTGCAATTGGCCACTCCGAGCTTTTCGACACAGCGGAACGCTGAACGTAATATAAAAATAAAACGTGTACCTAACACACACTTCATTTTTATTGTAGTATTCTCACTATATTTAATATGGATAGTAGATACTTTACAATATTTATTAAAATTATAAATTAATTTCTACCTCCTTGAGTTTCAGTAAAGATGTGTGTTATAACTGAAATGTTACACAGAGAAGTCACATTACACTGTTTTGTTTCTTTTGCCTACACTCATGCACTTTCCACATCACTTTACATTAAAATACCACTGAACACCAATTTTACTTTTACTTGACGCTTCACTTTCCCTCCAAGAAGTACAAAAAAAGTATAACCAAACATTAAAATTGTTGCCAGATGCAAATAGATAGGAAGATTGTACTCAATGATAGTATACTCAAACAGAAGCTACTCTATAGTACGATGTAAGTAAGGTTGAGGGTGTAATGGGACAGCCACTCTCTCAGCAGTGCTCTCTTTTCATTTGAATATTAAATGTATATTTTTTGTTTCGAAGGCCATTCGTTTCTAATATTACGAAACGCTCAGAGGAGCTAAATTCGTTGGTAAGTTGCGAAAGTACAGTTGATAAAGGCGGTAACGACTTCTAAAGGCTTCAACTCCCACAATATTTTTACATAACTTTTTTTTAGATTTTATAATGACATTTAATTACTTAACTGAATTCTTACACTTACTCAAATACTATTGAAATAAAACTATTTTTACGTTTCTTTATCGCTAGTAGATTATTTAATAGAATCCTATTAAATCGAAACCCAAGTATAAACTATATGACCAGAGGATACGGCGAGCTCATTGTGTTTAAATCGAATCGGAACAAAATGTAGGGTAGCGGTTAGTATTTATAACATTAAAGCTTTCAACTCCTCAGTCTGCCCGTGACCTTGGATGCTGTAAGAGATCCAATACGTCGGGGTTAAAAATCTAATATCAATATACTGCGATAGAATTCTAAAAAAGAAAATTAGCATTGCCATTCCTCCTGGCAATGCCACATGCTGCTAGACTTCTGGGCACTCTACCTCCAGATAGTATCAAGTCAACAATCTTTTATTTACTGCCAATTTATATAAATAAGTTAGCCGTGCGTATTTTTAACTTTGGAACGCTCTACCCAAAGTCACAGTCGTTGCGTTGCTTTCCTATAGTAAGTAATTGACGTATTTAATTTGTAACCTTCCACTGTCAGATGTTCCGCAACCGGTTTCCTTATCAAAAGTAGGTTAATTTTGCTGTCATTACAGAAAAATAATATAATGTTAATAGATAAGCTGTTACAATTTCACGTAAATTAAAATAAATTATTGGGTCACGAATAAATAATATTTACAACACCCATTTATGTATTGTACAGATAAAAATTAAAACTGTATACATTGTGGCCTTCGCCTGTGTACTCATGTGTTTTTATTAGCTATGACCATTAGACTTTTAATAAATATTTTATAATTGTAGTTTTTATAATTGCCAAATAAAGCTAAAGTGGTATTTTATTGCTTATTATTCAAATTAGGACCAATCTACATACATATATTAATATGTTGCGCGCATCACGCGTAATTAAAATTTTGCTACATTTGTCAGATACGCGGTATTATCGAATGCTAGTTACGCGGATTTGCACTGTCCCTGACGAAATATTTATGTAGCGTGACTGGAGAAAAATCTGCTTAATTTAGGATAAATATTTTAGTAATTAGACCTGGTCAGCCAATTCATATATAAACGATATAAAAAGCTAAGATTCCATCTAATAATACAATTCACTCAGGCTTAATATCTTTCCGAACTGTCTTAGTACCTGGTGTACGTACATGGATAAATGTTCACCAAGGTTATGCCGTCCATTCATCAGTTATGTATCGATTGGGTTATTTTTGGCTTACACTCTTGCATGTTCTCTGTTTGAGGTTAGACAGCAGTATTTACTGTATATATGAGTCTACTTTTACTTGTTCTCTAGCCAGAGTTTTAATTTGATAAAAACAAAACGATGTAGACTACATACGTTGTATTTGTGAGTGACAATAATTCCACCGTATTATTCAAATTTATTAAAATTAGATTCTAGTACGTTTTTTTTTGTCACAAGTCAATGCTTAGTGCTGTTTAATATACCTATATTACCATACTATACTATAGATTTAAGGTTTTATTCGGTCTTGTTGTTTCATAACCAAACACAAACATCCCGATAGAAGAAAAAAGTTAACCTAAGACGTATTACTATATAAATAAGATTTTCCTCTAAATTATTTCACCATTTTGTGTATACAAACAATATGCCAAACTCAGTCAATAAGGTAAAATAAAAAGTAGTGTAAGGAATAGTTTTTAAAAGGATTTTGTTTCGGGCTTTGTTGTAGTTCGTTTATAAAGTTGTTTATGTAAGGCCCCCCCCTTTTTTAGTAGAGATAGTTTTCTGTTTTGGTTTTATATTTCTTAAGAGACAAAGATTGGTAACATACTCAAAATCATCAAAACATAGACAATCATAAAACCGATTACAAAACGAGGTCAAATGTGGTCTGCTAGAAATTGCAAGTGATATTGATATCTACTATATTATGACGCTGACCCGAATTAATAACGTGTTATCTAAAAAGTAGGTCGTTCGTCACCACCCGCGGCCTTTCAGCCCATAATTTTCAAATATCGATCCATTAACGACAATACTTTCATTTACATATGCTACTAAAAGATCAACAAGTGAGGCAACCAAAGGGATATACTCAGTAACTACCTTAATTTCACCGACTTTAGTAAAATGATGAATCCGCAACTGCAAGTGAAAAGGAGGACTTTGCAAGGAGGTTGTTTTGATATAATGTAGGCTGAATTTTGAATAAAAAAATATAATACAGATGCCATTTTCGACGACGAAAAAGTAAATAAAAAAATATTATTTAATGGCACTCCAAAATTTTTAGACAGTAAGTAGCCAGTGCTGTGTAGCGTACATGAAAAGAGGTTTAACAAAGAAGTTGCAACAAAAGCTGACATAAGAAAAAAATAATTGACATTATAATTGTCAAAACGGCAATCTTTTTGCCGTTTTGCGTATTAAAATAATTATGTGACTAATTTTTTATTTTTACTGATAATAATAAACTCAAGTGCGAGTCCTATGCAAATTGGTATTTCAATGTTAACTTAGTAAAAAAAAATTGATTAACTTCAAATACAAAATATCAGATAATGGACTATTCAGTTCTTAGACAGACGAAATGATAATATTTTAATATCGATTACTTTCAGTCAAAAACTTTTCACCAAACCCACATTATTAAAAATTCTAATTATTTAATAGTTTTATGTTTTTGATATGTCTCCATTTATCGAATACCGTGACGAACCGTAACGAATTCCGTGAAAATGAATTATATCAAGTTCAAGGTTTTTTACCCCATTAGGAGGCCGGATTTAACGGGAAGGTAGATTAAAGTCTTCTATCATTATATCCAGATTATATGGAACTGCATAGATATTAATTATGTCGTATAAGTATATCTTATAACCCCGTACCAACATAGTTGGGTTTTAAGTATAATATTATATAATTATACTAGTACTATTTTTAGGTTAGATGTAATAGGGGGCCGAACCTATTTCTAATTACTGGACAAATTACTAGACACAAATTCAAACTTGGAATTTAACAGTGCAAGATTTCGCGTGCAAGTTACAAATTTAAATTTTAGAAAAAAATATCGTGAATTTTTTTAGACCCCGATGAACCCCAGGTTTACCTACCTTTAATGAAAAAAGGGATATTCTTAAACTATTTCTTCTTTTGTTGGCACGATAGTACTTGGTAGTTGGAATTTAAATCAGAGCCTGTTATGATGTTATTATGTCGGATCTAAAAATAGAACATAATCGAATGTAAATTATAGAACTCAATGTATTGAATGTCTCCACCGCCAACCGACACCACCACTAATATTAGAATATTATTGACATCAATCCGTAATCACTTGTGATGGTAATATTTTCGAAATTATGTCTTATTACGATAAAATGGAGGAAATGTGATGCAACGAAAATGTATAACGCATTAGGAGTAATGATAGTCACACCGCTGTAAAAACGGCAAGATCTTGGAAATTGAGGCAATCGCATCACAGTTGTGGCAATGTTTTACAGTATTTTTTCTTATAGTAAAGTGCACTCGTTCTAAAAGTTGTGCCATGCTCAGGGCTCTAGGAGAGTAAGGGTAAGATGATGATGGTGAAAGTTTAGATAAATAGCACTTAATGTAACAATAAAAATTTGTTATCCAAAAAGTTAAATCCTGTTTGATCTGAAAACCAACACTTAGCTACCTAGTTGTATTATACGAATTATCTATCTATTAAAAAAAACACTGCTCATGAAACTAACGGTGTTAATTAACCCTTCCTTCGACCGAACCTTTTCCAACTACACATGTTTGAGTTGGTCCAATTTACCGAATGCGATTGATTAATTATTATCAATATTTTAGATGAAGCGACCACCATTACGTCTATGCAGGACATCATTGGTCTATACTGACAGTTTAAGGAGTGAAACTAAAGTTGGAAGAGTCGTTTATTGCATTTATTTAGGTGTCTCTATGTAGCAGACTGTTACTTTTATAATAAGTTACAACGTGAAACTTATTATAAAAGTAACAGTTGTAAATGTAACTTCCTCGTTGGTCTAGTGTCGTGCAGTGCGACTGCCAAGCAAGAGGTGGGATCGATTCCCAGGTCGAGCAAAGTGTTATTGAGATTTTCTATGAAATTCTCAGTAGCAGCTCGGAGTTTGGATTTGTGATCGGTTAATGGCAATAGGCTCGCCCCCTATTACATGGGACTTAAAAACATACCGGCGAAACGTGGGATTACATTAGTATACCTCTGCCTAACCTTTCAGGGATGATAGGCGTGATGGTATGTATGTGTACATGAAACTTGGTAAGAACTACAGCGATATTATTTATGTAATAATAGGGTCTTAGTTTACCTATGTTAAATATAATATGTTTTTGTGTTTATTGGTGATTTATATCACAAAACATACTCACTACCATTAAACGTATGTTAATAATCGTCACCCTACTAATAATTTCGGCGGGCACGGCTTAACTTTACAGATCGACTGAGCATTATGCATATTATGCGACCATTTCTATAATATTGATTAAAGCTTTTTTGCTTTGCATGTCTGCAGGAAAAATACTATAACATTGGCATTGGTGGGTTTATTATAACAAAATAAAAGCTTTTTGAACAAAAGGGATCGACGATTTGTAAATTATTTAAATACATACTACTTATTCCTTGCTAAGTTGCTGAACAAACATGTGATTGAAGGAAAAAGGTAAAGGTTTGTTTGTTTCAATAAAGTACATGATACGGAAAACCGTAATTATTCTTACAATAACAGGTAAACTTAAAGCTTAAGTTTTTATGGGTAAAGAGCAGGTATTTCTTCTTGCGTCGAGTGATTTTACTACTCAAGGAGTGATTTCGATGCACAGTTTGGCCTTTAACTTATACTAGTGGTCGGCAAGTGGTCGAAATTCCACCATATTTTTTATTGTGTTAATGTATTTTTTATGCATAATTTAAAAAAAAATAGCACTCTGTACTCTTTCTCTATATAAACTGTAAATGTACTGTAAATTTCATACACCTCCGCCCGTTAAATTTTCGTAAAAAGGTATACAAAGTTTTGTTTCGCGTATTAATATCTAGATGCTAGACTTAACCACGCATTGTTGTGGATAACTCAGTATTATTACTCATAAATTTGTAATAAATGATATTCGGGAAAATAAATAAGCATTTCTCGAGTTGAACCGAACTACACACAGTGCACAAAGTTCCATTCAAATCACCGACCCAGTTAGTGCAGCGGTAGTTAACACTGCCTTCTGTGCTATGGGTCCCGGGTTCGAATCCCGGTAGGGACAAATGTTTGTGTGATGAGCATGAACATTTGTATCCGAGTCATGGATGTATCTATCTATAGTATGTATGTATTTACAAAAAAAAGTATATATGTAGTATATCAACCAGCTAGTATCTGTAACACAAGTCTCGTTGCTTAGCACGGAACTAGATGGCGCTGTGTGCCATAATGTCCAGGAATATTTATTATTTATTTATTTATTTAATCCGTTCATTCGTTCAAAAGTTCATCGCAAATTAACATTGACATTGATTAACAAATAACATGACACATTTTTTATGTATATAGATATTTTGAAACTCATTGCCCTTTGGCTTTTATGCTACTGAAATACATTCTCTTGTAGATTATGGATGTTAAATTGCATTACAATAAAATATAATTAAATGTTATTTACATTTGTACTACCAATGTCATATGTCAATGACTTTCACTATCAAAACAATCAAAACAATATATGTACATACACACGTCGAACTCAAAAGAAAAAAAAGAAAATTCAGTTTAGTGAGTTTGTTCCACGGGATTTTTCGTTTTCGAAGAAGTGCATAATTTAATTACAGTACAGTGTTATGAATAACGGCCAAGGTTCGACCTCTGGCTGTCTTCCTTAATTAATTAGTAAATACCCAAATATTAAAAAATTAAGACGCATTTAAATTAACCTCTTTTATAAATAGGATGGTTAGAAGCTGACCTCCCTTTTTGTTTCGATATTAAGTATCTGTGTTGTAATATTTTGATTTGCAATTTGGTTTAATATCCTTGCATTTTTATTACCTATGTATTTATTATGTAACACAAATTTCTAATGCTCGCATTAGAGAGATGTAGATATTGGTAGAGTGTCAACCTACATTGCGATGTTTTTCGGAAACTGCTAATTTTTTATTAATTGGATTTAAAAAAAAATACAATACCTAACCATATATTCCCGAATGTACATCGGTATGATAGCCGATAGATAGTATCAGAGATAATTATTATTATATTTATCCGAGCATAGAATCCAAATGCTTCGAAGAATTAAACACAAAAATCCAAAATCCAATCCAATAAAATCCAGTGTCAGAATGTCTATCGGTGCCAAGATCTCATATTTACCAGCTGCGGTTATAAACACTAGTCTAATGAGGCGGTATTTTTTATTAAGTAAATTAATTTTCTCCGTAGTCTTCTCCTTCCGTAATAGTGATTAAATGATTATCTACTAAATTACTAATAGGAGAGTAGAGGCGCCGACTATGTAGATGATGCTTGTCCAATGCACTTTGATTTAAAAAAATAGAGGCTTATGTCCACATACCGCGTCAGACTATAAGGACCGTTAGAAATTTTGCATGTATACAGTGCAACAGGCGCACTTCCTCAATTTATTATGCATTAGTTTTCGTCCGTGGCCCACTGTGCAGGTTAACACACTGTCAATCGAATAATGTTTATAGAGTGATCATTTACCAACCATCAGAGTTCATCAGGGCTACCACAGACCATATGTACTCCGCTCGATTTTCCGAAGCGCTCAGCAGAAACTAGAAATACTGTCATACGTTTTTACGTAGTTGTAGAATATATAGGATTTTTTTCCTTATTTTGTTTGTATTATCGTTTCGTTAGTAATATGTAGTAGTATACATAGTGAAAATAAATAAAACCTTTTTCGTTAAGCTGAAGAAATAACTGGGTCAATAATGTCACATCTAATTAAAACTTAAGTTAAGCCTTTTAACTTTACTTGACCATCTACTCAAAATAATTGATAAACGTCATAGAAGCTATTAGGGCAGTTCGTGTATTAATCCGATAAGTAATAAATGTAAGCTGCCAGACTGTGTACGAAAAAGGAATGACCCTTAAATCTATGCGCGGAGCAAGGAGGCTTCTTTGTTGGGAACAGGTGAATCATTTTCATACAGGCATATACATTTTTATAACAAGTATTGCATTCAAGTCCGTATATCCTGCTGACCTTAAATCAAGGTTACAGGATGTAACTGGCGTGAAATTTATATTTTTTTTGTCGGTATTGTTTTTGGGGAAACGGCTTTTGTTCATGGATATGGAGTAATAGTATGTCAAGTTCTGTGCTTTAGAAAATATTTATTTTTATGTATACCTTGGACTATATTCCAAAATTATTTATGAGGAAATTGAGTATTTTGAATGGCTTGCTTGGCACAGGTCTATCTCTTGACGGTTAACCCTTGAGACACTCAAGTATGCCGCACTTAGGTATAAAAAAAACCGCTTTCAATATATTATTGTTAAAAAATATATTTTTTATCAGCTATTTAATTTTGTTGTATGTGTGTACATATGTAGTTGTAACGTACATGCATGAAAACAAAAGAAGAGACCTAAAATATGTGTTAATAAAGATATAGCGAGAAAGTAAGTAATGAGTTGGAAGACAGAGAAAGATTACATTTCTGTCTCGTTCTTCCACAACTAAACACTATTTATTATCTCTTTCCAAAATTGTATGTTCAGATACAAATTTAGTCGTCGCCTTCTATAATGTGGGTTAATTGTTGAAATATTAATGTATTGCAAAGATTTACGTAATGTTCACATTTTGGATTTGACCGCGCCAAATTTCATAGTTGTTTGTTACAAGTAAGGTAGGCAGACATTTTTTATTGAATAGACCTTTATGCAAGAAAACCTTGACTTTTTTTGGCCATAGCTTTCAACGTGCCTAATGCCTTCTAGACTTGTTCATTCATTGTCATTCCGGATGAGTTGGGACGCATATTTACATAAGAGATAATAGAGTCATGAAGGAATTGATTATTATTAGCAATAAAATTCTATCTCACTATTCTACTCCAATTACATAGTATAATATATAAATATAAGTATGGACTACAACTACAGTCCGAGTCCTTTGGTTGACGTTCCTGTTTCTCCATTTCAGGGCCCCAGAATCTCATTATCATTGACCCATTTACTATCCCACTCCCGACATCATATCCACTATCTGCATCTGAATTCGAATCAGTTTTGTTTCAGCATAGGTATGATAAATACATACGTATGGAACTTTGAAAGGCCAGATATGCTTGCCTCGAGGCTGAACTGAAGATTTTTGACTTTATAGTCCACTGGTCACACAGCTTATCCCACATTATTTACGGCCATATATTACCGCGATCCCAAAACGATGATAACTGATCAAAACTTGTATTACGGTTCGAAATAAAACAAAACCGCTTTATGCATATTAAGAAACCTTTACAGCTGTGCTTGCATAATTATGTTTATATTTTCGTAAGATTACATACGAGATTAATCAGTTTCTTGTGTCTTACCCGAGTTGTGACTCAAGGCGACGGCAAGGCTCTTACGATAGATTTTGTTTTGAAGTTACATTGAATAAGTCCACGAACGCTTTTAAATTCATCTGTTTTGAAACTCATAAATCGAATAATGAAACAAATTGAGATTCTTGAATGGAAATAGTTTGTAGATAAGGGTCGTAAAATAACGATTTGAATGCAAGGTCAATGTTGCGCGAAAACAAACACCAAGCCCACCTACTGTGTTCAATTATGTAGATACTACTACTTGTTACACATTTGTTCAAAGGCTCTTTTTTCTACGATCATGATCTGGAAGTTTACAAAGTTGTTAAATGTGAGATATGCGTGATTGTAGCTATGGATTGGATAATCGATTAATATAGTATTAATCAATGTTCAATAATATATGTATATAGAAACAATTTGTACCAATCATGTACTTCCTCGTCACGCCGTTGTCTTCCTCGATATAAAATAAATTCATGCTTCTAACAATGGATTGAATGGAACTGCGTGATTCATCGACGAGATAATGAAGTCACTGCCACTGGCCCCTCCGTTTGTAAATTACACGGGAATTAATAAAGCTCAATTAAATAGAATAACATTAATCAGCTGACGTGTTTGTAATATCCTATAAATATCTGTTTCATTTTAATAATAAAAAATATAACCAGCTTATTATAGGGTTTATGACATCGATATAACAATCGTGTTAGACTCCATAACATTTTGTTGTTAACGGGTTCAAGCATGTGTATTAAGGTTCAGCCATTTCTAACGCGAACTTTTTGAAATTTACTTCAACGAAAGCAATAATTAGTGTAATCAATCTTGTATTTTTTCATTTAACATTTTGTTATCTACATTACAAAAGATAACCATATTTTGCATTGCCTGACATGGAAACTAATGACCCGGTTTGTGTTTGAGGAGATCATTTTCCATTGAGGCATAATGGTTTGTTGTCAAACAAATGGTTTGTTTGAGTTAAGCAAAGGCACATAATTAATCAGAAACAAAGATAAAAGTACTCACTCTCTGGTGTGACATCTCGGAGCACGATCCTGGTCTCAGCTTCAGCCGGCATGGTTGCCTTGGTTACCGCAACTTATAAAGTTTAGCAATCGATTCGTAGCGGCCCTTACGTTTACACACAGAAGGTGGCCCTTGACACGTATAGAGTATAGACAATTTGTACGGCGTGACTAAAATTTATTTAGGTATGGGTTTTATGTCATGTTTTGGTTTTGGTAGCGTCGGTGTTGTGACGGCTTGGAAAGTACGTGCGTCAACTCGCGAAGCTCGGCGTCGACTGACCGCAAGTCGTGACGTGCGCTTCTATTTTCTCCACGTTATCGGACTACGTTGACTACTACACACACATTGTTGTTACATTAAGTATTAAGTTGAGCTTGACTCGCTTGTTATGATTTGCGTCATGCAACAGTTCGTACGCTGAGGCTGCCTAAGGCAAAATCCTCTGCTGTTTCAAGTGCCGTCGTCGTTAAGGATATTGTCATATGTTTCATCACTGACACTACTATATTTTACCTTAATATACATAGACTTTATTATTCGAAGATGGTTATTGATAAATTACAATTACATTTGTATAAAATTACTCTTTACGGATTTTGTCGTGAGCTATAAACAGAAAGCAGTTTTAATGTCCGGTAGGTAATCGCGTAAGTGTAAGAGATCAGTGGCAACAATTGCATTTGTTAATCATTGTTTCAAATGAAACTAACATACATACCATCACGTCTGTCGTCCCCGAAGGGTTAGGCAGAGGTCTACCAATGTACACCCATATTTCGCCGGTAATACATTAGGCATGGTACCTACTTATTACATGGGACCTAATATACCAACTAAAGGTCCCATGTAATAGTGGGCGTGCATTTT
The DNA here is from genome assembly GCA_905163465.1 of Craniophora ligustri. NCBI lineage: Eukaryota > Metazoa > Arthropoda > Insecta > Lepidoptera > Noctuidae > Craniophora > Craniophora ligustri. The sequence continues at coordinate 4,631,489 of LR990956.1, forward strand.
GCCATCAATCGAATCCAAAGTCCAAGCTGCAACTGAGAATTTAATACAAAAACCTTATAAAACTTTACTCGACTTGGGTATCAAACCCAAGACCACCATTCGCACTAAAGACCACTAGACTAATGAGGCAGACTAAATGAAACGAACAAATGAAAAAGTTTTTGGTTTGTATTTTAAATAGAGTGAGATATATTGAGTGAGATAAAATTAAGTGAGATGTTTGCATTATCAACTGATCCTGCAAAAATACGTAGTTAATCATTACGGAAGTATTTCAAGAATAATACTTTCCTTTCAATCCTATTTGTCTTTGACCTTTTCTTCAGATGACTTTCCCCCTCTTATTTTATAGGTAGGTATTAAAGAAGTATGCAGCATGCGTCGGAACAACGGTTAAAGTTGAAGGCGTCAATTAACGAACAAACCAGAAGTTTACGTCAAGTTAATCGTCGTTAACAATTTAATCATTTCCTCGAATACGTCAATGGGATTTGCAATTGTCGGTGTACGGTAATTTAATGAGAGTAAAAGTTTCGTTGAAGATCTACAGGAAAATAGATTGAAGTTCTATATTGTAATATACAGTAGAATAATAAATACAGTCGACGGCACATCATAGGCTGGCGCTCAGGGCGGCAGAATTTGGGGGGTCGCAAATTTGGGCTTACCTATTACGGTCCTTCAAGAACGTTGTGTAACAGAAAAGTAATTTAAATATAAATAACTCAAAGGTGACTGACTGACTGACATAGTGATCTATCAACGCACAGCCCAAACCCCTGGACGGATCGGGCTGAAATTTGGCATGCAGGTAGATATTATGACGTAGGCATCCGCTAATAAAGGATTTTGATTAATTCTACCCTCAAGGGGATAACATTGGGGATGAAAGTTTGTATGAAAACTATACCTAATTAATAATAATAAGTACTTCTTAACGCGAGCGAAGCCACGGGCAAAAGCTAGTGAACAGATATAATAGATAAGTTTTTTCACCTTACGCCCATGACAATGTACGAAATCGTCAAGCCGAGTTTGTGAAGTTAGGCGTTGTAGAGTTAGGGCGTGTAGAGTCGGAAGCTTCGCTTTACATGAGATCTGATAACTTTGACAGTGCGAGTCATATGGTCTCGTCTTGCCATCATTTTACATGAAAATGTTTTTGATGGATTTTTTTACAGTAATAAGCTAAGCTGGTCGCTTTTATTCGTATCATAAGCATTTAGCTATTGGAAATTGAGCTCTTTTTGGAACTCTCGACACAACTCTGAAAAAAATAATTAAAGACAAGATATTGCACGGTAAGGTAAGTACCTAGGTAAATTTTAGAATAGAATTGTAATTGTCGACTGGCGGCAAATGGCCTGGCATGGAATGACAGTGGACACATCGATTATAATAAAATTAAAAGGTAACTAAAAATAAACCATGGTGGTATCCATGCAAATATTTTGGAATTTGTGTGGCGAATCTCTGTGGCGTTCACTAAGGGAGGAGGCGTCCACGTCCTGTGGATAAAAACACGATGTTGGTGATATAGGTATTCGTTGCGTATAGGATGTACTAGTGACAGGTATATATAATATACGTATGTCGTATAGTGTAGTTATTTCTTCCCCGGGATTTTCCCGCTCAGGTTGAAGTGCGCATACACATTAAAGTACTCTACAAGAAGAGTTAAGATGTTTTGTGATGTCTCATCATTCACTAGGTATTTTTCATAATTAACTACACAGGGTTGGTTTAAGTTAATTATATTGATATGTATCTCTTTTAAATCTTAGTTTAATTTTTAGCCCTTTAAACGTCTTTACTGGCATAGACGCTTTTGTGTCTCATAAAAGTCTTAGTTTCAATTTTAGTTTCTCAAACGTCTTTACTGGCGAAGAGTTTAAAAATGATTATATTAAAAAAAAATCTAGTCACGTTCGACTTATATTACATTCATGATACATAAACTTTCGTAACTAATGTTTCTGAACTGTCCTGTAATAGATCGTCATAAATCTCTTTCAACTATCATTTCTTCACTTAGAATCCTTGCTATATTTATCATTTGTCACACAATGTGTCCCTCTATAATTTTTTGCTTAACCGATTAGACCGCTTGAGTGACAACACAAAGCTTAAGCCAATGTGTATATGTATACAGAAGCATGTCATTTTTCGTAGAAGTTTCGCAAGCGAGGCTTGAAAACGCTTACTGTAAGAAGAGTTGAGCTTGCTGAGATGTTCATCATCAACCCAATAATTTCCCGCTGCTGGGCACGGGTCTCATCTCACTTGAAAGGCATTAGAACACGCTAGCCTACTGCGGGTTGGCAGACTTTAGACGACGAGAAAATCTCCCAAGCATGCAGGTTTCCTCAAGATATTAACAACCGAAGAGTCAGGGGTTGGGTTACGCGAGACCTCTGACATCTCAGTCCACTAGTCACACCTGTAGGCTAGTAGCTCTGAGATGTTGCCAAATGGAAAATCCCATAAAACCCAAGGCTTGTTGTATGTAAATATAGACTGCAAATGCACAATGAACCCACAAGTTTGAGTTCAAGACTGAACATCAACTAAATCCAAATGTCTTACGTGAGAATCACGAACTGAGAACTTCATAAGAAGTTACACAATAAAAACTTTTTATTTAACGTTACGTTGTTTTGTAATTCCTTGTGTTAGAAATTATTTAAGTTTTACTTTAATTATTTCACTTTACTTTAATTATTTTACTAACTGTATTTTCATTTCCTCAAAATATTATATTTTGAGGAAGATGCTGTTATGTTAATAGTGATATACATACATATATCGCAGCTTATAAACGCTAAGGAATATTGTAGCGCTTTATGGAGCTATTAGGTTTTTGTAAAGGATGCCCCACTCTAGGATTTTCTCCTGAACTTATATGACGTCACTTAATTTAATAATAGATCTTACTTAAAATAATTAGCTACGCCGTAATTACAAATTTAACCATTTATACAGTGTTTGTTAAATAATATATCGCGTGTATTAGTAAAAACGTGATAATAATATATTCTCAGGGTTATATAAAAAGTATAACTATAACATCGAATGCGGAAGCTCTGTATAAAAATATAATTTTGAACACTTAGTTCAAATTATATTTCAGTAATGTTTCGCATATTATCCTTCCTATATTTTCCTAAAACAATATTTTCTTCTAATATGAATAGAGATCCATGGTACCCACGTGCATTGTTCCTATCCTGACATAGGTCGTGGGTTCGATTCCCACGGGACACAAATATTTATGTGATGAATATAAGTGTTTGTGTTCGTCTGGGTGTTTCATATGTATTATAAGTATGTATTTACAAAAAAAAGTATATAAGTATTATATCCATTGTCTAGTACCCATAGTACAAGCTCTGCTTAGTTTGGGACTAGACGGTGCTGTGTAAAATGTCCCTGAATATTTATTTATTTATTTATTTATATGGCTCTCAAATATGCTCTTTGATAAATCTGCTGAGGTCAGCGCTAGAAGTTCAACAAAGAGCAATGCCGTTCCATTGTTCTTTGTTGATAAAAAGGAGAGGTTGTTAGGTAAAAGGGAATACCTACTTATAGCAAGTATTTATTAATTCCTTAACATCGACCGATATATGTAGGTACCTTACCTATCTGCAAAGCTGTACATCGGCACACCGGATACCGGACGCTACTCAGTCACGTGGGATTAAGTTAGACACACCTACTGTACCTCTGACCGCCAATAGAAAAAACTTATGAGCCACTATATGGCAAATAGCAACTCAGTACGCCCGGATGGATATGGCGGAATGAGCTGGACTCCTTACAAAAAAATAGCCCTTAGGCGCAATAGAGAAACAGAAATGGAAGCGAGAAGCGGGCTTTGGACATGTGGTATACCATAAGCTTTATAACATTAATATATAACACGTATTCTTTCTAAAAAAATATTATGCGTCTTAAGCAACGAGTATCTAACCACTTTATAGTCTTTGGTCTTAAGTATGTATTTATCGTCTGAAGTTTACGTGACAATAGCTGTTTTGGAATATCGATTCTACCTGACGACATTGTACGATGCGCTTCAGTACTTAAGCGACGACTGTAGAAAGTATTTATGGGTTCACCGACCACAGGATATCGAACCCCAAGGTAAAGGAATATTCCACAAGAACTCACTGCAACGCCTACTCTACGTTTTATACATATTTAACAAAGTACGGGTGGTAACCCTATTTATAGCAGGCATGTGATAAAAAAAAATACAGTCGAATTGATAACCTCCTCCTTTTTGAAGTCGGTTAAAAAGAAAAGTACGTGCCACGAGATTTACCGCGTGACGTTTGACTTCACAATCGACTGGTGACACCACTATACTCACAGTTTGACCTGAGCAACATTTAAAAGTAAAACTATAAACATTAATTCTATTAATTTTTACCTTATAAAATCTGCATAATGTCACATACTTTATCACGGTACAGTACGTAACGTACTTAGCTACTGAAGTGATTTTAGGTAGAATCATGAATATTGCACTGGAGTGTGAGTCATAAAACAGTGACATCTATCGTCAAATAGCAGCATGATTTAACCAACACGCTGATAAAGCCTTCGTTCTACCTGACGTGTAAATGGTAGGCAATGCTACGTAGAGATTAGTTCAAGAATTTATCGCCGTCAGCGCTGCAGGCAGTTTTATAATCCATGTATATAAGCTAAAATCGAAAATCGGAATCATAAAATGTGCGGGAAAATCTTTCGTATATCAACGGTCCTATAGCAGAGGCTATAGAAAAACTGCAGCTTCTGTAGCCCGAAGCGGGGCCCCGGGCGATACACACTTAATTATTACATTGAACTCAAAATTACACTGTCCCGCATTCCTGTAAAGAGGAAGGATGATGGATGAAGGATGGATGATGGGGGATCTTGAATTATGCGAGGTACGTGTGTGATCATATCAATCATTCCCTTTTTTTTCTTTTGAGCTACGGAATCCAAAACAACACCATAACTTGTAATAACTAATAGTTTTGTTTGCTTATGATGCGAACTTACGCAAATATTAATATATAATATTAGATATTTGTATATATCATATGGGTGCCTAGCAGGGCGCCGATTGCGCAAGTTGCTACAACTTGCACTTGGACTGGTTTGTGATTGATAGCATTTTTTTTTGTGTTACCAGTTCAGCGGTTTGTTTTCTATAAAATAACCTTAATAAATTATATTATTGACATGAATATATTGGTAGATACGTTTTATTTTCCTTAAGATAATATAATTTATGCGACAAATTTATTATTTTAAACATATTTAAGTATTTACATTTTTATGGTCATAAGGCACAAAATCTGGTTTACACCTTTCATTAGCTTTGACGCGAGATTTGACCTTGTTCATTATGAGATTCTGAATAGAGTCCAGTCTTGAAGATACGGCCAACACGTCTCGATGGATCCGAGTTTTAAGGGACGTATTTTTATAAATTGATAGTAGGCCACTGGCTCATCGTTTCCTGACACATTCTTTTATATATCTTTAACTAATTAGTAAAAGATTTCCACACACATAACAAAACCAACACTAGGAGGAGGTAAGTAAGTTCAAGGAACGAAGTATTCAAATAGCTTGAATTTGTTTACCTTTAACCTTTACCTACAAAAGCTACGAATGATTTGAACGCGTGGGCATCCCGTCACTAAAAACAACAAAGCTCATATACCACAGCGACATTATATTAATTGTGTAAACAACAACTCGTTTTCATACCTTTTGTAAAGCCGGTTTTATTACAGTATAAGATTTGTTTAACAAAATACTTTGTGAATTTTGGGCTTTAATGAAAATCTGTAGGTCTGAGTTCAATAAATATACTTACTCCCTTAAAGCTGCAAAATGTGACCTCACACTATCAAACATTTGCAGCATAGGTATGTTAGGGTAATGATGAAACGTGCACTTGAATGAAAACGTTAGCGTTATAAACATATTAGGATTAATAAACATAATAAATAAAATAATCTCTTTGGATTTAAGAGCTCAAGGACAGAAATATGCATTACATATACTGTATGTATAATTCGATACATTCACGTTGCTGGATAGGTTGTTGACATTGAAAAACCGGTTTGTAAATGAGCATAGGGTTCAAGCATTGAGTTGCAGATCGTTGAACGATGTGCAAAGGACAAGTCGACAATGCCCTAGACCCTACGAGGAGGCTCTAGACATTCAACTGAGGGTTATCGTTTATTTTTTATTTGTGAGCAGGGCACGTTGCTCGAAGTATGGATGGCCGTTTGGGCTTGAAGGTTCTCGAGTGGCAACCGCGAACTGGAAGACGCAGCGTGGGTAGGCCTCCGGCAAGGTGGACCGACGACCTGGTCAAGGCCGCTGGAACCAGCTGGATGCAGGTGGCCCAAGACCGGTCGTTGTGGGAATCTTTGGGGGAGGCTTATGTCCAGCAGTGGACGTCCTCCAGCTGATATGATGATGATGATGAAAGATCGTTCTGGAAATCTTTACCGGAAATCTAGATGACGTCCGCTGCTGGACATAAGCCACCTGCTTATGTCCAGCAGTGGACGTCAGCAGTGGACGTCGTAAATAAAAAGTCAAAACAAGGACTTCTTACTCTTCTCATACTCGGAACTATAATATTTGTGGAATCCATCACGTGTCGCTATAGTCAGTGGACTGCGGATTTCGCGATGTAGAGACTTGTTAATATGTATAAGATTTATATTTATACACAGTCAAATATATTGACTGTCAAGGTGTTATAATATAAAACCGTTTATGCCAAGGATGATCGCATCGCGAGTTTTTAAGTTTTGCAATCGAGTTTTCTTCTTTGATCTATTGAGGAGGAAAAGTCAATTGAGAGATAATTGCTAACAAACATACCTAATACCACTATGCAGGTATAATATTAACTATATACCTATATATGTATAGTGGTCGACAAGCGAGCACGATTGGATTCTTGTCGATTAACCTTCATCGAAACATAGTAGTGGCAAACACAGGACAATAACAAATGCCTGTCATTTGTTTGACTTGAATATCCAACTTTAATGTAGTTATACCTACACTACAATATTGTCTTTTATGTTACATTAATTGTATTTATCAAAATGCTAGAATATAATAATAGTACAATATAATATCATGCCGTGAGCCGTGGTAGCCTAGTGGTGTGACCAGTGGACTGAGATGTCAAAGGTCTCGAGTTCGAACCCAAGGCACGCACCACTGACTTTCGGAAGTTATGTGCGTATTTATCACATGCTCAAACGGTGAAGGAAAACATCGCGAGGAAACCTGCATGCTTGAGAAAATTCTCGATGGCATGTGAAGTCTGCCAACCCGCAGTAGGCTAGCGTGGTAGACTAAGTATAGCCTAATCCCTCTCAATTTAGAGGAGACCCGTGCCCAGCAGTGGGACATTAATGGGTTGATGATGATGATAATATCATGATACAATATTTTGGTTATAAAAGGTACGCATTCTACAGTTCTTTGATTTATTACAGGAAGAAGTGGTACCAACTACATGTATACATAACATTTGCCTCGCAGTGCGTCAAAACAGGCGATTCGCTGCTGCAGGGCATCTGAAAGTGTCCCAGGTAGGAATCGAACCCAAGAATCGTTGGACAGTAGCCTAGCGCTCAATCACTGCACTGTTTATACAATTACAACTGTCGTTTGTTTGTAATTCTCATTGGCAAATTATATGTCCTTAATCATAACAAATTTTTACTTAGCCGAGGACTAATATCATGTTTTAACAAGAGACGGTTTAAATTAAAGCGACATTTTTTAATAATATGTATATCCATCACTTTCTAATATCACAATACAAAAACTTAAGTTATTCTCAGACCATCTTCGGGGGACAACGTTTAAATGTTACAGTGTAGGTTTCTAGAACATTCCTATAGTGTTTAGTTCGTTGCGTGGGTTGTGACTGTGTGGGGTTTTAACTAATTGTTTTAACCTTTACTGACCTACGAGTAAGTCACGAGAAATACTTTTGTTGCTATATTACAAACAAGCTGCCTCCCGCGGCTTTGCCCTGTAGTATATAGATAAAAAGTAGCCTATGAGTTAATTCAGGTAATAAACTATATGTATGCTAAATTTCACTCAAATCTATTAAGCGGTTTTTGCGTGAAAGAGTAACAAACATCCATCCATACTTACAAACTTTCGCGTTTGTGATATTAGTAGGATAAAGTATCGCTGCACTTTTGTAACGTCAAATTGACCTTCCAATATTATCTTAGGATCAAGGTGAATGTTAAGTACTTCAATTTAGTTATGTACTTAGAATTGTCGTCACTATTTTTTTAATAACATTTACATAAAAAATATGAGGTCAGTCTAACCTATTATTGTTATAATTTAATTTTATATATTTATGAAGAATTCAGTTTTAAATTAATATTCAGTTTTCTGCGTAGGCCTAAGCATCCAAATTTCGTCAGTATAGTAAAGTCATATCCCAAATTTCGAGATTTTTTTTATAAGTAGCCAACGGTCGCTTTGAAAATGGCGAATCAGATAATTGGAAAATAGCCAGATTAAATAGTGGTATGCTATTTAAACAGTTAAATTTATTTCAATGCGTGCACCTACTTTCTTATTTATGTTATTGCAATTTTAATTTAAAAAGCAAATATGAATATGTTTTAATATTTTTTATAAGGATCTTGATGTTAGTAAACTGAAACGTGATTAACTACATAGAGGCATAGACTACCTAACAAGAATTAATGCAAAATTTACTCTTTTTTAAAATAGTCTGGAATAATCGATAGATGAAATATGAAAGTACAGCTATGTACTATCCAAACAGGAATAAACACTGTATTAGAAGTAGAAGTTATTCTATTTTTATTTAACTAAATAAGCAATGCGCTTTCCCACTCTATGATAAAGTAGGTACCTATGTATTTACTTGTGTCTTTATCCTTGTCTCCGAATAAATAAAGGTAAGTAACCTTTATTACAGAAGATATATACGTAAGCAGAACGATACAATAAAACAGTACCAGATTATAATTCAACGTTTTAATTAATGAAGAGGCAGTAAAATGTGGAGAGCATCCTTCAACGTGATGAATGAATGGATTGGAAAGTAGTCGGAAGAAATTTCTGTAAACGTATTACCTACACAGTTAATTTTATATGAATGCTGTGCAAGTGCTTTCACAATAACGAAATGTTTTTATATCGGAAGGGTTCTAATTGAAAATGAGGAGAATATGTTTTAAAGTTGTAATTTTGGTAAAAGAAAGCTACAAAGATACGCACCTGATATCAAATTTCTCTTCCATTCTGTTACTTTGTCAACATCTGTTGACGAAACATTTTTGTGTTACTCAACCGACACGACTTGTTTACAAAATAATAATATGTTTTAATACTTTACATAAGACCTTATGTCCCAGAAAGTGAACTGTAATATATGGGCCTATAGAAATATAGTAACAATATAGTATAATAATTTGACACTTAATTCTTTCTCAGAATCATTTCGTGATTTGTTTATAATAAAGTTGCATTTAAATCTGTGCCTGTACTATGAAAAATGTTAAATGAGTATTGTAAAGTATTTTAAATAAAAGAATTGGTAATTATTTCCTGGGTAAAGCGATCGCTAGTGACAAAAACAATCTACTGATCATGTCTGGGGGACGACTGTCGCTTGCCTTGCGAATATTATATATTTATTATGTTCAAAAAGGACTTTGATTTGAATTCATCGTAATTTACAGGCGTTGGCTATCTGTTTATATGTGCAAATAGAGTGTGTTGCCATAATTTTCGAGTTAACGAATGGTTGCTTTAGTCTTGTAGTCCACTCTTCGTTGTCGAGAATGGGTTTGCCCTTCGTGTTGGTTGATGGAAAACACATAACTATGAAGTTTAAAACGGGACTCGTAATCCAAGTAAATAAGCTATCAGGCTCTTGCTTTTATTTACATATCTACATACGACGGAACAGATTAACTGTTTGGCAGCAAGGCAACGCATTATATTCTAACGCTAAGGCATTTAAATAAGTAATTAATATTTTATTACTTTTATTATCCTTGGTCACTAAGTCGCATGTGTAATGTACGATTAGTCTGTTAATAAATATCTGACTTTCCAACATATTTCAACAGGTTTTCATTTAAGACTTTAAATGAAAATCTATTGGAAAGTATAGGTTCACAGTCCACCCTTCTTGAATACCCAGGAGATAATAATAATTCTTTATTGACATTCTTAATTGGCTTTGATTGTATCAGGGTCTACCTTAATGAATTAGTCACGGTACAATAGGTTTGTGTTTATGACTTGTTCGTATAGTTAAGAATGGGTGACAAAACAAGAATTAATCTTGGTAATTAAACCACTATAATACCAAGTTTAGGTATTCCATACTAAAATTTTGCGTGTAAAATTATGAAGAAATAATTATTGATCTATTAATTTTCGGACTTTGCCTGATATCTCTTCAAAAATAATGAAGAAAAAGGTGTTTTTTTCATTACCAAACACAAAAAACGCGTCGTATTCCATACTTATGCAATTGGTAAAAAAAAATATTTGTGAAAAGCACATAAAGATTAAACAATATTTTCATTTCTTTTTCACGTTGCTGTTTACTCAACTCGGCGGCAATTGCTTAAAATAAATATTCCTATTTAACAACTTATAACACGAGTCGCGGTCATTTGGGGTAGATTTTTGTCAGAAAAAGATAGTAACTTGATTGTACTCGAGCAAACCACACGGTGCTAAAAGATCTACTGTTGTTTATTATATGTTTAGGTTTATGTTGGTTGTGGTGTCATATTTTTTTTTATAATGTAGGTATACAATGTACATATATTATTTGGTCACTGAGGACATTTTAGGTACCTACATATCAAAAACAAAATAATAATAATGCAACTATTAATTTTATTTCTTTTTGATACCTTATTTATAATTTAAAGTAATAGTTACATCCATATTAAAATTATAAATGCGAAAGTGTGTCTGTTACTTTTTCTGACTGTAACAGTTGAACCGATTTAGATGAAATTAGGTAGATATATAGTTTGAGTTCCGGGGAAGGGCATAGGATTTTCTTCCCGAAAATCATCCCTTTAAAGGGGTGACATAAATGGCATATAATTACAAATTTTACGCAGACGGAGTTGCGGGCAAAAGCTAGTTAGTACACAATATATATTTTTTGCAATATCGATGAAGTATCTACATTATTACCATCATCATTATCAACTCTATAATTGTCCCACTGCTGGGCACAGGTCGTCTCTCATTTGAGAGAGTTTAGGCTACAGTCCACCACGCTACACAAGTGTGGATTGGCAGACTTCACACGCCATCGAGAAAATGTAGGTTGAGAGATTTCCATACTATGTTTTGTAAATACGCACATAACTTCCGAGAAGGCAATGATGCGTTGGGCATGCCTTGGGTTTGAACACAAGTCTACTGGTCACACCACTAGGCTATCAAAGCATTCTTCATTATTAAATATGCATACTTAATTTTTAAAAACATATTTTTTACAGACTTTTTTAAAGAAATTTTACAGCATCCATAGTCACAAATCTACATCGGGGCCAAATTTAATCAATATCAGTGATAAAATCCATAAACAAAAGTTTTATTAAATGTTGTGCGTGGTACATTGAAATTTTACAGATTTGCGTAACCATATTACTAAACCAGTAAAACAACAATAATTATATAATTCTTTTACTGTGTAATTTAAAAAAAGCAATAATAGTAATGAGCTTATTTGTAATGTGGGTACCGAGTTACCGACAATTGAGCTGAACGTTTTAAATTGAGTACATACAAATATAGTTGTTTTGAAAATAGTATCAACACTTTTCTATGTTTTGATAAGGTCGCAATATTGAAAAGAAAGACATAGGATATGTATATTTGATACTTATCTTGGCGGAGCCACTACCGTGCCCCCAGATATATCGCGTGTTTTGTTTGGTAAATCGTAAACCAAGCATATTGCAACTATTTAATAAAGATAATAGAAGAAAAATATATTTATTTACTTTCCCATTTGAAAAATATATCTATTGGTGGTACAGGTTTGTTGCACAATTATTTAGCATTGGGTAATGTATACAGTATAAAATTATCGTGCTGATTAAATAAATTATGCAAATTAACTTAGCACTAATTAAATCATTTTAACCAGATCGCATTAATTTTTGATAAGCTATGTTTAAAGTGCATTCATAATTTTCATTTGATATTTTGTGGTAGTTGAATTGTTGTTGTTTGTTTTCGAAGAAACTTTATATGGAAATAATTATGTGAATATTCAAGAAAGATGATCTGTGGAACATTTCAAATTATTATCAATTTTGACTCACATTTAATTTTGTAAAAGATTATTAGTATACGATTTATAGACACTAATTTTACATTTAGAAATGGGTATTACAAAGAAGATAGATTGAGCTCTATCTCAAAAATGTTAATTAATGAATAGTTAAATTTAGTTGTATAGGTCATAGTTAACGTGATGCAAAATAGTGTACATAATAATATCAACAAAATTTAATTATGTAAAAAACCGGCACTACTACTCGGATTTAGATCAAAAAAATATTGCGGCAGGCGGTAATTGATCCTGCAATTCGTGGCCACTGTACTAATTGAGTCATCCTATCCTTACATGATATGTTTGCAATGGGATTTCAAGGAAAAGAGTCATCATCATCATCATTTCAACCGTAAGACGTCCACTGCTGGACATAGGTCTCCCCCAAGGATCGCCACGGAAAAGAGTAAGTAGCTAAAAAATTAAATGATCTGAGCCATTATTAAGATTTTGAAAAAGGAAAAGCTGTACAATTTAGCATTATTTCCTTCTCAAACCAGTTGACAGTGTTTAATATTTAAGAATCAAAATCCACGAAGTGATACTGATTACGTGTTGAAAGATTGAGAAATATAAGAATAACCTTTTTATATATTATGAAATCTACATTCTGTGCAAAGTAAACCTCGTTTACATTGTACGGAATACAAAACCACTTTTTCGAAAAGACATTTTTAAACTAATAAAACGTATGGGTTGATTACCTTCGATTAAGTCAATAATCCACATATTCTTTGCAAGTTATTTACAATACGTTAACCTTTCCCACAAAAATTAATAAAATGGAACACTAAGATCATTGTTTTGATGAAAAACTTTTTACGTTTTTATCGCGGTATAGATCTGTAAACTCAACGAGCTGTGATAGCTTAGCCTTGTGACCAGTGCACTGCGAAGTCTAAGGTTTTGAGTTTTACGCCACCACTGACTTTTGGAATTTACGTGCGTATTTATCATATGCTCAAATCATCGTTTGGAAACCTGAATGCCTGAAAGATTTCTCGATGGAGTTCGAACAAGCAGTAGGGTAATGTGATGGTATGTATAAAGCCTAGTCCCTTCAAAATAGAGGTTGCCCACTACCATGCTACCCATGCCCAGCTTGGGACCATAATTCGGATTACGATGGTGAGATCTGTACAATAAAAAAATATATCAAAGTTTATTATTTTTCTTTTTAATGATACTATTTACCATAACATTAGCCCAATTGCATTTAATGATTGAATAAACAGTAGCAAATTACAAGAATGGTCTGAAAACGGTTATTATACAAAATTACTTGGATTATATGATTCACCTTGATATCCGATTTACTTCTTAGGTGTAATACGGAATGCTACCAAATAAATTTGAATGTGTTATGTATGTATTAAAGGAATAAGAGTATATGACGTAGAATCCGAAAGGTATGTCCTGGAATCGCGTGGCATCTTAAACTTTATTTGTGGTCACTCACTATGTGTAGGAAAAACATAAGTTTTATGAGATTGTGATGTTGATTAGGTAGTATCATGATAGGTAATAGCTAGATTATTGCTCAAATTGAGCTGCCGAACTGGGGAAGTACCTCCGCCTTACAGAAGACCGCAGTGAAACAACAATAGTTGTGTTTCTACGAGCGAGTAAGCTTACCAAAGATCGTTGGGGAAGTGCTTATTCTGACAGTATGCCCATTCCGTTTGCTGTCAGTTCAATAACTCTCTATTTTAAGAAACCTAAACGGTTTTTGCAGGGTTTGGCAACGCATTTGCAAGCCTTCTGATGTTGCAAATGTCCATGGGTAGCGGTGTTCACTTACCATGAGGTAAGCTTCCAGCCCGTTTTCCCCCTTATCACCATAAAATAAAAATAAATTAATGTAAAACGATTACAAGTGATTTTTTTTATAGAAGCGTATTTAATGCTTAATAATACCTAGTATAAATACGAAAGCATGTATGTGTCTTGTCACAACCAATTGAGATGAAATTAAGTGAGAAGATAGTTTGTGTCCCGGAAATCATCCCTTAAATTGGCGAAAAGGGGAGTGAAAGTTTGTATGTGGAATCGATAATTTCTTAAATGAGAATGGTAAGAAATTAATTATTAGATTGATGCAGATGCAGTCGCGGGCAAAAGCTTTTCACTAATAATGGCGCAAAACCACTAAAGATAAAGTTTCAAAGATTACTTATTTGTATAATAAAAATATGGACTTGCAAATATCACTGCTCGGATACGGGTCTCGGCTGGCAAGCTGGTAACAGGTATTCGCAGGTTTTCTCACAATCTTTTCTTTAAACTTAGTTGCGTGCCTTAGATCCGAAACACCGGCCTATGACTAAGCAGTTCATGGTCATATGATTAAACTGTCACGACATAACATTTTAGCTAATTACTTTACAGAAATGAAGAATTAAAAAAAAGACCTAGTCTTTTTACTAGAATTTATTGATAAATGTTATTACCATGGTTAATCATTTGAATGGTTATGGATTGCGATTGTAGCTAAAACAAAGGTCGAGACACACCGACCTTGTTCAACACACGTCGCGGATCACTCACTGGCAATATCATGCCGAAATTCGATGACCTATGATTTTATTTCATACGCTTAAAGAATACTTTTTATTTTCTAAATATTTCTAGTATACATTGTATTTTATTGACGCGGTAATTATTTTTGGCGAAGTCAGTAGGCCCCACGTGTATCCATTAGTCTTGATGCCAAACGTATGCTGTATAAAGTACCTGAGTTGAGTTGCGCGCACGCTCAGTGCGAGCAAAGGACTCTATTCGTGAACGAGTGTAGTGTTTCTCAGAGCGTGTGCGCCGGCGCAGTTCTCCTCGCACCGCACCACTGCGCGCGCGTCTCCTTTTAAACTTTGTTTATACTAAGGGTGAGATGTTTTTGAATTGCTTTTTTTAAAATTCATCATCTTGCATCGTTACACTTTAGTTTAAAATTCTATGTCCAGTTTAATTTATCATTTCCATTTTAACCCGATTAGTAAACTTTGGGCGGCTTATTTTTTGTAAGCCTTTGTTTGGAAATATAGCAATTACCTACAATCGCGGTTCGGAATTATATCATACTGATTGAATAAAAAGTCTGTATACGCCTGTAACAATAGTGTTCAAAATAAACTTTAGGATAGTGGTTATCATATATTCATGTGCCTATTAATGTTTTAGAGTATTCATAAAAGCTTGTAGATAAGCGATTTTAATGCTGTTATGATATTTGATTTGTATGTGTAACTCACAATGATCATACATCTACATACATAAAAGAGGCTTGCTATGAATCAGTGCAATCAATGGAATAATTGTAATTAGATTGGTATTCGTATTATAAACATTCCAAAGTCAATAATATTACTTATTGTAACTTTGTGATCATCACCTTGGGTTACACATAGGTGATAAAATAAGAAGACAATTAGGTATTTTTATTTACTAATAATACGTCAACGTATTATACAAACCTTTTTAATTTGTTATTAATACTATTGTTCACTTGCTTTAGATAACATTTTTGGTTATGAAATTAGTATAATTCATTATAGAAGGTTATTCTGTAATCTATGTAGGTAACTGCATATCTGATAAATAAGATAACAGCTTTTAGTTAATTTCAATTATAATACAAAGCATATACGCGCATAATGCCAGAGAGACGAAGTCAATAATGGTATGTACCTAAAATATTATTTATTGTAATGTTTTATTTGTTGTACCTTTAACGCCTAAATTTTATTAGTTTACATCGCATGTTAATTTAATATGTTGTAATTTAACAACTATATTTGTTATTATTTACATAATATAAGTAATTACCTACTCATAATGTATGCTACTAACAAGTAAAATTAAATATCTGCGTTACCGTGCCTCGAGAATTACGTCATAGATTGAATAAATTATTAAATGACTTTGGGGCTCTGAATATTGACCTTCTTTTCTAAAACAATACACACAGAATTAATATTTTTTTCGAAATACTTAATCATAATGCATATTCTCTTTTTCGAAACGTTTTTGAAAATCTTTGGTGTTGTATCGCGTTCGGTTTGTAAGAGGCGGTGCGGTGCGCCTACCCGCCGACCTTGACGACGGCACATCGGCTATTCATTCGTACACGTGGGGAACGAGTCTCCCATCCACTCATATTTTTTATCAAACATCTTATAATATAACCAATTTTTGTTTTTTTTTGGTCTAAGATGTGATGTATCTTGAGATTACTATGTTACTCTATTTCGATTTAGTCTGTTTACTATTTAGGTACCATTTTTATAGACCAATAATTGTTAAATCTGAGGGGCAATGAACACCGATGAATTCGAATTAAATTTCGTTTTATTATATACATATATTATTATGAACATTATATTAACCTAACGTTTTGGATCCTTTACGGCATTCATAGACTGGAGTCTGCTCGTGACCAGATATAATAACATCGATATACCTACCACGATAAAATTCGTAAAAAATAGTTTTATTTCAATGTAAGAAACAAATTACTCTGAATTAAAACATTTAATGTTTCCGGCAGAAGATATTATGGGTACCTACGTAAATACGATGTACAATACCTAAATTCATTTTAGACTAAAAGTAACATTTCTTTCATAAAAATATGAAATATTTTTGACCTTTGAACTCGTGTTGTTGGTTCGAACGCGTTCACTGACTCTAGCAAGAATTGTGAAAATTGATAATATTCTCATTTCCTTTACCCTTTTATTGTTTTTAAAATTTGCTTAATTTATCTTCTAAAATAGTTTTATTTTGGGTCCAATTATAAAAGAGTTGACTGAATTTGCGAAGAATGTATTAATAACATTTTATAAATTTCTTTGAGAGCACTAGGTTTTCACTAAAACATTAATATTATCCTCAGAACTTTTAAACCAAAGAATAGTCCTACTTAGAGCAATGCGCCTTCTGAGAAGCGGAGTTGCTTTTATCACTTTTATTTTATCTTTTGCTATATATTTTATATTTAAATTTTCATAAGAACTTAACTAAGAGAGGCGCTATTTCTCTTTAAATACCGTTCTATGACCTGCAGTGTATAACTATCTCTGTTTTGTATGATTTGGGAGTATATATAACATAACACGTATTATACATATTAGCGTTTAGTGGACGTGGACACTATATGAATTCGAGTGTAGTATTTGTTTACCATGTGGGGGGATCTAGGATGACTCAGAACTTGCACGGTCCGCCGGCTTTGTATAGTAAATAAATACGGCGCAGAACGCATTATTATCGTTTATGTATTACATAAACACATGGTTTGCGTTCGCATTTCTTTTGTCATGTTAATGAACCACCGTCCGTGTGTTTTTTTCACAACTGGTTGACCTGTAATTACAGTTTCAAATCCGTTAAATACAACATATATTACAATGACATTCGTATTTATGTATGTGAATGAATACAAAGAAGTTGGAGGGTTGTTTTATTCATTCCTATTTAAATGGGACCGTCAACATGAAACAAGTTTTATAAAAAAATTATACCGTAGCTACATTATTTTTTTGTGTTAATTTTCAAATAACAACAGGTTTAGTAGTATTATGATTTATAAAATCACTACGTCATATTGGTCGCACTTTATTTATCGTTGTTATCGCTGGTCCAGGAAGGAATCCACACCACAGTGATTCATATTGCTACAGTTTGTAAACAAAAGGACACGATCGTTCGTAGTGTTCGTTAGGCAAAGAGTACGATTGAAAATTAGCTCTACAAACCACGTAAGCGAGTGGTTCTAAGATAGAATCATGAGTGTAGCGGGGAATTAAAGAACACGAGATGCTGGTTTTGCAGCTGTGCGAAACATTACAGCGAGGAAAATTTTAGATTTAACAAAAGCATTTCAAATCTACGTTTAATTTATTCATAGAATTTACTATATATTCTTAATTACAGTAGGTACGTATACTAAACCTTTTATTCATAATTACTTGCGAAATGTTTTTCAAAATTTCGTTTAAAAACTTTTTTATTTATTACTATCTGAAACGCCGAACATCGTACTGGCATATTTTTTCGTGAATCATGTTACTAAGAAAAGACCGAACAATAAAAAAAAAATATCCTATATAAAAGATTGTTTTTTAAATTGTTCAGTTTAAACCTTATCCTGATAATAAAAACACAAAAAAGAATTATCCAATTAATTGCAGTCATTCGGAAGTTATAATAATTTATTTAATCAGATTATATTTATTATTATTTACATTACCGCAGTTAATGTATTTTTTTGTTGTTTTATACAGATAAGCTCTATTAAAATCTGGCATATTTGTTCCGTTTTATATGTTTACTTTCTTTTAAGAAGATATATTAGCGTTTATCAAGTTAAAGTGTACCCACTTTGGCTTGATAAACATCGCTGATAAACTTGACAAGCTTCAATTATCTATTACAAGCTTGTTATAGAAAATTATGTTGCTAATAAGAAAACACGGTAGTATTTAGTATGACGACGTATTTAATGATCAATGTTACCGGTTAAACTTGAATTCTAATTTATACCTTAATAAGAAAATATTTTATGACACAGTCGTCACACGGGTGCGAATCGAAAAAAAAAATAAGCGATTGGATCATTATATCAATGATTAAAAACCTTTGCACGAATTATTTCGTTTAATAGTTAAAAAGAAACGTGTATGAAAGATGGGCAAAAACTAACTTTTGACTTCGCTTGGTATGTAATTATAAAATAAGCAGTACCTACTTATTAAAATTTATTAAAGTAAAAAAAACCTCTTTAATCCAAACCAACATTATTTTTTGTACCACACAGACTCCGCTATATTATTATAATCTACGGAGATAAAGCTTACCTTCTGGGTGTTGTCTTAGGTACTAACTTTTGATTAAACCTGGATCAATCAAAGCTGCTTATCTAATGTATCCTCAACATTTGAATTCAGTTTTCTAGGGCCTTATTCTGATGTAAAGCCAAACAATAACAAATAATTGCACTTCAAAGTATTCAATGGTTACCTTGGCCTTCGATATATTCGCGCACAGTCGGAAGTGGAGTTAAGGTCACCGACCTGTGACTTACTTGCCGTACCGCAGACTGGGCTTAAATAAACTTCTCACAACTTAAACTAAAGTAAACTAATAATATGTGCCTAATAGTTCTAGCTTGGTAGTTAAAATTTGAAAAAGTCCAAGTCAAGTCAGTCCTTTGCTTATTAATATATTTTTCTAAAACTCGTCTATATCTACTAAAAAAAAAAATTCGGAGACAAACAAAGGAGAAAAGGTACTAAACTATTTTGTCGTTCCATAATTGTTTAGAAGACGAACAGAACACGACTTCATCTGCGTACAATTAAACGAAAAAAAAGCTTTCATACTAACTTTGCCCCCCCGTTTAGCCCTTAGGGGGTGAATTTTCAAAAATCCTTTCTTAATGATTAGTGCTTACGCTATAAAAGGAACTCCTGTACAAAATTTCAAGTTTCTAACCCTTGTGGTTTAGGCCCTGCGTTGACATGTCAGTCAGTCAGTCCGTCAGTCAATCACCTTCTCCTTTTATATAAGATACGTAGTGAAAAGGAGTGAAAAGGGTTTTTCAGGGTCGGCATCACGCATGTGACACCGTTGTTGTTGCAAACGTTCATAGTATATGGTACCTGCTTTCCACCAGGCGGGGTTCGTAAACTTGTTTGCAACATTGAGGGTATAGAAAAAAATTCTTCTGTCAAAATGAAATGTTATATTTAAAGTTCATTCGAAAATAACCTTAGCCAACATCGCCAAAGCCAACGTTATGTCGTCAGTGAAGGTGTCGAGGCTGGATTAGGGCACCGATTTAATAATTTAAGGTCAAATTTGGGCGTATGTGTACCACTTAAGGTAATTTTAACAGTGTTGAAATTTTAAATATCAGTAGGTAGCCAAAAGCATTACTTATCCAAATTTATCCAAGTGTAACTTGTAACTGATTATTATTATATGAAGTGTGACTGACTTATAAATAAATTGTTTATTTTGAGTCTGTGAAAGGCTTTAAATATTTCATAGGTCAGTTCACTTACCGATATTGGCATTGTTTAAAAAATTAACAATGAACAAGGTCACTTTAAAATACTTAGTACGTAGTTAAGGTAGAGATGTCTTCTAATAAGTATGTAAAGTGTATGCGAAATTACATTGATTTGTCGCAGTTTTATCTCTAGGTATATGTATGTGCGTAAATAGATAGCCTGTTTCCTGCATAACAGATCGTTCTAATATTTATATTTCTACTGATAAGTAATGAATTTAACACCTTCATGAGTATATTTTAATGATGATATCCGTTTATAACTGTAATTAACGTGAGAATTAACTGAGGATACATTTATAATTCCGTGTCACTAGTAAAAGTTATAGAAATTTCCTTCCCAAGACTTTTACTTACCATGAGTAATACGAACATTAGGTATATATGTACATCGTAGAAACTTCTTACCACACATATATTATATTCTTAAATATCTGCATCCTATCTACGACATTGAACAGTAAACTGATTTAATCAAAATGTCTAATATAATATAATTATATGAATATTTATTAAGTTGTTTTCAACCGATGTAACAAAAAACGGAGGAGGTTCTCAAGTCGACGCGTATATTTTTGTTTTATGTATAAACACATAACTTTTGACTGAGGAGTCTGATTTTGATAATTCGTTTTGTATCTACTTATTGAAGTTTATTTTTGAATAAATAAAAACACGTTAGCTATGTAGTTTAGCTATACCTACACTGTCTTACGAATTCATCAGTGTAAAGGCATAATAAATAATGTATTCTTCTCTCACACACATTCACACTCACAGTCAGTTTATTCATTTCATATCTTACTCTTTCTAGAATATTTTTTAGTTTTGAATTTATTGAAATAAATATATATGAATCAAATTCATTAAGTATCTATTATTTATTCCGTCATTATATTCTACTAAATATAAATAATAAAATTATTTTGTGATTTAAAAATGAGAACCTTAAAGAGATACAGACATTCGTTCAAAAATGGCAAATGTCTAACAGAGCTCCTCAGAAATTTCCGCTGGTATGCAGCTGGACCAAGCAGCCAGTCACGAATGTGAAATACACAACATATTGCTCGTATTGTTCTTTTATCTTAAAACCGGTCTCGTAAACGACTCCTTGCCTTCGAAGTAGCATAGCTGATGCTAATAGTGGCGGCCGAACACTTGTATTTAAATATGTTATTGTATTAATTTGTGGTAAATGCCACTTTGGATATTTTGTACATATTTTTTTCTAAAACAGAGGAATACCTAGACATAGGTATTACGTAATTACGTACTCGCACCCGCAACAACAACCGCGCGCGTGTAAGACAAGTTGTATGAACATTGAAGAAACAAAAGTGGTTTGATCATGGTGCATTGCGTTCTGTAGAGTCTGCCTGCCCCCTTTGGAACAAAGGCGTGAGTGTACATATTTATTATGATTTAACATGTATATGGTAATATTAGCAATATAATCATTGGCATTGGCATTCATAATCAAAAAAGAATTACATTAATTATGAATGATACAAATTTTGTACAATATTTGGAATTGGTACATTAAAAAAATTACACTCATAAAAGCCTTAAACGATATAATGTTATAACAAGGTGCTACAACATTGTTGAATTGTTATTTTTACAAATTGCTCTTTGTTTTCGTAAGCATACCATTAAATAATAAATAGCCTTATTACGGCACTTAAAATTATAATTACGCAATTTAGAACACGAAAATAAGATGTAAATACCTATGTTATTGTGTGTTATTAGAAGTTTTATTTAAATTAGTTATTTTTTATTAACTGCGATATCCTAGTGGCGTGACCACTCATGGGAAAATCATATAACTGAATAAAACAATTTTTTGGTTACCTACTCTGTCATCAAGATGGTTTAATTAAATTTTATGACCAGCTATTTTAATTTACTTTAATTGAATTTTCTTAGATATTTAGTATGATATATATATACATACCTACCTATAACGATAAATTAATATGACGTCATTCTAACGATTGTTATGTCATTCTTATACGTATATCATGTTGAGTTTTAAAAACGTGTGTACGAAGTTAACATAGTGAAACATTAGGTATAAGCTGTATTCATAAATTGCAATAATTCTAATATAATTTATAATCCTGTATAAAAATTATGAAGCTCACGTTGTTTTTGTCCGCACGATTAATCAAACCGGAGTTTGCACAATCGAAAACCTTGATGTTTGTCTTTAGGATTTATAATAAATTAAAAACAACTTGCCATATGTAGATAACATATTAACATATGGCAATTTTAAAATATAATTTAGAAATCAGTTTGGTAGGATACTTCTAACAACTTATTTTCACCTCTCATTTGAGA
Organism: Craniophora ligustri; assembly: GCA_905163465.1. Taxonomy (NCBI): domain Eukaryota; kingdom Metazoa; phylum Arthropoda; class Insecta; order Lepidoptera; family Noctuidae; genus Craniophora; species Craniophora ligustri. The sequence goes on from LR990956.1 coordinate 4,654,336, forward strand.
GTGATGGGCTTCAGTTTATAATCACGTCACACGCCATCGAGGAAATCTATCAACAGGTAGTTTTCCATACGATGTTTTCATAGGATATATCTTATGACCTACCAGCTAACAAAGTTTGTCGGTAGGTATGTATATTTTGTTCAATCTCATGATTCGCTAAGCTGTGTGTATTTGTATGTCAGAAAACATGAGCAATAACAAATAATAATTATTCAATTTATTTCTTAATGTATTCAAGCCAATCGAATGAAGTAATATGTTGCCAGACATGTTTTATAAACAGTTTTTTAAACATCCTCTGATAAAAATCCATGTTGGAAAATTTATACATATACTATTAATACCTACCTATTCGCGTACATTTAATTATAATAGGTAAGTTAAACAAAAGCGTGATGGGTACAAACCGGCACATTGCCACTGCTGCCGAAGCCCAAGTCCATGGCACACCATTACGAAAGCCCTGACATCACCGACAGCATAATAATCAATTATCGAAGATAAAATCAATAAAACAATGATTAGTTTTAGTCAATGACATATTATTATTATTTTTATATCATTGGTTTTAGTTATATCCGATGCAAATGATCAATCATGTAATGTCAAAAACGTGTTCGACTGAGTTTTCGATATTTCACAAGCGCAACCTTGTAAATCTCGAGTGTGGAAGGTCTGTTAATGTCGGTATAGCAGCATGAACGCTTATTTTATTTCATTATATCTATCTTCTATGTACATATATGTATATAATCTATTTTCTTAGCTGATTCATCAACGCAGAGACTAAACCACAGCGCATACAATCTTGAAATTTTGACAGATGATTCATTTAAGACGGAAAAATGCCACTACGGAAAGAAATTTTAGAAAATCGACCCCTGAAGTAAAATTAGGGATGAATAGTTGTATGGAAATTCCATCATTTTCAATGTAAGAAATATACAATTTAAAGTGAAAAATAATTAAACACGTATTTCACATTTTTTTTAAATCGACCTTCTAACAGGGTTAATAAGAGGTTATAAGTTTATACTGAGAAGTTCGTAATTTTCAAAGTAATAAGAATGAAATTGAATATTCAAACTCCTCAGAAAAAGTAAATGAATATTATGTATTTCGTCGTTTTTAGAAATTGACACTCTAACGGAAGAAATAGGGGGCCGGGAGGAGAAATTACAATAAAATTGCGCCAGCGAAGCTGCGAGCAACAGTCAGTAACGTATATAAAGGAAGCAAATTAACGATCAGTATCTAAAACTTTATGATCTGTGGTAAAATATTAAACAAATAAGCAAGAGAAAGTCCACATTAAGTTATAACTTAACAACATTTAATTATCCTACTCGTTATAATAACATTGTAAGGAAAACGTGCTAATAATAATAAGCTATCTGAGCTAATAGACTATCTACAGTCAACACTAGTGCGTAATAATTAATTTAAATAATAAATATATTTGATAAGAAATATATTTTTTATTGATGTTTTTGTTCGCCATTTAAGTGAGTGTATGTATCTAATTCAATACCAATAATTTGATAGTTCACGGTCATGACCTCTGCTTTATGCATAATATGTACTATTAAGCTAATAGTAGCTATATTAAAGCTATCTAATCTACTTGAAAAGGTTAACAAACTGTTAATCATGACGGTGTGACGGTTCAACGATTTTTTATGTAAGTTAATATCTAATATTAACACAGTTATATATATATTATATATATATTATATATATCGTATATATATATATATATATATATACTATAATATATTCCATATATATACTAATATCTACCAAATAGGTGTGTATTTTTTTTATATTTACACTGATTTCTTTAATTAAATAATTATGCACTAGATGTAATGACAGGTTAATAAAAGAAGGGACTTGATGTAGGGTATATATTTTATTATTATTGTATAAAAAATAGTTTTGAACTACGATAGAATTATGAACTGAAAAAAAATAAATATATATTCACTTTATGTACGGACATGCATACCTACATATCTAAGGATAAGGTCGTATGTTATAGAGACAAGCCAAAAAATATGCATTCGTTATTTGAAGTCACTTTCTAGAAGTGCAATAGTTTTTGAACTTATATGTCACGTGATTTTAAAAGTCTATTTGTACGTGTCACTAGTGGAAGAGTAAAAATAAAACATGAAGTGTGGTCTTTCCAAGGTCATTTTTTATTCTCGATATGGTATAGTTAATTTGAATAATGTTTGTGACGTAGCGCTTGTTGCTTGATAACTTTGTTTTTATTTTGGACGTACCTACTTAAAGTTTTTAATATGAACATATTTAACTTATGTCTAATAAACCAACATCAACGACCTACGGATTATTTTGCTCGGAAGTAGTGTCTTAATCAAATATTATTTTAACATATTGTATGACGAAGATTGTTTCATACTTATAGCAATATATCTATATGTAAGACACATATATGAAGTATCTATTATTAAGTATTTAATTTCAGATTACCCCATTAAACCAATGAGTGCTAATTTATGTGCTTACATAAAAGCTGCTCGTGAAATTGACAGTGGTCCCTTTAGGTCCATTTTTTTAGGTCCAGTCCTAAAAAAATATACATATCGATGATTTAAGGCGAATTCCTATACATTCGCCTGTATCTAACCATTCAGAACTTCATAGATACGTAATTTGATTTAACAAAACTATTATATTCTTTTGAATCACACAAGTAGCATACCTTTATTTTTATACGCAAATCTTAACTATCAACAAAAATGATTACCTACTAATAGGTGATAAGAAAGGTGACAAGTGCCTATAAAACTTTTAGGTTGCCCTCGATTTCTCTGGGATCCCATCATCAGATCTTTACGTGGTCACAATGAGATCAAATCTGGAGTATACCCTACAGAACCAAAGAAAAAATAATTAAAACGGTTCATAGTTTTCGGAGTAATTGGTGAACATACTCGTACATAAAAAATATATACCGGTTAGGTACAGGTACAGTAGAACATAATACCGCCTCCTTTATGAACTCGGTTATAAGATTAATCATACTGACTAAGTATAAACTTCAAACTTAATTTTATTGTTTTATATTCGTCATTTCTCATTTCATTATTGTAAATACATAGTTAATAAGTTTGATAAGTATATAAAATTCTGTTCTTAACTGTCGCATTAGGGTTACCTGTAATGATAGTTTAAGTTGTTGCAAATAAATAAATAAATAGTCTCTAGAGAATAAGTACAATTGGCTAAATTGATAATGGTGTACCAACGTAACAATAATTATTGTGAACAGCCTTCACGAATGCACAAATAATGGAACCACGAGCGTGGCTAAAATGCTTTAACTATCATGTATTTTTTATAGCTATTATACATATATTATAGATATAAAAGAATAATAATAATACTGGTTATGCTAACCAGTATTATTGTTATTCTTTTATATCCTTATTACTCGTAAAAACAACGTTTTGGAAATCAATACGCAGACAGACTAATTTGTCAATGACAAAACTTTGCCAAAAATATTTAAATTGACAAAAGATTAAAAATTAAGAAGCACATCCCTACGGATGATGTTTTAAATCTTAAATGTAGATGTTATTTGTTTAGCAAGTTAAATGTTATTTTTAATGTCGGTTGTAATCGAACATAAAACTATTGACATTACTCAATTTATATCCCACAATTATTTTTACTTTTAATGAAGTAGTCACATTTTTTACTAGTCATTATCATTTAACATTTTTATTACCTACTGATATCCAAATCCATACTAATTATAAATCCAAAAGTGTGTCTGTCTGTTACCTCTTCACGCTTTAACCGCTGAACCGATTTAGATGGGTATGGAGATATGTAGTTCGAGCACCTGGGAAGGACATAAATGATAGTTTTTATTCCGCAAATCATTTTGTAAAAGGGCGAAAAGAGGTAGTACTTACGTGGAATCGATAATTTCTAAAAAGAGCGTCTAGACATAAATAAGCCATTCGATCAAAAAGCAGATTGGTTAAAAAAATCTAATTCTATACAACATTCAGACAAAGTCGCGGGCAGAAGCTATAGTTAATAATAAAAATTATGATAACATTGACCGATTATATCTAATGTGGTAGGTATAAAACATTGACCTAGTTAGTTTTAGTAAATAATTGCACATAAGTGAAGAAAAATGCATTCTAATGTGTTTTGCAACACTGTGCTGTCAGTCTTAAATATACGTACAACTTACACTAGATACTCATAGCAAGATTTCCAAAAGTAAAAATGGCTAGAAATGTTATCAAATCCTATACAATTAATATGTGAATATCAACAAAAAAAAATCTTCGCAGCCTTCTATATTATGTGCATATCATGACGAGCAATCATTATTTATTAGTTAGTAAAATTTTCGGATATCAGAAATCGTATATTTATGGAACCCGACGCTGATCCTGCCCCAAAATGCACATGTCCGATTTTTTCTAAATACTGACTGTACCGGAATATACAGTAATCGTAAAGTCAATTTAATGAAACTGGAGTTGCGTGACCTATATTTTATGTTCATACGGTATTTGAACAAATATAACTTGTACAACCTAGATAAATATTGCCTTCTGTGGGCGATGCAATCTCCGCGCGCTTTTAAGGGTTATTTTTACTTCTATCTTTAACAGTGGTATTGAGTTATGGGAAATCGATGACCTACTTATGTCTTATAGTACCACTAAGCTAGTGCATATTTTTGTTATAGTATCATGGTAATATGTTGTGTAACACCATCGCAGTGCACATGTCGGAAGATGTGAGTACTTATTATTTCGTTAATTAATTTAAATCCGAATTAATTTGTGTAGAATTTATTTGTCAACATCGGGATTCTATAGTCTAGATTTTCAATTATACTTTTATTCATTAAAATGGGGTAGATTTTTGTAAAAATTGTTAGGTTTAACAATCCTTACTCTAACAGCAGTTAGGTATAGAAAATTTCTGTTTATCCGTGAAAGATCTGCAATTAAGAGAATCCGATATCGATGAAAAACTATCGAGTAGTTTTTCATCGTTATCGGATTATCGATATGAAACATTACAAAACACCGCTCTCGTCATTATTATATGTATATGAAGGTTATGAAGTAGACGTTAAAATAATTAATATGAGTGTTAGTTGTATGTGTGAGTATGGAGTTTACTTATTTTGGCTTACAAACAATCGATAACACTGGTATTATGGGAAAAGAAAACTCGCTGTGTGGTTTTTTTAAAAATAAATTACTCGATTAGCCTAAATTTATTTCATAGAAAATTAAGTGTATTTGTCAAAATTATATTGTTATGTTGTTAAATTAAATTTTCGAATAAAATTTACACTATATTAAGTAGTTACCTCCGTCCTCCATTCTTTAAACTGAGTGCTGAGTTTACCCCACATTGACAGAAGAGTTGTTATAAAAGTAAAACTAACAACTCTTCTGTTTGTTACTAAAGTGTGTTTACGTTGATGTAAGTTATATTAACTTTACATCCTTAAGGTTGCCAAAAAAAAACTTGTATATAATTACGTTTATTATCACGTGTTGCACTTCAAAAGGGTCGTACTTACTTACTATGTAATAAATACGGATGTAAGTAACGTAAAAAATATATAACCATAATCTAGAATTGCGTGATTTAGTTCAGGTCAAATTGCTGTTAAATTACGCCAGTTTTATTTGCTATTACGACCTTATATGAGGCGAAGTAAATGTTAAACAATTTTCTAACGTGCAACTAAAGTTAAGTGAGACAGTCAACGAGTTACGATTTTACTCGTTTCTCTCGCTAACAACTGGGTATTATCGGACATATGAAAGCTATTCCTTCACAGGTATATCGTGACCAGTTTGTCTGCTTAGCCTGTTCCTGCCCGACTAGTGCAGGTACACGTATCTGCACTTTCTCTGTTATGCTACCCTCGCGTACCCTAAACCGATTAAATGCAACGATAGCACCGCCCGCCGCCGCGCGCGCCGCGCCGCCGCTGCAGGCCCGTTTTGTTGTTAACAACTCTCTGTAAACCTATCTCTAAATCATTAGAAGATTTACGACGATCGTTAATAAATTTTATCTGATACTTTCACTTGTGTATTTATTTAATACATCATTTTACACCTTCCGCGTAACATGGAAGTCGGTAGGTACAGGTCAGTAAAAGTGTATAGTCACTGCACTGCACTTTTTGCAGATTTTGTAAATACGTTATTAGGAAGTATAATTATTACAGTTTTTTTTTTGGGATAATATAGCCATTTAAAACAATCTCGTTATCTGTTAAAAAGAACTGTGGTTAAACGACAAATAATACTATATTATTATCGTTAAGCACCGTAAGTCTCATAAGCTAATGATATCAAGCTATTTGTGGTCGATTTTACATAACTCGATAATTATGTTAGTACAACGGTAATTATGGATACATATAATAAATATCTGATTATTTTTAGTATAATGTGGAATAATGTATATTCCAAAAAAACATATATACTACATACATACATATATATTAGTATACGCCATAAAACCATACATTACTTTCAAAAACGATCTTTTAAATTAAATAAATAAACAGCTTTAATTCTGTTTTCGAGTAGTGACATTTGTTCCTTAAATACGAAACTTAGCGTTAGAAGTTTCTCTTCACTTCCTATGTGGCATGAATAAATAAATGTGCATCTGCATAGCTAAGTAAACAGTATCTTAAGTAACACGAAGGAGGCTGCATTATTTGACGCAACCCGCTAAGTAAAGCTTTGGGATTTCTTGCTATTTCGCAATACTTTACTACGAGTATTACGTAAAAACTCACCGCTTTTTCTTCGCAATTCTCTTCGTATTAGATACGAATCTACTGTGAAAGTTCTAGAAAATTATAATTGTTTTTACACAATTGGGAAACCATGAAATAAATCAATGTCGTACCTATTGCTATAGGTATCGTTAACGTTCTCCAGAGAAAACGTTTAATTGAAATGTCACCTTTGTGAGAATAATTACATTGAGTCTGTATATCTGCTTGTCAATTGAAAATATCAATTTAAGTTGTTAAAAGATTCTTATTACCTATAAATAAAAACTTACTTGACGCCAACGACCTATGTTTGCCCTCTGAAAAGAAATAATAATCTTTGATATGAAGAAATGAGATTTCAGAGAGTGTTTGATGGATTTCCTTTGATGTAACGTGTGTTTGCCAGGCTCATACGATCGATCACAAAGGTGGTTGTACCTTATGAACTTTCCACATTTCACCCATATTAGTAGAAAAAAATACGAAATATTCATCAATGTTCGAGGCAATTAAAAATATATTTTCGTAATTATACTGCCAAGAAAACAAAAGGAAAAGTTATCCATTTAAATAACCCCGTAAAAAATTTCCTGACACCTTTTTAAAATTCTTAAGTATCAACAAAAAGTTAAAAAAATATGTTAAATTACTGGTAACTGGTTTATTACATATGAAACATACCGATAATGAAGAAAGAAAAACAGTTATTCACATGAAAACAATTTATAAACAAGTTATATACATATGTACCTCTATCAGAATATTAAAGATACATGCACATCCAACTCGACTGTGAGAAATTTGCTTAAGGGTAAACTCTTTTATTTGATCCGGGTGTAAAGTACATGGTCCTAGATACCCAGCCCTTGTTTATGGTCTTTTTTTCCTTCGAAGATGAAGTGGCATTTTATGAGCCTTGATACAAAATCTGCAGGATCAAGTCCAGCAGTAGCCGCTTATGATGTACTGAGTTGGGATGTGAGTGAAATATATTTCAAATAAAACAAAATGCGTATGTAGTAGGTATAATTACGTTATCGCTTTAAGTGAATTGTACTATAATTATTATTGAGAATAAATATCTAAACCCAATCATATACATGTATATGTGATTGTTGTCGCACTTGAACTAGAAAATGTGACTGACTGACTGACTGACTGACATAGTGATCTATCAATGCACAGCCCAAACCAATGGACGGATCGGGCTGAAATTGGCATGCAGGTAGATGTTATAACGTAGGCATCCGCTAAGAAAGGATTTTTGAAAATTCAACCCCTAAGGGGGTAAAACGGGGGTTCAAAGTTAATATGAAGCTTTTATTTTTTTAGCTAAATTGCACGCGCACGAAGTCGCAAGAATCAGCTAGTTAATTTATAATTTACGTAATAATTAATGTCAAGTAAATTTGTATCTATCGCGTATGACTTAACCTTGAGCTTAATTAGATCGTTATCGAAATTTAGACATCATAAATTATTTAAATGGTAAGTCGTTAAACTACGTCAGGAGTCAGTTGTAACTGGCGTGGAGGCATATACATATGTATGAATGTAGAAGTATTAAAAGTTGTATGAAATTATAACGTCGTCTTCTGCGGTTTCCGTATCCTCCGATTGCAAGAAGGCTTTAATAAGTAAATAAGTATAGAACCTTGGCCTCGTTGGTCTAGTAGTCATACAGTGCGACTGCCGTGCAAGAGGTCTTGGGTTCGATTCCTAGGTCGAGTAAAATGTCCTTGGGTTTTTCTATGAAATTCTCAGTAGCAGCTCGGAGTTTGGATTCGTGCCCGGTTAATGGCAATAGGCTCGCCGCCTATTACATGGGACCTAAAACATACCGGCAAAACGTGGGTGTACATTGGTACACATCTGCCTAACCTTTCGGGGACGACAGGCGTGATGGGATGTATGTATGTATACAACCGTCTTTGTGGCTTCAAACAGTTGAGCTTTTTTTACTACTACTACAAATGAAATGAAAAGAAATTAAGGATTAATTTTGAGAAACTGTTTGTACTCAAGAAGTAGTGTCCAATTGCTATAGGCTAACATGAGGCTAATTCAACTAATTTTTTTTTAACTAATATTGTGTTTTCTATCTAAATAGCAGTAACATACATATCCACGTACCTACGTTTAGGTGGCTCGGTAGTTATAAGAAGAAAGAATTTAATCTATGTACGGTAACTATGAACGGAACGATAATATCCTAGATGTACTTTCTTTATGATTCTAGAACAATTTAAAACGAATTTAATGTAATTGTATTATGTTAATTGGCTAACATTTTGCACTTCTTATACTTACGCGAATATAGATTGAAACTGTACTGTAACAATAAAGTAGCTTTATTCGTATAGTAGGAACTTACCTGCCTTTAAAAATAAATATATCAAGTCAAACTACCAAACTATATAAATAACTATTACCTGGATCCGAATATTATCAATGTAACTAGTTACAAATATATATTTGATTTAAATTTTTTAACCATTGATTCTATAATTTAACTTTGCAAGATCTCGTAAACGAATTTTTGTCTGATTAGACTAAAATTACCTAATAAATAAACAAAAATAAATATTTTTCAGATCAAAATGCCGTCTCCGGAATGCTCTGTGGAGGTTGAGCTTGGTGACCCCCCGCCCGAGGTGATCGAGTATGCTCGCCAGCACTGCGGAGAAGATCCCAACACCCGCCTCCAGGCCATATATGAATTCAGAGAAATGATTTATGGTTAGTAGTCCCACGAAACGTTACGGACTGGTAGAGAAAATAACGTCAAAAAAAATAAGCTTACAAAAATAACGATATATGTATAAATGAATGTCCAATTCCAATGAGCCTCCTTACCAACTTGTCAACTGGGTAAAATAATAACCATGTCAGGTATTTTCAAGTACCAGAGCTGTGGTAGCCGAGCGGTGTGACCATTGGACTGAGATGTCAGAGGTCTTGAGTTCGAACCCAAGGCACGCACCACTGACTTTTCGGAAGTTATGTGCGTATTTATCAGATGCTCAAACGGTGAAGGAAAACATCGTGAGGAAACCTGCATGTTGAGAGAATTCTCGATGGCATGTGAGTTCTGCCAACCCGCAGTAGGCTAGCGTGGTGGACTATAGCCTAATCCCTCTCAATTTAGAGGAGCCGTGGCCAGTAACAAGGTTACATCACCTTATATCTAAAGTTACAAGTAGAAACGTATATAGTCAATCGATTGTGGTTCAATAACTTTAAAAAAAAAAGAAAAACCAACTTCAAAAACTAAAAAGCAAAAAATAACTTCATACAGTTTTACCTTTTTTTAGTTTTAAAGGTATGAAGTCGGTGCCAAGCCAAACGTAATAGTAAGTACACTCACCGCGAGTGACCTTGAGCGGGGTGGTTAAAACCACCACATCATCGGCACCGACTTCATACCTTTAAAACTAAAAAAAGGTAAAACTGTATGAAGTTATTTTTTAGTTTTTGAAGTTGGTTTTTCTTTTTTTTTTAAAGTTAATTTATTTTTTTCTTTTTAGTGTTGTATTTATATATAATTAACTTTTCATATCAGGTCAATCTAATAGCCTGAAAGAATACAACTATCGATCCATATATACTAATAATTATGAAAGATTTTTCCTTCAACTCCTAACCGTTGAGGAGTTGTACCTTCCATCATCAGATCATTACATGAGATGGTGATTTTCAGATGCAAATACTTGAACAGCTTTGGAGAATACATGTAAATGTAATAAATGCCTATAACTGAAAGAATTTTCTTTTAGCTCTTAATTGTTGAGGAGTTCTACCTTCCATCATCAGCTCATCAACATCAAATGATGATTATCAGACGCAAATACTAGAACAATTTTAGTAAATATATTGAAAACGTGATAATTGCCTATAAAGTTTGAGGGTTGCCCTCGATTCTCTGGGATCCCATCATCAGATCCTGATGTGGTCACAATGGGACCATCTGTGAAGTATACCCTTTTAAACAAAAAAAAAATTTTGCAAATCGGTCCAGGCGTTTTGAAGTAATTCGTGAACATACATAAAAAAAAAAAAAAAAATTCGACGAATTGAGAACCTCCTCCTTTTTGAAGTCGGTTAAAAATCGAATCAGCGGAGAAATACCATCGGTTATACCTTAGTACTAATAATAGCGAACTTTCCATACACATGTGGTTACGCCTTCCCGCCCGCTTCCTCCCGGAGTACTTTGTTGCGGTTTGAGGGAGAACCGACATCCTGTGCGGGCAACGTTGTAGCACAACATTGTAATTGTGTGTTCAACGCACGACAACACGACATAATTAGAAAATAAGTCCTCCAACAATAAAGTGCAGAGAACCTGTGTTTTTTTAAAATTTAGAACACTAGAGACTTTTAATAGCCAAGCTACTCGATACCAAAAGTCCCTGCGGTTGTTATTCGTTAAAATATGTACTCGTCAAGAAAACAATCTAGTATTTACAATATTAATCTGAATCAAAACATGAATCTATCTATTTTGTGACTTCCTCGGTAGACTAAGGTAGATTCCATCCCCATACTAAGTCATGTTATTCGTTTTTAAATAGAACAATGTCTGTTAGTGTAGTGACTGGGTTTGAATAATGTTTTTGCATTATGCTGCGCAGTGTACAGTCGAGTTCATTAATATGTGGGCGTTTCTAGGGTTCCAAAATATATTAACGTCAAAAAAGTTCATAACAATGTGACAACTGTAATCATTAAATTGTGGTCAAGATTTAGATTCGTTAATATGTGACTTCTTTTTTTTAGTAATATGTTTACAGCCAAAAGCACATTATTATATGAACAGTGTAGGATTCACAAATATGTATGCACACATGAATACAATATTATCTAAACAATTCCTGTTAAACCTTAATACTTCGGCATAAAGATGATTTTACTAGTAATCTTAAAATTGCATGGTCAAGGAGTTAGCAACATTATTTGTCACTGGCTGGATTAATTTCACTACGGCATTAAAAATCACTTAGAGTAAGATCCCAGGGCCGCCAGACGTCACGTATTTTCTGACGAACCAAATGTGGATTATCGAGTAGTGCTAGTATGTACTAAGAACGCATGCCTACCAGCTATCTTGCCTAGTGGGCCAATTTTCAAGTATTAGGTAATCAAGGTACACACAAATATTACTTACCTCACGTAAATTCTCCAAGCTGATTTTTACGTATATTGTAGGCAATATCCTTAAAAATAAGTTGCCAATACTCCCAGACACTTTCCGTCGGCCGTATTGCTTTGCAGACGCTTTAAAGCTCCTGAAGGAATTAATCAACTTCACGTAAATTATGATGTTCCATTCTAGTAAAAGGTTCAAAAGGTTCAAAAACATCATAATTTACGTGAAGTTGATTAATTCCTTCAGGAGCTTTAAAGCGTCTGCAAAGCAATACGGCCGACGGAAAGTGTCTGGGAGTATTGGCAACTTATTTTTAAGGATATTGCCTACAATATACGTAAAAATCAGCTTGGAGAATTTACGTGAGGTAAGTAATATTTGTGTGTACCTTGATTACCGAATACCTGAAAATTGGCCCACTAGGCAAGATAGCTGGTAGGCATGCGTTCTTAGTACATACTAGCACTACTCGATAATCCACATTTGGTTCGTCAGAAAATACGTGACGTCTGGCGGCCCTGGGATCTTGGACTATTATAACACGAGGTAAATAATGTAAACTACTGTCATTTCTGTAACAATATAAAATAGATCTTATTTATTCAGGTATATAATTGACTTTCCATGAAAAATTATGAAGCTTAGCCTGCTCAGATATTATTGAAGCCACAAAGTGATCCCATATTATTGCCTTATGCGTGGTATATATTACTGAACCGTTCACATGAGGACACATTTTTGATCTCTATGTTGTATAGAATTTATTGAGCTTTCGAACGCTTAAAATATTTCTAACCCTTGGTAATGCCAAATATTAATGAACTCGACTGTACCTACACTTCAGGACAAATTTATCGTCATTCCACAAGGATGAGAGATTGTTATGTTAGTACAACGTAGGTAATATTTATGAAAATATGTAAATTTTTCATTCGCGTGTTGCTGAAAGTGACGGAAGGTGATCGGAATTGTTATATGGCAATTTTCTTGTCGGATTCTTCACGTTAAACCTTTCATAAGCGCTATAATATATATACATACATACAAATAAAATCCTATTGACTTGTTTTGATGTAGATTATAATGCAATAAAAATATTGGAAAGTTGACAGTTTGATGAAATATGTATTAAAATGTAATTATTACTTTCCAGTGCTCCTTCATATTGTAATCCTGCACACAAAATTCACATTGTCGTGAATTTGCGGTAAAGAGCCCGCTATACCAACACAGAAACTCGTAATTAGATATTAATCAGAGTCTGTCAGTGTCTACATAAACACCCAGTTGTGTATGTGAGAATTTGTGTTCGTAAGCGCACCCACGATACAGAAGATTAATCTTAATGTGCAACAACGGTTAAAATAATTGCTTAAGTTATTTTTAAGTTTTGCTACAATAAATTTTAGCATAATATGATTCAATAATCTTTATTCTAAATATTGATATTGTAGAGATGGTGCCGTATGATTGTTGATACCTGATAGTAATGTTTTTTTTTAAGTTTATATGTTAGTGGATACAAGGGGGAAATATGTAAAATATTATGTTATTGAGAAATTGGTTGCACAGGTGCTCCTGTATAGTATATGACTATTCTTTCTAATCAAAACAAAACACTGACATTTTATATCTATCATTACTGACTCGAATGATCGTTAGGTACACAGTTAGGCACGGTCTCCTATCATTTGAGAGGAATTATGCTAAATAGTCCACTACGCTAGCCTATTGCGGAAAATCTCTCAACCTTAAATGTTTTGAGAATGTGATAATAAATTTAATATTGCTTGGAGTGAAATAAGAACATTACTATGATTACCTGCATTGCAATATATTGCGTTATTTCCCTCACTGATAAATCGTGCGAAATTAATGTGACTATATTACACAACGGACGATTTATTCGAACAATGGGATGTAGGCGATATCTAAGTGGCCCTGACATGAATCGGAAGAATGAGTTTTGTGTAGCCTAACTAGAGAGATGCATATCGCGTACATAATTATACACATACATGTGAACTTGTAACTTATCTCTTTATGTGGGATATTCCCATAAAACACCAAGAACGCACATCAAGCCTTGTATTTCCCAAAACATCTCGTAGAAGTATACAGATTGTGCATTCACAGTTCGCTAGAATGTTTTAGGTCTCAAAATATAGGGAAAATCATGGTTTGGCTAAAATTTTAATGTTAAGCCCCGGAAATATTTTTCATTTTACCTACTAGCTAGAAAAAGCTTTCTTTATCATCCGAAATTTGCGTGCATTGGTCGACTTTTTTATGTATATCTCTCTGTTGGAGAATTCTTTGAATAATAAATACTCCATAATTTTCTTTCCAGTATAGTGAATATACATATGCACACATACACAAACACGCTGACCCAGTGCAATTACCTGTAGGCTTTACTAATATCTGTTCCGAATGGGACACGAATCTAAGGCACAGGAACCAATTGCACAGCCACTGCATTAAGCGTGTTTTCGTTATTTTGATGTGTTGTATTTGTTAGGCTTTCAAAGTTTAGGCGATTAAAAGATTTTCAAAACACAGGGTAAAACAAATAAACAAGCAAACAGCGCTACAGTGTTAAGTATTATTTAACTATTCTGACTTCATAATGTATTCACATAACTTGCATGCGTTCCACGTAAACAAAAAGGTGAGACTGGCAAGACCTAAGTGATAAAGATAAAATATTTACCTAGTTACATACTTACGTGGTGCAGGTCGGTGAACTATTACGAGCGGAGTTCTAAACTGCTTGGTAGGCAATCGGGTCAGACAGATAACATTATGGCGTATTCCTAGAACGGCAAAGCGAAGTTCCAACAATATTATACGATGTCAAAGAACACGACACCTATTATGCCTTTGAGATAAGGTTTTTCTTCTACGTAATATTACCTATCACTGTTATGCGAATAGATATAATACATGAGTTGTGTACAGGTTACTAGTCTAAGAAAAGGTGTATCTCTTAGTAAGGTGAGTCAAATAAAAAGTAAATGTGAAAACTGAATTTTGTATTAGATATTCATTTCCTTTATTTATAGTTATTTATATCCCTTAAAACTATTAAAATAGTTTTTAATCGTACGGTTTCCTATGGAAACATTCGCGCAAATTTGTCTGGGTCACCTAAGAGAGAGAGAGAGAGAGAGTAATTAATTTTTCTCGTTTTTTTTTGCAACATTTTTCATTTATGTTCCGCTCCTATTGGTCGTGACATATAGTCTATAACCTTCCTCAATAAATGACTATCCAACACAAAAATATTATTACAGTAGTTCCTGAGATTAGCGCGTTGAAACTAATATACGATCAAACTCTTCAGTTTTATAATATTAGTATAGATTTACAATACATAAATACTAAACAAATCATACTATACATATAAGTGACCAAACGAAGCAGTGACGTGCCTGCTGAAATGACCACAAATGCACAAATAGACCGAGATAGATAATAGGTACAGAAGAATAATGTGGGATATATTATGCAAAAATAAGTTTTGATTTAAAGAATCTCATTGATGAACCAAAATATTTGGTACATAATAATAATATGTTTCACATTCTGAAAGGAGATTCTCTTGTGCCCAGCAAGGGGGTAGCAAGTGGGTTGATGATGATTAGTTTTATAGGTTAATATAATTCTTAGTAAATTTACTTGTTTATTGTGCGAAATCTGTATAACCGTTGCGCCTTTATTTAGTTTAATCCTACACGCGTTACTTAGTTAGTAAAAATATTATAATACCTATACATATACATACTTTATCTTAATTTCTGACGAGATTTACCTATATACTTATATTATTACTAGCTGACCCATCAAACGTTCTTTTAGAACGTTTTCTTTTCGGTAGAAGACTGAACATTTAGGGTTATAAGTATTTTTTGATGCCAAATCATAAAAAAAAATACAAAAAAATACGTTGTAAAAATAAAAGAAAAAAAAAACTGATGAAGGATATCCTTATCACCTAGGGGTAAAAAAATTGCTTACGACCGATTCTCAGACCTACCGAATATACATACAAAATTTCATAATAATTCGTCCAGCCGTTTCGGAGGAGTTCAGTGATAAACACTGTAACACGAGATTTTTATACATAAGATAGTTTTGATGTTTATGGGCGAATGCTCCGAGATACTATTTTGTCACACTACATAAATACTTTTTTCATAATTTCAGAACGAGGTGAATGCAGTCCTCACCGCATGGATGACGACTTTTTAATAAAATTCTTGCGCGCGCGCAATTTTATTCCACAACGGGCACATCGATTGGTAAGATAATAATAATATATTAATAAAAAGCTCTAGATTTCGTCTTCATTACAATTATGAATATTGCACTACTTATGCATTACACAATTTATTTAATTTTACCAAAAAATTGCATGGGGACACTAAAACACACAAGCTAAGATGAAACATAACTAATAGAATAGGTACAGTTTTTTAAATCAAACCGCTGTTGTTTTTATCACGTTCACACTAACTAGAATATTAAAAAAAAACAACAATTAATAATTAATTTACATTTTCCAGATCGTGAACTACTACCAATTTAAAGAGGAGAATCCGGAACTATTCGAAAATGTATTCGTCCTAGATCTTTCATACATAGGAGATGCGAATGTGATTACCGTGCCTCCGTACCGAGACCAAGATGGACGCAGAATGGTGTTTTATAGAATTGGTAAGTTTGATTAGGTACTTGTTTTTTTTAATAATAATAATAACGACCCAGTTAGTCCAGCGGCAGTTAACACTGCCTTCTAAATATGTTAAATAAATATTATAATATGTTAAATTTTAAAAATCTATTTACAATTTTTCAGTACAAATCGGCAATTTCATACATTAACCCCTAATATTTAATGACGTTAGTATGGAATTCTATGGAAATATAGTTACACGTGTCACTCCAGAGTTATTTCAAATTTATATTGTCACCACCACTCACTTTGCACACAGTGAATAGTATTTTTTATTTATAAATTTCTTGTACATACACACAATAAATAGGAAAACAGATTAACAGTTACATAGTACAAAGGCACAACTTATTTCTAAAGAAATCTCTTCCAGAAGGCCTGAGAGAGGAGAAACATAAGATGAAAAACATAAGAGTGTGTAGGTTAATAAACTTCCATAGACTATAGTTACATATATACAAACATGCTATATGTATAATAATAAACATACATAAATTTACAAATGGCTAGGGCGAAGAGGAGATGAAGTGTTATTTCACTCCTTTTATAAAAACGTTAATAGAGTTACAGCCTTGAATAGTATGTATATGGATTCTTCAGAACGTGTAAACAAAAGGGTGTTATTTAAATGGTTAGTATTCGTATCTTTGTGAGCAGAAAAATATAATCTGCTAGCAAAAATACCTAATTGATCAGCAACTCATGGCCAATGGGCTTGTTCTTACTCGGTCACTGAATGGATCGCTCCGTACTAGTACAATCTTTCACATGTTCGGTCTTCTAGTACTTTAGTACAGTAGTACTCTAGTACATTGAAAGACTAGATAATACGGACCAAGTGACAGCTGAATATTATCATTCATCCCACTCTTTCGTGTACTGATTATATATCAGTCCCGCTCGTTCAACTGCGTTTCGTGTCTTTTTAGTACAGTACTATGTAGCGCGCGACTATTCGTTCAGAACCAGAGACTAAGAATTATTACATTGCAAACGAACGACAAAGTAGTAAAATAATGATGTACTTATAAGGAAAAGGAATAGTTCTGTACTTGTCAATGTCGGGAACTAGTTCCTATTAGTACATAGTACATGTACTACACAAGCCTAATGGCCAGCAAACATTCCAAAATCACTCAGCGGTTTATTATTTTTGTACAGCATATTAATTATATAAGCTGTAATGAGCTGTTCCTGAACAACGAAAATTTTTGAGCTGTATATGACTTTATAAGGACAAATTACCCTTACTTTTTTATAGGTTGTTGGGACCCGAAGACCATTCCTAGAGAAGATATGCTCAAAGCGACCGTCCTAGCGCTGGAGTTGGGTCAACTTGAGCCAAGGTCACAGATACTGGGTGGAGTAGCAGTGTTTGACCTTAGCGATATTGGCACCCAACATGCCTGGCAAATGACCCCTTCAGTGGCCGCCATGTTGGTTAAACTTATGGTGGTAAGTTCAGTTGTCTTCCTTTATAAATACATATTACTTTGTCCATCCGTCTGTTGAGTATGTATTTATTTGCCTTTAAAATAAGAACCATTAAAAGTCGAACTTCAACCTGCGACTACGTGCGGTCGTTTATGAAACCTAAGTTACTAAAAACAGTTGTTGTGTGCGCCGCGCCGGTTCGAGACTTTTATGAGTTTTTGATTATATGATAGATTTCTTGAATCTTTATATTTCTATTCCAGTCTTCTATGCCTTTGACAATCTACGCACTCCACTTCATCAACCACTCGTGGTTGTTTGACAAGATCTACAACATGATCAAGCCACTGCTGAACTCCAAAATGCGCTCTAGGATCTTCTTCCACGGGCACGACGTCACCTCCTTGCATAAGCACATTCATCCCCAGCACTTGCCTGAACGCTTCGGAGGCATATGGCCAGACTACTCTTACACTATCTGGCTGAACTCCTTGAAGAAAAACTTCCAAGTGGCAAAAGAGGTTATTAGTTGTGGCTACAAGTTTCGCGAGGAAGAAGTTGATCCTGAAGTCGCAAGACAATTAAAAGAACATGGCTACAAGTTGTTCTAAAGCTTAAACGCAATAATGGACGTTAAACTGTTCTAGTTTTGAGCATTTTTTGTTAATTATTAACTTATCTTAGACCCATTTCGAAATACGTGTCTCGTATGGATTCTAGAAGTAAACATCACACTACGGTTACTGCATAAAAACTTTTCAGAGCCGATTCTTACTACATAAGCAAGATGACATAATATATCACTGGCAACTTTTTCTATAAGTACCGCTTAATAAATAGGATTATCTTTTGTGATATAAATTCAAACAAAAGGTGTAGTGTATCAATAATCAAGTATCCTAGCCTCAGAACTAGATGGTGTTGTGTCATGATGTTTGGATATATTTATAGATGTTATAAAGCTTGCTTCATCCTCGTTAATTCGTCTGCAGAACCTTGTTTTAGAGAACGAGTAATACAATCAAGTATACTACTGTTCGCACGAAATGCTCGCTTTCCGCGAACATCTAAATTCCGCGAGCAACTAAATAATCTTACTTCTTCTGTAAACTACTCGTAGATAGTAAGTATATGATTATTTAAAATGTTTGAATTACTTAAGTAATCATTAGTTAATTATTTGTACTTGAGACTATGTATTTACCGGGCTGGTAGCTGTGTTTCAACTACAACACTCATAAAAGGTATCTTCTTTCATTCCTTTTAGAGTAGGTTTGTAATAAATATCTTGAACGAAGTAATTAGCCAACTTTTAGTATTTAATTGTTAGAATAATTTATTGTAGACTAAGTCATTAATGTTTGATAGTACATAAGTATGTAAGTAAATACGTTTGCAGTTCAACCGTAGATTTTTGAACATATTGCTTGCATCACACACATAGTCTAATATTATTATAGGTATACAGTCAGTCTTTTACATATAGCTAACTTATAAAACTGTGAATTTTTAAATCACTACACATTACATTATTATATTTATAATTCTAGTTTATGTTATCATTATTTTGTAATTAATTCTAAGTTCTTATTGAGTAAGCGCAAAAAGGCCTGTCCACAAAATTCGTCAAAAAACCTGTGATAGAAACTAAATATGTACGTATGTTTGTCTACGTCTTAATTTAGCACTCGTAGTTAAAACTATTTTTAAGTTTTTAAATAGAATTAATAAGGACACACTTTATATGTTAAATTAAAACAATTTAAAACTACGCTTGCATATTATTTAAATACCCTTTATCAGATATCAGGAAAATATTGTTATCGACAGTTGATTGGGGAAAATGTTACATAAGCTACATAAGTAATCAATACGGTGGGAATAATGTCTCAAAACATTTCTGGAATATCTATAATGTCAACGTTAAGTAGATTGTGTTATGGGAATATGGAGAGGTAAGATCGTTGAAATCACCGCCAATCTTCCCAAAATATATGTGCCTATCTGATTGATCATAAAATATCAATAACATATTAATCTTATAAATATTTTAAGGAAAACATGTTATAATTTGTCTTTTTTCTTTCCTTTCTAGTCTTTCATACAATAGACTTTATTGTTATTATCTTCAAAAATTTTTGATTTAATTTTATAGTTACTTCATATGTTTATTTAGGTTTTTTCATAACACTATACTTAGTTCTCGAAGCATAAAAGCAAATGTTATCGTGTGATAGACCTAATTTACTTACACTGAGACATTTTTTATGAATAGGCGATAGTCAATAGTCATCAATCATCTTCGAGCAGTCCAATCAACGGCAGCGTGGTAAACAAGGGCATTGACCACGAAACCTTAGCTGACGTCACAAGACGCGCCCCCCGGCGACAGCTGATGAAGGGCACTGCGTACGGCTTCACTGGCATTCTGAGCTGAAATAATGTCGGGTACACACGAAAACGTACTAGAAGCAACCCACGTCCGAGATACTTGTTCCTAAAGTCGAAGTATAAATACTTTTTATATGACACCGTAAGATTCTTACATTAAATATTTTGCATTGAAACAAACCTCTGTCCAGAATTAATATTTAATGAAGCCCGCTAAAGGCGCGCTGTCAGGTTCGGTATAAACGATAAATTATTTACAAGTATTTTTAGTACAACATGCCTTGTTTTGAATGCATATTATAGTCACTTAAAAGAATCCATACGCTCTCAAGAGTTAAGGCGCTACTTCTCAGCCGGCGCCATCTTAGTACTAAAAACACGGAGTCTTCGAAAGCATGAAGCAATACTAATAAATATCAAGTTGGACACCATAGAAAATGTATAACTGATGTCTCTAAGTGGCAACGCACAAAAAATACTATAATTCAGCTAGCGTGGGCTATGGTTACCTCACGCGGGACATGCGCTTGCTTGCTTGTTTCATATCAATTGTTTACCAAATACTACTGAAACTACACTATCAAATGATTAATTTACGTTTTAGTTGTTTTAATGGTCATCGAGACATGTAGGTATAGTAAATAAATTAAGTAAAATGCCAATATTATTCCAAATAAAATACAGTATATAACAATACAAAACTAACAAACTATCTTCTAGTGCTAGTCACAGATTTGCTTTCCTCTAACAGGTCACCCTTGCTATTTCTTGAATGCCGTCTTACAATAGGTGTAATAATACTGTCTTTGGATGTTTCCTCCGATATTTGTACTAAACACGAAGAGTGAAAGCTTTTGAGGCGTGAGCATCTGGGGAATTTAAAGTTTGATATGTTCTTAGGTTCTGCTTCCTCAGTATTCGGCTCAGTCACGTCGGCCGGGCGTCTGAACTTGCGGAATGTGTTTCTGAGCCACGAGAAGAAACCGTCTTTATTGGATTTTGGAAACGGCAAAACTTGATGCATTGATAACGACCTCCCTTCTCCTACTGGAGAGCTAAAATCTAGATCTACTTTTGGAATCTTATGCTCATTACTATTAAGCTGGCTAACGAAGGGTCCACTTAAGTTGCAACAACTTTGAGTGAACTCTTGCGGTCTCGTTGGCTTGTGGCTTTTTTCCTCCAGGCGTTTTCGAAGGAAATGAACGCTCGCTGTGTAGAACAGCTGTTCGTCTTCGGGTTTGGTGAGCGCCACATCAAGAGAATCTGAAGTCTCACTGTCAGGGCTCCTGGATGTTAAAGAATTTCGCCGTTGCATCCCTTGTCAGTGTAACTAATCGTTTGTATCGTTGAATACATTTTTTATCGATTCATCAGTAAATACTTTAATAATATTAATAGCTTAGTATAAAGTTGATTAAGATTACATACAATACAATATTAATTTTCCTAATTGAATACAAATAGTGTACTAAACTGACGGCACGTCACTGTCACCAAATAATGGCCGATTACATAGAAGAGTTAAATTTATAAAATGTTCGTACATTTCAAGGAGGTTTGGTTAACAAAATAGTAGTGAAAAGTAATATTACTAACTCTAGGAAATGCACCAATAAGGTTTCGCATCGCGTAACTCGATTTGTAGACGATGTAATTAATCAAAAGCTATGGATAATTAAAATACTAAGAACGATTAAACTTTTTTTTAAAAAGAAAGCTTGTCGAGTATGAATAACTAATAATAATATAATAATAAATTAACGGATCTTCTCTTAGATTAAGTACCCTTACTTTTTTAAAATATTATTAATAGGTTTACGCTTGACCGCCAGTTCGCCTGATGTTAAGCGACACTGCGATCTACGATGGAGCACGCTTACCTAGTTGAAACCGATTCACTCTTGGTATAAAGACAGATTATATCTATCGGGGAAGACCCACTCGGGAAGCTCATTCCATTAGTCCACTTTTATCATAAAAATTGAACTAAAAGCGTCTTGTTCGAGTATGGTATGGTATGGTATGTTGATAAGGGGGCAAACGATCAGGCGGTTCACCTGATGGTAAGTCATGACCGCCGCCCATGGACATTTGTAACACCAGAGGCTTGCAAATGCGTTGCCAAACCCCTCAGAAACCGTTTAGGTTTCTTAAAATAGGGAGTTACTGAACAGACAGCAAAGGGAATTCCCATGCTGTCAGAATAGTCACTCCCAATGAGCTCTGGTAACCTTACTCACTCGCAGAAAGACAAATATTGTTGATTCACTGCGGACTTCTGTAAGGCGGAGGTACTTCCCCAGTCGGGCAGCTCAATTTGAGCGAGAAATCTCGCTATGCCCTGCTTCCTACAAAAGAGTTACGGTACGAGTTTTTGGTATGTCCACCACGAATCGATGTCGCTTTTTTGTGCTTCTGGTCGCCCAATAGTAAAAAGGGCAAGATCGTGGGATCTCATGCACACTCTGCGAAATGTTAAGAGTTTAATACTTTTAATAGTTTAGTTTTTTTAGTTTCCTAGATTAGAACGGGTTGGCTAAAGAATAAAATAATAATAACAAACTCCAACTCAAATAATATCAACCTGTAAGAACTTGATAAACATTTGTATATGTTAAACAAATGTTTATCAGGTTCTCTAGGAAACTAAAAAAACTAAACTATTAAAAGTATTAAACTCTTACTTCTACTCTCCTTTCAGAGTATAAACTATAACTAAACTTATTATTATTATTATTATTATTAACAAGCAGGTGAATAACCTTTTAAATATTTTATTCTTCGTCTATCAATCAAAAATTAATGTAGGCAGACCATTTGTCACCATTTACTTTATGGTCGAGTCAATATTTCTGTCATCGCAAAAACTCTTAAAAGAAATGATAAATGACTGTTTAGAGATAAACAAAATCAGACAGGTTATTTAGTGGTTATGTCTATTTAGTTTCAAAGCTTCAAGTACAGCGACCTAATATTTTGAAAATATCTAGCTATCCACGCAGTGGAAATATCCCGCCTGAAGCGGTAACTCCTTGGGCAATAAATTTACTTGGAAGCGAAAGTACTATAATGAACTCGGAACTTTCCGAGGTTTAAATAAACTTTCATTAGCACTTTATTTTACCGTTGTTACTTTAACTGTTTTTTTTAACAAAGTTCGTTTCTTAAACTGAAATAAAAAAATGAAAGTGTTCATTTTTTTAAAAATAAAGTCTATTATGGTGGTATTTATAGTTAATATTCGGATTTAAATCAAATTCTCTAACCTCAATATATTTTACTGATTGCTATTAAACGGTCATTGACCTGTGCCCATCGATTTCAAATGGAACTCACGACTTATAAACGCTTTATGGCAGATTCACAAAATGTATATTAGTCGAAAGATGATGTTCACAAAGTTTATTATTGAATTAAATCTGCTTGAATTATTATTGAAAAACAGCATTGAACAATTAAGATACTTAAATACAATGGATTGCTCCATTGTGGGTGTTACAAAGTGTTCTAAATTTAAAGGATCAATGTACTCTTACCCTCATGTTTTCCCGTCGGATTTGTCTGAAAATCTATAAAATTTTAGTTTAGTGGAAGAACTGCCCGGTTAGTACGACCACTAGCGACTGCTAAGTAAAGACTTTTTCTATGAAATTCTCAGTAGTAGTGAGTTTGGATTCGTTCCCGGTTGATGGCAATAGGCTCGTCCCCTATTACATGGGACTTAAAACAATAAGCAAAATATATATGTGTACAGTAGTACATCTCTGCCCAGCCCTTCAGGGGCGACGGGGGTGACAGCGTGACTTTATTGGAAAAACCTTAAATTTGCTTGATTTGGTAAGTACTTCAAATATGCGTCAAGTAACTTCTTTCGCTAAGCTATCAAAAATAATTAAATAACAAATGTATACTAAGAACTTTATTAGAGTGTTGTACAAACTATGATACAACCAGAATAGTACAAATAATATACATATCATGTAGGTATATAAATAAAGGTTATATTTTCATAAACCAATGCCTTTTTCTCTAATGGTATCTTGAGCAACTTTCTAAAAATGGCATGATGTGGACCTAATTGTCTATGACAATTGCTTCAATACGAACTGTTTCATTATCGGGCCCGATTTTGATTGCCGGGTCGAGTAAAATGTATTAAAATTAAGTGTAAAGTGTGGTTTTCTGTCAAGAACCATTTGTTTTAACATTTAAAAAATACGCATATTATAGGTATTACTGACTGAGATATGACTGACTTCAGAACCACGTCAATATCCTTAGATACGTATGTATATCGTGATAAATCAGTGTGCAATCGAACAAAGCAACGGCAACATTTGTCAAAGAGAACAAGGGGCCTGATTGTTAACCGTATATAGAGTAGGTTTTCTTACGTCATAAGGATAAATAATAGATACATTCAAAGAAGTTCTTTAGAACATCATTTAGAACATCAGTAATCCGACCATCGACAATTTGACATTTATAAGGTTCATATAAATCCACGTCTCCTTGTGGCCTTTCGTTACGCAAATTATCCGTTTGCAGGTAATTTATTGAGTAGTCTTCGGATTATGCCCCGTAATAGAATTTAATGGAATTGTAGCTTACACGTGCCATTTGATATTACGTATTATATAATTGGTTCGTTATGTATATGGCGCCAGAAGGTATCGGGTTAAACGTGTTTATATACATTAAGTCATTTGAGTCGTTGTAGAATTGGAGCCAAAACGTATAAAATATTATGAGTAATTTTTTTATTATATTTATATTATGTTGTATTTCAAAATGTTGTTTTTTTTCTGTAAATAACTAATAGTATAAGTTTAAAAGGTTGTACCACCAAGGATCTTTTCTTAGATTTTAAGAATTCTGACGAATCCAATTTGTCAGAAAATATTGTTTGTATTAATTAATCAACCAAAATTCTATGCCTGTTGTAAGTGTGACATCGGAGAGCTTTTGCTTTGGCATTATTTTCAAAGGCTTTTCCGGACGCTGACCTACATTGTTAGATTCACATGCATCACACGTATACCAAAATGAGATTTACGAAAAAAGATGGTTCTCCGAGTTTGTGTCGGCATTTCGACTCCATTTATTACCAACTAATAAAGTGTCTGCTTAAGATCTGTATGCAGAAATAATTCAATTAGATATATACATACATACTATATACACCTAGACCAGAATATCTTTATTAGAAAAAAAAATATCTAGGGTATTTTACTATAAGGTACTGATAAAATAAATACATAAATTATTTCTTAACTTAGTTTTACCACGACCTAAATACTTGTATATAATTAAAAGGCTGCCCTTTGAACGGTCCAAAAGTTCGGAATATAAAATAAATTATCTTAAATAGCCATTGTTGAATTAACCCTATTCTCGGTAAGCTGTACCCTAAGTTGACACAACCCAATTCTGTTAAAGGGCGTGTAAATAACCATGTCACTTAATATAATGGAAATTTAGGAACATCTTGAAATCCGTCACATGGAGGCAGTAATTTTGTGTTAATCCTATATATTAAAGGATACATTGTACAATGCTCCGAAAGTGAGAACTGTGTCACAGAATTAGAACAGTGACTTGTTTAGCGAGGTGATTATCATTACGGTTTAACAGGCAATATACCACGAATTTGTTTTAAGTGCTGAATTATGCGTTAACATTTTAGGGTTGAGTTAACGACCCGCAGCCTCTGAAGATAATATAGTTTAGGTTACATCATTAGGTTAGGAATACATAATTTATATTATTTGGAAGTGAAAAGCATCGAGGAAGATGATTTATATGTTTTCAATTTAAGTTAAAATACACTAACAATTAATTAACAGAATAAAAGGTTAAAGACCTAAACACATGTATGTCCCTTAACATTTTACCAAATACTTATATATTTTCAGAAATATTTTCTTTTTTAAAATACTTCGATTCGTATTTTTACGACGATTCATACTAATCAAACTATATTTACGTTTGTAGTATTTATGTAAATCCTTTATACAATGCCGAATAGGATTTCTCACCACAGAATACTAACAGGTCATTGACCTTGGTTGATTTTTTCATTCATTTTCTTTAGAAGTGAGAGTAATAAAAAGCGATTTTACAGCTTTTTATGCTGAGCTTTTTAATTTAGCGAATAAAGTCTGGCGGTTAATACCTTATTTATGTTCTGATATAGCTCACCCTGCTGACATAAAGAAACTCTCAGATATACCTAACAGAAGCTACACAATATCATATTAACATATATTATACGATAATTTTCATATTAGGTAAAACATACGTCATTCATCGAACTATGTTGGATTCTAAGCGCATTCGCATTCTCCATGATAAGACGGACTATGGTCCACGTAGCCAGACAGGATCATGCAGAATGTGTTCATGTGTGGGTGCAATGACCCCAACTTTAGAGTCTTGCTCGAAGACGAGTAAGTGTAGGTGGTGGATGAACAATGAGAATTTATAACATACATAAATACAGCTTATAGAAAAGGATTCATTTCATGATAGCAAGGATGTGTTCAAAACACTCAGGGTAAATTCTCCGATGGTGTCGGAAGTAATGAGACAAAACAGGGCTTTCAGCAGTCGGCGAGGTCGACGTCCTGACGCAGGCACGCGGTGCGGCGGCGGCAGGCCCGCGACCTTTGACACGGAACGAGCCTGCATCCTGTTTGTTCTTGAGATTGTAATTGACGCCCTCTTGTGGAAAATTAACTTTCCTATCTTAAGATTTCGTACCTCTTAAATGTTTACGCGTAATTTTCACCAAGATAAATGAACTTGGGGTCAACATTTTCTTGAAATAAATTCGTTTCATTTACTTGACTTTATAAATAACGCATATTATTATAATTTACTCATTCCACATAACGATCGTTTTAAAATTTATTTTTATATTTACATCTTTCATTTCATTGTTTTAATTGCCAGTATCAGTTTTACTTGCTTTGTATAATTTTTTCAGGGTAGGTAGAAACGCCACGTGGTAAGTTCTCTGCATCAGCCACATTCAAACTTCTCTCCGTATGTCATATGTCTATGTATGTATGTGTATCGGTGGAGAATATAATGCAACGTACTTATAAAAATAGGTTTTAAATTAAAACTGTAGCTCAACGATCATTGAGGTTTGAATCCAAAACCTCAAGAGATGAAAAAAATAACTGAAAATTATACATATATGTATATGCATTATAATATATTAGACATATACATATCTATAATAATATGCACTATATTTTGAATAATTATCGAAGGGTAGGATATGAAAAAAAATTCAGATGGAAGGTATTGTCATGGATGTGATTTTCATCTTTCCGGGTGAATGCCCGCTATGTTTTTATACCCAAAAAGGTTTTTGCGAATAATTTTTGCCGCACATATTTCAAAGAGTAAGCCTCTTTCATTCAGATGCCGCACATTTCGCAAAACGGGGGCGGTCTTCAAAGTAATCAAGTTCTTCATTGAGGAATATGTATACGTCGGCCTCTGTGCTTGTGAAAATATGTAGCGGCAATGGCCTCTTGAATTTGGAAAACACACACGTATAATATATAACTTCACTTGACACTATTCAAAACAAGATAATAGGGGTTAAAGTATGAAATTGCCGTTTTATTGTAATAGGTACTTCGAATTGATATAGAACCTTCACGGTTTGAGATTTTTGAGTGAAACTTTTTTCACATGGTACCTATCAACTTTTAAAAAATGTGCAACATTCGATTATCGACTCGAATATTTTTCGGATAGACGGATACTTCGAGTGATTTTAACCTAACGCGGCAGAAACAGCTCGCAATATCAAATGTTGCGTTTGGAGAGGGACTGCTAATGAACGCACCGTGCGATTATGGTTTAATTTTTCGTGATGGGAACTTTGATTTGAAGAACGAACCACGTGTAAGACCAGGTGAATAAAATGAATTGAAAGACATGGTGGAAGCCGATCCGAGCCAAACTACCCAGGATTTAGTGGCATGGTTTAACGTTACCTTACCAACGATATTTACTCATCATCATCATGTCAGCTAGAGGACGTCCACTGCTGGACATATGCCTCCCCCAAAGATTTCCACAACGACCGACAATATTGACTCATTTGCGTCAAATCAATAAAATAAAAACAATATGAAAAATAGGTGCCTCATGATTTGACTGATCTGCAAAAAGAAACGCGTGTTGAACTAGTGTTGCCTTGTTGAATCGATACAGAAATGAAGGAATATTTAATTGAATTGTGACATGTGATGAAAAGTGGATTCTTGACGATAACCGTAAGCGAAAAACGCAATGGCTGACCCCAGGTCAAAAAACAGCATTAAAACAATTTACAATTGTTTTAATGCTGTTATTAAAACAATTTACAATTGTTTTAATGCTGTTATTAATAATGCTTATTATTAATTACTAATAATTATTACTAATGCTAATTATTAATTACGTATAGCTTTATGCATGCAAAGTGTCAGCCCGATCGGTTTAAAATTGACAAAGTTTCGTACAAACTTTCATCGCCTATTTTATCCCCTTGGGGGTAGAATTAATCAAAATCCTTTCTTAGCCTTAGGATGCCTACGTCATAACATCTACCTGCATGCCAAATTTCCGCCCGATCCGTCCAGTGGTTTGGGCTGTGCATTGATAGATCACTATGTCAGTCAGTCAGTGCCAGTCACGTCATAGCATACATTTCTTTTGGTCAAATAAAGTATACGTTATTTTTTATTTAGTTTTTAGATCCATTACATTGATACAAATGTAAAGCGTCAGATGTATGTTTCATACTTTCTACTAAGCTCTAATGTCAAGTAAATTATTATCTTCGTATAATTATTACAGTCGTAACTTACAAGGTTATTGGTGCTAAAAACACCTATCAAAATTGATGTTGCTTATTGTTTCACTCCTAATCCTCATCTTGCACCGATCTCGAATAATATTGAAGGCTCTTAAAATATTAATCCTTACTTTAATAACGGAACTTATTTAGAAGAACAAAATGAAATACTGTATTTTAACGCTGTGAGCTGCGTAGAAGAGGTTAATGCACTTGAAGAGTTTAATACGTATATTGAAAATATACGTATTAAACTGGCAGGCAGAAAATATACGTTGCTTGTTTAATATTCTATGCCTTTATTCGCGTAAAGAAGATGTGTACTGTATGTACTTTGTAGCGTGTAAAATACCTCAAGAGGATAAAAATAAATTGCCTTATACTAATCACTTCGACCTAAAGCCCTGACCAGAGGTGCAGGACGGCAAGGTGGCCATCTGGTAACGATCATCATTTCGTATCCTCGTAAAGGTAAATGCTTCTCTGATGATTATAGATTTTATTTTTCTGAATGAGGAATATATATATATGTATAATCTAATAATATCTAATATAATATAATCTAATCTATCTATATATGTATAATTATATATAACGCAAGCCTCGTGTCTCAGAATATATAACGCTCTATAAAAATGGCTGGATATATTTATTTTTAAAGTTTGTATAATAAATCGCGTAGGTTGGTATATGTTTAATCTAAGTACAGGTACGATAATGATATGTAGGTATTATTGTCATGTATAATTAATTAGGAGGTTTGTTAATGTAACCTTTATCTAACCCTATTACTTTACAAACAATGTACGAACAATGAGAAACATATATATATATATTAGCTTTCTCACGAATATAGTACACGCATGAAGAATTACTTTGAGAAAGTAATAATTCGTAACCAATTTCTACTCTCGATAGACAATGTTTAGTTATGCTGATATTTGCAGAAAACTACTTTTTACTGATTTTATGGTTTTAATTTAGTAGGTACGACAACATGATAAGAAATAATTGTACCTATAGCAACGATTGTTAAAATATAACTACTTTTTACGGATCTCGTGATATTAAGATTAAAACATGTTTTTACATAAATGTGATTAAATCCATGCAAGCGAGTTTATAACAATGACTAGAATTACCAAAAAATATTAATAATATATCAATCAATCAAAAAGAAGTGTTATCGGTAGCAAGGTTAACAAACCCGGTTTTTATCGGCATAACTGAAGTATCAATAATAATAATAATTAGTAAAGGTCCCCAAACGACGAGCCAATCAACAGTTTTGTAAGAAAAAGTGAGCAAATACACAAAGTTTCACCATCTCTTAGGTAATGAAGTGATCAAGGAAGGAAGCCGTTGACCTGATAGTTATTGAGGGAACATTAAATAGGGGAAAAAGAAAAAAAATCCTTTATAAAGTAATAGCTGGTTCCCGCGAATACGACCGCGTGCAATTTAACGAAAAACAAAACGTTTGATACTAACTTTGTTCCCCGGGTTTACTCCCTTAAGGGTATAAAAGGAACTCCTGTGCAAAATTTCAAGTTTCTAACCTTTATAGTTTAGGCCCTTTTTTTTTTTTTTTTAAGTGCGGAAATATCCTTTACGGACCGTCCCGCCGCCTGGGGAGGCGACGGGGTGTGTCGGACTCCGCCCAATGTGAGCGTTTACCGACTAAAAAACCGCACCCGTCAACGCCACCAACCCGATTGCCGGGGCCATGGGATTCGCAAAAGCATGCACCACAACCCCGGCGGGCTTCGGTCCAGCTCTTATCGCTGGACCCCGGCTAGGAGCGAGGCATCGCTCGCCTCGCATCCTCCACGCAGGCGCACGTTTGACGAACACGCGCGCCGCCTACTTGGGGCCATTTTCAGGTCGGGCGGCGGACTCCCCTAGTCGCGCCCACCCGCTGGCCACAGCTCATGGAGGCCGGAGATCTGTTTGCGCCCTCCGGCGCCCGGTGCGTCTACTGCGGATCGGGAGAGAGGTTGTGATTTCTCTCTCCCTTTCCGCCGCCTCTTTCGCGCGCATTACTTGCTCGCAGTAAGAGGCGGCATAGTTTAGGCCCTGCGTTGAATTATGTCTGTCAGTCAGCTTCTCGTTTTATATATAATATATAGATTGAAATACGATTATATTGTATTTTTATATCCGATTCTATTTTATACCAATGTTTCCGATTCTTTTATAGTACTTAATATTATTCGCAGTTTTGAAACGCACCAGTTTATAAGAAAGGGATTCGACCAATGAGTATTCATTAAAGCATTTGCCAGAGATTTGACTCATTGGTCAAATCTCTGGCAAAATATAAACAAATATATTTTTATTTATATTTGATATTCGGTTGCCAGAGTGAGCTGTGATTATAATAGAGACTTGATAGGGTTTGTTATACCTACTAAAATATATGTAGTCATCTACGTACCTTATTCACACTAAAATCTCTATACACTATATCTAATAAATTAAAAATAAGTGGAAAAACACCTTACATCTGTTCGTCTTAATAAAGAAAGTAATGACTTATACTAAATGACAAGAGGTCCGCCTCAGCTTCGCGCGGGCAAAATAAACTTCAATTGACTGTTTCATACGGATCCCTAATAATTTTTGAAATAAAATATAGCCTGTGTTCAAAACGGATAGCGTAGCATTCTAATGGTGAAAGAATTATTTAAATCGATCCAGTAGTTTTGGAACCTATTCAAAACAAACAATCAAAATCTTCCTCTTTATAATATAGTATAGATAAATCGTGTAGTGAATTTTTCGTTTGTTAGTTAATCTTTACTGTGCTACGCCACTGTGCTTAATAAAGATCATATTGAATATTTCGGTATGTTAGGACCAAGATACCAAAAGATATAATAAACTATTACTAGGCTAAATCCTGGCTTCTTAATGAGGTATAATCTCATCCAAACATGTCACAGGTAAATATTATGATATTTTTCTATTGCCATTAATACCAACATAACACTATGAATGAATCAGTGCGCCTTCAGGTGACAGTATTATTAATGTATTAATCTTACGCGGCCTCTCGGGGATCTGTGTTATGTTCGATTATCAGGATTTAGTTGTTTGTTGTTGTTGTCGCATACTACGACTATGCATACCGACACTACAACACACTACGACATCCAATGCCCAATATTCGCGTTAGTGGAGTATTCTTATGACAAGTCGAGCAATACTCGACTGTCAATTTCATAGAGACTCCTTACGACACACACAAATCAAAGCCGTAATGCACACTGAAAAGTAGCATTTACGAAACCCTAGACCAATCAAGGAAATCTCGTAGTGAAATATGTAGTTGTATAAAAACAAATCAAGTTTAATCAACCCTAGTAAGAACCAACTTGACTATTGAACCCCGATTCTGAATACAATATGACTGGAAAAAAAATTGCGTAACATTTTTAATGAGGTGAGCTAGGGTGGAAAAAGAATCTTAGCATCTGGCAGCACTGCTCAATTAAAACTAATATCAGAAAATTTTCACTGTAATATAATTAGAATGCTTAAAATAATCATATTGGACTAAATTATATTATTGAATAGGTATAAACTTTTCCTAGAGCGAGTGTTCGTTTGTGCTAAAAATTTCCACCACAATGTCCGAGTTCTTCGTCAAAATATTATCAATTCCTTGAATAAATGGTGTCGCGCTATTACAAACAGGTACATTATCTGAGCGTTGAAAGCCAATAAACAAATTGAGGGGCGGACTTTGACCAGCTTCTGAAATAATGTACATAATAGCTAACAATAATTTGATTGAAATGACGAATACAAAGCAGTCGTTATTCCCGAGAACAGCTTTGTTCATTGTTGTAAGTTTTGTATATTTATATACGTCTTAAGTACTTTTGTTTTGTTTATGTTTTTAAAACTATTGTTTCATTTTCAGTTTCAATTGTTTTATGGGTCAGTATACAATAACGTTGAAATAAAACCACGATTAGGTACTTTCTTCAGGTTTTACTTAAAACCAGGGTGGAACCACATCATAGATTCTATTAAATCTATTTCCAAGCATAAACCTACAAAACTAAGGCAGGGTGAGCTCGTTTTGCGTAAATCAGATTGTTAATACTGAAATAATACTAAATAAACGGGCAGTCTTCCCGTGACCATGGATGCTGTAAAGGATTTAAAAGCGTCTAAAACCTATTGTTTTAAATATGAATATGACGCGATGAAATCCATGAAAAATAGTTTTATTTCAATGTTCTTGTAACTGAGATAATTGGTATAACAGCGTATCACATAAGATGAGAAGACATCGTTTAAAATAACTCAATTTTTTTTAGAAAGTAATAAACTATATTTAATTCTGGGTTTAGCTTAGTTTAAGTAATATTTTGTAATATACATAGATAACTATTGATAGCCTAAACATAATATTGAAAGCTTTTAGGAATGTTAACATTGTCCTATTGTACTATATATACCAATCACATAGTAGGCCGGTAAGTTTGTGCCGGAAAATTGACATCTGAATGTAACCCCCTTTAACGTTTAAAAATATTGAAATTTATAAATACTTTATAATAATTACCTATGCCCATTGCCAAGCAATAATACTGGATTGAGTTTTAAATAACTTTATTATTATTATTAGGAAGATTTCTTTGCTTACCAATACCGATCACACCCAGTATCCACGTGAACGCATCTTTCATTTGTTGTTATAAATCAACACAAGACTAAACGCAGCTAAATGCCAAAAATAACTACTGATACACGTCAAATATAATTTGACAGACATTGGTCTTCGGAAACTACCCGTTATAATATTTGCACACCTTACTATGTACTTTTTGTTTAATGTATTTAATATTACTCTGATTATTTATATTAGTTCAACCGAAAGCAATTAAATGTGGCAATGAAATATTTTATAATTGAT
The DNA here is from genome assembly GCA_905163465.1 of Craniophora ligustri. Lineage (NCBI taxonomy): Eukaryota > Metazoa > Arthropoda > Insecta > Lepidoptera > Noctuidae > Craniophora > Craniophora ligustri. The sequence goes on from LR990956.1 coordinate 4,688,670, forward strand.
GTTGCGATATAAAAACACTTTTTGCAAAAAATAATACCAGCATACGGTCGTAAATTGGTTTTTTAGATGGCGCCAGATATATCACTTGGCGCGAGCGTGATCACCAAGAGGCTGAGTGAACAGTCGAGCTGCATCCGGCTTAAAGAGCTCGAATACTTCAACACCTCAACTATAGAACTCATTAAAAATGTTAGCAGATGTCCAATAAAATCTAAATCAAAAGAAAAGAAAATAACATCTGTATAAACAGTCTTTAATAAAAACTGAAAGATAAATGTCATTGCTGCCTAGGTTCCCAAAAAGAATCAAGTTATGAGGTCGGTCTCCATTGCCAGTCACTAAACAAATTTTACTTGATCAAAAAAAATAAGTTTTGTCTACATACTTGAACTCTAGACAATATACTACGTATTAACCTTAACGCTGAACCCTGTCAACTTTTGAAATCAATCGAATTTTATAACACCATAGAATACCACAAAAGCCGATAGCTGAATTGTTAGCTTATTTAATAATAAAGGCGCATAATAGCAACCATTATTATGGCCCTATTATAACACATAAAGGGATTTAGGCATTGTTTAAAATTTGCAATAATCCAAGTTATAACTTTGAACGGTTTCAACAGAAAATAGTGCGATACCTACGCGATACCAAAGTATGGAAGACAAATGTAAACTGGCAAATTGACTAAAACCTATAAAGTTAAAAGTCTCAAATTCTACCAGTATCTAGGCTAACCATCAACAATCACATCAGTGCTAACACTGATGTGAAGAATTCAAGAATTTATACAAGTAACATTAATTAAAAGCATCTAAATTCCAAAGAACGAAAAATGAAGAACAAATAAACGAGAAACCACGTAAAATTAAATAAAACTTTGCTAATAAGAAAATAATTTACATTCAGGCATTTATAATGTAATATTGTATTACGTAAATTACACACTTGGCCTAAAACAATAGAAACATTTTTCTTTGTAAGAGCCGTAACGAAGTAGGCATTTTGAAAGAAAAATTAACAAACAAAAGGACCATTTTACGCCGCGCCGAGCCTCACTTACCTACGAATACTTTAATTCTTTCGTCACGAATAAACATAATGTGTAACATCTCCATTAATTTCGAGTTAATCGATACCTATTATTTTAACACGCAACTATAAACTGACGATGCTAATTAAAAGTCGATTAGAGCATTGGTACTGATCGTTCATTGACCCGATGAACTCTCCATCCAATAATCTTGCACTCGAGTACAGACCAGCCACTTTTCACTGTATGCCGACTGTAGAGTCGGTGGAGGGTCAAGGGTCTTGAGCAAAACACGCCCCCACAGCTTTACAGCAGATTAAGCTTCACTCGGTGTCTTCAGGACATCGGCCTAGAAACGTCTTAAGATGGAAAGCTCAGCAAATAATACGGATTGATTAATGTCTCTCCCTATCTTTGACTTTTTATCTCTAAATTACCACGGAGATTTTTTTAGCCTCAGTACTTTCAAAGCGAGATTCGTCCCGTTATTTCAAAGGCCTGGTCGTATAAAATTGATTATGTTTACTTAACAAACAAATGCACTTTCATCGTTCAGCTAGAGGCTAGACAGAAATATAAAAGCTTAAAATAATTATGGCAAGTGGTTTCTTTTAGATTTTTGTGCTGACCTAGAGATGTCTCAGGAACTATGCGCGATTAGTTAATAATAATAATTGATATAAATTAATCTAAAGAGGTAACTAGATCGTATGGCCTTTAAATGGAAAACATAAACACTTCCTGGCGCCGACCCTGGTTGCGCTCGCTATGATCACTCTGTTACTTCTAATGTTTAGGTCAATGATACATTACTCGATTTAGATAGGAAACCAGATACTATGTTGCAATTGATATTTTTGGTTGAAATTAAATTTATTGATGTTTATATTACCACGTCAATATGTGACCTACAGAAAAATACGGATGTGTACAATAGAAAGTACGATGGATAAAGGTCTAGATAGTTCTAGACCTTTACTTATGCTACTAACTTCTTACTTAACTGATATCTTATAGTAAGTATACTAATAATTCTTAACAATTTAGCTTAATTTGAGTTTACGTAAACGAAATATCATTTGTATTTTGTTTTAAATATTAGACATTGAATTTAAAGTTTGAGATCTATTAAACCGGTTTCTGTGCGTGTTTAGAACATGAACAATTTTCGTTTTGGTATTTCAAAAAGTTGTTCGTAGTATTTTGAAACTATTTCGTTATGATACTGAAAATGCCACTCAATATGCAGTACCTATAATAGTTTCTTAGAGCACTTAGCTCATTTCAATATCTATAATAAATGAAGTACAATACAATCAAGATTTTCACATGGTCAATAACATTAATATACTAAATTTACCACGAATACTCAGAGCTGTGATATGGGGCTGGGCATGATAACGAAATTTTTAAAACACCGTTGATCGAAAACTCATTGTAAGAGCGGCTCACGATTTTCTAAAAGACGTCGCGATGAAAAACAAATCACAGTCTCGCAGATGCTTCCAGAGAGTTCTCTAATTTTTTTTAAAGTTCTCTTGGTTTTACCTGTGCTTATCAAGTTTTTAATAATTTTATTTGTTTCACTATGTTCGGTATGTTGTACTAATTTAATTTAGTTTGTCGGTAGAGGTTAATGTTTGTGTAATAAGCAAGAACATTTATAGTTTTGTTATGAGTGAACTATATCGTATGCTTAACACTAGCCTCGTTGCCTAGCTCAGAACTAGATGGCGTTGTGTAATAAAGTCCAGACGTATTTGTTTACTTTAAAGGCCATACAACATTATTAAATATCATTCACTTAACACACAAAAATATTCAATAGCATGAAAAATTATTATATAATTATTGAAGTAAAACAAATATCGTTATATAACTTTGCATCTGGATTGTAGAAGGTAGTATGTAGGTAAGACCTAACAACAAGTTACATCATCATTTGTTGTTGCCCTGTTACACAATATACTCTCCGGGCAAGTTAGCGTTTACCGAGAAATTAAAACTTACCGAGTTACAAACTGTTAAGTAATGATATCAAAACATGCATATATAGAAGGATGAAGGAATTATATTGATTTCTTACACTTATGCAAACATTGGAACAGAAGGATTTAAGGAAAACCATTTGAATTATTCTTCATCCAATACATTTCTTAAACATTTTACGTAATGAAATTAATTATTGTGTGATATTTTACTATATTATACCATATAAGTAGAAAGGTTTTTAACAGTACGCATAAATTAGCCTCTCAAATAACCTAACTTACAGGCAACTGCGTTTTGATACAAATCCTAAGGAACAATGAAATAAATATAGGAATAAAAAGAAACATTAAGATTTCACAAAATATTGAACAATGCACCTAAATGACACAAGACAATTAGATGACAAATCTTGTATTTTTTACAAAAGAACGTAAATAAACATGCCAATTTAAGTCTAAACTACACCAACATATACGAAATATTGTTTAGGAAATAATATCGTATCGTATATTTGCTTTTGATCGGATGTTAGTAGACTTAAATAAACAATACGGAATGTTGACCGATTTTCCACGAAGTGTACGTTATTAAGTGAACATTCATCATGTTCTCAAAGTTCCATTCACTGCTTCGACCATTCATGTCCAAAAATAAAGTAGATCAAGGGGACTCATGCGCTAACATGATAATACTTACCAGTGTGTTATTTCGCCGTGGACAAGCTTGTGTTCGTTAAAATTGTCACATAAATATGTTATCTAATGCAAATGGATGGGATGAATGAAACTAAAGATCCGAAATAGTTATATCTGATAATATAAAAAGAAAAAAACGCATTAATTTAATATTATTCAATAAGGGTACAATGGCAGTCTTGTCTTTAAAAATGTATGTCTACCACAAATTTTGAATGGACATAAAATTAATTAAATTTAACGTACTAGAATCATTATCAAATCAATATACAAATACATACAATATCATATAAAATACTTAATATACACTATGTTAAATTAAAATAGCAATTTGAACTGCACAATTTCTCAAATAGTACGTCCATTCACAGTAGTAATTGGTTGCGCTGTCTTATGGTTTCCATAAACGGTATCGCAGGAACCTACCTATGTAGGACTAGTCTCTTCTCGAACATAGTAGAACGTTATCGAAGTTTACAATTTCTTGCACCACGTAATATTTAGTTCTGTGGAAAGTATGAAGCCTTAGTACATTTATGGAAGAAAGTTATACGTTTTTTCTCAAATTACGTGACTTGTTTCTTCCCCCAAACAGAATTTGTTTGGATTGCGTTGAAATAGTGCATAACGAGATTTGTTTCTTCATTTAATTTACTACTATTGGTACTGTGTAAAATTGTTGAAAATAGCTTGGCAACTGTACCAAAAAATATATCGTTATTTAAGTAATTAATATTACCGAAGGTTACATTTTCCGCTAGAAACCACACATTCTCAGACGATAGCGACTCGCCGCAGGAACCAAAGGTAGCTTCATAAGGTAGGTACCTACTCAGTTCATCGAAGGTACCTTTTTCTATTATGTCACATACCATAACGAATTACTTCTTTTACTTTATATAGTACTTAACGAACACTATATTGAATAAAAGGCAGAGGCAGAGGCGTGCCGATAACACCCACAAAATATCGATAGTTCACCCGTATTTGATTCTATTTCCAACTTAAAATATAGAAGCTAAAAACAATTTGACAAAACTCTTAGGCTCAACAACTCAGGCAGTCTAAATGCATGACCAGACCAGTTAATCATCATCATCAACCCATTATTGTCCCACTGCTAGGCACGGGTCTCCTCTCATTTGAGAGGCTATAATAGTCCACCACGCTAGCCTACTACGGTTAGTGCAGACTTCTTAGAGCTTCTTCTTCTTAGAGAAAATCTCTCAAGCATGCAGGTTTCTTCACGAGGTTTTCTTTCACCGTTTGAGCATGTGATAAATACGCACATAATTTCTGAAAAGTCAGTGGTGCATGCTTTCGGTTTGAACTCGAAACCTGTGACATATCAGTCCACTGGTCTCACCACTACGCTACCACAGCTCTAACCAGGCTAGTTAATAAAATATTTCAATCAAAAAGTTCAAAACGAAATGCTTCTCTCGGATTTATACGAATTTACACATCGTTTCTGAACCGAATGAAAGGTTTGTTTTTATAAATTTCAAATTTCGAAAGCATCCAAAATATAGAAGATGAGATTAAATGTCAGTATAAAAATAATTCTAATAATAAAATCTCCTATTTAACAGGACGAGACACAGGTAAGAGTTTTGTGGGTGGTATTCGTACACCTCTGTCTACTTTCCGGCATACTAGCGTAGTAACTCATGTAATAGAAACAAATTCGAAAACTATGTCACCGTTTCAATATCGAATATCACAATCCTGTTTTATATTAACTTAGCGTCTACCGTTAAGTTTGACCATAGTCTCTTGAGAGTTTCCAAGTTCAACATCGTCATATGATATTGTACCTACACAAGGAGATTGCTCTCCGAGCAATAGGTACATGAAATACTTTGAAACAAACAGCTCGATCAGGAACTATATTTAAACCTATTTTTAGATTTATTGATTTCTTACACTTACGCGAATATTAGACATTGAAATACTTTTTACTGATTTTATCGCGCTATATTGATATTATTTTAACCCGACGTTTCGGATCCTTTACAGCATCCATGGTCACGGGGCGACTGAGGTGTTGGTCGTTTTGAAGTTATAATTACTAACAGCTACCTTACATTTTCAATTATTATTGACAATCCGATTTACACAGAACGAGCTCACCGTATCCTTCTGTCGTGCAATTTTGTTCTTGGATTTAGATTTAATAGAATCTATGATGGAGTTACAAGCAGGGGGTAACACCCAGCCATCCTCTCTATTGAAATTTGGTGTTTTTTAATTTCAATGGCCTCACGGATCATCCTGGATAGGAATCGGTTTTCTTTTGCAAGGACTTGGGGTTATCAAATCTGATATAGTCCTTGGGTTTGTCTATGGTGTGTTCACAAACTGCAGACTTCTGGGCACCGCGGTGTTTAACATCAGCGATGTGTTCTTTTACGCGGGTCCCTATGCTTCTTTTAGTTTGGCCTATGTAAGAGAGACCGCAGTCACAGTTGAGCTTGTATACTCCTGCATCTTGTAGAGGTATGTGACTCTTGACCGATGGTAAAAACTGACTAATCTTCTTCTTATTTTTAGATTTACAGAAATGTTTTAATACGTATTTAAGTTTCTACCCAATAATGAATAATAAACCAAGGAAGTGGTAGTCCAGTGGTGTGATCAAATTACTTTGAAGTCTATCTAGTTCTAAAGTTCGAGTACTCGTGTATTTATTACTTACTTACACAGTGAAGGCCGCGGCCGTAGAAAAGCCCCTCGCTTGTCTAAGGCCGCGGCGGCGGCGTGTGAAATCTGCCAACCTGCATTGGCCCTGCGTGGTAGATAATAGCTTCATTAGAGGAAATTATTAGGGCACTAAATGAGTTTATGAGAGAATACCTTATATATCGGCTATATATAAGGTATTCTCTCATAAACTTGGATCGCAAGATAGATAGATAGATTTGGAATAGTGGGTATTTTTGTCGTTAACTACTAGCTAAGCTATTTGTGCTGAATGTTTTCACGACTATACCTAATTAAATAGAAAAAATTAATATGCTTTATAGTACACCATAAGATTTAAACGAACATTACTGTAATATTCATGAAATAAAGGTACCATAGCGAACTTATCGCTAAATAGCGATATCTACCGGACAGCATTTGGATAAACAAGCAATAAGTGAAACAAAAAATAACTACCGTGCTCTTTGGAAAACCTAAAGAATAAGTTATCCAACTCAAGCATTTTATCAGTAGAATGACTTAAGTACATGTAACACAGGCATTTAAAAGAATAAAGTTGAAATTTTATTTGACATAAATTAAAGCGACATCATATTTATTAGATCCTACATCAGACACCAGTCTCTCACAATGTTGCGTTTTATGTAGCAATATTGTTAACATTGTTAATTAATTAATTCTAGCTTGTGATGAGAGAAATAAATGTTGTTATATTATATATTAGACAATAACGGTGACTGGGAGCCACAGGCTATCGTAGATTGTGATGCTTCTATGTAATAATTAATCCGACCAGTTTGTCGATCTTAGGATCTACTAGTCTATCAACAATGTCGGTAGGCGGCGACGGGTTGACCGTTGTATTCAACCGATCTTTCAACCGGTGTGCTGACTAGTCTGTTCGACCGTGTACAATTGAATGCAAAAGATGTGTTCAAGTTTGTAACCTGACTCTTCAGGCTGCATCTAATTGATTAGGTACATTTCCTTCTAGGGGAAGTATTAACTTTTTGATTTTATTTGGTTTATAAATAACAACAAAAAATGTTTCGTAAAATCATTTTTTTTTGTTTGCCTTTTAATATATAAACACGAGTATATAGATTACCGTAATTCATCTATAGTTTATGAATGACAGAAATTAGGCCAATGCGAAATTGGGGATAATGTCAATAATACTTAGTTACCGAACTGTTATAGATTCGTGGGCAGTGGACAAAAGCTACGATATAGTTTATTATGAATATTGACATATTTTTCCCACGTAAATAATAATCAAGACTTTCTTTCTGCGATTTCCACCACTTATCCGAAGAGACACGTGTATTTTCCATAAGTACTTGCCGACACGTGTATTTTATACAAGATACTTTGGTAACTCCATATTAATTTATTTTCAGTTAACAAATATACATATTTGTGCTTAATTTTGTCGTTCAGAATTATTTAACTCAGTGCAAAACAGGATAAATAACAGTAGGTAAATATTATTCTAAGTACAGTAATACTGAGTAAAATAATGAGAATAGACAATATTTCTCTTAACAGTCGTCATTTGTTGTAAATATGTAGCTCATTTAAAACATCAAGTTGTTTAGGTATCTTATGTTTAAGCAGACTACGTACATGTGTTTGCGATGTGAATACTGTAAGTTAACTGCTCGTATGTATTCAGAATTCGTAGTACAGCTAGCAAGAACAGAAACTCAGGTATACAGGCATTTGACAACTTCATCTGATTGATTGATGATCATATTTAGTGATTGTGATTAAGAAGTCAGTGCCAAATTGTTGAGATGTAGTTGGATGTCTTTTTTATTGACTCATACTCTTTTGTTTCGTGAACATATTTTATCCACGCAACCGTTGTCAGTATTACGTCTGCCTGCTCTATTTTCATAGCGAAGGTGATCGCCACTTCAGTAATGCTCTTTACAAGTGTTAACAGGCGGCATTCTCAAACATATCGCCTGTTTAATCTAATCAAGGTCAAATATCATGTACTATAATCAATTACACTGTTCCACAAGGACAATCCTGTTTGTTTTCCCGAACAATCTTTGCAATTTTCGGCTTGTCGGAAGACAGTTCGCAAGTCTCTGTTGGTAGTATAAGTTTAGCACTGACTACAATAATTTAATCTGTAGGAAAACATGTTATGATCGTGATCGCCACTGTTTGCATTGATTTCCCCTTCAATGGAAGTCATTAACATCGATACCGTAAACATGTTTTTAACCACACATTTAACAATTGCTTTTGAAATCGCATGACTGGATTTTTATCACAATACGCTGGCGGGTATTATAAATACCTTAGATGTATGTTAACATAATTTTCGCTGTCATCCAAAATTCAATCACAACAAATACACGGAGGCTTGTTTGATAACGCTCGCACGTAAATCTTTGAGTTCCAGAAAACCCAAAAGGTAAACAGAGCGGAAATTAGGAACAGGGAAAATGCCAATGTTTTCCACGCGGGATGTGGTAGCAAAATGTAATTATGCGCTCCAGGTAATCTTATTTGAACGAAGATCTAGTATAGTTCACAGAGTTTCCTCATTAAGAGCAGCTGCTTCGCGGAAGTTGGCAGCCATTATCGATATATTAAAGACGAGCATCGAGCGGACGTGACGAAGTTATTGGAACTTTAGAATCAATAAAAACATATATGTCATCGATTTTGTTGTTCCAGCTGGTAAACGGTCATAAATATGGAAAGTTAGATTATCTAATGACGTCACCAATTTTGTTTATAGTATCCTTACGTATCTAAATAAATTCAATCGTACATCTTTTGCCATAACTTTGGCCTTTTTTTTTTTTTTTAAGTGCGGAAAAATCCTTTACGGACCTTCCCGTCGCCAGGGGAGGCGACAGGGTGTGTCGGACTCCGCATGAGCGTTTACCGACTAAAAAACCGCACCCGTCAACGCCACCAACCCAATTGCCGGGGCCATGGGATTCGCAAAAGCATGCACCACAACCCTGGCGGGCTTCGGTCCAGCTCTGGTCGCTGGACCCCGGCTAGGAGCGAGGCATCGCTCGCCTCGCATCCTCCGCGCGGGCGCACGTGTGACGAACACGCGCGCCGCCTACTTGGGGCCATTTTCAGGTCGGGCGGCGGACTCCCCTAGTCGCGCCCACCCGCTGGCCACAGCTCATGGAGGCAGGAGGTCTGTTTGCGCCCTCCGGCGCCCGGTGCGTCTACTGCGGATCGGGAGAGAGGTTGTGATTTCTCTCTCCCTTTCCGCCGCCTCTTTTGCGCGCATAACTTGCTCGCAGTAAGAGGCGGCGGCATCCCACGCGTTCCCGCTCCCGACCATGGATAGGATCACGGCCGGAAGCGAGAGGTCACCGCCGACTGCCGCTATGAGTTCACGGCGCTGCTCTGCCCAAGCCGGGCAGGCCTCGAGTGTGTGCCATAACTTTGGCCTAAAAATAATATTATCCAGCATTATAATAATAGACTGACTGAAAGCTTAATTATCCAGTTGCCACTGTGTTAGTGTTTTATCAGCTGATAAACAATGTAGCGACTACTCCATGTAGACAGCCCCCGATAAGTGTGAAACACTCAGAAATGAGTATAAACACCAACTGCTAAATAGTGCTGTGGGAGATATTGAGCTAATCCGAGTTATATATTGCACTTATCGACCATTATAGTGCATTACAGCAAACATTACATACTCCATCACTGCTATTAATACAGGACTCAATATTTACTACAATAAGTATTTATATATATATTGTTGCTCATATCTAAATTCATCATCAACCCATTATTGTCTCACTGCTGGGCACGGGTCTCCTCTCATTTGAGAGGGATTAGGCTATAGTCCACCACGCCTACTGTGGGTTGGCAGATATTACATGCCATCGAGAAAATCTCTCAAGTATTCAGGTTTCCTCACGATGTTTTCCATCACCGTTTGAGCATGTGATAAATATGCACATAACTTCTGAAAAGTCAGTGGTGTCTTGGGTTTGAACTCGAGACCTCTGACATCTCAGCCCACTGGTCACACCGCTGGGTTACCACGGCTCTTTATCTTAATTATTATTCGTATATATGCAAGGACCAGTAAACATAAATGCACAAAGAATATTAAAATGAACTTTTTTTCTAATGAAAATATACAATTTATAGTGCATTGCATATATTACCTGAGCGTAATACATCTTATCTAGATACAAACATAATTAAGGACAATTTGAGATTTATACATAAACGTATGGGATTCGTCATTTGTAGAAAGGTTTAACAGTTTTATCGTACTTAATTGACAAACAACAACAAACATAGTTCTAAATTCCAAAACAAACGACCCTTGAATCAGACTGTCACGTGGATGTTACCTCAAGGCTCTCAGAATAAATCCTACACACCGACTGAAAGGGACGCCAGACATCCACAGATACACGTGCCGACAACATGGCGGCTGACAGAAAATCGACTTGGCAGGTCGTTTACCAAATGCAGTACCTACTTATATATTAAAAACCAGTATTTCAAATCTGGAACCAATCCAGTTTTTATTTTCATAAAATTAATGCATTCAAAACGTTGACGTTATTGAAGTTTATTACCAAAAGTTATGATCGCAGTGATGATAAATAAACAGCGTTTTTACTTGATTGGAAATTATTTATAATAATATTATCTTGTTTATAACGCACAGCTGATATTTGAGAATTGAACTTTGAAGCCGTGAAAATCTGCAAATAAATATTCTACGTTATATCCGCATTGTTTTTTACATACGTGTGTTGTTTGTTTTTCTAAAACCATAAAATATTATAAATACTATGGGGAACTTTTACAGTACTTCGATAAATGTTATTGTCCTTGCACCTCAGACAGCTACCCTCCTTTGCATATTCTTGCAAACTACTTGGAAATAACTGTATGCTCGTAACGATTCAACTCGATTCAGCTGTCGACTGTCGATGGTATCGAATAGCCTGCCAGATAGTGGTTGTAAGTAGTTTCCACGGCCGTGAAAAGGCAGCCTAACAATACGTTTCCCGCGCTGATGTGTGCCGGCATTTGAATAGGAGAACCGCTCTTGTTTCACAAGGCCGACGACTTCATACAGGTGTAGCATACATGCTCTTAGAACAACTCGAACAAACTAAAAATCTGTATGAATACAATTTGATATTTATAAAAATAACCTGCTTGTTGTATGTTTTCTGTCAATAGTACTTAACTTCATATGTATACAATGGCAAAACGTTCAAAATGTTGCCGGCTATTTCAGCATCCGCCTTTTAAACTCAAGAGTTCTTTGTTTTATCTCTAATTATTCATAATATTTATCACAACACTTTGATTTTAAATTGCCTTTTCATTTATGCTTTTGATTCATCTTCACAAAGTACTCTCAAGTGATTAATTGGTAATCTTACCTTATACATTATTTATCCTAATTATATTCCTTATTTTGCCAGACCTTTAGATAGGAGTCCTGTGTAATTTGTAAAATGTTATATATATTATAATATATATTACATACATAGAAAAAGTTTATAGTTTGTTAAGATAGAACTTGTTAGAAAAGGAACGGCCTTTATGTTTCAATAATAATTATTATTTCATTTTGTTTTGCATTGCGGTATCAATTGTGTAGCCGAAGAACCGCTGCTGTGGCGTTCACTCGGGGACTACGTCCAGCAGTGGAAGAATATAGGCTGATAATTATGATGATGATTGCGGTATTTTTAATAAGGAATTTATAAATCGAATGTTTATTAATGAGTTTCTATTAACCATCAAGCGGCTCGAAGGGCCAAATTTCGTAGTTGTAATGGAATGAATGGAAAAGAACACGTCACGTTTAAAAATACCTGGCAGACGACAGCCTTATGTTAACAAAGGCTTTATAGTTCGGCTAAACTCGCGAGACTTCATTGTTTGACGAAACATCGGTATCTGTTATCTTGACTCACGTTTTATCCGCGGAGTGCAAACGACGTCACGTGCCAATTCGGATAAATACTCTACGGTAGCTACACGAAAGTCAATAATAGGACATTATATTTACCTAAACAATGTAATAATATGGCACACCATTACGCCTGAATGCCTCTAGGCATAGGGCAGAGGTGTGTTCCTATAGTTAGCTGGTAAATAAACTTATTATATTTATATATTTAGATACCACGAAGGTCAAAACCTTTTCACTCCTTGTATTACAAGCCCCATGTATTAAAATTATTTGAATGGCGTACTCCAAACAGTTTTCATTTCCGATTACTTCAGGAAGTTATGTAAATCAATGAAAGTATAAACGATTACAGCCTATCCAATAACATGAAACATTGATTAATTTAAACCATATTTTTAATTTCAAGGTGACTATGTTCGTGAAAACTAGCCTCGCATTAAAATAACAGTTTCGCAATCGATCTTAATATTCTCATGTTGAGAGGAAGAACATTGAAATGTCTAGTGGCTAATTTTCAATATTAACTAATTTAATTTCGTTTAAGATATCAAAACAATCGTGTGTAGACGAAGTGACTGTAGAGAGATTCTGAAATTATGAATGAAGATGCGCGTAGAGCTGAGGACAAGGCCTGCCGTGACGGATCGAGGTCGGTACTCCGGGGATAAGCGAACATTATAAACAAGAATTATAGTTCGTTATACGCGACATAATAATTTGTTAACACTACATCAAACGGCCCGTTGTTCTGTCTTATGTATGACTAATTGAACATTGAACCTTATTTTTTATATTTATTACATTTATAACAGGTTGATCCCTTTATAACTCAATATTTTACAGTCATGAGCTATCTGTTCCACAAACCTCGTTCAATGAGTGGTCTGAGATGGCCGATAAATATTTAAAACGATTTTGTTTGCCATGAAGTTCATTTCAATTGATCGTGGTGATTTACAGGTGTTTACTTTCATCGATTTAATATACAATATAAAGTAGCAAATTAAATATTTTTATCATACAAAATAATATTGAATTTTGGTCTAAGTTAATGCAAGGAGAAGTATGACCAAAAGGAATTCAGCAGGAATTTTCTAGAAAACGATAACTTAAATTTAACCGCGATAGTCTAAAGATAAAATACTGTTTCAAAACAACCAGTGATTTACCTTTGTTTAAAATACTGAGTGAATTTGTTGTCCTGTTAAGACCTGCGTGACTTATGCATATTTAAAATACCTTTAATATTTCACCGGTCATTGCTTTTGACGAGACTAAGTATCTACCTTGAAGTGCTACAATTTCACATTGACACACATTCAGGTCATTTACCTCCACTTTTCATAAAGCATATAAATCCCGTGATGTGTAATTTTTAATATCAACGAAACGTGGGAAATTCGTATAACGTTTCCATATTGCCATAATATAAAAGCTCTAAAATGTGACAGAACCATGTCACGTACAGGCATATATATTCATAAATCACATTGAAGGTATTATTATGTATGTAATATACGAGCCATTCTTTTGGACGAAGTTATAATGCCAATTAAACGGTCGTTGGTTGTTGCTATGTCGACATGCGGGTGTTGCTAAACGTATCGTTAACATATTGTGTAACGGCGTGGCCGGGTGCCACCGCGACTCCTGAATTTATCGCATCGTAAAGAAGTAGAGTTTGACCATCCAGTACGTCAAGTAGTAACGCAACACAACACTTGAATGAAGCCAGAGAATTCATTTACCAAAGACTAAATGAAGCAGTACTGGCAGTTCTCACAGACATTAGCTAAACACGTGTATTTTTTTGTTGTTTTGTGTGAGATATAGCCTTATCTATGAAATATATATTAAGAGAAAATTCTTAGAATAGAACACAGCCAAGTCTTTATAAAGTATATAACCTATACAATATTTATTACGCTTACGAAAATATTAAACATAGAGATAAAACTACTCTACAGTATCTATGACCACAGGCAGATCTACCCGAGACCGTGGACTATGTATACACCATGGTAAAAGATCCAAAGCGTCGGTATTAAATATTAAATAATATCAATATAACGTGTATAAAATCCGTAAAGAGTAGTTTTATTTCCAAGTATTTACAACTCATCTGAAATTTCGTATTATTTATATGTTTATTTGGTTTAAGAATTAATGTCAAGCTTTCAGTAGGTAAACGTTCGAATGAGCCATCGCGATAAAATCGTTTCACTTCCCGTAAATGTTTTTGTTTATTGATGACTTACATAAAGTATTTTCAGAATTATTGAATACAGTTTTCTCATTTTTCGGAATGGGATCTCATTCGGTTTATTTCCAATCAAAAGTAAATATTTATTCATAGAGGCTATAGTTAGCGAATTTATATATACTCTCTTTTGCACAAGACTTTTAGGTTTTTTTACATCCGGGAAAAAGAGTCAGAATATTTGTACCTAGTGAATATATATGAAAACCATGAAGGTCACTACAGGTTTAATGCTTCGGTATCAGATTACGGGCGTTCAAAGACAATATTATTGTTTCATTCACTTCTTCTTTGGTGGCTCTCCGACTAACCAAGGCTAGCTGTCAGCTCTCTAACAAGAGGAAATATAATATAAATTAACATTTTAAATTTCTTCAATATTTTTTGATAAAACCTGCAGCTACGTGCCTTATTTACGATTTATAATTATGAATTAAAAAGATTCTAAATAATTTTGCTAATGTCTAATCTACTAATCGTATACGCAACGTTAGTCGGTAACCTCATTTTGTTTTAATTTGATTACATAATACCCACAG
The DNA here is from genome assembly GCA_905163465.1 of Craniophora ligustri. Taxonomy (NCBI): domain Eukaryota; kingdom Metazoa; phylum Arthropoda; class Insecta; order Lepidoptera; family Noctuidae; genus Craniophora; species Craniophora ligustri. The sequence continues at coordinate 4,703,854 of LR990956.1, forward strand.
AGTGAACATTTTATGAATGGAATCTCTTGGAGCATTTGTTTTATTTTAAATATATTTTCTTATTTTATAAAGACCTACATTCGTTGAGATTATTTTCTCTAACGTTTAGGTAAACAGTTATCTAGAACAACTGAAGTCTTTCAGAATATTGCAATCTTGCAAACACAAGAATTAGGTCGAACGCTTTTAAAAAGTGTGTCCTATTTTCAAATTATGTAATATCAGACATTATGTATTAAAGTGTTTATCTTAGGAGGGAAACACGTTTGACTTTTCTTGATATGACTCATATTGAAATAGTTATTGAAACTATTTTTTACGGATTTCATTGAGATATATTGATATTATTTCAATCCCGACGATTCGCGTGCTTTACGGTATTCATGGTCACATACAGAAATATACCGCGATAAAATCCGTATAAAGTAATTTTATTTCAATGTCAAACATTTGCGTAAGTGTAAGAATTCAGTATGAATCATAGAAAATACTCAGATTTATATATATATATTTTTTTTAATACCAAGTTTTGTCTTCACGACGGATAAGCTTAATCATAGTTACTAAGGTTGGTAGTGTTAATTGAAACAATAACTATTAGTAGTTATACGGTAAGTTCCGTGGTTTCAAATTACACTACTTACTAAGGTTTAGTAACCCGGGTGTCGTTGAACTGAAGACTTGACAGACTACAGAAACTTTGATAGTAAACAACAATTAGGTACTACGTGAAGATTAATAATAATTATCAACAATTCTGGATTAACTAAATATAACTTCGACTGTAGCTGAGCAGATTGTGTAAATTCTACATACAATACTATAGCAATAAAATCATTCGATAAGTTTCCTTTGACGTAAACGGACCCAATTTTATTTAAACTAAACCAAAAATAGTTTTTAAGATAATCTGTTTCATATTGGTTTGAATTATGTCCCACGCAATATTTATAATTTGTTTATATATTTATTGTATTTATTTTAGTGCATGAACTGATGCTGAACGTTTTACGCATACGCCAAAGATACACCAAGGGTAACCCCAAAACCCCTTAATGGACCGTTGGCGCTCAGATGGATGAATCATTTTTTATTGTGGTGTTGCGAATGTAATAAATAATAGTGGGATTATTGTACTCTCGTCTGGCAGCAGATTACAGGCACAATAGAAAATTAATGTTACTTTTCTATCAGATCAGTGATACGTACACCGTTACCGACGCCATCTTGCTCAAAATGACAGCTGTCATTTGTTTATAGGTTAACATTACATTTTTCTATATACAAATAATATAATATAAACCATTAATTCCTTAATCCTCTAATTATACATCGAACATTAATTGACGTGTAACTACGGCGGGCGTTCCCTTTATACTTTATCCTTCAAATAAAAAAAGATATAAAATAAACAAAACATCAATAAAATTTTCTTTTCTCACACATCATCACACCTTCAAGCCGGGAGACCTTAGAACGGACATTAGGAAGTGAATAAAAATTTTAAATGTTTATTTTAAACAACGACTATTTAGATTTAGTGCTCTCTCAAAGCAACAATGACCATGGGATATACATTCGTGATACCGATAAACGCCATGAATCACACTGGAGGACACATATATATTCCAAACATTAGGATTTATGGCCGCCATTTGATCTCTTTTGCTTTGTTACAGTTTTTCATAACGAGTGCAGCTTTTTCGCTCGCCCTACGCGGAAGCGAAGTAAAAGGGTCAACCTATTTCAGCACACACTCATAAACCTACTCATATGAGAGTGTTATTGCAGCTGGAAGTGGTACACTGATCACATGACAACGTTTCTAGCATATTTCTGTGGGGTCAGCTATTGTCGTATATATATAATCTTGCCCTTAACTGAATTTGAGAGGTCGTAGGGCATAGCGAGATTCCTCGCTCAGATTAAGCTGCCCGACTGGGAAAGTACCTCATCCATACAGAATACCGCAGTGAATCAACAATAGTTGTCTTTCTGCGAGTGAGTAAAGTTACCAGAGCTCGTTGGGGAGTGACTATTCTGACAGCATGGGCATTCCATTTGCTGTCAGTTTAGTAATTCCCTATTTTAAGAAACTAAAACTCTGCAGGCTTGCAAATGTCCATGGACGGCGGTGATCACTTACCATCAGGTAAGCCGCCTGCTCGTTTGCGTCCTTATCGCAATAAAAAAATAAACCTTTCTACGCTGTATTACTATAACTAGAAAGTAAAGATAAATAATTTTCTTCTAAAATATTGAGTTATTTATTGTAAGAGTGATTTCAACTTCAGGTCACATTTTGGTTCACAATTGGTCGATTTTTAGTAGAAATACAAGAATACTCCATTATAAATCAAAATAGTTTATATTAATCGTAATTGATTTATTTTCTAGCCCCAAGCGAAAGAGAAAATTTGGTACCGGATGGTAAATTCCCATGTGTTATTAAGTGAAATTTTTATATAACTGAGAGTTCCTAGCTGAGGGCATTAAGCGGCTCTTGCGATCGGTAATATGTTAGAGTACATCAATAGTTCAGTCTCTACACGTTTCCTGATTAATAATAATAATGATAATTTACTACTATCATAATTTCAAGACACTCCGATCAGTTTCATATAAAATTATGATTACTATGTTGGTCCTCCTGTTTTACGGGGTAATCAATTTTACAACATAAATTATAATGTTGGCATATTCTACCAAAACTTCTATAATTTTACCACTAACTACAATTCTCATAAATATTCATAATATTTACAAATAATTTACTTGCAACATTGTGTTCTTCGAAGTTACAATGTACTTAAACTGACTGATTCACTGTTTTCTGTTTAGAAAATCCATTGTAACTATTAAAATTAACTTCTTGGAATAGTACCTATGGTTATTATAGGTTTTGAATTGTATGGTTTATTAGTTCATAGTTTACATATTATGTAAATACAAATAAATATGTATATCCGGACATTATGATAAAGCGATTTAGTAACAAGCAAAGGAACGAGGCTTGCCTCGCAAAAACATTTGCCCAACCGGGATCCCTTGCCACAGAAACCTTTAATACCGCTGCGCATATCAAGTTGGGCAAGTTTATACACCATTTTTCTGATCACATTATCGTTAATTTGTAGGTACAATAATTTCACATATTAAGATTAACAATAGAGATAAAATGCAAGACGCAGGGTGCAAGATGTCATAAAAAGAATGTAATGCCACATAATATGATACGCTGATTTTATTAGATCACCGCTACTGAATAGCGCATAAATTGAAAGGTGTGCACTCTATAAAAATATTCCAGAATAAATTTTAAGACTTGCATTTCTAGAGTGCCAGCGGACGGACAACTGTAAGAATACCTAATAAATCTGGTAAGATTGTTAAAGTCCGGTGAAAAATAACATTAATAACAACTAACTAAAATAGTCTACTAAAATACGTATCGCTTTCTACTGCCATTTCTAATGTCAACCATTTAACTAGCTTTTTTACTTTTCTACTTATTAATACTAAATAAAAATACTAGCCAAGACTTTCCTGTAGGTATCTGTAGTTATCTTTACCAATCAAAAGACTAAGAACAAGTGTGTGTGTTGACGTAAATATTGCTAAGAACTTTTGTTTTACAGCCCACGTCTTAACTCCTAAGCTTCACTTTGCTTCTATTGCTGCAAAGCGGAAAGTAAGACATTTCCCTTTATACGATAAACTGTCATTTCCAGCTTCGATAGGTCGACGAGCTACGTTCACGGGGATCGAAGAGAGCGACTAGAAATAGATGTCGATCGTCGACAGCTCGACATGCCCTCGTTCTTCATAATACTGCATAAGGTCACCAGACGAGACTGTTACGTAAAAACCAAGAATTTCCATGCCTAACAGACGTTTCCAGATCTATATCTACAGTGTCGAATAGATGTTACACGGTTTGCGTAAGTCCAGATAAACAAAACTCGAAATTTTATTTATCTAGTGGCCACATAAATCGCACTAATCATACATTATTGCATTTTTGAAAGCTTCCTCATCCAAGCCCACATTAACACAAATACTTTTTGGAACTACCATTCTTCCGTAAATACATAAATCTCATTTTTGGTTAACCACCGCGGCATTATTTACTTATTACTTACGTCTAATATACCCTTGAGGATTTCTAATGGAATTTGTAATATGTGAAACTTTATAAAAAAAACAATAACCCAAATTAACCAGGAAACATCATGTGTGTGATTATGCAAGGCGACGGCGAATGTTTCGACATCCGCCCGCTGAATGGCCGGCCGCCCAACGTGGCCGCCTATTGCCAAACACCACCACACGTTGTCGCACCAGGCACCCGAACCGATACACCGTACTATAATAATTGTAGAACCACGCTGACTCATCAGCTCGCATGAATTGAAAACATTCCGCGCCACCTTGACTGCGCAAATGCTAGGCACTATTCTCGTTTTCTAGGATATTCAATATTGACACGGAAGATACAGTCGCATTTGTAGAGTTATTGTTGGAAAGTTGTCAAGTACCAGAGTACCATTAGTTCGTGCCTTAGTTATGAAAGGAAAACTCTTTAAAGCGGTTTCAGGAGATTCTAGGTATGCAATTTAATATAATGTTTCTTTACCTTTGATTCTTTTTAGCCCACATCAAAGCCGAAGGCGGTTTTAATTTTGCCCCGGATTGGACATATTCGTGCCTTAAAAACGAAGTTTGTTTTGGTTTGTTGAGGAAGTAAACTCTCTCAGACCCACAAACATAGATGGGAGAGATGAGAGAGAATTACTATTTAGAAACGATGTAGTAGAAAATTTCAGTAAGGTGCAATTATTAAATAACAATAATTATCCTTTAATGTTAAACGACTTTAGACCGTAGCATTCACATCAACTTTGGCATGTAGAGTTTAATACACTACATTCCAAAGTTACATGCATGTAGAATAGAGTATAGCACATACTAGTAATCAATACTTTAGCTTTAGATTACTCTGTTTAAGTAGTATTATTTCGTCATTTTACTATCCTTGCTCTTCAATCAATCATGTTTAAAATCTCTAATAAAATCTTATTTTTACACAAAAAAAAGTTGTTAAATTTAAAATTCGCTGAAGAATTACAATGCAATAATGGCGCCTAAATATTGCTCATGACTTTCAAATTAGCCAGATTAATTGTGAACAGCAATGATGCATTATAAAAAAAGAAAAAAGGTTACTCCGATGATATGATTAAATGTACAACGATGTTTTTGTTTGACGTGAATCATTTGTTTCCGAAAACAACGACATCTGATCGAACTTTTTGTATGCTTGTTTGTTTTAAAAACAAGTGTTCAAAATAAGATTTTGAAGAATTTTTATGTGTTGAATGAATCTTTTAATGGTGTTAAAGAATATCTATCAAGAAGGCAGTGATAAGTAATATAAATCTTGTAGTTGGCGCCGTGATGCGCACGCGCCGCCGACGATGGGAGCTCCCGCCAGCAATACTTCATAGTGAAGCTGCTAAATATGGAGAGAGCTTTATTTATGTATGTTAATAATAAAAACTGTAAAGAACTTTATTGTTGTATTTTTTATTTTTGTATTGTACTTTATTGTTGTTATTTTGTCTAATGAAGTTTTATGTAAATGACACATGTTGTCGGTTGTCGACCACATTTTGCGCACCGCAAAAGATTATGTATGTACCTACAGTACTAAATATTTTTATAGTTTTCGGTTTTGAGTACAATACTTTATTGTTTTGCGTAGGTTTAACGAATAAACTGATATTTCGGAGACTGCCATTATGACCATGACGAAAGGTTTATCTTTGTACACAGCAAAAATAATAGTAAGTATTGGAATAATCTGTTATTGATTCTTGGAAAAATTGCGACGATACGGGTTATAAAATGATAATTTTCCGGTGGATTCCACAATATGCTAGCTGCGTACGCGCATATTTGGCGCTGGGCCAGCTGCACTCGCGCCGGATGCCGGCAGCCCTAAAGAATTTGAAACCGTCGACGTCGCCCGCGCACCAATCGAACGAACTACGAGTACCGCCGAGTTCCTACTGCCCATGTTAAGGAACATCACACAGATAATAATTTACATACCTTGCATCACAAAGTGTATAATCCATACAATACTGGCATTATCAAATCCATCTCAAATTCTTGTCAAAAAAATTACTATTGTTCTCGCAAATTACAACAAAACAAATTTAAATTTTATGGGTAATAGTATTAAAACACAATTTTCATTGGGTTCGTCCGTCAGATTGTCAGAGATTATTTTTAGGTTATTGCCGAGTTTATAGAAATTCTTTCATATTTTTAATTTTGTAAAGCAGTTTTATATAAAGATATGTTTAATATTTAACTTGCATGCAAAAGTTTCTAAAGGACTTTGTATAAGAGCTTCAAGTCAAATGTTCGCTTGTAATTCCTAATATGAATATTCTACTCCGGTGGATTGGTTCTGATACAAAACTCTCATCTTTGGTTATTGTCACAGCAATTATGGCTTATGAACTACTGCAATTGGACGTCTCATCTCTCTAACTTATCATTGCAATATTTTGATATATAGTGATATAAAATCGAGCATGTGACTGTAGCACGTGCCTTATACACATCTGGAAGCGATTACGCTGCTTACGACAATAAGTATTAGCCAGTATCGTCATTGATGCATTTACCCTAGGGTGACGGAAGAAAGACGATTCTAACTATTAGCTGTTGACTAAGGTCTGTTCTATAGAATCCAACTTAAGCACGAGCTTCCACCCCAAGCTATTACTGTTGTACCTAACAAGGAGGTTTAAATACGGGTTCTATGATTTCAACTTTATTAAAATCCTACACCAAAAATATAAAAATTACAACTATTAATGTGATTATAATGGTTAATTCCATTGGTCTTCCATGGAAACTGAACTTTGTGCTTATACAGCATATCTTTCAAAGTCGCTAGAGCATTTGAAGTGTTCAATGAAAACGCGTTATTCTCCGACGGATGTCGACTACTCTCTGCCAGGACGCGGACAGCCGCATCTGACATTGCAGCATGCTTTATTATGAAGGGGAACATGCTCGAATTATAACTGCCATTTATCTCTCAGTCCTGTGCATGAACCTTGCAGGCCAAGGTTTTATATACTGACGGACGAACGAGGTTGGCTTCAGTATAAGTACTATTGATTGATTGATTTACATACAGAAGAATTGCTTTATGACAGTTATTAATAAGTATGTTTAAGTCATAGCGTAACCTTTAAATTTACTCGATATGCAATTCAGTAGCACTCAGTCCTGATACTTAACATGTATCGTAATGTTAGTCTGCGGATCAGTTTTCAATACACCTAATTTTAACAGTCCTTAATCCAAGGTTGTTAGTATTCGCAGACGTTTCTGACAACATTAACAAACACAGCGTGAAGGAAGTTCATTTTATATGCAACATTATGATGAAAAATATAAATTAAAAGCCGCGAAAATATTCGATGTCAATGACACTTCGAAATGTGGGAACTATAATTTATACTAAATGCCAGGCAAAGGCCGAGAAGTGGTGAAACCCATCTGTTGGTGTTAGTTTACAGATAATTAGCGCTGCGAGCGACAGCTGCCGGTACAATCCACTCAAGAACACTTGACAATGCCATCCAGTTCTGTATTCCGCGGAAAAAATTAAATGACTCATTAACATAGTTCTGACCTGTATATATTTGATCCAAGAGCTATGAAAATTACCCATATTTACTAAATTGGCAAGATTAGCTTGTTACTTAACCAGATGCAGTCTGCCTGCCTATTATGGAATCCGCATTGCAAAAATGAACAAGCATAAATCAGAAGATAGTAAACAAAAATGCACGTGCAATGCAATTCGTGTACCAATTTATTTGCTATGTGATGCAATAGAGCATAATAGCATCGATACAGTAACCCAACAGTAATACACTGTACAAATGTGAGCCTCCGACTGAGTATACATGCGCCTGGCATTGAGTATTAGCCCGCTCGAAAATCCCCTCCCTAAATACATCGGAATCTGACGTACAAATCCCTTATTGTTTACAAATACGATTTGTGTAGTACACGTTATCACGGCTCGTGTCACGTCTCTCGACCTTCCTCGAGGCCGCAGCTGACCTGGATTTCGCCACGCGGCGCCCGCGCACATGACTCATTGTTTTGGTGCGCTCGTGTAGCTGCCTCCTCCCGCGCTCCTGAAGCTCGCGTATTGTGTTACGCTTACGATTATACGACTTATACTTTAGGGTTATGCTATGAAAAATAGAACACGTTGAGATTTTTGTTTTTATACCACCGATAAAACAAATAAGTATATCTGGTATGATTTGTAGCGTGTGAAAATATATAAATTTTTTGTTGCCAGTTTCTAGGTTACTGCACGTATATATTGTTAATCATTGTTGTTTTAAAGTATACGAGAATAATATTACTGCAATATAATAAATCGTGAAGATTAGTCTGAGGAAATATTATGATAGTATTTTTTTACAGCGGGAAATCATTGGAATGGTAGAATGTTGTTATCTACAATAATTCAAGCTAATTTCTATCTTAATACCATTTAAATAAATTAAACTATAAATCAAGTGTTGAAATTCTGACACGTAATTAAAACTTATCAACCTGTTTTTAATTTTCGAAAAATTCGAATAAAAAATAATCCCAATTGGTTTAGATCTTGAATTTTAAATTAAACTAGTACTTGAACTGAATTAGCAAAAGCCGACTCTTCGAAGTCCCTGGGTAGAGGCAATGGACATTTGTATTTGAGGGTGTTGACCTCACGTGGGTAAACTCGATGTCATAACATTGAGAGTTGACGAACTATACTATACTACATATAAATTATGGGTCTCGATATCTGTTCTCAAAGGGTTCATCCACACCAATATCGATACCCATCTACAAAGTTCAATGATACAGGATAATAACAAGCTTAAGCCGATCCTAAAGTTTTTAAACTTTTTAGACGAACAATAAAAATGATAGACATTAAAATTCCGCGTTAGTTACAAAGTTCGACCCAGAAAAATGTCGCCGAACTTTTAATAACAGTAGGTACCTACTTTCAACCCAACAATGTTTTGCCAAGTGTTAGCAATTTGTATCATCAGCGATTTACGGACTAAAAGATTAAGAAATTTTTCAATTTTCCAGCCAATATGTTTTTTAATGAAATAGAAATTTTGTTCGCGTACGTTTAGGGTATATTCATGCAGATTTTATTTACTTATCCAACCCGAAAGTTAATACTTGACGACCCGATTAGTAGTTAACGCTGCTTTCTGTGTTACGGGTCCTGAGTTCGAATCCCGGTAGGGACACATGTTTGTGTGATGACCATCAACATTTGTTTCAGAGTCATGTATGTATCTATGTATAATATGTAGGTATTTACAAAAAAAAACTATGTATTGTATCAACTATCTAGTATCCGTAACACAAGTCTCGTTGCTTAGCTTGGAACTAGACGGCGCTCTGTCATAATGTCCGGGTATATTATATACTTCTCTTTATTACGTAAAATTGTATCAAAATCTATTTTAACTTTTGCAATGCATTTAATGCAATAAATTGGTTACACTACTAGGCTACTTTAGAATAGATTACATTTTGATTTATTTTTATATACATAGGTTTATATTGTCAAATTGGGCGATGTAGTTTTATATGCAGTTTGTACGACAGCACAAAACTCAAAATCAAATTGATTATTTTAAGTTTCATTAGTGAACGATTTAGTTTTTTCATTATGCTAAAAACATCTAGTGCATCCATAAAGACACTGAATTAAAGAGTACCCAACGAGCTCTCAGGTCCACTAAATACTATGCATATACATATATTCAAAATTTATTTATATGCATATTGAAGTCAAGGAAAATAACTTGGCAAATAATAATTATTGCCAAGTTTTTTTTTCGAATTCCTTGGCCTTTCTTTAGAGGCCTCACGATATTCTCTAAAGAAATATAAGAAAGACAAGACATCTAGTAACAAAATGTTTTGCGTGACTGTACTACGGCTAGTGCTTTCGTGACCGTTAACCGTCTCGAATGGGGGGTGCGAATGTACACAATTGTCTCGTTTGTCAGCAACTGGCAACATTGGCCGAATTTGTGCTGCCAATGACAATCGTAGGTATAATTTGGCCAACATTATGTAGTTTTATGTGAATGTGAAATTATAATGAGTCACAGTTTCCTAAATACTCAGAGATCTCGTAGTATATTGTAAAGTTCTTAATAGTGTTGATATTTTTGGAGGGTTCAAGAATCCGTTCTTTTCTCAGAAACATTTACTATTTAATTATAAGCACATACATATACATGTCATCACGCTTATCACCTTTATCCCAATGGGTTTGACAGAGGTTTATTGATGAAGACCTACATTTACATTTTGGTCGTATATTTTTAGGCCGCATGCCCAAACTCTGAGTTGCTACTGCTACACTTTACTCAACGTGGAAATCGTTCCCAAGACTCCACGCTCAGCAGTCATGCATACGACCCTCTAGTCTATTGAGGCGACGAAAAGATTATATTAGCTGGAATCTTTTCTTAATGTTGTATTCATTCAATAAAATATTCTCACTACGATTTATGAATATATTACATCTCTTTTAACCACATTTATACGTTCTTATTTGTATTATTGCTCGTAGGTACTTTACATCTAATGCTCGGGTGAAAAGAACCCGCTCCGCCAGCCGCCGGCGACGGAAATTAAAAATACATCGTGTCATTTTACACGTGTCGCATTTCCACGTGTAAAGGTCTAATCATTCAAAATCGGACCTTATAGTGGTAAACTGATAACTGAAAATAACATATTACATTAAAGGTTTATTTTTTATATAATGTTAGGTATGTACCTGTCAAATTGATCTGGTGGTTATAACGCAGTTGAGGACTGAGTTTAACTTCCGGTAAAATGGAAAGCAAATGGTAGTTGCGCCTGGTTTATCGCAATAAACCTACCCATACCTAAATAAAGTTTTAAACAGCCGACGAATTATGCTCATATTCGAGACGTCTCTCTAAACCTTTACGAAAACTGTTGCAATGAAACAATGAAAGAAAACATCTTGAGGAAACCTGCATGTTTCAAAGGTTCAGTTTATAAAGCCCCTATAAGCGTTTTTGCTAGTCTTCACAGCTTATCAGTGTGTATAAAACAATCCATACCCCCAACAGCATGATAGTATATGGGTTGGCCATAGTTTGTTGTAGCTTGAAAAGTTGAATGAAACATAAACTCATGCATAAACGGGATAGTTGCTTAACAATTAGCGAATGAGTTCTCAAAGTACCAGTCAACTTATTGGATAGTTACTTTATACAAAGCACGCAGCGGCGTGACCCCAGCGGGCACACGTGATGCCACCGATGACCTATCCGACTTCTAATTAGTACAATATATTTGTCATACATCGAACTATTCCCCGGAACGTTCCTGTTGAACGAACTCAGTTCCTGTTGAACTCCACGCACGTGATACATCTCTAGTGAAGTCGTTACACCATCGTAAAAGTACTCTATTATCAATGATCCAAGTCATAAAGATCACATACATTTATTACAGACGTAAAATTTGTTTGTTTGGCTCGTGGTTTACCATAAATTCTTTCTTTATTCGCCTATATATTGTATCATCTATAGTTTCCGAAATGCACACATGCTCAGATCATAACTTGTATAGCGTCAGTATGAAGATATTGAAATTCGCAGATTAATAGATTGCAGGTATTGTATATACACTTCGTGAATCGTAAGTAACAGCTGTTCGTATACGTAATCGTAAGAACATAAATCTAGAAGAATTAGGTAGAAGCATATCTTGTTAATGTAATGTAGGTATGGCTTTTAGAGTCCCCTGCAATAGTCGATGACTTGCAATATTTCCTTCAGACACATCCAGTGTGTTTTAACCCAATATTAACGCTGCTGCTGAGACCATTATAGAATATACCTACACTTGAGTCATTTTGAAAATTGAAACGATGTTGGTAACTCTATTACTAACGAGAAACAAAACAAACTTAGTTAAATAACATTGGTTTCATCGAGATCGTCCCCAGAAGCTATTAACATATAGTCGTGAGATATTTGTAGTTTCCCCAGGAGAGGAAGGTATCGGGTCATTGTCACGTGCCATAAGTCACAAACTGTCGGCTAAGGACCTGTCAACTGCCTTGCACGATATACCTATTCTTTCCAAGGGCGCACGAATTTAGAACGATCTCCATTTGGTTTAATTTGCAAAGAGTTCCATATAAGACTAAAACTTTTTGTTCGGACATTGTAACCAACCTCCTTATTGGCGAAAAGTGACATTGAGTTTTTCCACTGGCAAACCCTTCAAACTGGAGGACAATAATGTTAGCATACAGTTTAGTTGCATAATGTTACGTAATGCAATGGTACTACAGCAGTGGGGTTCAACCACGCTAAGAACCATAACCGTAACCATGTAAGCGATAAAAACCTAAAACAAAATGATCTATCTTTACAGACACACATACACTCACAAACACATGCACTGGCACATGCATACACACGAAATGACTTAAGAAACATAAAGAAAACAAAAGACTATTTAAAGTTACATTATTGCTTAGTAACATCCCACAGTCGTAACGCTTCTTCAAGTTCATTAAGGTCTTTCGTATTAAATATATCGGTTGAATGGAAATATCCAAGGTGTTTCATTCATACTACATAAATGATACTATATTTAGCTAGTTATTACGACTATATTGTTACGTAAGGCATTAAATTTATTCAGTAACGTTTTCACGGTTCTCATATTTTAGGATATATTAGTAGGTATAGCGAAAGTTTCTCAATTGACATTTGATTCTGTTACGCTATCTATTTCTAAAAAAATCTTCAAAGGATCTATTTTAAGAATTGAATATTCATATCGCTACAAAATGTTTGTTATTAGTAGATAGTCTAGTGTTTACCTAACTATTTGGGGTCGATATGCGGCCTACATATTTACGGTTGAATATCAGTCCTTTACACGAAACGACTGCTATCAAACTTCAGCAGCCCATTTTTTGGGCTTTCTCTGCCACCAACGCTTGTCTCAGGTCAGGTAAAGATTCTAAACACAGATGGAACTGACGTCTCGTCGCGTTTTCCGAGACTCAGTGGGGACTCGATAGGTTAAGAATGTATAGCCTCCCACCTATCCATAGACAGACCTCGGCAGGTCCAGTTCAACCTCACAGATAAATTGATCCGTGTACTTATTATTTTAGCCACAAGCTGTGTTAATTAAATTTAGGACATAAGCCAGTTAATACAGTACAATAGCTAGGCAAAGAATGTACTTAAATTAAACAGTCGCCAAGGAGTTTGTGCCAATTAGTTGGTTACATCATATTGTTTATATCCCTAAAAATATATGCATGTATTGTACAAATTATTTTGGCAATTCATTTAGAATAAATATGCAAGCACTTAAATAATCATTAAAGGGATCACGCACTGCATACCACGAATTCCACGTGTGGAGATATAAATGTAATCCTGAAAGCAGACGTTGAGTAATTGGTCTGAAAATGTGCGTAGAATAGTTTAATTTTAATATTGTGTGACTCATTTCAATGAGCAAGGTAAGTGATTTAAGTATTATTTGAATATTTAACCTTATCAAGTTTTACCAACTCTGACCGTCAAAAGTCAGTCTTCCATCATAAATGTCAAAAATTTAAAGAAGTAAACTAAAATTCCATTATCTTACTTAACGGTACATATTCGCTTTCATGGATCAAATTTCCATTAGCGATTGTAGACATTACACGATAAAACTACAAAACAAATATATTCTCAAACACAAAACCGTATGCAATAGCGAAGCATTAATCGTTCGCAAGCCTTTAAAGCTCGAAAATTCAATATATTACCTAAAATACGACTAAAACTAAAATGTACTTCCTGAACGATAAAATGGAAGGCTTATTTACTTACTCCAGTTTATTAGCGTTCCTTTACAAAGGTGAATGAACACTCAACAGGAACTTTCCAAGCACGCGTGCTTGCTCGAAGCAAACGGCACTAGCCACTAGAGGCCGCAGTGTTTACCTAACTGTGCACTTTATGTGTTAATAAATGACAAGAACACGTGTCACAGTTTAAGAGTACAAAGGAAACTTTTTAATTGTGGGCAGTTTTTAACTTGACAGTAACGAGTTTCGCGGAAATGCCACCGGGAATTGTAACAACATTGTTAACGAGCTGCCGTACACCTAGATACACTAATACATACTTATAAACTCAATCTTTCTTCACCATTGAAATAGGCATTTTTGTATACAACTTTTGCATTATCTAAATTCAATCATCGATGCGAGTACACGCGTCTGACCGTCTTGACTAATTTTACTGTTAAGATTCATGTTAGGTACATATTTCCATCTAAAGTACCACGATATCTCTTGAGAACTCTCTCTCACTAACGAATTAAAAATAAATTAAACCTATGGGTCCTAGTTCGGTAGGTAATAGAGCTTTCCTAGACTACAAAAGTCTCTGTCTATGTTATAACATATTTTATGATAGGATTGAAAACATATATTACATACATTCTTGTAAATAAGTAATAAAACATTTTTCTTTTAGCGTATTCACCTAATCGCTACAGCAAAGTCTGAGAAAATAAAACATAATTAAGATGCAAACGATTTGGAATACTCGTGCCGCATATAAAATGCTTGTCAGCTGTCAATACTAAAGAAAACACTTTAGTCTGTATGTCAACTAAAGCTAGATCGCGTGGGAGTTAGATAACCTTTGGATTTTGTAGAGGTTGCAAGACAGTCGCACAATACACGCATTTGCATTTTATGGAATCATAATACAAAAATTTCTAGAATCATCGTTAGAAAATTTTCTTTATAGGGCAAATTAAATTAATTAATTCGTTAACTTAAAAGCTTACGCGAAGTAACATGCACATCTGTAATGTACCCACACAGTTTTAAGGTAGGTATATTCATAGGTATTAAATACAGAGCGAGCGAAGGCTCATAATACTTTGTTTGACGTGCAAACCAAAACCAAGACCACAAAGCAGCGTCACTTAACCAATTTGGCGAACAGTTTAAAATCATTAGTCTGTTCACGATGTTGTTTTTATACTATGTAGAACAGAATATTTTTTTATTTGAAAGAAAATATAGACAAGATACTGGCTAGCTTGTATATCGCTGATAACAAGTGACAATGAGAGGTTGTTGACCATGTTACTGTGGTCCTTGATCGTGTAACGCACCGAGACAGCTCAGCGAGTCTGTCTGCAGGAATACAAAGAAAGATCTAGGGCGGGATCAGCCAGTGCCGGCGGGAGCTGCGGTGGTACAGGTGAGGTGCTTGACCGCTTAGCTGACAGCCGCGGCGTTCCACGTGGCGCCCAACAAATTAACACGCTAAGATTAAATTGTCGTGTATCACAGACATATAAGCAAATGAAGTGTTTAATATTCACAACAATATACACCAATGTGCCTATCTATCTTATCTATGAGATTAACTACAAACCTTCACATGTATAACCGGTTCCAAAGAATATTACCGTGTTCCGCCGGTCTTATAAATTGAATTACTTGTATGAGAATATAAAATAAGACGATACAACAAAGTACGTGTTTCTGAATTTGTAAGGTACATTTTCATCTCTAATATATATTTCACATATATATATATTTCACTTTATATATATTTCACTTTCATAATATAGACGCAAAGGCTTAACAATCTGTTATCATGTATTTACGTTTCAAAACTCGTTTTATCTATACATTTAATCGCCACTTGTGTCTTATTTAAAACCGATAAGCGACTAATGAAACTACCTCAATGCGCAATATGGAAAGATGATTCCACGATGATCATTCCATTTGCTTACTACTCCAGTTTACTGAGGAATCCGGCATCACGCCGGAGGAACGACCCGTGGACGCCCCAGTGGCGCACCTCGTGGCGGCCGCGGCGCTTACTTGTCGCGCGTTTGACGCCTGAACGTATTTCAACGCATCTCACAAAAGCTGAAATAAACGATTTCCTTTACATCAACGCTATAAAATTGAATTAATGCGACAATTTTTTAGTCCTTAATTAAGTTTCTCTTTACATGAAGTTTTTTATTGCGCAGACATTTTTTATTTTATGAAGCAAAAATAACGCTAAACGACCTCTTAATAACTATATTATTTCTGATATACATTGTATGCATTAAAATGTGATATTTAGGTGCCCTTTTTATAATATATTTAGGTACATTTTAAATAAAAATACATTAGAAGCCTTCCAAGCATTCCATCAGTTTTCCATAAAACAACCCCACTTAGGCTTATCAGATAATCTACCGAGGTTGATAGTGAGCAAAAGAATAATGTTATAAATGATATCTAATCCAATACTAGATACTGAATTACTTCTGACAATGTGATGAAACGTGGTCGTAAAGAAGTCAACCGAAAAAATGAAACATTATTCAGAGAGACAGCCAATCTCATTAAAATAGCTAATGACAAAACTACAAGTAGGTATTTGTAAGCAGTGTGAATGCCATTGAATGTAAATTCAGATACCTGGAAAAGCAATTTTTCACAACGACACATGTCGGCGTGATTCAGACGTTCGCCTGAGAATCGTGGGCGACGAATAATCCGTTTTATTTTTACAACTTGACTTGTGATTCAATAAAGATTCTATTATTAGCAACTTTACATGCTTTTTCATGTTGCACTTTTATATGAGAATATATTTTAGGTTCTTTTTGTGTAAAAATGTCCGTACACAGCTTAATTTACTGACGTATACTGGATTCTTTAATGCTTATTTGACAATGTGATGCTAAACATTGTACATTTTTTTACGTATCGTCAGTCTTATTTTAGACACAGAGGCCTAAAACAACATCTAATTAAAAGAAAAATTGTCAACATTGTTCATCAGGAGAATATTTGAAAATCATTTTCAAATATGACAAACACATGTAAAAATACTGATTTCACTATTAGGTACAGTTGTGTGTTATTTCTTTGTATTTTTTTTAAAGTAACGGTCTCAATCTTCCGACTAATGACCTTTTTAAGCTACGTAAATATTGACCACATACACAAACGATGAAAACGACAGGAATCCTTCATACCTGAGCGATCCTCTTGTTGGCGTGAAATCTCCAAATGAGAGAAGAATCTTGACCAGCAGTATGACACTAAATAGGTTGATAATGATGAGTCAAACTATTTAGAGTCCAATACACGGAACACAGTAAAACTATGTAGAGTTAATTATAACCCTTTAACGACAACATGAAATTCCATTTGTGCCATTCCTAAACGGCAAATAGTTGTGTGAGTGTAATAGGCGAACAAGAACATTAATTATTTTGTTATAATTAGTCATGTTTGGATTTGACTCAAAAATGTGCCACGGACCATGCAAACTATAGATAAAACTGATCTATATATATTTACATAGACTATGTTAATTCATAATGTTATTGCTAGAACATTTAAATACCGTTACTTAATAACTGCAAATAGATCGGCCTTGAGCAGAAAGATTCAAAGGAAATAGCTAAATATCCAAACAATGTGAGTAGAGATGACACACAATACAAAAGAATGAGGAAGATGTCACATTGTCTGTTATTTTTTTTCGTAAGTCTCAGTCAAGCAATCGAGCAACGTATAGTTTTAATCGTTACTGCGTAGTGACTATTGAATGAGCTCTAAATAGTTTTACTTTATTAGAATATTAGTAAAATAGAATTAGATGGTTATGATTGTCTTTTCGCCGTGTCTAGTCTAGTCCACCATTTTGTTTGTCTGTAATTTGTTCCTTACCTACTATTTAGTGCATGTCCATTACTAGATACTACAATGTCTTGGTGGCTGGTTACAACACCCTTATTAGAATTTGCCTAGTTGTATATTACGAACTCATACGGAGTCTTCTGACAACGTAGGGATGGTTAAATAAATCGCTACGGTAATATTTAATGATATATTTAACTATCAAATTTAATCAATGAATTACGCTGGCCCAGAAAACGAACATATAAATATGAAGACAATTTACATATGTGTATAGACATTTATGATAAGCCTATAAACTTTATTACAAATTGAAATTAAGAACACTGAAGTGGAAATGGGCTGGTCATGTAATACGAGGAGAAGAGAAATGGAACAAAGTAGTAACATTGTGGTACCCAAGGGAGGGAAAGAGAAAAAAGGGGAAACCATTCAAAAGATGGGAGGATGATGTGGTTGAAATAGCTGGAAATACCTGGACTAGACTGACGCGGGAGAGGGAAGATTGGAAAGCGTTGGAGGAGGCCTTTGCCAAAGGGCACACAGAACAAAAACACACCTATATATAATAACACACATAATATATATAAACTTAAACTTATAAACTTAAAATATAAACTTTATTGACCAAGTTTCGGGCCCCGAAGTATCGATACGATGGATGTGACGTCAACTATCAAAAGACTATCGATTGTCGCCTGTCGATAGGCAACTCTGTTTCGAGGCTTTTGTCTTTAAGTGTTATTTCTCACTGTCTCCAACCAATAATTGCGAGTACTCATCGTACCACGAAATATTACATTGCAGACTAATTTGAGACTTCGTATTTTCAAGGCAACATTCTTCTCGTTCAAGGCTCAATGTGAATCAAGCTCCTAAATGGTAGTCATACACCCGTCACATATATAAATAGATAAAATATTTATCGTACAGAGTTATCGGTTCTTGCTGACCCACATTCTGAACTGAAGCTCTTACATAAGAGCACATCTCTTCATTCGAGTCCAAAGGATTCCACTTCACCTACACGTGTAAAAAGTTCCGTAGCTATTCGAGCGAGAAAGTGAACTTTCTAACTTCAATAATATCTGAACTTTATTCAAGCAAGAGTTATTACGATATCGTTATGATGTTTTTAGTTTGAATATGACTTATCACAGCTCTCTGATCATTCAAAAATATACTTTAACACGATATACTTTAGGTTCTATATCAGTAGTCCCTTAATAGCAAAAGGTGTTGATGTGCGCTGCTTAGATTTACAGCGCAAATAATGGGAAGTGAAGTTATTGACATTAGATACGCTAGATAACTTGGAACTGCTACTATTTTTTTCGTAATAAAACTAATAGCAATTTAACTAACCTGAGAATTGTAATCCAAGATATTACGTTCAGTAAGTAAACATAACTAGCAGAATATAATGTATGTAGACAAAGACTATAAATACAATACACCACCTACATTTTTTTAATGTAAGTCTTTAAAAGCTTCTCTTTGATTTTAGCACTATTTTATATGAGAACTCAACACCATCTTAGTTGCTGACAAGCGACGTGAAGTAATTAACTACGCACATTTTCGAGACATCGGCCAACATTTTACTAACTACCTAAGTACTTGTTCAGACCAGCCACAGATGCAACAAAATTGTATCTCGGAAACAAAAGAATGAGGAAGATGTCACATTGTCTATTAAAAATGTTTTTTTTTTTCGTGAATATATCAATCAGTTGAGTACCGAGGAATATATAATTTTCCACATGGAAATCCGCATGAAAAGTCGTAGATTAAGTCATTTTCACTAATTCTGCAGCTCCAACGTTCATTTGGTGCGGGTGATTGAAAGTATTACATGCATATAGATATAGACGCTACTGAGCCACATTCGCCACTCTTGAGTGGTGATAAAGTTGCTCGTCTGAATCAACACATAAAGCCACTATAAAAAAAACTCATCTAGTGAAATGAAAATATGTCATCTAAAAAGGAATGTCGCACATTGGACGTTCAAAAGGAATACTTGTCTGATTTTTTCATCGGCTTCTAAATATAGCATTGGAACCAGGATGAGAACCGAAGGGCGAAATATTAAAATAACTTTCTTCATCCTGCAAGTGGGACAAAGACATTGTACGTACGTAACGGACGATGTTTACATTGATTATGAACTAAATTATTGTAAATCGTGATAATATAATGATTCAAGGAACCACTTTCGAGAGAGTTGTGTTTCCTTTGAAACTCCAACGACTTCTATTGTAGGTAGTATTTCACTCTCGTCTAATTAGCGCTCGCATTCATCCCAGGACTTATATTTGAATGTTTCAAACGTCAAACGGTTAAATCAACTGGAATAATGTCGTTAAGTTTTTGTTTTTATTAAAACCGTCTTCATTAATATTAATTGATGCTTGAACTTTGTTAATTGACGACCCCATAACCATAGATGTTTGATAGTTTAATTAGATTTTTTCACATTCTGTCAATGGTTAAAATTTTCTCAAGTAATATGAGTGACATCAATGGCTTGAGAAAGTACTTGATTAAATCATGTGAGTAAATACAACTTGGCAGAGTTGGACCGAACGTACCTAAAACTTACAAAAAAAGACACAATAACAGTTGACAAAACTTTTAGCGCTGCGAAACACATAGTTACTCGTAGTAGGTACAGCTAGTTGTTTCGGGCTGGGGTTTTTGTACGTGAGAATACTAGAGTACGGCAAAGTTCCGCAACATTATCGACAAACGGGAAACATCGAGAAACATACCTACGTCCAGAGATTTCAGACTCAAGACTAGTGGGAGGAGATCATAGATAATATCAAAGTTCTATTTGTATTAAAACAGTTCATATTCCACCCATCAGGCATACAAAATATAAATTATTTTAATGAATTAAATGTGATAATTGTTTCCTAGGATGACTTTTATATACCCTTGTATTATTATACATAGAATTAACAAAGTAACCTCTTTTTTGACTCCAAATGACCTAGAACAATAAAACCTGATGAATGGTGCTACAATTCTATAAATAACACATTGAAGTGTTATACCGATACCCAGTACTTGAGGCTGCCACCACGACTTTGCGTAACGACATTCCCAATACAGACACTTCAGTGGGAACAGTGTCTATCACATTATTTAATTCATGAAGTATTTTAGAACGATTTCATTCAATTTATAAAGTAGATATCATTATCTTTATCGATTTTCTTAAATAATGAGACTAGAGTTTCTTTATAGATCTATGGATCTAAGTTATCTACCTTAACGTCCAGTGATCGAATTAAATAATAATAATATATTATTAACAAGGGTAATGTGCAGTAGGTAGTGGCGGTGCGGTTGGACCAATGCTTACACGCGACGCGCGCGGAGTTAAGAAACACTTTCATACTCAATCCACACAGTCAAATCAACTAGCTTAGCTAAACGCCAAACTCTTATAATCATTATAGTAAAACGCTCAGCATCATTACAAGTTTCCAATTGCCTTAAATCAATGTAAGTCAATGTATCACACAATAAGACGATTGTACGTGAAACAGTAATAACAATGTCAAAATGTTATTGAACCTTTGGTATGTAAAGTGTCTATCTGCGCGAATAACAAAGTGTATAGTGTATAGCTTTAATTATCATAAATGTTCATAATATTCTTATGTTTAATTTAATAATTATAAACTATAAAGTTAAGCAGTATACACACAGATAATTCAAAAAGTTTCTGTTAATTTTTAAGTTAAGAAACATTGTTCAAAAATAGTCTCTCTAATAGTATTATATTCACTGAATTTTTATAAATGTCATTGGCCATTAACACTAACAACACAATTTAATACACACAACATAATTTTTTGCACGATTCGACACTGTCTATAGGTAATGTGTGAATATTATTGTTATCACAAATAGGCTAATCACGTGCCAGTACAACAAATAGTTGTTACAATTACTGAGCTCACTGTTGATCAACCCACACAATGACATTTAATAGGTCACCAAATGTGACAGTATAATAAGAATAAAAGCGGCAACATTAGCATAATATTATTATCTCTCTACCAAAGTTACTTTGATTAATTATTGTGAAGATACCGAATCCCAAAAGCCAAGAATATAATTAAATCTAGCTTCCATCTGCAAGGAATTTGGAGTAAAAGTTTTCTAAATAAATAAAGTTATTGTGACAATTATTCATTTTTGAACAAATTTATCTATACGTTGGTTCATTATTTAAAAGTCTTGACAAGGAAGGCAACAGATAAACAAATCAAACTAGGGTCATTACAAACTCTAAATTAAAGTCATTATTCATTTTTATGAGACTTTTCAGACTCAGTGTTGTTGACCAATGAGTTGTCATCACTACATCTACCTGCGTGCGCAAATTACCTGATTATTGGCAAACAACTCGCATTCATTCAAAAGTCAAAATATCATTTATTCAAAGGAGGCCAATTCAATTGGCCTATTTTTATAGGTCGACAATAAAGACACCTCCAAAAACGCCCGCCTCCTCATTGTGCCTTCTTATTGACATAATGACTGTGAATCTAATATTTGCATATTTTGTAATATATAGTTTTATACCTATTTGAACGTGAATCTGAATAGAATAATACATGATTTCACGGGTTAGCGGTTTTAATATGTAAATAGAGGCATCGTATTTATAAAATAACCACCACAAATTATAATTGCTAATGTAATATTTGTTTAACCTTTTCAATTTAATTGAATCCATCTAAGAAAGCTTCGGTTTCGTAATTAATTACTGTAGGCGTTTAATTGCTGTTTCAGGTCTTAGTCGTACACGCTTAACTATTACACGAGGGCAGTGGATCTTTGTAATAGTTATCTTTTGAACTATTTTTTATGGTTCGTACCACGGTATATTATATTTGTATTAACTTAAAACCATCGTTTCAGATCAGTAGTACACGTACACGTGTTATGGTAGTACTGAAACTTATTACAGTAAGTACAATTCTTAGTATGGTGACCCGTCCATTATTCAATAATATTATAGTCGAATTGTGTCACGTCTACGTCGATGGTAGATATTTCTTCATTGTCTATTCCCGGGCATATCATATCGGCCCACGCTCCTAGTATTTCATTTCGGATCCTTGCCATTATATTTTCTTATATATGGCGGCCATTTTTCTCATGGAAACTGAGGCTCCGATGCTTTAGTTATGTTATAGGAATTTATTACTCAATATGAAGCCGCGGTAGTTAAAGTATTTGTTGCGTCGATTTTTTTGATTAAAATATTATTTGTGCAGATTAATTTCAAATCTTAGCATCTTGATCGTTTTATGCGGTTTGTGGCCGTACATAATCTCTGTAGCTAACACAAGTTAAAAACAAGTTATCAGTTCAGTTGTTGAACAACT
Source organism: Craniophora ligustri (assembly GCA_905163465.1). Taxonomy (NCBI): domain Eukaryota; kingdom Metazoa; phylum Arthropoda; class Insecta; order Lepidoptera; family Noctuidae; genus Craniophora; species Craniophora ligustri. Next base: position 4,727,146 of record LR990956.1, read on the forward strand.
GAACAACTGAACTGATTTTTTTTTATAGTTCTGATACTGATGTTAGGCAACTGTTTGTATCAAAACCAGAGCTTTTAACAGAATTCTTTAGTTCCAATACAGAAAATTAATTAACTGCGGCAAAGAATTAGTAAAATATTAATGTTTATTAAAACGATTAGAATACTTTGAGAGATTTTTGTCTCGCAGATTTGATAACAATAACTGAGTTAATTATGTATTACTTACGCAATGGCTGCCATCTACTTGAAATCTGATCATAGATTCCAATAAATCTAAATTTGAGCATAAAACCGCAACATACGATCGAGGTACCCAACACTGTCCAAAACTATGGATAATGTAAAGGATACGAAACGTCAGAATTTCTCAAATCACGATAAAATCCGTAAAAAGCAAAAATAAATTACGTATTATTATTATATCATAATACTTAGGAATCAGAGCAGAAAATTGAAACATCGTATACTACGTAACGAGAACAAAGATTTGTTTTACGCAAACCTGATATTTGTAAAAGCAACAATAAAAGTAAAATGCGATTCGTGTAATGATAACGTCTGTCCCAGGCCAAGGGGAACTTGTGAAGTATACAATATCTTTCTAGGTTAAGTGATATTACCGGCTGAAACAGGTTGGAACTTTTCATATTTCCACTTTGTTTCCACAGTTTGCAGAATTCCTTTCGTATTCTCTGTGTTTTGAGATCTACGTAAGTAGGTTTATTACTGTAGGTAAGGTTAAAGTAATTATATAAATTAAGGATAATCATTTGATATCAATATTTTTCATAAATTATGTTTTTTGATGATGAGACTTAAGAGGGTAAATGTTTTTATGCTCACTTAGCGTTTTAATATTAAATTGATGAAGTAAAATTTTTATGGGCTCGTCGATATCGTCATTATTTTGAAACATACAATTTACATCGCAGCAAATTAGAGACATTTAATTAAAACAAGCTCCTGGCGAACTAAATAACTATTGGCAGGTTCCAATATACGAAAAATGACGGTCAATAACAAAACAAGCTTCATTACTTGAGATGTGACGTGTGCCCGGTCCTTAAACAATAAATAAACGAATCTAGATATCCGGGATACGGTGACGTTAATTGCCCGGGGGACACACGCAATCTGCCCGCTATCGGAACCGTGTCAACCTCGCCGAGATTGCGTGTAGGCAAACTATGTTACGACTAAGACCCTACTAAGCTTAAAGCCTGTATTACATGTACGAATATATCGCTGTGAAAATAATCAACTTCGTGTAATTCCGTGTGCCGCAGGACTGGTCGTTTGGAAATCCTTGGGGGAGGTTTTTGTCCAGCAGTGAATGTCATTCAGCTGAAATGATGATGTTGATGATGGTGGTGATGAATTTCGTGTGAAGAATAAAAGATTTCTGCGTATTTTTCAATTGAAAAAAGAATCGGCTCTGAAGTGTGAATATGAATAAATTTCGTTCAACTATTACATTTGTGAAACTATTTTCAAGATTGAATTGCACGATTTTAAAAATGTAGTTGCAAAATTGTGAACAAATGCACGACTATAATATAAAAAATATAATTTTCTTTATCAAACATTCATGGTTCAATTACAAAATATTCTTCTAAGCAGTGTAAGTAAAATTCGACCACTAAAAAAACGCACGTAATGGCACGGGAAAATCCTAGTTACGTAAAATTACAATACCGCTGCGACAACATTTTTGCAAAGATATATTCGCAAATGTGATATCGGCCTAAAACTTTGGGAGAAATGTTACCGGAGCTGATTGTGTACGGTAACGAGGACGACCTCCTTTCATAAAATAGTTTGATAGTTATTGTTAGGTTATTAAATATTATAAAAGATATCTATAGTCGGCAAATTTTATAAATATGTAAGTAATGTATAAAGAAACCAGATAATCAGAGAACTACTTAATTTTATTAACTATGTTTACTTTTATAGTTTTATTTCTAACATAATTTATTACCTTATTGCCTGTTATTATCAACGTTTGAAAAATTATTCGTAACTGTACTATGCGATTTGGAGGACACCGACTTCGTAGACAATGTGGCGGCCGGCTACGTATTCTGCTACGCGCTACGGAGGCTCCACGGCTACACGCTACGACACGTAGGCAATGTATTTGCTACGATAAGGTACGTCGATATAATAGTAGACATACATTTTATAGTCCAAGTTATTTATTCGGTGGAAGCGAATCTATAGTTGTTATATTTCAAATCACTAGGTATTGCATCCAATAAAAGCCGTACATTTAAATTAAATAGACACATTTTTTTTTAATATAATGTATTGAATATTAAACTGATGTAGTGAGTTACGTTGGTGGAATATTTTACGTTTTATTCTTATAACTGTAAATGTTTACTCATACGTGTATAAAAATCTCAAATTCACTAGAATTTATAATTGCATTATTGGAGCTTCAAGGGCTTCAAAAGAACCAGATAGCACACCTTAAAATGGATTCCGAGAATAGACTTTCACTACACGACGCATACCAATGAAATACAAAATGGTTCCTTCATTAATTGGATTTTCACGGAAAAACTATTTATACTTAATTGGCAATCGTGGTTAACAATTCCAAAACTGTTTCTTTTTATGAACAACTTTATATCGTTACTTTGTGTAAACTACTAATATTTTCTTTATAACTGAATATATATTTACAAACGACTCTCTATTACTGTGTTACCTAATTGACAATTTACTTTACATATATTACCATCATCATATCAACAAATGGACGTCCACTGCTGGACATTAGTCAAATCCTGCCTCCAAAGATTGCCATAACGATTGGCCTGGCGCCACTATGCATCCAGTGGATCCCAGTGACCTTTACCAGGTCGTCTGTCCACCTTGCCGGGGGCCTAACCACGCTGCGTCTTCTAGTACGTGCTCTCCACTCGAGAATTTTCGAGCGCCAACGGCTACCCGTTTTCCGAGTGATTTGCTCTGCCCACCTTGAGTTTCTCGATCCTTCGGGCTATATCCAGTCATATATATTATATTTGACCTTAAAACAAAGTTCCAACCAATCAACACACAAATGCCATTTCGTTTTCCAGAAAGATACATCATTTACGAATGAACTGGTTAATTCACGCTTCAATATTCGATTGAGTGGGCATCATAATCAAACTTAGTAAAAACATTCTCTCCCGAGTAGGCTCGAGCCTTCATTGGCATTTCGCCCACATAAGTAATGACACTGTATACAATTCAATCTGACGAACAACCTAAATTAAATACGTTACAATTGTTAATAATATATTATCTATCTATTGAGCTGGTGACACTCACTGCTCAGTTAATTCTCTGTTACGCCACTGTTACTGATCTTGTGCGAGTGGCACCAACTAAAGTATTATCTATATAATGATTAATTAATTTGAGGTTTCGGCTAATATGAAGTGATGGAATAAATAAAGAAAGAATAAAACATTACATTAGTATAAAGGTTCGAAGAAACAAAAAAAATAGAAATACATAATAATCCATTATTACTTCATTATTATAACATAATAGTGGTACTGATTTTCTGCTAGGAACTTGAGCAATTTAGCAATCGACCGTAGATATCCGTATCCGTTACTTCGGGTGTTCGAAGTATTATAATTATTTATTCAATAATTAATACATATTAGAAAGACTCAAACTATCATTTATTTAAAATAGACCAAATTTTCTGGCTTTTTTTAACGTGGTCAATAAAGACATCCCTAAAATTCCCGTGAATAAAATAGATATAGTGTAGTAATATCTTATTAATGACAATGTACTGCTCAAGTCACACACCTCGGGTTTGAATCCAAAGCCCTCAAATATTATCGAAATCATATACGCGTATCAATAAAATGATCGCTGACTTGAATCGAAAGCATAGTGAGATATTATTCCGCATCATGTTGCTTTCCATTTTAAATTACAGTCCACGGTGAGTTTTGCCCATACAGGTCACGTGTACACATAAAATATGTAGTTGGACCAAAACATTCAATTTGGCAAGTCTCACTGTGACTGGTTTGTTGTTTAATTATAATTGCCAAATCAAATATACCTGATGTAATGGGTCATAGATTTATGACCTGAAATACCCCTTTAAATACTGTAAATACCCTTTTAAAATCTGTTAAAAGTTTTTTTATTTCGATGTCCAATCCTAATTATATGTATAAAAATTCAGAACGCCAGATGTAACCTGGAAGCATTACCAGGCCATTACAAATTTAAGTAATCTATGTGTATCTAAAAATTCAGCTCTTGGATCAGTATTTGCAAATCACACGTGTACATCAGTGTATGTTGCTCACTTTGAACTTTAATATATATATAGAACACAGCACAGGAATACACATTATAACTTCATGTACAAACGCGAGTTCAGCGCTAAGTTTAGCTTCCTTCCAGAAAATCTCTACCTGATGGAGATTTAAAATATGAGTATAAAGTGTTCTACACTTTATACTCATACAAAGAATTTTTTTTATCAATGAACGCCATGCGATGAACATTATAAAATAAATCATATTAATTTACTACGAGAGTACCGCCAGAATAATTTGCAGGACCGTAAGAGAAGAGAGGAAGTTATAAGGAATTATTCTTTGTTCATTCTCAAATTTCTAGCACTGATGTTTCAATGCATGCAGGGTGTGTCAAAACCGTGTGATATGGCAAAACATCAGATACATTTGAAAAGAAAAAGGAGGTGAGTTATGCGCTAGCGCCGTCATTTGACGTTTTGTGCACGTGCTGCCAATCTAGCCGCTTGAGCCCGCTAATTTCGAGTTTATTTGTTTTTTTTTTATAGTCGTAGATCAACAACATATTGACGGTTACAAATAGAAATCATGCGAATAAACTATGCTATACTCATAGGTAACCTCGTATTAAATTTGCCAAAATGGCAGGACTTTACTATATTACATTATGCGTTTTAAGAAAATTTTTACCACAAAATTGTGAAGACTATTTTTTATTGATGTATAGATCACGAAAAACCACACGTTTGGCAAGCTCAAGCCCGTCAAAGCCGGTAACATTAAAAACAAATAACTAACTATAAATAAAAAGCCGTCTATTCACCTTCAAACCAGTATGCAAAAGAAAATTAAGATAAATAAGTACAAGTTGTATATCTTAATTTTGATTAGTCTGGAATATTTACTGATTTTGATTTACTTTTATAAGAAAATATCTGAAGAACTCCCACGCTTGTCGTCTAAAAATGTGTGCTAATAACACGCTAAGCGTTCAGGAAACCAGCTCTATAGTACTAAGTCAATGTGAAATGAAGATAAAAACCACTACTTATATAATGTATTTTTTATAAATTACATAGAGTAGCTACTGTTATCATCAAAGAAAATAAGCGGATGGGTGACATTTCAAATTTAAATTATCGCACAGAATTTTGATCAATACATTTTTACAATTTACAGGTGTATTTTTTTTTTCTTTCTGGAAAATACTGTTGCCTATTGATCAATTTATTCTTGAGTTCGCAAATACTTCAGTCTAGGATAAAATTTAGCGAATTAATAAAAAAACAGAAGCGGCTAGGAATTATATTAACTAAGTATATGTCTTTAAACACCCTGGAGTTTTGAGTTGTACTAAAGTTAATAGTCTCCTTTCTCATCGTTGACTAAATCTTATATAAAAAAATACGTTAATAGTCTGAATTATAAAAAATTATAATTAACGACAATAAACATCCAGTTTTTCCCTTAATTTCAAAGTTAAAGAACATAAATACAAATTTCACAGAACAACATTCCTATTGTGGAAGAACATTTGAGTTTCCTTTAATATGAGAGTATTTATTGCATACATTCTGTTTAATCTCCGGAGATATTATAATAGCTGGGGTAAACGCTGCGTGACGATGTGGGCACGCGGAGTCGGCGAGGGGCGGACGGCGCCGCCACGCGCCACTCACGAAGTTTCTCGGAACCATCGCGTTATCGCCGCGCACTTGACTCATACATCAACTGATCTTGAAATGTTTTCATGGTACAACGGGCCAACATCGCTGTCTCATTTCTAAGAATCTCGGAAGTACACTAGTTTCTGTAACCATATTAGTGTTACCCACGGTCACTGCCGACAACGTTTATCAGAGTTTATTTTTAAGCCTACATTGAATTCGACACCCGTAGTCCTAAATAAATATAAAAATACTTGCTTTAATAACATTTTACAATTACTAATCCTAGACCACAAACACGTAATATATGCAGGTACATATAGCTCATTGGTCTATGGGTTGCAAGCGCTGACTGTTAAGAGTGAGAATTTAGGTTCATTCCCCTGGTTGATTTAAATGCTGTTTGATTTTTGATGATTTTGCCTTTGCCATTGCCTACTGTAATGGAACTATAACTAACATACGACGTATCCATCTCATTGGTATGTTAATTACTTGTAAAATGAATTACAGCTTTTCCTTATTATTATTAAATTACATAACATTTTTAGTTTTTCACTCTCTGACGACGATATTTAGCTGTGTTGTACGTAAATAAAATAATCAGCTTCTCACCATTTTTAAATTATATTGTTTACATAGTTTTAGTATTATTTCCATACTACTTATGTAATGAGTCAACAGATTACTTATCATCTAACACATGGTATCAGCAATATGATCATAGATTGCAATGCAAATGACTGCTACTCAGTTACAGTCAACATTTTTAAAAACATCATGTCCAAGTTCCATTTCACATACTTAATTCTAAATTCTAAAATATCCATAAATCCAGATTTATTTGGGGCGGTAAAAATGACTATGTTATTACATAATAAATCAAGCTTACTTCAAAGTATCAAGAATTAAAATCTTAAAGGAAACAAATAACATTCACAATCTGAACTAAACTTTCATTAAATCCCCCTGAAACTACGTAACAGAATCATTTCAGAGTTTATATTTTTATGTTTCATTTAATTCATGAAAACATAATTATTTGCCCTTCTTTTTATTTGTGAAGAAGGTTGTTTTACGTGATAAGCGCGTGCATCGACGGAAACGAATCATTAGATGACAGTACTGGCAACTGTTACAAAGCGGTAAGTCTGGTAACATAGTAATATATTATTTTATGAATCTAAGAAATTATTATATCCTTAATAGCTCTATAAGAACAAGTCTAATTTGTCTTGATCACGGATGTGCATTTAAAATTATCACTTATGACGTACCTGCATGACATCTAACGGATTTTGCTTTAAAAATGGATATGATGAAGATATTATGTTGGATAATGATTAGCATAACTGTATTAAAGGCTGCTTTCAGCGGTAAGGTTATTGGATTCGATTCCCAGTAGGAGTAAATATTTCAATTGTTAATGTATGAAATATTGTTCAATTCTCATATCACGAACATATAAATAAAACATATTCACTTAAAATCAATCTCACTGGAAATAGAAACACCGAGACTGAAACGTATGTGTATTGTGTAGTATGCATTTATATAAAACTAGTGACCTGCCACGGCTTCGTACGGCGTACTTAAAGGTTATAGTTGTATGTTATTGGTTGGTATTGATAAATACATAGATAGAATATTATCTAATGTACATAGGTACATAACCAAAAAACACATCAATATGGAATATAAAGAGTGGAAAAGTACAATTGGCGGTCGGCAGTCCCCTTCATAATCCAAATTGTTTTATATATATCTTAAAAATATGATAGGTATTATTGTTTTGTCAAAATTTGAGCTGAATCAGTGCAGAACTCTAAAGTTTTAGAAGATTACAAAAAACCATTTAACATTTTCATAGATGATTTGGAATACAAATAAATTATATATATATATTGAGTAAATATACCTAGCTATGTAGCCGTGCTTCTTTGTATCCTAAGATTAAAAGATTAAGCAGTCAGCGGTTAATTAGGCTTGCTGGGCTGCACGGGAAAATCTTATCTAAACAATCACTTTTGAATAGGCTTACTTTAGTTAAAAAAGAAGAATTCTTTGAAATATTACCCGCATTTCTAAAGAATTCTTTTGTAACCCGTAACAAAGTATATTTTTTGTAATTGAACTGCCTTGTTGGTTTTTTGGCCGCAAAAGCGACTACTGACCGTGAGGTGTTAGCTTAATAACCAATTGGCTATTTGACAATTGTAACGATAAAATATTTTATATGTTAGATATAGTAGCGAATAGGTTCAAAATAATCATACAATATGTTTTTTGCATTAAAATAAAATGTAGATATTTTATTTTTGTAAAATAAATTAGAGTTTTTTATCTGTAGATTACACAAACTGAAACGCAGTGTGACGTCACATTTCACAAAATAAAATGTCGTGTGTTTTGTCGTTGGCTGTTTGCTGAAATTTGCTCTGAAATATTTTAATTTGTGCTTGAGAGAAGTTTCACGAAATGGAGCCAGTCTTAGAAAAGCTAATAGTGCAAATCTGCCAAAAATCGTTTCATTTATGGTTGCAAATTTTTTTCTTTTGTTTTTGACTTTTGCTCAACCGAGTTTCGGAATATAAAAACTTCCGTGTAAGTACCGAAATGAATAAAGTAATTACATAAAATTCATAGTAATAGTTAATGTGTATAATTTTAAGATCAAATAGTAAACATTTGATGAAATAATTTTAAATTACTTAAAGGTTATGTTTGATCGTGAAGCTTCTATCTTCTATTGAAAAAGCAGCAAACTTTCCACTCAAAATATGTTTCAGAGTTGGAGCGTCGTAGTTAGCTTTACTTAATTTACAATTACAATTTACATTACATTTACAATTTACTTACGTTACAGCCAGAAACGTCAAGTGGTCGGCAGTTTTCGCGCGAATTTCAAATTACTGGATGGAAAAAAGGTATAAAATAAACTTACGTATATTTAAAAATATCTTTCCGAAAACTGTCAAATAGCCAATTCGAATAAAATGTTATTGGGTTTTGAATAAAATGTTCAGAAACATCTAGGAATTTAAGTTGAAGGCTATAAACTCCTAAAGCCTATCGCAGTCATACGACACATAAAAAAATGTTACATAGAAATAGAAATAGAAGTCTACTTTTTAAGTGTTAGATAACCTTAAGCCTGGAAACAAACGTTAATCGCTATCATTCAAATCAGAGATCTTTACCCGAGGTCTTTGTACAACAAAATTTTTGTGTCTCGGCCGAGACAAGGTCTAAAGGACAGGTAAGCCTCAAAATACCTCGCCACAATATGAACAATATACTGGCCAAACAATAAAGCTTTAAGTGACCTCATGTTCTTGTCAGTAAGTGCCTCTCTTATTATGTCTGCTATTATTCCGGTGTATTGATTTACCCTATAATATCAGGCCTTTATTCCCGGACGGGTAAATAAAGCTGATGATTTTTCCGCATCGCTGTTTTTTAGTCCCATGTCATAGAGAAGGAGTCATCGTCAATCCAATTATTGTCCCACTTCTGGGTTTTCCTTCACGATTTTCCTTTCTTTGTTGAGAAAGATTAGGCTATCGTCCACGCTAGCCTAGTGTAGGTTATTTCTCAAACATGCAGGTTTCGTCACGATGTTTTTCCTAAATCCATATTTTATTATTATTATCCATTATACCACTTTGTTCCACACGGGAACCAATTCATAGTATTATTTGCGTTTTTGGAATGTTAATAATGCTTTGTATCCAATGAAACCACACTCTAATAATGATACACAAGTCATTGTTCTCGTAACCTTAAGACCTACTAGAAACCTTCAAATTTTACAGTGGAAGAAACACGTGCTATGCTTTTGATTTCGAAACGAAATACCGAATTTCGTATCTTTATTTTATTGTGTTCGAGCATTTTCCACTTATAAAATGTCCTTAGTTATTACATTCTTTATATTTGATTTGTACATTTTGTAATAGAACAAATTAAATTTAACCGCGTGATTTGTAGCTGCGTGTTTCAGTTAGGTACAACAAATGCGTTAGCAATATAACAGGTGATAGTCAAAACATATCGGTATCATAAATATAAACGCAGCTGTAGCACCAAATCAGTCAACAGTAGTTAAAATCCGAATCCTGTCTGAAGCCATAGTGGTCGAATATTTACAGTTGACTAACTTTTACCCGGTCCTCTGTCCGCGTAGAATTAGTAATTCATTTCTTAGCTTCTTTTAGAAAAATATTGATTCCGCATACAAATGACCATCCCCCTTTTCGCCTTCTTAATGGATGATTTCCGGAATAAACTCTAATGTCCTGTTCATGTTCAGCGGTTAAAGCGTGGAGAACAGACAGAAAGACATACTTTACTAAATATGGATCTGGATTTCGTGTTAGACTTCATGATACCATTAATAGTTTTATTCTATGAACTAACCAACACCTAATGCCTACTTATACTCCTCGATTATCATCAATTGTCAATGAAACGTAATAATAGAATCAATCGAGAAATTTTGTTGGTTTAACACATGTTAAATAAATAGCCTATATGTACAACAAACGGGCTTTGTGGGAACTTCCACCCAACAAACATAAACAAGAATGGCCTAAGACTTATGTCCGAGATCCAGACGTAATCTTCTTTTGTATTAAAAAAAGTTTAGCAATTCCCCGGGATTATGTAAGGACAACATCCACTTGTATCATAATACTTCGATATATATTTTTTATTATACAAATATAATCTATCTCCTCTCATTGTGAGAAGAGGTAATTCAACACTGTAACAATGAATTGGTCGATGATGATGTCAGTTTACAAAAGACATTGACTGATCGGCAAGTTCGTATATTAACGAACTTCGTGAAACAAGTAATTTATTTAAAAATAATGTTTTTTTTTATTACGCAACCTTTTCGGCCAGCATATGGAAATATGGGATGGCCAAATAATGTGTCACTGGATGGCGGCACACAGACCGTCACTCAGATATATTATGTAATTTTCTTTTTATTTGTTTTCAACGTGTTTTAGTTTTAGGAAGTGCCAATTGATGTTACTGAAAATTAAGATTTATTATTATTATTAAGATTTATTATTATTATATATTCGCAGATTAAAAAGCGATCCAAAACGTCAATTGATGTCATACCGCGATAAAACTGTAAGTAGTTTTATTTGAATTGCTAATATTCGCATGTTAGACAAAGATGGCTTTTACCGTATAAATTTTACCCTAAATTAAGTCCCGTCTTCAACCTGTCGTTTCGTATAAATTGTGCCAGACTCCATGGAGAAAGTACCCGTGAGTCATCGATACTTGACAAGAAGATATATGTGCCAATAACAATAAAAATTGTTCGGGAAATCCGATGTTAGCTGTGTAGCACATATCCTTGAACTGATTCCATTTTATGTGCGAATGACTAGTGATAGCTGATCAAACTGCTTCTTATAAATATTCCCGCGTGAACCGATTTATTATCCAAAGTTTGCTAATTGCGCCTTGAAAATAAGCGAGTTATTCTATGATTCGATATTTCTCAGTAAAAGAAATGAAAACTGCGCAATACGAATTGCAAAAATATAAGCTAGAATATTAAATTGTTGAGTCTACGCTATTACAAACGATTTTAATGTTATGTTGATTATGTATTTAGTTTTTACACTAAGTTTATTTTCAAATCATTTTATATCACTTTCATTAATGTCTAACTTTAATGATGTTGAATTAATTCTAGATTTCACCGTTTCAATTTATTACCGTCTCTGGTTGTGTGGTACACAGGATGTTGATGTCTCTTATGATCTAAATTAATAACTGAATATAATAAGAAACAGGACTACACTAATTAGTACATTAATAATTCCAAAGTATCCGTATATGGCTTTGAACACGGGATATGAGTAAGGAGCCGCTAAGCCGTCAGATTAAAAGAATTTGGTCAAGTGTTTTAGATGCAGGCGACGAGATCAACGCTCTCATTGTGTTGGCATAAGGCAGTGACAGAGAAAATTAGGCTCTGAATTCCTCCGATATTTTTGCATGGACGAAGCGTGTGGAGGGCGGGCGGCGTTGCTAGCTACCTACCTATATATAAGATGGCACGGCTGCGCGCCGCCCAGTCGCTGTTAGACGCTCTCCCGCGCTCCACGCCGCTTCTGACAACAGTGACTGCACAATTACTTGCACATAAAACTATTTCTCCTTCTTAAAGTTGGTCTAGAAGACAGTGAATTTATAAACGTTTAGTGTTGTGTGTAGACTGCTTACTATTTCGTTCCCTGTGTGGTGTTTGCCTGCAATTCTGCCGACCTGTAGCTGTACGTCAATACTTTGGATCAGGTAAGCTTTCATTCAACCGTTGTCTACTTTATTGTATTGGACCGTTTCTCTATATTCACTGTACATTGAATGGAATATCATTTTATTAACGTAGAATTTATTGATTTTCCTTAAGTATAGACTAACTAGTTATTTTGTATCGATTACATGTGTAGCTTTGAATATTTGAGTAGTACATACAACACATATTTCTATGGAAGAATATATATGTATATAAATATTCTCTTTTGGGCGTTACAGAAATTACTTATCTATCTTTTTTTCAACCTGTAATTGCATATAATTTCTTATTAAATTCCCCCGCTTCAGATATTCTAGGTATTTTCTACGAATTCCATTACCCTTTAAGCACTATATGTGCTTATCGTTTTCATAAGTGCACATATATTAAGTGACTCATTAACATGTGTACTAAATAAATATTTATTCCGTCATTGAAAATGATAAGCCTATAATGGTTGCGAACATTGATTTTCGATTTGTAGAACATTACATGGCATGCATATAATAGATACACCTTAACATCATACAATAATAATATAGATGTATGTATCTACAGCCAAAAGCTCGTCATCAGCTTATGGAGAACTACGAAATATGACGTGTTATCTATGGATTGTTATCATGGGGGTTATTCCATAATCACCGTGTTGTCATTTCAATTAAACTTGTATAAGCTTCTATAAATTGTTCAATGCAATTTCGTGTGGTGTGTTCCAACAGAACGGTCCAAAGGTGTTGGCTTTAGGGAGAAGTATCTGTCAAGGAAGTAGACATTGATGAGAATCGATTATAAATATATAATAAATAATAATATCTTCTTATTTATAAAAATCTCGTGTCACAGTGTTTGTCGCTGAACTCCTCCGAAACGGCTAGACGGATTATTATAATTTTTTGTTCCAAAATGTTCACTCTTCTACCACCAACTCCTAAAATGTGGCATAACAACGTTTGCTGGGTCAGCTAGTAATAAATAAATAAGGCGTATAAAGTAATTACGCTATTCTTTTATTTTCAATGAGTGTCTGAAAGCTGATAGCATATCAAATTTAACAATTTTCATGTGTAGATATATCGAGCTCCTTTAGAATTTAATGCAATTATCGAAATCTGTTCGGTGAATGAACTATATTTTTTGATTGACACAACAAAAACGATTTTTGTAAATAATATGGAGATTAATTCGGGTTGGTGTTGGGGGTTTGGTTTGGTGCCATGCGTTAAGTTAGTGTCTAAATTAGCTTAATTTTAATAGCAACGTCAGTTTTGTGCAGGCTTATAAAAGTATCTTGCACATTCAAGACGCAGAAAGATTTTGAGAAATTACGCGATAACAGACATCATCTATTATCAGCATACCGATCTTTATTTTCTTAACATCAAAGCTTATATTGTTATGACCTGTAAAAAGAGTAATTACCTCAACACGTGTTATTTATTATATGAAATAAAGAATATATATTATAGAAGCAATAATTAAAGGAACACATTCTAAAACAAAAAAACATAGATTCGAAATGGGATATACGATTACACGTTGAACCCGCAGTAATTAAATTTATCTTAATTAACGAAATCCCGTACAAAGGTACGGGATTTTGTTTGTTGATTATAAACTTCGCTACCGAGTGGCCGGTAAATTACCCGAGTTCCGTAATTGCCTCGTCATAACAGAACCTTGAAAAAGAGCTATAAAGCCAAATTAAACATATTATGTAGTAAACGGTTGCCACCCGGTCAGTACCATTAATATCCATTGTGTGCAAACGAGGGCTAAATACTCTCGTCCACTTCAAAAGATAAATGGAGGGAATAATTTTCCAAATATTTTACTTGACATGTTAGTACAGTTTATACAGCTGACAACCCATTTCCTTAGGTCAAAGTCGCCTTAACGAGGACTAGACGGAGACCGAAACATCCGGCCCATTCCGATCAGGCACGCACTTCACTGCCAAGTATTTCAAATATTCTGACGTGCTCCTATACTCATTACACACGGGATATAATTTTAGTCTATCCTTACGTAGGAATATACGAAGATAAATATTTTGCATGTCCAACTAACGTCAGCGTTCACTATCGCTCATCTTCTCGTCAATGAATAGACTAAAACTAATAAATCTAGTAGAAAAATTCACCATGTAACGCGTAAAAAACATGCTTCAAATCTGAGCCGAAGCTTAAAGGCACGTGCCGAGTGCAAATGCAGAGTTAGATATGCCTACACTTCTTCAAGCAAATGCGATTTTTGAAGTCATGAAACGAATTAGAAAAACATCTGCCTATCGACATTATTTATAAAATATTGCACGTAAATGACTTAAATTTTGTACTTGACCCAATAATATTTTCTTCAAAGCTGAAAAATACGTGTTACGACCACTTGCGAAACCGCCATTGTTATACCTACAAACACAATAGTTCAATGTTAACCGAAAACGTTTATTTTTTCAGCTACAATACGGCAAAATACAAAAACAAATCATTTCAAATAACGCATTACGAATTTACGATATCTTCACTAAACTTGACCCAGTTATCGTTTTAACAATACGACTTTTAACCCAGTTATGACTGTTGCACAACGCTTGGCTGACTTGCATACGTTACGGTTAACATTAATTGAATAAGGCTAATGAGGAGTTCCTCTTGATCATTTCTGTAACGACGTCCTTCGCCTACATAAGTAAGTAGTAGCAATCGGCGCATACGCATGTGTCCGGTATTCACGCAGCGTCGAAATAAAGTAATCTTTAAATAAATCCAAAAATATTTACACGGAATTGTACTATAAATCCGGGACGAATTGAGTTCTCCACCAGCTACTAAGGTACACATAGCAACACGTGTTTTATTTTAACACTAAATATACAGTCTTCACCGATGACTGAAGTAAAAATTATAGTTCTTTTCCGTAACATTTGATAACGTATGTAATGCCATGTATGTATATGTTTGCTATCTAATGCTGTTATAACAATTGGTCCGCTCTAAATCTAAAAAAAAATACTAATATAAATCACTTACGTATCATAAATTGATCTACAAAACTATTTTTAACTTTCTAACAAAAATAAAACTATCACATAATGCTTTTAAGACATCGTAATCATTGATTTGTTGCTACAACTAGACGATGCATGGGAAAGGGGTTTAAATTTAACATTGATTGATTTGTAACACGCGTTTCGTATAATGGAAGCACTTCAGTAAAGCAATTATCGTAAATAATTGAATGATAAGCATAGCAAATAAATATTGTATGTTAATCATCAAAAGACTAGAAAGCAGATGAACAGTAACGTGAACCAAACCGTATGTACCTAATATTGGGTAACGACAAGATCCATGTCTGACTTGTCCGACAGCTAGACAAACTTGGCAAATTAAATTGCAACATGAAATACAGACCTAGTAAATCTAAAGATAAGGTTTAAATTAGCAGATCAGTTATGTAGTAAAATGTTCAGTTTTCGTACCAGGTGTGGACTGCGGTGAATTATAAACACTGAAATTTTCCTATCGTCGTTCTGTAGGAACATTTCAGCCGTAAATCTCTTAGGATTGGAGCAGACGGAATTAGGAATATAGCGCCAGTACACGATGCAGAATTTTATTCACTATATAAATCTAACAAGATAAACAATTTCGTAATAACTCTGCGCCATTTGTTATTGCTCTTAAAGTTCGTTGATACCTTAGTAAAGGTCGATAAGGATTCATTCTAATTAATGATATCTATAGCATAGTGAAATATTTGTTAAAAATACTGAAATTTTCGATGGATGGACTGGATTTATTATCGATATCATTAAGCCAAATATACTTACAATAATGTAAACAGCTTTAGAGCTATACAAGTAATATTATTGTATGATATCATAGTATGTATAGGGGATTATTTTATTATTTAGATTTGTTGTTTTCCAACAACAAGGGTACGGGGAATTTCCCACATTAGTGCGTTTGAACACAGAATCGCAGACCAGTGGCCTGTGAGACAAACATCAACATCGTGCACTGGGAGTGACACTTTGTAAAGAGACGTGTTGACTAACGCACTGTGCTCATACATAATACATGGGAGGGCAAAAATATATTTTGAACTTTACACGTGTATCGGGCGTTAGGAGGAAAACCGATGGTTTATGAGAATTGAGTTTTTCTTAATGAAATTATTTTACGTCGTTGGACCTCATAAACCATTCGAAATTAATTGGAAATAAAAAAATATAAGGATAATTGAAAGCCACTGAAGTCTGGAGCCTAGAAATATTATAAAATATTTGTGTTTTATACAATTTCAAAAAACATGAATATTTAGGAAATGTAATTAAAATTATGTTACAAATATTCGTATAACAAGCAAAGCGCTCTTTTGAAATTAATCGTTCTTTTAAATCCAAATTTTATCGGATTCTTCGTGTTTTATATAACTACGTTAGTAAGTTTAGGTTTCTCTCAGGTAAGCGTTGAGCTAGATGACCCGGTCACGGGTCGATGCGGGTCACGGAAGGGTCACCGAGATCCTGAATATGGACACATAACCTTATTGTATGAGCTAAAATATGTTACGTCCGCTACTTATAGATATTATATAATAAACACGAATTTTGCCGTCGGCAACCGGCCTGCCATAGAGCTTAGTAAATTGAGCACGAATGACATTGGTATGAGACCCAGACGAATGCCAATAATTAAACAGGCTGTCGATAAAGATGATGAGGAATTATATCACACCTAGTGTAATAGAGTGGTCTAAAGGAAAATCCGAATACGGACGGACTAACGGACTTTAACAAAAAAATCACATTGAGCAAGCATTGTAAACACAAGCCATTGGGCAAATCTGATTTTATTCGCAATGCGAATATTAATAATTATTATTTTTTATACTGATCCATCATTTGACTATTCTGTATGATGTTAAAAAGATACCTACTAAACAAAACTCTAAAGCGCCATCTCCATGGGTGTCACGATTCGGCCCACGTTTAAAAGTAATAAGCTATGACTTTTTCTTTCGTTTGTTTTTCCTAGTTCAATGGTCGATGGCTATTGTCTTGATTGTGGCTTTGAGTGACAATATAATTAAACTTGAGTTTTTTTTATTTAATTTAGTTACATATATAAGAAAACAACAGAAACCGTCAGTGGCGTTTCAAAATAAACGAATCCCCAAAACACTTAAAAAGGACGTTTAAAATCAATAATCATAAATTTTCTCGAAGTGCCGACTAACTTAATTAAATAGTAAAATATAAATTCATATCTACTTGTTTTAGATGGCAATCAAATCTTTTTAGCCGAAATCCTCGTCGCACGTCTGGCCTTTCAAGTAACGACATAGAAGTCAATGACCTCATTAAGTGACAAACAGATATCGCCAGACATACACAAAGCCCGAGGCGACAAATAATTGTGCACCCAATATCGGCCAAATTGTTGACACAAACACTTTTTGGACAAAAGCGTAGACAACGCGACGAATCGTAGCAATCTCGTAGCAAATTGTTGTTGACTAGTTTTGTCACTAGAAAATAATAAAAATATAACTGTAAGATTTAGGTGTACCTATTGTTATATTGTTACTTTTAACTATAAGTACAAAAGCTTTGGGCTTATCCATACTTATTACGACCCTAATTATCTTCGTGGATTAAGGATTAAGGCAGTTTGTTTTAATAACAGTAATAAAAGCTATCACGTTAAATATTTCATTAAAACTTTGCAATATTGCCGTTATTTTTCTTACTGTTACAAAATAGTTACACAAGCTTTACAGTGCCACTTTCTTACGGAAACGATGTTATCTCACTGAAAATATTCTCTCTATTTAAAGAACTCGGTCATGGAGTTTTTTATGGAAAATGAGATTCACTTTTGACATCGTCTCAGCTGATGATCTGTAAGATAAACGAGCTGGACTTTAATCTAAACAAAACTCATTAGGATCCCACATTTTTCATTACATGAATCTTTTACGACCGGTCGTCGTGACGATCCTTGGGGAAGACCTATGTCCAGCAGTGGACGTCTAACGTTTGATGTGAGCATGATGATGGTGATGATGACATGAATCTTAAATTATAAACTTCATATTATAAAGTATATGGAAATCAGAGTGATCGTGAGCGTCTGTATAAGATTCCCAAGAGTACTTAGATACCATTTGGTACATACCAAGAATGAGAACAATCAATAAATAATTTGCCTCATGAATTGTGGTATTTGAACTCAAAACCCGTTCACTAGGTTTATTACGCCGATGTTTGTTGTTCTTGACTGATATACCACGAAGTGGCCAATCAAATCGTAAAGTAAATTGTTAAGCTTTGTTAGAGAAACCTCTCAATACTTTTATGTACAAAAATTGGGTCTGTTTGTACTAATATTGAAGAAACGCAATGAAATAGAATGCGAATACCATTTTATGCTTGTTTGTTACCGAGAAATTGTGAAGTACATTATAAACAATATTCTATTACGCAAGTAACAACAGCGTTTCAGCGTCGTCCTTTGTGGTTATCTAATAGAAGTTTGATATCAACCAAGGACGCGTCCTTAATGTAAATAAAACACAATTACCTGTCAATCTCTTGTTACAAAGGCAAAACAATTTATCATAGTCGACAGCAACCAGTGTCACTGTCAACAAAACTAGAGTGGAGTCCTTGATATACAACCTTCTAACGAGGAAATGGTCGTAATCCCCATTTAACGATTTGTGGCCAAGGTCATGTCCTTTAGGCCGGTCCCGCGGGTGGTCGCGGCCTTCGTGTTATTGATACCGGAGCATGCACCATTTGGCGGTGAGGGTCACGCCACCAACGAGGACCCCCGTAAACGAGTTATAGTTACGTAACTGTAGTGCTTGATCGGATTGCAAGGACATTGATACACTTAATAGCAATAACACGCACTAGCGATTTCTACAATAGTGTGATTGCTTCAATAGTCCAGTGGTCACGTTCACAGCTATTATATGCGAAGTTTTGGGTTCTTTTGGAAACTTGGAGTCTGCATACATGCAATACAATACATGGTTGACGGCAATCAGGATCGTTTTTTAATACTTTTACTCCTAAATATATATACTGGCAAACTGTGGATGTACGTGTCTGTCTAACAAGTAACTAGGTATACACCGATGCATAATATATGCTTTATTAAGAAAATGCCGCACTTTAATATGCAATTTCTCGTAAGATCTGCTAGATTAATCCTTAACTAAAACTATCTGGCCCTGTAATGTCTGCAGAACGTGTTATTTCAGAGCAAGTTTGCATTAAATCCCACACGTTTGGTTGTATGCCTTCGGGGTAAGAATACCCACCCACGTGGAGCCAAGCGCCCACAGTTAACGCTGCCGTTGACATTTATTGTCCACGTTTTGTATGAAATTTGTATAAAAATATTAGAATTAGATTGTAGTAAAAATAAATCGTCGTAAATTATATATAGCCCACTACGACTTATCTCGTACGCGATGTAGCGGAAGGCTGTCGTTCTTATTTTAAATAATCATATTTTAAATTTGCGCCGGTTATGGCACAATTCATTTTGCACTAAAAGCTCGCTATTCACTATTTAGTATACTTTTTATGACCTACCATTAACTAGATGGGCACCCTTATCTGCATCTACCTTGGAAATAAGCAAAAAAACTACAATAAAACAATAAAAAAGCAATAAATGTTTATCGTAGAGTACTATCACAGGCCTTCGACAGGTGAAAACAAAGTCACGACTCGGCGACAGCGATATCAATTTTTCATATATGTAGTTTGATAGTAAAAAACGATAGAAAACACTCACCCACGTAAACAGGTGTCGATAAAAGTAATGTGTAAAAATACATCGTTTATATTGCGGCACAGGTGCCTCCTTATCAATGTGACATAAAATTCACGTGATTAACTAACCCAATTCATGTTATACGCACTTTACTTTTTACCCCGCTAAAAATGCGACTAAAATGCGATGAACCCCATACTATTAATCAATCCCTAATAACACTGCTGTGATTTAATTTACATATTTTTAGCTTCAGTGAATCAAATGATAATGTAGGGAGTTCCCATTAAAAAAATCCCTGCAACGTCATACATTCCACTTATTATTTTTACATCATTCTTGCAAAAATATATTTATGTAACGCGGAACGTTTAATTTAAAGCCGATATTTCTTTTTGGCACCGCGACGCGACCTAACGGTTTTATTCGGCGCCAAACGTAAATAAAAATGGCGGCACTGTCGCCACGATATATTAATCTGAGTGGAGTATCAAAAATTTAGGATGCCACGTTTTTCTACCGCGTCGGTTCATATTTTTTCACGTGGACATGCCTTTTCTTTTGATGTTTAAATTTATGTGTTTTCATTCATAAAATCTATAGGTTGCCTTACATAACGTGCTTTATTTAAACTGTCATTTATTAAACTCATCAAAAAGCAATGACACAATTAATGTATCATAACTATGCAATATAAAGTGAAATAAATAAATTTAATTCTAGTCGCGACTAAATAAAATCTTACTAATATAATTAAATATCTTCAATTAACGTTTACAAGAATTCAAGTAACTAAATATTTATGATGCACAATTTTATTCCGTTCACGTGCCACGAATACTAAGAATATTCGTAGTATTTATAAAATTGGAATAAAAATATTACATAATCTTTTGACGTGGTCGCTGAAACGTCATACATATTATGAGAAGTGGATGTTGATTGTATACTTTGTCCAGTGATGCATATAACGTCATGCTGTATTGTTTACAAATCACGATACATAGACACCTCTGACGTAAATCATCGATGCTCTAAACAAAACGATTCTATACATATTTACATGTATGTTAAACAATAACAATATCCTTTAAAAACTTGGTGGCTATGTACTTAAAATAAACTTCTATTTATTTGATGCAGTTCTTTGCCAAAGTTAAAACAAGATTTTTTAAAGATCTTCCCTGTTTACGAGAACTGAAAACAATAATCATCGACGAACGCGTCCATCCGTATATTCGTACGGTGTATTTATGTAATAGGCATATGTTTTTGTTTTCACTCGCGTATTGTTGTCAGAACAGGCGTCGCGTATCTTTGAATGGACATGGCGGTGTTTTCTAGGGTTATTCAACCATTCGGTTGAACACCATCCGCTGACGCATGACGTTGTGTCCGATCTATAAATATTTCGGGGATACATGTCGCATATCGCGCTAATGGCGTTTTTTGTAGCATTTACGCAGTGCTTTTTCCTTTCTGAACTCAAATAATTGATGGAGCTGTGTATCTTGGCACACAAATCATACCAACGAAAATTGTGCAAGTAGCAACTTTTTTTAAATGCTCATAGTTCAACCGGTCAGAATTAATAATATCGTTGACAGGTATCCAAGCTCATAATTTCATTATGTACCGTATAGACTGTTCATAATATTATTCAAAAGTCAGTGACCATCTCGATGATTAAGCGCAGAAATTATTTAAAGGCATACCTTGGCAATGATTACACGAAATACAATCTAATCTTACACTAGTATCTATTAGGTGCTGACGCGCTTTGTCGGCCATTAGCGACTAGACGTCATAGTGTGGGGCACAAGTAATGAATGAAACTGAGGCTTGCCAACCGAACACCGCGTGAGCTTATCTCGCTCCGTGATTTAGCGCTGAAAGCGACGCAAATGATCATTAACAGCAATTTAGTAAAGGTTAGGCCGGTAGGAAAACGCAATAACAGAGTTGATTTTCTAGCAAGAAAGTGCCAATTAACTTTCTTGATTCATTTTGTTGTTAGACCATCTACCAACCGACGCAAACATAACTTATGATCAACATTATTTTTGTTGCGTATTGTTTTTTTCATTGTTGTTTTCCAATTGTTTCAGATAAAACGCAAATCCCCAAACATGAAGGACGAGCGTGCCAGTATGCCGCGCGTACGCATCGCCGTCATTGGCAGCTCACGAGTTGGCAAGTCCGGTAAGAAAATATAACATTAAACAAAATAGCTTTATACTATGTAACAGTAAGATAGTTATAAAAACATATTTTGTAGGGCAGAAAAATATTTTGACAAAAAATTGTTTCGGAAATTCCCATATCCTCTAATTTAATACAAACGACCCAGATATTTGAGAGTGCCTGTCACAATTTGATGGATTTAGTATTCCACGGCATCATCGTTTCGATATTTTTCCGTCAACTTAAGTAAAACATAATTATTAAGTTATACTTTTCATTTTATAAAAAAATGTACGTTACGTAATTTATCAACGAGCTTTCCTAAAACATTACAGATAAAAATACTTTAAATTTATTTGAAAGGATAACAATTTCAATTTTTCTTCTAAACTAAAACTAAGTCAAATACCGCTGCCGACGTTTACTCTAATAAAACAATAAACACAAATGAAATGAAGGGAGCCTTGACCGCAAATGTTCAGGAGAGTCCAACCCAGGTGGCGTTACATAAACCTAACTAGGCCAACAGCCCAGTGACCTATTCTCCTTGGTGATGTAACTCTTCAACAATTCATCATACCACTAAATACATTCATCACTCTACTCACCCTATGAACTGCGTTTCTATTTCTCATTTTCAAACATCTTAAGCCTCGAAATGGCTTGTTTCGCATAGTTACACAACCATATACAGAAGAATGTATGTTGGCGACTTCAAAACCTTTTCATAATAAGGCCGTCGTTTTATAGAACTCTATGATTAGTAAAATCGACATAAAGAATATTCATTACGTAATATACTCTTTCGTATTTCGAATATAAGTAGTATTTCGTTTCACTTGTTTTTCAAGCTGATATGTTTAAAGGACATATTAGTGTAATGAATAAATAGTACCTACAATAAATGACTTTCTTTGTTACAGCTCTCATCGTCCGCTACCTAACCAGAAGATATATCGGAGAATATCATTCAAACACAGGTTAGTGCTATCCCCATTTGTTACGAGATATCATTGCACGCAAATGTTTATCCTTCAAAATGCTTATTTTACGTCTTCCTTTCAGATCTGCTGTACCGACAAACGGTACCGATTAATGGTACTCCAGTTGAACTAGAAGTTATAGATGTATCCGGTTCTAATTCTGATAAATTCCCAGCTGAACAGGTAAATATATACGTTTATTTTATATTATTTCAAATTCTCGGTTTAAATAAATCGTCATGGTTACCTTTGATATAGAATATATATGTTAAACACATAAAATATTTTAATGATACGCAGGTGAATTGTAAAAAATATTTATGTAGTTATTGACCCTCCGAGCTGTGCCACTAAACTAACATAACTTTATAGTTATGAACTATCGTAAACTTTAACCTTCGCTTTGACCAAAGTAATAATGTGTACAGTATATTCAGTTTCAAAGGTACTCTAAAATAGCACTTGCGTTTAGGTTTTAATAACAGTCAATAGTTGCGTTTTAAGGTTAATACACCAGGACCTTGCACAAATCCCACTAATCTTCACCTTCAGAAATTTAAAGTATTGCCTAAACAACTAACGCTTGGCCTTTAGTTTCTAAACAATAAAGTACACAAATCATTGAGTATTTCATAACAAGGTTACATTTCAATAGTTATTTTAACAAAATTCCTGTATACTTATAAAGTCAGCAGTATTTTTTTTACGACTACTAATCCAGATTTAGATTGGATGCCAGTCATTTTTATTAGTTTATCATCGAAGTAAGATAGAAACTGTAGACATCCTGGAAAGCAACTTTGAAATTATAATTTTTAAATAGAGATGGCGGGCTAGCACTAGGTTCAAAGCGCGCATCCTTCCGCAAACAAATCTCGCGATCATCCGTCATATGGGCTGCTTTATGTTTCAACAACTAGGTTAATGTCTCAAGTACTAGTATGGCACGAGAGCAGGAGCTGCTCCGCTGACCTGCACACCGACCACTGGGCGATATGACTCACACTGTTTATACATGATACATTATAAATAGTACATCCAATACGCGAGATATACATATGTACACGAAAGAAGTGATTGTCAGTTCAACATTTAGAATTCGAACAACGACCGTACCAATCTGAATCTCCTTGTGAAGTTTATAACAATATTATTCTCATTTTTACACATCCTTAAAAAGCTGTTAAAAATACCAAGCTTTGGGTCATTGTGTGAAAATAGCAGTAAATAGGCACCTAAATATAATCTTGTAAACTAAACTTCTACGAACTTATTATAAATCTGTTTTTGGGTGTCACAGTCAACGAACAACAATAATTTGGTAAATAGAAATTTAAATAAAATATAAATAGTAACTTATCAGTTAGATTATTATAAATACGTTAAATATGAACTCTAAGTTCAATAAATGTTATTGACCACAAAGTAGCGACGTAGGTGCCAATTCTGGTCTTCTTGAAATCTTTCGCTTTGATACTGTTGTGGGTGTTTGATTTTGTATGGCTTGATGTAATGACCTTTCTTGACGTCATATCGACTTCCTATTCCTGTTGAATAAATAAAATATACCGTTTTGTGCGAAATTAACAAATTTCGGTGAGTGTGTCGATAACAATGGGTACGTATGGGCAATGCGACACGGGACGAGTCGCGGGTGGCGGACGCGTGGGAGCGCCCGTGAATCGCTTGCAAGGCTAATTTTAAGCTGGAATGTTGGCTCTGAAGACGCATTAATTAAACACATTTTTCTTCGTCTAGTCTGTTTTACGCACATCATTTGGGTATATTGTTTGATAAAGACTTTAAGACCACTTTGCCAAAGTAAACAGCTTTGTTCTATTGCGTCTCTACTTTGCAATAAAAAAATATATTTCTCATCTTTTGTGAAGTCTCTCTTGACGCATTTTCACGGCTATAATTTAGAAATTAGTTTACACCAAAACTTACCGCATCTATTATCTGAAACTAGAGCAAATACAACAACATTTACTTGTAGGTACTCGCTTAATCCGAGGTTTATTACTATCCATCAATTCTTAATCACCACATATGCGACCCATATAGAACTATTCATGGTTGATTGTATTACACGCCAACATTGGTTATTTACGGCTAAAACGTAAAACATGATATTGGTAATCACGTTGGTAAAACGCTTACTCCCACATACTTCCGTCATTACCAACATTTGCTATTGTCTTGTCAAACTACTCCACTTGTTGGCAGTTTCTTATGTTTATCCTGTTTCTTGTTCTAGATTCAATGGGCTGACGCGTGTCTGCTAGTGTACGCGGTAACGGACCGCAGCAGCTTCGAATATGCCACTGAAGTGCTGTCTGCCCTGAAACGGGCTCCGACGAGCGGCAGCCCTGCTCACGGACCTGCGGGCGCCGCGGCGCCCATGCCCGTCGCTCTGCTCGGCAACAAAACAGACTTGGACCACTTGAGACAGGTCAGTACAAGGTGCAATGAGGTTACATCCGACATTACTGGCTGACAATAGAATACCAATATACAATCATACTGTTATATTTAAACCTTCTTTCACTGTACTTTATAAATTAAGTAACGCTGGGTGAACATTTAAAGACACGATAGATACGAACGCAGATATTTTTTACATAAATAAAAACATGTGTGTCTATGAAGGTGTAAGCATCTTTAGCATCTCGCGTGATTCATGAAATCAATGTTGATCAACCGACATCTACTCTACACTATAGTGAAATATTCCATTGCTGCTCAGATTCTTTATTTACAACTGATTGCTATAAATCACTCGGCTTTTCTTCTGTGATTTATTTTATTTGTAAATACATAGGCTCAGATAACAGCGTACCTAAACTTTGAACACATAGATCTATTAATCCTTTATACGTAATCCCTCCTGTTATTTCTGGAATATTAGACAAATTCGTCCTTCACCTTTCAACACGTCAGACGATATTTAGGATCACTGTCACGATTACATAACGTCAGCTTGTTAATAATAGATGAGTAGGATGATTGGCATGTTTCCTTTGTTTAGAGAATCTGGTTTTGAATCGTTTATGACGATAAAGACAATTACATATTACTAGAGAGCATCACAGACCTGGAATTGTCTTTAACTGTACAGATCTAGCCATTCAGACATAACGTTTTCCGGTAAAAAATTATCTGATACTAAAAGTTACGCAAATATGTCTAATATTTGCGTAACTGAATGACAACTTTTATTATTAATTCTATTGAAGTAACAGAAATAGTGCCGCGATAAATTTCGTAATAATAAATTAGGACTGTGACTATATTTATTCAATGTATTCGTTACAAATATTTGTGTATAAGTTTTATTAAGCTACTTTGATCATTCCATAAGTCAAACTATTCAATATTACGACGGCCAGTATTCAGAAGTTTGACGTTGACACCAGATGAACAAAGACATGACACAATCATGTCAATCGCTATTGAGTCTTTAGAAATATTGAATGGAAAGCCTACGAAGGCTCCTGACGACAGGCATCTATTGTAATGAGAATAAAAGGAAGACACCTTCGAAACCGAAAGGCATTGAGATATCTGAGAAATTTTATTAATAGCCAGTTACCATGCAAGCAAGGATGCTGAAAGCCATAAATATGGAGACGCATTACCATTTAAATTATCCTTATGATAGAATAGGCAAAAGACGAAATTGAATCTGCAATACATTTCATACATTTATTAATATGGAAAAAACTTCCATAGCAGCAAGAATTGAGTGAAATTGAATAAACAAGCTCTTAATATATTCCAAATTATTAAGGCTCATGGCAGGCTCAGTTTAGGAGCTTACCATCTAGTAAGCTTATAAGCTAGTTAAAAAGCTAGAACGACTGAGCTAGAGACACTGCGCTATTTATCGCAGAAATAATGTACAAGTAGGTTATTTTGGGTACACCTCAACCTACCTAATTTGCAATGTTTCTTTTAATAAAATGAATTATTCATATTGTATTTTCAAGAAGGTCGCAGATATTTCATTAACAGTACATAAAGTGGGTACACAAGCTGACCTTCTTACGTTGTTTACACAGTTTTACGTTATTTAAACAGCTTTGTAAAGTTTACTTTAAATGTAATATTAAGTAACAACATCCCTGATTTTCTACTTTGTTGTCGAGAGCCCTAAACTTCGGGAGATATAAATAACTCATACGATGACGCAATCTTTCCTTGAGAATACTTAGGTATTACATTTTTCTTAAGAAAATCTTGTAATTTTGAACAATCTGTTGTTGGCAGGTTACAACCAAGGAGGGTCAGGCTATCAGTACGACACACGGCGCCTCCTTCAGCGAGGCCAGCGTGGCCGACAACTCCGGCGACCTGTACCGGTGCGTGGATCGCCTCCTGGCTGAAGTACGCACACCACAACGTACGCGCAAATTCTCCGTTACAAAGATGCTCGGATCATTAATAGGTAAACATCATTTCTTCTCTAATCATACGATTTATTTCCGCTATATGCGCTATTATATTATTTATAAAGTGTATCAAAAAATCAGCGTTCTTGCATTTAAAGCAAGAGAAAAAAAACAGAGGAACAAACTGTCATCTATTATATCAGTAATTAAAAGTAGATTCTTACGTTGTTACAGGAGGTGGTGGTAATACCCAAACGAGCCGAAGTGGGTCGATGGTGGCGTGCCCCCGCGTGCCCGCCCCGGCGCGGCCGCCGCTGGCCGCTGCGGCTCCCTGACCGGCGGCCGCGCCCGCGCACCGCGCGCGCTGATGCCTCGCCGGCGCCGGCGCAGTCTGGCTCGCCTGCCTGCCCGTGCCCGCTCGTTTCGCGCACCACTCGTCACTCTCCGCTACCATTATATGAACGGTGACAAGCCCGTGGTGCTGCCCCCAATATACGTGCTGATCTAGTGCTCGTGGACTACTATATCATCAAAGACTAAATAACCTAGTCATAACAAAAATAAATTATGTGCACCATAACATGTGCACTGTGAGCTTTTGTTGAATGGTATGTTTGAGCAGCATTGTGGGTATCAAGTGAATGTTGTTGTTTATAACATGTTGACAATAATGGTTATAATAGTTACTATGATGACGTGTTTCTACTCGGGTATTGATGTGCCAAAGATGTGTTGTTGATTAGTGGAAAATTTACTTACAAAACTAAAAATAAGAAAGTATCGCAACACAGTAATATAATACTCATTTGCATAAAAAATAATAGTAAATATGAACAAATCATTTTATCTATTGTATGTTAACGTTTGTGAAATATCTATAGAAATAAAATATTAAAGTCAAATAGCATAATATTATATCGTAATACATTCGAGTACCTTGCAAATGATTTATAAAGATATTTGATGTAAGGTGCCTGACTTTCTGTACCACGTGTACTTTCATATGCATACATATATCAATTTGATATGGCCTAAAATTTTCTACTTTTTCACAGTATTATTAAAATAAGTCTTTCGTAGGCTAAGAACTTACAGTTTTTATAATTGGCTCCTATTTCACCACTTCTAACAACGATGCCACAAGTTTTAAAAAAGTAAACCTCTTTTTAATTAAAATGTTTTTGGTGTGAAGTAATGTATCATCTACAGTTCCGCTTAAGGCCTAGCAAAAGTGGTGGAGTGAGAAAATATACATTTTGTCATATTTGCTGTAACTACAGACTTTATAAATTTTCTGACCAATTTTTTTATGTCTAGCATTACTAAGAAATCTACACAGTGTTGCTATATACAACTATTATTTCTACTAAATAATTAGTCGTCTTCTAGTCATAGATTAAGGGCTGTGAAAAGACATTTTGAATGTTTGAATGGCATGTGAAAAGAGAAGCTCTAAATAAACAATGTAAATCAATGTTACAACTATCTACGTGTATTCTGTCAAATGGAAGGTAGTAATAAAACGATGGGTGTAGAATAATTAGACATATTATAATTAATATGAAGCAAAGATTTGGCTGGTGTGATATTGTTGTAAATTATGATGATGCCCGTCGCACTTTAATATATTATCAAGATATAAATGTGATGTTCTCACTTATATATTTAGAATTGTATAGATTATGAAGATAAATCATATAACATTGAAAATATTTGTGCGGCGGCGAAGTTGTAACGAGAATGCCTTACCCTGGTTTGCAAAATTATTGTTAAGGTTGGTAATGCAATAGACAGTTAATGTCAATTTCTTCCAGTTGATCATCGATGTATGATTACTGTTTGCAGTAACTGGCTACTGTAATATCAACCTTATTGTTAAATATTGTCTATTCTATAAATAAAAGAAATGAGAATGGGATTGTGGAATGTAAATACGTATTGTACATTGTTAAGGGGACTCAAATGTCGGAACTGATTGGAATAAGTTGTAAATAAATTTAATTCATTAGCTTTAATAATATTAAACGTTTATAATAATTACTTTTACTGTTTTATTTACTCGCACTCTATACATTTTTTTTAAAACGTTGCCCCACACTAGGATTTTCTCCTGTATCGTGGGTGTGTTTACAAACACAAACGCCCAGACCCGGAACAACTATCCGTAGATCGTACAAATATTTGTTCGGTGCAGGGTTGGAACCTACAACCCGTGACGCACAACCCGATTGCTCAGCCACTGCGCCAATATTAATTGTGAAAGTGATTGTCTTGTAAAAGTGTCCTTAAAAAAGATCTATTTATGGAAATTTAATTTAATTTCTGGACACTACCTATATGGTAATTGAAATTAGCTATAATAATGATTATTTATTATACACAATCAATCATCTTAAGATAATGCATACTTTAACCCTTAACATAACCTTATTACATGAGGAATTGTTATGCTGTAATGCAAAGCATGTAACCGATTAAATTAACCGGGCATGACACAATTAAATTAATTTATCAGCGTACTCAGACATTATATACCTATAAAAATACATTTAAATACTATTTAGGAAGGAGATATAGTGGTTAGAATTTGAGCAGGGAATGTAAATTACTCATGTCTTTTCATATCTGTAAAATGCAGCAGACAGTTTACGAAGATTCTCGTTCGTCACTGCATCTCTATGAATTACGTCAAAAGAAAAAAAAGGAACTAACTGAGCACTTTAAAATAGAATGTGCTGAATTAGTTCCACGCATATCCCAAAACAGAAACGATCAGAATAAATTATGACTATTATTAATGGCCTGAATGACCTAAAACTACAAGAAATATAATTAAAAATGACACAATTAAATCTACATCGAAATAAACGGAAACATCGGTCAGCGTAACAGAAAACACTCGTAAAATACAATAAAATACTAGTAGGAGCTAATAAAACAAAGAGGAAATACATGTAAACATCAAAATGTTGAACACTATTACTATGATTCATAATAAGAGCACCAATCATTAAATAAATACTTAGCAATGTTTTTACGACTAAGTGAAGAATAAAGACACATTTGGATTCTAGTAACAATTTAATCACAGTTATATAGCAAAGTGTTACGAATATAAGAAATATTTATATAATTGACGTAAAGTTATTTACACAATCTATTAATTTATATTTCCTGTGTAATCCCTAGACAGGGAAATGCCGTTACTTCATACGATATTATCTAAATGGATCATAAATCCACTACAAAATGATGTATGCCAATGTTTTTATCTCCAGTTCGGTCGTATTTAGTTAACCCAGTTGCTGATTCGCTATATAAATTATCCCCATACACAATTAAGGCGCAGACACAGACCTGTTGAAATGAAAAGTGAAAAACGTAACTATTACACATTGTTATTTATCGTCAACAAAGTGTTCTCAATAGCTAATGAACTGAAAGATTTGGAACCAATTATTATACGGCATAGCCCAGATATCTTAATAAAATGTTGAAAAAATACGTTGAGTTATCGCTGAGCACGAGTACAAATTAAAATTTGTCTCACATCGATTAGTGTCGTCGTGTATTATTTAGCACAAACTGGGTGCCAAGAGAGATATAATATGTAAACTTCAGGATTAATTCTTTTGACAATGGTAATAACAAAGGTGTAGACGTTATGTGGCTGCCTCTTTAGGTTACAGTCGGACTGGCATCAACGATCAGGAGTCATTGAACCCTGTTCCATTTAAGGCTACCGTCCGATTTGGTGCACTACCGGCTACCTGAATTAAATGTTTGCATGTGAAAAGCAAACATTCATGGACTTCATAAACCTTTCTAAATTTTCCATGATATATATTTAGATTCACATTTTTTTGGGATGTTATTTATCGTCTACTCACTTTGTTTTCAATGGTATAGAATTCCGAGAACTGAATTGTATATTGACTACTGCAATCGTTAGACGAATGGACTATTAAATAAATCATAAATAATATTTAGAAAAGAGATAAAAGGATTCATAGCTGACTTTAAAAATAACCTGATGTGGAATTTAATACAATATCATTTCAACAAATGAGGCCGTACTGAATTTCGATAGGGAAAGCTCGTTTCCACATAAAAAGTTGTATATGAAATAATGTTATTTTAGCAGATGGCTATATAGGAGAGGGATGTTATATAGGAAAATATTTAATTGTTTGGTGGTGATTCCTAGGAGATATCGAGGAATTTATCTGTTATTTTTTTAAATGCGACTTAGCTGTGAACTTGTGTATCATAATATTAATAATAGCATCAACCTAGTTATCAGCTGACGTGCATTAATAATCGAATTTTACGTCGCCGGTCGGTCGCACACGCGCCGGCGAAATAAATCACAATCGCATCTCAGAACAATGCTCGCTCCACCGAGATGAGAGGGGTGCGCACCCCAGCTGCGTACACCGATCGATCTGTGGACCACTCCGCCACTACACGAGCGACACATTGTCTGTCAAAGCGGCACCAACACCAAACGTCCTCACTTGGTCCTGAATAAAAAAAATAAAAATAGTGTTTTTAATTAGTGTTATGTGTTAATTTTTTTGATGATGGAGGGGCGGAGGTCTTGGGATGGCGTGCCTCTGGGCGAGTCGCACTCTCCACCACAGTCGGTGCCGGGCAGAAGGACGCCGCTGGGTGCTGTCGGCCTGGGCGGCTTCTACATGCAAGGTGGCCAGCCTCCGCCGCCTCCGCAGCATTGCTACCCGGCAGACGAGAACCAGCCAGAACCAGGAACAAGTTATGGACAAAGGTCAGTTTTTTTCATCAATATCTGTTTTGATGACGATGATTAGTTGCATATTGGTCATCTTAACAGTAACATTGATGTAAAACCATACTTATGTCATGTTTTCCATGACGTTCGGCGTTTTTATAGAGCCGTTTTTCTGTTTGTAAGCAAAAGCATATGGTTTTTCGCGCATGCGCCCTTGTCATAGCCAGTGAACAGAACATTCTTATACTAGGTATACATTATTACAGATACAGTAGTTACACCAGCCAAGCGATAAAAGTGACAAAACGAATAACAAAATTACCTACTTGATATATCATAATATACATAAACAGATATAAACACCTTTACAGCAAAACCCAATCTAAAAGATAAAAATATATCAACTACTACAGCCTTTATAGTGACTTTTAATTTTAACAACGATAGGTGAACAATAACCACGGATAAGCTTTTTGAAATATCTCTAAATAAATACTTTTCTAGTTTGAAACCAATTAGTCTAGTACCAATTAAGATTCGGAGAGTCTTAAAACTACACTATATCGAAGCTTAGGTACAGTATTTCTTTAAAGTTAAAATTTGTTGTCAGGTTGCCAATAAATTGTATACTAATTTTGATAGTCCTTATACTAATAAAATCTGTGTTTTAAGAGAATAATAAACATAAACGAAAATTAATACACAGCGCCATCTAGTTGAATTAAGCAACGACGTTTGTGTCAGAGGCTGATACACTACGTAGATATTATTGACAACATATAATACACACATAGAAAATAAATGTAAACGACATAGATAAAAAAAAAAATACATACATAATATCACGCCTGTCGTCCCTGAAGGGTTAGGTAGAGGCATCCCCACATTTCTCCGGTATATTTTAGGTCCCATGGTATAGGGAGCGAGCGTATGGCCTTCAAGCGGGAATAAATCCAAACTCCGAGTTGCTACTAAGAATTTCATTTAAAAAGCTTAGGTTTTACTATTATATTAATAACACTTTGCTCGAGCTAGAAATCGAACCAAAGTCCTCTCGGTCAGCAGCCGCACTTACGACCACTAGATCAACGAGGCAGTTAATATTAATCTACTTTTTTTAAGACTACCACAAAATAAACCATATGGCATGAATAAAAAAAAGTAAATATGGTATTATGTGTCACTAATGCGCACATGTGCAGAATAGTAATCACGACAACAACACTGGCACTTCTAGAGCAGCATCTGTGCACAATAGAGCATTGTTCGATTTCCCACCCCTACAACTAAGTATTTTGCTTCTGTTGACCGCGATTACTTTCACCACAGACTGCATCTATGCTATAGCAATAGAGATGGCATGGGGAAAAATAATTGTTTAAAAATAGTTAACTACTATATTTTTTCTTGAAGACGTTACAGTAGATTGCAAACGAATGAGAGGATAATATTGTTAATACTATACCTATATATATTCTGTTCTCTCAATGTGTAAACAATTTGCATTCAAGAATCCACGACCCAAATGCAACATAGATTGTTACTAATCACATTCAATTTCTGTAACAACACGTTTTAGAGCATTTCACAGCCATTATATTTAGCACTGTCTAAACACATCCAAAATATACGGGCGATTACCTCCTAAATTCCCATTACAAAGGAGTAGGACCATTAAGGAACACATTTCGTCGGTATGCAACGATTGTTTGACATAGAAGATATTGCAAATGCATTAATACAGATAAGCTCACTTATACATTAAACACTTTATGCATCATGAACCTGGAATAGATCGGTTATATTTGGTTAGAACTGGTTCTAGCGCCACTTAAAGTTGAGACGGAATACAGAACCAATAACTTTTATAAATTATAGGATACTCTTGTGGCTAATCAACAACCTCTCTAAGATCTGATCGGATTGTAAAGTTTCAAATGCATTATTAATAATTTATTGCCGCGTCTAAATATTTTGTATGCGAAAGGGTATCAAATATATCGTTTGCATTAGTATTCCGTGGCTAAAGCAACAAAAGTTCCCGCGCGCCCTTCTCCCCTCGTTAGCAGGGTCCTTACCGACCGATATACAAATCCATTCATTGCGTATTTGCCACTTGTTCCGCTCTGCCTCACCGCCAACCCTTATCGAATGCTAACTAAGGGGACGCTGTAAGCAACTGTACACTTGATATTGCTTTTGTCAGCCATAGTCCGTTGCTAAACTGACTCTGAATACAATAAATGATTTGTTCTTTAGATCGTTTTGACTTATAATTCCCCGAAATTGATTATGCGAATATTTTTTTAAACTAATAGTCTAAAATGCATGAAGATATATGAATTATATGATGAATGAAGTAGTCGGTATGCTAATATTTTTAGCTTTTTAATATAATTCACTAGCTGTTTAAATATCACAGAAAAAGTAAATGCTGACTTTAGTCAGCTTTACTTTTCATAGACTTTATGCGCTTATATTTCGACTGGTAAATTAAATATTATGTAATCTGCACCCTGTTTTCACATTGTTAACGAATATAATTGATAAGCCCTAAATAAAGAATTTGACACTCATAATCTGCAGTTGGCACGCAAGTCTTAACCAATTACTCTCGTATGTACCTATTATTACTAACATATTTATTTATGATTAACATAGAATTGTAAATGAATCACTATTTTATATATTACAGACCTATCAATGAGGCGAAATCAAAACAGAAAATGCGTCAAGGGAAAAATGTGCGGCTGAATATTAACGCGAGAGAACGACGTCGGATGCATGATCTTGTAAGATTTTATATTGTGTATTATCCAATGAAAAACTCCTAAAAATATTCTTTAAGAAAGAAATATTCTAAGCTCAGCTTTAGTTTGATTGTTTAAGTAAAACTTTGTCTTAAGTACATAACATCTTTCTGATGTTTGTTGCCCTTAACTTTACGTGCAACAAATCTGGTACATCTCAAATGTTATTTGTAGACAAATATAGATTTCTATTTAGAGGATTACGGTTATTGTGCTACACCATTTCTAGGAAATAGATAATTTGTAATGGTATGTAGTAATGTTGTTGGTCTCATTCCAGAACGATGCATTGGATGAGTTGCGTGGAGTGATACCATATGCTCACTCACCTTCTGTCCGCAAGTTGTCCAAAATTGCGACGTTGCTCCTCGCCAAGAACTACATCCTGATGCAAGCCAGTGCGCTAGAGGAGCTCAGAAGGTACCACGTGCCAATGTTTCAACGATCACCTTCAGTGATGCGGGTCAAAACTATTTTAGCTTTCACATAATATATTAATGGCTCTGAATATTTTAGCGACTAAAGATAGATTTGCTCTTCAGCTGTCCGTTTAGTCAGATATCTATTATTTGATAATAACATAAAGTTTAATATATTGTTCAGAGCCATGTCGTGCATAAAATAACGCAACTTTTTTCATTAATTTACAGGTTGGTGGCGTATCTTCAAAGTACAGCAACAGCCGCAGGTATAGTCGCGCCACCAGGCTTTGACCTGACCGGCTTCCCTGCCGCTGCAAAGCTGCTCCAGGGCCCTATTCCTGGCCCACCCCCACCCCCTGAGCCACCGTCTTGAGATCCAACCATTAAACTAGAGCCCTAAATGGCAGGGGTCCCTAGGAATAAGTCAGTCCATACGATATAGAGTGATGCGCACATTGACATCTAAATAAAATTTACAAAAATAACCTGTATTGTATGGATTGCGCGCTACGTTTCTGAAAATTATTATTTAATATAAGATTACAACTTATTATTAATAAATTATAATACTCATGATAATTAACACAGTCATAAGATCTCAAAATAAATATAAGTCATGTAAATAATTTGATGTTTATATTTAGGTATTATGATTTAACAGAACGTGAACCTTTTGAGAGGAATGTTTCTCAAAGTTGTTTTAAATATCATGCTTAGAATAAGTTGAGTAAACTGTGGATACAGTATCAATTAGAGATATACTTCGCTTTTTCATATGAAATCATTATTAAGACATAGCTCATAAGTTGTACTGATGTGTTTATTTATCTATTTATGAATTACGTATAACGCTGTGTATAAAAATAATTTAACACCACCTTTAAATGTAATTCAGCATTTTAACTTTTTTTATTCAATACGAAGTACATAAATACTGTAGATGTTTGACCTACAGTATTTACGTAGGTACTTCGTATTGAGTAAGTATAACACTTGAATACGAAGTAGTTAGTATTATCTGCTTTCGTGAAAGTATAAAGTATTATATATAACTATGTATTATTTAAGTACGGATCATATTAATTTTCTTGATTTTGACGAGTCATTAACTGACTGTTTTAGTAGATATTCCATTGTAAATTGTGAGAGTCAATGATAGCATAGTTTTCGAGGGGTTGCCAAGTCCTAATCAGTTCTTACAAAAATATAGTCATAATAATATGACAGATGTGTGTCCGAAGTGTCTGAAGTTACGAACATTATCCAAGCCAGATTAGGCTATAAGACTGTATACACTCATTCTGAGATTAGATATGGATCTAGCAGCAGGACGGCAAATAGATATAGCATTTTACTATTCGAACCAAATACCGCTTACCGTATAAGTCTTGGGCGTTGTCCAACTATCGCCCACTGGCATTCGCATGCAGAGCATGCAAAGTGTATACACAAACTAAGAGGAAGACAGACGTTTATATTCTAAGGGCCGATTTAAAAGAAGAACCATTATGTTTGCTGTTTATTTATATTTCCGCAAGAACCAAGGAGATTGGTGCTGGTTCTGTCAGTTTAAACTAAGCTATTTTGAACATTTTTTACGGATTTTATCGCGGTATACCTATTGATATTATTTTAACCTTTATATAATTTTCTGAAAAAGCAGATGAGAAATGAATTTTAATCTGTTATTTAAGTGATTATACAAATACGTCATAACTATATTCCTATGAAGTTAATTACAGTCAAATTTGCTGCGAGTAGCCATTTACTATTTCAATATTATCTCTATTTTTTCAAGTGCATTAACAAGTCTTTTTTGTAAAGAATCGGCACTTACGTACCTATAGTGAATTGCATTCTTTTTTGCATAATGATATTATATTAATAACCAAAATTTATAAATAATACGAATTATACCGAGTACAGTATCAAACAAATGCTACGAATAGTTCAGTATACACATTATAAAATAAACCTTTTGCTAATTCCCTGTAATCTCTTCGTACAGATTTTATAATGTAATAACTAGTTTTTAGATTTCGTGTAATAATTTAAGATTTTGAATGGATATTGTAGTAATTAGAAACTTTCTCTGTGAGTAATCCAGAGGATA
This sequence comes from Craniophora ligustri, assembly GCA_905163465.1. NCBI lineage: Eukaryota > Metazoa > Arthropoda > Insecta > Lepidoptera > Noctuidae > Craniophora > Craniophora ligustri. Next base: position 4,764,890 of record LR990956.1, read on the forward strand.
CTGTGAAAAATGTGCCAAATAAAGTAGATTTGTATCATATATTTAGAAAAATATAGGTTTATTTACAAATTAGGTATTTAGATTGTCAGTCAATCTAACGAAAGCAGAAGTAATATATGATTTATGTATGTATAAGTATTAAACATTAATTATAATAATCATTGAATTTACACTTGTAATAGTTTGAAATGAGTCGTGAATTACGCTTCGGAATATTAACTTATTTATATTTATTAACTATGTAAGACTTTGAACTTAATAAAAATGATGTCCATAGTGGTAATAAGAGATGTGTACACATTATTATAATTTTGAACCCTGAAGGAAGAGATTAAGGTCCTAATGTAGTTGTTGTAGGACTCTGTATTGAATTGTTCTTACATCATATATGTATGAATATAACATTACATAATGTATTATGTAATGTAATATACACATATATTATGTCTAAACGCGATATCCTGAAAAAAAAACAAACGGTATTTTATACAGTTCTCTCTAATGGCCAGTAGAATCCAAGAGAAATGTTTAGAGTAATGGCTGTATATTAGCTTAAGATTGACGATAGTCGAAGATGTTGGAAAATAACATGTGGAGTGGTAGAGAGTATTAACAAATGCTTATAATATTTTCTGCATAAAACACAAATGACGACTGCACTTTAATTGGGCCACCCGTTAGTATCAATTTAGGTGCATAAGAGCAAATATTTCTATAATACTGTGTACTTAATGGACTACTTATTATAATTGTTTTATATAATTTAATAGTGAGACCCCATGAAGCTGGCCGGTGTATGTTGGAACCTGACGTACAAAAAATAAGTATATTAAGCCATCCTCAGTTGCTAACGTCCGTCCCGCTAGATAATATTCTCGTCGCCACTATCTCGTCTCTAACCTTTGACTCAGCATGAGAAGCGCCACGACATAACTATTTCGTTGTAAGTAGTCTCTTTCGTAGTCTAGCACTCACTTCTAAATAGCTTTTGCAAATCTAAAAAGGCCGAACTATAAATAAATATATATATAGAACATTGAGATTTGACAGCCGGACAATTCCAAAATCATATTAAAACTACATAGTAATGACGAGTCGTGGTACATAGCGTGAGTGTATGCATGTGTAATGATGTACTATAAATATCCTTCCTTTAATTAAGAAATTAATACTAATTCTTTATTTGAAACTGAATAAGGCTTAACCTATGAAGGTTCGTAGTGCTCAAGATATTTAAATGAATTAATCGTATAAATGTAGGCGTAATATATAACTATGTTACCTACGCAGGGTGACATTTGTACCCCTGCAAATGTACCGGAGAGCCGTCATCTTGTACAACAAAAATCAAAGTGTACAAAGAACTGCAAGAACAAAAATGTATTTGACGTTTGAGAACCGCAGACAGTCGCCAGGCTGTAACACAATAGATTGGCCATACTGTAATAGGTACAATCTTACTGTTGTATTCACGTGTATATGTATTAAAATTATTAATCCAATAATTATGGCTCAAAATAAACCTTATGAGGTTATGGAGAAGAAAAAAATCAGATTAATTATTATTATTACATTAGAATTAGAAGTAAGCCAAAGTGAATTGTGATCGTTATTAGCAATATTTTTGTTTAAATATATGTGTGAGTGAATTAAGTAATTTGAATAGATTGTAATATCATTTAAAGTTTTCTGAAGCTCTCATCTGTATGATATTGTCATTAAAATATAATGTACTAACTATAACGTGGTTTACTTTATTTGAACCTGTTTTACTTTTAATTTCTTGCATTGATAACGTTCATTCAATAGCAACCATTAGACCCGCATTATTATATTTATCGGAATTAGGAACTTCAATTGTTGTAGATTATTTTTAATGAAATTTATGTCTACCTATACTATCTAATATCTATACCTTTAGTCGACCCAATTAGTCCAGCGGTAGTTAACGCTGCCTTCTGTGCTATGGGTCCCGGGTTCGAATCCCGGTAGGGACAAATGTTTGTGTGATGAGCATAAGCATTTGTATCCGAGTCATGGATGTATCTATGTATAATATGTATGTATTTACAAAAAAAAAGTATATATGTAGTATATCAACCGTCTAGTAACCGTAACACAAGCCTCGTTGCTTAGCTCGGAACTAGATGGCACTGTGTCATAATGTCCAGGAATATTTATTTTATTTTATTTATTTAATAACAAAGCGGAAACGTTTGTTTAGCCGTAAAATCTTTCGCCATTAGAATCCTACATTTTCCTCCTCTCTAGTACATAGCCTATATTTATTACTAGAAAGTTTATGCCAAAATGTTTAGAAAATAGATGTCCGTGCCAAGTCGGGATGAGCCGCTAGTTATTCCATATAAATATTCCTCAAAGTAACGAATTGTCATTCTAAAATTGCCATCTTCTGGAACAAGGAATACCTTTTTTTATTATATAATTTAACTCCATCTTCTTAACCTGACATGGAGCGGTACTACGTAGTTACTACTCGAGTTACCCAATGTGCGTTTGGCAGACACTGACGTGAACAGTTCACTGACAATACAACAGATGGCGCTAACGTACCAAATTAACGATTCAGCATAAAAAATAATTGCAACAAGTAGGGCAAAACGTTACACAACACACCTTATGTTTTAATATCGCAATATTTTATGTAAGACTCATTTAAATACATATATAGCCTTAAAAGTTCATTGGCATAGCTAATAGTGACGAGTAATCATTTTGTATACAAAACCTAATGGCTCCCGCACAATGACCTCGTTATTACGTGCATTGATGGGAAACTTAGTATTTTGATTGATTTTGTATAAATATAGAGCGATGGACGTCAAAATGTACAAACGTTGTCAGGAGACTGATGACGTCATAGAGATAGAGTAGGTAGATTCTTTTTTATAATCAACAAGCATTACCATAAGTTATAAGAACATAAGTATCTCTAAATACAGGAAATATGGATGTATTCACAGACACCAGAGTCAGTAAGTATAGATTTATTCAATGAACTATATATATTTGTTAATTTAGTCACATCGTTGTATGAAGCCAAGGCAATCAATAATGTCCCTCAATACATACAAATCGAATGCATTTCCCTTAAAGGTCAGTTGCTTCTTACATCTAGACCGTTACATCTAGTTTTGAATTTTAGTAATAAATAAATCTGGACTCTTGACTTTCCTATTAAAAAAGGTGCAAAATACAGCGTAATTCGTTTTTTTTGTTTTCCGAATTAATTAAGATCTTTTTTTGACGATCCGTAAAGAGGTCTGCTAACTTTTGTATTAGGAAAAAAAAATATCGAGAGGTATTTAAATACATAATCAAAATAAATCTAGAGCTATACTAATTGCTAGCGTAAGTAATTTCATAAAGGAAAACATTTCGGTCACACTCATTATTAATATAAACCTTTTTTCTGTATGTATTCAACCTCATTGAAGCCCATGGGTCCCTTTCTGTACATTCCTCTTGAGGAAAACGAGTGGGCGTAGTATGTAGAAAGGGTATACCCTATTCTCGTTAATGGCGTATTTCAACCACAAAAATAAATATAACTTTTGTTTTATCCTTTTCATGTGTACCCTTTTGCAGACATTATAATAATATAACCACAACTACAATATTTATAATATTGTATACTTGCTTGTAAACACATTTCTCTTTCACTGTGCGCGTTGAGCGATACGTCATTATTATTATCCTTATTCATGACACCATGAACCGTGACCTTTGTGAAACTGTTCACATATCGATAGTCAATGTGCCGGTTACTCGACCACTTCCAGTTTGCAAACATTTGACCGACTAACTTATGAAAATATTTTACTTATTGATATAAAATTAATTGTTTATTTAATTAACATAACTTTAGAACATAAGAGTATAGAGTATTCTTTAGATATATTTTATAGTAACCGTTGAACTCGAATTTATAAAAAGGCCACTCAATGTTATGAAAAAAAAATCCGTTTTCGCATTTAGAACAACATATTTCCTAAACTGTAAAACGTGATTCAATTATTATATTTTTGCCTATATTTACCTTATATTCTAATATACTCCAATAGTCGTTTATTAAGTTATTGACTCATATACATTAAAGAAAGTGGTGACATGATCGCGTTCTGACTTATTTTGTATTTTGTTTTCCTTATTAAAAAACCCAATATTTCATTTATGGTTACATAATTTTTAAATCTAATGTCTACTATAATTTACTAAGTATGCTATTTTTTGTTTGTTGGTAATGAATAGTCTACTAAACAACTAGACGGGTCTGAATAATTCTTTCATCCGTGATAAACATAGGCGATAGGGATCATATCAAAAGGTTTTAATTTCCAAATCAAATTAAATGGTATTGAACACCTGCCTTTATTCTGTACAAAGTCGGGCGGCCCGCAATATTGTATAAGTTTAGTGTGAAGATGCAATTTTTCAGTAGTTTGCGAACACGTTTTAAAAGTGTGCGAATCACCTACTACTACTAATACCTACTACAATTTCTATTTATTTTACATTATTGAGTATATGTTAATGAAATAGACATTATATTAAATCAGATTTTATGATTTAAATATTTTTCAGCTTTATTGACGCCTCCCAAATAGATCGTAAACATTTTTTGAACTCTTTCATTTCATTCATTCACTTACTCAATCATTATAATTATATAATCATATCATTATGATGAATATATTTAATATTCATCAATATTTTATCAACAATGTTAGAAATAATAAGGGTATGTTTAGTTTAGTACGATATATTATAGAATAATAACAATTTATTTTATTTTTTCCAGCTTGATGAAAAAAAAGAAACTTAGGTATTATTATTTTATTACTATTATAGTATCCTTTTGACGACCTATTTATACTCCTTGTTACTAAAAATATTACCAACTTACTAAACTTTTATAAAGATAAACTGTAAAAGACCACGTGTAAGCAGTCGTAAATGATATAAACTCTCACTTACTGTACTCACTTATTTGAGATAAAGTCATCATCATCATCAACCCATTAACGTCCCACTGCTGGGCACGGGTCTCTCACGGGACTCATTTGAGAGGGATTCCGCTATAGTCCACCATGCTAGCCTACTGCGGGTTGGCAGACTTTACATGCCATCGAGATAAATCTCTCAAACACGCGGGTTTCCTTCACCGTTTGAGCTTATCACAAGCTTAAACGGTGAAGGAAAACACGCACATAACTTCCGAAAAGTCAGTGGTCTGACTTCCGAAAAGTCTTGGGTTCGAACTCGAGACCTTTGACATCTCAGTCCACTGGTTACACCACTAGACTACCACAGCTCTAGATAAAGTAGGTATACCTAATTGTTATAATAACGCACAAATATTCAGATATACTATTTAACCTTATCAATCAGTGAGTTGCATAACTAACTTACCTGCAAAATCTTTGAATGCAATAATTCATTATCGACATTTTACACAATGCATATTTTTTATGATAAGTGCGTTGTTTCCGTATCTACGGATATAGGCGATAAGTGTGGTAATCAATGTTTGAACACACTTATAAAAAAAAATGTGAATTCAAATACACATAGATACCTACTTATCAAAACAAAAACACTTTTATTCCGGGCTCATTAACAATACAGCTAATTAAAAAATAAATTGAAAATAACACATACGGCTAATTGACGTTTTATTTTTATAAAATACGTAGACGTTGACGTTGACGTACGAAAATGAAGTCGTACACGTTCACATTGACGTCAGTTCAATTGAAGATAACATCCAATAGGAGAAATCGTTTCTGTCGGTTATTGTTCAGCACCCTGACTATTTTTTTATGAAGTACTTTCGATTATCCTTGCACGATTTCCTTCTATCCATGTGACTTGTAAAGTCGGACTTAATTAATCAGTTGCTTCGACAAAGTTCGGTTTTCCTCGGGGATTTACTTACATATAACGAATAAATACCTTATAATAATTAATAATATCTTACAGTTTGAGTTCGAATTTATTCGGTAACTATATAAATAGATCACGTGCCAGTATTAGTTGCTGCCTAGAATGTAAACAAAAGAAGATAGAATACCAATTTTTACCTTAATTTGTTTACATTATGTGATTAATTGAAATTGACAAAGTTATCTATGAATAAATTATGATAATGCAAACAGCTTGATAAAATTTCATAAATGTTGTGAAATTACTTTTCTGTAGGTATAGTCTCAGTGCGTGTATACCTACAATTTAAGATCCATTTCGGATATAAATTAATAGCTTTAGAAATAATTAAACCTATTAAAATAATTAAAAGTACAAATACATAAATATCTAAATGTTTAAGTAGGGTAATACTTTTATTGTAGAAAATTCGTTACTTTAAAAAAGTAACGAATTTTCGTATACATAATAAGTAATAACACATCACAGACAGGAATAATGAGAGTATAGGAATAAGTTTCAGCGCATGACATGACGCTATATAACATACACAACACCAAATCCCACTTGACTTAACAGCAAAAATGACTAAACTACATTTCAAAATCATCGCTATAAATACAATAACGCTTGTACTTCACCATTTATTAATTCAGTAATATGAATTACACTATATTTAATAGAAATATGAAATAATGGGTTTTACTGATCGTTTGTAGGTAATGTGGGATTTGGTGTTGTGTATGTTATATAGCGTCATGTCATGCGCTGAAACGTATTCCTATACTCTCATTATGAGAACGTATATTTTTAATAGTTACTGATTTAGGAACATACGAACTGCAACTACTGTATTTCTGACTTTATGATATCTATATCTGCCCTTCACGGCCTCTTTAACATAATTGCTACAATTGTTTAAGCATATTAATAGAATTAATGTGAGTCAGTCACTATAGAATGCTGCCGAACGGACGCTACTGAAACTGACGTGTCTGTTCATGTGAAGAGCTCGGAAACAATAGAGGAAACAACGAAATTGATGAAATATTTATCATCAAGGCGTAAACTCAAACTCAAATGTATTATTCCAAGAAGACTATAAATAATATATCAATTTATTTGAATTGTCAAAGTTGCACGGTTCCAAAAAGTAGGTCTTACGGAAAAGAGTTGGCAATAAATATACCGGACATTATGACCCAGCGCCATCTAGTTCCGTGGTAAGCAACGAGGCTTGTGTTACAAACACTAGAAGGTTGGTATACTACATATATACTTTCTTTTTGTAAATAACATACATGACTCGGATAAAATGTTGTTGATGCTTATCATACAAACATTTGTCCCTACCAGGATTCGAACTCGGGACCCGTAGCACAGAAGGCAGCGTTAACGACCACTGGGCTAATCGGGTCGTCAAAATAAACTCTAATACTAATTACAAAATAGGAAACCAATTCCTTTACAATGATCCTGTACAATTATGCAATATCAATATGCGAATAATGTATTATGATGTGAAATTATGAACTAAGACAAAATATGTAGTACCAATTCAGAATGCCAAAGCATGTATGAGCCGACCAGCCCCTATCGATAGCACCCGTTCACGAATATGACGAGTGCATCAGCGTCGGCCTACTCAAACATGTTTTAGAGAAGTGTTATAACCTATAAGAAACTAATGGTATTATACATAACCTAGTATTGCTTTTATCCACAGCATTACAAGGTTTGAAGATACAATTATATTTGAGACAGCCCAAAGCATCCGATTTCAACCGTTTCTCAGTGTTTCGCTGGGCAAAGGAAACGATGGAACACACCCATTTCTGTATCAAATTGGTTTCAAATTGGACTCATTATTAATTAACGTAAGTGCGTCGTTCCAGACACAGTTAGACCAGTTATATGATACCTATAGCACCAAGAAAAATAATAATCAATATGGAAGTTTTTAGTGGTTGGTGACTGGCAAATGGACATAGTGAAATAGACCTTATTGTGTTTTTTCCTACACGACAAAATGTTCCTATCTATCTATCTTTGACGACCCAGTTAGTCCAGCGGTAGTTAACACTGCCTTCTGTGCTATGGGTCCCGGGTTCGAATCCCGGTAGGGACAAATGTTTGTGTGATGAGCATAAACATTTGTATCCGAGTTATGGATGTTTCTATGTATAAATATGTATGTATTTACAAAAAAAAAAGTATATATGTAGTATATCAACCAACTAGTATCCGTAACACAAGCCTCGTTGCTTAATTCGGAACTAGAGGGCGCTGTGTCATTATGTCCAGGAATTTATTTATATCTTTCCAAGCATTTTTTTTTGCAAAAGAGTTCCTGATGTCACTATCATTACTTTCTGGATGAAGTCTGGCGTAAAGATATGAAAAAAAAACAGACAAGCTCTGCATATAGTCTAATGAATAAGTATAGATAACTAAGGCTGCCATCCATCCGGGGTTTCCCCGGATTTGTCCTTGTTTAAGAAGGGCGCGTCCGTCAGGGGTTTATTAAGTGTCCGGGTGAAGCCCAGACGCTTTTGTTGTCAGGGAAAAAATAAATCAATGTTTTTATTTTGGTTGCAAAAAAAAATTCAGAGGTTTCCGGGGAAAAAACATATTTCGCCCAAAAGTCCGGGTTTTTTGCTGCTTATCGTATAACCAACGATAAAATACTATACCTACATTATTCTGTCAATCAGTACATAAGACATATAAAACATACTGTGTAACATACAGCGTACTGTGTTCTACACAGCTATATAAACATAGAAATTTAATTGAATACCGTACTGACTTGGTAACTGAATCGTTCTAAATTAATTGAACCCTATATAGCCTACCCTACAGCGCCAGCCGTAGTCGTCGTGTATACGCGAGCTCGCGCCACAATGATTTATCGATCGATCGTTTTCTGTGTAAACATTTCACATACCTATCTGTCTAATTGCTAGACTTTATGTTCCATTTATTATCGTTATGTATAGTCCTGTTTCATAATGGTCTTATGCATTCATTACACTATTAATACGTTTTAAGAGTGTATACCGTTTCTAATGAAATCTTTCTGGGGTAGGAATGGGGGGGGGGGGAGTTAAAGGCCGAACCCGGATATGAAACGTATTTGTAATTACACCAATTGGAATAATATTTGTATGCGAAATTAGTGATGTATAAATAATATGTAGACTATATTACGACGACCCGCTTAGTACAGCGGTATTTAATTAATTATAACTGGTATTTGTGGTAAGGGTCCTGGGTTCGAATCCCGGTAGGGACAAATGTTTGTGTGATGAGCATAATCCGTATGTATTTACAACAAAAAAAGTATGTATCATTTAGTACAGCCTCGTTGTTTAAATCGGAACGAGATGGCGCTGTGTCATAATGGCCGGATATATTAATTTAGGTATTTTGTTTTTTTATCTATTCGAAAAGTGAAACAATAGCACCCATATTTTTGTTCAAGGTTTTAGATAAATAGCCTTGTACCATTTTCGTCACATAATGTCACGCATAAACGTCAGGAAATATTGTTTGTTAGGTGAGCTAATACTGCCTACATTCAGTCAACAGAGCATTACCTTTAACCAAATTATAAAATGAAAGTCACTGTAAGTATATTGATCTATGATACAAATTAGTTTTTACCGGTCCAGTTTTGTGGGTAAGTATAAATATTTTTTGCCCCTTCACAAGCTGTATAATTCGGTTCCCAAAGACAACAATGTAAATGAGCCTTGTATTGTTATCCGCGTAGTAAACATAGGTTTGGGCGTGGCGACAACCGTTGGAGAAAAGGGCAAACCTAGCCAGACTACGAAGGACGCGCGAGTACACCGATACAGCAAATAGAACATGAGCTGACAAAAATAATTTGTTCCAAACTTTATTTTAAAGTATTCACAAAACTTGTGACAAACTTCTTAAAAGCTTTCTAGTGCTTGCTTACAATTTAATTATAGAACGACTGGCATCAGATCTGTGCAAATGACTAATGTAGAAGTTCATGGTTTCGAGTTCCAAAAAGGTTATACATATATACAGGGTAACTTTAATGCTAAAACGACTACAGGAAATTACCCGTTCCTATAATCGTTACCAAGCAAAACAACGTATGGTCAACTTACAGTAACAATACAGTTAAATTAAAAGGCTTTCTTTTTGCTATTGTATAGCTGGTAAAGTATTTTTACAAGCTTTGTGAAGAAGCCTAGTTCAGAACCCTCGATTTTCAAAAAAGAGAAACGTCATGAAGGCTTAACATGGGAAGTTCCCATGCAAAACTTCCCATGTTAGGCCTGTGTTAGGGTGTGTCGCTCTCGCATCTGTTTAGTTAGCCACCAAAAACGTTGTCTCTCAAATAATACACCATTAATCGTCTGAAATAGACGAAGAATATATATAAACTATCTTGCAAAACCTATATAGAGAACTTATGTAAACTGTTAAGTTTAAATCCTACCTACGTCTGAAGTAAATAATAATACCAATATTAAGTAACAGAACATGTGCAATGCTGTACCCAATAACATTACCTTGACCAATAGACTAGACTATTACTAGACTCAACTAGCTATTACTCGATTCACGACCACGCGTCACTAAAGAAACCGGGCCTAGACAACGCCTTCAACTGGAGTATTAAAAAAGTCGTAACCTTCAGACAAAAGTTACAGTAGTTAATAGAAAAGATGTTGAAAATCATAATAAAACAGTAAAATATCGAACTTAATTAATCAAGTTACGCAATAATTGTCGCTTAGTTGCTGCAACAAAACCATAATATATTTTTATGTAATATTTTAAGTATATCCTTTATATTTTACTATATCCTTCTCCATGCGCCCGATATGCCTAAAATGAATACACATATTCTCTTCACATATATTTATATGTTCCTATATTATACAATACGCCAATTCGTCTGACAAATTTGTCTGTAAAGTGTCATCCATACGAGCAAAATTTCATTTTTAATTTATTTAGGGTTTCTAATTGAGATAGGATCTTACTATATTTATTTTGGTAGGTTCATATAAAACAAACTAGCTGTCACTCAGTTTTTTAGCTTTTTGCTCTCCTTATACACCATAATAACTTTTACTATCCCAAATCTCACATTCCTTCGTACGCACAAAATGCTCAAAAAGGAGTATGAAGCCTCCTTTTCGCGTATTAATACACAGGTATAGTAAAATATCATTAGTATACAATTTCCTACACTCAGAAAGGCACTGTCATAGAGATGCAAGTCCCTCTGCATAAACCACTTTACTCAGAATCCAGTATTGACCAATACACTCTGTGAGCGCTACTATACCGCTGAACCTGACCGCTTTGTTGGACGCGCAGAGAGTTGTAGGCATGTATCAATAATCATCATGGTATCAATGATGGTACTCTAATACATCATCTACATATACATATAGGTAGGTACATAGGTCTGGTTGTCAGTAAACTTTAAACAAAGTAGTGACTTTGTTTAAAGTGTATAATTGACAAACTGAAGTGTCAGTTTGTCAATTATACACATAAAGCAGTTAGAAGTGACTTAGTTAGACCGAGATAAATCGTTCACTTCTCATGGGATAACGAATTATAAACCGCCACAAGTCAACATAACTAAACATACTTAGTACCTACTACTACCAAACATGATTTTTTAATGAATCCATGTTTAATACGCCGATGGCCTTGGGATCTACACAGAACCGTTAAAACTGTCGCTCTATACAAGAGCTTTGCCCCTGTATCTCCAGACTTAGCATTACGCAGGTATAATTCAACATGTTTTCATAAATAGAGATTTATAAACCAACGTTCATCCGTCATACGTCTGCGCTAAAATATAGTTATTTCTCGATTGTTTTTCCCAAGTGTCCATGAATTGCTTAACATTAATGATTGTATCTTATCGTTTTAAATACCAAACATGGACTTCCTAATAATCTCATTCCCATACATGGGAATGAGATTATTGGGCTTTAAAGTCCAAAATTAACATCGTGGGCACACTTTGTCACATTGATACTCAGATTGATTACATTGAACTAAAAAATATTAGCATGAGAGAAACGAGTACGTAACTTGGCGCGTGCTAATACAAATGAACTGTACCTATGAAAATGTATAAATTCCCAGTTTAAAATAAGTCCCTACAAATCGAAACCTCCCTACAATTCAAATATTTTATTAAATCTTATTGATCGAAACTATAAAACATTTTCCAAATAGCGCTACTATCACTTTGTCTTGGCAACATTATTGTGAAAGAAATAACGTTTCTTTATTCCGTAATTGCGTGTCCGGCGGAGTCCGTGTGTGTGATTTTAATAATAAAAAAAGAAAAACCAACTTCAAAAACTAAAAAGCAAAAAATAACTTCATACAGTTTTATCTTTTTTTTAGTTTCAAAGGTATGAAGTCGGTGCCAAGCCAAACGTAATAGTATCTACACTCACCGCGAGTGACCTTGAGCAGGGTGGTTAAAACCACCACATCATCGGCACCGACTTCATACCTTTAAAACTAAAAAAAAAGTAAAACTGTATGAAGTTATTTTTTGCTTTTTAGTTTTTGAAGTTGGTTTTTCTTTTTTTTTTAAAGTTAATTTATTTTTTTCTTTTTAGTGTTGTATATATTAAACTTTTCATAAGGTCAATCTAATAGCCTGAAAGAATACAACTATCGATCCATATATACTTATAATTATGAAAGATTTTCCCTTCAACTCCTAACCGTTGAGGAGTTGTACCTTCCATCATCAGAACATAACATGAGATGGTGATTTTCAAATGCAAATACAGTAATAACAATTGAACAGCTTTGGAGAATACATGTTAATGTAATAAATGTCTATAACTGAAAGAATTTTCTTTTAACATCAAATGATGATTATCAGACGCAAATACTGGAACAATTTTAGTAAATATATTAAAAACGTGCTAATTGCCTTTAAAATTTGAGAGATGCCCTCGATTTTCCTGGGATCCCATCATCAGATCGTGATGTGGTTACAATGGGACCATCTGTGAAGTATACCCTTTTAAACAAAAAAAGAATTTTGCAAATCGGTTCACGCGTTTTTAAGTAATTCGTAACTAATATGCACGTGCATATTAATTTGCACTATTTGCAATATTAACTTGAATACATGGATTGATGTTTTTTCGCGGATGATTATTATAGATATAATGGAACGTCAACATGGGAAGTGCACATGAAAGAGAAAAGCGGATGTAGCGGATATACTATGCGAAGAATAGTACTAGGAAAATGAATGATAACTAGAGAGTACAGAGATGAACGGTGTATGGTATATTGATCGCCCGACAACCCTTAACCTTTGGCTGTTGCAGGAGCGAGTATCCCAGGAAGAACACACCTTGAAAAACTAAGATAGGTGATCGGTAAAGGTATCTAAAGTTTGTAATCGATTTAATTTATTTATTTACGTTATGATGAATAGGTCGGAGCTTGGATTCGTGGCCGATGGCAATAGACTCACCCTCTATTACATGGGACCTAAAACACCGGCGGAATTCGGATGTACATTAGTACACCTCTGCCTATCCTTTCCGGGACGATAGACGTGATGGTATGCATGTACGATGGATATGAAAACTCGAAATATTACAGTTTCTATTTGCCAACGTTTTCTCTTTGCGTTAAAAATAAACTCAGATAAGTGCGATTAAGATTAGTTTGATAATAAAATGAAAACTTGCTTATTTTAGGCATTGTATTTGATTCACTGAATGCTATAACTATGTGCCTACGTCACAAATCAGAAATATAAACTATAGTGTATGAAAATAATTAATTACAAATTTTAATGATATATTTACCTAAATAAACACACTCTCTAATAATGTCCGGAAAAAAAGCAACGTTTTATTTTATCGCGGTATATTGTTTAATCCCGCCATCTTTTATGAGAAAGTAGTGCCCGCGAAGTTTGGTTGTATTCAAAAGCATATTTGCGTTGTCTGTCTTTCATTAATCGTACCTATCCAGCTACAACTTGTTTCCAGTCACAGACCAAAGTAAATTATTGCTTGACCGTACAAGCTATCTAATATTTCATGGAATAGCTTTTGGTAGCAAGTGCTGTCGATGTATTCGTTAACAACACCAGCCAGCACATGTCACAAGGCTTTAGAAACCAGATATTAAAACAAGCGTATGACGCAGGGCCGTCGCTCGCTTACTAAACATGTGCTACAGAATATTGTGAGCTAAAATATACCGGGAAGCAATTGCAACCCTAACGCTGATGAATACAAGCGAGCTCGAGGCAGCTAGCGGTGTGCTACGAAATTTAATCTACCCTATTCTGCCACCCGCCACCCTCGACGCCACCCCGCAGTACTAAACACCTAGGTGCCTATGTACAACCTACCTATACTATACGAACAAATAATTTATTCATGGTAACGCGCGTCTTTGATGGGTATACACTCGCGTAATGACTGTAATATAGGGAAGTTTGTTTTTGACGTTACCATGTGAACGATTACGCCCTACAAGGGACTTGCAATGGCTAGGTACGGCACGATACGGTCTGTATATACGGTCTAGGTAGTCAGTATGTCCTACACAAAGACCGGCACGACGGCGATGGCGGCGCGACGTAGCCAACCGTTAGAAATGAGATAAAAAACTGGTTACACACAATATGAACAAAAACTCGTTCGATTGTTACAGAGCCGGGTCTGCCTCCGTGTGTTACACGGGTAATATTACAAATATCTACTTACATGTTTTGTACTTATTATAACTACCTGAGATCCTTCATCAAAAGGGATAATAGTTTATTGTGACTTATTTAAATTCTGAATATTATTTTAGTGTTTTCCTTTCCTTGTTTTTCAATGCCGAAGCATCAATGAAATAGTTACACGGACCCATATACATCAACCTACGAGTATAGTAAATTACTCAATTTATTTATTTCATAGTTTAGTTAATTCTCTGAAAAGTAAGACTCACTGAAGTGATAGTCACAATTCCTTTACATAAGCATTGAGAACTCGATCACTTTGCGTTTGATTTAGCAATCATTTTGTTTAGCAAATAATTACAAAAGCTACTTTTAGTGGGATCTAGGTGATGGCTTAAATTGAACACGACAATCGAACGCATGCATATTTCGCAGTCGTTTTTAAGAAGCTCTATAAGTCTGAACTAAAGTTACCTAGAGCCTAGAAGCATGCTTCATAGAAAGCAGTACCGGGATAGAAAAAGCTACTTTTTTTACAAGTATTAGTGCCTAGTAGTGATTTTAATTTCAAAATCCATCATTGTTTTATCGGGTGATAACGAAAATACACGAGGTGCTTGCCTATTGGATCCGAACTGAGTACCTATTTTAATTAATTAAAAATAGCGCATTTTTATCATTTTCACATAATTGAAAAGAAATTATTAGCTAGGAAGAAAACAGAAACACAACTGGATTCTTTGTTATTAAAGTATAGAATTTAATTTAATACTGAAGAATTCTATTTTCAAATAATGAGTTCACTGCAGAGCGTTCCTAGTAAAGAGAATTTTACTTGAAAGCCGCAATATAGAGTCATATTAATTATACTTACTTATAATTAATATGATACCTGCCTAATTTAAGAATTGCTTTACGTGGTGTTTTATCGTTAAAAGCATAAAATTGAGGTAACATAATGAAGTGCCGATAAACTTTCCATCATATGAGTTGTGCCAAAATAAAGTAAAAGATAATTCTTATCATTTTTATTTTGAATCATAAACTCTATCTCTCCTATCTACACTGCCCTTGATATCTAACGATGATATAATGTTATTATGAATAATTAAATGTTATAAAAACCAAGTTTTAATCCACATCGTGCTTTCCACCGTATGCTATGTAAATTACAGGGCAGAGTGAGAGCGCGCTATCGTGGCATCACCGTCGCTCTCCACGAAAGCCTCCTGAAAATATCTATTGATTATCGTATATGTGCGGGTTGGTATGTATAGTCTGCCACCTCGCCCTGTATTATGTGACTTCTGTCGAGTGCCAATTTATTTGAAGAATGCTTGTAGTGAGGCGAGCAAGCTGTACGGGAGTGCTCCGCTGCAGTGACGCGGCCATGCCTCGCGTCATGCCACCTACGCACACCTGCTAGAGTAAACATATCGCCAATCTGTATACCATGGCAGATTTTATAAATAGTTCTCCCGGACGATTAGCAGAATAGAATCACGAACGGTAAGGATGCAAAAATATACATTCAAGGAATGATTGGAACTACGTAATTCGTGCAAATAGTCCTTTGTTATAAACGTCCTCATGTAGGCAGAACATAATGTTTATGAAGTAGCAAAGCATTAGTAGGTGTGTTATCATCGGCCAAGTGACGTATGTACATACATAGCCATGGTGATATGACGCAGACCTATACTTATGTTGGTCGAGACCTGTCGGGCTGGCCTGAGAGCAAAAGGTTGTGAACTTATATTGCTAGCATTTACACTCCCACACTTCAGGGAAATTTCGCACCATTCATTCATAAGAGATTTGAAGTCACAATTTTATAAAAGATCTATTAAGTCGGTAAACACATTTTTATGTAAAATGATGCCATATGACTCGCACTGTCCAAAAAGTTATCAAATCTCATGTAGAGCCAAGCTTCTTGCTTTACACGCCCCAACTCTACAAGGCCTAACTTCACATATTCTACCTCAGTCAATATATGTAGCAAAATAAGGGCTTTATAATAATTATTTTTTTATGTTTAAAAAATCCATTATTGACAACATACCCCGAGAATTTTGTTTATCTGGTATATTCCTAACGCTAGTTGTTAGGGTTAAAAAAGAACGAAACGCTTCGAGAAAAGGTAGGTGGTGCCCTTGCGGTTCAGTTGGCTCGTCTTGGTGGTACCAAGTTTTGGGAACATTAGCTTTTAATTTACAAGCAAAAAATATAAAAACTCATTTCCTGTCCTTGAGACAAAAAATTCAATATGGTCCTTTTTTTTTCATGTCACATTAGTTACTTTTAATAATGAAGAATATCACGGATTTTATTAATTCATGACTGCATGGATTCAATTCTATTGGTAATAGATTATTATTACCAAAAGTCGAAAACATTACAATTTCCCATAGTTTTTGTTTATATAGAGGAGTGCAGAATAATAATATTTTCTTTTATTTATGCATAAAAAACGTTCCCATTAACGTCCCAATGTTGGGCACGGGTCTCCTCTCATTAAAAAAAAAACTTATAATTTAAGTTAATTATGGTCGAATTTCGACCAGTTGGCGACCACTAGTATGAAAATAAATTTATGTAAGAAAATCCAAATTTCACATTATTATTCGTTTTACTGTTGTAAGTTCGTCTAGTCGTTTTTATTGTAATTCCCTAAAACTTATAAGAGTTATAATATACATAGTTAAATATCATTAGTATTCATTTTACTGTTGTAGGTTCGTCTAATCGTTTTTATTGTTATTCTCTAAAACTTATAGAGTTGTAATGTACATAGTTAAATATTGTGGCAATTTAATAATACCACGTTGGTATCATTGCATTCACAAGAAACGGAACGCGCTTGCGCGAGCTCAGCGGGTGGACGCGGCGCGGAGGGTCGCAAGGCCGGGGCGCGGCGAGCGGGGAGGGGCGACGTCACGTCGAACAACGCAGCCCATACGCTGCTAAATTCAGAAGACCCCTCTGCATGCCCCACCCGCGTATGCCAACGGACTATTCCATTGTTCCGTGTTAAAACTTGCCTGCGTCGCCCGAGTCGTCCAACGCGATTACGCGAAGTGGGAACTGTGAGATCGGTAGTAAAAGTGGCCTCTCTCTATGACTCTGTGCTAGTGCAGTGATGATTTTGCGTTAAATACTGTGTACATAAATAAACTATTCTGAAGTTTGAATAACCTAAGACGAGAAAAACTAATGACTGACTTGAAGCAAGAATAAAACGCCCTAAAAAAAGACTGAAACGCCAAGAACGTCGCTGTCAAAATAAGGCGGAAAATAAATAAATAGGGTTAAAACACAACGGCGCGTTGCAGAAGTGATTTAAAGAGAACCTTATTGTAGTGTAGTGTTAAGAGTGACTTTTGTGTAGCAAAACTGTAGTCGATGACCGAATTGCTGAAATAAATTATTATGCTTACTGATATTTATCGGTAATGAGAGTGAGAACATAGTGATCGTTTGTGTGTTCGTATGATCATCATGGAGCAAGGGACCTGCTGGCGTGTCCCAGCGTGCGACTGGAGTTAGTCGAGGCCACAGCCGTCAGCCTTTTGAAATAGGTATACCGGTTTTAAATTATCATTTTGTTTGATTTATAATACTGCTCGGTTCAGTCGGGTGCAGGTATCTTGCACTCCTCTATCACAACGATTACTTCTAACGTATATAGTATTCACAGTACGTGAAGATAGCACCAACATATTTAGTCATTGTTAATAACAGTTGTATTTATTCTATCCACTGGTTTAAAACTAAACGTTGCTAGAGCTACTCTACATATTTCTCGTGTCTGTGTCTTTGGTAAGCTTCGTTATTAACAAATGTTTTTATTTTACAGATTATCGTTAGTCATGGAGAACGCAATATCAGACACAGGCGTACAGCCTTTGGAGCAGCCTGAGCAAAACATAACTGAGTGTGATAAAGACCCAGTCGCAGAAGAAGCAGAGGAAGGTGATTTTCTTGTGATAAAAGACGAAAAAGGTAGTGATAGTGATGCTCATAGTGAAGACCTTAGCTCTAATGATGAACAAAGTAATGTAATCAGTAGTAATAAATCTCAGTTTTATGAGATTAGTGACAGTAAAATAGACTATGCAGTAAAAATAGACGATAATGATACTCTAAGTGACATAGACGATATCAAAACGGACAGTGCTTCAGCTGACAGTGAAGATTCTGCTCTAGGTAGTCTACCGCCTGATGTTGCTTTAAACGACCGTGAAGAAGAAGTTCAAGATAGGTCAGAAGGCAGTGACTCCGGTCTTGGATCAGAATCTGTTCATGATGTAAAAATACCAAGCTTCAACCTTACACTTCCATGCACAAGTAGCCTAAAAAGTGTCAAATCATCAGATGATTCAGACCACATTATTGATAACTCGAGCAATAGTAGTAATGAGAACAATTTAGATAATGGCCATAGTTCTATAGCACAAGTTAAGCCTCTTAGAAGTAGTCTTAAGAGAAAATGTAGTAACGATGAAAACATAAACGAACCACATCCTAAAAAACGGAAAGGAACGATAGCATTCGATAATGTTACCGTATTTTACTTTCCCAGAGCACAAGGATTCTCATGTGTTCCATCACAAGGGGGGTCGACTTTAGGAATGGAATGGGAACATACTCATATAGAAAAATTTACGTTAGCCGAACACGCTTTAGAACAGAGAAGATTGCATCGACAAATATTGCAGCAGCTAAAAAGTGAACGTCATTCAATACAAGGTGTGTCACTTTCTTCTAGTGAAGACAGTGACACTGAAGAAGAAGCGAGCGACATTTCCGAATCAGAGTTAGATTTGGACAGTTATTTCTTCTTACAACCTGTTCCAACTAGACAGAGAAGAGCTCTATTACGAGCAGCCGGAGTGAGAAAGATAGAGGGGTATGAAAAAGATGAATGTAGAGACATAAGAACATCGCGTGAATTCTGTGGATGCGCATGTAAAGGAACTTGCAATCCAGAAAACTGTTCATGCAGCTTAGCTGGGATAAAATGCCAAGTCGACCGATTAAACTTCCCCTGTGGATGCACCAGAGACGGGTGTGCCAATACGACGGGTCGGATAGAATTTAATCCTGTAAGAGTAAGAACGCATTTTATTCAGACTCTTATGAGAATAGGTCTTGAAAAGAAAAATGAAGAGAACCAAGAAGCAGCTAAGCGACAATGGTTGGAGGCACACAATAACTCTACGTCTTGTTCATCAAATTCATCATATGAAAGAGAGCGTTGTCTCAGTCATGAAGATGGAATGTTACGTGATGTTAACCTATCTCCAAGAGTGGAAGTTGAATCTTGTGTTAATACGGGAAGTTTTAATAATGTTCATATTGATATAAATAATTCCACCGCACATAATGGAGATATGTCATACGGCTATAGAAACGAGGCTTCCAGTCATAATAATATAAATGACAACAGTATCATGCACTTTGGGCCTGCGAGCAACCATCACAGCCACAGCGACCCTTACACGTCCAGCATACTTCAAGGGAAGGGCCCGCCTTACTCAGCGGCGAACGCCATGAGTTTCGATACTGTATCCAATAATGTTCAACGATTTCCTTGCGATCTTAACTACGCTTACGAGCATCATACACAGCAGTCAGTTACTGAGCACTATTTCAAAGGCCTCCAAAGCTTCTCAGCCACCAGTTTCGAAGAATTCGCGCACAACTCCCAGATGACCATGTTTAGTCACTACGGTCACGTTTATGTACCACAAAATGTACATGATCACAATGCGCTACAATACCATAGTACACAACATAATCACTATGGAATGTACAAAAACACTTCCGAATGTGTAAACAATGAAAACAAAAGTGATACTCATTATACTACTTTAATGACATTGCCATATCAATCTAATAATAAGATGCAAACTGTAGAAAATGATGAGAATTGGTTCAGTCACAATACGCTACTGAATTTGGACCATTCTGACCAGGCAACCCAGGACGCTTCGGACTCACAGTCTCAATCTGCGAACACTCCCACGGAAGGCAATAATACCGAGACTACGGAGAACTTTGGTGAACTTATTAAGAACACTATGGTAGAGTCAGTTACTGTGTAGATGAATTACTTGTTGTATTTTAATCGTCTTAATTATCATGTTATGAAAATTTTAATTATATTAATTGATAAATTCAAAGACTAATTTTATTGAAAATCTTCTGAAAGCATATAGGGTCACCTATAACGTTATTTATCTACGTAAATAAACAACTGGTCTCATATCAGTGAGCTGTGATAATTTAACGTGTATCACAATGGCTATAGGTATAGTGTAAATAATGATTACATCCGCTTTGGACCTAAACACTTGAGTCCTTGAGACTTAAATATTTGAGTTTGCGAGACGAAAATGGGGTTATTTTTGTGTTACAGAAAATTAAGGAAATTGCCTTCAATATTTTCTGACAAATAAACGTTCAGGTTAAATTAAACAAGATAATGAGTGAGGCTTTTTAAAATGATAAAATGGTAGTATGTAGTTAGTTTAAATACCGTGTTGTTAACATGATGGCGGTGACGTCATTAAAAAAAATGAATATCGTATCCCGTCATGCATGTTTGTTCGTGTAACTCGTGCACATCTGACGGGTTCGAATAGAAGCCCTATTTCATTAATTTAATAGCTTGACCTTACCATATTTAAATAGTAAACAGTATTTAAATAAATCTATTTCTTTACGCCAAACAACATGTTTTAATTCACGCAGACTTGAAATTGAGTGAGATTGTGGAATGCACATCTCTGAGATATGAGTTCCAGAAACCTTTTTTAATTCAATAAGTGCAGCGAGTGTAATTGTTTGTAACATTCAAAAAGCGCTATTAGTAGCGTTCACTGGCCTCAAAAACCTTAATCAGTAGTAAGTAGGTACATTAAATATGGAGCTGTGACCTAATCTGTAAACACTTCCTTATACCTATATGTGATATTTGTGTTCGACATTCTATTATAAAGGAATCCTAATGTATAGTCAGGGAGGGAAAAAAGTAACGTCAAACGTGTACCTTAGGTATTTAATTTTATCAAGTTTCATTGAAATCGAATTCACAAATAGTTACAAAAATATAGTAAAATTTACCGCCTTCCTTAATTTCGTTTACTCATCCCTAACAGTAAGTACCTAATAAACGTGTAAAAAACAACATAAGTAGTTTCGCTTTCGAGTCAATGAACTCAACTAAGACGCCACGTAAACTACTTATGAATTATATCGATGTGTTACAAACACCTATTCAGAGATATTTCCTGAAATAGCCATGAAACACTTGCTCGAATCGAATAATGAAATCATATCATTGTTAAACAGTAGAAAACTATCTCTCGACACTTGAGACGGAACATATTTATTAGTCAGCATTGCTAAATTTACTTCACACTCAATATTATTGACGGCCTGCTCCTCCCGGAGAACATTTTAAAAGATACGTGAACGGTTTCGAGGTCACCCAGTTTTATTTTCCTACGCTGTTATCGTTATTAAATTATGCAGCATTTTGCTAGACATATATATGTATTCAATAGATAAACTCCTCCCGAGTGTCAATTATGAGCAAACACAACTAAAATTAATCTAATTTATTCTGATTTAATCTGATTTACGACCAGCAAAGAAAATGGAAAATTATTTTTGGATACATAATAGATACGCTGATGAGGGTGCGTAAAACGAACAATAATATACTTATGATATCGTGGTAAATTATAGTTGCTTCATACCACTTAAAAAAAGTTTCAACTCAAAAATCCATTGAATCGATTGTATATTTTGCATGTTCGCATGCATACGAATGGAATGTAACGTACTTGACCTCTAAGTTGAAGGTAATTACACTAAAAGCTAAATTATATGGTAAGTATACGAACTGTAGGCTTGTTATGTTATAAGTACGTGCGTAACTAGCGCGCGCAACTTCGTTCCATGCAGACACCGCCCTTTCGTTCCGGGGCGGCCGGGGCGCCAAGCGCCCGCCATCGCTCTTATTATTGCTTGGCAACTGTAGTTATAGCAATAAATATACACTCTACATATTAAAAGAACAAACCTTGTTACAGAATAGTACCGAAAAGATTAATCATCCTTTTTAGGGAATTAAAAAGAAGGTCCGATAAAAACCACCATTAAAACGATAAATCTTTATTGAATATAGTCTCATTTCTAATTCTTATATTAAGTAGACCTACAACAAATACATCTGTTTTACGTTTTGTTCGAATATCACAATATTTGAATGTATTAAATCTGTCATGATTTTTAATACTGAGGGCGGACGCTATGCGTGTCCGTCAGGATGTTGGGGCAATTTCCCAGATCTTGATGATTTTATCTTCACTAGCTGTGATCAGTGTTTTTGAGATCTCGTCAAAGTAGACGTTGTTTATAGAGGCTGAAACAAAACAACATATCTTTGATTAATAATGTTACTAGTATTTGTAGTTAACACAGGAAATGGTGGTAAGAAAGCATATTACATTTTTTGTAGTTGAGGATTTATTATTTGTATCTTCAGATATATGCACATTCAAAATATCATTTCTTTTCTTTCCCATTTCATTTCATTTTCACGTAAAAAAATGCAATGATATTTGGCATTACTGTCGAATACTGTCTTTTATAGATCTTTTACATTCATGATCTCAGTCTGGTCGTAGCTGTGGATGCTGTAAAGGATCCGAATTGATCCAAAACGTCGGGAAAAGATATTTTAATACACATCGACAAAATTCGTAACAAGTAGTTTTACATGTCTAATATTCACGTAAGAATTTGAAATCAGTATTGAATTGGTACTTAAAAACATTTATTTAGCAGTTGCCTCTCTGCTTTGAAAGAGATTCGAAGCCTTGGCCGTCTGTGTTTGATTACGATGGATTTATCGGTGTAAAGAAATGTCAACCGTATGATTCAAGTGGTAAGGAGTTTGTCATGAGCTTTGGCATACACGCAACATTCAAATATATTTTTAATACTAAGACTTCTACAGATAGTTATTAAACTATTGGACATACCTACTTTTAACGGATTTTATCGCGGTATATTGATATTATTTCAACCTACATAACATTGAAATAGAAGTAGTTTTATTTCAGTGACTAATATTCACGTGAATGTAAGAAATTAAAAGTTATAGAGATGTTATTATATCCACAATGAATAACCTCATACTTTTTCTAACCGTTTACCTGCCAAGAGGTAAAAATTTGTCACAAGCGATATATAACCTTATCACTAGAAAAGCAAACAATTGAGAAGCCTGGGAGAATCAGTGGCGGACGTTGGTGAACAGTGAACACAAAGACCTACCATGCCATTGACCGTAGGGCAAAGGAGTAAGTACAATTATAGACTTTTTAGTCCATACAAGTTGGAAATAGCCCGCCTCCATCCTCGGCAGCGACCGATCACAACAGATTTTTTTTTCAAAGGGGAGAAATGTCCAGACATTAATACTAGGCATCAGCTAGGTTATTAACATAACATTTATTATTCCTTATATTCTATACAGTCAGAATTTGCTTTAAAACTACGTAACGTAACAAAAAATTCAATTGTAATTTTTGAGAAAACATTTTACAATTAAACAAATGATTCCATTAGTATAAGTATTTTTGTAATGTTAAATAATAGTTTGAATATATGTACATACATATATTATCTCTCTATTGTGTAATATTTTTACTGTATACACGATTCAATTTTAATGGGTTTTCAAACGGCACGTGTTTGTTCCGTAATCTATGACGGATATTATAGATTTTTAAAGTTAGGTTGAAATAATATATTTTCTTGGCATAACATTATAATTTTGCAAGAATTTTGTTAAGGCAGTTCGACTGATATAGGTTCATAAATAGATTACCGGGCTGTCGTTCATGTCTTCCGGGATTTGTTTTAACTCTTTGGAGAGAGGTCTTATAAATGAAATCAATAAGACAAAAGCTCAGTTTGGCTTCCGCTAGTCGACGCCATCGAGGGAAATAATCTCCTAAGGACCAACGGGCACCAGATTAATTAATAATAATAAACACAATCAACACATCACTGACAAAGTTTATATTATTTCGTGAAAAGGAAACTGTACCCTTTTTTGAGCATATTACGCGCTATGTGATGTTGAATGATGATGATATTGTTTAACTTCTTATGCAAAAAGAGTCATCATTACCCACAGCCCGACTGGACTACTACCCGTAGGCTTCTTTCAAATAATTTTGTATCCAGAAAAAATAGTGCAGAAAGAAAATACTGGGAATAATTATTATAACTTCGAGAACTTACGTGATTTATACCTTTATACCGCGATACAATTTGTAAAAGGTAGTTTTCCGTGAAATGTAAGGAATTAAAAAAAAAAACTTAACTTTGACATATTTTTTATTTAAAGGTGGATTTTTTATCCCAGCCTGAAAAATATAAATGGTATCCGAAAGAATTGAGAATAAAAACAGAAAGACAGTATTTGATATCAGAGATTCTTCTTGGAGTTCCGATACGCTGCGTTATTATGAAACCACCAAGCTTGGCAACCACTGGTTCAGCCGGGATAGTCCAGCTCCCGGTGATGTGCAAGACTCGTAGCATATCAATGTACACAAGGACCAAACTCATAAACACCATCTGTTTCCTCAACATAGCCCTACGGTGGCCCTACACTACAGGTGTACGGTGTCATGTTGCTATTTTTCACGATATTTTTTCTTCCTGCTTTAATTAATGGATCCCAGCCCCGCATTACGCTGAATTTCTCCACCACAATTTACTTCATAGGTTATAAAATATATATATATATATATATATATATATATGATGATATATATATATATATATATATATATATATATATATATATATATATATATATACATATCATCACGTCTGTCCCGAAGCGTTAGGCAGAGGTTTACTAATGTACACCCACACTTCGCCGGTGGGTATGTTTTTTCTCTCTCTCTCTCTAGCGTGATAGGGGGCGAGCCTATTGCCATCAACCGGACACGAATCTAAACTACGAGCTGTTACTGACAATTTTATAGAAAATTCTAATAACACTGCTCAGCCTGGGACTCGAAGTCAACATCATTAGTGTCGGGGACAGGCGTAGCGAGGTACGGGCAGGGGGGGCCTGCTAAACTGTATAGCCCAGTACATTTACTTTTGCAAAAAATGCTCTACGGCACATTTTTATCTGATCCATATAGGAATCCTGGGTACGCCCTTAGTGGGACAAAAGATTATTTTTAAAATGAAACATGTACCGTTATGTGCGGTGTGTACGTCGGCCTGCGTGACGGTGAGCATGTTCCACTGCAGCAGGGCGCCGTCCCCGCAGCCGAGCCACAGCACCCGCCCGCCGTCCCAGCACAGCGACGCCACCGCCGCCGGCAAATGCTTCTGATACACCTGCATATTTGTAACACACCCAAGATTTAAAGTCAGCACTTGTTAATAAGATACTACGAATGCAATGTTAGGCTAATAATATTATCAAGGATTGGAAAGTCATACGTTCCTTTTTTTCTAATTCAAGTGCGTAATCTTTATCATAAAAGCAATCATAATCTAATGATTATGATTGCTTTTATGATAAAGATTACGCACACTGCAACTCGAGTTATAGTGTATTGGATTTTCGCGTCAGCGCAGTAGATGTGCTATCACAGCACATTATTGCCTTAATAGCCCTTATTTGATTATTTTGAAGCAGTTACATATCCCTATATTAATATCTTTTTATTCTATAGTATGTAGGAGATATATTTTAAGGTTTGTTTAGCGTACCAAAGAACAAAGAAGTTTTAAAAGCCCTTTTCTCAAAATAGGTATTTATGAGATTATAGTGTTTTGGATTCGCACGTCAGTGCGGGGGTAACTTGTGTCCGTATCTACAAATACATCACAATATATGCAGGCAATATACGGCCATAAATGTTATCTACGATTCAGTAGACAACTCTGACTCAGTTAACTCCGATTTTTCGTTTTCATATTGAATATGTGCATTTGGCGATCAAAAGTAATTATAATTAATCTTTATACATGCTTAATGTCTTTGACAGCGTGAGAATTATGTAAAGGTACTAGTGCTGGGCGTAGTAGACTCGAGCATAAACCCTATTCCCAGCGCTGGGACAGATAGGTATAGATATAGCAAATATTAGCAGAGTTCATCGTGCATAGTGAAGATATACGAACAATATCATACCCGCATTTTGTAGAAGTCGGAATATAAATTTATCATATTCTCGAATCGATAGCCAAATAAACTGTTATCAATACGGAGTACGTGTGTCTAAATGACACTGATATAAATTAGTTTAATACTTTAATATGTAGTAAGTGAACAAATTTTTGGCGAACAAAATTTGCATTACACAATAGGTAATATAAACATTACCATACAGGAAACTGCATAACATTACCTAACCTTGTGATGGACCTTGCAAATAAGGTTAGATAATGTACAAGACCATTTATTTTTTTCCGTGTAAACTATAAATTTTGGGTTCAGATTTCAGGGACATACTGAGCCCCGGAGGCGCTAAACTTGAAGCACGTAAATGAAGCGCTCCAATTATCCGAATATTCGTCTGTTTATAAAAGGAAATGTAATATGATTCCAATGGGAAAGAATGCAATGCACGAAACACGTGATGCTCTACTAATTCATCGACCAATATAGTGTCCCACTGCTGAACATTGAGCTCCTTTAAGATGTTATCCTGCACCGTTCCAGCAAAAACCCAGAATTACAAGGCTCGTAATTCGAAATCAGAACTTACGACTTTGGAGTTGGCCATATCATTAGGGTATCACTGCTTACCCAATGTCCAATAGTAGCTGATGCAGTTACAGAATTATGTACTACACCAACTGTTTAAATTATTATTTGAATTATTATAGACAACGGGTCTAGATCGTGTAGTTTTATTGACGTATAAATACCTTTTACCTGTTTAAATTCAATTGGATAATATGGTTGGTATATAAAATCGTTCTAGATTGTATCGTATATCGTTCACAGTGATAAAAGAGCTAACCTAGTCAGGAAGGGAGCTAGTAAAAACGGGGCTGACTGTATAACTTATTACCGAATCTAGAACGCTCAGATCGGTGACCCTCATGTCACCATCGTCGCAGGTGGTGACGACCCTGTCTCCTGACAGCACGAAGCACATGCCGCTGACCGACGAGGAGTGCACACTGATCTTGTTCGACAGCTCCTTGGTCGTGTAGTCCCATATAAACACCTCGCCGTCGCCCGTGCCCGCTATTATGTCGATCTCTTGACGGCGGCGCCTGCGCAGAAATATGGTACAAATTACTACACATATAAAGTTTGTTTATAAATCTTCAGTTATAAAATTGTTTGTCTTAAGTTATTAATACATACATACACTCACGCCTTTTTCCTATGGGGGTAGGCAGAAACTACAGAATGCCACTTAAGTTATAACTGACTTGCTATGAACGCACACTCAATTCGATGTCAAGTCAAGAAAACTCAATTTTAAGAGGATATAGTTATCATTAGGGTATTCCACGCATAATCGACCTGATTGCTAGTAGGTCACTTTGCGCCACTGGTCGCAATTTCAATCTCCACAAGAAACAAATATTTAACATGAGGCACCGATACTTGCTGCGTACATTTCTGTTTGTAAATGCAATCACAACCCCGGGGTAAAATTCTATAGTGTAATCACTAATTATAGTAGGCCCCATATGAACAAAAACATTTTGGTTTCCGCTGTGTTTGCAGCATATACTTTTAATGTGTCAACATAGGTCTCAATTATTATCACAAGACGTTAATTTAATATTTTCAATTTTAAATATTAGGTAGGTACGTATATCTGTTAAACACAGCGAGCCTAAAAAAATCTAGAAAAACGACTTTCTAAAAAAATATCGCGTGTGGCTTCGTAGCGTATCTGTATTATTATGAATAATAATATACATACCTACGTTTCTAGCTTGTGAAATATAAGGTTGCGTTGTCCTATTTGTCAACAATGATATATTAAATTAATAAAGTAAATATAGTTTTAGAGGAGGTAGGGCATATCGAGATTCCTCGCTCAAACTGAGCTGCCCGACTGGGGAAGTACCTCCGCCTTACAGAATACAGCAGTGAATCAACAATAGTTGTCATTCTGCGAGTGAATAAGGTTACCAGAGCTCGTTGGGGAGTGACTATTCTGACAGCATGGGCATTCCATTTGCTGTCAGTTTATTTTATTTTTGATTAATATTTCTGTTTCTCTGAACCAAATTCTATATATAACCGTAGACGATAAGAAAACACAACTTAAAAAAACCGGACAAGTGCGAGTCGGACTCGCCCACCGAGGGTACCGTACCTAATGTAAATATAAGATCATCAAAGTGGGCGCAGAGGATATCTTAAACGAAAAACGAGCACATGCCTATAAGCTGCTGATTATAATGAATTATTTATCATCAAGTTGACATTTTTAAAATAAATTTAAGTTGTAACTGTTTTTAAAAGGACGCTAAAATCTTAACATATCAAGATTTGGACGAAACTTGGATTGAACTCGTTGGATCCTGCAAAAAAAGACGGAGCCATTTCAACTTTTCAATATTATTTAGCTAGTCCGTTTCGAGTAGCCTTTATATAATTTATGTAATATTATGATAAATTGTTGGATAGGTACCTATTTTAATTATTAATAGGTATTTTAGGTGAAGTTTGCTATAACGTTAAAATTAAACGTGACGTATGTTTCTTTGATATCCTATTAAAATATACCTACTATTTTTTTATTATCTATACCTATTTTACGACTCACTTAGTCCAGCGGTAGTTAACACTGCCTTCTGTGCTATGCATCGGTTCGAATCTCGGTAGGAACTAATGTTTGTGGGATGAGCATAAACATTTGTATCCGATTCATGGATATATCTATTTGTAATATACAAAATTTGTATTTACAAAAAAACTTATACCTATATGGACGCTGTTAAGCATTCGTGTGTTAACCCACA
Organism: Craniophora ligustri; assembly: GCA_905163465.1. Taxonomy (NCBI): domain Eukaryota; kingdom Metazoa; phylum Arthropoda; class Insecta; order Lepidoptera; family Noctuidae; genus Craniophora; species Craniophora ligustri. The sequence continues at coordinate 4,794,636 of LR990956.1, forward strand.
GAAAATCGGGTATTGAGTTATGAATGCAGTCTTATTCTTTAGATCATAAGGTTTACGATAGTGCAATCCATTTTATTGAAAAAAAATCGCAGTATATTCTAGAGTACAAAAAATTGTTATTGCTCATTTTCCTAAATTAAGGTTTGTATTTAGCATAAATGTCTTAAGTGCCTTACATTATTAATGCCAAAATCTAATGAGACTACAACAATAAGCAATAATGTGTTATATTTCCATAATGTGTTTAAATTTGTTCCAATAATGTGTTTATCCCGAGAAATATTTGCACGGCCAGTGTACAGGGCATCCACAGTGCTATCGTCTGCATAGCAATGAATGTTGCTGATATGCAACATGTCATTGATATGCAGAAGAAACAGAGTAGGTGACAGGACACAGCCTTGTGGACCACCAGCATTGACAAATTTAGGATCAGAGCATGCACCGTCGACGACGACCTTGATGCTCCGATCTGTCAAAAAACTGGTGACCCAGTCGCACAATTTCCCGGGAAGCCCAAAGGAAGGCAATTTCGACAGAAGCGCTTTGTGCCATACCCGATCAAAGGCCTTCGCCATATCCAAACTAGCTGCAAGCGCCTCTTCCTTGCTCTCAACTGCCTTCGCCCATCTATGCGTCAGGTAGACTAGAAGATCACCAGCTAAGCGAACCCGACGAAAGCCGTACTGGCGGTCACTAATCAGCCGGTGCTCCTTCAGGTATCGCAGGAGCCGGCAGTTAATAATGGACTCCATTATCTTGGAGAACAAGGAAGTGATTGCTATAGGCCTGTAATTGGACGGATCAGAGCGATTGCCCTTCTTAGGGGTCGGGTGCACTAAAGCGGCCTTCCAGGATTTCGGGACTACGCCTAATTCGTAGGAATGTCGGAAAAGACGCGTCAAAACCGGTGCCAATTCTGGAGCACATGTCCGCAACACGATCGGAGGGATGCCATCGGGCCCACTCGACTTGTGAATGTCCAAGGAAAAAAGTGCTTTGCGAACTGCACTTTGCCGGAACTTAATCTCCGGCATCGTGGTATCGCACCGCGGGATTGTCGGTGGTGAGTTTCCTTGGTCATCCAGGGTCGAGCTAGACGCGAAAAGAGAGCCCAGAAGGTCGGCTTTCTCTTTCGCGGTATGGGCCAGCGAGTCATCCTCCGTGTGTAGGGGCGGAAAGGAAGGCTGACAGAAATTCCCTAAGACAGCGTTGGCGAGAGACCAAAACGCACGGGTTCCCGACGGGGGACGTGCCAGTTTCTCGCCAATTCTGCCACAAATGCTCCGACTTCGCCCTAGCAATAGTACTTTTGAAGGACCTAGAGGCAGAGTTATACTCCTTTTTAAGTGCGCTGGTATTTACATCACTAGACGCCGATGCGTTAGCCCAGGCTTGGTAACATTCCCGCTTTCGGCGTAGTGCCAATATGCAGGAACGACCATACCAGGGCTGGGATTTGCCACCGATGGGCACCGCAGAGAATGGAATAAAGAATTCCATACCCTGCAACACCATATCGGTGATAGAGTCAGCAACGACGTCTGGATAATCCGGCGAGAAGCAAATCCGCCCCCATGGGTAGGACGCAAAGAATGACCGCATCCCATCCCAATCCGCTGACCTGTAGTGCCATATGCGGCGACATCCTGCAAAGCGAGGTCGTGTTAAGCGCGCAACTGGCACCATACTCCGGACGAGGCAGTGGCCCGACGAACCAAGAGGGGGATCGACGGAAACCAGGTAGCCGTCCAGATGAGAGGTCAACAGAAGATCCAACAGGGAAGGTATATGATCCTCCACATCTGGGATTCTCGTTGGCGAGATTATTACAATTATTTAAAAGATTTTTAATCTTTATAAGTGTTAATTTGTTGTATTTCTCATTTTAAGCAGAACTTATAATGTGATTCAAAACATGTTATAGCAAATAAAACTTTAAATACATAAGTACATTAAAATATTAATATGTAAATAGTATATTTTATTACATTTTCAAAAAATTAGTACAGCTATTCATTTTAAAACAACAAATCAGAATTTTGCATTAATGTGTTAAGGCATATAACACACTAATGCTAAATGTAATAAACCCTTCAGCAATTTAAGCAACAAGCATTTTTATGCTTTCTATTTAATTATGAATTTATTATAATAATATAAATTCATTTTATTAATCTACACATTTCAACAAAAAAAATGATACCGCATAACAATATTTTTTTGCTTAACATAAGCTGAAAAGGAAGATTGTGCTCAAAAAACTTTAACAGCCGATTACTCAAAACTAGCTTGGTGTGTGTTAACACACGAATGCTTAACAGCGTCCATATGTAATATATCAACCAACTAGTATCCATAATACAAGCCTCGTTGCTTAGCTCGGAACTAGATGGCGCTGTGTCATATAGTCCAGAGATATTATTTATTTATTAATAAGTACAAGACACTTCAGTTGGTAGGTACCTGATGCATACTCCTTGACACCGTTGCCGAGCAACGTTGTTAAATTTGCAGCTTGTCATCATTTATTTAATAGTACTTATTTAGGATTGTGTTTAGTTACAGAATTAAATAAATAGTATATGAAAATAAATAAATGGTAATTTAAATAAATAAATAGTACCTTTATTTATCTTATAAATGACAGTACCTTCACAAATGGATCGTATCTCAAAAAGCGAAATAGCATTAAATATCTAAATTAAAAATATATTTTATGAAACAGACTTAATTAACTTTTTGTCGTGAGATAGTATTTTGAATAATAATTAGTACTTTTAAGTTTCCGATTAAGAGTACGCCATTTTTTTATTATCGCCTGTCAATACTAGAGATGCCAATTTTTTTTAATGTATATACATTAAAAATGGGACTACCGACCTACATACAACATAATGAAATAGATTGTTTCATTTACCTATCTTATTTTCATTGAAAATCATTATGAAGAAACAATGATATTATTATTTGCTTTATATTTATTTATTTTTGATATCATAATCGTTATTGTTTTAAGCGTCTTATTACACCAACATTTTATACGGAAATCGATTGTATTAAAATCTTTATCAGGACGTTGTACCCGTACTGATTAAGATTTTAAATAATCGATTCAGCTTATTTGATACTTTTAATATTAAAAAAAAAATACATTTTAGTTTTATGTTCAAAATTCACGCCAAAACGGTCGCTTGTGTCATGGCGTATGCCTGTGAAGTAATTTCTATATATGTCAACACTAAACATTAGGCGTATATATATTTTGCGTGCTAAATATGAACTCTAAATTATATAAGTGGTACGCGGCCCCCCAATGCAATAATAATACATCAATTACAACTCTCAACAAATTATTTATTTACGTTCCACACAAAAAAAATCACCATCATAAATAAATTATAATACTACTGAAGTACAATACTTGGCTGTATTGCCTAAATTCCTTTGCCTTATCCCTAAACGGAAGTAAAAATCAAACAATCAGTACTCAACAAAGGTGTATAAAAACTGACATTATTCGACTTATCATGGCGGATTGCTGTATTTTGTAGTTTTATTTTAATAAATATATTTATCAATGACATTGATAAATATATTAATAATGCGTCGGAAAAAATTAATAAAATTTATTTTGCAATGCACAAATCAAGCCCTTACGTGTGATACCCCATTTGAACTAGTAGCTTCAATTTGAAATTCAGATTCCTATAACAATATTCAGACCCCCTATTTTTTAAGATTCAAATACAAATGTACAGTTTTGAGATTTTTCCTTGTATTATTGGTCTATAACGATGCTAAATGCCAAATTTCATAGGTCTAGATCAACGGGAAGTACCCTATGAGTTTTGATTCCCTTGAGCGTGTCGAAAAATGCGTTTTAGCAACAACATGTACCAACGCGTTCTTACATGTTTAGTCAAGTAGGTAGACTGCCGCAATAGCTTTAGCTTTTCTCGTAAGACATAAGAATACGTACGGACGTACTTACCTATATGTGAGACTTGTTACTTTTCCATCGTGATCAAACTCTGCCTTCAAACCGCGCAAAGCCTGCCCAGTTTTGCCAACGCTACCCCAAACTCGAACAACGCCGTCCCAACCCCCAGAGATCAACAGATGTTCTAGAATAAACAATTCCATTAACTCTACATTACATCATTGAAACATAAAGGATTAAAAAATAAGCAATATTTGGATGTTTATTTTTTTTAATAAAGATTATTAGCATATGAACAGGTCATTTCATTGTCACTTGTAAAAACGACAACCAAAAGTTGCAAATAACAAACCTTTTTTGAGCCACAATAAACAGCTGACTGAATCATCATGCGCACGAAAACTTTCCACTACTCTGCCGTATTCTACGTCATATAAATATCTGCAATCAAGTATCATATTTTAGTTGATTTTAGTATCAAAAGCGTACTGCATATAAAATCCATAAGGGAAATATATTTACATTTCATTGTCCCAAGAGCCTACTGCAACTGTGTTCTCGTCGACCATCACACATGAGCTCAAAGGCGTTGAACTAAGGATAATACTTCTTATTTGTTTCTTTTGTACAATATCGTATACTTTGAGGGTACCATCCTTTCCCACGGATATGACCCTGTTCCCTTGTCGGATAGCACACGTCACAGCCTCTTTGTGCAATTGTAATACATCGATACATTCCATTTTATAGCTCCCATAGTCATCTGTGCAAGATAATGGTCTCGCAATCCGTGGCGTTATTTTTCTAACGTGCGGTTTGGTGAAAAGTTGTTTTGGCACTTGTCCGAATTCCATTATTTGCACCTCCAATGCGTGTCTGTCGTTCATATCGCAAATACATTCGAGATTGACTGCACCCTCGTAACACACGTGGTGAAACACTGAAATTTAATTAAACAACCAGTTAGTTTTGTATTTAGACACCGTTTTAGGAAAGCGAATAACTGATGAGCTACCAAATAGATATTCCTATTTTTTACCGACTTCGAAAGTAAAGAGAGATGGTTCTATATTTGCCTTTTTTATTCTATTTTTACCGATATCTCGGTTAAATAGTGAACTAATTTCATTATTATTGTATGAAGTTCAGTGTACCAACACTGAACTTCATACAATAATAATATTTGGTCTATTTGGTCCCACATTAATGATCTTCACAATTTCCAATAGGACTGGGAGATGTAGGAACGAGTTATTCTTAGGTTTATGACAATCCCAAATCCCGGTAGGAATCTAACATTAGGTTAAAAGCTGCACTACAACAGAAAAACAAATGAACTCCTTAACGAAATACCTACAGTACAAAATGTAGATTGCATTAGTAGGTATCGGTATTATTTTATAACAATCCTATATTTAGCTTACTATTGACCAAAGTATGAACTCAACTAGCCTCTTTACGTTTAGCATCAATTAAATGATAAAAAGGAAAGAATAATAGCGAATGAATAATACGCCCTACATTTTTCGATTCAATTATGGTTTTAGGTTGACCTTTAAGCAAGTATCTGAAACAAATCATGCGAAAACAGTGATTGTATTACGAAGGTGATTGTATAGATATCTAAAACAGTGGAAATCGATACATTGGCTGAACCTCTTTTTTATCTAATAATTTATATTCAAGGTTGAACCACTTCTCCGGGAATGATAGGGCAGCGATGACGCGAGGTGAGTCGAGAGAATGACACTCGCAAGTTATCAGACGATACATAAAAAACCGGCCAAGTGCGAGTCGCGCACGAAGGGTTCCGTACAAAATTAGGCGAAAAATGGCGTTTTTTGTATGGGGGGGGGCTCCCATACAAAATACGCCTTAAGTATTTATTTTAACAGGTTTTTAGTATTTGTTGTTATAGCGGCAACAGAAATACAAAATTTGTGAAAATTTCAACTGTCTAGCTATCGCGATTCTTGAGAGATAGCCTGATGACTGACAGACGGACGGGACAGACACCGAAGTCTTAGTAACGGGAGCCCGTTTTCACCCTTTGGATACGGAACTCTAAAAACTAATTTTGAAAACGATTTAGTTTTCTAACATGTTTATGGAGTACAATAAGTATTGCAGTGGGTATTGAGAAAAACAAAACGTATTATTTATTTACGTGGACAATCTATTATTTAACATTAAAATCTACGTATGTTTAAATACATAACAATTGAAACCTCCAAGGTCGTTTTGTTATTACGGCTAACGCGTGTTAAATGCTCTATAAATAAACTTACCATTGTAGGCTTTAACGGCCTCTTCGCCTCGTTGCCTGTAGCCGAATATGAGGTCAATCCACAAGTGTAAATGTCTGCATACATATTCCGATTCCAAGGCTTCCCTGAGTTTCACTACGAAGTCTTCAGGCGACGCGGCCCACGGTGGGAGCGCCACATTGTTCACCTTACTTCCATCGTGACGCTCACCGAAATTGATTTCATATTTGTTTACCAAAAAATCACCTTTGCCTTCAGTATCATAAAATTCAGGTACTAATTCCTATGTGCCATAAAAAACAAAGTCAAGTCAAGTCACACATCTTTAAGATATGTAAAAATAGTAAGATAAAAGTAGACTTATGTCAGTTTGAAAAGGTATTTTGTCTTTAACATCACCATATTTGATGGTAATTTTGGAATTGCAAATTGTATATAGTTACCTTAAAATCCGACATATTCCGCAGACAGTTATTATAGACGTCTTTTACTGAATTAAACATTCTGTCAGGATGGTCGAATCTACCGTTTTGTAAACACAGCATGTATTTCGGATATTTTCGAACCTGAAAATTGGATTAAAAAATCTCTAGCATTTGTTGACAAAATGTTATTAGCATATAGGTGATAAGATAAAAAGAAATGTTCCAATCATATTTAATGGGAAATACAAATATGTTTTTAAAAAATAAGTTGATGTGAGTAATTATTAAGCTAAACTTTATCAATGAACCTAATGTGGCAGGTAGCATAAACGATAAACAGGTTGAATATTTCAACTGGGACGGTTAAAGCCGAAAATAATATAAAGAATAAGAAAAAATGGCCACAAGAATTTCGGACCCGTTTTGATGAAAGTAAAACTGCATTATCGGGTACGGCGATAAGGATAATGTCGTCCAAACGAAAATCATCGATGAACTACTTATGGAACATACGAATGAAATTGAGTAGGCAAGTTTTTTATTCTTTTATTATTAAATTGAGAACCTCTTCGGTTAATAAAACCGTGAATAAGCATTTTTTTTTAAATATTTCTGTTATTTATACCTACTAAAAGACTACTGAAGAACGACAAACTTTTTTAAATGGTTTGTACAACAAAGTTGTTCAGTGACTATATTTTATACTTGTGTATAATTATTGTATATATAGTAAGATTATTCAAAATTTAAAAACGAAATATATATTGTAATAGTAGAGTTAACAGCCCTAGAAATAATGACTATTTCAGCAGTCTCTTTGCTAATGAGTATTGTTATAGAAAACGCTGATTAAATACTAGTCAATTAAAAATTGGCCGAGTTATCAAAAACTTCCGCCTAGTAATCACTAATTACTAGCAATTTCATTAAAGTCTAAAATTGAATGGCACACTGTAGCCACCACAAGGTCTATGCTAAAGTTCAAGGTAAATCAAAATGAGAAAGGTGTCAAAGCAAACTATATCTTAATAACAGATATCAATCGAAAGCTGAACAAATCTTATGCCACGGTAATAAAGTACTTTTGTACTTACCAAATAGAACAAGACGAGGCCCGGTGCAGAATAATGTGATCCATACAAAAATTTTGGTTCACTCATTTCATAGTATCTTTCTTTCAGTTTCTCCAATCTATCAGGGTTTAAAGCTCCCATTGGCTTTGCTAGGTCTCTGAATGTGACAGGATTTGTTAGATCTAGGGTTTCTGAAGTATAGTCTGCGACAACCCATGGTAATACAGGATATTGGGTGAGATCATTTTTGCTTCTGTCTGCAAGACTGAAAAAGTAAAAAAACTATATATAAGTAGGTGTGAAAGCATTTTTAATTGTGTGATAAGTTGAATCTAACTAATATATTTTATGGATTTATGTGGATAAATATGTATGTTCATTGTTATTGAGCAACTTCTGTGATACATACCAATTTAAATACATTAAATAGTCATAATTAGATACAATTCCATTCTGCCACTGTAATGTCATTTCTTCTGTGTGTAATTCCTCCAACTGAACATTTGGTGACTCTTTCAATATATTGTATATTCTATCTCTGGCCTTTTCTGATTGAAATGTTACATATATGTGAGGCACAGAACTTTCTTCTAAACTGTATATTTCAAGCCCCTGAAAAAAACTTTAATTACTATTTTGATTTACTTGCATATAACTACAAAATCAAATAGGCAGAACCTAAGCATTTAAGCAGGTTAGATTTATTTTTTGAAGATTAATTATTAACAAATAGCTATGAGAACATACTAAAAATTTCACAACACTCAACCAAGGTAAACTTATTTTACAATGTGCAAAGCCATTTAGTCCTAATTCTGTGCAATCTACTGCAAAAGATAAGTACATAAAACACAGATACATACAACTTGCCTTAGTAAAAATCTTCTTTTGTACATTCTCCTCAAATGACCCAGTTTTAATTTAAGAATGGGGCTCTGAAAATAATACCACATCATAATTATGATTCATATCTATATCTTCTGACTGGAGTAGCAAATAACAATGGAATGTACAAACTTGAATACATAAAAATGTATACACAGCTATTGTTAAGCAAATACATACATCGTGGATAGTAATAAGTAATATCTGAGTAAATATTTAGTCATAAAAACATGTATATCAAAGTCAAAACAATGTAAAAGGTACATTGTTTTAACTTTGATATGCATGTCATGTAAAGATCATTAAAAAGTACTACAATACTATTTGGCAAGCATCAAAAAAATATATACTGTTATATACTTATTCTGCTTATACTTCTCATAATACAGCAAACATGAAAACATCAGTTTCATTAAGTAAGATTTAGGACACAGTGAGCTTGTTCTGTGTTAATTGAATTGTCAGTATTAGTTGACAAATATATTACAGGTTTGTTAGATATTAGAACATTAAGGCACCTGCTCTGTCAGTATGATGTAAACCATTAGAAACATCAGAATATTTGCAAGCATAATAAATTAATATCATTGTTCCAGGTAATATATTTCATATTAGTAAATATGTGTAAGGAAAATTTGTTTTAAAATATATTGGTTGTTATTATTTTCAATAGAAGTATTTTTGTCTGTGATTTGTAATTCCATAGATGATTGTCATTTTAGAGTATTATATACAAATGGATTAAACTAAAATACCTACACCTTCAACATTGCTGAATGGCTGGAAGTATATAGTGGTGGGAGTCAATGCCAGCTTGCCCTGATGCCTTACAAGGGGAGATATCTTCTCTGCTTGCAGTTCACAAACTATCTGCTCTGTAAAGTCATCCATCATCACTGGGTCAAACACCATCCTCATGTATCTTGAGTGAAGGATAGTAGCTATCATGCTGTTGTGTTCAGGAGCATGAAGAGTGGAAGCCCTTTGTAGCTGCTGCATCTGACTCAAACATTCATCAGCTGATGCAAAATCAAACAACACATAAAAGTCTCTGTCCTCATAAATAAATTTGTAAGGTGCCAATATGTTCTCCTCAAGCATTTCAGCATACATCTTCATTCTAACTTTAATAACATTCTTATTGTCATCAACATAGTCTACTATTGCTATATCAGCACAATCTTTAAATTGCATCTTAATAAGTGGGTCCTGCCAATCCCTGGGCTCAAACACAATGGACTTTGAGCACAGTTTCAACCGTCCTTGCTTAGAATTTTCACTCTTTAATTCATCAACTTTAATAGTGCATGAATAATCTTCAAAATAAATTTCCCCAGGTTCCAATAGTAACATTGAAAACCTAGAAAATAAAGCACATGAATGATACATAGTGCCTGAATGTACTAGTAAAAATTATCAATGAATTACACAAAAACAAATTTTATGAATGAGCTATAAAAATATTATGTATGTTAAAAATATAATTTATGTAATAATTTATATTTGTTTGTAAAATTCGGCTTTGAAATTAAAACAATAGCTACTAATAACAACAAGCTAATATCTACCCGAAAAATCTATAAATAATTATAGTAAAATAAAATTGAGGTGTATGTAGTTAACCAGTATGAGATTTATCAAACAATAATCTTGCCCTACAAAAAGTTCTATAGCACAGTTTTGCATTGAAACCGTTACAAAATTGCACAATGCCGAATGAGTCACTAGTAAAAGAGATTTATAATTCAGTAAGCCATACAAACAAGATAATAAGTTATACTTTCGAATCTTACCTGGACTTTTCCATTTTGATTACACCTTTATTGATCGTTTCTTAATATGATAACCACTTCGTTCACTTAATTATAAATTATTTTATTCGCGCGGTAATAATCAGAAAAACTTTCACCGTCTTGTTTATTGTTTACCGCTTTGTTTGATTCCAGATGTTAAATTGAATTAACTGTCAAAGTTTGACAGTCTGTAATAAGTTGTCAAATAAACTTTTCCTTATGAATATTGGACATAGAACAAGGACTTTATATCAGTAGGGTTAATTATAATAACACACACTGTTAAGTGTTATATGTCTGAAACTTAGTGCATATAATATTTTGAGTAAGTACTCAAGTTATAAGTTATGATAACAATGCCATAAAATGTATTTTAAAAAAAAGACTAAACGAATGCTAAGACAGTGACAATACAACAATTAGCTTCATTTGTTGGCGCCAGTTTTTGATTTTGTGACGCAAAAGCAAAAGTGACATGCAGTCGCAATTTTTCTCTTAAAGATTTTATTTTAAAAAGTAATTAAATAATTATTAATGGTACAAATATGCAGGACGATAAAAGTGCAATTTTTCAAATGCGCTTTCCTCAGAAATTGTGGTATTTGCTAAATTTACGAACTGATGCTCTATTGTGGGGCGGTACTGGAAGAACGATTTTGTTAAACTATCGAATCCTCCATAATTATTTGAAATGTGATCACTCTATTTTTAAAACTACAAATATTTCAAGTTTTGTAAGGCAGCTTAACTTGTATGGATTCCGTAAGGTTACTTCACATTTGCAAGATCCATTGTGTAATTCTAGTAACCCTTACATGCACGAGTATTTTCACGATTACTTTCAATACGGCAGACCTGAGTTACTGAATAAAATAACTAGAAAATCACTGGCTATGAAAAGAAATTTTAAACCTAAGGTATGTAAGTTACTCAGGATTTAATATACAATATGATACTTAATAATTTAAACTTATTTTTTTACAGAATATTTACAGCAATGTTGAGCAATTACTTTACTTGACACCACTACAAAAAGCACGCCGCGCTCTACGTATGGCCCTGAAGAAGGCAGCTCAAGACTTGTTTGTACATAACTCACCAAAGCCCTTTTGTAATCTTAAGTTTGAATGTGAAGGTATGCACTTTAAAATGACTTGTCTTACTTAGTTTAGTTTCTTAAAGGAAAATTGTTTCTGTAATATTCAAATGTTTCTAATTTTCAGACTCACAAGATGATTACTGTGAAGATGAAGAGAATATTGAATTTGATTGGTTACTGCCTAACGAAAATGCAACTACAGAAAAAGTCCTTCCTGAATCAGGTTCATTGTCCCTATTTTGTTGCCTCCTATTTGTATCCTATCTTTACATCCTTGTGATCCTTTCCTTTCCACAGCTAATGCCCCAGTTTGTCAAACTAATAATACAGTACATGAAGATACTAGTACGTACAGGTAAATAGAAATAAACAATAATTACATATTAAGTTTTCTATGCTTAAAGTTTGTAATGTAAAAAACCATTACATTACATATGTATATTTCAGAGATACACCACAAGACAGTTTGATGAACTTTACTGATGAAACATGTCAACAAAATAATGATACCTTCCCAGTTCAATTTCTGAGCATGCCAGAACTTGATCCAGAACCTTCTGAAGACAACTCTGCTGTTGAATTGTTGGCAGAGTTTAATATTGACAATGATACAGATCAAGGTATAGCAACGAAAATTGAGGATGGCAAAGAAATTGATCACAACTCTTTGAATTGTGTCCTGCCATCAATAAGTAATGACCAGATTGATGATGTCTCAATGGCTGAGGTAACTGCTATTTTAATTGAACTTACTAGTATAATTTATAAAATTAGCTTAATAGTTTAAAATATTAATAAATGTAAATGTTTTTTTTTTATAATTTCAGAAGAACAATGAGAATTCAGATCATTACCATGGAGAATGGGACCAAATGTTCAATGATATTATGATCAACAGAGGACCTAATCAAGAATGTGGATCTGATTTAAAAGAACTATATTCTCAGATCTCCAAAACTATAGATTTACTTAACTCCTAAGTTATTAAAGGTATATGTAGTTAAAATAAAGTAATATATATTTAATTTCCTTACAAAACATGTATTAGTAATTAAAGACAATTAACACAATACTAAATAATTACTTCTTCTGCTTTTTCTTCTCTGCTTCTTCCTCTTTTTCTTTCTCAATGATAGACACATATGAACTGATTGTGTCAGAGTCAAGCATTTGCATTGGTTGACCACGTCTCATCACTGCTATTTCCAGATTCTTTTGCCCAGACTGAACCACTTCCAGGAGAGCACGAATGGCAAGCTAAAATTATACATTTCAAATAATTAAAGAGTAGACAAAGTTATTGTATCAACAATGATTGGCTTTCAAATAATATAGAGTTAGGACATTAAAATGTAGTTCACAATGACATTGCAAAAATTAACATTGATATGACAGTGTTTTTGTATTTTTTAGCTTATTTCAAGCTAAGATTTTTAAATTTTTATTAAGAAAGAAAAATTCAACCTCAGGCGGGATTCAAACCCGCGTCTTCTGGATAAGTACTCAGTTTCATAACCACCCAAACATCGGAGTGTGACAACTGTTTTGGTTTACATAGCATTGACATTCAACTCGAAGATGTATGTGGTGCTTGTATGTTGATAGAAGACATCATTATATTCACTTGTGCCCTAATCAACCAGAAATTCTGTTGATTGCTCCACACACATCTTTTGTTTGAAAAGATACCCACCCTTTCAAACAAAAGATGTGTGTGTATCGTAATAATGAGATTCCTTGCTCAAATTGAGCTGCCCAACTGTGGCAGTACCTCCGCTTTACAAAAGACTGCAGTGAATCAACAATGGTTGTATTTCTGTGAGTGATGAAGGTTAGCAGAGCTTATTGGGGAGTGACTTCTAACATCATGGGTTTTCTGTTTCCTGTCAGTTTAGTAAATCCATATATTATACTTATATCCCAACAAATATGCCAACCTTCTTGTATTGCTATTGTCCTAGGGCGGCGGTGATCACTTATCATCAGGTGAGCCGCCTGCTCATTCACCATCAAAAAAAACTATTTCAATAGTCCCAAAATTGCTTAGTCACTCTATTTAATAAAATTATTTTACAAATATTTTATTGTTAAATACTTGTAGAGTGATTAAAAGATATAGACACCACAGTGGTGGCTTATTAAATACATAACTATGTATTTAATAAGCCAGCACACCAAGAAGGATATTATGTCTATATAGGGAATTTATATTAGGTAGAGGACCAGGGGCACAGTGAAATTATTTACTATGGCCAAGGGCATTGGTTAAGTCCATATAACACATGTATATTTTATGGTTATGTCCATATAACACTAATTTCAACACATTTATATTGTGTGCGAAGGGACACTACCCATGTTTATTTAAACAAGAAAATGTCTTGAAAATTCTAGTTAAGTTAAGCTAAGTTACCCAAGTGGCCTAGGTGTACTAAGTCACCAATATTTTGTAAAAATTGGGTTTCTTGAGTTATAAAAATATATTATGTATATTTTTATAACTCAAGAAACCCAGTTAGAAGATAATAAGTCCAAGGAACTGTTTGTAAATATTTACCTTGACAGCCCCATTTTCGGTAGCAACTTCATCAACAGTGTAATTCTTCTCTAAGAACTCTCTAACAGTCTTGGCTGATCTACCAGTTGCATTAGCCTTCCATTCATAATATATGCCTGATGGCTCAGTTTGGAACAAGTGAGGAAAACCGTCAAAGTCAAAACCTCCAATCAGACATGAAATACCGAAAGGTCTACGTCCATTGCTCTGAGTATACTTTTGTTTCAGACCTGCTATGTACCTAGTGATGTATTCCAAAGTTACAGGATCTTCAACTGTCAGTTTGTGGGACTGACACTCAATTTGTGCCCTGTTGATGAGGATTCTAGCATCAGCGGTCAATCCGGCAAATGCCATTACGACATGGTCGTCCAAGAGACAGATCTTTCTAACAGTTCTCTCTTCTTGCAATTTCGCGACTGACTTCTTTTCAACTCCTAACACTACTACGTCTGCACCCCTTACACCGACCTGTAATTATACAAATCGTCATTTATTTTATTTACATCGGTTTCTTTGAAGTTGGATCTAACCAATAATAATTTGTTGTACTTACCGCGGTCGAACCCTTACGAACAGCCTCTTGTGCATATTCTACTTGCAGTAAATGGCCGTCCGGTGAAAATACTGTAATAGCTCTATCGTATCTAGCCGACATTTTCTTATTTTGTTGTTACAAATAAAATATTTTACAAATCACTCTGTAAACTATTTACAGGCCGCAAATTACAAGACGTTCTGTGCCGCGTAAGGGTTGTCCGAAAACTTACTCCTTTCGAGAATCGATTCAATGAAATTCGATTGAATCGGTACAATACACCTACTTATAATAATTATATTATATGCCTAGTCGAAAGACACAGCGTTTATGTGAAGAAGCTGTCTATGATCTTGCCATCAAGGAGCATATTTAGTTAAAAACATACCTGTTTGTCGCTGTTTACTGAAGTTACCATGAATTCCATCCGGCAGGGGCGCTGCGTCCTTCCCGCGCGTCCGTTGATTCACTTCATAGCGTTTGTGATTTTCGTCGCGTAAGGAGCGAAAATTTTCCAAAGTTGTAAAAGTGAGAACTAAGTGTTCCTACTTTGATTTTTTATTTATTTAGCTGAAATAAGTGCTTTATCGCATAAGTTTAATGTAGTGTGTGTGGGTGTCGTCGTTAGCGGCAGTTAGGTGAGTACCTACTTATACTTATGAATCAGTCGGAGGCTTCCGATGCGCAAGTCGTCGCTCCCGAGGGAGGGCGAAGTGCTAGGAGCTCTAGCTCAATAGAAAGCAGCAGCTCTTCCTCATCTTCAGAAGATGAGGAGGGTTTTGCGGACCCACCACCAAACAATAGATCCAGGCGGATGTCGAAGCAGGTCGAATCCTGTTAAGACTCGCCAATAAATCAAGTCGATTTCCTTTCAGAGTGCGTAGCTCAGATTCCATCATACCTAAATGCATTAAATAGTAACAAAACTCATAATAGTTCAGATAATGCCGGCCATTCCAAGATGTCCGAAACAATTTTTTCTTTTATACCTACTACTAATATGTCATTAGGAAAGTTAATAATAACTTTATACCTAGTGCTGACCCAAGTAAATTAGCGGAAATCAGTAATTTACAACAGTCTAACTCGCAAGCTTGGAAAGGCATAAGATATAAAAAAGCATTACAGGCTCACTTCGCTACCCGGAGTAGCGATGTGATTGTGAGATTTACAGGTCTGAAATTAGATGAGGAGCTCCGTCATTTAAATAAGGGAACAGATTATTAACTAATACTGAACATTTACTAGCGGGATTATCGAATGCAGTCTTACATAGTCGACAACTATTTAAGTAAATGGTTTACAGGACGTCATAGATTAGGCTTCTAATGCAGGTACGGAACTTAATGCAAACTCGGGTAAATTTACAGAAATATTTGGTCTGTTATCTCCATCATATAAAAATATGGAGTCATGTATGCAGGTTAATTGCGCAAAATAGGCAGAATGTATTGAGGTTATATGTGACCGTATTCTAAAAGAAATAAACAATGTCAATTTAAAAATTGCGTTTCAAAACATTCCACCCAGTTTGAAACACCTAATTAATAGGGATGCTCGTATTCCGCTGGTATACTCTTTGGGGAGATCCCAGGTGTGGCTAAACATGCCAAGTTATTTAAAGAATAAAAATAAATTTAGTGACAGTAATAATACTAACTTAAATAAAAAAAAAATAAAAAATTAAATGGTCCTCTAATTCAAGAAAATTTGATAAGGAAAATAAATCAAAAGTTGAGAGAAATTACTATAATAACTATCATATAAAATATTCCCCTGTCTCACAGACTCCCATGACAACTCCAACATTAATAAAGACAAGTGACTATCAAAGCAGGATATTCAAGGGGGGTACCATGTTCAGATATGAGCACAGCTGAGGGTGAGCAAATATGTTCAAAATTTTATAGCCAGGGGCTGTATACCCTTTTTTAACAAAACCTCCCGTGCAATATCCTTGCAAGAAAATAATAACCAGATTTGCTACAAAGCAATCAGCAAAAATGACACAAGTCATAAGCGAACTCAAGGAAGTGGGCATTTTAGAGAAACTAAAATTAACCGCACCGGGTTTTCATTCAAAGATGATTTTGATAAAAACCCAGACGAGGAGTACAACTCATATTCAATTTAAGAAAACTGAATATGCATGTCTCAACTCGTCATTTCCAACTCATTTCTCGAGTGGATATTATTCTGTTCCTTCAAGATCAGGACTGGATGATAAAAATCGACCTCTACCAAGCCTACTTCCATTTATGCATAAAGGAAACCCACAGGTGTTTTCTACGTATAATATATGGAGGCGAGATATTGCAGTAAACAGCCCTAACCTTCGGTCTTTCATCAGCCCCTCACTCTTTCGCTTCTGTTACCAATTGGATTGCGGAAATCCTTCAGAGACAGGGCATAAGGATAAAAATTAATTTTCATTTATTAATTATTAATAGTTTATTTAACCAATCAAAACCAAGCAAAGCTTGTAGAACCCTGATAAAGTTGGGTTGGCAAGTGAATTATCAATAATCACTTTTCACCCCAACTCAGTAACTAGAATACTTAGGCATGACATGGAACACAAAATCCAATTTAATATCTCTTCCTGTCAAAAAAGTACTGAATATAACAGAAATGTCAACCAATTTATTGTAAAAGAAAATGGCCTGTCTCCGGAAGGTACAGAAATGGCTGGGTATAATAAACTTTACCAATTTAGCGACACTGAATGGTCACCTGCACTATCGCAGAACACCGATTTTACTAAAATCATTCAGAGGAGGCAGACCAAGGCAAGAGAGGATGTTACCTCCTCTAGTAGACTCTTGAGTAGAGTTACTAAAGTGGCTAAAAAATGCAAGGTTAAAAGTGCAACCACAGACGCGGCGGACGCGGGCTGGGGAGCACACCTGAACAACACAATGTTGTCGGGCAATTGGAGTCCTCGCCAGCTAAAGTGGCACTCCAATGTGAAGGAGATGTATGCCGTGTATGCAGCCTTATCACAACAAGGTGCAGACATGAGGGGTGCACACGTACTGGTACACTCAGACAATCGCACCCTGATAGCCTACATAAGGAACGAAGGGAGTACCCGTTCCTTACCCCTGTTGGGCCTAACAGACAAACTCCTTCACTTGACCGAGCAGCTCAACATAACGCTGTCGGCTTCTTACCTCTTAGGGAGGTTAAACAGGATTGCAGACCACCTCTCAAGAGGAAAGCCTGTGCCCAAGTGGCATCTGCAAATCCAAGCCAGGGTGGCAATATTCAAAAAATAGGGCGTGCCAGACATATACTTGTTTGCATCAAAAGAAACCGCAGTCGTCCCGCGGTACGTAACCTGGGACTCGACAGATGGGTCAGCAGTTTTCTGCGACGCCTCCAGTCAAAATTGGAACTGTCAGTTGGGCTGGGTTTTCCCCCACCCAATCTAGTCCCTTGGGTACTGGCACATTTGAACAAAGCCAAGGGAATGTTCACCTTAATAGTCCCACATTGGGACCAGTACTTTGGGTTAACCGACCTCAAAGCCAGAGCCCTAGCAGATCCATTGCCAACATTGGATCTGCAGCAGAATCTAATCGATCAAACAACAGGTCTAGGTCCCCCACAGGTGGACAAATTGTCCTTCCAAACCTGAATCAAACCTCCCAAAATTGGGGGGGGGGGGGGATCAGCTCTCAAACTGGAATAGAGAGGAAATACAATTATTGAGTAGCAGTTGGCGAACTAGCACTCTAAACACATACAAAACCCCTATAAACAGGTGGTTAGCATTTTCCACCACAAATAATGTTAATAATAAAAATCCAGATGGCAGAGATGTTGCAAGGTTTTGTAACAAATCTTTATTTAGAACTATTTTATAGTGTATATGTATATATAATATACACTATATACAATAATATTGTGTTATATATACTATAACACAATATTATTACATAAATCTGCTATTTCTACTCATTGTGTTTCAACAGTAGAAAACCTTTCCAAAAAATTTCCTTTGTTAACAAGTAATAAAAGCCATTGCATTGATTAAACTCAAACCTACAAAATCGCCTTTATGGCATATCCCTTTATTATTTAATTGGTTAGAAACCACTGTTTATAGCACCAATTCGCTTTTTGGTATATACATATAGAAGAACTGCATTAATTTTGCTCTTAGCATCAGGTCCAAGAATACATGACCTTACCTTACTAGACATATCTCAAAACAACTGCATAGAAGAAGAGGACATCATTGTGCTGTGGTCCAGGTTTGGATAATAACAGATTCAAGCCATTACAGGCAGTCAGGATGGTCATTGGTGAAACACCCAAATGCCCTGTACATATATGTCCTGTAAGACATATCAAACAATTAATTTAGACTTCGCAGCATAGTCGGGTAAATAGTAATATATCCAGTTTATTTATTTATTCCTCTTAAAGGGTAAGTTAAGCCAACTACTAGAACCCTAATTGCAGGATGGGTTAAAATTGTTTTTAAAGCAGTAGGCATAAGTGCACCACCAGGGAGTATTAGAGCTGCAGTAGCATTCAAAGGCTGGTGGAAAAATGTACATTGTAATTGAAGAAAGACTAAAAACAGGCAATTGGAAAAGTGATAAAACTTTAAGAAGATTTTATTTCATTGCAGGGAAATCATTCAGAAAGATAAAAATGAGGATTTACTTAGATCAAATTTCTCATGTGTCTAGAGTTTATATTTTAATTGATAATTACAAATATAGAATTGATCTTAATTAGCATCTACTGTAGATGCACCTTTTTTATAATATTGATTGTTAATGATCATGAGACTGAGTGCCAAATTATTATAATATCTTAATTAATAACATTTTGTTTATTGTAGTAGTAGATAACCATACTACATAATAATATATAACTATATAAATGAGTCGTTTATAATTCTTACTTATATTTTGTTATATAATGTTAGAAAAAATAATAATTGATTATTAATAAGAATAAATGTTTAAAGTATGAGAAACAATTCTTGGTATTTTACACATTTATATCCAATTCACATAGCGTTTGCAGTTACCATCACCAGCAGATATCAAACAAGTCTTCACATAAACGCTGTGTCTTTCGACTAGGCATATAATAGGACTGTTTTACATTAAAATAAAACAGTTATTATGTGCCGAAAGAAAGACACAGCGTTAGAGCAAGGGCCTGGCTGGTGAGTGAAGACACTATGAAGTGAATCAACGGACGCGCGGGAAGGACGCAGCGCCCCTGCCGGATGGAATTCATGGTAACTTCAGTAAACAGCGACAAACAGGTATGTTTTTAACTAAATATGCTCCTTGATGGCAAGATCATAGACAGCTTCTTCACATAAACGCTGTGTCTTTCTTTCGGCACATAATAACTGTTTTATTTTAATGTAAAACAGTCCTATTAATAATTTTAAGTTATGTTAAAGAAAGCAATGTTCTCATTTGATAAATTATATTCTATTTATTAAATACGTAGATTTACTTATACAAGAGGTATAAATCTTAATAATATCGTTAAGAATATAATAAAACACTAATTAATATATATATTTAGTAAATTTAGTATATAATAATTACTTTGGTATTCAAAGTCAACGTTATTTCTTTTAATTTAATGAAATTCATGTAATATAACAGGACTAATCGATACGAAGCATTGTAATTGAATACTGATAGTATTCAATAGTTTTATTATTCATAATAAAATTGTTATAAATAGATCGGCGCCGTAGTAACGACTAAGTTATAACAATGTAATATAGAGCTATATATCGATTTACCCATTTCATAAATAAGTACATCACTATTATCACAATGACAACGATATTTCGATAAATAATTCGTTCGGAAATATTAATCTGAATATTTTTAATAGTTGATAGTGATAATTTTTAACACGTATATTTTGTTTAGCCTATGAATGGACTAGTAAAAGCTATTTTTCCCTCTAAGTTTCTTACTGTAATATAAAGAAATCATCGAAACCTTCCTCTGCGGAGGAAAGATCGAATGTATTTTTTACCTGATATCTATCTACCTTAAGGTAAAAAAGACATTCGACTTTTTAGATCAAAATCTTTAAATATTAATGGTCTTAAGTCATATCGTAGTGTTGAAGTTTCAATATTGCAGTTGCATTATGTGACTGCCAAACTGTATCAAACCTCCGCAACCTTAATTACTTACAGGGAAATACCGATATCGACCTAAGCGTAATGATTAACCGAGTTCATAGTGCAGGTATGGCAAATGGGGCCTAGCGTTACCTTATATAATCACTACGTTTTTTCGCTTCAATTAACTAGACTAAGACATTATTTTATTGTTTGAACTGTGTACATGAGGTGTTTTTACTAATTTAGTATCAATAGTCTACCCTCACGGGTGCAGTAATACAATATTTAATTATGCAAAAGGACACTTAATTCTATATTTACTAACAATATTATAGTATTTGCCAAAATACTCATTTAATGTGTAAAACTCTTTTGACATTAACCACCTTTTAAAATTCTCCTAAAACATTAATTTTTTTCTTCATGTCTGCAGGTAGATGGTTAAATACTTTAGCCGTGACATACCTATGTATTTTTAAAATATTTTATTACTTATTGGTAAATTTATATTATATTTATATTTACTTCGAGCATTAAGCTGAGAGTTACATTTTAAGTCAAAGAAGTGCAGATTATATTTGACGAATAAACAAAGTTCTAGTATGCAAATGCCAGTTAATGTAAGCAGTGGCGGACTAAGACTTTTTGAGGCCCGGGGCGATCTTTAATTTTGGGCCCCTTGAGACAATTTTTTAAATTTTGGGCCTCCAGTTTTGAATATTTACCGGATTAAACATAATGCATTAATCAAATTGTAATCAATATTTTACCATGTTAATAAACATTTTCAAGTAAAGTAAGAAAGACAAGCAATGGCACTAGACAAGAAATTAAAATTATACTCATTTAAAATTCTGTTTTCTGGATAATTTATATTAATTACGTCATTAAAATTCAAAACCAACGCCGTTTTTCTTTCTCTGGACAAAGTTACTTGAATGGAAAGTCGGTCTTTAGTTATGGTTTTGATTAGTTTAAGTTTTCAAAAACTTGGTTTCGCATAACGCCACTGATAATTGATATAGGACTAATCGCTAGGAAATACTGAAGAATTGGACATTATGTTGGGTATGGATTCGGAAACATCATCCCAGGTTAAAAAGCCGTTTCATCCTCATGATGAAATACTTATACAAAAGGTAGGAAAAAATTAGAACGTAGAACATATTTCTATGTGATCCCTTGAAAGAGAATTGGGATAACCGAAGCAATCATAGCGGGTATGGAATGTTACATCCCGAACCCGCTAGTGACTATTTCAGGGGATAAAAAACGACCGTAGTTTAACCGGCCTTGTAGGGATGCTAGAACTTTCAAGCAAAATGCATTTGTGACTTGGACCACGGCTCGGGCTAGACAAGACCTCAAAGTCTTCGATGCAAACTGAATGCTACCTCGAGATCCAGTAAGAGAGCAATTGCCGTAGCCAAATTAGAATTCATTGACAGAATTGGTATGCGGCTATGTATCTATCCCTCTGAGAATCGAGCTTTTTGGCTTGCTAAGGGTGCTGAGTACCCTCGGCAGCCTTTTGTTTGTTTGGAAGCCAGATGGCGAACTCGGCCTATGCTGCTAAATAGAGGGTACTCTTTGCCTCTAACTCGACTTTGGGCGACGGAAACGCAGTTCCTCCTACCATCCCAAGGTGTGACTACACCATGCTGGAGACGCACAACGAGAGATCCGGCAGGAGCCCCGATTCCTAGAAGTTAATAAGTCGAATGGGCCGGATGGCAGTGGTGCTTAAGCACTGTACTACTGAGCTGTGTTCAGTACTAACTCGTTACGTTTTCGCACTTTTATACAGCAGCAGGCGTGTTCCGTCATCGTGGAATACTGCAAATGTACATCCAGTGCCCGATTATCAGACCCATCGCTTTACCAATCACAGGCTTATCGCTATAACTCCCCTTCTCTCCAAGGTGATGGAGCAGGTGCTTAATCGCAAACTTCTAAGACACCTAGAAGGCAACAAACTCATCAATGACCGTCAGTACGGCTTTCGCCACGGTCGCTCGACAGGTGAACTCCTAGAACTCCTAGAGTGTTTTCACACCGGTAGGCGACAGCCAGAAGCTGAGGCGTTGGCAGTCAGTCTTCTTTCAAAGTTGCCATCATACGGGCTCCCCAAGGGATTATACAACTGGGTTGTCAGATTTTTGTCCAACAGAAGCGTTACAGCAGTCGTTGACGGCAGCAGACCTGACTGTTTCGACATAAATGCCCACAAGGCTCCGTTGTTTTTACTCCACAAGCATACACGCCGTGGTGTCGATTGACGGCCTCCATTCTATGCAGATGACAGTAACGGGGACACATTCTACACGGTCCGTGCCAATATCCCCCGGTCCGTTGTTGAAGATGGTCGAAGTAAACTTATGTTGGAAATCGAGACTACTCGAGCCTGGCCAGGGTATCCGATTTGTAACCCCGCTAAGACACAAGGTCGCGCGTTCGCCACTAAAAATGCCCTAGTTGCTGTAGCACTTCAATTTGTGAACACAGTCCTTAACATCTCGAAAAACATTGGCATACTGGGTGCCGATATCTCCAGTGACGTCCAATTCCAATGTCATCTAGAGGACAAAACTAAGTTGGCATCTAAAAAGCTAAATGTGCTCAACAGGGTGAAGCACTTCAATCTCACTTGATGGTATTGAAAATGTGGTCTTAGATAAAGCACGCTTAGCTAGAAGAAACCTATTCACTCGTGACTTGAAGACCCCCAAATTTTACTCATCGGGAAACAGAATCAGACATCCGATTCCATTCCTTCGCTGTGCGTATAAAAAAAGAGGAACCGATCGCTTCGTGCGGGTTTCGGGAATTTCCACCATGAAACAGTGCTGCTTTTCAGTTTGCCAGTGGCGTAGCTACCTCCGTATCTGCCGTATCAATTATAGGGGGCCCCGGGACACGGGGGCCCCCAACGTGCGTTAGCAAAAAATAATAAAAACTACCCAATTTTTTTATTATTTCGAGGAACCGATCGCTTCGTGCAGCTTTCGGGAATTTCCACTATGAAACGGTGCCGCTTTTCAGTTTCCCAAGCGCTTAGTTACCGCCGTATCTGCCGTATCAATTATAGGGGGGCCCCGGGTTACGGGGGCCTCCGAGGTGCGTAAGCAAAAAATAATAAAAACTACCAAAACTACAAAAAGGCAAGTCTTCTTGCTTTTTTTTGTATTTTCGTGTATATTTAATTTAAATTGTTTGTATACATTTTGTAAAGTGACAGATAATACAGTGAATAAATATTTCTTTTGATTTTATGCAAACATTCTGTTTTCTTTCGTGAGAAATCTTTACCCTTCATAAGGGCCCCAAATCAATTTTTATACGGCCAAGGCACGCTACGCCATTGCAGTTTGCCAGGTTATCCGATGGTAATACTAGGTATGCTGTTAACATACGAAAATTTTAAAACGGTTTAAACACACCTCGAATTGCGACTCGAGTGCCAAACGGGGGCCCCCCTCTCAGTGTGGGCCCGGGGCGGACCGCCCCCACCGCCCCCCCCTTAGTCCACCACTGAATGTAAGACCTTTTTCTTTAAAAACTGTTCTTATTGATTCAATGTTTTGCATGATATAGACTTTGATTATCAAAGGTTATAGATAATACGAAGACATTTTTTTAAAAGAACTAATGTAGTCTGTATCTCACAGGAATCTGCCCAATATATGAGTATGTTTAAAGAGGGTACACATATCCAAAATAAGCAGCTTTTGCTGTACATACTGAGTTTGTTTCCACAAGCATAGAGAGAGCGTAACAGTAACTTGAATTTTTTTTTGTTAACTAGAGTGTGATCAGATTATCAACCTCTAGTTCTTAGATTCTCAGCCTTAACAATATCCATTTTAAGTAATTAAAAGGCAATTATTTTCATTAGCAATCTTCAACTCAATAATTTAGTTTCAGCAATTGAGAGGAGACCCGTGCGAGATTTCTCATTGGTGATCAAAATGTGCTGTGCTGTGTACTCTGAGGATTTATGGAACAAGTACAACGCGCGTGCGTAATGTTGGTAAATCTGTCAAAACTGTCAAAACAACGTCAAAGGAAAAATGTCAGATTTGAAAATAAAAAAACTTGAGCAATATGGCGACGGCTGTGAGTGAATTTGAGCCGTGGCTAAGTGAAAAGTTGAAATCACTAAAAACTGATGAAGGAGTATTTGGATCATACATATCAGGTATATTAGAAAGCGAAGATAGTGTGGATGAGAAAAAAGATGCCATAGAAGGCATACTATCTGAGATAGTGGTAAGTGTCAAGTGGTTCCAGGCATGGGTTGCTTTGTTTTTTCTGTAAATTAATATATCTAATTAACAGGAAGAAGATATCTCGACACATATAGACGAGATAATAGAAAAATGGGAATCATGCCGGCCAAAAGAAGAAGATGCTCCCAAACCTGTTGCGGATGTAGACGTTCGACTAGCCAAATTGTTAGAATCTCAAGCTCTAGCCACAACGACGCGACGAGAATATACCGATGAAGAAAAAAAGATTCGCGAAGCTATTTTGTCTCAATACAGTCAGCTTTCTGATAATGAGGTAAATCACAATGTTACACTGTCACTATATAAGGTTAGGTTAGATTAATTTGTGATACCACATTAAAAAAAAAATGTAATTCGATTGCAGGAAGATATTGTTAATGAAGAGGAAAGTGAGGGCCCAGATCTAGTAAAGAATACAAATGCAGCAGATGTTCATGCTGCAGCGCGGGAGCGCCGTGAACAAGCCAGACTTGATGCCCAAAAGAAAAAGGAGAAGGACAAAGAAGATAGGTAATTGTCATTTAATTGAGTCTTTTATGATAGCTTTAAATGAATAACAAGCACATAATTGACTTCTGTAAAGATATCACAAAATTTCACAATTGTAGGTTTGATGATAATGATGATATTTTCATTTCAGAGAAAAACAGAAACAGTTGAAAGAAGAGAAAAAAGAAAAACGTAAGACTCAAAAAGGTGAAAGAAAGAGGTAGCAATATTAACACAGTGAACATGCTTGGCTGTTCAACATTGCTTTGTGAATACAATATTAAAACCTTGTTGATATTGCTCAATATTGCACAAATTCAAGCTGGACATTCATATACCCATGTGTCTTAGTATATTTAATCAATTTTTGTATGAAGCAATAAATTTATATTCTATTTAATTTAATAAGAATGGTCATTGGCAACTCTATAGCTTATGAGTATATAGTATGGTTATGGTCTTCCATGACACATCCAATTGTTGTTGTTGACCACTTGTCCTGCAACAATGCCATGTTCCAATTGAATTCAAGTCTTATAAGGTTTTTAAATGTTTGCAACACTATTTGATATATTCCATAATTGTAATTAGAAAGAGCTAAAACATTGTTATTGAGAGATGAAGATTACAAATTAGTTAATACATATAATAATAATAAAATTTTATTAGGCTCAAGTTAATGTTGCAGCGACCATTCTTTGACTAGACATTCTTATATTTTATTTCAAAATTAAGCTTTATTTGTCTGTAATAATCTGGAATTCTGTCGTAATAATATTGTTAATCTGAAACTTATACTTATCATTATTCTTTGGTTAGAATGTGCAAGCCATCATTAAAAAATTAGGCATATAAATATAGTCAAATAAATAGTGAAAAATGTTTAAAATATAATAACAACAACACAGCCAAAATACAGTATTTTATACCTCCATATTGAAATCATGTATGTGTACAGTTAAAGATGAATGTAAATTCAGCAGTACTAAATTTATTATGAATCCTAGATATATCTGAAGTACATTCATTTAAATGATGATCTCTGTGGTATAGTGGTTCGAGTACCGGACTGCTGCTCATGAGGTGGTGGGTTCGATTCCCACAGGGCACAAATATTGATGTGACAAATATAAGTGTTTCTGTTCTTCTGGGTGTTTATGTATTTACAAAAAAACAGTATATAAGTATTATATCCATTGTCTAGTACCCATAGTACAAGCTCTGCTTAGTTTGGGACGAGATGGTGCTGTGTAAAATGTTGCAGAACATATTAATATTTTTTTATAATACAGATTTTGAAAATTATAGATAAATAAAAGTTTCAACAGTAGCTACTTAACCCTTCTGATGTGGATTGCTATCATTGATTTTAACCAAAGTTGTTTCCTACTTTTTTATTGCATGCCATTTTTACATATTAACTTGATTGAGGATACTTTCATATTTCACTGTACACAATTTTATATGCTTTTATAGTCATTATTATAGTTATTTATTATGATTGCAATACATGATGTGTAATGTTTCAATAAAATCACATGTGTATGTAAGGAATTGTTTTATTTATGTAACAGCAACATTTAGTTTTATAAACTTAATAATAATTAGATTGGTCAGCTATAGCTGATAAATTGATATTTATATAGAAATTTAACAAAAAAGTTTTGTATCCGGGGTGTATGGAAACACACTTTTATCTATACAGTCTATGTCTAGTATAGATATTAAATTTATGTACATACTGTATTGACTAGCATGAGTCACATACCATTACATATTTATTTTAAAATAAAAGATATTACATCACTTGGGTGTGTCACTGTTCTTTAGTTACCTACATCATTTTTTCTGATTTGTTCTTAATATCATTATCGAATTTGACATCCTCAACTACTATAAAATTTTGAGCACCACCAGCATAGATTTGTGTAATGACAAGTTTATTATCAATGTTTAAAGGCACTTGAGTTGGCTGTAGAACATAGTTTTCTTTGTCAATTCCTGTATTGTAATGCTCATTCCATCCCCATGCCCAGAGTGTGTTGTCAGTTGCTAAACAAATAGTGTGCTCAGAACCTAATGCAATATCTTTTACTTGTCTGCCATCTGAAATGCAAAAAGTTATACATATTTCAACAATACTTTAGGTTTATAGGTTTCTGTCAGTAGCTTTCACATAACATGTGATACTATTATTGTAACAATTAAAAAAGTACTGACAGCAAACTTGTGTATGGTGACAACAAGAAATAACTTATAATTCCCACATGCTTTACAAACCTGGTAAACTGATATATGTGTAAAGTCCAGGTGTTGCAGCCTTCTCTGTACCAAGCTGTCCACAGTTATTTCTGCCCCATGATAAAAGAGTACCATCTTCTAACCATAATAATACATTTGTCCAACCACTTAATAACTTTTTTACCTGTTTCTTTACACCTATGTCTATTTTATTGGCTTTGTATAATTTTCTATACTTTTGGGGACAAAGCAGCAATTGCCCATGCTTATTATCTCCCCATACATAAAGAGCTTTCTCTTCAGAACACCAGGCTACAGTGTGGTTTTGCCCACAAGCAATATGAGAAATTTTACCTACACCATCTACTTTCTGAAATCTATCAGAGGATAGTATCTCATTCCCTAGCCCAAGTTGACCATGTCTACCACATCCTGTTGTCCATACTTGACCTTTAGAATTTACTATTGCTGTATGTCTAAGACCCATAGATACATTTATGACATTTATTGGAAGTCTAATTGGCTTCATTATATCTGAAAAAAATTCTTTAGGTGTTTTTGGTATACCCAACTGGCCATATGCGTTGGAACCCCAAACAAATAGGAAATGGTCATCTGTTACTCCACAGCTGAAGTCCCACCCACATGCTATATTTGTAAAAGTAATGCCACTCAGAGACCATGTTCTTTCAAAGTTGTATGTTTCCTTTTGTTTTGCTAATTGTAATTTCGAATTCCAACCACAAGAGTAAAGTTTTCCTTCATTATCTATCAGGAGACTGTGCCCACCTCCACATGCAATTTGTTGTACTTTGTTCTGATATAAAACAACTTCAACCTGGGCAGGTTTCTCTACTTGTTCACTAGCCAAACCAACACCAAGTTGTCCATGAGAGTTAGCACCCTGAAAAAATTACAGTTTCATTCATGAGACGTATTTACAATTATTGATAAATAAAAAATATTATAGCTATGCAGTGTGGGTACTTAGTAGTACTTACCCAAGACCATAATGTCATATTAAATTATAGATTTTTATGGTATTATTTATTTTATAAAATTCTGTGTACAAAATAGTACAAGGTATTTTTATTAAAATAATATTTACAATTTTACAACTTACCACTTTGACTGCACCTGGCAGTGTCAGTAGTTGACAGATTTTCTTCCTATTATGGATTTTATAAAGGAATAAAGCCCATACAGCCAAGTATATTCTATTTTTTCCAATATACATTTTCTATTTTTAATGATGCTGACGCCATTGTTGGACATATGTAGTTGGATTTATAAAACTACTTACTTTCGGCTTTTTACATATTTCATTATTGTTGTTAAAATCCTTTAATTAAATTAAAAAACGCCTTAACGTATTTTTTTAAACTACTTTGTCCCGTTTACGGACGTACCAGCATCATGATATCATCCATTAGACGTCCACTTGGACATAGGTCTCCCTCAAGGATGGGTCATGCTGCGTTTTCCAGTACGTGGTCGCCACTTTAGAACCTTCGAGCCCCATTAGCCATCCAGTCCTCGACCGATGTGCCCATTGCCACTTGTCACTTGAGTTTGGCGATTCTACGGTCGCAAGTCGCAGGATCTCTATTCTGACAGTGACAGAGGGACTAGTAATAAGGCTGTCACTGTCACTTTTTCTTATGTTTACAAATAAATAGAAATATCCATGGACCCATAAATACGTCCATGGAAATATCATGAATTTGTAAAAGCTCGAAAGTCTTTCTTATAAATCGTTCTGTTTTGGCATAAAAACGGTGAAATCTTAGTACTTTTTTATATTCAGGGTATTATTATAATTCTAATGCACTCAAAAAAATTAATACTTACCTGGAATTATTGGGATTTCCTTGGTTAAAAAGGCAATGGATTCATCTAAAAGACACGCAACTGCTGCTCAAGTAACAGCATTAATGGATTTTATGCAAGAACACTCAGATGTTGCTAAGGGTCTTCTCAATTCAGGGCTTGAAAGGGAAGACTTGGAGGCTCAGTGGCAAGATCTTACTACCACTCTTAACTCCATGGGTGGAGCTGTTAAATCTGTTGATAAATGGAAGCAGGTAAAACAGCTGAACTTATTTTTGTGTACCTAATTTGATTTCCTTAAGTTAGTAAGAGAAATAGCAAAGGTAAAGGCTGCTGGGATCCACTGGATACGGGTGGCGCATGACCGGTCATCGTAGCAATCTTTGAGGGAGACCTCTGTCCAGCAGTGGATGTCTAATAGGGACAAAAGATGACCTATACATATAATTAATATATTAAATTGGAGTGATTGGTAAACTCATAACTGCCTCGTTTTTGAAGTCTGTTAAAAGTAAGGTTATCTAGTTCAGCACAGTTTACATGATGCAAGTTCAGTGTTTCGTACGTTATAATTTTTCAGACATGGCGTGATCTTAAGTCTAATACAAAGAAAAGAGCCCTGAAGCAACAGCAATCATTGTGTGATACCAGCATAGGATTGGGTTCAGATGGAAGTGGAGATACCTCTCAGAATTTAGACAGTGAAAATGATATTCCACCCAAGAAAAGATATGGTGAGAAGATATAATGCACTTAATCAGTACATTTTTTTAAAGTAATGACCTAGTTATTGTCTAATTATTCTTTTATCTGGAAGGTAGACATTAGGTTGATGATTTTACAATTATTGATAAATCTATACCAATATTTCTACAATGAATTAATCATAATTATTTTATTTACAAATTTTCATGAAAAATGTTTCAGCATCCTTTGATGAAGAAATTATTAAGATAGAAAGAGACAAGTTGGAATTTGATAGAGAGTATAAAAATCAGAAGATTGAAGTACTATCAAGGTAACAATACTATTGATAGACCAATATTAAAAAAATATCATTATTGTTTCTAAATGCCATTTTTATTTTTACAGGATAGCATCAGCCTTAGAGGAGTTAGCTAAGAAATAATAAAGATTTAATTTATGCATATTTTATTCATTTATTTAGGTATAATAAATGATATGTTCAAAAAATTATGTCACATTGTTTGTACCTATGTGATGAACTAATGAAACTTTATATTTGAAAGAAGCTGTAAGGCCGTTTTGTAATGCGGTAGTTCAATGTTAAGCCGGATTTAATACGGCTATAAAAAATACAGTATGTATTCGGCGCCATACGTTCTTCAATACGGCTAGCCGTAATGTAATATAGCCAGTTGATAGCAGCTGCTTTGTAAATTTTTAGTTCCCATTTTTAACACTCGTGGCGCTTTTCAGGTATCAGGTAATCAAGGTACAGTCGCGCTCATAAGTGCAGTAGCAATCCTACGCAACTATAGCGTCAACACTAGCACTACTTGTGACCTTTTTCTTTTAAGACAATTCACACGCATACATATAAATTGTTCTTCCGTAGGAATATTATCGATAATTTCGTTATAAATACGTAAGTGACCGGTGGCCGAGTGGTTCTAGTAAGAGGTTTATAAATAATACTAATGTAGACGGTTCGAATCTTCAATCCTGCTAATCACTTTTTGTATTTCATTTATAAGTAAAATATGATTCTTAAGTAGAATATTATTTGTTAAACTTTAGCAAAGATCAACATAAAATGTAAAAAGTATGAAGGTAGATTTGAAATAAAATGGAATAAATAATTCGCTCGCTGCTAACACTAACCTGAAGAAACAAGTATATTGGTATCTTTGTCTCGTATTGACCTCACACACTATCACCTTCTCGTAGTTATACTATTTGACGTAAATGTAAATGTTTGTATAGATAGCAATCACTCACACATGTATGTACACGCAGTTACCGTGCAAGCGAATACGATCTTAGAGGTGCTACTGCACTTATGAGCGCGACTGTACATACAAATATTACTTACCTCACGTAAATTGTCCAAGCTGATTTTTACGTATATTTTAGGCAATATCCTTAAACATCAGTCGCGAATACTCCCAGACACTTTCCGTTGGCCGTATTGCTTTGCAGACGCTTTAAAGCTCCCAAAGTAATTACTTAACTTCACGTAAATTATGACACTCTCAGAAACAACTATTATCGTTTCACAATTAGAGCAAGGAATCTCGCTATGACTCTCAATAAACAACTTTTTTCTTCCTACAACCTACACATATATATTTAATTTTTCTGAATATGTTGCTAAAAATCAACCAGTTAGGTATACATTACAAAGGAACCCTTGCATGGGTACTTGAAAATAGGTACGAATAATAATATTATTGTAGGTATTTGTATGAGAATGAATAGATAAATATGCATGCATTACAAACGATACTGGCTGTGTGATTAATCACGTCTCATCCGCATCTGTGGAGTTGAAAACTTTGTGCTTGTTTGTGGGATTTGCCGGGACCCAACTTGATAAAGTTTATTTCGTAAATAACTCTTTGCTACAATGAATAGATGATGAGTGGGCTATGTAATAAAATTATAAAAGGCATCATTTGACAATGTAATTGTAATTTTTAAATGAAATAAGATTAAATTTTTATGACTTTTTTTATAGTTTTCTCTATGAATTCTGCTGTGTCGTGTATGTACAAACACAAATATTCATAATTCACAAACACCCAGACACGGAACAACTAACTGCATGCCATGCCATATCTACAAATACCTGTTCCTAGCGGGAATCGAACCCGCGACAAGCGGCGAAAGACATTGCGTTATCTACATACCGTAGTTGTCTCACCTACGTGAGGACCCTGTGGTCTGTTAATGTAGATACTAGATATAGGTATCAATGGGGACACATCTAGTGTTACAACGTCTATAGTTTACGGTAACCACTTACCATCACGCGGGCCGTAAGGTTTGGTTGCCATCTTCGATGTATATAAAATCTTTTTAATCAATAGCTTAGGTATCCCTCAAAGTTACAATTTGACAGCTAGTCCTAAACTTTACACATTTAAAAAGTTTCAGATGAAAAGTTTGTTTTGTTATAAATGTTTGTTTATTCTTATAAGGGTTGAACTTTGTACGGGTTGGGACTTGGGACCACGTAAGCTGCTTTGTATTATTTTTAGAGTTGAAACTGAAGCCAATAAATGCACAAGGCTCTTTCAAACTCGAGCGGTTTTCATGTGCGGTTTTCAATGTTTCAGTAGGTAACAAATAATATAAATAAATAAATAACTGAAGGAACGTAGTTAATTTCTTGCCCGTGGCAATAATGAGGTAGGTATCTGCCCAAAATATAAGTAGCGGTAGGTACCTATACCTAATAGGTAGAATAAAATGTTAATTGCAAAAGCAACGTTAGTTTCAAAATTGAATTAGGCTTTATCGATATAAGGATTGCAAACTTATCTGTTACTGTAAAATTTTATAAATATATTCGGAGATTATTACACAGTAACGTTTAGATCCGAGTTAGGCAAAATGGCTGTGTCCATCATCATCATCAACCCATTATTGTCCCACTGTTGGGCACGGGTCTCCTCTCATTTGAGAGGGATTAGGCTCTCAAGGGTTTCAATCGTGAAGTTTTGTGTTATCGATCCGGGGCGGACTTTGAAGAAATGCAGTAAATATATATAAAGTATACATATACTTTTGAAAATAAGCCCTAAATAATTGTGAAAACCATATCAAAATTCTTTGGGAACTAAACGCGTCCAGTGTTTTTTTAATGTAAACTTTAGTATTATCACACAGCGCCAACTAGTTCCGTCCACCACGCTACAGCCTACTGCGAATTGGCAGACTTCATTTCATTGAGAAAATCTCTCCAGCAGGTTTTCTCACAATGTTATCCTTCACCGTTTGAGCATGTGATAAATACGCACATTACCTCTGAAAATCCTCTGAAGTCCGTGGTGCGTGCCTTAGATTTGAACTCTAGACTTTTGACATCAGTCCAGTGGTCACACCACCAGGCTACCACAGTGTATGCATAATAAAGTAGATAAACATTAATTACTCGATTAGGAATGTCTATGCTATGAGAATCCTTAGCAGCGAAGGCAGACTTAATACTGCGCTAATCAGGTAATCGAAATAAGACGTACCTAGCATTTGAAAATAAAACCCTAACATTGTAATGAGCTTCTTCGACGTACAGCTATTTCAGCACTATCAATAACTTTATTAAATACCTTTAAGTGTGATTTTTCTTTTACCATAGTTATAAAATTTATTGAACGCCGCTAAGCCCGTCTAATCGAACAAGGTATTTCAGAACTGTCCGTTTTTTTTAAATTTTGGTTACACAAATTCATAGTTATCAACTTCTAAATATTTGTTAGGTGCAATTTTAAACCTTATTTAAATAGATAAAGGTATTTACTAACTATCGAATATGTCAGTAGAATCTGGCATTCCGATTTATCTGTCTGCTCCTTTTAGTTATTCAGTCAGTGACAGACTGTTTTGGTTGAATTTCCGTTGCATGGCAACCATAAATGTAATATTGCCGGGCACTGCCGGCCATCAACCAACATGCGTCGTCACACTGTTAATCAAGCCGTAGGGCACGATACTAAATGTATTTTTCATTGCACATGCCGGTCGCTACACTGAGTAAATTGTTAATAAAGTTGCGTCCTCCACTTTTATGAGATTGGTAAAAAATTCAATGTTTATGTTAAAATGCTGTGTTAAATAAAGAGTAGTTATAAATTGAGTGACAATATATATATATTGTTCTAAAAATATTACTCAAAACGGAGCTTGTTCAATTTATACATTGTCGATAGGTAATTTGTCACTAGTTATATTATAGTTTTGTGTTAAATTTTTACGAAAATCCTTTCGTAAAAATTTAACACAAAATTGTGTGCTAAACTTACGTAGTCGATTTTCCTCCCAAAGGTTCTCGTTGCTGCGGTTCACTTGACCCCTGAGATTATCCCTTATGTGGATAATTTGTACGCATAGTGTTTAGCGGAGGGATTGTGGCCGGCCTTCGTTGTCATTAATTAACATAACCGCGACTCATTCCAAATTAGAATACATTGAAAACCTTCGGCGGGTTTGTTTATTTCTTTTCTGATGCATAACCTTTTTTGTAAAAGTCATGATTACGTATCATGATCATCTTCTGTTTTTCGTGAGCTTTTTCAGTAGATACGAATTCGTCTAACAACAGAGCATTACCTTCTTTATCCTAAACATATTACACATTCATAAAATTTTGATTAGACTTGGGAACAGTAACCATTACGGTATGTAGGTAATCACCATTTAGTCCCATGTTATTAGGTATAGGTGAGCTTATTTGGTGTTAATTGGGCACAAGTACAAACTTCGAGTTACCACTGAGAATTTTATAGAAAACCCAAATTACACTTCAATCAACCTGGCAATCGGACCCAGGCCCATTAGCTGTATTACTTGTGACCATTACATTAATGAGGCAGTTACTTTCGTACTTACTAGGATACCTGCTTCAGTAAGCAGTTTGGGAGCGATTGCGTGTTAGGACTCAGGTCGGCGCGCAATAATTCGCATGATTGGGTATAAGCACACGTCACACGCTCCGCTGTACCCGACGATCCACCTACATATCTATTGCCTATCTGTTTAGCGTGACGTAGTTTACTGACGAAGTTATCGATTCAAATTTGTTGTAAAGTGAAATTGCTTCCACTAGGTATCTACTTTTGTATTAGGGGAAATTTTAAAACCTCCACTAAGGTTTTTTCTTTTCCACTAATGTGGTAGGTAATTAGCTCTATACTCAAATGTTACTCAATTTTAAGTGGCGCTTATATGTAGGTATATTTAGTGCTGTACCTTCTACTCGCTTAAATGGCCGCTTCTTTTACGAAAAGTATAATAAGCGGCCCTATTTTTGAGGATTTGGCCATAAATAGTCTTGGTATAGGTACAGGCTAATATCAATCGACTAGGTTCATAAGTTTATTACCTATCTTCTTTTATTTGTTTTTAAAAAGTTTAGTATTCCCACAAAACTTTTAAGGTAATGAAACACTCAAAAGAAACGAACGTATTGGCGGTGGCGTCGGACTGACCGGCTTGTGTGTCATTTAAAAATAAGTCCTTTCCTTTTATGGATCCCTACAAAACAGGACTTTATTTTCTGTTCTAAAAGATGACAATTGGCCGAGAAAATGTCAACGGAAACACTCCTACCCTCGATTTGAGAGAAGTATCTCAAAAGCTGTGGCAGACTACAAGGCCTCTGTGCTCCATCAATGAGGGGACAATATTCATTGTTATTTTTATTTGCCCAGGTAAGTGCCCACTCAATCGGCTAAAAGGGTATGAGAACGGGCAAAATTGATGTTGGCAAACCGCGGAGGCAACATTTAGGTTGTTTATTGTTTAGGTACACATTTATATAGTTTTGTACTCATATTAACATACGCGCATTACCATAGTCCGGATCAATTTATACATGACGTTAAGTTAAACTTACAGGAACATGGGAACAGATCCATTACCTGGTGCCGTAACATGAGACGCTCAAGTGGATTCCATGTTTTTCAACAGCATTTACTTGTTCCCCATTTAATACGAAGCTGATTATACCAGGTAATTTTATTTGTAAAGGGGTTAAGTTAATCGGTCATTTGTATGGGAAAACGAAACCTTTCGATATTTCAAACCTAACTTAACCTTGTTTTGATTCGAAATAATCGAGCAATGAGATTAATAATCCACTTAAAATAAAGTCACATAAACATAGTTAAGTTTGTGAAGTTAGGCCTTGTTGAATTAGGGCGTGTAGAGTCAGCAACTTGGCTCTAAATGAGATCTGATAACTTTTTGACAGTGCGAGTCATATGGTCTCGCATGACTCGCACGCATGACCCGTGTCTTGGCATCATTTGACATAAAAACTTTTTCTTAGATCTTTGGTATAAAAATGAGATACTTATAACTAATTATTTAGATAATATCTACAGATATAACCGCATTAAGAAGCATTAAATAGGAAGACATTTATTTTTTATCACTCTACTTATCAAGACTGGAATGTCCATTCCATTTTTAGTGGCATTGTGTAGTTTGTGTACCTTGTAAATTGTAGGCAAACTATTAACCTGACAATAAAGATAGAACACGTTGAATTTATGGCATATTTTTATTGGCTATGTTTCATAAAATTGAGTCGTGAATGCTATCTGTTAAAGTATATGTTACTGGCATTTTACACAGACGTCGTAAAAGTCAGATGGAAACCACGAAGTGCCCCATTTGGCTATCATTCGTTTTATACCCTTTATAAACGTATACCTACGTAAACCCCCCCTTCAGTTATTTATTGACTAGGTACCTGTAAAATATCGAATACCTAAACCTGCGTACTTACTCAGGTGTTGGTACTGACTATATATAATTAATTATACATAGTGGGAAAATGGGTTAGAAATACAGTCAACGACAAAATCCCTTTAATATTTTTATATTTACAAGGATATTTTGATAGATTTCATATAGCGGTATCGCAAAACCTGTCAAACGCCGATGTAGCTACTCGTACCAGTCCGACTCGAATCAGACCTATGATTTGGCATTTAGTTGACATAATATTTGACCACACTGTTTAGAGAAAATACTACTCTTTCTAGATAACTAAAAATAGCATTAGCCAAGTGTAATTCGATCGCTATTAGCTGGTATTGCTTAAGCGGGCTGTTTCCCTCCACTCACAGGCCGTAACATCAGTAATTTGAGACGTTCATTGATGTTCTGCCTAAAATAATTAAGTGTGGATATAGGCGATAACATCATGCATCTTACAAATTATGTACCTTTAGATGGTTTTAAAATATTTATAATTTCTGTAATCACACACATAGTGGTTGCTATAGGAACAGGGCTAAGGTTTTTCAATAGAATTTGATAATAGTGTAATGAGGTACATAATAATGGCTTTATTATAATTAATATTTGATTACCACAATAACTTAACTGATAGCAATTTGGCCTACCTTTTCTGTTTAAGGGTTGTCATCGAAGTGAAAACGGCGTCAAATAGTCACTATCGTAAAAAGAAAGTTAACACTCTGTCTCAATGGTCG
Source organism: Craniophora ligustri (assembly GCA_905163465.1). Lineage (NCBI taxonomy): Eukaryota > Metazoa > Arthropoda > Insecta > Lepidoptera > Noctuidae > Craniophora > Craniophora ligustri. Next base: position 4,832,381 of record LR990956.1, read on the forward strand.
TTACTAAATATTTCAACGCGCCGCACTGCGCAGCGCCTTAAATAAAACATTCCTGCCGACCGAACTGAATTTTTCACGCGGTCTGGTGGTCCCATACCCTCGGAGACTGACTCCGCGTACCCTACACACAGACTACAACTAGTGTTAGTCAGGTATTCGGATTATTTATCTCTCGTAAATCGCACGCGCTAGACAATTCAGCTGTGATTTTATATTTACTTATTTTATTGCTGATGTTTATCTTAGTTATGCGAATAGAAGCTGTAAAAAGGACGCAAGATAAGATTTGAATTACAATCTTGATATTTTGTAAAACATAAAGCGTTCTTTTGGACCAAATTCTTTACTTTTTAATATCCATACAACGAGAGTAGAACAATACATTTAAAAAGGAGCAAAGTATTCTTATAAAGACACTTGGTCTATATGAAGAGTGTTTATGGAGTTTCTTACTGGATTATTTTCTGATCAAGATCAATTTCTTGAAATTTGCAACTAGAGTGTGAAAATATTTGAAAAAGTATTTTTTAAATGAAGCACATACGTAATTATAACAAAGATTCCATCACACCTGTCATCCCCAAAGGGTTAGGAAGAGTTGTACTAATGTACACGTATACTTCACTAGTTTATTTTAAGGTCCCATGTTACAGGGGGCGAGCCCATTGCCACTGGGAATTTTCATTTACGTCAGGTTATTGACATCAGTTGTTTAATAAACGTCGCAAATGCTTCAATCGCCTGTTCCGAGCTGGTTACAGAATAAAATATGCGCACTAACCAAATTGGTTTTCGACAGCAGCCACTGTTTCATGTGCCATTTGTGACCTCCAAGTTTTGTCCCAACTCATTTTATTTACATAGTGTACGCGACATTAATAAACGTCGCCGTGATTTGAAAATTGACTTGTTCTCTACCAGTGCAAATACAGGAAGGAGGTTTGAAATAAAACTATGTACTTCGATGGACTTTATCGCGGTATACTCATATTATTTAATCTTGTTGTTTCTGAATCTGAACGTCAATTTTATGATTTGTGTATGTATGTTTGTGTGTGTATTTCTTCTTCTGCACGTCGATTGCTTATTATATTTATCCGTAGAGTATTGTCATTGACGGTTTGAATATCAAGAAAACGATTTAGGCCTGTTAGTAAAATTCCGCAGAAGTTTATTATTATTATAGAAATAAACGCTCCTATAACTGCGCCCAAGTCTAGCCTTTTAGTAGGTATGATACAAATATCTTATACCTATCTACATTTAAGTAAACCTTTCTTAAGGATCTTAAGGTTTATTATAAATACTACTTTTCCGAGTGGGTATATAGACACTTTCTTTAGAATTCCGTTGAGCCGCCGAGATTTTCTAAAAGGTGATTTGCATTATTTTTCACCAAGTAAAAATATAGAGTCGTATCTACGTGAAATGTAAATTAAGGGCTCTCCTGAATGTAAAGTTCACGGTTGATTTTATTTTCATGGAGCGAATGCGGCCTGAATTTTAAAATCATAACGCGCTCAAATGATATTTTATATTTATTATTCTTCTATATGATATTTTTCTTGTTTAGGAGCTGGATTACAGCCAGATATGAGATACTTTGAGGGGTTTTAGTCGTTTAGGCGGCTATACATATTTAGAGAGGCTCTTTTCTCGTCGAAATTGCTAAATTTTAGAGTTAATATAACATAGTCCAAAATTGATATAAGGAGTATTAACTAACTACGATTAATTTCTGAAATTTCCCAAAACTATAGCTTAACCGACAAAGGGAATTTGAGATTGTGTGAGATATTTCTTATATTTAGGTATTCTTTTTGTTATATTTATAAAAATGCGACATATAGACTTCCTATTTCCTTATAAACCCCAGAAAAATAATAATTAATTAATAAAACCGGTTCCAGTACAAAAAACATAAATCGCTCATGATTTTCCTTTTTGTACCTACAAGTTTCAACAAATGATTAAGTATCTCGACGGCACGAAATGCTTTTTATCTTCGATAACATTTTCATTATTTATGAAGCGGCCAGCCTACTTTGACTCACTTTGATATCTTTAAAAAGCTGGACTTTGAATGGAGATGAAATTAATTTTTTCTGCTCATCTATAAATCGCGAATAAATGTTTCATGGGTTATATCTCTTTCATCTCAGACTTTCAAAGATGTAAAATTCGATTCTACTTTATGTAGTTTTTTCTAGATTCTCTTGATAAATTTCTATGATATTGATACTGATGATCTTTCGAAACAATTGATACTAGGCTGAGTAAATAAGTATATCCCTACTACTATTATAAGTGCGCGAATTCGCAGACGAAATCGCGGGCAAAAGCTAGTATCTAGTTAATATGATACATCGTTTCGAGGAATTTCAAAATCAAGCTCAGCTGTAGAATGAATTGATTTTAATTGCCTGAATAAAGTCTGAAGTAGACGGTGAAATAATATTACTACAGTATGTTATTAGCGATTGTTAAAAATACAGAATTGCGCAGCATAACATAACATATACAACATATCATCACGCCTGTCGTCCTCGAGGGGTTAGACAGAGACGTACTAAAGTACACCTACATTTTGTCGGTATGTTTTAGGTCCTATGTAATAGGAGGCGAGCCTATTGCCATAAGCGGGGTACGAATCCAAACTCCAAGTTACTACTGACAATTTTATATAAAAAGCCAATAACACTTTGCTCGACCTGGGAATCGAGCCCAAGACCTCTTAGAAGTCACGCTTACGACCACTAAACCAACGAGGCAGTTATTGCATACATTGCGCATCAGGTAACAATATATTTGTCAATCAGGCTATAATTTAAAATTTACTGATCTCTTTCTGAAAACCTTTCAGATAAACTACATACTAGTAGCCTACATAGATAATTCTAAATATCGACATACACACGACATACAACAGTTTGTGGTATTTGTGCTGAATCAGACTGAGAAAAAAAAATATTTTTCTTTATTTTCGTCCTAGCAAGAGAAAAACCAACACTCCTACAGTTATTTTTTAGATCGACATATACTTAACAAGCTATGTAAGCATATTTGGTAAAACTCAGTGTCGATAAAATATTGCTTACTTTCGTATCGTTTTTTATACAACTAGGGTGACAAACAAGCGTACGGCAGGCCTCATAGTAAGCAGTTACCGTAATCTACGGACGTTCGTAACACCAGAGGTATCGCTCGCGCGTTCTCAACCTTTAAAAACTGTTCATAAAATAGTGGAGTTAATACACAGACAGCAAACGGAATTCCCATGCTGTCAGAATAGTCACTCCCCTAACGAGCTCACTCGCAGACACAAATATTGTTGTTTCACTGACGTCTCCTCGTTCTCTTCAAGCCATACCCTACCTCTCCACCTGTTTAGTATTTGACATTCATTATACCAATGGTCAGTTTCTAAAGAAAGTTATAACACGTTATTTTTACGGCATGCCAGCACTCGAAGTATTCCCATTTACTAACGAGCATGCAAATTAAAATCCGTTTAAAAATATGTTTGAAAATAAAAGAGCATAAACACTTCTCCCACGGTGGAGGTTGGTCGCTAAACGTTAGTTTTTCACAGCTAGCGCTACCTACGTTTTCTCAACGTTCGCCGCTTGGAAATCCAGGCGAAACGCTTCGTTGCATTCAACTTGTTTCGCCACCCAACTGGAGGCGCTGGCTCTGGAAAAATGGTTAAGCACCTGAATGTACATTTATATCGTGAGTATGTATACCTATTCAGACATCGTCGTTATGATGCGCTTCAAGAAAATACGTGGCGATAAAATCTTCGCGGATCTTTTTGAGGGTAATTTAGCTTGCATTTTTGTATATGATAAACCAATTTAAAGTCACATTTATTAAAATTAAATACAAAGAAGGAGTAGGTACTTTGGAAAATCAATAAGTGTTTTTATATCCTTATGATTAACTCAAAGCACAACATATCTTTTCATTACAGTAGTCGTTGTCAAATGTTTGAAATTCGGAAAAAATATAATAATAATCTTACAAGAAAACTTAAAAATAAACAAAATATAAAAATCTTTACCCATTCTTAAATAGATAATATATTATTTGTACCTTAATCCAAAAATGCTATACACAGATGTTATCATGCAGCCGTATATGAAGATTGGTGTCTGTTGGCTGTTAAAAAGTATTTAAAACTGGGGGAAGTATCCCATTGGGGCAAGTAAGTATCAATCAAATAAGTTCTTTTTTCTTCAAAATAAAAAAAAAACTATAATAAATTGATAATTGAAGTCTGACCTAAGCTTGAATACTTAAAGTTAGTTTAAATATCCCGAATTTAAACTTCAAAGCGGGTCAATGCTCTAAGCACTAGTCTCTAAAAAGCTTAACATAGGTAAGTAGTTCTTTGAGATTAATTAAGTAAATTAAATTTGATTAAATGTAGTTATGTAGCTCAGATGAATAAGTTTAACTTTTCGTGGGGGCAGTCAAATTTATAAGAGCCCCTAACAAGAGCGAATTACTTTAATGAATTTTCATGATAGTTTTAATTGTAAATACTAATATTTAATTAATAAAAAATGATAGTTAATTGAAAATAGATATGAAATATGGTGTAGGTATTTCTAATTTTGTAAAAAACTCAACGTAACAAGTCCTGGCAATTTTATAAAAGTATTTATAGCCATATTATTTAAAGGACGCTCTACGTCACGATCAGGGCCGGTCCTGGGGCGGTGCGAGCAATGCAACGGCACCGGGCGCCATCAAAGGGGCACGCCGAAATCAACCAAAACGTGAGACAAACGACTACTCACGATGGACGATTTGAAGGTTGCTGGCAGCGGATGGATGCGTGCTGCCCAAGACCGGGATGGTTGGCGCTCTTTGGGGGAAGCCTACGTTCAGCAGTTATATTTATATCAGCATGTTTAGACACAGGTCGATGAATATGTTAACATTCAAACTGAACATAATTTCTATTCAGTAAGCTGCAGGAGGAAGCTGAATTTTGGTGCTGAATTTTCAGTACTTGAAGACAAGAGTACGTTGAGTGCCAATATATTTACGCGGGGTGAGCTTACAAAAATAACGTAAGTGGCTATTCTTACACATCCGTTTCTTTATTTTGAAACAAACAAATCGAATAAGTAGGTACCGCAGTAGCTTTTATTAGATTCCGTAAAGCAATATCATGTTGACATTGTTTTAAAATTCGAGTTGCGGAAAACGATAGAATTTCGATTGGTTGTAAAATTACTGTAGTAGTATTTTTATGTTAAAGAGGTCTAGTAACATAATGTACTAACTTACTGTTCTGCGGGAGAAAGCGATAAGTAAAGTCATTATTATTATTATTGCAGGTTATAGTTGCCATATTAGTAAATACATAAACACGCATATAAATTATAAAATTACGACAGTTAACGATAAAACTTACGAATGCAATTAAATTTCTCATTAAGGTACGCCACAAGTCACAGATTTTCGATATAATTTATGACATTAACTAATATATTAATGTCGAGAAATGAATCAGTTCAGGGTAGTCTCTCGGGGATGAAACACAGGGAATAAATCATCGAGAAAATTATTAGAACCGCCCTTGGCGAATGGTACAACCAAATTCAATTAAAATATTTGAATTAAATTCGATGGAATCCAGGATTTTTCAAATACAAACGCTTCACCATGTTAAATGTATTACTTAGGTCTCTCTATAACTTTTCTACAGTTTGGAACTGCATTGCGATTATATTAAGTTTATAGAGACCAGTAATATAGATTTTTTCTCCCGCATTCACACGGTCGAATGCATCAGTAATATATTTTGATATTGATACTATGAAACATAGATTGCAACATTTTGTTTTGTTCCTCAAATTCATGATGAGTTTGCTTGATGTTTTTTCAGGAAATAAACATTACCAACGTTCAAACGTATTACGTACCTAGAACATGACGTAATATACCTATCTACCATCATGTCTGCACCCCCGAAGTAGGTATTGGGCAGAGGTTTCATAAAATAGGGGTCGACCCTGCAGCCATTAAGACCTCGTCTAGATAGCGCGAATCATGTGTATATGTACATGCGTGATCCCAAAAGGTAGGTATTAGATCGATGAATACTAGATGTATGTTTTTTTTAAATCCTGTATTATATTTCTACGGTTGCAAGGGCTCCTCAATGCTCCCAATTATCCCTATTTATCTGGTTCTTTGTGGCGAATCTTTTGAATAGGGTTCTGGATTCTGGTAGTCTTTTTATGGGTTGCCACCATGTTGATTATAATTATTTAGGGACTCCTAGCTGCAACTGACTGTAATGAGAATTTCCTAATAAGAAAACTCAATAATATTGCTCGACTTGGGAACCAAAACTAACTGATTATCAGGCAGTGTATTATAATACACAGTGTGTGAAATAATTTATTTATATGTTATTTCAAAAAGTTATTAAGTTAATTTGATTGCATTGTCAAGAACATCGCACTTAAGGAGTTACATCTAATTTCTGATCGCATTGTTAATTTGATTTTATTGCTAATTCCTTATCGTATCAATGCGCAACCATTGTGTACATAAATGGTAGATTTTTAGTTCTATCGTAACGTTCAATTGCGCAGACTCAGATGCGTGAAATGACGTGACCATGCGGTTTTATTTAGTATATTCGATTATCTGTATACTAGTGACACAGAATGTTTGTCGTGATATATCAGCTATAGGATTTCGTGTTCCTCAAATAGCAAGTAAGTTACTATTGAATGAAGAATGACCAATGAATTACTAATTTGTCATGTCATTAGACCATTTTTACTCAAATTTTAGTACCTAATATCTAAAGTAAGGAATATGGAATGATAAAATACGGTTCTGATCAAGTTCCATTGCTATATCAAATTCCGAAATATTACTAATATTTTATTTTATATGTTTAACGTTAACAGTATCGTGCGATGGTAAAATTAAGAATATGTACCACTTACCTTCCTACTATGTACTAAGGTTTCCTTTTAAATAAATGAAGGAGCACCGTTCAATATTCCAAAAGTAACTAACTATACTTTGGGCATAGTTATATATTGCGCTAGCCCGCCCCTGGTCGGTCCATTTTTCATTTATTTCTGCCTGGATTCATGTTCTGCTTCGGTATAAGGTTATTTGGCTCCGTACAGAACTTCGGCTATATTTTAGCAAGGAAAGTAGTATGGCTGTGCACAAATTTTTTAACAATGGATGGACATGGTCAAATTGAGGTGTGCATCTATTAAAAAACAAGTTTCGATGCAAATTCGTACAAAATATTAACTACTTTTCAAGAAATTATTGTTGAAATTTACTATTGGAACGGACGTATCACTATTGATAGTAAAGTTAGTTAGTGTTTAAATTTACAAATATTAAATTACTAATAAGAACCCTTGTTGATATGAATTATATAGGGCCCTGCCTAATTAACTTAATAATAATTATTTTTAATGTAATTATTTTATTTCCTGTAAATAATTAAACTTAAAATGATACTTTTTAATGTATTAAAACGGCTAGTGCCGCTAATATACATGTACAAGTTGCAAGAACCTTGTGCGAAGTTCAGCACCAAGGCGACCCATTTGCGCGGTTGACACAGTTTGTATTGAAAGCATCTCGGAGTTGATATGCTGATTATACGGAGACGGGAAGTTTTCAAGACCCATATTACATCCTTGTGATAGCCTAGTCATGTCAATGAACTGCTAAGTCAAAGAAAAATGTTGTGAGGAAATAGACACTAATCAGTAATGATGATGAGACTAATCCCTGTCACACAGCGGGGAGACACGTGCCTGCTGGGTTAAGGAAGATAGTTCATAAATTGTAATTTACTGTTTAAATTAATTAATTCTCATTTCTTATCAATTACATACCATCACGCCTGTCGTCCCCGAAGGGTTAGGCAGAGGTGTACTAATATGTACACCTATATTTCACCGGTATGTTTTAGGTCCCATGTAATAGGGGGCGAGCCTATTGCCACACCAGGCACAAATCAAACTCCGAGCTGCTACTGAGAATTTCATAGAAAAACCTAATAACACTTTGCTCGACCTGGGAATCGAACCCAGGACCTCTTGCTCGGCAGTTGCACTGTACGACCACTCGACCAACGAGGCAGTTATCGATTACCGTACGAATAATAAACTATCAGATACGCATGTCACTAGTCAGTGGACTCGATGGCTTAAATATTCTATATTTGAATTCCCGGGCTGATACGAGTAAATTCTGACGTCTGTAACACAACTTTGTACAATAGTTTCGTATGAATAACTAAGACCATAGACGTGGCGCGTGTTTTCTGGCTGCGTGAACAAAGGCTAAAGAATTAACGCTGCTAATTACGAAACGCTAATTTGCTTATCCACAAAGTAGAATCACATTAAACCACTGCTAACACCAAAGAGAATAGTAATTCTTTTATATTCTTGTTAGCAAGATTACCGTGTTTTTTTTAGTGTTCACGTAGAATATTTTAAATTAAGGATAATTATTGAGACGTCATAATTATATTGATAGTATTATCTTAAGATAATCGAAAAAGGTTAACAGTGATGACTGATTAATGGTCCTTGTGAGAAACTCTTATTTAGTGCGTCTGTCAAAATACATTAGGGTATAATCGCACTAATAGCCAAATGGAGCCGAGTTCAGTTGAGATAATTTTGGCAACATTCCGTCCAATCCGATTGGTTAACGCCGATCGACGATCCAGCTCAACGAATTTGGTTCAAATTAGCATTCAGCCGATGTTGTTGGAAACGTTTGAAAAATTTGAATCCATATGAGGAACTACCTACCTCCGCCGTACAGAAGACCACCGTGAAACAACAATAGTTGTGTTTTTGCGAGTTATGGTTTCGTTTTTGTTCGTTTTTGAGAGAGAGTGACTCTTCTGACAGCATGAGAATTCCGTTTGCTGTCAGTGTAGTAACCCCTCTATTGTAGGAAAACCCAAAACAGTTTTTACAGGGTCGGCAACGCGCGAGCGACATCTCTGGTGTTGCAAACGTCCATAAACTACTAGGTGTACCTTAGACTTGATTGCCAAAAGGTCTAAAAAAATGCCGTGACAATACTGACAAGGCAAGACATCCCAGGCCAAAATATTTTTCATTATTTACAACAACTTGTTTTTATTTTTAGATCCCATGGTGTCGACATGCCTGAAGGATGGTATTTGCCTGGACAGCGGGGCGTGTCCGTGGGAGCAGGTCATGATGGACGACATAACATGCATCCAACTGCACAGAAACTTTGTGTGTTGTCAAGTGTCCCGGGTCTTCTATCCATCCGACCTGTTCTGGGAGTATTACGTGTAAAGTTAAATAACAACCGCAAGAAAATATGGAAAATACAGTGGGATATAAAAAAAATATTTTTTTAACTAATTATGTTAGAACCGTTATTTCATATTATTATTGTTTAGAGAAAAAACCAGATACGATTTTTCATAGGTAAGCAAATTAAAATGCGTTTTGAAATAAAACTCCTTTAATTGGAACTCCATAAACTTCGACCCGATAGGACCTTTTTCACTTCTAATTCTTTCATTTTACCTTTCGCCTTTAATTTTTACGGTTCCCTTGTCAACGAGAAATCCTTATAGTTTCTCCATACCCATCCGGTCTAACCATCTGTGTGCCGTTAAATATAATAATTGTAATTTGCGTATGCCTTAATCACGGCGATAAGGTGATAAAATAAAATCAAGAAAACAATAATTGCATGTTTAGAAAATACAACTAAATTGGTTTCTTTCCTGATATTTAAGCATTCAGACCTGACTAGCTAAATCAGTATGCTATAGACTACTTTAGAGCTATCGCAATACCGGTGTTCTGAACAAAACATATTCTAGAAAACTTCATAGCCCGTCTCTGGCCGTATGAATAAGCGAAGCTCTCGTTAAGTGAGAATCGAGGTATCTGTTCTCTCGGGACTCGTGCTACCTTGTCTTCCTAGTTTAGGTACTGCTATATCGTATATCGATAAGAAAGTTTTTGCCGACAATGAAAAGCGTTTGCAATTTCTTGGTGTATTCGTCGTGTTTTATATACTCATCTAGATAGAAAATATACCTATCTAAGATACCTCTAGAGCATGTAAGGGTCGTAAAAAACACCAAGTTTTCTAAAGTACCAATAATTTAAGTATGTTTCACAACGCTCGGATTAATTTAGTATTTATTTTCATGCTAGGCACGTGTTTCCTCTCTGGTTAAGAGGGATTTGTCAATATTCCACTTCCTTCCATTTCATGCCGTATATGAAAATCACACAGAGATGTAGGTTTCCTGACGCTTCGGCGCTACGGGTCATGGATTCGATTACCGCACGAAGCAAATATTTGTTTGGCCTATAGATTCCGGTGTGGGTGGGTATTTAGATATTGTTTACGCAAACTCACCCAACGATATAAGAGAGTTCCTTATGTGTGACAACTTGTAATATTTTAGTATATATTTGTAAACATAATAATATATTCCCTGTCAGTACACTGGCGTGGTACTACACTAGGAACGACTGTAAATGTTTAAATCTGTGCCTAACGACATAATCTGACGTCACACTGTTATCCAAACCTGACTAATGAAGTTTAGTTAGGCTGGCTCGCGCGATCCAATCTCCCAGCAGGCCTAGCCTAGCGCTATAGAGTACTGCACCTACTGGATGTGGTCACTAGGCAGACAGATGAAAGGTATTCATAGAATAGTAATATTTTTTTACCCGCTTCGCTCCGGTTAGCTTGAGCTGTATCCACGTATTCCACACATTATGTTCAACGTTATTTTCATTTAGATACTTCAAGATCTCTGACTGTATCCAAAACTTGCACACGTAATAAATATCGATGATCTACAACAATATCGTGAAATTGATTATAGTTTAGAGAGTTATAAGAAAACGCAATTCGATAGCACTAAAAAGTAGAAAATAAAAGAATTAATTTTATTTCAAGAACGCGTGCTTTAATTTAATGTTTTATTTTTCTCACAGTTCACAGTATTTATTTATTCAAAGTGAAGATTTGTGTTCGGAAACTTATATATAAATAATATAAATCTTAATAAAGAAAGATAGGGGAAAAGTAAAAAAAAAGAACATAAAAAACTATAATTTCCTTACAAATATACATTTTTACAATGTTATAAAATAATAAGAAGTGCTTTTTCATATGAGAGTAATTAAAAAAAAAACATACCTATATACCTATATATAAACGTTTTACTTACGTCGGTGCAGGTGTAAGGTTACAGAGGCAGTGGGCGGCGCCGCCGCCGCGCCGTGCCGTATCTCTGGAGGCTCGCTGTACAAAGTACAACGTAACTGAAGCTGATTTTAGCTTCAGTTTATATGCTTTATAAAGGTCAAACCTACCAGAAAAGAGCTATATTTCGATGTAAATACAATCATGTACACTTTTCTTTGTGTAAACTCATTCACGGATGAAATTAAATTCTCATCGCAGAACATTTTATGTATTAAATTCATTTTATAAGGCTGTAATACAAAAGTCACCATGCTCGTGAAAGATGAAAAATTGTATTGTGTCTTCAGCTGGGGCGGTGGCGTTTCTAGTTAGGAAGAGTGTTGGGTCTAATTCAGCTCGCTCGGATATTGCAATTTCCATCCAGCTCACGCCCACTGCGTCTCCCTTCCATTTCGTTTCATATTGCGCTGCAGTAACAACACTTGACGTTTATGAATCAAATTTTGCAGGTAATACCACAATCTGATTATGATATAGTGCAATCTAAATTTTGAGTCAGAGAGCAGAAGTGTGTAGTGTATTTCCCATGCCAATGCTAGATATGGTAAATAAATATCTACGTATTTCCCAAGTTATTAGTGGGAATTCATGTGTTCATAAGATGGAAGCTGTTTGCCTCCACTAGTTCAAATATCGGTCGTATTTGTTTAGGTTTCGTGCAACATAGGTTTTCATACAATAGCTACGTTATATTACTCCACAAAAGATTTTCCTTAACAACAGGCCGCCGCCGACCCTTTTAATGAAAAAAAATTAGACGCTTTGTAATATTTTTAATTTTATTCACAATCCGTGTATTGTTCTGTTGTGCGAGGGTCGGCCGGAGGGTACACCGCTGTTATAATATTCAGCCTCCATACCACAATGTTTTATTTAGCCATCTCGGGGGCTTCAATATTCATCACTGTACTCGGAGCCCTCTTAACTCTTGAATAAAATACACTAGGCATTCCCCGTCTACATTTAGGTTTTTTGACAATATTGAATAATACCTTTATGTGGCCCTATGTGTTCATCGACACTAAAAACAATGGATTATTTACATTCTAATTTCTGGTGTTCCAATGGACTCACTAATTAAGACTCGAAAATCCAAACGGTGGATGACTAACTGTACGGATAAGATGGAATTATGCAAGATATTAGATAACGGATTGAGAGCTAATCGTAGGTCCACACCACAGTCAGAAAAAGGGTGTATATAGAAAGTAATATAAGAACCTATTACTTTTGATTATACTATTTATCCACGGAAACATTTGCCCAGATGTGGGTGGGATTTAGTATCTCACAGCTGGGCAAATGGCTAAGAAATTTAAAATATGTTCAAATCTCAAATGTTGTCTCGTTTAATTATATGTTAATTAAAATAAGCATTGCATTTAATACCGCGCTTTCTTTTAAAGGCTTCACGAAGCGTTTTAAAGGAAATAAAGTTGACACGGAAAAGTAGTACAATATTTTTAAAGATAAAATTATTCAAGCAAATAGCGCCCATTAGGAGACAGTAAGCAAGAAACTTATGAGAACAAGAGTCACTGAGGAGCAAAACGGATATTTGTCGAGTCAGAAAGCCGTTGAGCGTCCGCGCGGACGACGTTTGCAGGAGAAACGTGACCGCATTTTTTAAGTTATGGCTCTTTTACATCTTCACCCTTTTATTTGTAAATACCTTGTAAGATTTAGCAGAATTTATTATTTGATCAATAAATCTATCACTAGAAAGTGATATCAATCTATTTCATTGAAATAAAACTACTTTTTAGTGATTTCATCTTTTAAGTATTTTATGTATTTATAATTTTCAACTATATTTGCATATTCATGGTATAAATTTATACGTACCTATCTATATTTACAACAAAATATCAAACAAAAAGAATAAAGAATTAGAGACTGTGTTTGAGATGAAACATTTAGGTAAATTTCGCACGAGTGGCTTGCGATTGCAAACCACTTGAGCAAGTTTGATGTCTGTTGATGACATAGGTTAACTCAAAAAATGTGCGACGTAGCTCGAATTTCAAACTGTCGGATTGCGCACACAATTGCGCTAGTACTCCACTAAACGTTATTGGTTGCAAAGTGTCAGCTCAACCGAACAACCGCAAGCCTCTTAGCGCAAGAGAAGTTAGTGTCTGGCCGACTTGTGTTCCGTCTACGTCGCTATTTGATTACTATTCCACTTCGGATCTGGTTGCACGTCCTGTCTCTTAATTTGATAGATAGATACTTCACAATGAACGGGCACTGTACACCGGTATACATTTTCGATTGTTTGAGGTTGCGTGCTGGCAAATAGTTTTAACCACAAAACGAGACGAGACTGATGCAGAGAAAATGATATTACGTATGAACGACATTATATTTCCGTTAACATGATTAACTGAACTTAATTATACATATACTAATATAATTATTAAGCATATCTAGTGAAAAGATCCTTATACTTACTTTATGTAAAAATACTTTAGTTTGTACGTTTAAATTTAAACGTACAAACTGCACAATTCGAATGAAAATGATCTATTTCTATATAATGTCTACGAACAATACAGTTTTCACTTTGTAATAAAATATATACCTAAGTATTATAAAGCGTGGGACGTAGTCACAATAGTGCTTCGAAGCGTCAAGAACGTTGAAATAAAGAAAAATAATAGTCAAAGGAAAAGGAATTCGGAATAAGCGGCACCTATAGGCGCAGATCAAAGAGCAAGATCACAAAGCGATCGAAGGACACGCGCGGGGCTTTGGTCGGAGGCTTTCAATCGACCTTCTAAAGAACGCAGAATTGCCCTGATCGGCGCTTTTCGGATACCAATCACGGATCTGTAGCGATTTTGTCGCAGATAATATTGGGTGTATAGCTGGTATCTTTTTATCAGAGGCCGTTTGATGTGACGACGTTAATTACAACAATCGCCTGAATTCTTGTTCAAGTATGTGAATAAGGTATTTTTTACAGGGATACATACATTTGTATATCACATAGTCGGTATATTGTTTATAAAATATTATATAGTATTTTTATTCTTTTGGGTTTAAAAAATCTTTGTTAATTACTTACAAATAAATACAATGGCCAGTAATTAAAAATATAATTTTGACTTATGAAATTTAACTTTTAAACACAATATTAAATAAGGTATTTATGCCACTTTTCATTTCGATAAGGCTTTGATATGCCACTTTTTATTTCAGATGTCGCTATTGTCACAAAACATATTGGTACGTAGGTATATTAATTGCGTTGTTTTAACGCTGTGGCAGGTCTCTTCTTTGCGAGGCACACAGGGTATTCTCGGTCAACGCTTAATGACTAGGTCACAAAACAATGACGTCACTGGATAACAGTGACACAGTAGCTTTTGTGTGGACGTCACCGCGCGGTGGAAAATTTGGCAACGGTCGGACAGGACATCAATCATATATTTTGACATTCGATTTTTCGTCCGCCCCTGGCTGCTGGATAACTTTTCGAAGTATTACAGCTTTTGTTATGGGTACAAACTGAAATTGGGTCCAATAAATTCCCATTATAGAATTGAAATGTGGATTTTGACGATAAAATTAATAAAGCGGCTGACTGGATGCATTATATAATTTGTGTTTGCGTCCTCTGTCATATTAATATTTCTCTTCTTCTAAAAAAAGTATTTTTTTAAATGTGTGATATAGTATTATCGGGGATAATTATCAGCAATAAGCGAATTCCTAATACAGTATTTAATAAAACGTTATCAGTGGTAATCAAGAAACGGGCGCGCCTGTAATCCGGGCCGTCCCGGGCACGCCCGTAAATCACGGGCGCGCGACGCAATTTATCGCTTTGGCCCCGCATTCGTACACGCACACGCATCGCTTTTTATTGCGTCATAGATACCGGAATTCACGCATAGTGAATATAATTTACTGTCCCCCGAACCACTATTTTTCTCAAGATCTCCCCAGCTATCAATAAAATATTATTCTCGTATAGATTTTCTGGAAGACTCTTTTTTGAAGAACAACAAAACATCAAAATATTTCTGATCTCATCAGAAACTGGCATAAAAATAAATAATAATTAATCAATTTCACCATTGGCCTACGAAAAAAAAATACGTTTCATCCATTGGAACGTTTAGATAAAGTAGCTTATGAGGGTAAAAATAAATTGTGATAGCATTTCATAATTTACGTTTTCACGACAAACAAATTGTAGGTACCTCGGATAAGCTGTAGTAAATAATTGTAAATGTTATGATATTGTGTAATCTCTTCTGTAATAAATAATTACCTACATTACTGAAATACCTTCAATTCTCTAAAAAAGGCTCTAAAATAAAATGACATAGATTGTTTTTAGAAGGATGTTTATTAAAAAAGTCACCTTTTTATTAGAGCCTTATTAGCATTATAATTATTTTTTTTGTATATTTTAGCTTATTTCAAGCTAAGATTTTTAAATTTTTATTAAGAAAGAAAAATTCAACCTCAGGCGGGACTCGAACCCGCGTCTTCTGGATTGGTACTCCAGACGCTCTGCCAACTGAGCCAGAATTCTCCCTTTACAGCGAGTAGATTCCGGATGATATTGCATTACCTTTATACAATCTTTTTGTATTTTTTAGCTTATTTCAAGCTAAGATTTTTAAATTTTTATTAACAAAGAAAAATTCCGGTTTGGGCAGAATTGTCCAATCGATGTTGCTATGTCGCCGTAAAGACATAAGTAACGTAAAGAAAGAAAAATTCAACACATCAGGCGGATACCTCGGTGGCTCAGTTGGCAGAGCGTCTGGAGTACCAATCCAGAAGACGCGGGTTCGAGTCCCGCCTGAGGTTGAATTTTTCTTTCTTAATAAAAATTTTAATTAATTATTCAAATTATACCAACTTGTACTTGGTTAGCGTGGTCGACTATAACTTTATCATTTCAACCGTTTGGCGTCCACGGCTGGACATAGGTCTCCCCCAAGGATCGCCACGACGACCGGTTATATGCCGCCCGCATCCAGTGGATTCCAGCGACCTTTACCAAGTTGTCAGTCCACCTTGCCGGGGGCCTGCCCACACTGCGTAACTATAACTTAATCCTACTCAAATGAGAGATGATCCGTGCCGAGCAATGAGAGAGTAAATGGATTAATGACGATGGCAACATTTTTTTTTGGTTGTTTTAAATGATGTTTTACCTAGTTAACGCTGAATTAGCTTTTTATACCATATATTATACTTGTCAAAATGTTAATTATGGTTCAACATCATCATCATCAGTCTATATTCTATCACTACTGGACATAGACCTCACCTAGTGAACGCTACAGACCTCGATATTCGACACTTCTCCTTCAGTTGCTGCCAGCTGCCTTCATTATGGTTAATTAATTAACACTCTCCACGCAAACAAAGCATTACTATTTTATTTGTATGTATCTTGATAATAGATGTTTCAACGTAAAATATACCTGAATAGTAAGAATATTACCAGCTCTTTAAAGAGACCATTTCAGACATTGTTAATTTACACCAATTGTATGTCTATATCATATATAAGTCATTCAGTGTTCCTATCGATCTTGTCTCTTCACATAAACTACTAGTCCATGTCTACAACGAAGTCCTCAGCGATTATTTAAGAGGACCCACGCTGAGGTACCCCGTAAAAGGAATATAAATTTAAAGCTAGAAAGCTTAGCAAGGTTTTCCCATGCAGCAAAATCTGTAGACGAAAATTTTCAGTTCAACGTACAGTTCTCATTTTGCATTTAGTATTCGCATACAGGAATATGGAAAACACTAAAGATAAAATACCTTTTGTGTTAGCATACGAAAGATTTAGAATTTTCTCCGAACTCACAAGTAATCGGTTCTTTGGAGCCACTGTCTAGTGCCTATTTCCTAGTAGTGGATTATTTTGAATAATTTATTCTATAAAGACACATAATTTGCAAAATTTTACTAGTACTAATACTAAGCATTATAAAGCAACAAGTGTATATATTTTTTTAAATATTCTCCTACCGGAACAAATTGCTAACGTACTAAATAAGCACTTATCACTCGAATCGAATGTGAAAAAAGTCGAATCCCTAAGGTCTGCAGTATGCATAAACAAACATTCAAACCTGGATTTACGAGCACAGACACCTCAGGGAGTGGTCCTGACCTCAGCCGGCATCGGATACGGAAACTCTCAACATTCATAGAAACTGGATGAGCTAAATTTCGACCATCTGAACCGAAACGGAATGAAAAATAAACCTATCAAAAAGTTTGACGATGAATAAAGGGGAAAGCGGGCCACTCTAAACAAATTTTTGGCATTCCTACCGGTAGTAGGTACGTACTTTAAGAGGAAGTTGGTGTAACCGAAATTTTTCTCCATAATTCAGAGCGAACTACCATACATTTGCGGGCGGAAAGTTTTACAATTGTAATTAACGTAGTCCCGTTCGTTACTGGGTCCCTTTGTATCGTACAGTGGAAGCTAATTTATTTTGAATGTTTAAAAAGCACTCTGTAACCACACCGTACCACAGAAGATGTATATCCTTTCTGCCTTACTTTGAATCGCTTCTATGGGAATATATGGCTACCCAAGATATATATCGGAGATACTTGGTGTCCGTAATAATTCTTTTAGTACAATTTTATGGGTTTGGTGATAATTTATGCATCAGACCCTTTCGTGACCGAAGATTTGTATAGGAATGGAAGATAAATACTGAATGTGACCTGCGTATCACCGTACCAAGATTTTGATGAACATGGATTACTACATAGGTACAGGCTACATGTTAGTTTAGTTACTTGTTACCTAGGTACCTAGTTACCTAGGTATTGTATAGAATACCTGAATTATATAGATTGCCGGTAACATATACATATTAGTTTTTATAAGAGAAAATTTTAAGAAAAATGTACAGAAAAGAACAGAATAAAAATAGAACTAGGTACTTCATGAATGTTACATTTCCAATTCCATATAACTTGACACTTAAGTCAACAATAAATTCCAATAGTTACAAACTAACAATGGTGCATTTAAATTGTATGCAAATACTATACGTATTAAGTACTTCAGACGCCAACATACAAGTGAGTAGAGTCAGCAAGTCAAACTCGGCCAGCATCTACACAAGTAACAGGTAACTTTATGTGGAAACTTTGTGCTAGTAACTTGTTGTTCTAGTTTTTGTGCTCACCGTACACACAACGTATACGTGTGTTGACAGTGCATAATAAATGTGCAAGTGCTAAGTTCTCTGTACAATTTTGAAAATAGAATTGAATTCGTGCCAGCAATAAATAATTTATTCCTATTGCAAGTTAAATGAACACGTAGCCTTTTAAGGGACATGAAATTGTGTATAATATATACAATCTTGTTACAGTTCATGAGACACATTTCGTATGCAAAAGAAATAGTTTGTTGGGAATACTTAATATAGAAGATTTTTTCTTATTGCGATAAGGGGGCAAACGAGCAGGCGACTCACCTGATCCAATTAATTCGTGTCATGTAATTTGCATATATTCAAATCTAACTTTTAGCACTTTTTTAGTATAAGATTTGGCGAGGTAGATCTAGCTAAAACGGTAACGGTAGCTAAAACGGGACAGGCGTAAGTTTGAACAAGGCTAGTCAAGCGGGCTTCATCCGGAATTTCGTAATTGCCAAGGCGGCGCGGCATCGGTGGAAAGAAAAATTGGACCAACCAGCTCAAATGCACGGAACGAGTTCTACGAAAATTATTATAGTCTTCATCATCCTACACGACCCTCGTTACGGGAATATATACTTTTCTTTCCTCTCTCCATATTAAGAATATTAAAATGAGCAAACGAGACGCGAAAGAAAGCGTCTATAGCTTGCGAATATTCATGAGCCAAATATGGAACAAGTTTCCAACACTGTAATACTTTTATGTTCCTTATTTGGGAGAAAATAAGATTCAGATCATATGGATACTGAAATCGATATCATAAAATATTTGTCTACAATTACGTCATTAATATAGGTAGGTACTTATATATGCAAAATCGAAGGCTAGATTGGGGTAGTGGATGGACTACTTATTAGATCATGCACATAACCATTTTAGGAACTCAAATCATCAAGCTAATTAGTGTCCCGCTGCTGGGCACGAGGTTTCTCTCAGGTTCAGAGGTGTAAGGCTCGGGCCAAACGAACGTAAAATAGGTATTGAGTTGCGCGTCGCGTTTAATGTGTCGCACAATTTGCCGTGCATTCGGATTTATTATTTAAAACTAGCTTTTGCACGCGTCCTTGTCTGTGATTTAAGAAAAAAATCAATATTCCAGACAAACTTCCACCCCCCTTTTCACCCTTTTAAAAGAGGATTTCCGGGATAAAAACTTTCCTACAATGTCCGGGAGCTCAAGCTCAAAATCTCCATACAAAATTTCATCTAAATCGGTTTAGCGGTTTATGCGTGGACAGGATGGAAGTATGGATATGGATATTGGTATGGATTGCAGTATGTGCGATACAGCGACGCAAAATGAGTTATCTGTCGACGCAATTTGTGCGACCAAAATTACGTTTGTCCTCAGCCTAAGGCAATAATCCCCCATCCTGGTCAACCCGCTCTGGGTTACCTCATAAATTGGTCAAAATTAATTTCGGCTTAAATATTATAAAAAAAATAATTAAATATGCTCAAAATAAATATAATTTATGTTGTTTAAAACCTGAATTAATAAACTGAGTAAGCAAAAGTTAGCAAATTATTATATTTCAAAGAAATGTAAAATTCTTAGAATGAATATTTTGTGCTAGGGGGGATTCACTTTTATAAATTGAATATAATATAGAAAAAAAGAACATAAACGCATGTTGTACGCAGCGCCAACAATGAATTAGCTTCAATAACATGAATTAATTGAAGATAATTCATTGTAGTGCTTACTGATAAAGCAGTTAATGAAGCTTTCATTGTGTTTTTGATACTACAGACACATAATATTATTACTTATTTAAAAAGGCCCAGCCTTTTTCTATATTTATATTCGATGTTAAGTACTTTTTTATTAATTAACAGCAAGCAAAGGCTTTCCTCCTTTTTTTACCGTGGCTACCGGGCGGAAATAGGTCTTTTAGCCAGTCATTTTGTTAGGCTAACATGAAAAATTCAACCAACTTTTCCGAGTTAAAACATGCGCCCAATGTTTTCACAGGCACACTAATGAATAGCCTTTTTCTTTTACGTTACCTGCCGGTTTTTTAGGATTGCATAAAAAAATTGAGAAAAATATCAAGAGAGGCTACTGAAATTGAACAATGGATTATGGTTTTGAAAGGTTATTAATAAAACAAACTGACTTTACATGAACATAGTTGATATTCAGATATGAACACTCAACGGCAATTGTTGAAATCAGTATACATTTTCACAGAATCTATCGCGGATTGTATTCAAACTGTAAAAATGACTGAACTCACAAACTGACTGTTGCAATAAAGGATTTGAAATATCAATTTACCGCGATAAAGCCAATAAAAAAGTAGTTTTATTTTGAAGCCTAGTATTTGTGTAAATATTTGTAAAATAATTAAATGTATGTACGTTCTCAATGGGTTGTTACTGCATCTTTCATCAATATTTTCGCATAGATACTATAAAGCTACAATGATATTCTCTATATGTAGTTACGTGTGTGTAAATAAAGGAATTAGTTACACAGGATTTCTGTAGTAATTTGAATATAGGAACTATTATTTTAACTTCAGACAGCCACTTTAATGCTTAATCTAGAGTAAAAATACTCAAGATTAAAAATATAATACTGCTTCTACTTATATAAAAAAAAACTATGTATATTTTTGTGGCTTATAAATATTCACATACAAAATGAGAAACCCTCTCATAAATTTGCCTCTGCATTCCGCAACGAAAATAAAAAAAAAAAATCCAGGCCATATACAAGCATATACGTTCATAAAGTTTCATTGGAATCAGTCAGCATTGGTGAATTTAGGATGTTAGCAACCAAAAGAATTTTGTTAATATACAAAACTTATTCGCTGTATAATATCTGAACACTAACATCCTCCTGAATTTTTTCGTGTATAGAAATTTAATTGAAATGACGATCGTATTTTATAATTTAAAACATAAACTAGTGTACTAAGTAAATATTCATTTTATAAATTAAATTAATACGCATTCCTACATATTGTTTATACGTATTACCTTATTTATGCCTTTGTACATACCTAAAATTTCTACTAATCTTAAATGTAATAGTAGTCTATAATCTCTTGTCTATTAAGATGCAAGCGAATGAACTAAAACAGCGCGAGCGTTTCAGAATGTTTCGAGGCTAGAAGTTTTGATATGAAATTAAATTATTTTTTTAACGATATAAGTTTAGTAACAGCATTATCAATTATAATGTGAATGCAAATTATGTCTTCGGTAATTTACCAACTAATTGTGTACAAGGAAAATCTTTAATTTAATTTATAACGATGTTTTAATAATCACTTCTACTCGTGTGAGTTTTGGGCATCTTATTACAAACATTCATTACACACGGACATTAATAATTATAGCTATTTTAATTGTTTCCCTTTACATTATTTGCTATGTGGTCAAACACAGTTTCATATTTGTTTTTAATAATTTTGTTTGAACTTCATAAATTTCTGTTTAAATGATTACCAACCAATGAATTGTAACGAGTAGGTACGTACGAAAAGTACTCCAATGTTCATAATTGAAAGTGAATTTTTGTAGTAGGCACGCTTTCGTATTAAAACTCTGTATTAATATTTGAAGAGGTGTACCATCCAAATGGATTGGTTTCATTTTATATCGCGGAGTGTTTTTAGAAATAGCTTAAACATAAATAAGAAACAGTTAGGAAACAAGTAACTAGTTTTTCATTAAAATTTTGATGATAAGGGTAACGTACAATAAAGTAGTGTTAGATATATAACTTTATGTTGGAACAGCGACTTAATAGGTACTCCCCATTTATGGAAGATTGATAAGTATCGTAAAGGCACTTAACGATCGCCTGTCGCCATTTATTATCCATATAGAGTCTCCATAACATCTCAGGTAGAAAGTTTGCATAGACATTATGGAGCAATTAATATGGAAATAGCTCAGGCTATCGACCGCCCGACCGATCACAAGTTTTATTGGCTCAAACTTACATTATCGTTAGAACAATTTGCGCAGTCGTGCCTTTGTTTTAACGAGTAATAATTCAATTATAGCTAAGGGCTAATATGAATGCTTTATTTCACTCTTCATAGAAGTGTAACATAATATTCTTAATGGTGAAATTTGGTAGCTGGTTTATTATGATTCTTTATAGAAGATCAGTCTATATTAGGAAGACCAGTAAGTTCAATATTAAATATACTTATTCTGACTGTTCTTTCTTAGAGTTATTCGTTGATGTATACAAGTATACTGGTACTTTGTGGTATCTAGGAGGACTGATACCGGGAAGAGAACAGCCGCAAACAGCAGTAACAGGCAGAAACCACGAGGAGTTTTCGTCAGTCAAAAACGTGCTTGTTTTAAAGGCCTATCTTTTAAGAAAGGCACGTTTTTGATTAACGCAGTTAGAAATCGATAGAGGAAGGTAGGATAACTGCAGTAAGCAGTTATAGATACCAGTCTATGCAGCAAAACGACAAAAGTCCCTGCAGCCGTGGATAACCATATAAAGTAACATCAGCTCTTTAGCTGATTTTACTTTATATGGTAATGCCATCAACAACTATCCTAATCCTAATACTGGCACACTTTAGGCACCTTTAGGATTAGGATAGTTGCTGATGGCTATTTGGCATGGAAAAATATTTGTAAGAAAGTTTGGAGTGTCTTTGCAAACTTAAAAAAAAGATATAGCTGTGATTGCTTACAGGTATAACCAGTGATCTGTGCAATCAAAGGTTCTATACCAAGACACGTACCACTATCTTTTCAAAGTTGCAAGTGTACTTATCACATACTCAAACAGCGAAGGAAAAAAACATGACGGAACTTCCATGCTTGAGAGATTTTCTTAGTTGCACGTAAAGCCTGCCAATCTGCACTACGCTTGGAGACCTATAGCCTAATCTCTCTCAAAACAGAAGAGACCCGTCCTCGGCAGTCGGTTAATAATTTGCTTGGTGATGATTACAGTGCCTCAGTGATTGAATTTTGTTTATTTTATGTTTTATTGTTGTCGATAGCGACAGTCGTATATTTTTTTGTCAGGAAAACAATAAAATACCTTAAGCTTTAGTACTCATTCAGGTTGCTTTTCCAGAATGCAACCAGTTTCCCTGTAGCTGGCTTAACTTGAAACTTGTACAAGATTATAAAGAGCGGACCCACTTCAACTTTACCTTTCGTTTCTGCATTAGCGAGGACTGTTACTATATCGTTTGTAGAGCATACTTTTATGGAACACGTGATAAAAATACCATCAAAGTTGTTGTAGCTTCTTGAATGTATCTGTTTATGTCTAATACGTCGGGATAGGTCGTTTAAATTTC
Organism: Craniophora ligustri; assembly: GCA_905163465.1. NCBI lineage: Eukaryota > Metazoa > Arthropoda > Insecta > Lepidoptera > Noctuidae > Craniophora > Craniophora ligustri. Next base: position 4,856,202 of record LR990956.1, read on the forward strand.
AAATAAAATATTCAGGTCATTTTCCAAAGTGGTCTGGATTTATTTTACCATCCTCGTGATTGAGGTTGGCCACCAAAACAGTTTTATATAGTAGCTATATGCTATTGCATTTTTCTGGGAAAGCCTGGCCTGAAAGAGAATGACCATTTGTCTTCTATCAGGCATCTTCATCAGACAAAACAAACATTTAATATGTGCATATAAAGAAATAAATTATAACAATTTATAATTCGTCGGTAGCGATTACCAAAGTTTCAAGCTTATATCGTATAAACCTACGTAATTATTTAGTACTAAGTATATCATATTCTTATACGTGCCACGTTCAGTTGTTGTCTAAAATCGCAAAGAATTAATATAAATTAACTTTTTGTGCATATTCATATATATTTACATATCATATTATGCTATGTGAAAATTTCATAAAATATGCAGTTGAAAATATCAAATTTACAAATAAAACGGTGACCTTTTTAATAGCGTGCGGCTTGTTGGGCTCCACGGAATGATTACAGAAACTGCACTCCAGTTTTATAGCATTCACGGAAGAAAATTTTAATTTAAAACTCTGCGCTCTAGTAATTTACTCAGTACACAAGCAAGATAAACAAAATACTACTTTAAAATACGCTTTGAGTGGAAAATAAACGCTTTTATTTGTTTATTTTTCATGTATCTATCTATGCATTAAACGTATAACGATATTTCTAATATTCCTTTAATAAAAGATTATACTATTATACTTTTATAATAGATATTTTTTTGGGATTACATCAGAACTTAATTAACAAAAACCTGCTCACATGTCAGATAGACGTCTGTCAAAACCAATGAAGCTTTAATACATAAAAGCAATTAATCGTACAGAGTAACGCCAAATAGGGTTCAGATTAAAGTATATCATGTACGTACATAATATTATAATACTTATCTATCTTCTCATTTCTACAAATTCTCTTACTATTGGAGGTTTTTTTTTCTTTTATTGCAATCTGTTCACTCAATCCTAAGATAGGTACATTAATTTAAAGAGTTCTAGAAGAGCCAGTTGTACTTTACTTTTTATGACGATCTATATTGAATGGCGTTTTTTTGTCACTTTTATGAATGTTAATGAGTACCGCTATGTCGATTTATGGTCAAGCCATAACCTCCTCCTACATGCCTCTACCTCTCTATCATACATGTTTTTAATTAATATATGAGTAGTAATTTTTTTTTTTTTCATTACTACTTGTTTTATTTCTATTGAAAATTGTATTATTACGCTTCTGCTAGATAATTCTAAAGTAATTGTTGACGATTTTTCTCTTTAAGAGCCTGGAATATACTTACGTAAATTGGAACGTAAAAGAGAGACAGAGAGGGTTAATGAGTGAAGTTCGTGCGATTAGGAACGTTATTGTCCTACTGCGCTTCGCAATTATAGTTTAAATTTCTATTTGGTATTACGTAACGACTCTGCGGTGCCCGTTCCTATATCATTTAGCTAATTGATCTCTATTTAGGATTGGTAACGATTATTGAAGTAAACACAGTATAAAAATATTTATTATAGGCTTGATATGTCAAAAATTCGATTCGCTTATAGCTCACAGCGTAACTTATAGTTACCACGTGCCGGTTAATTGGATGCCTAATATGCCTCTTCTCTAGTCCAAAATATTAGTATATACCCATCCTAGTGCGATACCTGGCATACCATCTGAGTTATCTTAGGTATCAAATCTTGTACGAATTGGAAATTAATCATGACTTAGGTACTTTATTGAACGTTTGAAGGAAAAATCTGCAAGACTAACGAGTTTCCATATATTTTTTATGATACCTACATTAAGATTAATATCGTGTAATACTTCTGGGAGCTTGGGGTTATGGCCTGCAAGTGTTTTACGAGAGGGTTATATTAGGTAAAAGAGAAAATATTATAGTAAAAAGGCATAAAAATATCTTCACTACCAACCCATCTACCGTCTCACACCTGGTGTGTTGTGGTGGTGGTGTGGTGTCCACCAAGCTAGCCTAGTGTTATGCGTTAGTGTTGGGAGAAATGTATCACTTGAAAGAAAAGATAGATATGTATCATTTGTTCACTGTGATATGTATCACTCATTTAGCTCACTATATCAGTAGGTGACAAATGAACATCTGAGTATATTTATATCATTCTGAACATGAAATAGATAGATCAGAATGATATAATTTTTACATAATGGCTCTAGATCGTAGTCTGATCTAAATTAACGAAACCAATCAACTTACATCTTTATCCCTTTGAGATAAGGTATATTACATGGGTCAATTCATAGTGGACCATATACGAACTCATTTCCTTAGAGACAGAGAGAAGAGACATACGATTATTTGTTAGGCTTATGAGTGAGCTAAATGATATACTGATACATTTTTTATCTTTAGTAATATAAAGATTGATTGGGAGCAAAAGAGAGATATAGATAATTTGTGTGTATCACTCATGAGCTACCCATCTCTACTACTCGTCGTTGGCAGATTTCACATCAATAAAATCGTTTAGGCACGCAGGTTTCCTCACGATGTTTTTATTCATCGTTTGAACACGTGACAAATAGGTACGCATATCAAATGTTATGTAACTTCAAAAAGTCATTGCCTTGCTATTGTAAGGCAATGACTTTTTGAAGTGCCTATTGGCCTTTCATTTCTTAGTCCAATGGTCACAGTAGATACTAGAATATCACAGCTTTTTCTTTTGATATAAAAAAAATATATTCCATTTCAATAACTTCCTAAAATGTACCTTTAATAAACCTTTTAATAACACAGAGCGCTTATTTTTAATCAGAGCCGTGAGGGTTAATTACAATAAAATCAAATTACAGCATGCAGCTTCTGATCCGCGTATTATTAATTTAATATCGTTTTCCGCCGAATGATACGAAATTAAGTACGCGTGGGTACTTCAATCACTAGCAGCTAATCCCATTACATGTATTTTGTTGGTGTACGCGACATGTAGCGGTGTTACCGACCTGATTAATTAGTATGGTCATTCAAGAGGACGGGTCTCACAGGCATTATGGAAAGATTATTTAGCAGTTTCGTCTACTGCGAGAAAAATGAATGAATCTACTAATGATAAAACGAATGGTAGGGCCATGTTGTTTAATGATGACGATGATGATTGAAAATGATTTTAAACTAACAGCATAAGTTGTTAGACTAGATAGACAATATTTTTTTACCGAAGTAGGTGCAATTTCAATTAGCTATTACTACTTACTAGCTTCTGGTATTGTTTTCGAAATGTTTACATGTATTTATTTGCCTGCTTTTATTTTGGTTACAACAGACTCATAATATATTTTTTTAAATTACTAAATTTGGCGATGATTACGATTATTATTACATAAAAATATAATGTAGCTTCTAGAATATACGCAGGTAGTGAGGGGTTGGTGACGTAATTGATGCTCCAATAATAATTCTCGTTCGCTGACGAGCGCCAATGAACCGCGGCCGTTCACACGCTCCGATAGGTTTCATGCCCACCGGCCCTCGCTTGTAACGGATAAATGTAGCTAGATTCTATATCATAGCATGGATCTAGCTATCCTGTATGTTCAATGAAATGGGCTTAGCAAAGCTAAACGTACCGTAACGGTTAGTGGCTGAAACTATAACAGTTATTGGCTGAGTTTTAGCCATTGAGTGCCTAAATTCCCAGTTGTGCAAATTATGCCTAAATTGTCAGAGAAGGAGCTTTGATATCCTAGTGGTGTGACCAGCGGACTGTAAAAGTCTTGAGTTTCTCCCAAGACGCGTACCACTGACTTAGAAAGTTACGTGTGTATTTACTGCATGCTCAAAAGGTGAAGCGAAACATCGTGAGCAAAATCTGCATGCCTGAGAGTTTTTTTCGATGGTGTGGGAAGTCTTCTAATCTCCCCTACTGTAACGTTGTGGAATACAACCTAATGCCTCTCAAATGAGAGGAAATTCTTGCATAGCAGTAGGACAGTAAGTGGGTCGATGACGCGATGCTCCAATAATTATTTAGGCACGTAATTTTCATTTGAAAATTAGATTGTAATATTGGGGAAATAGAATTTCCATTAGAATGCACGCACGCACGCAACCTAAAATAACTGTACTATACGGAAGTCTCGCGCTCAAATGCGTTAAAATATTGTTCATATAAAATGTATGTTTCGAGATACCGATGCGGAGCCTCGTCACGTGACACGACAAACAAGGCATCGCGTGCGGTTTTGCTTACTTTTAACCCACATTACGCTAACCTTCTGGATGATTCTGACACCCCTGACAAGCAGGTAAACGATACTTGCGAACTGGCCCAACACGAGGTTAACAGGAAACACGTTTTATATTTGACATAGTTGATGAAGAATGGTTTCCTGACATGCATACTAAATAACAACTCTGAGTAGTTGGTAATAAGGAAACTTATTCCTGGAAAACGTAAAGGCTACTGAAACTAGGATGATGAGTTAATTTAGATTTTATTGCAAGAAAAATGACACTGCAGACATCATTAAATTTTTGCACTGAATTAACGAGCTTTCAACACCAGTTAATCCTCACTGAAAAACAGCATGGATAGTTAGATAAGTAAAACAGCGCGGGTCGCGGGTTCAACGCTAATCTGTTTAAATTCCGCTCCTACTCAAATAAATCCTGTTTAAATAACCGTAAAACTGTCCGTGTGTGGATCCTTTTAATCCATTTGATGTGGATCGCAACACGATCGAATTTCATTTATTTTGCCTTTTAAGTCACTTATTTTTTGCCATAGATACTTAAGTATAATTACTTCAAATATTGTTATTTTACTGTTTTATGAATGAAAAGAATATTGATTTATGAATATTGTTTTATGATTAAAAAATCGAGATTTTAATGGTATGTACTAATATTTTGGATTGTACTTACCTAAGTTATAAACTCAAACTCAAATGATTTATTTCAATTAGACCAATATTCCAGGTACTTTGGAATTGTCAAAAACTAGTTGCACGGTTCCAAAAGGTAGATCTTATGGAGAAGAACCGGCAAGAAACTCCATTTATACTATTTTTAAATTAAATACAAAATTACAAAATATTTGGTTTTATTACACAATATAAATACTTCGACAATTTACTTCGAAGTAATAATTGCCTGATTCTTGGAATACAATCTAATATCCATGATTCGTCAAGTGAAATAAAACGATAAATGTTACTCGAATATGTTTCATCTCGGCTCATTTTCAAGTCAGTTAACAATTATTGTTATTCAAAGATTAGAATGGAAATACCTAATACCTATTGTTGATTCCACTTTAAATCAATCTGTAACAATATCATATAAGCAGAATGAGCTGCGCATTCTTTCAGTCGTCCTCCGACGTATGACTAGAAAATTTGGCAGGGTTAATCTATGATGTTATTTTTAGCATATTTTGCGGACGTAATCCTAGGTATTGTCTAGTTTCTAAATGTCGTGGAAAGAAACGTCTAATTCATCTAATTATAATAATTGTTGTGTTCAAAAAGTTCTTGTGATGTATATGAGGAAGCCAGAATAGATATGAATGTTGTGAGAACAAACTTTGGAATTTAAAATGAAACATTAAATGTAGCAACAACAAACATTTAAGAGTTAATAGACGTATGATATAAGTTGTTTGCACTTAGTAGGAATTCCAATTAGGATAGAATAAGTACTGACTACATGGAAGCTAGGATGCTGAACGTCAGTTAAAATCTAATAAAAATATTTATTAACAGCTACTAGCTATGGTCAGTGATATGGCCCGCGTTGATGTCCTTTTTTATAAAGTCTTGGGGAATTTCCTTTGCCCTTTTGACCAGATGTGTGAAATAAATAAATCTATAGGTAGGCTTTTAGTAGGTACGCAGATTAAGATTGTGGTGTATGCAGATTATGTAAATATAATTATAGATGGATTTTAAGAAGTTGGCAATCCCTTTAATTTTTATGTAGGTGTACTGTTTTGTATACTGAGTGTGCTTATGCAACAAATTTTCCCATACACAAACACTCAGACGTGAAACAATTACCTGTAAGCCAAATAAGTGCACACAGGAACCGAAAGCCTCAAGATCCTGTAATGCAGAAGCTGATCACATAAGCCAAGCAAACAAGCCACCGACCACAACCAACAGTGGATGTAGGGCGCCACCATCACTCTTTTACTTTTAAAATGCTTGACGTTTCGACCAGGTTACACTGATCGTGGTCACAAGCTGACTCATTTAAAAGGTAAAATTCTGTTAGTTCCCGTGTAATATAATGTATTATAATGCAACGCGAAAGTTTAAAAGTTGTTATCACTGTTGTCGTTGCTATGTTATCGCGCAACAGCCACCAATGTTTGGAAGCCACTACATTTTATATCCTGCTCCCCACTGCGCAGTTCCCCACAGTCTCCCAGACAGAAGTTTAAGTTGTCTTATTAGTAACACACAGACGACGCATCGATAAGGTTTCAATTCAACATCCAATTCTAATGGGGGAGCGGCGGTTTAGTGGCCTGTAAAGGGTTGTGTATCGCCTCAAGTAGAGAATTTCGGACACTGCTGTAGCGTGTGGCCCCCGCTATTACAAACGTGGTTTGTCTCCGACCCCAAGTGGCTGTGGCCAGTGGCTCATTTGCGCTGACCCTTATTCACTGCGACCCTCGTATTGTCGTTTCCTTTCTTATGACTAATGGCTTATCTAAGTACATACACTATAAGCATCCTAATAGCACTTATGAAGATTGTGTTAAAGCAAGTTTTGTTCACATCTGAAGTTAAGTTTAAGCGAAACGATTTCATAAGTTTCATTGCTTTCCAAGGAATAGTGAATGTAATTAGGTATATGTTACTTTACAAACAAAAATAGATATTATTATTATACCTCGTTGTTGCTACTATTACAAACCGTAAAAAATAACTATGTTAACGACTATGTTAGTTTCCAATTTGTTTACCTTAGCTTTAAATAACTGTTCGACAGTTACTAAAGCACTCCCAAGTTATATTAACCAAAACTATAAATAACGGGCGATTACCAGGGACCATTAAATTTAAAGACAAGTAAGACTTCAATTAAAAGAGAAATAATAGGTTTCGAAGAGGTCCAATTAAGCATCTTAGTGGAATCATAAATAAAATCAATGGACGAACGAACTTCTCACATTTATTCAAATTGCCTTTAGTGATTAAAATAAATACTTGAAAATATGACGTTTGAATGCTTTAATCACTAAAATGCCCATTATTAGAAGTTGTTAATATGACGTCTGTTTCATTTTAATTTATACTTCAGGTAAAGAGCAAATTTAATCATCATAAGCATATTAAATTATTATGTCGAGGATAATTAAACATTTCATTTCAATACTGTAATTCAAGAAGCACACACGTATCGTCGACTTACGAAGATGCTCATGACTAATGTTAAGCTGCACTTGCCAAGGTCTGTCAATAGATGGGTGACCATATTTTACTTATCGAGATCCCTTCGAGCCTTAAAGATCGCGGTAAACCGTCTATACTAGTTACAAATACAAATCGTTCGTTCGTACGAACGACAATCGTTACTCTTCAAAATATCTGTATATTCTTATAATATTCTATACTAATCCTAGATAGACTGGAAACTAACCAAAATCTTATTGGGAAAATACTCAGAAAAAATGGCGTAGGTATCTTGTACTTCTTTAAATAAATAAGAGGCTACGAATTATTTTTGGAACTTAATTAAAACTTTATGGTCACATTGCCCCTGTATTTTATTTCGCAAAAAAAGTTATGTAACAATATCTATCAAACTAAATGTATTGGAAAAATCGGCCGTCTTAGTTGCACCGCGTTTACAAAGTTTCTTAACAGCGGAGGAAAAACTTTCCGATAAGGTTTTGTGGAGTTATTTAACTTTCTGGGTTCAGGTTCACTTTACCCTTTGAGTGTAGGATGTAAGAGATTGCGTTGTCTGTTATTAACTTTCGATATAGTTGTATTTGTAATGTACTTCAGAAAGTAGGTTATTGGTACGTGAGATTTTCTCTATATTACTTAGATGGCAAACACGCAGACATAAGTATAACGACCATAGCTTATAAGAGGCTAGCAACACTGGAGCTTTTAAAAGATAAGTGTGCTTCCATCTCGTAAAATTCAGTTGTCTTTTATATGATTTTCCCAATAATACGCAAATGATAATGTCCTACTTGCTTAACGGCAGAATACTTCGCCCATTAAAAGATAAATAAACGTATCTGTACATATAAGTTTCATAAAATATCTTACTTTAACAAGCCGAAGTGAGCGTTGATTAAAATTGTTTATAGTTATAACTTTGCTAATATAATATAAAACATGAAGTTATTGAATTCTCTCGTATTTAATAGGATATCAAATATATTTAATTATAATCCTTATGTATATTGTTGTCTTATTATCTTTAATACTTTGTTGTTTTTATCTGTTTAATCCGTTGTTCGAATATTAATATATAGGCTAACTTGACTTTAATAAAATTTCAGCAATTGAAAAATAAACGCTACATAATATTATGCTTATTAGGCGTTAAAATGTTGTTTTAGGTCTACAGTAAATTTAAATGTTGTAATTTTGTCTACTTTGTGAACCTTTATTTAAATTAGGTTAGCTAACGTCCATGGCGCATTGAGTCATGGATGTTTGTTACCTTCGTGTTTAAGATTTAATGTCGTAGGAAATGCACACTCGTGACCAATGATTTACGTCCCTTGGTGAACAATATACCATTATACTTACTAATTTAAAAAGCATACATGTCAAACCACACAAGTTTGTGATCTGTACTCCCGAGGGATCGAACCTCTTTCCTTCACCATCTAGGAAAAAACCGTTGAATCATTGTGTAATATTTTTACAAGTTACGATGATGAAATTCAACAGATACATATCGCACGACAATGCGCACACAGATTCTTTTAATGAAATATGATATAGGTACAAACCGTGAAAACTGCAATTAAAGAACCCTAAAAAAATGTCTGCACGTCATTTTGGCACATCGTAAATCATCAAACTTTTAGTTATTTCATTTTTAAATATAATTCATTGTTTACATTACAGAAAAAGGAATGTAATCGGCGCGCGGCGGTACATTTGGCAATGCAAATAAATATTTATTCCCAGTTGTTTTGAATCGTAGGAAATCATCATCGGTACGAAAAAATATATATAATATAAATAACAATGTCAAAATAAATATTTTAATATAAAAAACTACTGGCTAGCCCCGGTTTCACTCGGGTAGTTATAGAATAAATATGTATTATAAAAAACTATAGCTAACTATAGCTTTTGTTCATCGCGGGTTATGTAAAATTGTACTGGAGAAAGAATTATTCAGATCGGTTCAGTAATTTTGGTAATAGTAATTAGATACAAACGTACAATAATTTACTTCTTATAACATTTGTACCGATAGAAAAACCTGGTACTGACACTAAATCTGATAAAAATCTGAATGTAGGCCAACAATATTGGTTAGAAAGAATAATTTTGATGGTGTGCGGCCAGAAACAAAAGAGGAGACACAAAGAAATAAATGTACCAATACAAAAAAAAACGGAGAAAATAAAATTGACAATTGATAGCCCAATGTAACGATATTGTAGTACTCCAGTAAACTGGCGTAAAATAAGCTCTCGTTGCGTCCGATACGGGCACTCGTAAAGTGGATCCTATTTTCTTGGAATCCGAGGTGAACGGTTCTAGTTTCACGTGTTTTGGAGAAGATTTTAGAATTGATCCTCTATTTACTATTTATACTATGACCATATATGTATATCACATCTGCATTCCGAGAGGATTAAGTTGTCCGCCCACAATTTCGCCGAAATAGAGGGCCTGCCTATAGCCATTAGTCGGGTCGAAATTCTGAGCTATTATTGACAATTTTAAAGTAAAACCCAATAATATTGTTTGACGTAAAGTCGAAACCAGAATTTAATGTTAAATATCACACTCAACATCACTAATAGGGTTATTGGAAGCTATAAGACCAGTGAAATAGTTTATACAAAAGAAAGCATTTGATAATAATTAAATACTTCATATCAACTATAATACTTGTTATAAAGAGTAGAACTTTACACACAAAACCGTGGCTAAATTTATCTGCCCTATATTTCATTTATAGTGTCTTCAATATAACCCACGTGTTTAATAATAGTTCCACGAGCGAACATAACTTAGTGTAATTTTCATACGACGACGTTAATAATTAATATTACAATAGAATGTATGAAGTTACTCGCTGTCAGAAGCGAAATGGGAATGACTAAAGTATAACATTAATTTATGATGAGAATTTAACATGAATAAACGGTTGTGATAATTATTACGATGAAGAAGTTAATGTTGATTCCATACTGAAATTGAAGGTTAATCTATAGATAATTTTAACATCATCAACTCATTTATTGTACCTTGGACCAACCACGTTGGACTTACGTGGGTTAACAGACTTCACATACCGTCAAGAAATCTGTCAATAATGCACGTTTCTTCACGATATATTTGCAAGTTAATTCGTAGTTAATATGATTTGTAAATCTCATCGCAGTTTAATTACATATGAACCCTATTTCTTAAACAAACAATCTAGTAATTCTTATTCTGACCTGGGAATCGACACAAGAACCTCAAGCTCAGGCAACTGGTCTTGTATTGAAACCGATAGTAATAATAACAGTATTACCGGCATTTACCGCTTCTACAAATATTATTTGACATTACCCACTATTTTATCACCGAAAGCTTGCCAAGTGCGTGGCAAGTGGGTTCTTTAGTTGCCCGTTGGTCGGCTATTACTCGTTAACTTCTAAAGCCTACTTAGCCAGGATAGTTTCGCTTTGAACTTCGTATAACGTATACATTTTATTTATCGAAAAACCACCAGTTAAATAAATGCTGGAGGATTCACCTGTCTAACAAAAAATCTAAATGGTTTAATGGTTAATGGACGACGTTTCAAACGCCACTTCACAACTTCGGAATATATACGACTTTACGGTACCTGAAAAAGGATCCTAGATTTTATTTTTCAATTTTATTGGAATGATTTTTATGTATTCCCTTGCTAAATTACAGCTTTACAGTTCTAAGTCTCTAAGCTAATGCGCAGACAGACAGAAAAATGGGCGTGGCGAAACTGTAATGGATTGTTGACTACAGTACCCTAAAAAGGGTGAACTTGGGTTCTTTGTCTAAACGCAAGTTATCGAGTATTACAGCATCGTCAGGGTTAATACGTTTCGTGTATCCGCAGATAACACATGAATAACAAATGTATCCGACCCGCTTTTACCGGCTCATAAGTTTGTATTGAAACAATATTTGAATATGATACTTTTTCACGAAAACCCGCATCAATAATGTTTCTACGAAATGATATTGGGTGTGTTTAATAGGTTAATGAATGTGTTACGTCATTCAGGTAGCTGTAGATCGTAGCAAACTGAATTAATATTATTATAGAATGTTTTAAAAAGGAAACATTTTAACAGGAGTCTATAATAGTCCTATCTTATTAACGCAACGTGCTTGAAATCAATAGGATAGGGGTATTTCTTAGAACGCCATTAATGACATTGTAAGTCCTATTTATTGGAAACGGCTCTGAACAGTTCACTGAAGTGAATTATAGGTTCTGCAAAGGCCTATTCAACTCAGTTAAATGAACAGAACAGATCACAGGCTAACAACGCACTAATCGGTGAGAGAAAATACTTGTTATACTGTGAGGCTATGAGACTATTTTGCATATGCAGAAAAAAAAACAAGTTTGAAAATTTCTGTGTTTTTATCACAGTTTATGGGACTGACTAATTCCTATATATTAATATGCATATTGTTAAAAAGAAGGAAGACTAGTATTTAAATTTTAGACCTATAATATACGCGACCTACATATATTTTTAATCCTTTCATTTACTGAGAAAATAGATCCAGCTTTAGAAAGACATATTTTCGATAATGTAGGTACAGAATAAATCAAAATGCAGTAGTATTTTAATAGCAATAAATCTACAAGAAAAAGAAAGAAAAATAAGTGTTGAAATTTTTCATTCTTTTAAGATTCTTCTTCTTAAGAACTTCATCAAATTTAACTACCTACTTTAGAGGAAGGAGCCTGTATAAATCTGCAAGAGATCTTCGATACGCTAACACGTTGGATTGTGTATTGAAACTTGTATAAAACTTCGTTGTATTACAGAAGTGGAAAGTGCTGTCTGGTTGCTAGGGAGATTTACGGATAAGGGTGCGCTCGTATGACCGTGCCTAATACCCGTATATAAAACAGTGTAAGGCCACTGCCTTACACTGTTTTTATTTTTATATGCGTAGGTAAAAAGACTTTATTCATCCAGTGTCACTACACTGGATGAATAAAGTCTTTTTACCTACGCTTAATAGAGGTTGACGACATATAATAACCCCCCTGAGTCAGCGGCTTTCCGCTGTGATGTGCGAAAGTGTTCGTCATCGGAAAAATTGCGAACGGGGGAGTATTGCTGACTCCCAGTGCGCAGTGATGAATTGAACACGTCCCGCCGCCTCAGCTACACTGTTCATTTGTCGAGAAAAGCTAGAAACTTATCGTTCAACGGCTTTGTAAAATCGCGTGATTCACACGTTCCAGTTTGTATGGGGTCCGTGAGTAGCTTTGAAGGATTTTAATACATGACTCCCGTTTGTCTGGGTATAAAGGGAAGCGATCCTTTATGTCTGATTCGGTTCCGTTTCCTTTTTGTAGTTTTTAATTTCTAAAACTACTTTTTAGGTACTCAATCAAAATTGGTAATGGCCTCCTTCATTTGTAATCTACAGTTACTTCCATCAAGGAATATTTCAGTGTGCTGTTCTTGATCTATATCAAGTAAGAAGAAATAAGTTGAGTCTGTGAAAAAGATACACTTAAATGATGTACTTCACAATGTTTTAAATTAGGTTGCTATCTTTGATATAAGCGTGACAGCAGTAGCGAGCAGCTACAAAAATATGTTTAAAATATATTTAGATCTCACGCCGTCTTTAAGATAAAATAGTTAAATGTTTCTAAAAAAAAATGTGTAACGTGGACAAAACAGATATCACAGAAATAATGAGCTCACGTCAAACACAATACGATACGCGATATAGCAGCACACCTCAGATATTTCAGAAAGCAAGATTATAACGTAGCAAGGAAAATTGTCACAAAAATTGGGCAAACCAGAATCTCGAGGCAATTATCTGTGTCTACAGCGGTAATTACTAGCGACCCAGGAGGTTACAGACAGATAAGCGTCGCAAGAATAATGCCTTATTTTATACTTATACTACTTTCACCTGTAGGCTTGGGGTGCCCTTACATTGCTTCTTTTAAACAAGATTTATTACGTATTCATTTGTTTTTATTTTTGTGCTATACTATGTCTTGTTTAAAGTAATGCTGACTGTGTTGTAATAGATTTGCTAACGTCCTAACATAAGTCACTATTTATGAGCGTAATCGTCGTTGGCAGAGGTTTTCAGTGTGATTTACTAAAACAAAATGAAGGTAATATTTTATGGTTGCCTCATTGGTTATGACTGTGTGTGAGATTTACTGTAAGATTATCGATTTGTCGAGGTATTACGTAACCACGAGCCACTCTATCTATCAGTTTGGCATGCAAGCAAAGAATACAATTTATATGAATGTATCATTGAAGGAAGAAAGAACCTTAAAGTGCTTAGATACTTAAGCACCGTAAATAACGTGTTAAGGGAAAATGGAGACAAAACGTTTGTACGAAGACAGCGGGCATCAGTCCCCGTCCGACATGATCCAGAGGATTGATGTGACCCACCTCAAGGTAACGCGGAGTTTATATCGTGAAACTAACAAACTTTTAAGGGAATTCCAACTGACAGTATGTTTAGTGCGGTGGCTGAACGATTGGCGTTTGCGAATCGATTCATGCGCGGAACAAATTGAGATTGTTATGAAGGTGATAACATTTTATCGTCTTGTTTTCATTCCTGCTCTGATCCAATAACGGGGCAGATGGGAAAAGTCATATATATATAACTATAATAGTAATAGAGTAATTTAGATCAATAAGAAAATACATCAATGTGCGTGATATGTATATATGTGAAAGAACTGCTCGGATCGAAGAAATGTTCTAATGTAAAAAACCTTGCAGTTAGAAAGCTATTTATAAATATTTTGATTATTATCACGTATACGATGTATTGTTCTGCAGGTTTTCTCTCTTTGATGGTGTACCACGGGCACTGAACACAAATAAAATATATTACGCCTACTAAACAGTAATTTACTTAAAAGCGAGATTGTTTCGTCCCCAGCTAACGCCATCAGGCCTCAGAAACACAAAACGTATTTCAGCAATTTTATTAACAAGAACAACATGCATTAATTGAGAACAAAATCCTAAAAGGTTATAATAATTAAAACAGAACAATGAGGACAGCGTACAAGCTCATATTTTATTTGCGAGTTTATTATACCTTAATTAAAATCATTAAGATTTAGCCGACATTCGTTTCATTAAGTTCATTTAACGAAATTCTTAATTATCATTATACCTTTATATTTGTAGGAGACAAAGGCGACCCAAATTCTTTAGTTGGGTGATACGCAGTACTTACTAAAGAATTTACGTAATCTCAATAGATGAAAGACGTATTTAGATAAAAGGCAATTCCAACAAATGTAATTTATGGAGACATTTCAGACCACTTAGGAATCTCTATTCATATTCATTGCATTAAAGGTACTCGAAAGTGTACTTATTCTTACACAAGATCACTATTTTAGGTTATAATATAAGGATAGTTATAGTTAAATTCCTAAGTTAGGTATCTACTACTATATCTCTCCCGAAAGGTTAAGTCCGAACTATATAAAAGATTTCAATAATACTTTTCTCGGATTGGGTGGGAACGGGACCTCACACACACAGCTGCATGCCAGATTAATGAGGAAGACGCACGAGCAAGATCCACGCACTTTGGTTTATTTTCTACCATGCCCACTTACTAGATGCAGGTACCGCGAATGAATTTAATATTTAAATTCAACTGGCCGTGAAAACCTCAGAAGGTAGATTCCAAGGCACCACTGACTTTTCAAAGTTATGCGCGCTTTTATTACTCACATGCTCAAACGGTGGAGGAAAACCTGCGTAACTGAGAGATTTTTAGACAAGACTGGCGTGATGGACCATATAGTCTTATTCCTTTCAAATGAGAGGAGACCCGTGCCCAGTATTGTGACAATAATTTAGTTAACAATGATGATCGTTCCAGCATGGTCAAGCTATGATGCTAGCTTATTGTGCTACCGTCAGTATATGTATATTGTCCTTGTGAAAATATTAACGCTGTAAAAGATTAAACATTAAAAGCAGAGTTAATATTTTTTATCGATAATTCTCTCGTCTGGACCTCTTATCTTGAATCTTGACAGCCAGTACCGTCAGAGAAATTTCCCAAGGGAAATATAAATTTAACAAATATTGAACAACCATATTATTTGCCGTTCTTTTATTGGAATTGACAGTAACACTGGTGTCCTAGTTATTGCTCTGCGAAGAGAAAAAGTGGGCTGTATCAGAGAGTGGTATTTACATCTGTAGTTTTCGCAGTAAAATTTCATTTCCATTTTATGGTGGCACCATTTGTTTATTGAACATTATCTTTAACTTAAACATCCATTAAATACATCTTGGTTTATCCTTAGGCATGATTAGTTCGCACTAAAAATGTTCATATGGTAATTAATATTCACGCCGTCAGTAATAAATGAATCTAAAGATTATTAACAAATCTTATGCAAAAATATATGTCAAACGGATTGCGGTAAGTACATGTTGGTCAATAGTGTGAACACTGATAGCTTTTCAGAAAACTGTGATTTCTACATTCCTCTCAAAAATCACAGGACAACAAATGGGATGTCGACATAAATAACAATTGAACTTAGAATGCTCGTAGCATACTTTAGTAAAATGTTATTAATTTGATAAAAAGTGGAAAAGGAATAGAGAAAATAACCTATCGGGGTAATGTTAGGTAGACAGGTAGGTAGGTAATTTGAATAAGTAAATCGAACTGTGGAAGATAAGAAATGCAAGAGCAAAACAACCGTGTTCTTCATTCTTGTCAGTACAATATCTTTATAGAACACCAATCTAACGAGTTATTTGCTGTTAGGTAAGTTCAGTGGCATTATGCCAAGGGATATCATAACAGCTCAACAAGTCAACACCAATTTTGTACTATACGTGAAGCTGTTTAAAGGGCATAATTCACTGCTTTATTCTGGACCAGTGATGATTGATAGCACAGAGACGTAGGCGCTTGGCACTTTGGGATAAGAAAGCTGAAGGTCATTGATCGAGCTATGGACAAACTTCACGAGATCGAACGATATAAGGAGAACCGTAGAAGAACTGAAATTGCCAATATAGTTGAAAGGGTGTGGCAGTGGGGTACATAGTTTGTAGAACTGATAGCCGTAGTGGCAGAAACGTTAAGACCGAGCGTGAGATGGCCTCCATCGAAATGAATGTTGGAACTTCGGGCAACATGACATGTAATCGGTTATTTTGGTCAGTGCAAACTTGGTAGTGGTGCAGCAGTAGACTTCTTTTAATTGGTATGATGACTTTAAGTCAAGTTAGATTTTACGATATCCCACTAGACTGTACCTACTTTTATTTATAATCAAAGCTACTAAATATTTATTATTTAAATATAATACCTTAAGTAATATCCAATATCGAAGGAAATGATAACTAATTAGAATGGAGCTGGCAGGTCGTTTAAATTTCACATGTAGCATTTAGCTCACACGTGAGTGGAACGATATGGCTATGATGATAGCGTACTGGTAGCGGGCCATAACACGAGATTATTTATCAGCAGCAATATAAAAAAAACTTAAATCTTAATATCACTTCATGAAACAATGAAGTGTGTATGCATCATTTCGTGTTTATGCTGTTGATTGTTGAGGATCCACCATGTCAAATATCGATTACGTAGGGTAAGATCACGTGTCTCGTTCTGGGCTGGCAAGAATTGAGAATAAAAATAAATGCAGTAATAATAAACAATTGAATTTGTCATGTTCTATAAATAGTGTTAATCTACTAATATTGTAAACACGAAAGTTTGTAAGTATGGATGTATGGATAGATGTTTGTTAGTCTTTCACGCAAAAACCGCTCAACAGATTTGAATGAAATTTTGCATACATAGTTTATTGCCCGCCGATTCGCTTGCGTTAAGAAGTATTATTATTAATTAGGTACAGTTTTCATACAAACTTTCATCCCCTATTTTATCCCCTTGGCGGTAGAATTAATAAAAATCCTTAGCGGATCCTTTTATCCTTTCTTAGCGGATGCCTACGTCATAATCCGTTTCACAGCCCGATCCGTCCAGTGGTTTGGGCTGTGCGTTGATAGATCACTATGTCAGTCAAGTGACCTTTGAGTTATATATATTTAGATAGAAGATAGATTACCTGGACTAACACCTAGGCTACTTTTTATCTATATACCATGCGGGCAAAGCCACGGGAGCCAGCTTGTAAAATATACTTGTAAAAAGATCTTTTAGGGAAATTTTTGTAAGCTAATTCGTTTCGCTTATACTGCTAAATTTGATGATTCCAAATAGAATAAACTGCGGTCAGCAATCGGTTGAGCCCTGCAAGTACCAAGTATACCTTTTTATAGATCTGTGTACATACACACACGTATATAGACACTATGACGTGCTCAGAACAGAGTGATATGCATCTCCCCGCTTGTTTCAAAGCCGTATCCAAAGTGTCCTCGGCTCGAGTCGCGACCCACTTCCGAACCGCCCGACAGCGAGTCCGTTTTTCTCCAACCGGAAATGAGATTTCCTGACAGATATAATGGCTTTCCACGGATTACGTCATACGAGGTTTGAGTTTAGAAAATTCACTGGCTAAGGCACCAGGCACCTTCAAAAATAGGTATCATATTTCTATTTTCTTACAGACGACGCGATCGCAAAGTTGTATTCATTTAAATTCGACTTTGTTTTTCGCATATTGTAAATCGATATTCGAGTGGGGTTTATAGAAGTAGAAATCTAAATAGTTATATAATTATACCTTGTTATGCTCATAAACTACTTTGATTTTCTAGATATTATAGTTTTAAATTTCAAAAGTGATCATTTGAAATAATAATTGGATCATTATACTGTTTATGATACACACATTGTTGATAGCGAGGGACTTACTTTTATATCTGATGTTGTTATAAAATTGCATCATAAAAATCCTTATGACACGCATAGCCGGGTATAATAGCAACAGCAAAGAAGCAACGCGGCGCGGTGGCGTGTCGGTAACTCGGTACATAACTTTTCAACCCGGTAAAAAAGTTAGTCTTTAAGGGAATTTTGAGATGGACTCATTAAGAGAAGTTAATTGAGAGTGGTGTGGGGAATAAAGTGAGTTGTGTCAGGCCCCGGTCCATTAGCCAGCGGTGACTTTGCGACAAATGGCTTGAATAATGACCATTCCCGCTGTAAACGATTGACTAAGTGCTATTTCCAGTTTTCATACTGTGGAAGTTTTGATATTTATTTAATCAATTATTAACGGTTATTCAATTATCGTAGTTTATTTGAAAGCCGACTCTGAAGTTTAACATTTTCTTAGTATACGATTTATAGTATGATGATTACTACCATACTATTGCACCATAATTGCAACATGTTGGCCTCTTAGCAATACTTTCTTTAATTATAGTGTTATACGACTAATGTACTTTGTCCAATGATTAAATAAAGACATTCAACACATATATTCCACGCCACGCACAGAAGACGCAACACCAGAAAAAATGTACCTATGTATATTGTATCCAGATACTTTCTGTGCAGAGAGAAAGTTTTCGGAGCCTTCGGAGTTTACTTTTGGGGTAAAATATATATAAATATTATGTATAAACAATAAATCAGCAAAGAACAAAGCTTGGCTTAATCAGCACTTTGTTAAATTATAACGAGAAGCTATTTTGACATCAAGGTTAAGCCTGGGGGAAGTTTGGAGTAGTACAAAATTTTCGATGTTCCTTTTTTTATCCATCAAACTTGGTGCTCTCCAACAAAGACGAAAACATCATTATTAAGACGAGGCATTAATAAGTAATAGTAGTAATGTTGTTGTTATTGTAGGCGTTGTTTTCTTTGAACTTTAAAGGGTGCTTCTAATAATGTTTGATATAACTTCCTTAAGATCATTTTCTATTTAAGTGTTTAGGTAAAAGTACGTAAAAGTCTTTGTGAGATTTTATTTGGATTAAATACCTTAATACAGATATTTAATCCAAATCTTAATTAAGTAAAATAAGTAAAACTAAATTAAGTAAAATCTCACAAAACTAATCTAGTGTCGAAATATGGGTCATTTTTCAATTTGGTTTTGCAACATTTACTGTCAATTGAATTGAATAAATTTAATTTCATTGAACAATTGAATAAATATGTGAAATGAATGCTACAAAATGTTCGCACTTGCTATGCATTATTATTCGAATGCACTGAAATTAGAATAGCCTCCGCCAGACGTCTGAAAAATGAGCTCGAAATAAATAAAACAGTGGGTCGAGGTATCTGTAGATCTTTAATGTTTTTTTTCTGACTTTACCTGGCTATTGAATACACTAGATATAATTACAGAGCATTGCAGGGGTAACGGTACTGTTTGTCACCCTAGTTTGGTATATTTGAGATCCTATGTGTACAGTCAAACCTGTAGCCAATAAATGGGCACGAATCCTAACTCTGAGCGGCGTACGACCTGCAAACCAAACTCAGAAGCCGCGCATTGAAAGACTAGACGTATGACGCCGACTGAGGCCTTTAAATTATCTAAAGCTCCAATATACATTATTCTGTTTTGATTAGACATCAGGTTTAAGGTATTATGTATATTCCCTCTGAGGTATTAAGAGGAAAACAGAACTTTGATGTAAGACTATCTAACAAGCATTTCGGTAGGTATTGCGTACCTAGTAAAATGCCATATAATCTGACATTATTAATCCATGGATTGTTACAACTTTTGTTGGTAGTATGACTCCTTTTTAATAATTTTATCTCAGTGTATCGATATTATTTATATAATCCCGATGTTTCTTTTCTTTTATTACAGAATCTTGGCCCACGAAAAAAGACAAAACGTATATAACGCGATAAAATGTGTTAAAAGTATTTTGAACGCAATTTCAATGTTCATGTAAATGTAAGAAATCAAATTTGATGTGTCTAACATTTTAATACTTATAAGAAAATAAAAACCGACTGTTACGTGCTCGTAAACTTGTAAAGCCATTTAAGCGTAATAGTTTATCTTTTAACTTCGTTATTATACTTATATACGTTATTATTTGGCAAGCGTTACATGGTTGTGTACTCGACTCTTAGTCTTAACCAACATTAGCGCATTAAAGGCTAATATTTCGCAAACCGATTCATGAATTAACAAATAGTGTTTAACTGTAAGTATGTACTTAATGTTTATGAATAACCTATCTAACGACACCCCATTACGTGGGACAGTCGAAAAAATACACAACGCTGCCAATTTGTTGGCGTAATTTTTTATTTTTTTATTTTATGCGAGATTCCTCGCTTAAATTGAGCTGCCCGACTGGGGAAGTACCTCCGCCTTACAGAATACAGCAGTGAATCAACAATAGTTGTCTTTCTGTGAGTGTTACTCACTCCGTGGTAACCAGAGCTCGTTGGGGAGTGACTATTCTGACAGCATGGGCATTCCATTTGCTGTCAGTTTAGTAATTCCCTATTTTAAGAAACCAAAACGGTTTCTGCAGGGGTGTGCAAAGCATTTGCAAGCCTTCAGGTGTTGCAAATGTCCATGGGCGGCGGTGATTACTTACCATCAGGTAAGCAGCCTGTTCGTTTGCCCCCTTATCGCAATAAAAAAAAAAATATTGTACCCATGCCAAATTACAGCTTTCTCAAGCTAAGCAGCGGGCCGATAGACAGGCGGATGTGGCAAACTATAACTTCCTCCGGGTTCCTTCTTAACATAAAAACATATTTTTTACTCCTTTCAACCTTTCACTGCCCAGGCTATTCGGCTCCTGGATCGATATTGTATCAAGGCTCTGGGCATTAAATTTAATTATTTTATGATACTTATGAAGACTTTTTGACATAAATGAAAATAATGTCAAAAGTCTTCATAAACCTTAAATATTGAATGCCCAGAGCCTTGCTATAATATCGACCCAGAACCGGGTACTGGGCACTGAATGAGGTAATAAGTCAGCAGTAAAATTGCTTTTGAATACCTGCAAAGAATATATGTTATATGTAGTTGTACCAATTTATTGTTCAAAAGTCCTCCTCTACTCCTAAGATGCAGAGTCTCAACTGTAAGTGGCTGCCAAAGTTAGGAGCGTCCCATATCATAAATATTTGACATACTTTGCGCAACAGCGTAGCCACGGCTGCTCTCTCCATAATTGTTCGAGAAGGTTCTAAATAGTTTCCAGATTTCAGATACGAGTTCTCTTTGGTTAGATGTTCTGCAGTTATTTACGAAGGTTTGGTATTAATTTTATTATCTTGGAAAATACTTAGGCGATTTGGTGAGGTATATCATGTTATCAATAGATAACTAGTATAAATAACTAATAGACTAATCAGAAAGTAGGTAAGCGGAAAAGAATATTTGACAAAGTAAATATTAAGATTTTTCTCTATTCGTTTTATAATAAGGTTTGTGTACGTAATATTAATTCAATATCCAGAGCAACTGATTTATAATGGGAAACTGTGCTGTAAAGGCGAACCAGGTACTCAAAGCTAGTATGAGTATTTCCAATGCATTTATATTCAAAATACGTAGGTAGGCACTTCCCAATCCAGTTCGATGTCTGGCAGGATTTGCTTAGTGGCGGATAGCATGAATAAATTGAACATCGATACATTTCAGAGCGGCGTGGGCACGGTTGCGGTGCGGTGCTGCACTCGACCTGCATCCTGCATCGTGGCCCGAGTGCGCTATCTCGAACTTTACGAGTAAGCAACACAAACGTTAGACGCGGGATGTTATTCTTAAAACACACGTTACTCAAAAATTTATTTATTTATTTAAAATCTCTTAAACTGTCATTACAGGTTAAGAAACCTAATGCGATAGCTAAGTCTACTTATAATATTAACTATTTTAAATAACATTATTATTAACAATTACAAATAACTACACAATACATTAACAGAAAATTACTTAAGTATGTTTTACATTAAAAAAAATAAAGTAATAAATTAGAAATGGTTCGGGTGCATTCGGCTTATTGTGGTCTTATTACATGGCATGGAATGTGACCTAATATCAGGATCAAGCTTACCATTATCATCTAATTTCACTAAACTTCAATAAATTTATGGAGATCCCTAATTTAACTTAGCAGATTGGAGGAACAAAAAATGTTGTTCTTCGTGATAGACGGGATAATTTCTGGTGTTTTGTTTTGGAAAATATTGTTAAAATACTGATTTCTTATTACACGAGACATTGAAATACTTTTTACAGATTTAATCGTATAATACGGATTATATATTTTATAACAATAAGACATCGGGCTGAGAAAATGTTTATATTTTTTTCCTAGTTCGAGTTATTCAGTCCCTCCTTCCTATCGTTGAATTTATTCATCGATATTAGTTTCGTATACCTTGAGTCTTGTCGTCTATGTATCATATATGTACACAAAGTCATTTAACTTCATATGATACATATATGTCCCCGCGTGCGACAGAAACACAGATGAGTATTTTTATGTGTCAGTAAATACGACATACTTCCGCGTGACAAATGTGTCGACAGATTGACGATACATATGCACCGAATCCTAATCGCGTTTTTTTGTGTGCTGTCATAAATATAGAGTGATAAAGTGATAGGACCCGTCCTCTAGTTTTATGAGTCTGTCGTCTGACGTATAGAAAGGAGTTTCGCCGAAATTTCGTATTCCACTCAAGTCTGAGATAAAATATGTAGATAGGTACATTGGTTAAAAATAGTTCATGTAAAATTTTGCTTCGCCGACGTCACCATATTTGAAGATTCTATTTGGATCTAGTATATTATAGAAGTAAGGTATGTACATCAGACGGGTCTGATATTGTTTTAGTATTTTATGTAAGAGATGTGAGTTTAGCCTACAATCATGTTTATATTCCCGAATACTTAGGCGGAGGTGGTAATTATGTATACCGTATATAATAAGGACCCATATATTACCGGGTGACCCTTGTATTAACCGATTCCCACGTTGAGAGTTGTCGCAGAACTTTTGCCTAACAGTGAAAATTTTTTGCGTTGCTTGGGAATTTGCACCCTGACGTTCATATTTTACAGTCGAACATAAGACCATTATGATATTTACAAAATTAATTATTTGAGTATAAACCTTTTGAGAGATTTATAAAAAATAAAGATTATGTGCGTTGGAGGTAATAAAATAGAACATTGTTTTGCAGCCTAGATCAAAGTACCTTAATGAGATAACCTTGAAAATAAACTAAGTTTAATCCAGCTAATGATTCCCTTGATACCTACCTCTAATTACCGTTATTCAAACTTAATCCTAGCTAAACTCTCGTTGAATACAATTCCAGAGAAAGTGGAGCGACATCGTCTCGGCACTCTGCCTGTAAGTTATAAAACTTTTTTCAGGGAAAAATATTTTCTGGAATATACGAGATCAGGGTACATAAGTTTCTAAGTTCATAGATTCATGTACAAAGTTATCATCGGTGTTAACAGAAAGGTAGTAAATCTTATGGAAGTCATAAAAAGTTGTTTGTTTTTATGACTAGGTATTATGTAGTGCGGAAGATATATCTGGCGGTTCTTTATGGTAACATTTCAACATAAATATAAATAGACTAACGAGAATTGTGTAATGGATATCTACCTGATATTACTTGATACACTGTTTATTATACATACATAGTACACTCTAACAACCTAATTGGTATACATGCAACTAGCGACCCTAGCGGATGGTACAGGCAACTGGTGTACATATTCATTGTGTGCGTATATACGTACAGTGCGTATTATGCACACGCTCAAGCGAGCATTGATAATTCAAGTCTTATTAGTTTACGCACACAATAACAACGGGAGTTATCCATGTGTCGATGTAGTCCAATTTTGTTAGAGTGTACAAGTACTTAATATCCATGACTCGGATACAAATGTCGGTGCTCATCAAGTCATCACACACACAGTTGCTCCCACCGGGACCGCTCCCGTTGGGCTATCCGATTAGGATCCCCAAAAGGTCTATCTTACAACTCCTTAAAATTAAGTATCTATTATATTATTTAGTATTGTTGTCTGTGTCCGCCAGATTCAATATTTTGGGATTTCGTCTAAAATAATTTGTAATTTGTTTTAGACGTTTATAATTTTGAAAATAACTGAAATATATTCTCAAATTTCTATTAAAATATTTGCTTAAATATTCGTCAATATTATTGACTATATGATCCCAAAAATCATTATCATTAAATAATGATGATTTCCAATAATTGGTGTCGTGATTAATAATCGAGTAATGATTAATAAGATCTTCTTCTAAATCTAATAAATTGAAATTGGCGAGTTCAACGCCCTTACGGCCATCGCGGATCTCGAGCTTTAAAACCACAAATCTAATCGTAATATGTGCTTATCCCCGAGGGATATACATAGTGCTTTATTAAATCAATGACCAATTCAATTTTATTGCTAGTTCACAAAATACTACTTGGAGCGGTGGTGTACCATACTATCAACTCAGCTTATCGCAGTCCTCTGCTGAACATGGCCATATTGTACCATAAACAAACCGTAGCGTGACGTAAAATTACTGGCATTACTGCCTAATACTCGCGTCAGCAAATTCGCATAAGTATATAGTTATATATACTTATAAAATCGTCAATAAAGAGGGCAAAGGTCATTAACCTAGCATCAACGGCGACTATGCGCCATATTATTATAATGATGTTAATTTAATATGATCTATAATAATAATAGTGTGAAGTCGCGACGAAAATACTAGTCAGTCAGCAGTCTACTGATCATCAGTATGCTTATAATGCGTCCCGCGACATAATTTTGTCGACAAATTATCTCGCCTTTCAAGTTTCACTATAGATTCGGTCCATCGACAAAAATTATCTCGTGGCGCGCATACACTCTCGCCGGGTGCGCCGGAGATTCATTTCCTCACGATTTGAAAGAAAATATTTTAAATGATAAAAATAAAAATAAAATATAAAGTGTATGAATTATAAAACCATTGCAAGAAACATGCGTTCACACATTACCTCTATAAAATGAATAATGTTATGTTCTAATTGGACGCGCATAACAACCATACCGTTACAATTTGTATGGTGATATTAGTAACTATGGGAGATGACGTCATTCGTATACAATTTATATAACGACTTAGTAACAATTCGATTGTAAATCGATATTTTAAGTTCAGAATACAGGTGGCTCGTTGGTCTAGGGGTATGATTCTCGCTTTGGGTGCGAGAGGTCCCGGGTTCAAATCCCGGACGAGCCCAACTTTTTTATAGTTTTATTATAAAATTAAATGTAATTCTTATTGATTTGTTCACAATATTACTGATATTGCTTAAAAAAATTATTTAATTAAATTATTACATTAGAAAAAATAATCATATTTTAAAGTAGTTTTTGCTAAGGAAAGACTGTTTCCGGTTTATTTTAAACATTATTGTGTAGACAGAAGCTACTAAATTGAGTCATACATCTATAGTAATAATTTTGTCATTTATAACGTACCTACTTTAAATATAACATGTATAAATATTTTAAATATAATATTTACGTGATTCTAACATAGGTATCTATCATAGGTATCTATTATTTTAAGTAGAATTTTTTATTTTATTAAAGATACCAATATAAAAGTATCTTGATGTAACACAGTTGAAGACATAATATTTTTGATTCGTATGCATAGACCTCATGTTCAAACGTGCTCTAACACCTTTCACTAAAAGTGTGTAAACCGTGTTTAAACATCGTCATTATACAATCTGATAGTCAATTTCGTCTAAATGTCCAAGCGGCTCGTTGGTCTAGGGGTATGATTTTCGCTTAGGGTGCGAGAGGTCCCGGGTTCAAATCCCGGACGAGCCCAAACTTTTTGTAGATTCAAACTGTAATAAAACTACAATACGCGACCAAAATTAAAATATCTGAGAACTTGTACACATTATAACAACAATAAGAATATTTTAACGTGTAAACATGGATACTTGTGTCTCATTGAATTGCAAATTGTTCCGAGGTTCCTGTACCTATGTACATAACGCTTTTTATAAAGTCTGAAACAACAGGATAATATACAAATTTATTTAACGTGAATATCCTTCCATCCATCCTATAAATGATATATAAAATGTGATTCTTATCATTTTAGATTCAAAATTGATTGATTGAATAAATACGTTATTGAACTTATTAATAGCTATATATAAATACATGTATACACCAATATTTTAATTTTATTGGTTTTAACAACAGTTATTTGTAGTTTCTCCACCTTTTGTCTTGTATCACTAGATTAAGTCTGATATTTCACAAATGACGTTAGCATACATGTGGTAATTATTACAATATTTACAACTGTTATCATTAACCTAATGAAGCGTTTATATAAAAAACGATAATGACGTCATTCAGTGGCGTTGTTGAGTACCTACTTATTGTTTTAGTATTATTAAATAGCTAAATTGACATTGAAATTTATGGATCTCCTTAATGGTATTATCATTTATGTGTTACGCAGAATTGATGGTAATCACCAGTTTTATTTATTAGTAACTGTGTTTATTCGGGCCTATAATATGTGTTTGAAGCCTTTAACAATGTGGAGTAAAAGTGGTACCTATGCTGTAGGGATCGTAGCGCGTAGAGTTCTGTCGTTTCTGCATCGGGAAACTGGGAAAAAGGTGAGTGTATGTATGTGTTGATCTGGTATTTAATATCATCATCATATATCAACTGTTAGACGTCCACTGCTGGACATAGTTCTCCCCCAAAGATCACCACGACGACCGGCGCGGGCGTGCGTGTGCTTTAATATCGTCATTAAAACGAACTACACACTCGTAAAACTGACCAAATAATAGGTTCACATCCCATCTTTCCTTCACCCCATTTCGAGATATCTCGGGCGACAGATTGGATCGTGTAAAGCCGGCTTAAGATCTCAATTTTGTCGAACGACGCGCTTCACATCAAAAACACAATAGTACGAACGATGACGTCTCAGAAATTGGGATATGGACGGCCATCGCGAGCCATCGGGAGGCGACATCGTGAATTCTGACATTGATTTATTATGCAAAATAAAGGCTCGTCGGCCCGTCCGTCCGGCTGTCCGGCTGTCCGGTGCCTTTATCGGCGATAACGGTATTGTAACAAGCGCTGCGACACAATTCACAATAACAACATGTTTAGTTTCTGTCATCATATTATCGATAAATTGGTACGAAATTTTCCAGTAATGGTGTTTGATTCCATCGCATTAGGTCGATTAATTTTTGGAAGGAACATACGTTGAACTGACTATACAAAAAAAAACAGTTCTGCTTAAATATTATGATAATTTCAAACAGAATTATTCTATAATCCTAAAATATCAACAACTTTAATAAAGTATTAAAGTTATTATTTTAATCGTCAGTACAATAACAATAATATTTACTACTTAATTTACTTTGATTCGATATAAATTTCTTGTTGTTTAAAATGTCGAAAATGTTGTTTTTTAAAACAATTATCAAGGTATCTATCACAAAGCCTTATCTCGCTGAAATATGAAACTATTCATAAGTAATACCTAACCAGTAGGTACTTATCTGCTGGTATGTATTACATTATCTACTGGATTACTAAGGTATTTCACGTCAAGATTAAATCTATACATATAATCGCATATTAGCCAATAACAACAGATTGTTGTTAATAGCAATTACTACTGATGTGATTAATTAATCCTGCAAATTACACATGGCCTCTATTCTAATTAAATTCCTTGTCTATTCTAATAGTCGCATCGGTGACGGAAATCTCCATAATATCGATAATGATCTTGGCAACACTAATTGAATGTCTACGAAATAACACAACGTTCCTACCGTGCCCCTAAGGTTGAAACCCTAGTTGTGTGTATTTTAATATAATTTTAAAAAAATATTAAAGAACTATTTAAATTGGGTACCTATGTTTTATTGACAGTCGAATTTCCTTGTCTTTATTATTCTCTTCATAACATACATATATACAAATGTATAATGGTTACAAAATACACACAAGTAATAACATAAAATAAACATTGATATGCAAGATGAAAAGAGAAAAAGTAATAACAATAATAGTAAATAAGATCTTAATTTATAAATCTCTTCGTAAAAGTTCCAGTTCCGATCGTTTACCCGAACTGGGTGGTAGGAAAACATAGTACAAACCGATTGCAACGAAACAAAAAAAGTGTTACCTCAAGTTTATTCGTCTGTAAAAGTTAAACACGGTTGCTGTGTGCTTTTACGTGATGCGTGCAAAACCAAAAACTCCTGCTTTGGTTATCCGACTACATATTAAATTATGTATATGTAATGGATTTTTTTAAAGTACTTACTGAAATGCTTGAATGAAAATGATTCATGAATATATTGTTTACTACATGTATAATTTATTAAAATATCATCCGTAAATAAATTGAACAACTCGTGCTAATTCAATTGGTTCATATTTGAGACTTAGAGGATCATTTCAAATAAGTTAAGCTAATTAGAGGACTTTGCAGTATATATTTATAATATGTATTTACGGATATACATATATGTATTCTACGACCACAGATCAGTTATTCTAGTATTTCTTTGGGGTAGCACAATAAACCCAAGTTTGCACGACATCAAATGATAACACAATGTAAAAAAGTGACAAAAATGTAACATGTTTAACGTGACGTGACCGTACGTCTATACAATTTGGAATAAGGTAGTGGAAAGGACAGGACATGTCAATTTGTCCATGTCAGACTCGAGGCCGGCCGAATAGATGCGAGCCGGTGACACCGGCCACATATACAAACACAATTATACAAACGAGCAGGTTACGATCCGGAACGGGAATGCTACCTAGCAGAAATTCAAGCGCAAAAAATATTTTTACCTTCGAGAGAATTTTTTAAATTGCATTCTACCTTTTTGCTTGTTTGCTCCGCCGAGATGCAGGCAGGTCGCGGTTTTGTGTCTACTACGAATTATTGTATCCCGCAAATCAGAAGAATCGTCTCGTTAGTTGTGCACAGTAGTTTATTTACGGAGTTAACGTTGTTACTGTTAACTGTTATAAACAACACTTTTACTAAACCTATTTACTACCATTTATAACCAATAAATTGGTTGTATTAATATTATCAATCAAGTAGTCTTTCATGTGCGTTTTAAATTGTCAGGTAATTTTAATTTATAATGTCTGTGTCTTTGTATCTTCCACTCAATTACTATTAGGTATATCTACTAATGTGTATTATCCTCTTATAAGCTATCAATGTTAGTGATTATGTTGTTGATGTACTTTGATGTTTATTTATAAACACCAAAGTGCATCAATTCATCGTCATCATAATATTGAATTATTATGTATACATATCGAAATTGTTTGTACGATATTTTGTTGAATTTCTAGTCAGTTGATTCCAAAAATTAAGAGTAAACTCTTAATGCGGCCTATTTTTTTTCTAATTATTCCTAATTATTTCATAGTTTATTCTTAGAAAAATAACCCTAAATAAGAACCTTATATCAAAAATAAGGGTACTTACTATCACGGGTCCAAGAAAACTGAGTGATATGTATTGCAAAGAAAAATATCAAATTGGTTAAGCATTAGAGTTCTTTGTTAGACATTAAGATCTTGGCACAGATAAATCTTTCACGATTTAGGTAACAACAGTAACAACGAACATTATCTTCTATCCACACCATGTCGTTTACGGAGTCTGGCAACAAAGAGCTCTCTCAGTATTATATTGTCCGCTTTCATATTGTAAGGAGACTGGGGCAGGTGGTCCCACTATTGTGAGTGACCTCGTGAGAGCAGGTGCGGGTAACTACGATCCTCTAAAAGCTGGATAACAGTTGAAATGGACATGACGCGGTTGACTTACAGCGAAAATGCTACTTATAAGCTAGGTCTTTAGATGGTGATTTCAATTTGGATGTTTCTATTCGATGAAATGTTTTTTGTTTTATTGGGACACAGGGGCTATAGGTTTATAAATCATATAACACAAGAGTCCAAGAGACTCTTAAATAATGTTCACAGTATTAAATTAAAGTGAGTTGATTTATTTGAACTCATTTTTTTAGCTGAAGGGAGGTGAATTTATTGCTGTAGAGCTGCGTAAAAGGGAAATGACATTGTGTCAACTTAAGATGGCGAGATGAATTGGTTCTAATTTATTCACTAATTTAATAAAGAACTCGTAGGTATTAATATATATTTAATAATATAATACTACCTGTGTCACATCATTTGAATCAAATTGTGGTTTAGCTTGTGGTTCTGGAAAATAATTTAATTTTAGACTAGCAGCTACGCCTCCACGTTGAACTGTATAAAAGTCTATAATGTACATCATGTCCAGCGCACGCAATGTGGTCATATAGGGTCACAGATTTTAAAACCAATGCGATCATTATATCAAACATAGCAGCTTTTATGATGATTGCATCCATTTCTACCATCCAACATTCTATAGTATTATTTATAGGTGGATGACAATACACGGAACTAAAAACACCACTACCCAAGTGTTATTTAAATGTTTAATGATATTTTTTATTATATATTTGACATATAGGAAAGACAGTGAAAACCAACTTTTGAGTTCGATTGGCACATGTCGAAACCAAAGACACCTAACTGTTATATTAAACGTCCAGCCCGAAGCCAAAATTTTACCCGAACATGGCGCTAATACCTATTTCTCTATAAAACTATTCCATATTGGTTGTGTACCTTTTACACTATACGTGTATAGATGGATAAGAAACATATTCTGTTTACTATCCTTCTATCCTTTAACAATTTGTTATTTGGAAATATTTTGGGAAAAAGCGTGTCTGTTCTGTGGATAAAGATTTCATTAGCTTGAGCTGGGCGTTGTTAGTTTGAACACTTAGTTAGCCTTAGGATCTTAATATTTCTTCTTTTTAAATATGTATTTATGTATCAATTTCACGAAATTAAGTAACCGAAATGTATGCAACGCTGATATACAGTGTAGAATTAAAATCACCATAATTATAAAGGGGTAAACCTACATCAGTTCAGCAGTGGACGGCAATAGGCTGATAGATAATGATGATATATAGAACCTACATCTACCGTTAAAGTTTAGTAAGACTTCGGAAGATCAATGGTAGAATAAATTTAATGTTATATTTAATCAAGCAATACTAGTGTCTCCAAAATACTGATCCTTAGAAGTGACCGGTATTAAAATATTCTCGCAGGTTGCTATATATCGGTCAGTGGATTACTGGACGCGACTCTTAAATCTTCCTTGACCGATTTTTAGAAAGATTTATTGAAGAGTAAGACTGAAATAAATGCCTTGAAGAGCTTTCGGCAATTTCTCACGTACCTAAAGCCTCGGGCCGGGCTAAGTAACAAATGAGGTCACATAATTTTATTAGTTTGAGCTGTCATAATAGCGGCGGGGTGGCGTCAGTTACCAACCTCATAATTTTCATAATATGCAAATGGACTTTCTGTTTAAATGCTTTTGTACATGGAAGTGTTGGAATCTATGAATATTACAGCGTTTATTCTCGCGTACATTTTAACGCAATTTATCATACTGATATGGTATTAACATTAACATACAATTTTATCGTGGCGGAATCATAACAGTTTATCATTTATTTAGTAATGCTATTAAATATGTGTCTTTCAAAGTCTTAACTTGATACTTTTAGACGTAAATGTTCGTGTATTATGGAACAGCAGTGGAAGCTTAGCGAGTATTAAGATAATGTTACTTAATACGCTGTATTACATGATCTTAAATGGGCTACAAAGTGAAATTCCCGTAAATATTTTACCCCACATTAGAATTTGAGTCAAAAAATTAACTAAATATTAAACATTGGCCCGGGCCCTGATCAAACATCATTACAGATTCCTCTGGAACTTTGCTTGCTCCCGTTTTCTATTCTCAGTAGAATTAAGTATTATCGATTAAATTGTTTGTTCCATTTAATAATTGTATAGATGCCTAGGTCTTGTAAGAAGTCTTGGAATCGATACTCAGCTCGAGAAAAGTGTTATTGCGTTTTATAAAATTCTCAGTAGCAGCTCGGAGTTTGGATTCGTACCCTTGATGGCAATAAGGTCGCTCCCGCATGTGAGCTAAATAGCATACCTACTGGTGAAATGTGGGTGTACACTTGTGCCTAACCCTTCGGTGATACCAGGCGTGATAGTATCTTATGATTATACCATTGTATGGTTTATAATGTGCAAGTATCTAGTATACGTGTAACGGAACCGGATAGGGCTTCTTAGAGCGCTGTTGATAAATTCAATTCGTCTGCCAGACCCACCGTCCTGATTAAATTATATAAATGTACACTGTAACAGACACTGTGAGATTAGATTATCTGTAAAGAATAATAGATAATCATGGTATTATAACTTCATAGCTAGGTATATTCATATACTGGCTATTTTATTATTTCTGACTGTGACGTAGTTGATCCATGACCTTAAACAATACCTATTGCGTCTGTTATAAAGACGGTTCATCAACACCAACCTATGATTGTTCCACGCCTGGGCAAGGCTCTCCTCTCATTTTATGAGATGATTAGTTTATAGATCAGCACCTAATGCGGTTTGGCAGTCTTCACATGTCATTGAGAGAATTTTTCAGGCATGCACGATTTTTTCCTTGACCGTTTGAGCATGCGATAAAATAGTCAGTGGTGCGTTCCTTGGAATTGAACTCAGGACTTTTGACATCACAGTCTTTTGATCACACCACTGGGCTATCACAGTTTAAGAGGGAGGAGGGTTGGATGGAGAAGGGAGGCAAATGGTTAATGGCAATCATAAATTGGCAAAACAAACTTCCTAAAAATGAAAAAAATAGAACTTGGTGGGTAGTATTTTTCCAGCCACCACCATCCCTACATACTTACAAACAACTTTCTGGACCGATGTACATCACTAATGGCACATTACTTAACGTCAGCTCAGTTTAAAATAAGAAAGGGTTGAGTCGCATTTCGCGAAACTAATTAAACGTAAGTAATATATTATTCCACGAACCAGAATACATAAATCAAAAGTAACTTTAATATTAATACTTCGTCTAAAATGTAAGTTACCGCGTAGGCATCTTAATCTTAAGAATGATGTATGAAATGTAAAACCCATTTAAATATTTATGCGCGCGATTCAAGCAATTGTAAGTTAGAAGTGAGTTTCACTAGTGATGTATATATATCCCACTTAAATCCTGTCGACTTACATTACATTTACGCTTGGATTCTCTCTTGGAATGAGTTGAACTGTAAGCGGTATCTGGAATAGCTTAAGTTTGTCCTATGCAAGGTTCAGGCATGTACCTACTCGTATATATGCAGTGCCGTATATATGGGATGACCTTTTTCTAGCCCCAGCGCCCTTGATCCCCTAGCTACGCTATGGATGGTATACAAAACTAAAAAGTTAAAAATAACTTAAACGAGGGTGTACATTAGTACACCTCTGCCTAACCTTTCGGGGACAACAGGCGTGATAGTATGTACGAGGTTGAACAATAAACGCGTCATCTATGTAGAAAATTTGAAGGTTTCTGTCGATTTCCCAAGGATCCACTCATCAGATCCTCACCATTTTTTTATGAGACCACACGGAAAACATCAGCTTTCATATAAAATAAGAATTTTCAAAATCGGTTCACCCAATCCACAGTTATGAGGTAACAAACATAAAAAAAAACAAAAAACAAAAAAAAAAAAAAAACAGTCGAATTGAAAACCTCCTCCTTTTGGAAGTCGGTTAAAAACGCGCTGATTTTAAAATCGCTTTAGCTTTTTTTTTCTCCGTCGTCCCTGGTGCCCCCTAGACGAGATACATGTCCTAAGTAATTGCTTAAATAGCTTGAAGAGTAATCTAGGGCTCTAGGTATATATGGTATATATGTATGGATTAGAAATTCTATTCACAGATTTATTTAGGTGTAGATAAGTTTTTTTATCATCATCATTGTGGGGAAAGATGTTCACGCCCAAGTGTCTACCGTAAAAAATAAAATAAAGACTAAGCTTAGTAGTAGAGTTTGCATTAACTATTTCTGTAACCTACAATAGGTGCATACTGTGTATTAATACTCCAAGTACGTACTAACTCTTTATTTAATTTAATTTTCCCAGGAAGTTTAATATTGCATTCCGTGTTTATTTCAAAAGAGACATATTTATAAACAAAAATAAAAAAATATCCCAATACGTATACATTTATTTGTAACCAGAATTTACATGCTCTCCCTCTTTGAAAATGACGGGCTTTCATACAATAGAAAATCCCTTATTTTACTCCAAAAAACCCTTCCTTAATGGATGTTTACAATATAAAATGCATTAGCTGCCAAAGTTTCCATTTTTACCCCGAAATTTTAGGCTCCGTTTTGATGAAGCAGTCAACCGGTTATTTTGTCAGGAACCGAGATTACACAATATGTAAAGATTTTAAATTAAAAAAAAAACTTATGTACACTTTTTGAATGCGCACTGTTAAAGGACTCGAGTCCGGTCCCAATGCACGGACCACTGACTTTTCGAAGTTACGTATTTTTAAGAAACCATGTGTCTAAGAGATTGCATGGAAAACGAGAAAATCTCGCAAGCATGCAGGTTTGCTCGATGGCATGTGAAGTCTGCCAACTCCGCACAAAGCTAGCGTGGTAGGCCATAGCCTAATTCTCAAACGAGAGGAGACCCGTGCCCAGCAAAGCTAAGCCGAATAAGCACCATACATCTGTATTGAATCTGAACTGAAATCAGCTACGCAAGGCAATTTACATAATCCACAACGAAGGTCCTACAAACAGTTATTATACGTAAACATACATACTTATTTACATTAATATCATGTTGTATCTTATTGTGTAAACGTGGAAGGCTCAAAACTTTGGAACCATTGCGCATTTAGTTTATATCTAGTTACAAACTTTGGTACTAGACTTGATAAAGTTGACAGCGTTGATAACTGGTGTCTCGGAGTTATGTCTTGTCGATGCTCGAAGGAAATTTAGTTTGTGATACTTGTGTTGGATTTATGGTTTATCATTTTTCTGGAAGTTTTTTAAACGACTACGTACAGAATGGTACTTAATGTATATCACTTTATCCTGTTTTCTGTCGCGAAATATAACGAAAATAAGCATAGGTACCTCACTGTAATGTACATTTATTTTATTAAGTACTAAATAACAAATACTACTAAGAAACACTACATAATGTTTACCTAAACAACCCAGTCTAAATAGGTCCCAAATAGCAGTCACTAGCTACATAAACAGTTGATGACATATACGTATTTAGTGACGCGCGAGGGACATTCGGCGTCATTAGCGCCGTGGCCGCCTCTATTTACGGCACAAGCTCGACCCACTACATAAAGAATGGCCCCTAACAATGCCCTACGTACGTATTTAGAAACCACTCGGATATGTGACATTTTAGGTGCTCGGACCTTTTTGGTACTGGAGTTACAAATTGAGGATTTTATTTGACGGTTTACCTACTTGCTTGTTGAATTGGAAAAGTCAAATTGCAGATGAACTATTTATATTATGCGTTCAGTGGATAAACGTAAAGTGGAGTCGCTTAACTAGCTTCGTGGTAAGCAACGAGGCTTATGTTACAGATACTAGTTGGTTGATATACTACATATATACTTTTTCTTGTAAATACATACATATTACATTTTTATCCATGACTCGGATACATTTATCCCTACCGGGATTCGAACCCGGGACCCATAACACAACAGGTAGCGTTAACTACCGCTGAGCTAAACGGGTCGTCCATCGAATTATACGTATTTAGAACATGATGGCTTACCAGTCGCGCCTATGATTAAATGTGAGTTTCGAGCTGCTTTCCAAACCGTACCAAAACAGACTGTTTGAACAATCATTGCAAACTACTCGCGAAAGCTGCACGTGCATAGTGGCACTTTTGGGGGGAGATTAGGCTATAGTCCTCCATGCTAGCCTAGTGCATGTTAGTAGACTTCACATACCATCGAGAGAATCTATTCGGCCTGTAGGAGGCTTTGTGATGCTTTCCTTCACCATCTGACCATGTGATAATTACGCACGTAACTTTGAAAAGTCAGTGGCGCATGCCAGATGCGGGATTTAATCGTGTATGTAAGCGAACAAAATGTTTTATGCAGTTCAATTATGTTCCTGTTCTTATGGCTACAATTAATTATTTCTATACATAGATACTATAAATTAAATGTTTCTACATAGGCTTTGTAGTAATTGTCTAATAAATAAATTATCCGCATCCCTACCCCGCATCTTCTTTGCCTCAAGAAAATTCCCTATTTTCTTAACCAATAGAACGATTTGCTCCAGACAATTTCTCTATATTTGCACAGAATTTATTTGCTTTGTATTGTTTGCTTTTCTCGTTTATGATATGAAAACAATAATGCTTGTTTTATCCTGTTTTTTGTGTACATATGTTGATATAAAACATTTTAGTATGCATTTAGAAAAAAAATCTATTTAGCTAGCAAACAAGTTCAGTTATATAGTTTTAACTCGAAAATAATGTTACATTGGCGTATCCTATAGATTTTAAATCCATTTATTTACGAAATTGTGGCAACGAAGAATCCAGCTCAATTTAGCTGCGCCCTGACATTTTCTAAAAAGAATATTCTACATTAGAATTAAGATCTTTATGATGGACGTGCTATTTAACGTGTTATTAATTATCACTAGAAGACGGATTAATGCAAAATAACACAGGTTTCGACTCCGTTATTGGACATCGGAGTCATTGACATCTCAATAGTTTAGTTGTTTAGAATCAGAATATAATATTAAATTAGGTCTCATAGCCCAGTCATTACCTGCAAACCGGAATACAATAAAGTTACCGTCTGCTGCAGATGAACTTAGAAGCAGATTCCTAGAACGAGGATAAGTTTCCAACAAGGATTGGTTTCCTTACTTCTATTAACAGTAATAGGTAACTATAAGCACCGAAATCTTGAAAATTAACTTCAAGAAAACATGCCGCAGCCGTAGTCTCAAACGTTAAATAACTGTAGCAGTTTTTTCATTGGCAGTTATTGTAGGTACATCTGACTCTAAACTGTCTTTCAATAGAAGAAAATTTGGATTAATTTTGAAGTAGAAATCCCTTAATTGAATCGTTGCACAAAATAAATAACAATTACATGGCAATGCTTTTAGGTTGGGCAATAGCAAACCATTTGCATCAAATTACAATACGTAATCAATTATCGGTTTAATAATGGATTTATTGTAGGTACAATTTACTGTGGCACAGATTCCATTAAATTTATTCTCTTTATTGACAAATTAGTACTTTTGTATTTAAATTTAAACGCGTTTGCAATGGTGATTTGTAATATTTTCTGAAAATGGCGCAAATTATATTCACTAATTTCTACGACTTTTCAGATTATATCGGGCTATAAGTTATAATTTAATAATTATATGAATAATTACTTTTCATCTCACGTTTTTAAACACTTTGTAATGATTGCGGTACCTACTTGTAATCGTTGGGACTCTTTTGAAATACCACTTTTTACTGTTCCGTAACAATTTCTGCTAAAAAGATAAGTAAACCCTTGCAACAACAAGGGTTTAGCTTCGCTTTTGTATACCAGGGGTATGATTATCTTTTCGTTGCTGATCGCAGCAAATTTTAAATTAATGGAACAGGTAGGTACCTACATTTTTCCATTGAATAGGCGCATCCTAAAAGCGTTTCGCAGGTAGGTACTCACTCACGGCTAATTTATTTGCCGAACTCGCTCCTTTGACGATTTTATTCCGCTTTGAATTTAACGGAACTTTATAAATCGCTCTTCTTAGATCTTCGGGCACCTTTTACCTACCGCAGAGTATCTTAGATACGTATATTTTCTGAAGATAAGGTTGGTTGAATATTTCCTTGATCTCTTCTAACCATTGTTACGAGGATAAAACATTGTCGGCGAATATAATTTTGTAAGCCTTGTAATCGAATTTGAATGTCATTAGCGGGTGATAATGGAAATTTGAGAGGTTGTCTTTATGAGCACATTTACCAGACAATTTTAATGACCCTAAATTATTGTGCTAGTTGTAATAAATATCTATAAAAAAATTGATTAACTGCAAAAATTGGTTTACGGACGTTCATTTTACGAGATACCTATATATGTATATACCAGAGATCGTGCATCTCTATCGCTTATTTCGTGTTCTCGCTTACACGCTCGGCTCAGGCGAAATGTGATAATTTTTCGTGCGTGCAGCCGGCGTTAATCGATTGATATATAAGACGTTATCACGTCAAAAAGTGGCTCGATTTACGATAAATGTAAATGCAAAATAAATTTTGTTTCAAAAAGTTTG
The DNA here is from genome assembly GCA_905163465.1 of Craniophora ligustri. Lineage (NCBI taxonomy): Eukaryota > Metazoa > Arthropoda > Insecta > Lepidoptera > Noctuidae > Craniophora > Craniophora ligustri. The sequence continues at coordinate 4,895,062 of LR990956.1, forward strand.
AACGTGAAATTGGATATAAAATCTCCTTTGTCCCGCAAAGTGGTCACACTTCAGTAAAAAATATATTTGTTCAAAGAAAGAAAATCGTTGTATTCGTTTTACAGATGAGAAAATGGGATGCATTTGGAGCGCGTGAAGAGTAGGAATTTTTCCGTCTTGACGCCCTCTGAGTCTTCTGACTGGCTTTACAGCGAACGATACCCGTAAAAATATTTTACGAGTATTGTATGTAGTATAACCCTGTATATTTAACAATAATCGTATGTACGCAAGTTGTTTCATTTATCTTCCAACTATAACAATGTTTAACTTAAAGGTACATGTATATTTTATTATTTCGAGATATTTAATTGTACAATACTACACAGCGACTGACGTAAGAAACTTCGATAGGAGACTTTACGTCATTCCAATACTGGAATTCGCTTCCTAGCCATTATTACAGAGTAAAATCAATGCTTTTGCAATTTTAATTACTTAAGTCGACTGACTATGGAGCGACGAGTAACAGGTAGGTTTGTGAGACGGTATGTGTGTTTATGCAAAATGAAATTTTTTTCAAAAACATGCAACCGTGATGCGCTTAAGTTATTTATTAAAGTGAAAACTTTAAATATTTTATTGAAAATCCGCCGTTAAGCTGTATAAATTCAAATCCAAACATGAGCTCGCGTATTTGCTCACAAAATTGTTTTTAGAATTTTATAAAACATTTTTATTTATCTGTTCTGTACGAACAGAATACAGCTGGGGCCCAGCGCTAGTGGAAGAACCGTGTTTACACGGGGAAATGGCTGAAATTCAACTGCAAACACATACTCTACGGTTAGCCCCCCCCTTCCTCCCTTTACAGCGAGCGGATCGTTTAAACTCTCCTCTATTAGTTTTTATAACCGCAAACGCTTTACTATAGACATGCCACAACCTATTCAGAATTCAAACGCGGAAATCCAAGCAATAAAAATAAATAAAGTTTTTGGTACAGTCGGCAGGAGTTAGGTACTTTGGCAACCACATTTGGATTTTGAAATAGATTGTGTAATAAAAACTTTGAATTTGAGAACCTACTACTCAAATTCAATGTCTTTAGTTCCTATCTGAGTACGTATATATAATAGTTACAAGGCTTTGCTTTTTTATAGGATTTTGTATTTTTTTATAATTAAATTGAAATAGAATTAGTTTAAAACTATTTAGAATTTTTCTGCTCCTTTTGTTTTTCCTATCACACTGGTCCATTATAAAAAAATAGAATCGACGATGTGATTTTGTAAGGTAGCTCACAGTCCGCCTGATGGTAATCAGAAACCTTAGCCTACGGAAGTTTTCAACACCTGAGGTGTCGGTAGCGTGTTGTTACAATTCTGTAGGTACCTGCTTATAATTATGTATATTATACTATATTATACATTAAGTAGGTAGGTATGTTCATCGCTACCAGCTAAGGTAGAAGAGTAGCTTAAACTTTAAGTGACTAGACACACAAAATCAATCTTTTATGAAACTTCTTTCATATTTTTAACCGACTCAAAAAAGTAGGAGGTTCTCAATTCGGATGTGTTATTTTTTTAGACTTAACTAATATTAATTAAGTGTGAAATTCCTACACTTATGACACTAGTAAGGCGGAATAGATTCTGTCGCAAAAGTCAGTGTTTGTGTCAATATTTGATTGAGGCGAGGCGAGGGCGCAAACAAGAGCAGTGCCAGGGTAAACACGCCTTACTGGCTTACTGGAACGAGGCACGCGTGTTATGACTACAATCAATTACGCTACAGGAACCAAGAAATTATTCGCTGCTTATTTTGCTAAAGTGCTTCCTAAGGTCTAAATTAAAACATTCAGATAATAGTCTCTAAGAGGCACATTTTCTGTACTTTACAATTAAACAAAGTAAGTTCTACGGCTTTTTATATAAGTAAGGTACCCTAATATTTGTCATAAATCGCGGATGCATTTATTAATTCTTACATACCTACACAAAGACCGGTAGGTACATGTGGTTTATATTAATACTTATGGAATTCCGGGATCAAATTAGTGATCCGAAGGACCGAAGAAAGAGGTTGTAGCTCCTTCGGTTATAAGGAATGGTAATAATTAATTAGTAACCGATACTTAATTTTATTCTAATCATAATAACAATCAATGTTTTCTAAGAAGAATAACAACACGGAGTAGCCGTATTTAGTTTCAAATGTCGTAGATGTTTATAAAAAAAACCACGAACTACGCCTTTTTAATATTATTTACATAAATTTGTATACCATAACCTACTATAACTAGCTGAAAAATTTTGGGTTATGAAAAATAAATCTCAGATTTAAATCATGCTTTGTATAAAAATCCTAATAGCCTCTGCTAAAGCACTCATTCCAGTATAAAAACTGCACAATTGGCCAATATCATTATCATATCAATAGAGATCCAGTCTCTGTTGAATGCAGGTTTTATTTCTTCGCCCGGACGGCTTCCGGCGACTTTCATTGAATCGTCTTAATTGATTCTCAATCCGGGTTATCATGACACCAAACCGCACGGATCTTATCATATAAGAGTCAATCAAGCGACGTGCTAATAAATCCTTGGTTCGAGTACTTCCTTAGTTGAAGTTCCTAATTTGGCGTGATAATTGGGCGTGTTTGTTAGGAAGTAGAAAATTAGAAATGACTAAATTTAGTTTAGTCATTTCTACTCCACACACCAAAACGAAATTAGTGAAATTACTACTAGGTACCTAGGTATTTCAGACGTTATGAAGTTATTATATTTTTTTACTTATTTATATGGTAGAACTACCTACAGTAATAGGACAATCTTAAAACATATCATTATTGCAGTTTACATGTTACCGGCAATATGTATAATTCAGGTATTCTCTGCAATACCCAGGCAGTGTATGACATATTATGAATATTATTGCCCATTACATACTTTACCTAGGTAATGTATACAATTTAAAAAAAAAGCTTAGGTTAGAACTGCGACCCCCTGCAAACCACAGAACCGAATTGTATAACACAATAAAATGAAAAATCACAATAAATTTAAGATAATGGTGAAATTATTATATTGACACTTACAAAATTAAGATAATTGTATCATCAACCCAATAACTGTGTCACTAGTGGACAGTATGGCGCATTATTGGCCACCAAGTGCGCTGGTTGGCAGTTTTCCCTAGAAAATACCCCCAAATACGTTTTTTTCCCGTTACAGCGAGTCAGAATTATAATAATTAATATCATCAATACAACCCTCACAGTGCATACAATTGGATTGAATGACTTTTTCATGAAATACACAATCAATGCAGTTATATGCACTTTGAGGGCTGTTTTATTGATTTAAATTATAATTCTGTAACTAAATACCTATTACAAGCGCGAATCATATTTTGTTCAATGTACAGCCTGACAATGACCGGCAAATTGTAAAAAACGTACGAAAATTTGAATTTCGCGGGCTAGCGTGGAGCTTCCACCTTAAGGCCATTAAATTCTCGGTTGCCGGCCGTGGCTTACTAGGCTATAACAGCTTCAGAACGAAACAATTTAGGATAAACAAATTTGAATCCAGCCAAAGCCCATGATTAGCTAGCTCAGGCAAACATTACCGCGGGTTTACCGATAGCGCTTCGTTTGATGAGTTTAGTCAATTACACAACGCGGTTGAAGCACTTATGTTCGTAACAAGTTTAATTTTGATCCACTCGAGTGAAGTCCAAATTTTAATAAATTTACCAACCGCTGGCCAGTAATTTGGTTATAAATTATAATAAAAATTTATTATGAAGATCATAATTTTATTTTAATAAAAAAATATGTACCTATAAATTTGGTGGATATTTATCACTATGGGCATATCACAATATCTGCCCGAAAGTGTCCAACTAAAACTAATCGATTTAAAACGCCTATATATATTATATGTAGGTACGCTATAAACGTATTAAATACACGATTTCGATGAACCGTGACGTATTCCTTCACTCGCCCCATGAACTGTTAGGATATTTTCTTACGTTAAAAATTTTTGAATCACATAAACCTACATTCAGGCCTAATTTTATGCACTTTTATTATCTAACATTTTTTAAAATATTATATTGCTAAAAGAGAAATTATAGCTTTGACTGACGGACTCTTTTCATCAAAACTTACACAGACAGGATTTTACTTGTGTACCTACTTTAGTCTACGTGACCGGCATGATTGAAATATCAGCGTCTAAATATTCAAAGTGTATTTCTAGCACATAACTCGGTTCCACACATTGATGACTTGCGAGACTACGTTAGTAATGCATGAATGCCTTTGGGACTTCACGAAGACTTAGTGAGCAGTTTGGTACTTCACGATGCATACGTGATATAGATAGTGGTATATAATATTCATGTTCACGGCAGAGAGGGCATTGGGTAACGCGGCGTGACGGAGTGGCGTGGGCTAAGTGCTCAGCTAAATTGCTCGCAACGACTAAACACGCGCCTGAAGTTAGCGGCGGGCCATTAAAACAACCGCACCACCCTTCACTCGTTAATTAATTACTCTCTGATTGTGCAAATATTTGCTACGGACCACTTATCGACGCCGTCTACGGAAAAACGACCAACTAAACAAGCCTTCATGGTGACAAAGCCATTAACACTTTCCCGTTATTGCGGTCGATATTAATATAAAAGCAATTTTCAAATTAAGGTGGGGACAACGCTTAATAAAATAATCATAGTTCTATTCCAACCATCAACCCGCTCGTTTCGAGGCCCAGGACGTCAGTCAGACTAAAAGGTATGTGAATTAATTCGTATGCACAGCCTACCACTTACGTTCATTACGTACGAGTAATATAAAATCGAACTTGAAAAGGTGGAGTTCGATTTTGATATAGCCTTTAGATATGGATGTAGGCGCCATCGTATATTTACACCACCATTCGCAATACACTTAATAAACATACTAATACAAATTAATATATTCGCATAATATCATGATATCCTGTAGGTACTGAGTTTACACCAAATGGTTGCCGGTTTCTTTTCAGGTACCAGATAATGAGGGCCTATATTCCGTATCATAAGGTACTAGGCGCCAAAATTACTTGATCAATGAGACATCTATTTTATAAAGCCATTTTATTTGGTGGATTTATATATACTGCCTATTTACAATTGGTTAATTTATCAGGCACTCAAAATATCAGTACACCAATTAGCCAGGTGAGCGTTAATATGATATTAGTGTAAATGCTACTCTAGGTCTCAAGCCCTTGGCTTGACATGATTACGTAGGATAGGTCTTGTGTAGTAATAAACATTAATTTTCCTCTTAATTCAATCATGTATAAGGTCTGGTGTAGAGTGCTGCGGAGGCTTTCAGGGAGACAGGTGAGCCGTGAGCCGGCGCCGACTAAGGCCGAGATAAATAGTCGCTATTTCTCAACTCAAGAAAACGTCAACTTGCTTATCGTCTTTTCAGCTTTTCAAAGTTGGAATCACCCAATTTAGGTCACAGTAGGGTTTATGGAAACCTATATTGCCAGTCAAGAAAAACTATTTCTTATTACTTTTTAGTGTCATGCAATCTTCTGGTACCAAGTAAACTAGATGGCGCTGTGTCATAATGTCCGGGGATATTAATATTATTATTACTGATCTGCTTGTGATGATACATGTTATTTTAAGGTAAGCTTGTAATATAAAGCGATAAATATTTAAATGCTGTATTTACACAAACTTTTATAGTTAATACCTGATATAACTTTAAATTTAGTTTGACACTTATTTGATGTTAGAAGTGTACGCGACATGATTGACGTTTTATAATATTTTTTACTCTGAAGCTGAACTATTACTATTCTTTTAGGAGGGAAGAAAATAGATATTTACGTCGTTGTAGATATATTCACATAGGTATATTAAATAATATTAAAAGATAAATAATGAGTTTAGTAACGAATGTCAAATTAAAAATCTGAACAACATTTTAACAAGTTTTGTGTACCTTTTTAGATTAAGTTAACAAACCTTCATGTTAATTACTGGTGAGACTGTCAAGACAGACGCGTCTTGAATATTTCAAAAAAAGAATTCAAGTAAAAGCGCGCGTTAATTTCATTTTGGTTTGTTGTAGAAGAAAATGAATAAAAAAATAAATTTGAGAAAATATTGCATAATCCTAGATGATGATCCACAAATAAAAGAGTTTTAATAATAGTCCAAACAAATGAGGTTTTAAGGGTTCATGATGTCCTCTAGAAAAAAAACTGATTATTTTGTTAAAAGCTTTTACTTCTATATATTTTCCTCGTTGGTGAATTAAAAAGCAATTTGGGAGTAACACCTAGGAAGTAAGTACAGATTACAATATCATGTGGTTTAAGTTCCTTGTCTATCAATCTGTCAACTTAGGTCCCTCGGTGAACAATGTAGCTACTATTACATGTACGCCGGTTTTGCCACATAATTAATAAAAGTAAACCTTTTCTTTAGTTTGGCAACCCTGCTCCCTAATTGCTATTTGGGTAAATTAATTATATTGAACAAAAAGGTTTCACGTCACTATTTAGGTGAGTTATACACCAGACTAACGATGTTTCAAAAAAGTTTCGAAAGAGTTCGTGTTTTGCCGATCCGATCCGTCAGAGCCGGTTAGATAAACTTATAAATAGGTATTTAGTATTTAGATTATGGCCTAGATAGCGTCGAGGTTAAGTAAATTGGGCGGGACTGTAATCGATATTATGTATTTAGGTATGTTGATACAATTAGCTTCTAAATCTGTAAATTATAGAACTGTATAATATAACATATTCATTGGCGTAGTGAAGTACGGGCAGGGGGGAGGGGGAAGGTGAAGGCGATTGTCATCAAATGTCGGTAGTTTATAAATATTCCATAGATTATCTGTGATTGTATGTATAGTATAGTAATTGTATGTGTACAGTTGTCTACTTGACTGCTCAGAGAGAGATAACATAGACGAAACGATGAATGTTTTGTGAAAAAAAAAGAAAGTAGATTCTTTTGTACAAAAATGAAAGTGTTCTAGCCAGTTAGTAATATAACCGGCCGAGCAGTTTGAAGCAATTTTGCTCTGGCTTCCCTACTATTTTTTCCAAAGTGGAGCCAGGAGAACACTTTCAGCACGAATGTTCCACTCGACCCACACGACCGCGGCGAAGTGAAGGTGAAGTTTAATGGATTTTCATATACAAGAATTATATTTGAAACTCACCAACTCACTCAGACTTTATTAACAACCTAGCTGTTGCTCGTTGCTCTACTCTCAGTAGCCCCTTAAAGTTGAATTTTCTCAACACTATCCGTAGCTGACATCCTACCTTTTATGTATATATTTTTAGAATTCCAGTTTTAGTCAGTCACATATTTGTGTTTGAATCTGCAACATCAACCTATTTACTGGCCTGTTACTGGATCCGAAGTCTTTTGGACGTGCCATTAGGCTTCGGAGACTCCTATATCTAGAGGCACTATTAGCACCCGTAGAGAAGTAGGTACTAGCGGGTAAACAAACGTCATTAGGTTTCGTTACGGTGTTTATTTTTTTTTCAACATTCAGCAAGTGATAATTTATTAATAGGCACATGTTATTGAAATATCACGGGCTATAACTTGGTAGGCTATGTTTGTAGGTACGTGCATTTGATAAATCCCTATTTAAGTCATTAACTCATTTTATAATGATGCATCTGTACGCTAAACAGTGGCTACCGAAGCGAGTACATTTTTGGTTTGCATTACTAGGGAGATTGTGGATCTGTGGTCACATTAGTACAAACTGTTAGCCGATAAAATTTGCATTCCATTACCCGAATTTATGCGGACCGCGGTATCTCGGTACGTAATTAATGTTATCATTACTAACTCCATGACCAACGATGTAAATTTTGTATTTAATTTAATATTCATGCACAAAAACTATCGCGCAATGCACGTTCACGAACTTATACATATTTTAAATAAAAAAGACAGTCAGTAGGGATAATATTTAAATATTAAAGACAGAGATAAAGTGCAGATGTGCTTGCCTAAAATTAAGATAGTATCCTAATTTAAAAACACCCTTTCACGTCTTGGGAAGCGGCGAAAAAAAGAAACATTAGAATACTGGGATTCATCAATCTTAAAACTTGTAATCTCACTGTCTCCAAGTCGAGGAAAAAACTTTGCTTAGCTACCCACCGGGCGGCCGGGCATTACGGGCCGGGCAGACACATAAAACCGAATATTTAAATAAGGCTATTCTACCTTAAGACAAGTTTTAATGAGCAGGTTACTTAAGGTTTATAAAATTACCTTAATTTACTCTTCATTATATTTTAGGCTTCATTTTCTTTTACACGATATAAAGCAAAATGAAGCCTTATATACGTTTGCGATTTAGAATTTTCAGAAGATTAACAAAATAATTATTATCTATTCAATTATTATTACAGTCCGAGATTTGAGTCTAGTTTGAGTTATCAATTAAGTTCACTCCCGACTTGATAAAATAATATTCATTTTTGTAAAAAAATATTTTAACGTAGTATTATTTAATTTTGATTTGTTCGTTTTATTATCTTTTATAACTCTAACATCAAGAATTGAATTTTCTTTATAGTTGTAAATAATGTTGATCAGAAATTTATTAAACTGTATTTTACGAGCGTAAAATTTAGTAACTGCGTATTAATTTATGACTTATTTGAACTAAAAGGTACTCGACAGAATTTTGAATAACGACAGGCTCTAACAAGCGTTTAGAACGCCAACAATTGGAGTGCTCACGGCGATAAATAATTACTGAAGAGCGACAGTTCAAAGACCACGTCGTTTTTACTTGTGACGGACAGATTGATAGATCTTGACGAGGGTTCTTGAAGTAGGATTAAAGTTATAATTGGGTAATTTAACGATTATTTGAAAAGATTGATGAATATAAACAAAAGAAAAATATGTAAAAAATTATCAAAATGAATGAAACTAAAATATACGGAAAATGTTTTGATTTTAAACAGTCTAGTGGTTCGATTCCTAGGTAGAGCAAAGTGTTATTGGGTTTTTCTATGAAATTCTCAGTAGCAGCTCGGAGTTTGGATTCATGCCCGGCTTATCGCAATAGACTCGCCCTCTATTACATGGGACGTAATAATGTGGATCTTCCCATGGAACATTTTTTTGTCTGTTCCGTGAGTGTACCTTATTACACGTCTGCTTAACCCTTCGGGGGCGACAAGCGTGATAGTATGATATATAAATTTAACTTTTAAAACACACTTTTAAACATATTAAAAAATAAGATTAAAGATTTTTTCGGCAAAATAATTTTGTAATCATTTCAAGAACCGGTTTTACGTTGACACGAAAATTACAAGAAAAAGGGAGAAATTTGAAAGGAAAACGCTTCGACCATATTTGAATACTTTATATATTCAATCAGTATTTTTTAGTCATTCATCGGCTGTTTGGCGGCGTTTCGTGATTCTAAGAGGTCTCGCAGTCACAAAGGTACAAATAAGAGGGTATTGTCGTGCAAATAATCGAAGCTGACGAAATGACAAAAGGACTCCGGCCCAAAGGAAATGGATTTGTGAAAGACGTAATTCATGGCGCGGCTGGTTTTAATAAATAGAGATTATTAGGCGACTGTTTTTCTCTCATTTTCTATAGCGTCTTTCATTGAATAATGCTTTTGTTGTTATTGTGCCCTGTTAATTTTAAACAAGTCTTTATAGAACAGTGGAATCACATTTATTAAAATACTTGAAGCGTTACTAAATTTTAACGATAGAAAACACATAATATTATGAAATAATATTTTATTACTGTACACTCTGTAAATATCCATTTAAAGATTCTTTCAAGATAATGATTTAATTACTAGATAGCCCCAGTGTTTTCTAACTCAGAGAATCACGATTTCTTTTAAAGTCTAGGTATTAAATCTTCGATTGCGCCACCATGTAAGAAATGTTTATATTAATAAATATTACGTTAATATCATTATTTCTGAAATAAGGTTACCTACAACGACGATTTTATCCCAAAACCAAATAGTGTGTAATATGCCAGACAAACTTTAGATGGACAAGAAATACGTGAAATTTAACAGGTTGGATGACCAATATAAAAAAAAAACATGAAGAATGTAAGAATTACGCAATCACGAAGAATTTATGTGGTGACGCATAGCATAGCATTACGTCAATAAGGCACTACCTAAATCCTATATAAATCTATGCGCCACTCATAGTATTAATTCCTGAAACTAATAATAACGGCTATACTAGTTATTTTAACAGTTTCGAGTCTAAATTTATTGACCCCAATATTAAATATTGAATAAACAACATAACATACAAGTTACAGTTGTCGTCCCCAAAGGGTAAGTAAGAAGTGTACACCCACATTTCTATTATATGTATGTTTTAGGTACCATGTAATACGGGGCGACCTTATTGCGATCAACCGGGCACGAATCCAAATTCCGAGATGCTACTGAGAAATTCATAGAAAAACCCAATATCACTGCTCCACCTGTGAATCAAACTTCGGTTGCACTTACGACCACCAGACCAACAAGGCGGAATCGAGTAAGTCCAGAAATATTCATCAACATAATAATATAGTTAATTTAAAGAACTCGCAAAGTAGAGAGTACAAATCTAAATCTAAAAGAGAGTATCTAGTTAGGTGCTCTCTAACTAGGTACCTAGTTAGGTTTAAACTAGTCAGACTAGTTTAACAATGCACTGAACAAATGGTTGATTATTAAATGTTTTTACTATCGTAGTATATCTTGATACTAAATATGACACTAACTTTTGCCCGCGATTTCGTCTGCGTGGATTGAGTAATTTTATCTAAGCTGCTTATTTATTTCATACCTTCCCCTTTATCAATTCGCAATTCAAACTGTCCGCTCTTCGCTCTATTTAGGGGTGATTTCTTGGACAATAACTATATCCATACCAAATTCCATCTGATTTGGTTCAGCGGTTTAAGCATGAAGAGGTAACAGACAGACTGACAGACATACTTTCGCAATTATAATTTCCAATGGATTATTAATATAATGAAGTATGTAATTTTTACATACATTCAAGTATGCAAAGACATACTTAAGTACCATTACCAACTGACCGTATTTCTAACAAAAAGGTATTTATTATTGATAGAAAATTAATTAAACTTGACCGAAACGTTGAGGTACCTAAATGAAAATAATTGAGTTCCAAATGTACCCGATAACTATGTAAGTCCCAAAACTTTCCTGTTACCTACAAACATAAAATTTACGTACCTAGTTTCATATTAGTTACAGTATTGTGATACGAGTACTAAAGTATTCGTATTACAATACTGTAACTAAAGACAACATAGTAATTATCAAATAACAAACGTTAAAAGACGACGATACGCACCGATCTGATTGATTGAAATTTCATAAAACCAATGAAATGTCAACATCTTTGACAGCGTCCAAAAACAAAACAATCAAGTAATTTATTGGAAATTTATTAAGAAAGTAGTACATCGAATGAATAGTAGTCTCGGAGAATGAAACGCCTTTTTAATGAATTAAGAATTAAAGAATTATTGCCAGTGGAAAAACTGAAGCTCCTCTTTAATTAAATCTTTTCTCTTTTTATTTTTAATTTCCGTCAGACTGGCTTCGTATTTTATTAGTGTTCAATTTCGAATTTTCAGAAAAATGTAGTTCAAGCAAATAAAAATTATTTAGTTTCCTTTTATGTTTTTAAATTGATTTTTCTTTTAATTAAATACTGCCTCAGTGATCCCACGCACGGCTGCTGATTGTGAAGCCCTGTGTTCAATCACAAGGTCAAGCAAAATGTTATTTGACCAGGGAAATAGGCAACTTTTCGGTCGACGTCAGTCATTGTTTTTTTAAGGTAGGTACAGACAGTTTAGTTTATGCTATCAAACATCTCGGCTTTTTAATTTATTTTGAGCTTGGATAACGGCAATAGGATTGCCCTCTAATATATTACATACTATAGTATCTACCTGAAACGTACTACGATCTTTAGGTAGGTACTTAGAGAACGTAAGTATCCTTATTTAGAGAACAGACGGTTTTTTTTCACAAACTAAATGACATGTATATTTAAAAAAAAATAGTAACGATGGAAGTAACCTATTCCAGAACATCTTAATGCCCATAAAATCAAAAGAGAAAATATAAAAACAAAACATTTAGGACGCTATTTATATAAAGAGTATATAAATAGCGTCCTAAATAAAGTAAACGACTACCAAAGTTAATTGAAGATTCGATTCTGATAGTGTCAGTGAAACTAGTGCAGTATGAATAACTGCAGCATCGATATCGTCTCGATATTCCGTCACTGAGCGGAGCCACTGCCGGAACGCCAACCCAATTATTGGGCCACTTACTCGATGCATTCCACAACTCGATAAATTCTCGAGTGGGGCTCGCCACGGCATGCATGCAACGAGCTGAGCGAGCGGAACCTCGCAAAGCTACACGTTGATTGATTTTGTATTTTCAATATAGACTACATTGGATGACACAGTTACATATGTATGTCCTTTTTTAATTTGGTTTTGCAAATATCTGTACTTTTTTATATTTTCACTTTCCATAGATGTAGAAGAAAGAGTATTTAAAATGTATATTTAAAAGAGTAAAAAGAGTATTTAAAAGAGTATTTAAAATATATATTTAGTAACGTAATATTGTGTACATTGTGATGGTTGGTTCAATTTCAATTGTTTCCGGAAAATAATTTCGAATCAGAGAATTTGATTATTTCTTCGAAGGAATTGTTGCTGTATTGAATACCAACGACAAAATTACAGCAATCTATTCGAAGAATTTGTATTATTCAATGTAAATTCAAATTCGAACGCCTAAAACAGGAATTCGTTAACAGGTAGGTACCTAATATAATACAACATCAAATATTTTGAAACCTCTTAGAAATGCCTATATATCTTCGTAGAATTGGACAGTAGGATATTTACCATAAGATTAATCCAGTAACAACGTTGGCGTAGGTAATCCTCCGAAGAGCTAACGCAAAGTGATTTGTGCTTAACACAGGCGGGATCACGGAGGTAGGCCGGCTGGCAGATAATCGCAGCAATTTGCATAATGTGCGCTTCAAGCCACCGGAGCTTTCCTATACCACCACCAGTCACTGTGACAATTTACCTCACGATGTTTATCCAAAGACAAAAATATTTAAAACCTTGTTCTTTAGAAAATGTGGTTGAAAATATAAGCGCCGTCATTAATGACGTCGGTTTCATTACGTAAAAACAATGTTAGGTAAAGAATGATACTGTAAACGACGGGAGTGGACATTCTTTAAGGGCATATAATATACAGTTATTTATTTATATATAATTGTTCGTCCTGACTGATTCATCAAACCACAGGGTTTGAAAAAAATAATTTGACAGATGATGCATTTTAAGATGAAAACATTCGCTAAGGAAGGAAATTAGAAATTCGTTGGACAAATTTAATGGACAAGTTGTTGGTTGAAAATAAATAAACACATATATCGGGATTTTTTAAAATCGATCCTCTGAACTGGTAAAATAGGGGCTGAAAGTCTATATGGGAAGTCCGGAAATTAACCTAATTAATATTAAATTGCGCGGGCGAAGCTGCGAACATCAGCTAGTATATTATATAGTTATGATTTATAAGTCCTTTAAAAAGTTTGGGTATGTACGTATATGACGATATGACAAGACGTACGAACGTGGGCGAAGCAAAAGTGGTGTCTCTTACCCAAGAGGAAAAAACGTGATAAACGTATTATGTAGTAGGTACGCAGGTTTATATTAACTAAATCTCGCTTATGAAATAAATCCTTTCCGAGAAATATTCATAATGTATTCCATTTTGTCGTGGTAAACTACACGATTTCAGCAGCCTCAAGGGAGGTGGGAAATGTCAATAAACACTTAATCTCCATTAAGAGTATCGAGTTGGACGCCGATGGTAGGACGACCGATAACTCTGAATAATGGATGAGACGGGCCCGAAAAGCGAGCGACCTCTGTACTACATGTTGGTAGGCAAGAGAATGTCCAACAAGAGTGACATCCCGCAATATCTGGGTCTCGCCAAATGTGAACCTTTTTCTGTTTACGCGGTAAAACGTGCAAATCACCTGTCCCGATAAAATGTAACCCAAAGATTCGGCGAATATCTCGCCTTAAAAATACAATGAATCCTTTTTGTTGTAATTGTGTTTATACTAGGAAATATCGCAGGCTTTATCTTTTTATATTTCTTTGAAGGGTTTTGTAAACGCGCGGAGTGGATTTTTATGTAACTTCAGTTTAACTAACATGAAAGTCAATCTTTTATCTCAAGGATTTATTGTTTTTAGAACCATAAAAACACTTTTTCGTACGAAAAGTTGCTTAAACAAAAAACATAATATTCGGGAAAAACCGAACTAAAAATACGTTGGTTAAAATGTGTGGGGTACGTTGGTATATTTATGTGTATTTACATACTTTTTACGACTATAATGTATACGTGCCTTGCGAACTAATACGAGGTAACTAGCAGTAGGGCTCACAGAGAACACACGCACGTGTCTACTTGTTCTAGGTTTAAAAGTTGCCGTATTGTCATGACTTGATATTTTCGCCTTCTATTCCTTCTTAAGTATAGACAGCAGACAAGTAAAGAAGAAAGAAAGATATAAATAATATTGGATAAATATCGTGTTGTATTGGCCCAGCAGTCTACTATGCGCACGGTATTTTTTCTGGCAGCCATTAGACCCATTAGCGTACTGGTCTTACGGAGCACTAAGCGTAATGATATGTGCGTCGTATTCTAGGCTCTATCGAAGAACCTATCGGGACATATAGTCCTTGCTTTTGCTAACCTACTACTGGAGAACGTTCATGTACCAGAAGTAAGGCATGTACTAGAGCTTTTGTTTAATAATTCTATCGAAAAAAAAACAACTTCAAATGTCAGAAGTAAGAAGAAGGACGAAATTGAAATGGAATTGAAATAAAAAAAGAATCATCAAAATCGGTTCACCCAGTTGAAAGTTATACCTCATAACTTTCTAACCTCCTCCTTTTTTGAAGTTGGTTAAAAATATTCATTCAAATACCTATTTAAATATTCAATTATAATGCCACAGTCAATTAAAATAAATGCAACGGCCACAGGTAGTATGTTCAAATGTTGGCGATCCTCACTTAATTGCGATACCCACTATGTTATGTAGGTCAAACAACCCTATTAATTTCAATTAACAAATTCACGTCAATTTGTTTTCAATTAGCTCACTTCATCGATATCATTTCATTTTCGCTCATATTACATGCCTAGTCAAAAATAATTATGTAAATTATTTTACTTTAAGTATTTACGAGTAGTATTGGTGTGTTTGTGGTCTATTAATTTATTATGAGTCTAAAAAAATATATAGAGTAGTCTACGTTAAACTTCCTGGATGGGGCCCCTTCTTTTTATTGCCCTCAGCAATAAAAAGAATAACTTCCCCCACCCACTTGTGGTTGACAACACCCGTAAGAGATTATGTTTGAGTAATTTACTTATACTACCGTTTTGCGTCTTCTAAATCTGATTTTGATTTATTTATGAATTTTCCTTATATGAACTCTTTCTTATACTATGTAAAATATTCCTAAACGTCTATTATTATATTATTTACTAGCTGCCTCCTGCGCCTTTGCCCGCATAGTATATAGATATAAAGTAACCTTTGTGTTTATCCAGATAATAAACTAATATATCCATACAAACTTTCGCATTTATAATATTAGTAGTTTGGTTTTAGCATTTAATTTTATGCCTTTTATGGGTAAATTGAATCGCAGGTTAAGCTTTATTTGTCCATGGGAATTGAATTAGAGAATTATAATTAGGGAATGGAGTTCTTGATTCGCAGTCGATTAGGCTTATTATTATTACTAAATATCTTTTCGAAACGAGATATTTTATCTATGCAACCAATTTACTGTTCCACTCCTGGGTACGGATCTCCTCTCTTTTGAGAGGGATTAAGCAAGATCCCACCACTCTAGCTAATTGGTATAGTCTGTCAGGCATTCACTTCACCTTGTTTTATTTATTTTACAGTGTAATTGCATTCGTTATTTTAAACATTTCAACCTTTAAATCTCTAAGAAATAATCTGCTCTTTAATACATTTTGGCACTTTATGTAAACATAAATAGTTTATGACTTTATGAGGTTTATCATAAGCAAAAGCAAAATATCAGGTCTTTGCCACTGCTTGACTATGAAGAGGCAAGTGTCGGTTCAGTTAGGACAGTCAGAGGACTCACAATACTTTGAATAGTTAGTCACAGAGCTATGTGACCTTTAGTTTAGTAGTTTCTCAAACGCTTTGTTAAACCTAACACAAAGTACATAGGTAATAGTTTCTAGTTTGAGAATTTCTAGAATTCTACTCATTAAAGGCGCAGACACCTTTGATGAATTTATAATGTAAATAGCTGTGTTCGGTTTTATTAACTTCATTCAGGTATCTCAACATATTTATTTGCTCTAGATATATATTCAACAATACTTTTCAAATAGGACACTTGAGCTTGTTAAACTCATAGTGAATAATGAAATGTACACACACAACAGTGTGTCAGTTTTTATGTTCCTTCAATACTTCTTGTAAGTTTATCCATGTTTTTTTTTATTATAGAGAGGAAACAACTTGGATTGGCAATTTCATTATGCATTTGATATCACTTAGAGAGCGCGATAGGTACATAGCGAGATTTTTCTAAGCTACCCGACTGGGTTAGTAGCCTTACAGAAGTAAAACAACAATAATTGACAATTTCAAGAAATATTAAATAAATGTTATCCTGAAGTAGGATTTAAGTTACTTACCAGTAGTGATTACTCAGTAAAAGAAAATGGCGTCTACCTCTCTTTTGATAAAATACCTATTCAACTTTGCTCATGAATAGAGCTATCCCTCAAAAGTAATCACGTTTCAATTTCACCTGGCCCATAGGTATCGTTACCTATATTAAGCTTGGGCTTCTTATATTTCGGTCCCGAATGACACTTATACGATTTCGGAATCCCAGATTAAATATGATTAGGAAGAGTTGAATTCGGGTTAAAAACTTGTAGGTATTGTGGACGAGGACGGAAAATATAGTCAAACAGAATTGTGGCCGACCTGACAATTTTATCGAAGTTGATATAAGTAATATTGATAAGCGGCCTCGAAGAGAAAATTGAGTTGGAGTTGGGCCCTTCAAGAGCGCGCAAGTTGAGTGAGGCGGCGGTAAAGCGCTCGGCAAATATTGACTGCGGTTGAGTGTCTTGAAACTTGCGAATTTTCCCCAGTCTTATATCGACCTAGAACTTCCATATTAATGCCTTTGGGGAAAGTAAAAACTTTTAATAGACTAGCCTTTCACCTCAGAGATTTACTCATGAACTTAGTTTTTCTTTGAGGCAACACTCTCCGTTGATAGCTCGAGGGACTTAGTGTCAATACAACATCATATAAACTAAAGTTTATCAACATCTTTGATGAGATTTCTTGACACACATGTATGTACACGAGTTGCTTAATGTCATAGCAACCATTTCACTTACTGTGGTAAAAGGTAAGTTGTTCTTGAAATTAAGTAACACCATGAATTATTTATTTTATTTTTATTATAAAAACTTAGTACATAACTTTGAGACTACATATACAAAAAAATAATACAAAGAGTTACAACTACATGACTAGATGTTTAGAAAGTTTTGAGTGAAATTTGATCAATTAAAGGTCATGTAGTGTTGACACTTGTGCATAAACTTACTATGTAGGTACCTTATGTTCATAAAAAATAAACTTTACTAAACTAACTCTTACTCTAACATGATATGGTTTATGAATTTCGTTATGAATAATTCTATTTTTACGAACTAACCTAATAAGTAAGTACCTACACTGGTTATTCTTAAAACGCGAGTATGTTGCTCATTGTCTCCCGTAATCTGTCTCTCCCGTAATCTGTCGTTACATAATGGTAAGTATTTATTATATAATAAGGTAGGTAATATGAATATTTCGAAATTTGGCAATCTGTAAATCTATGGGTACCTAAATAGTACAATAATTATAATTTTGAAAACAAGAGTATTAAGACGAATAGCTATGCTATTGAAATATCAATTGACTAAGTTATAGACTAGATACACAATTGAGACTAAGTAATCTAAAACATATTTAAGTACATTTTTAATGAAGTGCTACATGCATAATTATGATGCTACATGTAATTCATGAATTTGGCGAGTAAACATGCTATGAAACTATGTATATATCATATTGAGGTAAATAAAGTGATAACGGAAATTTACAATGCCAAATAATGTTTACGTTTGTGCTGATGATTTACATCAAACATGTAGGCTATAAGCGCATGAAAATTCTAATAGAAACATTGGGTGAAAATTGGGGCTTCTCATTTTCAATTCTATATAACGCAAAAACCTGGCCAGTGTTAAACATGATAAATCAACTACGTGCACCGTGCCATCACAATTTATAATGTGACCGTGACTCACTAAATCTAATTACGTTAGATGTTACAGTTTTGTTCAGTCGTCTCCTGTAATTTCTTAACATTTTAATTGAAGTTTAGTATTTTATATTTATTTTATCCTAATATGCGAAACGGATTAAATTTATTTCGAGGCTGCGGTTGTGGTCTTCGAGATCTATTTGGTCGATGTACAGGTTCATTTGCACCAGAAAGTAAAGGTGACTGGAAATCATCTATCGCATCAGATGAATTAGTATTTGAATTGAATTCATCGTGAATTTCTTCACTGAAAGAGTCTATTTTCATTTCATGGGGTAAATCTGTAACGATTGGGTTACCAGTCGTTGTTGACTCTGTCATAGTATTATTCTGGAAACTGGTAGTGTTAATCATTAGAGTCGTTGTAGCTATGGGTACTTCATGGGTCGTTGTTGGTGTGTTGTCAGTTAATTCATTGGGAGCTCCAGTTGTATGCAACAATGGGTCCACCTTAAATACCACATTGTTTGAAATGTTAACAATAGGCTCTGTTTCGAGATACTGTTGCGTCGTTTCCGTATTTAAATGAGTCGTTGGTGATGTTATATTAATATTTTGGAGTTCATCAGTTGGTTTTTTGGTAGATATTGGCTCTGCGCTATTGGGAGTAGTCTCTTGAATAAATGGTACTTTAGTTGTAATCTCAAAAGTCATTGGAGTAACGGTTGTATTGCTTTCAGAAATTATAGTTATTTTTATTACTTCATGATTTAATGTTATATTTCGGGTAGCGTCATCAAATTGCTTCGAAAAATTTTCATGTTTGGTCTGCTCTGTGGCTTCGACGTCTACCAGTTTTATTTCTGTTTCGTTATTTAGGCTGCTATTTTTTATAACTTCCAATTTAGTCACGTCACCAGTGTAATTTGCATAAAATATTTTGTCTTGATGTATATCTGGTTCATCTTTTAAGAAAACGGTAAGATCTAAGGCGGAGTCATCATCTAATTTACTTAATACTGTTACAGGTGTTGTCCTACTTTGCTCAACGATAGTTGTTTGTGTAGTAGGTCTCTCAGCTTTTTCAAATGATCCTTGCTTAGTTTCAATTCCCTTATGAGTTTTACTTTTAGGATCATAGATTTTATCATTATACTTTTTCGGCATATTAGATTTAGTCTTCTCTTTTTTCATATCGTCCTTGTTTTTCAAAATATTAATTAAAATATCCTTTTCGAGAGTAGCTGGTTTTGGATCTTCTGTCGTCGATTTTACTACGTTATCTTGATGAACGTGGTCGTTTGACTCTATCTGCTTACCCTGCTTAAAGTAATTTTGTTCTGCAAGTTGTTGAGCATGTTTTTCTTTTAAAGATAAAACTGTCATATCATCGCTAATTTTGGCTTTTGCCATGACTAACGGAGGAACAAAATGATCGGTTGGTTGTGTAAATATATTCTCGAAATTTCCGAGTCGTGCAATTTCTTCGTGTAACATTTTGTGTTGCATGTGTTTCTCATCTTCAATTTTTTCCAATTGTTCATTTGTTATGTAGTTATCTGCATTGGAAAGTTTAGGAATGTAATTACTCTGTAAGTTATTGTTATGGACCAAATCTAAATCAAGGGTTTTATCAAAATTTATCTTGTTGAATTTATTGACATTAAGAACTTTTATTGGTGATTTATATTCGGTGACAATATTAAGGTCTTGGGTGGTGGTGGTAATTATCATAGTACTAGATTGATTAATATCGTCTTCACGTTCAGTTGTGATGTTTTCTTCTGTAGTGACTTCAGTTACAGTTGTATCTTGGTCGGTAATTACAGCTTCTGTTGTTAACGGCCATGTGTTACCCAAAGATGTAAAGTTAGAATAAGATTGAGTGCTTCCTAATTCTTCTTCTTCAGCACATGATAAGTTTTTTAGCAAGTCTTCGTGTTTCTGTGAAAAATGAAGGTAAACCTAAGACATTTTGTTCCAGAATATGTTATAACGTCTAACAATTAAAATATTAGATATCTTACCACATTGCCCGTACATTGCACTCGTTTTACATCAGCTAAGCCGCAATCTGCGGTCAGCTGCACAGCAGCACTCTCTGGTAAATACAGGATCGTCAGCGCCGGCAAAGCACGGACCATGCATCCTTCATTTCCTAATGCCCATTGAGGTACTGTCAACAAAAGATAATTATTATATAATGTAAATAAACTTCCATTGACGTAAGACGCTCGGTAAGTTATATATCGTCAAGTAACTTTGCTGAAACATCTACGAAACTACGATGTTTTGATCGGGGCCTTTATTTATCTTAGTCAACCTATTAACTCTTAGCGTTGTATGTGTGTAAATAATAAATATTTTAAGGTAGTAAAAGCAGTTTTTTTTAATTAAAGAAAATTGGGAGCACTAGTGTACACCTGTACCGACAGCTTTCCCAGAAGTTATTTATAAGTAGTAGTAGTAAGTTAATAAAAACTAATCTACGCTTGCATCTATTGTTTATTAAGTCCTGGTAAAACAATGAACATACATAGCTTAATATGAGTTATTCGGACTGTTTAGAACATCACATGATATATAAATGTTTACTCGCTGGCCCTGTCAGCAACTACTCATGCAAGTCAAATTCAGTTAAGTTTGTATTACGTAACATTTTCAGTAATAAAAAAATACTAACCAGGTAGTTCACAGATGAAGGATGCAACGGTAGGACCTCCACAAGCTCGGGCCTCCCAGCGATAGTCGGCGGCAGGATCTGCGGCTGCGCAGAGAGGTGCTGAACGCGCGTCGGGTGATGAGCTCCAATACCCATCACCACTCAGGCCGCGATAATCACTGGTTCGAATAGAATGATGCAATCTAATTATTTGTTCACTAAAATATATAATGGTTGCAGATTTATTTGATTTGAAAGGTAGGTAACGAGATATCCCGCTCAAACTGAGCTGCCCGCCAGAACAAATAACACAAAAGTAATTGTGTTTCTGTGAGTCTGTGAAGTTGCCTGGTAACTTTTCTGTTAGAATACTGACAGCATGGGAATAAGACAAGCTGCACCCATCGTATTCCTTAACCCAAAACCGTATTAAAAGTATTTTAAATGTCACTTACGTCCAGGTGAAGTCTCCGTCAGGATTACTTCGTATCAGGCCGACCCACACTGCACTGGAAATGTCCAGCTCCTTGAGATATGCTCGCACCGCATCGTATTGCGCCGTTGTGTCCACTGCACAAAACACATAGCTATTAATGTCAAATTGTCAATAGTGTTACATCGGACTCTAAGGACTAAGAACTAAACCAAGATCTATCTGTTCTAAGAATAGGCACGATTGCACGGATGTGAACATACGAATCTTATGTTAAGACATTTGAATACCGAAGTGGTTAGCTAGAGGTGTATGTATGTACCTACAGTCAAAAATTCACCGTTATTGTTTTAGGTCTCATGTATAGGAGTGAGCCTTTTGTGGTTTAGTAGCAAGCTGGTTGAATGATTGAATGATTGAATGATTGAATGAATGAATGAATGATTGAATGAATGATTGAATGATTGAATGAATGATGATTGAATGATTGAATGATTGAATGATTGTTTATTTCTGTAAATAGATCTTTTTAAAGACACTTTTACAAGTCATGTACATTTTTTTTTTTAGTATCTAGTTGACATCGGCATTTCCTAACTGACGACCTCTGAGAAGAAATGCCGAAACAAACTCAGAGAATCATGGTCTCTTTTAAAGTCCAAACATTTTGGTTACAATATGTGAGCCTGACGATGTAAGTTAAAGTCTGGGATGGCCTTTTGAAGAAAGCACCAGTGCAGCTTTGAGTTGACCTGTCCATACTGACAGCACGCATACGTCAGCCATCGTTTAGCTCAAACCATTATTGTGGGAGCTTAACGACCCGACGCACGTCTATGCAAGATCAGCGGGACATTTGCGTAGGCCATTTCAAAAACCCAAAGCCGCCAGACATTAGTTTGTAAGCGTATGTTTATCTACCTACAAAGTGCTCACATTCACATAGATATGTATATTATAAATAATCCCAATGCATAAAAATCAACATAATGTCAAATATAAAATAATTATGTCAAAACATAACATTAACATAATGTCAAAAATATAAAATAAATAAAGTCAAATAATAATAATAATTAAAAATCTATAGGTATACCTATACAATTCATGTCAAGATATAAATTAATGTCAACAAAAAAAAATTAAAAAAAAATAATAATAATTAACATCAATGTCATGAAAAAATAATGTCCAAATCATAATAAATTACAGTAAAAGACGTTCGATAGCCCGGTTCATTAGAACTATTCAATCCCAAGCAGTTTTATCATCCATGTAATCTTTTAACGTATAGTAGCCTTTAGCACAAAGTCTCTGTTTGATAAAGGATTTAAATCTGCTGAGACTTAATGTCTGTACATGGGTTGGAATTTTGTTATAAAAGCGTATGCATTGACATCTAAAGGATTTACTGATTTTCTGGAGCCTAGTTGCAGGAACAACAAATTTATTCTTATTCCTAGTATTAATATTATGGATATCACAATGCTTTTCAAAGAGATTGATATTCTTGTAAGCATATAAAAGATTTTCGTAAATATACTGTGATGGAACAGTCATAATATCAATTTCTTTAAATTTCTCCCTCAGTGAATATCTGGGACTTAAGTTATAAATTGATCGAATAGCCCTTTTCTGCAACACAAAAATAGTTTGGATGTCAGCAGCATTCCCCCACAGTAGAATGCCGTATGACATCACGCTATGGAAATAACTAAAATAAACTAACCGAGCTGTATCTATATTCGTTAAATTACGAATTTTTTTAACGGCATAAGCTGCAGAACTAAGCTTCTTCGACAATTTCTCTATATGTGGGCCCCACTGAAGCTTAGCATCTAAGGTAATGCCTAGAAATACAGTGGTATCTACAAGATCCAACTCTCCACCGTTAACTAGTACACTGGTTTTAACTTGTCTGACGTTAGGCGTTGTAAACTTAATACATTTAGTTTTGTTTTCATTCAAAACTAAATTATTTGCATTGAACCAATGTACCACTTTCGAGATAGCAGTGTCCACATCGTATGTAGTTCTTTGCTGACGTTTTAGTTTAAATAAAAGCGAGGTATCGTCTGCAAACAACACTATCTCTTGATTATCTCCCATCAGATAGGGTAAATCATTAATATAAATTAGAAATAAAAAAGGGCCAAGAATTGAACCTTGCGGAACTCCCATAGTAACAACCGACCCCGGGGATCTCTTTCCATTGACGTCCACTTTCTGAATCCTCTTACCCAGGTACGAAATAAGAAGATTCAGAGAAGTGTTCCTCACGCCATAGTGGTGTAACTTCCTGATCAATGTATCGTGAAGAACGCAATCGAATGCCTTAGACAAATCGCAAAAGATACCCAAGGCATCGTGTGACTCTTCCCATGCATCAAAAATGTGACCTAGAAGTTCAACACCGGCATCGGTTGTTGAACGACCCTTGGTAAAGCCAAACTGTTTTCTATTAATTAGGTTGTTGGCGTAAAAGAAACTTTGTAATTGATCTAAAATTATTTTTTCAAAAATTTTACTGAATGTTGGTAGCACTGATATCGGTCTAAAATTAGTAGGGTCTGATGTGCTACCTGACTTAAACAAAGGTATAATCTTACTATTTTTCATAAGATCAGGGAATTTACCACTATCAATACATTGATTAAATATAAAGGATAAAGTGGGTGCTACAATGTGAATAATAAATTTGGCAACGTCAACAGAATTTCCCCACAGGTCTGCAGTTTTTTTTACATTTAGTGTATTGAAAGTTTTAATAATATCGCTACTGTTAACATGTTTAAAATTAAATTCAATAAAGCTAGCTTTTACGTTTTCCCTAAGTAGGTTCTCTGCAACAGTAGGTGATGAATTTAAGGATCTAGTGACCAGAACAGGAATACCCGTAAAGAAATTTTCAAATGCGGTGGCAACTTCTAAGTCTGGTAATACTATACTATTGACCCGACCCAGAAATCAATTCTAATACGCTTAACAGTAGCACACACCTATTTGTCAATACATATACATATTAAGCTACGCATAGAGGCTAATTGTATAGGTCAAAATAGTGATGCTATTATGTCTACTTCTTATTAGGGCAACTGCTAGTTATGTAAATTTACAAAACTCAACTAGCTGAAAAACTGGACAGTACGGAAGCAAATATTTCTTAACACTACACGGAATAAATAAAAGAAGTTGATTGTATAATATTTGTTGGATATATAAATTAAATAATGTGTCTATATAACAACTTATAAGTTACATGTGTGTAACTGGAATGTTCTGATTAAGCTTTGGGTGTACAAAAAAGTGTATACTTTGCATCCTTTTCTAATATTGTTATAGACATAATCGATCTATTTACTATCCCACTGGTGGTCACAAGTTCATTCCCATTTTTAAAAGGGATTAGGCTATATTCCACCATGCTATCCTAGCAGCTTGACGAAATCTCTGTCATACAGGTTTCCTCATGACGTTTTCCTTAACATTCCTGTCGTGGCCCTGTGATAGTTACACAAGTAACTTTGAAAATTCACGTGGCCTTGGAATTGAGCACCTTTGACTTCACAATACTGTTCACGCTATTGGGCCATCACAACTTCTTAATATTTATTGTAAATAAATAAATCTACACTGTAAATATTAAACACTATCTTAGCTAAACCATCACGTCTTTCAGGTAATCGACTCGGAAACATGGCTGCATGAATTACTGAGTTCGCTCGCGATGTTCCATTTAAAAGATATCATAAATTTACGTCCGTCGACCGGAGCGCAGTCGGGAGGCGTGCCGCGGTTTATTAGAGATGCTCCACCATTATACAGAAACAGTCCCGAGTTTTCCAAGAAACGATCTGGGAGTCGTCTTAGTTATGCATCCTTACGCGAGGTCACGACTCCTATTTACGTAATCCGATTATCTAACAAGATAGAAATATAAAGGAAGCCATAATTTTTTACCGTTAGAACGTTCCAGGTACCATTTTCTTCAGCAAATTCCCTTTTTTTAATGTCCCATTTAGCTGTGCTATAAAACTCGATATCTGTAGCATTAGATTTACGACGTATCGCATGTACAGTTCGACGAAAATGTTAGAAATTCTTTTGCAATTTCCGCTAATACAGCAAGAAAGGAGTTTCTGTAGTGGGCAAATGGAAAAACGTAATTCATGTCCGGCGAGTGTTCCACGTAGTGCAGGTATGATTCGATTATATCCCCGTAAGGTTCCGTTGTTGTGCCCCGCTCTATTTTTGTTTACGTCACGTATTCTTATGAACCGTGCCCGGGAGCTTTTTCATATCCTCTAATCTTATTAAATGATCTTTAGTAGTAAAGAGGGCAACGTTTATGGTATAGTAAAAAGGAAATATAAAAGAGAAAATATCTACCATGGAGGATGGGCCTATCATTAAAACATGAGATACGCGAAGGTAAGAAGATTAAAGAGGATTGTTCAACAAAACTTACCTTAGAATGCCGTGTTTACAGCAACTCGATCAATAATATGCACGATTAATCTGTGGTTAGTACGTCGGCTAATTATCGACTGACCTATTAAGTATGACACCTGATCCCCTTTCAAAGCCCTGGGCCGAGATATTAAATACGGAAAAATTAAAAGAAATCATTCATTGGATATCAGAAAGCAAATTTCAAGCATAGTCCCTATAATTCTAATTATAGGGACTATGCTTGAAATTTTTATAATTATTATGTCTGCTTAGGAAAATATATTCTGTAATTCAAAGAAATTACATACATGGCTAGTACCTATATTTAGTTATTCAGTGAAACATAATGTTAAAAAGAATTCTGTTTCTTTTTAACGTTAGGTATGTTGTATACATGTAAATTAAGTTGGTGATACTAAAAGAATTTGATCGTATTTTATTCAATTTTATATAGCGACAGGTACTCCTGTCAATATATAAAATTGAATAAAATTACGAATGTCAACTCATCGCTGTTCAGAAGCCGCATCACGAATTATCGCTATACTTTTTAGGTTGCAAGAGCGGGATAGCATTATTAAACGTATAGAGCAGCGTCCTTATCATAACCTTGCAACATGCTGTGATTTGACTTCTTTCCATTTACACATTCGATTGATACGATATAATGATACACGGTAATTGTTCAGACAGTTAAAAACAATATTTAAATAATGTTCATTCCCAGCTCAAAATCCCACATACATTTATCGCAAGGTTACGCACGGCAATACATAAATTAACGTTCAAGTTCCCCAATCACCAAATTGCTCATTCGGATTGGCTCGATACAATCGCTCCCTGATTGACAGCCCATTTTAGCTGTCAAATAATTCTAGGAAACTATGCCTCTCAGGGCTGACACGAACGGGAAATTCACATTACCGTGGAGTAGAGTGAAGCCGACAAGTCGGTCGTATTCAAATTGACGTGATTAAGTCGGTTACACGCCGCTAAGACGAAAGCTTTCACTAATAACATTTACCTGAGCAAGAATAACGTCGTGTGCTCTCGAGCCAAGCCGGGACTTGGTAATTAGTGAAGATGAAAAGGATTTAAAGACCTAATATTAAAAAGATATATACATAGGTAAATATCTTTATGTGTTATGCTGTCATTATTGGTAGGTATGCAATCGACAAAAAGTACTTTAACACGTTTTAAATAAGTTTTAGGTTAGGATTGCCGCGATCTTCTTACAAAACCGTTTAAATTTCAATATCTAACAATTCCATAAAACAATAATTTTCAATAAAAGCTAATTTAATCACTTTACAATTAATATACCTACGTATCATATTGATTGACTCTCAGTAGCGGTATTGAGCTGGAGAATAAAAGAAAAGACACAAAGCCCGATAAATCCTTTCAGAACTCATAACAAAAGCGGATTAACTGAGTCTGTAATAACACATTGTGGCATTATCCGTCCGCGAAACCACATTTTACTTAGAAGTAATTTCTCAACGAGAATACGAAACGTAACTTTTAATTAATTTTCTCATCATATTTCATAACCTGTTCATTTATTACATTTTAGAAATAAACATCTCAGTAATGATATGTACATTTTGCTACATTTTGCCATGTAAAGTTTGTTTGAGAAACTCTAGGTAAGTTTTTCTCAACCGCATCGTATTCTGATAGTCTGAAAATCAATGTGAAAGCAAACATTATTTCTTGAAGATAAACGCGATCGAGAAATTACATCATGTGATGTACGGAGACAATCATAAATTAAACGTTATCGTAAGCGCGTAGCATCTTTACATATAAATTGCCAATGAAGATTAATGGTCGTTTCTATACCGTCGGTGGTGCGGTATCTATGTAGCTGTGAAATTAAGAAAATTTCCATAACACGTCTTGGGGCTGAGTGTAGTGTAGGTACACAAACGGGTAGGTCGGTTGGCGGAGAGCCAGACGCGGTGCCTCGCTCGTCGAGTCGAGAAAACTCCGGGGAACCGCGCAGTCAATATTTGTGATGCCATTTAACTGTCCCACCACTCGCGACTTACGATATTTTATTGCTTGCTTATCTTTCCTAACTTTTAATTTCACAAAACCTAACAAATTAGTAGGAAATGAAAAAGATACAATATATTTTTTTTGTCTTATCTTCTTGTTCATACCGAAAAGGTAGGGAAAATATTGTTGTAGATAAAACCTGGCATTCAGAAGATTCAATTGCATCGTTAACTAAAAACAAGTCTATCACTAGTAAAACGGTAAAGTTAAGTTCCAACCAGTATAAACCAACAAAGATAGACAGAATAACTAATGATGTAAATATTTAAACAGAACTAGCGTGAAATTAAGACCTAGAAACGTAAAAGCTAACAAACGGATCGGTTAGAACCGACAGTTAAAATTACCGCGGCTTTGTTCTAAGCTGTTTAATATTTAACGATATAGTATATCCTTGATGAAATATCAAATTCGGTGAAAGGTCGGATCATAAAGCCATAAGCCGGTTTAGTTAAGCTTCGTGTCGTTTATTTCTAATCCTGAACATGTGAATTTAAGGGAATACGGAATCAGGAAATTTATATTAGATTGTGAAGCACCGAGCCCGTCGCAATTTAGCCGCGGGGATCCCAATAACTACATTTGACGCCATTTGTAGGTACACGGAGCATCTCGCCTTGTTTGTACCGCTGGCTACACGAGTTTGGGGACGATAACGCCACCTTTATTGCCCATAACCACTGCTTATTTTAGGCTATGAGACTACGGAACGTTATGTGGATCGCGGTCGCGATATAATTATCGCGTATTTTCTCGTAATAAAAGATATGGACTCAATATGTCATTTGTGGTACAAACTTAAAACAGTTTTCATTTCGATTGGCAACAATTCTTCTCGATTGTAGTTACCGAACACTAGATGAGCCATGTTTAATATCCTATATTATAAAAATAATCAATATACTATTATTACATACATACTGTTAATTTTATATGTTTAGTTTGCTGGTCCTAAAAATATTAAAAATAATAGGTTAAAAACATTAAAACAATTACATAATTAAATTATCATTCATTAATTAAGTTAAACCAAACTAAGAATAATAACTGTGGGAAATTGATTCCACTAATTCAATAGTTGTTTTTTAAATTCGATATACGCTAGAACCTAAAGGTCGTATTAAAATAGTTGGTTAGTTTACATCATAATTTACTTTAAGTGTGTAAATAAAGATCAAAAGCCTTCAAATTAAAATCCAGATGGCTTCTCCAAACTTTGCCAACTCAATCTCCAACTAACGTATGTCATTAGCATTTCACGCGTCGCAATGCACAAATTGCTCCAACTATGCAACACGACTAAGCACCAGATTACCCGTGAGATGAGATCGTCAATACATCTCACTAGTCGTGGAAACACGTCAAATCACGTCCCTATATACATCGATACATCGAACAAATGTATGCATCTACAAAACGAGCTAAGCTTTGAAATCAGCGCCCCGCTTTGAAAGGCACGTACGCGATTCCCCACTATACTCTGATTGGATATTTTATCACCGAAGATTGTTTATGCTTTTTTATTTTATTATTTTATGCTACAATATACATTGTTTGTTCAAACAAAACAAATATAAATAATACAGAAAAACACCATTTTCCCGTACGAGTAATTAAAAACTAAAAACGGTTCGCGAAAAGTTTTACATTACCTCAATAGCGAAAGTTATGTAAATGCCTGTAAATATATTTTTTCTATGTTAATATTATAATTATATACATTTTTCAGAGTATTTATATAAATTCCATTATTCTGTAGCAGTATCAAATTCTCTAAAGTAAATTACATTTACATTTAAATCTTTAGAAGAAATGATGTCTCTTTTTCTATTAATATTCCAAACCTTCGTGATTGTATGTTACTTTGGAATAAAACAAACTTAGCTGAATATGTTAAAACTTTTCTCGGCGTCTTAATAAGAATAGATAATCTACTGAAGTCCTTGAAGAACACGAAATGCAGAACACTTAGAATACACAATTAGTTACTCATTTGTTCTTTTTAACAAACATTTTCAAACGTGGGTTGATTCATGAACGACCATTAAATTTGCAATAATATAATACTGTATTGCGTTGGCCAAATATCGCAAAACCAAATCATTAGCGAAGAGGGAATACTACCTTCAATTAAAATCCCTTGTGGTGACCTCCCTGCATAATGAAAAAGTAGCTTATTTTAAACAAAATATCAATAACAAAATAAACGATTCTAAATCGCTTTGGAAAAATTTAAAATCGACCTTAATACCTAATAATAAGTCACAGTATCTCCCAACACATTTTTCTGATCCACATGAAATAAACACCCATTTTTTGAATGTCCCCGGTAACTCGCAGATCGGAAGGTCGGCATTAACATCCTATGAGTCCCAGCGTTATAGTGATGCTAATTTTATATTGCTCCCAGTCACTCGGGACGACGTATCGCGTCACATACTAGAACTTAAGTCGAACGCACGGGGATGCGATAACATTAGTCTTGATATGATTCTGCTGACGTTACCGCATACGTTAGAGACTATCACTCATATTATTAATTGTTCTATCCACACGTGTACATTCCCTGACATTTGGAAGATAGCCACGGTTAGGCCACTCCCTAAAAATTCAAACCCAGTTGTTATGAAAGACCTGCGGCCCATTAGTATTTTGCCCTGTCTATCAAAGGTGATGGAGAAGGTTGTTTGTAAGCAAATGACAGAATTTTTAGAGAAAAATGACATCCTCCCTGAACTTCAGTCAGGATTTAGGAAGCGACGCAGTACCAGTACTGCTTTGTTAGACGTGACTGATAATATCCTGTCTGCTCAGGATCAGGGCATGTGTACTTTACTCGTATTGCTAGACTTCTCCCGTGCTTTTGATTGCATAAATATTTCACTACTGTTAGCCAAGCTACAGTATTACGGTTTCGACCGAAATACGGTACAATGGTTTCACAGTTATTTATGTAATCGTCAGCAGCGTGTGGAGCTCCACATACGGGATGGATCCTCAATATTCTCGGACCTCACTACAATTAACAGAGGCGTCCCACAAGGATCAATTCTAGGCCCTATTTTATTTATTTTGTACTGTGCGGACATAGTAGAATGTATACAGCAATGTAAATATCATATATATGCCGACGACGTACAGGTATATGTTTCTTTCAAACCGGGGGAGCACGAAACTGCTATTTTATCATTAAACGAAGACCTTGCGAGGGTGGTCGAATGGGCTGCAAGGCACTCCTTAGTCCTTAACCCCAATAAAACTAAATATATGGTATTCGGAACCAAAAACATGTTATTATCACTGCCTATTTTTAATATATTACTATTAGGGGAACCGATAGAAAGAGTGGATGAAGCACGGAACTTAGGTTTATGTATGGATTCTAGCCTACGATATGAAAAGCATGTTGCAGAATCGGTCCGCAACTGTTTCTACCGCCTAAAAATCCTATACAAGATGAGGCCCTACTTGTCAGAGGAGCTACGTGTGCGTCTAGTTGAATCCCTAGTATTATCAAGACTAAATTACGCTGACACGGTGTATGGTTCGCGTTTATTATCACGGACGGATCGCCTTATACAACGAGTCCAAAACGCATGTGCCCGCTTTAGTTTTAATATCCCGCCTAGAAGTCATGTGACACCCTTCTTAAATAAAAATTGCATAATTAAAATGAAATCCAGGCGTAAGTTGCATCTAGCGTGCCTTATGTTTGGCATCATCAAGGATGGGGAGCCTGCATACCTACACAAAAAACTTAACTGGGTGACAGGCAGGCGTGAATGCGAAAGTAGGCAATGTTCACTACAGCTGTCCATCCCACCACATAGGTCAGCCGCGTTTAGGGGTAGCTTCCGTTACGCCGCATCAAAAATATGGAATAATTTACCACCCCCCATTAGGTCTCTTAACACGGTAAATACATTCAGATTGCACCTACGGCGATATTTAATTAATGCGCAACGGAAGCTAGCCTTGATAAATGTAAACACATCACTTATCTAGTACACTTACCCTCAAATTCTCTTCTATTAATTTATAAAACTTTTTATGCACACTTGTACAGTTTACTTTTATAATTCACGTAGTATATTATGTATTTATGTATGTACCTACAACTGCCAACTACATTGTACACAATATAAATGCTCCATTATTATATATATATAAATCCCATAATTTTAGAATTTAATATTATTAGCACACATGTGACAAGCGCTGTGACCGCCGCCGCGGAGCGAATGCCTATGGGATTGCATTCCATGGTTTTCGCTCACCTACAGTCCGCTATCTTTTCAAGTACCTACACACATACAGAGCAATCGCTGCCACTTTTTATTTATTTATAATCATACCTATTATGTATATATATAAATATATTTTATGTATTTTATTTTATCTTGATAATATTATAATTTATTCTTCTTTGTACGTTTATTTATTTTTAAATGAACTGTTTTGTCACCCGTGGGTCACGCAGGTCTGGTTGAAAACCAGCGCCAGACAATCTGTCTGGCATATGCTGAACCAGGACCTATTCAGCGCAGTCGTGGGGCACACGTTGTCATAAATCGTCTGTTTTGCCTTTTATTTTATTTTGTTTTTTTTTTTTTTGTGCACCATTTATGCCTGAATAAATGTTTTTCTTTCTTTCTTTCTTTCTTTCTGTATTTAATGACGCAAGCACTTAGACACACGCTCAGATATTTGTAGATATCTGAGCTCTACCATAATTTAAGTAAAAGAAACATCTGGTAGTAATACGTAAATACATCTAAAAATAACCACAGCTTCTTCCAACAAAGCAAACACATTTTCCCTTTTATATTATCGAAAAAAAAACATGTTTACGTTATTTATTTAGAATTAGGCATAAATAAAACGCCACAAAACGTCGTAGACAAGTAAATACATTTTGGAGAAGCAATCTTTTCCCCGACCGACCAAAACAAACTCGCGTTCGGTTCGCGACACTTGTTACATAGGTATTTAATTAAACAATTCCAAGAATCTGCCTATCCGAGGGGCAAGTTGTGTAGCCGGAGGCGTTCGATCCGAAGTGAAATTAGCTGTTTAACAGGCGCGGTCACTGCCGGAGTCAGCCTTAATTAATTAAGTGGTAATTCAAACGGCTTGGATTCCGAGGAGGCACTTAACGTAGTTACAGTGACCACTTTCTGTGAGTGCGTGCAAAATATACGACGGATGTTGGACGGGCGGCGCGCATTTGTATGTGAGTTTTATGTGGTTTCTTGGGAAGAATGAACCCATTATGTGGCTTATACGACACTCAATGGAGGATAAACTTTCGCGGATATTGTGCAATTAAAGTATAACATAAGATCATTGAGCAGTATCATCCTCGCGCAAGCTCTTACTAAATAATCGTATGAGAATAAAGATATTTAATAAATAATACATAATATTAGATACAAAGTTTGTCAAGTATACAATTTTTGGGTACCCTTTTTATATTATAATTTCTTTAAACATCAAAAAATTAACACATAATCAAACTATAAGTTGCCGAGAAACAACGCTTGATAAAAGATATTTAAACATACTAAAGTCTTGTAATTGTATCGACGGCACTATAGTTTATATGGAGTTAGTAAACTGATAGTTTCCTCTGGAGTTCAATTAGTAAGACGTTTGGATAAACTATAATATTACCATACTTCTCACTTAGGTAGAATTTAAAATATATTCTGTATGATACGTGGGTTACGTATCATACATTTAATCTAAAAGATTCAGCCACATTTTCAACTCAAACATAATTAAGAAGAACAGCTGAAAGTAGATATAAGCACACGTAATTAATAAACACCTCTGTCACCTCTGAAGTAAATTTAATTTAGTGTATTCTCAAAGTAACGGGCTTTGGGGCACACTAGTCTTGAAATTGAAGATAAACATGTGTTGCTTAACTTAGCCATAACTTGTGCTTATGTACTGTTTTCGTTTTTTACTAACTTCTGTTAGATATGGTTTGCTTAGCTCTTTACTCTAGTGGTTCTAAGTGAAACTGACCGAGTGGGTCAGTCGCATCGCCCTCACGAATAGTACATGTTTCGGTCAAAATGTTACAAGATTTTACTATGAAATCATCTGTATGAAATGAGTCCGATTAATCTTATTCAATATTCTTATGTGGCTGTGCCTTCTTGTGACTTCGCCACTTCGCGGGAAACCGAATATACTCCGCTCCAGCGTCGGTAAACTCTCGCACATCAAAGGCTTTATCGCGACGAACTTTGGTTTGCGCGACCACACTTCAGTCGGCACACTAACATCGAGCGTAGCGAACGTGGAGGCGTTAATTAGGCATAGATTGGAGTAGCGACTACTAGTGACAAAGTTTTAGTTTATTAACAATTAAATTATCCTCCAATGCAGTCCTTTTTTCAGATTTTTGCTGCCATAAAGTACACAATACCGTCGTTCATTGTGTTTGCCGCGATAGATAATGGCAATTTCGTAATGACGTATTCTGTCCAAGCACATTCCCTGTAGGCGCAGCTATAGGCGAAAATGTGAAGGCAAATAACACACGAGTATCATCACTATAGGTGCAGCCGAGGTATTATGAAAGTGAACATTGAAGGGTTTTCGATTCAAGCAGTAAATATCAACACACAGCATCGAAGGCGGTAGAATGTTGCGATCATATAATCAGGTCTGTGTATAGCCGTGTATGTCTGCGAAAGATATAAGATATCTTGCAAGCAGATACTAGCCGAAGTTGACGCTATGCTGAAAGGAACACAAACTTCCTTTGTAGGATAAAAAGTATGACTTTTTAGTCGATCAGAGTCCGACAAACCATAGAACCCAAGAGACTAGTAAACGTGAAAATGAGTGTACGGAACGGATAAACGTTAGATTTTATACAGGAAAACAAGGATTGTTTTTTAACAAAAGGCAAGGCTTTTTTATATTTTTTTAATCCTGTTCCTGACAGAAGCGAACTTTTACGAAAACAACTGAACATCTCAATATTCTGTCCCTATTTTGTATATTTACCTCCTAATGAGGATAGGGGTGTCACCGACGGCTCGCACCTGCCCCCTGCTGCTCGGAGGTGTTATGTAAATTGACAGGATTGCCTTTATCACATTACACCCTTAAAGCCAAGATCACACTCGAGGCGATATCGTTAAAGAGGTTATTATAATATTTATAATGGAATACGGCTCACGGGTTTAACAAAATTTACATCTCATCAAATTCTGGAGCATACATGTTAAAATGTGAATAATAAGATTAAAATGTTTTTCAATTAAGCGTGCGCTCATTGATGGGTGAATAAATGATACGAGGAAAACCGATTGTGATTTGGCGTCAACCCTGGAAAATAATTTTTCCTTTTTTCAATGACTGAAAACCAGTTAAAAATTTATAGCAACGAATGCAATTAAAACACTACCAGTTAGCCCGTAACATAAAATAAACAGCGCGTCCACCGACCAAATTCATTTGTAAACCAAAAAAGAAAATTCTTAGAAGATTTCAATTTATTTTATTTGCGTTCCTTTATAAAATGAACCAATATCCGTATGTGTTTACGGATGACAGCAATTAAGGGGCGCATGTTGTTTGCGTCCGGCGTCCGGTGTCAAGTGTCGGACATGGCGAGGCGTGTCGTCCCCGCACTACCTAACCGCCACCATTGATTGCCTATATTTTTGAAAATAGAAGTTCGTTTATTAAAAAGTTAATATCGACTCTATTTTCGAAGCGTACGAATGCTTTTAATTAATTATATTAGAATGAATCTTTGGTCTAACATTGCTACTATCTAATTAACTTGAGTGGTATGTAAAATTCATTAAAAAGCAGAGAATGCTTTTAAGACTAACAAATGCATGTTAATGGTTATTTTGCTGGAAATTGTATGAAAATTGCCTTTTCAATTATTACTTTAGCAAATGTGTTTGCATAATAATGGTCTTCGTATTCGGAATACCGCATTCAACGCACATAATACTCGCAATTTGCAACATTTACCCGATTCTATCAACTGTGATACACATCTATTGATTTTCAATAAGCCTAGCCTAGTTGTCGCGCACTGTTTGGTGAATAACTGTTCATATTTAGTATAGCTTACATCGAAATGGATCAGGGACAATGGATATAGATATTTTATGTGATCGCTTGTTATTGTTTACGGAATTAAAATTTTATCAGTCAAAAAGCCAAACCTAATTACTATCCTTTTTTAAACATATTATATTGGGATGCTAGATTTGCAAATTGGATGAATCGAATGGTTCCTTTGCCTTATTACTGCTATCGTAACTTTTCGCCCCTATGAGAGGTTTTAGTGCACAATGAATTTTGATGAATAGAACTTAGAGCATAACTTTAAATTTTAGTGCTCAGACGCTTAATTGAATAATGAAGAGTACTTTAAAGTGTTGCATTATCATATTTTATATTATCACCATCCCATTTACACTTCACTTCTGGGCATGTGTCCCCTTTCATTTGAGAGAGATTAGGCTATAGTAATTCATCAAGCTGGCCTACTGCAAATTAGCAGACTTAACACGTCATCGAGAAAATCTCTGAAGCATGCAGTTTTCCTCACGATGATTTCCTTCACCGTTTATATTTTATATGTAAAGCATTACTTACAATTTACGGGCATTTTTCTTTTCTTGACATTGTTTATTAATAATATAAACTAATATCTTCCTATCATAAGCCATGTTTCTAGATGGTCTGAATTGACAATGGTTGTGGATATGACATGATCTGAAGTGACGGACTGCGATTTGGCACTTGAACGCCTTAGCCAATACGTTTTTGTCAGTTATATTTTCCGTTACGTCAACACTTCGATATTGGAATCCATACGTTACGATAACGATTGCGTTAAACGTCCAAATGTGTCACATATTGCACACGTTGTGCGTAGTTCTAAGTCTGCGTATTGCGAAACGCCACGGCAGCGACGACCGACGAATATGGCCATTTTTCCTGAACTCGATCGTAAGAGAAATGATCGCATAAAAATACGAAATTGCCAACATTTTTTCCTCAAATTATTTCTATACCACGACGAAAAGAATGTCTATTATTATGATTCTACTTTTTGTACCGTATGGAGTATAACGTACCTACTGTAACAGAGTATTATGTACAGCTGTTATATAGTGTTATTATTATATTCACTTCTAGATGTAGCTTGCCATGCTTTGTTGTGGGGAATTGTGGATCAACCGATCCAGATAACAAGTATATTTAAAGCGGGTTGGTACTTATAACATCAAAACTTGAACTCAATCGGTGCAGACATTTAGGACATTTAGCAGTCAGCTTAAAAACTTATCCAACATGTCCTTTGAAACACTAAGTCCCTTATACTAAAAGGTCGGAGGTCGCGTTGCTTTGAGACAGGCAACGAAATTATTAATACTACTCATGATACTTATCTGCCATCTCACTCTATTGACATTAAGGTGACATTACTGGTTACCGTTGAACTAAATAGAATATAGATAGATAATAGTCAAAAGTGCACATACCCACCCACCCAACTTTTTTATTTCTTAGATATACGTTGAAGAGGTTTTTATCATCATCATCAAGCCATTCACTGTCCCACTGCTGTGCACGGGTCTCCTCATTTGAGAGGGATTAAGCTATAGTCATCACGGTATCCTAGTGCAGTTTAGCAGACTTCATGCACCATCGAGAACAAAGGCATGCAAGTTTCCTTACAATATTTTCCTTAACTGTTTGAACATGTGATAAATACGCACGTAATTTAGAAAAGTCATAGGTAAGAACTCGATACCTTCCAGTTAACAGTCCACTAGGCTATCCGAAAATGGAAAAATATGAACCAAGAAAATACAAGCAAATACATAACTAGGTAATGTATGGAGCCACATAATTCCGAGACTAGTTTACTTCGTTCACGTGAGTAAGATGATGGATGGCACAATTTATATGGCATTCGTATTGATATTACTCCCTTTAAAAGCTATCGCGGCTCGTGTGTGATGGATTGTTCTACATATCATAATAAAGATTATGCAGACATTGCATAAAACATGTTTTATGGGACTTTAGGGGACGTTTTTTGGCAATAAGCTTTTAACAAAAAGTCTTAAATCACACGATGTACCTAATATTATGAATCTGTCTTGCAGTAAAGCAACCCAGCTTAAGAAATATAAGTATGATTATAAAATAAACTATTCAATAATGATATCATTAAGAATTTGAATTTTTTGACTATTTTTTCTTTATTAAAGAACGTTGCCCCACACTATGATTTTCTTCTGTGTTATGGGTGCGTTTACAAACACAAATTATCACATACACAAACACCCAGACCCGGAACAACTACCTGTAGAACGTACAAATATTTGCTCCGAGCGGGGATCGAACCCGCAACCCGTGACGCACAAGCCGGTCGCTCAGCCTCTGCGCCAATCAGGTCGTCAGACCTATGTATGCTGTAATTAAAGAATAACTTGCGTAGAATTAGTAATTTGTATAGCTTATTTTTAGCCAATATTATTTTAAAACAATTGACGAAAATTGATTGTCCACACAGACTTCACCCGCTTTTCGCCCTCTCAAGGGATAATTTCCGAGATAAAAACTATCCCGTCTTTCATCGAGACTGTAAATTCTTACCAAATCCTTACCAAATTTCTTGTAAATCAGTTTAGCGGTTAAAGCGTGAAGAAGTTACAGAGAGTCATACTTTCGCATTTTTATGAATACATGTTTTCTGCTATTTCGTTAAAAAAATATTGTCATAAATATACCTACACAACACTTTTTTCATGTCAGTAAAAAAACCACATTTAAATGTATTTTTACTTTCATATTCATCGAAATATATTGGTATTACGTGATATACACATCAATGCACCTGAACTGTTGCGGATGTAATTGATTTTCAATGCAAGTTATAAAATGTTTTATGGAAAATTTACTTACAGTGTTACAATAAAGTCCTGCGTCAAACGGACACGGGTATTGTTGTGTTGGCAGACAATGGTTTGGCAGATACAGAGGTAAAATGGCTTTATTTCTCACGCGACGGGAATAAAATTGGAGTATTTAATACTCTTGATATGTACTAATTTTATAGTCTGTTTCTCTTTTGTGTTTTGGTGAGCTGTATAACATCATAATTATTTATCAAAGCTAAGCAATTAAGCAAATTTTTATGCGTAAATATTTATATCAAAACTTTTGTATCTCCGAAACAAAGAACACTAGCTTAATAACATAAAAACTGTTCTAAAGCAGTTCCCTACTTTTATTCATTATAATTAAAGTTAATAATAATTAAACTTTTTCCTTGAATCTCAATGATAAACTAAAACTTAATACACTCTTTTTTATTAAATAAAGTAGGTATAACGTGAACGTAGTTCCAAATAGCTACGATCTCGGAAATATTCTAGAATATTACAATTTCTGTAAGACTTCCTTTTCCATTAGAATTATTATTCTAATCATTTGGGAACCCGGTATGACTATATCACACAACAATGCGACCCCTCAGCTTAATCCGGCCTCGGTCGAAATAAAAATATCTTTCACATACAGATGCTATTAAATACATGAACGAGTACCTTTTTAACAACTGTAATAAGGATAAACGGTATCTTCTCGGTTATCTAGGAAGTATATTTGTTACAAATAGCCGGGCGACATTCAAAATGGCATCAGCGGCGGCCCGATTTTGGGTCGATTCTTAAGATCTCATTTGGAGGCAAATAGCCTCTTAAAGTAATGGCGTATCGTTAAAACTGCTTCCAGCTTTCTTATGTATTCAAATTAATCAAGTGCAATACGACTAAATAAGAATGGCAACCTTTTTTTAGTATGAGAACCTATTTTGTGAGAACCTACATAGATCATAAAGCCTATCTCAAAGTATTGAAAAGTTGAATACAAAAACAGTTATATTTTTAAATTCATTTCCATTAACTTGAATTTTATTATCATATTTGTTTAATAATCACACTTTACACTAAGTTATATATCGCAGTTAATATTGTTTCGCTTTTTTTTTGATATATAAAATCAACATAAAACGGCAGTTTCTACCCCAGCGTAACTAACTCTTATCTACACCGATACACCTTTGAAACTTCATATAAATTAATCAAACGGGCAGATTACAGCTTATTCTGCATCATCCGGGATCTTAATTGCCTATTAACCCCGTATTGTTCGCCCCTATTAAATAACCTTTAAATAGACATGAGGGTCTATAAGATAGTCGTGAAAGTTAACGTGGCGCATAACTTTAATGAAAGAACCTGACTAAAATGGGCGATCGATAGCCGGCACACCTTACAGTCGCGTGGTGGGCAATACATAACGATAATGAAGCCGCACCTCACCTTGTGCCCACTAATAAACCTGATTATGGCCGACAGAGTGCCCATATAACGACAGTACGCCGCCATGGGTACAATATAACGATCATATCGCATTCTTTTTGTTTGTATCATATATTTTTTAAAGAAAGTTGGGAGCTTCGCTACACAAAAGGGAATAATAGATTTTTCATAAAACTACATTCATATACGAGATGGAAATTCGCAACAAAATCCGTGACAGCATCAGCGCGCCCGCCCCGCCGCGGGACTAAATTGAAAAGCTTTTGAAAGCCTATTGCCTGAGCCTATTTTCGTATCGGCACTGATCAATGAAATGATTTCGCTGGCAGTGCAAATATACTCTTTCACATATGTTTTACGGAATCACGAACATATGCTGACTTAGACAAATATTCTACTTAAAATTACTCAATTCCGACAAATTATTTTAGTCGGGTTTAGACGATGTATTAGATAAAAGTGTTTTAGGAATTTATGCAAGTCATTTGCGTCACGTTGTAGGTAGGCTCTTCGTAAAATTTGTTCAAATATTTACAAGTAGGTAAGTGTATTTTCTTGGAAAAAGTAAACATTCTTTTTATAGATCGTAAAAACCATGCATCCTGAATTTTGTGTTGTGTTCCTTCTCGGGGCTTTTCTTATCAACTTACATAATAAATAGATAGGACAGATATAGCTTCTTTTATATGTATATTCTTTTATGTAAGAACAGGTCGGATAAGCTAAGAATATCCGCTCCTTTCATATCAAGACATTAACTTTGATGATGGCAATCTTAGAATTTGATTTTACTTTCTGTGTTCCGCAAATTCTTGTATTGCTGGAATATTCAGTAAAACGATCATATCAACAGGATTGTGTGGCGAGATCGGCATTGTCAAAGGTATAAGTAAGGAAACCTCACTACAAAGCGCATTTCCGTTGATTTACATAAACGGATTGGAGTTTCTTAGTCCAGTTGGATTTAAATAATAAATAGATGCTGTTCGTAACTTTGTGGCAAGTTGAAGAGTTTGTACAGAAGACTGGGCAGGGTGGCACACCATTAGTTAACACCCAACTTGCCAACGGACGCCTATGGGTTGATTAATAGATTATGACCTCGATCAAACACATTGTGCCGGGTCGATGATACAAAATAAACGACTCTAAATATATTCTGTACTAAACTTGATTATTTGTCGTAAAATTGAATAGTGAGTACTAACAGGCTTTTATTCATGAAAATAACAAATTTCTATAAAGTATTTTCTTTTCTTTTTTTCGTTTTTCGTGTAACATTTGTGAAATGTTGTACATTATCTTTGACAGCTTGTCATAAAATAACTAGATACTTTTTATGTCGTATTTTTATCGTTTTCTAAGATTCTTTGTCTTGAGATTATTAAAAGTGTTTGATGTCAAATTACTTAATACAAAACTATATTTATATTAAGTGGCTAAATTTGTTTTAAGAGAAATAATTATGTAAGATAACGTTAATTACTTAACGTTAATAACGCTATTTAATTATTTTTTTAACGAATCCATTCAATCAGATAGGGTATAATTTTTAACAGGAAAACAAAACAAGCATTTTTTCCTGTATGAGCAATCAAACTCATCACGATCAACCTACACATAGTTGTTTTATTTTTCGCGTGGAAACTCGTGGAACAAATTGGTCCACGCGGATTCTCTGGAGAAAAAATATGAAGATTGGACTTATTCAAGAAGTTTTAGTGTTGCGCCTTATTATCCGTTGCAAAAGAAACTAATAACGAAATGTCTGGTAAACTGCCTAGCTTATACACACAGCCAAGCCAACTAAGTGTTATCGCTTATTAGCAATGGCGGGAAAATATCCAGAAACTAAATAATATATATGTAGAACTGAATAAGTATTTATTTGGTTAGTGTTACAGCGTCAGTTTGTCAACACGAATCAACAAATCACATTTATAGGTTCAGTGCTATTTGATGGGCATTGTAATAAATTCATGCAACATTTTGATAGATCTGGTTTTCAATACGTTTCGTTTACGTTTAATTGTGACTATGTAGTCTAACCGGTTACACGAGTATGACTAGAACCAAGTCCGTAGCAATATTATTTTACTGAAATCTTAATCAAACAAAACAAGTCGTAGGATCAATCAAGCCCTTTGTTTTAGTTAAAAATAGATTAGCCTAGGCTTATATTTCATTCCAACTTTCAATTACAATCGAAAATTGCCCGAAGAAATATATAATTTGGAATTTTTCCTGCTAAATAAATGGTTCTTTTGGAAGTTCGCGAGTTATAACAGTGAGCCGGATTCAACTTTCAAGGCCGAAGATAAATTGGTGTAATTTTGCGAACTTCAAAACGTGCTGCACGTACTATTGAACATAAATAATACATATAATTCCGTAGGTTCTATGTTGCAAGATCTCTGATTTGAATATCTCAATCTCTGCAATGCAGGAGTGATTTGAAATGAGTAGATAAATCAGTCACATAACTTGATATTCTACATATTTCACTTTTTAGGAATTTTATCGCGATATATTGATATTGTTTTAACCCCGACGTTTCCAAAAAAAGAGAAAGCACTATCCTGTAATGGAGGCATAATTAGAATATTGAACGAACACGAAACCAGAATGGGTTGCTAATTGGTAATATTAGTTGTGGTACATATTTACCTATTAAACATAAGTGGTTGATTTAAACATCTATGTCATTCAAACTGTCTGTCGCCTGGTGAGGAGAAATTTTCATGATTAATTTCAGAACGGGTTCCAAGACAGTTTAAATCATTCCCCTGGGACAAATCGGGCTTCATTGTATCGGTGGTTTTTTGGCTGGTAACTGTTGTTTATCTTAGCTTACAGGAGTTGCAACAGGAGGGTGGTGTGGCGGACTGGTCCCAAAAAAATAAGTGGTAACATTTATTAAA
The DNA here is from genome assembly GCA_905163465.1 of Craniophora ligustri. Taxonomy (NCBI): domain Eukaryota; kingdom Metazoa; phylum Arthropoda; class Insecta; order Lepidoptera; family Noctuidae; genus Craniophora; species Craniophora ligustri. The sequence continues at coordinate 4,938,546 of LR990956.1, forward strand.
ATAATATTTGGTATAAAGTAACCTTCATAAACATAAAATGTCAAATCAACAGCTCAAGTGGCTTGATGAGATCAGTCTTATGTATCCAGGTTATTTAGTATTCCGTCCACAAAGCCGGTGGGGCTGGCTCTCACCCCCTCCCCCCGCATGATCGTAGGCCTGAGATCTTGCGGACGTGATGCGCCCCGGGTTAAACTACACCGCAAACAAGGTTTAGAAGGCCAACAGCTTCCAAATTTGAAAAAATGATAATTGTATATTGTGTAAATTAGATAATCTTAATTGTCTCATGTCTAATAATCTACCCCAAAAGGTAGTTGATTTTAGATTATTTTATTAGATTATTACAGTCGTAAAACATCATCATCATTCGATTTACATTTATAACTACATGTTTTTTAACAAAACGGACTTATTTAATTGGCAATATTTTGAAACCTTCGGAATACCAGCATTATGCTACGTTATGTAAATATACGTATACGGTAACTTCAAATCTGGAAACTCGCTATAAATAAGAACGTCCCTACTGTATTTTCCCACTTTATGCCAACGTCCGACGCACCTCAGTTTACGACTAGCAGTCACTACAAAATGTGATTTCGTTTTTATTTTCACATTTATGTAGTTGATAAAAAATATGTTTACGAAATATACGGCGTGTACAGATTTTTTTCCGAATTTAAATCCTTGGATATTTCTCATATTCATTTGGCCGCAAACGTTCCTACACCACTACTCGCACGAATATATTCATATATGTATATTCTGTAGTAATTTCAGTTTAAAATAATACGCAAGCTGTCCTAGTATAAGTTATAATGTTAGTAATCTGAAAACTATTACTTGTTTCCTCTTTTGACAATATAGAGAAAGGAAACTGTTAGATTTTATTACACAGCTTTAATACATCATTGTGTATTTTAGATGCATACGATTTAAAATGATGGAGTTGAACTCTCTTTGAATCTGCATATTTCTTATTACAGTGTCCTGGTAATATGGAAACAGAGTAAATACTTAATTCGATTCTCGGAAATTAGATTAACCTTTCACCACATTTTTGCATTCAAATCGCCAAAATGCTAGAAATGGAGATACATTTTTGATTTACAAGCAGTTATCGTGAATATTTTGCATTGCACTGTAGGCAATTAGGTTTAATTAAAGTAAGGTAAAATAAAATATGATAAAAGTTATTACAAAAAGATTTATATAATAATAGTTTTACTGGCTTTACACCGCCGCGCCACGCTGCCGCAAAAACCGGCCGGTGGCAGCGGTGTTGATTGATGTGAAAAGGAAACAAGCCAGCAGTCATAGGAACAAAATTTATTTTTTATTATATTTATTTATTATTTTTTACTATAGGTATTATATTATATTTAATTTTTATTTATTATGAGAAAATTAAAGAAATTCATTCCATACTATTTAAATTTCTTGATTTTTTTTAAAAATAGTTTCCAGTATTCATGTGAGACCTTATATATAGTAAGTCTCAGACTCGCTTCTTAACCGATTATATGACAGTGAATAACTTGAATCAATGTTCCATAAATTCTAGCATTTGTTACCGCGTTATATCAGTTGGGCAAGTAAACAAATAAACAAAAAATGAAATGTTTTCCCAGTAACAAGTCACGGAATATACGAGCACAAGGAAAACAAAAAAAAAACATCGCACTATTTGCCTAGCTCATCAAGTTAAAACCTATTTACCAAAATCCCTCAAGTAGATATTATTTTGCATAGAAATTTGTTTGAGGCGTCGGCAAATCCCCGCTTTATCTTATCTCTCTTAGGACGTGATTGTGGGTAATACGGTTTTTGGATGAAGATTTTTCTATTCCCGTGTTATAATGCTACAAATATACATTGTTACAACACGCTTTTTTATAAAAATACAGTTTGGTCTGTATTTGTACAAGCGTGTTGCGACTACGAAAAAAACTAATAAGAATCCGGTTTTAAAATATTGTTTAAGTTATTCCATTTTATAATAAACAAAATATTATTATATGGGCTATCTAACTATATTCTTACGACGATTAATGAATATAATGACGACCCAATTAGTCCAGCGGTAGTTAACGCTGCCTTCTGTGCTATGGGTTCCGGGTGCGAATCCCGGTAGGGACAGATGTTTGTGTAATGAGCATTAACATTTGTATCCGAGTCATGGATGTATCTATGTATAATATGTATGTATTTACAACAAAAAAAAGTATATTTATGTAGTATATCAACCTTCTAGTATCCGTAACACAAGCATCGTTGCTTAGCTCGGAACTAGATGGCGCTGTGTCATAATGTCCAGGAATATTTATTTATTTATTTATTCATGCTTGTTTCTTAAATAAATAACTTAATGGATACTTACTTTAATAAGTTAAAATTAAAATATTGCTTGTCACGCCTGACGACTTAGTGCCAGCACAACAGAGACGTTTAAGTGGCTACTTCCCATTTGGTAAACCTCAAATAATACCTACTAAAAAGTTGCGTTTGGTAAACTTTTTATATTTCATACATTTAATCCCATTTCGTAAACATTTCAGTAATTATAAGTGTTGTTTCCCATTTGGTAAACTTTCAGTTGAAATGGGTACAGTCAAGTAAAAAAGAAAACACGAAACTGATAATTTAACATTCATATATTATTAATAACAGGTACAATAGTCAGATTATGTATATATATTATACACATTGAAACTTAAAAACAGAAATAATAAATGGCACACAAACAATTCTTGATAATTTGTTAAAAAATATAAGAAAAATCACAGTTCGATTTGAAATCTTCAATGACAAGTTTTATCAGTTCTGTCAATTTTTATAACACAAATTATCTACATGCAAAATCAATTTTAATAATAAACAAAGATCACAGATTTGGTATAATAACATAAAAAAGACTATACTATAAAGTTAAAAATCAATAAAAAACAAGAAATTATAAAGTGATACAAGCAATTCTTAAAAATTTGTTAAAATACGAAAAATCACAGTTTGATTTGACTACTTCAATGACAAGTTTTATCAGTTCTTTCAATTTTTTATAATACAAGACAACTACCTGTAAAACCGACAAAAATAAAAAATAACAATAATCACAGATTTGGTATAATAACATAAAAAATAGACTACACTACACAGTTCAAAATCAATAAAAAGAAAAAAGTGATAAGTACAAGCAACTTTTGATAATTTGTTAAAAAATCAAGAAAAATAACACTTCAATGACAAGATTTATCAGTTCTTTCAATTTTTCATCACACAAGACATCAACATACAAAATCAACTTTAAAAATAACATAAAGAAATAACATAAAAAATTGACTACAAATTGAAAAATCAATGTTTTTAAACAATTATTTTTAACAAAGTTAATGGTAACAACATAATTAAACAATAATGTTCCTTAATTCAAATCAAAATTGCCCACTTTAAAAAAGTTGCTGTATGATATCGGAAGTCCTAAACCCCAACTTTAGCTCTGTTCTTACATATAAGTCACTGATCTAATTTCAATATTAATTTGACATTGACTGTACCATACAAAATAAAAATACTAACCAAATGGGAATAAATGTATGAAATAACGAAATGTTTACCAAACGCAACTTTTTAGTAGGTATAATTTGAGGTTTACCAGATGGGAAGTTTACCAAATGGGAAGTAGCCTTTAAGTTTAGAGTGTGCTATTTAAAGCGCTGAATGACCTGGAAATTATACTGGAAAGCCAAACAGCGATATTATATGACTTAAAAAAGATATTCTATATGTTCTGCATAGCTTAAATCTTTTTACTTATTCTAGGAGAATCATCATCGACCCATTTTTTATCCCACTGTTGGGCACGGGTCTCCTCTCATTTCACAAAGATTAAGCTATAGTCTTTTACTAGCCTAGTACAAGGATGGGAGACATCACCTGCGATCCAGAGAATTTCCCAGGTATTTAGATTTCATCACGATGTATTTTCTTCACCGTTTGAACATGTGATAAATACGCACGTAACTTCAAAAAGTCAGTCTACTAGGAGAGAGAGATATTCGACTAGAAGATGTGATAGATCTTCTTCTAGTCGAATATCTCTTTATATACAAAACATGTGGCAGTTTCCAAAAGTTAATATGCCAGAACGTATATATAACGGGAAGTATGTTGCAATAACTGCTTATTGCTATTCTATTTCCTGCTATATACGAGTAGGAGTAGCAAAATCTTGTTTTTCCTGGTAAAAGAGCAATAAGAAAACTTTATGAACAACACGCGGAAGTCCAATAAAACTTAACGAATAAGTATTTCATACAAATATACCTACCGTCACGCTTGTCGTCTAGAAAGGATTAGGCAGAGGTGTACTAATGAAATACACCCACATTTTGCCGGTATGTTTTAAGTTTCATGTAATAGGGGGCGAGTCTATTGCCATCAATAGGGCACTAATCCAAACTCCGAGCTTGTACTGATAATTTCTTAGAAAAACCCAATAACACTACTCGACCTGGGAATCAAACCCAAGACCTCAGCAGTCGTAGTTCCGACCACTAGACCAATGAGGTAATTATTATTTACTAGCTTCCACCCGCGACATTACCCGTATGATACATAGATAAAAAGTAGCCTATGTCAACCCAGGTAATGAACTATCTGTATGCCAAATTTCACTCAAATCCGTTAAGCAGTTTTTGCGTGAAAGAGTAACAAACATCCATAAAATCTTTCGCGTTTATAGTATGAGTAGGATTATATGTATTTCAGACGAGCTGCAATCTCTACTAGTCGATATATTCGGGTGATATATTTCGCCCAGGGTCAACCGTCGCCTGCCTGGCGACTATAATAACGCTGAAATAAAAGCTGCCACTTCCTGTCGCCGTTTTTCATTTTGATAATAGGAATGTGTGTGGAAATGTACCTAATATATAACTATGTCCCATTAAACATCGTCCGGTTACGTAATATATGGTCGCACCTATTTATTTAAGGTCTAAAAGTACGTCTTTAGGTACACTATAGAACTACACTTACACTTTTACTATTATGAACCTATATTTTGTGAAAAACATTTATTAATAAATAAATTGTAAAGTAAAGTAGAACAAACTATGTATTGTCACTTTAAAATAATGTCAAAGAGAAACTCACATTTATTGATAAGACGGTCAACATGTAATAATTCAGTGACAACTCTTTTTCATTTATGTAGTTTAAGATAATTGGAAAGTTACAAAACATACAAACACCAGAATATTATCCATTTATCTAAAATAAACACCACGATAAAACAATTAAAATGATTAATACGAACGCATTAAAGAGTCATAACTGACCACAGCTTAGAGACGGCCCACCGCGAGGTTATTATATGTCCCACATCACATTAATTATGAAATAGGTTAAACCCATGCTTCGCTACGAAATAGCTACCAAATTAATTCACTGGTTGGTTACGGACAAGTGAATTTATTTCGTAGTATTTTTTCTTGTTTACTTTCCACCATTAAGTCGTCCATATTCATGAGTACGCCTAACCGCACTAGCTCGTAAAGGATTGCAGACGTAAAAAAAATACATAATGTATGTACCTCCTTCTGTCTATGGAGTCTAAACTATAAAGTGCACACGCGACCTGGACCCCCGTACAAGTTTAATAACATGTTGAGTTTCGAGATCACATATGTTAACCTGGTTCTTCACTGTTATAATTAGCATTTAACTAACTGTTACGGTAGCATTTCCATCACCAAACCTTCTTTTATCATTGTAATTGAATTAAAAAAGAACGAAATGCTACAAAGTTACACAAAGGTTTTATGTATTCATAATATTTTTTGATATTCGTGCGTCGTAAATAAATTTGTAAAAAAAATACCATTCGTAATATTAAAAATTCACTGCATAGTAGGCTCGACGTATCCTTTCATAATATACATTTCCGAATAAAAAGTTATCTGAATGTCGGCGGGGAAACTGATTCGTAAAGTTAATATTCAATGTTGGAGTGGCAATTTACACAAGTATTCCATCTGAAAGGACCAACTGTTAACTAGATGCTTGAATAATGTAAGCAGAGGCTGGCTCCGGAAGAGGACACTCCCCAGCTTGCACAAAAAGAATTAATGATAATGAACAATTGTGTTCGAACGTCCATAAGTCCTTATGGCAGTGGGCGCTAACAAGTTTTATTCGCGTCGGAAATTATCTATTATGAGTTCGTTAAAAGCTTCTTAACAAAATTGCTCATAACAATATTTTATGACAAAAGGAGACACGTACGAAATAGGACTGCATAATTCCATATTATCAGTAAAATTACTTAGTCATTATATTTGCGTTAAATATTGTAATATAAATGGGTTTAAATACTCATTACATTTTGTAATCCACCGGATCACTTGCCTGAATTTATACGAAAATTTAAGGAATCCAATTATGTCTGTCAAAATATGTAATATGGAACAAATTCTTTCAAATTGTCATTTTGAAACTAATTAAAGTTTTCATTTTCAGTAGAAAGCGTTTAGTATTACAAAAGATTTGTTGTGCAACATCCGCGGAGGTTCAGCGCGTCACACAAAGACGAATAAGTAGGTATTGTTTTGTTTTCAACTGGCGCTCTTCAGGGTATAAATGAGACGCGGCTCGGGTAATGGGGACATTTCGTCAGCTCTTTTAAAGAAACGACTACATTACTTGGAAAAATTACATCGTAAAGTAGTTTATTTTATACGAACTCTGTCTTGTAACAGTTTTTCTTTTCCTCTTTTATGTAAGATTCACTTGAATCCACGGTTCCATGCATGGCTAGTACCTCTTCAGTCGTGAATAGCAGGCGTGTCGTTTTGAAAGTGCAGAAGTAGTAACATGTTACTGGGCCATTAAGTCACTCGCTTTCCTCCATTTACTCTTACGACTTGTGAGGGAAAATAAGCGAAAGAACCCATATATTCCATGTGTTTCTTTATGAGATAAGGATAATTACCTACATTAAATGGGTATTCTTCGACGAATATATAAATACGACAAAATATGTAAATAAATTCAATAACGCTTCCTAACAGAATCATTTAGAATTATGACTGCGAATGATAAATCTAAATACGTTTTAAATTATCGTTTTCATTTAGGGAGTGATATTGAAATTTTATCAATCGTGGGCCCAAACGTAATCAGGGCAGGAATCAGTATCGGGAAGGGACCGGGCGTTCAGCTGTCATTACTGGTACCAGTGGACCGAAATACGTGGCGACCTCCACCGACCGCTCATGGGAATCTAATGACTCGTCTTATGTAATAGTAGAACATAAATAAATTATAACTATCATATGCAGATCACTAACAAATACTGGGATTTTTTGTGGATACGAGTACAATTAGCGATTTTCGATGGTACTTTGATGTTTTAAATGATATCAGATTTCTAATATCATGCCTAAAAGTAAAATCAAATATAAACTAAGTACCTACATTCAGATCATTTGTAAATTATAATAATATTTTAAACTCAACTGCTTCTGGTTTGAAAATAGCCTTACGTTGAGGTGCGTATCGCAAAAATACTCGTAACATATACTTAATGAAAGAAATATTACATTTTTGAGGGCCTCATTAAGCTCATTTGGAGAAGATACCGGATCGCAGTCATAAGTCGGTACAAGGTACGTCATTTAATTAAATATTTTATGTATCTTCTCTTGGAATATTGCTGGTATCCTTTAATTAAGAGATTCTATATATCGTCATATACATTGGTATATTTCATATATCGATTTGATGCTCTCATAACGATAACTGTTTCTTTCAAGTAAAAGTTTTAAACTACTTTTTTATATTTTGCAAGCTTTGAGTTCTAATTCAAGGCATGCATGTTATTCTGACTCGAATATCATATGCGTATTTATTAAATCACTCGCTGAGACGTTACAATAGTGAGGAAACCTGAATGTCTGATCGATTATTATTTCTCTACGGCATGTGATGTCTGCCTAATTACAGAAAAAAATAGAAAAGACCAGTGTTCAATGATCTCAATTTTAGTGCACTTACGCCTGTTATCAATTATTACATTTATAGTTACAAACAAAATAAACTTAATGTAAGTTAATAACTGATAAAATGTTGATGAAACTGTACATCTTCCGACTAATAAACAAGCAGAGTATTCCCCCTTTATTTTTTTGGAGACACTTTCATAAACAAGTTAATGTTGTGTACAAAACGACAAGTATATTTACATTTTCTTATCGGAACGTACATTTATATGTGACGGGGCTGTATCTCGCGAGTGGCAGGGGTCGAGGGCGCTATCAACGGTAATGGGGTCTTGGCTGGATTGCCGCCGATTAGACCTAACGGCCCGTGGGAATATTGAAATATATATCTACCTCTTTTTGTTCGCAACTAACTTCTACGAACAATGTATTGAGCATTCTCAGAAATATCGTGAAACCTGATAATAATGGAGGTACTTAAGTAAATGGTACCTTGCAATGTTTTAATTCTTCTTATCTATACAAAAGGCTTTGTATTACCTTAAGATAAACGTAAGCTTTTAAGAGTTTCAGAAATAACGGGTGGAGTGTTGCTTTGCTGGCTATTATGAACAGATTGTCTCATCGAGATAGGTATAGTAGGTACACAAATATAACCTTCTTTACGTTTTGTTATTGCTAATTGGCTGATATCTAACAACGTAACACATCTAAGCATAAAGCAGTATCTACTGCAAAAGTTTTAACTTTCATTTCTTCATGGCGGAAAATAATCACGGATCTTGATTTATAAGAGTAACTAAGTTGTGAAAGCTATTTAAACTTTCCATAATTTTAATTTATGGTGGCCCAGAACAATATTATTAAAAAAGGTTTAATTAACTGAACTCTAGATTTGAATAAATATGTCTCGGGCGTTTACGTTTTTTATAGTACCTATTGTTGAAATGTTTTATAGTGTTTTGGTGTGAAATTTACTAAAAAAAATATTTATCGACTATTATTTATAAAAGCTATATATTTAATCTATTAATTAAGTTTGACCATAGAATTAACATTGATAGTGTCACTGACCTGTAACAAGGTTGGCATGATGAAACTGGCAGACTGCATCAGCCTCGTACCACGAGATGCGGTCCCTGAAGTAGCGGTAGAAGACCGGGAACCCCTCCTCAGGCAGCACCCATGTGTTGCTAATGTTCACCTGATGATTAAATAAAAAACTTACATTCAAATCATCTAGCAATCTAGCCTAGTTACTAACGTGGGTATTCTGTGTCTTATTCTCTAGTCAGAGTAAAGTGTTCAATTTTCATTAGGGGCATTTTCATAAGGAGCATTAGCGGCTAATAATTGGGATTATGTTCGATAAATGACAATAGGGCTACCTTAAGAGGTATAAAAATACATCCACTTCTAATATCAAACTGTATCTGTGCCGTCTTGAAGACATTGGCATGACATTTTTATCATATTTTAATATTAATTTTCTAATCTTCAAAGTTGTAGCCAAAAATAGTTTAACTTTAGAATATATAGTAGTAGGACTGTAGGAATTTTGTTGGACTTAACGGCCATCGAAAAACTGCTAGCTTGTTTTTTCTCGCTCTAGGAGAGTAATTTGTCACAGCGCCTGTCCATTGCACCCATCAACTATTCATCTTATGGTCAGACACAGAACTAGGTATCGACTTTTATTTTAATTGGCTTTACTTGCTTATTGCAAGTATTTTAGACTGCAAATGCTAGTTGCACAATTCCAAATAGTGTGGATCTTGTTAAAAACGAACCAGCAAAGAACTACATTTACGATTTAGAGACTTTATAAACATAATGTGTCGAACTTTGTTTATCGATAAAAGACTGCAGAATACCTACGACCACGTCTAAACTTCTCTCCAAGACTAAAGTTTTAGAAGTCGCAGCGTACAGCTCTGGATTTGTTCTTGTGTGCAAATTGCATGCATAAACTTGTGCAAATCTCGTACAAAAAGCGTCAATATTTTTCAGGATTGTGCCGCGCGCAATCTAATGAACTTTTTCCATCCGCAACAAAGAAAATCCGCATAACAGTATGTGCAAATGGCCTTTATTAAATGCCTTTTGTGCTATTCAACCTGTCGATGGCAGGTAATTCAAAGTTAACGAATGTAATTTTGACTGGTACCTACATAAGTAAATACATAGTTTGAGCAAACAGCGGAGATGAAATTTCGGAACTATGATTGTACTTGTTGAAACTTGTTGTAGATAATTATGCCATCCACCCATCCGCACCGTTGGCGCAGCTACAAATTAGCTACCTAATTTAGGTTAAATTAACATTTATGTTCCCTAAATTAGAAGATCCGCCCATTATTAAACAAAACGTGAAATCTGACCGCCTTACGCGAACTTGTTTCAACCCAATCTCAGTAGATTTAATGTTATTTCGTCCGCTGTCACCCGTGAAATTTCTACGAGTCTTGTAACGCTAAAGAAACAAACATTACATATCATGCCTGTACCACAATGGTTTAAGCAGAAGTGTACTGAAATACAAAATACTTCACCGATACGATTTTGAGTCCGATGCAATGGGATAGCCTATTGCTGCTAACCGGATATATACATCTGAAATCATAAGTCTACTGTGAATTTGATAGAAAAACCCAAATAACACTTGGTTCGACTTGGAGGTCGAAACCAGGACTGTACGACTGACATGCTTAGAATTACTAGACCTATGAGCAGTTATCTGAATTATTATCAATTCTATATAACAACAGGTATAATTGGGATCCTATTTTAATTTAATCACTCCAATAGAGCGTAACACGGAACACCGTAATTTTAAATAACCATTTCCCGAAAACATGAGGGCAATTATTTTTAATTGAAACAGGTTTCAATTTTCAAGGTTCATTAAATCGAAATATTTATATCAGTTAGCTAAGAACATTCCAATAATTGGTATTCCGAGGTAGTATAGATGTGCGCAGTGAACTTGCCTAGCAGCCTTCGAACAAGCTGTTCCCGATAACTTAATTAACATGCTGAATTCTCAAGTCGTCCATTTGACTTCGTAATTCAAACAATCCCTTGTTCCTCCGTATTTATGCGTAACAATTATTCAATTCGATTAAACTGATACATAATATTCTAGATGATACTCCACAAGAGGCCTTTTCGTTTTATTAAATTAGTATCTTTAAGGTTAAATTACAATCTTTGAGATGCAAAATGATCTTAATTAATTATTATTTATATAAAATATAATTAGACACATTGACAAAAATATATAAAATATACTATTTTCAATTGGAACCAGTACGCATATTTTAAGTGTAGTCGTAGTATCGTCTAATTGCGACTGCTGAGTAAAAGATCTTTGATTCGATTTCCAAGTCAAGCAAAGTGTTATGCTGGGTTTTCTATAAAAATTTTAGCAGGTCAGAGTGTAGATTCGTACCCGATTGATGGTAATAGGCTTGCCCCCTATTACATGGGATTCTAATTCTTCGGGGACGACAAACGTGATGGTATGTTACTATTTTAAATACCTACAAAATAACGAAACTGACCTGAATTTAAAATCGTATTTTAGTCCACCATCTTAATATAAACAGTAACTATATAATCAGTTATATTAATCGAGTTGCTTACAGCCGTTCATTGTCTTAAACAAAAAGATGTTTCGCGTCTAAAGACGGCTTCAGTAAGGAGTACTTTGTTGTGGGCCCTTGATATTCTATCTTTGGTTACCAAGTTTACAAATAAACCGCGATTTGCGTTTGAGAGTGGGTACAACAGATTACAAAACTGTAGCCTCCTATAGCAATTTGATGTACCGTCAACATGAGAAGTGTGTGAGTATGCGACCGAACATCCAAGTTAAATTATAAAATGGTTAATAAATTTGAAAGTTTATTAAACAATGTTTAGTAGTTATTCGATATTGTTATCTTCATTCATCACTATCAACCAATAGTTCACCAAGCTAGGCTACTGCAGGTAAGCAGACTTCAAATACTATTGAGAAAATCTCTTAGGTATGGAGACTACTTCACGATGTTTTTTTCAAAACGAAGAATAATAATAATTTAAGAGTTCTTTTATTGTAACACAATGTTTCGACTTCTGTGATCTGACAATATATGTACAATTTTTTATTATTTGCAATACCTATTTTTATAACAAGAACGTTATAAAATTAAATGTTTCTATACAGTTAATTCTGCCTAGTCGAATAACGCAAACATTTGTATAAATGTTTGCGACCAAAGCTGAAATAGCATTGATTGGACCACGACTAATAATAACATAAAATTTAATAGTTATCATGATATCTAGATTTGTTACCTAGGGTTTTTTTATACTGCAGGAAAAGGAAACAAAAACATTTTGTATGTATGCGTGTCTGTATAAAACTTGTATATGAGTGAGCTCATGAGAAATATTGGCAGTGGCAGCGCACATCGCTCGAAGAACGGACGGCCGATGGGGCCTGAAGGTTCTAGAGTGGCGACCACGTACTGGAAGACGCAGTGTGGGCAGCCCCCCGGCAAGGTGGACTGACGACTTGGTAAAGGTCGCTGGAATCCACTAGATGCGGGCGGCATATAACCGGTCCTCGTGGCGATCCTTGGGAGAGACCTATGTCCAGCAGTGGACGTCAAACGGTTGAAATGATGATGAGAAATATTTTGTGATAAGTGAGAAGTTTAGTTATAATCCATACTAATATAATAAAGCGAAATAATTTATTTGAATAAATTAGAATTGCATTAATCTCAAAAACTACTAACTCCGATTTGAAAATTATTTCTCTATAAGAAAGCTTATTCATTTACATAACTTTAAGGCTGTTTGAAATCACGCTATGATCTATATGAGCAGAACATTAATGAAAATTGTTGCAACTACGGGGTAAATTTTACCCACACTCTCTTAAGTGAAGCAGACGAAGCTGCGCCGGTCAACCAGTAGGTACGTAATATTTTTATAAAGAAATTTATTTTTATCCTATATTATTTATGAGCCAATTTATAAACATACCGTAAAGAATATAAACAAGTTATATTCACAACGAGATGCTCTTAGTCTCTCTTTTATTATATATAATTTTTATATACATTTATATATATAACTTTTATATATAATTCTTAATCTACGAAACGATTGATGCTTGTACCACGATATAAATTCAAGATTGTGTAAATTAAGTCGACGAGATAACGAGAAAAACGCCAAGACTATGGTTAAATTAAGTTTATATACATTAAAAAATACACTAGAATTTATTTTATAACTTCAGTGGAACAATCTAAGTTTTATATGACATAAACACGAGGGCCCGACAGATATTCCCTTTAAGCTACAGTTAAGAGCTGCATTGCACAGAATTCATCATACTAAATCTGAATCCTCATTCAAACAGACTCAAATAGCCTAATTTGTATAAAAAATGGTATCCGTTTAGGTAGCCGTTACGTCACTGTCAGGGCAGAAGACGCAAGAACATTAGGCACAAAAGCGGCTTCATGATAACATCGGGCCTAATGCCCAATTTTGGCTTATTTGTGTGTTCAGCCGTTGCTAGCTTAAGATGGTACTTAAGGCATAAAATAATCCATAAACATTTTTACGTATAAATACTTCTCCAGTATTTTTTAAGTTACGTTTAGCTGTGTATTAAGCCAGTGACAGTTTATGATGGCACTTACGGCACAAACTGGTTAGGCGCAAAAAAATTGCCTTCTGTGATAAAGTCGTGGCTAATGCCCAAGTTCGGTTTATTTATGTATTTAACCATAACTAGTTTAGGATGATACTTAAGACGGTTATGTTTCCACCCTCCAGGCATAAGCCGCACATGTGGAGCAACCCTATTTGAATTAACCCCTGGGGTGAATACAAGTCTGAGGTGTACGCATACCACGGGTTGAATGTATAATTGTGGTATTAATTCTACTTAATGAGCTAAGAGAGGCGACCCTATGCTAAATGTGGTTATATGAAATGTTGAAAATGGATACACAACTTTTATTACATTTAAAAGTTTACTGAAACTCATGTTAACCAACTTAGTTAACATTGTTTTATTAGTTATGAAGCTATCGAATTTGCTTAAATATACATATTAATGGTAGGTACTATAAAAATTATGTCCATACAATAATTATTTGTAACCATAATTAATACAAAGACATGTTGATTTAAAAATTCATTTAGGTGCTACAGTTTACGTACCTAAATAAAATATACAAAAGTAACATGACCTATTTCGTCTACGTATAGAATCAGTAATAGGGTACAATGTGCTATTACTAAAAAAACTTAATTTAGTTCTTAACTTTAAGGAAAATAGTTCAACATTTAAGGTGTCCTCGTATTCTCTCCGACACGTGTATGACTGCGTCACAAAACTTCCAAACTAAGTAACGTAAGTGAGTTGCAAAGTATGGGGGCTAACTAGAATAGTAACTGGAAAGTCATTCTTACCGCACGTCCTTGGACGGAGGCGAACAGTGCCAACAGCGTGAACGAACACCACAACATTACGTGGCCGCGAACACTCGTAGCGCCGCGTAGCGTCCGACTGTAACTGCCGCTCGCCGTAGCGTGACTGCCGCAAGCTACGACTCCGCTACGAGGCTGTAGCGTGCCGCGCGCCATGCGACCTCTATGCTCGGACCTTCGTAGTACATTATGTAAACAAAAGTATTTGACAATAACATAGAAGTAACGATCGACCTTCTTTGTTTACACCCGACTGTCTGTTTGTAGTAAAACAAGGTCAAGGATACTTATCAATAATGAAATCTTTGATGTTACTTTCAGATTATACTTTCCCTTTTACTTCAAAAGACATTAGTGTCACGTTGGAATAAAATAGAGCTAAAACAAAAAGGGCGACCCTTACTTAATAAGTCCCAAATAAATTACCCCCAACTTTGACGGTAAGTTTTTCAACATCAAGACATTCTTAATTAAATAACTATAGTCTTATAAATTGGATTTAACTTGAATTGCGTATTGAATATTTGTTTATATTGCATTGCTAAATTCTTTAAGGTTTTGTTTAGATGATACGTATATCCATACTATAATATTACAAATGCGAAAGTATGTCTGATTCTCTATTACCCCTTCACGTTTTAGCCGCTGAACCGATTCAGGTGAAATTTTGTTTTGTGCCTGCGGTATCGATTATTTCTAAAAATAGGATAGAAATAAATAAGCAGATTGATGAAAAAGCTGGTTGGATAAATTACTAAAAATGAATTAATAATACTAATATAGTATGTAATGTATTTCATGATGTGATGATCATCTCAGATAAATGGGGGAGGTTAAATGAGGACTTATATATTGTCAAGGAGGCCTTTTTAATAAAAATAATTATAACTTTGTGTCTACTTCAAAATATAATATACATTTTAAAATATATTTACACTGAAAACAATATAAAAACCATTTATAAAAGGAGACCACAAACACCGTTAATATATATGATATAATGCATGTTAACTATGGAAGGAATAATTCCATGTCACAGAGAGTGGCCTCCACGCTAAACCAAACAGAATATCGAGAGTCTCGGGTTTGAGTCCTGCCTTCTTTAATCTAAACATCAACTTAAGAAATAATTCAATATAGACCCTAGTATCACCGTAGTAAAATATTTCAAGAAACATTTACATTTACAACATTTTTATTTACATTTGTTTCACATATACTAATAAATATGTAATGTTACGTAGATATATAACTGTATATGAATGGAGACAAGGATCAAATTCATTTACAAATATTAAAAACTTTTCGAAAGCTTTCAAAATATTAACTCACAAACTCAGTAATTTAATTCGAGACACTGGTTTCAGCTGATTAAAATTAAAAATAATTATAAACAAAAAGTTGTTTAGCGAATTCTTTAAGCGCAACTCAATATTTAATTTAGAATCTGTTTGATCGTCGGATTTAAGGTACATAGGTATCTTGGAATAGGAGGTTTAACAAACCCTTTGCGTGGCAAAAGGTTAATTTCCAAAGTTTATGATTTGCCTTTTTTAAGATGTAAAATAAACTTTTGTCGGATCACGCCAGTTCCCAATTAGGAACTTAAAATGTTTACTGAATGTTGAAATATTAAAAGAAAAATTAATGAACGAATACTTCTATATTTTAAAATACTTTATTTTTAAACTGCCTCATTAGCTCGTCATAGTTGCAATTTTCCGTTAAAAGTTTGGTACATTGTAGTTGTTGGTCGGTTTTAAAGACACTATTAATTGTGTAAAACATACTTATTCTAGCCATTCGGGTGTCTTTTCAATACTCCAGTATATTACAATCAGAAATACTTTTAGCGTGGCATTTGGAAAAAAAATACTATTCATACACAATTCAATTTCACTGTTTACTACACTAAATTTTATTACAAAACAATAAGCTAAACAAAAAAAAGCGTGTGTTAGAGTTTGTTAGAAACAAATGAAAATTGAAAAGCCTGTGAATAAAACATCAACGGGTTAACTGCACGCAAAGTTTTTTAATTAATCCTCAGCTCCAGTGTAAACAGGACACCTACATGCGATGAAACAATTTTATTTTTTAATTACGATTGCCACAAAATATTTTCATAAACCATCATTATAATTTGAGATATGTCAAATATTTTCAACAACACGTGTAAATTAATAATACTTTGAAGTATTTCGCTTGAATTTCGGGTACAATTAAGAGTAAATTTCGGGGTACGGGTCTTGAATATGGGGCAGCCTATCAGCAGTTTGTAACCCTTCCTAGATGCTCTAAGCATTGGGATAGACGGAATACCATGGGACTGGAGGCAGCGGCAGTAAACTGAAAATCTTACATTGAAACACAACATAGTCGTGCTGTAATTAAAAGGCCAAATGTTTCCTAGTATTGCTTATACGGTGTATCTGTCTTAGTGCTGAAGGTTTATACATGGGTCGATCAAAATTAAATCGGATATTGTTAGATAAATCATAATTTATCTAACAATATCCGATTTAATTTTGGAGCCTATTATCACAGCAGTATTATGGCAGCTTTCCGTGGTAAGGCTGATCCTACGTCTGGTACATATGTTCATCTCACAAACATAGATGTTTCTATGTACATACTAATATATAAATAAAATAATATTTATATTTTTTATCGAATAGATAGCCTAATGGAGTGACCAGTGGACTGACATGTCAAAAGCCTCGAGTGAGTGCGTATTTATTATATGCTCAAACGGTGGAGAAGACATGTTGAAGAAACCTGCGTACCTGATGTATTTTCTCGATAGCGTGTGAAGTCTCCTAGACTAGCATGGTATACCATAGCCTAATCCGTTCCAAATAGGAGGAGACCCGTACCCAGAAGTGGGACGTTAAATGGTGATGATAATCTACATATATTGGTTATAACCATTTCGTATTCGTAACACAATCCAAGTTCACGTCGCTACTCAATAGTGCTGTGTCAAAATGACTCGATACATTAATAGGAATTGTAACGTTAATTATAACAGCATGAGAGCATAACAGTGCCTAAAAGTGGCAGTAAAAATAAAGAAATAACAAGCATATAGAAACAAAACCGGTTGTTTCACTCTATTTAAAAAAAACACATTAACCCTGTATACCGAAATGGTTTATACGAACCTACCTACCAATATAAGAGCTATATTTCTAAACCTGCCTGTTATTTAAGCGCATTAGTACTTAATATAATAATTTGGTAACAACATATAACTAAAACGCACGCTAACTTATCTTCAGTAGCACTATTTTATGGTGTTCAGGTAAATGAGAAAAAGGGTGGAGTTGACTAAAGCACTGTTTCGAACGCTGGGCTTAGTAAATCCATTCTTGCGAGTTTGTTCAGCACGTGACCGGCATGCAAATATACGATATTATTGAAAGTTTCTCGGGCTTTTATTGTTCATTTCGCGAAATCGTAGTTTCGTACCTCACAAAATACTCTGCGTAAAACGAAACTACCGCTACCGCTTTTGCTACCGCTACCGCTAATCCTATCACTATCGCCGTTGTTTTGGATTTACAATTGTTCCAACATTTATTGCGATTGAATAATAGTTGTTAGTTTAAAATGTTACATAATGTTAAACTTGATATCTAATTTCGATATATTGTATCTCTATCACTAGCCACGAATTTTATAGCAACTTTTACGTTACCAGCCGGTGTATGTGTATGTAAAAATGAACAAATATTTGATGTACCTACATTTTATATACCTATGCGCAATATAAAACTCATTCGCATTGTTACGAAAGCGGTAATAACGCGGCATACGGATCCATGAACTATGATTGCGAATTTTACTAACAAATACGAGTACACTTTATCGGTTTGTTACCGTTCTCTCTTTGTTTATTGTTGTTTCCAGCTTTACAACTTGAATTTCGCTTCTCGGCGCTAACAAGCGTCCCTCTTGAAAATATTTTCCATTATGCAGGACCCGCGGCCGGATTCGAATTAACTTTCATACTATTCACACTGAAGCGAGATGATTGTGTGAGTACTTATGGAATTTCCGTCTTCATCGGCCAGTGTTTGCATGGCTGAGTCCACGATTGGAATTTTAAATTACTTAAAATATCACAAAGCAGCGCTCTCAAGCGATCGAAAGTAACTATATATACTAAGTGAGTACTTCTCACTTTACCTTTGAACAATAGCTATACGTAGAGCGCCGTTTTCATTTAATAAGTTTTGATGACAACGTGTAGGTACATTGACGTAATTACTTAGCTAATTGTCTTTAATGGATGTATGTAGTTACTTGGTTTTGCTTTTAGAACTAAATGTAATAAACGTGGACTTATATTTAAACATTATTGCTAAGATGAGATATATCTAGAGGTTTTTTCTAGAATAGGTATTCGGTAATAAAATAAAAGACTGAAGTAAATCAGTTTACTAGTTTGTACGTGATTTGGGTGTAAAGTTAGCGGAGGCATGCAAACTTCGGCTATTTCTTTTACACGTAGTTTATTTATGGTCCCGATAAGTTTCGCTCACAGACATTATTTGGCTGAAGTATATTTGTAAAAAAATTAAGTACGGCGGTTCGTTATAGAATATTAGTAGGCACATGAAGTATGTTATGTGCCTACTAATATTCTAATTCGAACTCTCTTAGAAACAGTAAAACGTAGAATAATAGTTCGGTGGACAATCAATGAAGTTGCCTAATCGTTTTTCTTTAATGTATTATCATTTTTAGTATAATTTTAAGCAGTGTTACACAAGACAATAATATTATGTTGATATAATAGTTTTGTGGATATTAAAAATTTAATATGGGACCTTTTCCTTGTGATGTTTTTCTTCATTGTGTAACTTAGTAAAAATTTATAATTGCTAGTGGTTACTAAGTGGTCGAAATTTGACAGCATTTTTTTTCTGTTTAATTCGATCGATATAGCTTGTCAGTGTCAGTCCTACTTAACAAACCGAAAGAAAATCAGTGGACAAACAGACGAGAAAAATGTACTTAACAGTCTTCTTTGCCATTTTACATATAACAGCTGGATTTGTTGAAAAATCTAAAGTTAGTTTTTAGCGGATTAGATTTTATATCCAGACCTGTTACTTGGCACCCGTCAGGCCATGGAAATATCATAATTATAAAGTTTAATTGCAATTTTCTTTTTTTCACAGATTACATGTGACGTGGCTACTAAATTCATTTCACTTCGGCATTTCGTACCAATTCTTGCCGAAAAATGAAATGGCCGCCAACTCGTATGGAGCGAGAAACGTGATGTACAAGTACGTCGCCACGCTAAGCGAAATACCTTTTCATGTGCTCGTAGTTTATACCAGCCTCTACTGTTCTGGTACCCTGGTCCGCAGCAAGATTGTCATCACGGTGGCCAGTTGCTTGCTCACTGATAAGATCAGGAGGCCCATCGTTAAACTTGGCGCTCACAGTATGACGGGCCATGGGTAAATATGTGTATTCTTTTTGGTTTCAATTATGGTAATTATGTTAGTGTAGTTAATAATAATTATGAGAGTCTATAAAAAAATAGTAGCAAGAAAGAACATTAATTCGGCCTGTCACAACACGAGACAAAATACCAAACAATAGATTCATGTCTTAACCTAATTAAGTACGTTATCTTATACGATGTCAGAATGGTTCCCTATCAGAACTATGCTGCAATGTTGTATATCTGTTTAAATTTGTATGTCTAGCTATACAATATATTATGTATACGTAATCGAGTGTTCTAAATGGACAATGCTTGCCGGACTAACACCATTTAATAAGTATCCATCGATGTGAATGTTATGTAACTTAAAAAAAATAACAAAATGCTTGTATTTCCTGAAGGGTAAAGCAGCGGTGGACTGGCGTACATTTCTATGTTATTATTACAATATTATGTTATTATAATTAACTAACTGTTGCTTGCAGCTTCGCCCGCGCAATTTGATACTAATTTCTCCTCCTCATTTCGCCCGTTAGGGGTTGAATTTCTAAAAACGACGAAACACATAAGCTTAATTTTACTTTTGCTGAGAAATATGAATATTAAATTTTATTCTTCTTACTTTAAAAATGACGGACTTCCCACGTAAAATTTCAACCCCTATTTCACCCTCTTAGAGGGTTAACTTTTAGAAATCCTGAAATACGTGTTTATTTATTTTTAACCAAAAACGTGTATATGGAATTTCATATTATGAATGAGATTTATTAACAAAACATCTGTAATCGATGACGCTACGATGCTCTTACCTTCAACAAAATGGCTGAAGAAACAAGGAGTACTTACTACTCTTGCTTTAGAAAACCTTATTTATAAAAAGTTAATACTTGCAGTGTATTGCCCCGAGGGAAGTACCTACTTAATTAAGATTTTATACAATGGCTTTTAATTTAAAACTTCCCTTAAACATTTAGTAAACTTAAAACAGATTTTAAATGGTGTTTATTGGAAGCAGATGCAATTTTATATAATCTTTTGTTATAGAAAAAACACCTGAATTTTCATTTTATATTTCACCATATTTTGTCATTTTTAATGATAACGAATATAATGGGGATACAAAATAAGACTTCTTTATATTTTATTATTATCATACATCACATAATTCATACAAATAAGTAAAGTTGAGCTGTTTGTTTGTAATTTCATATTAAAAGCTTTTCACTAAATGCATCCATAAATGGTACTTGCACCAATTTTTATCTTTAATTTTAAATGAAATAAAAATTTGCAGAAAGGCGCAGAATTTTTAAATTGAATTCGATGCCGCGGTTAACTTATTATTACTTCCTCCTAACAACAAATATTAAATAACTAGCCACTATATGTATAAATATGTACTTATTAGTCACATTTATTTTAAATCATAAATATTGAATTTGTTACGTTGACCTATTTATTAGGGATGTTATGGATATGACATTTTGGATCTGGATACGGATATGGATATAGAAATAAAATTATATCGGATTCGCATACGGTTACGGATATGTAATTATTACGGATTATCCGTTAGTTTCGGATAGTTTCTGCTACGGATATGATGAGATGAGATGAAGTTTCAGTAAAGTAGTGCCACCTGATTTCCGAGAAAAGTTTTTATCACACTGTTTACATTTTGCAGAATCTACGGTACTTAACTTGGAAAAAAAAATGTCTAAATATGTCGTTTTATGTATACTCCGCCTTTATACGAAAACTCTTCGAAACTTGTGAAACGGATACGGTTACGGTTACGGATATATTTTTATTTCGGATATCCAATAGTTTCGGTTACGGTTACGGAGCTCCATAACATCCCTGCTAGTTATTTAAAAAAAAACTGGAGCTCCTAAGTGTGATTTATTTGAAATCCCATTTAAGTTCGTGCTATATAAGGTCAGCATGCCGTGGCTACGATGACTTCATTCAAATTCAAGTTCAAAATTCAAATTCAAATTCTTTATTTGCATAAAACATGGTATAAAAAGTTGTTACAAATAAGTTTAGAATTAGCATAACATTTTTATTTTTATTTTTTATTATTATTTGTTATTATATCAAATATGGGAATATCTTCCTGAATTAAATGGATTTTATTTTTATTTTATTTTAAAGGTCACCTATCGTTGAAAAAATGCAAATCATCATCAATCATACATTACAAAACTTAATCATCAAATGACTTTTCCAGGCAGATAATACCGGTGATTGACATAAAGATCCATGAGTACTTCAGGTACATGAACAGAATAGACAACGACATCGCCATGCTAGTGCTGAAGGTACGGTTCGTGCCCACTAAACTTAATTACTGCTGTCTGAGTGTTCAGACGTATGGATGTTATATTCAATTTATTGTAGACTAGTTTATCCCCGTGTTTTCGTCTACGTAGATTTAGTCAGATTTGGCTGCCAGATGGTATTGGTATAATTGGACAATGTATTATATCCATGTGGATATAATCATTTGGCATAATTCGATACAAAACAATACGCTGACAAATAAAAGGTCATAAGTTGTCCGCTGACTCTGTGTAGGATCATCGAGGGATTTGAGCTAAAAAAAAGGAATAATACCTTCATTTGGTATAATTGCAGATACCTACTAAATGATATAGCCGCGTCGTTGTTTACTGGCAGCCCTGGATTTAGTTTATATATAATTTTATAAATTTTCATCAAGTTGCTTATTTATTTCTACCCTATTTTTAATAAATCATCGATCCAACATACAAACTTTCACCCTCATTTCACCGTTTTAAGTGATGATTTCCGGGACAAAATTATTATATGTATATGTACCTGTGTCTCAAACTATCCAAATTTAATCTAAATCGGTCTGGGGGTTAAAACGTGGAGAGATATCAAACAAACAAACAGACACGCTTTCGCATTTATAATATTAGTTGGAATTAATATAGCACGTAGTATGTTAAACGAACTTCGTGGATAATGAGGTTATTGTTGTGTTTTAATAGTTGTGATGGAAGTAACGGATCACAACCATTTGACAAAATTATAAGAGGACGTACCGCATACAATTCTAAGTCTTCGACTTTGCCCGTGAGAATCGTTGAATTTCTTGTAAATATTTATTTCATAAAACAACAATATTTTACGATTGAAGAATTAGGCAGAGATATAAAACTTCACATATGCAGTGTAACTAGTATGTATGAAATTAAAAAATGTATAGAAAAACACATTGTTGTGATTTCTTCTCCAAATGTTTAGGTACCTATATAAAGTTACTTGTTACAGCATCGACTTAAATTACTGAAAAAGTATTCGTAAATATAAGTATTTTAAGGTCTCAAATATAAGGGTGCGCTTCTTTGCGCATTAACGGACATTAAAACATAAAAATGGGCGACTCAAGTAGTAATGTATATAATCCTGAGTCATGAATGTATAATATGTACTTACCTATATATTTACACTGAAATAAAATATCTATGTTGTGTATCAAATCGAAACTAAATGGCGTTATAGAAGAATAGTCTCGTGACTTTATTTTTTATTTATAAAAGAAAGCGATTAAGCAAAATCTGTTAGGAACGCCGTTTTTCTCCATACAAATAGATTCATTATATTAACAATATATTTACAGACAAGTTTAATATTATCATATTTACCCTTTATACGGGGTAAATACACCACTTAAAGGTACACTAAAGGTGTGCACATGTTTCATAATTAAATTAATCTTAGATGGGTAAACTGTACTTAGGCACGTGCTCATATAGGTATAATATACTATGATATATAATCATTTTACTGTGGTATCAGCTTCTTGTTCCGTGTGTTCTCGGCTTACGACACCCTCCCCCCAACTATCCTTGAGGAGAT
Source organism: Craniophora ligustri (assembly GCA_905163465.1). NCBI lineage: Eukaryota > Metazoa > Arthropoda > Insecta > Lepidoptera > Noctuidae > Craniophora > Craniophora ligustri. The sequence continues at coordinate 4,962,408 of LR990956.1, forward strand.
TGTAAGTGCCTCTTAAGGGATTAAATCAGAGAAAGGCAGTATCATCTACCTGTACGCATACAGCAATAAACCGGGGATTTATTTCAAATGGAACAATGATATTTGTTTGTTTACGTGAAAAGAATTGAATTTGTTTTTTTTTTATTAGTATTAATATTAACTTGACATTTGCATCTGAATATCGATCTTTTCTGATAGTGTGGGAGTGAGAAAAATATGAATGGGATTTTTTCATCACACCATCAGCACACTATTCTCTCCCAGAGATTACTAGAGAGCCTGATCCTTAATTTTCATTCCACCGGTGCCAGCTATCTATCCCAAGTCAATTCTGTTGATTAAAACAAAGAAAGATATCATAAAACTATACCAACAACACTCGAAGAGTTTGAAATAGATGCAGAATGCACGAATAGTAACTTATTTCAGAAGCAAAGTAGAGGTCGTTACCCTCCGAGCTAAACTTTACGACTAGCTATATCAATTCTAGAACAAGAGGACGGAATTAAGTTCATTTAATTATATAGTAGATATATTAACAAGACTGTTTGTAAATTCACTTTTCATTTAGACGGAGTATCTTTGTACGAGTACATACATTTATAGAAGTAGGTAGACACAACGGGTTCTCCGCGACTTTGTCCGTATAGTTAAAATGTACGTCTTTCCCCGGAATGAAATATCCTTACCAAATTTTATCAGAAGTTAAAAGCCAATTGAGGTATTATCACATTATATTTTATAAGTAGGAGGAATACAGTACTATTTCTCTACCTATCCTGGTGGGCATAAAGGTGTGAATGTTTTTTGAGTTTTATGAGTGAGTGATTTGGGACCAAACCTAACAAATACTTTAAATACTTAAGTGGCATTTCTTTTAAAACATTACCTTTCCTCGTAGATTATGTCACATAAAATATCTACCCTACTAACCACTACGACTTATCATAGAGATAGAAACGAGACTAAAAAAATCAGTGTCGGTAAAACTAAAACACACAACACACATTGGTAGGTACTACCAAGTATTAAACAAAAATTAACAAAAGGTTAATAGCACGTTTATATACTAGGCATCGTCGTGCAGACAGGGCGCGCCACCTATCAAATAAGCCATGAAATACTGCGCATAGTATTGCATGCCAAAGTCTAGAAGTAATCGTGCCAATTCCTATTTACAAATTCCAATCGCACATCCACCTTATGTCTTAATTCTGTCTACAAAATGATAGGTCTTCTCCATACCCTAAAATGGGTAGATAGCCCCTAATGTTTATACTGTATTATTACGCTTCCTACGTAGTTAATTAGTTATTTTATAATATATTATTGTATAATTATGTAGGTACGTGATCTAAGTTATGTGTATTATTATGTATTTTTATATATTTTTTCTGTTACGATGGGACTGACATACGCTGTGCGTTAAGTCCTTAAAATTTTAAATAAAAAAATATATTTTATATAACATTGATTTAATAATACCTAAGTACCAATGCTACGCCTGTTTAATTTCACTTATTTCTTGAACATCCAATCCATTATGCCCTTATTTCATTAATCAATAATGTATTAAAAACAACTGTCTCTTTAATCTAGAAGTCGTAATTATAACGACTGCTAAACAAGAGGTCTTGGGGATCGATTACAAGGTCGAGCAAACTATTGTTGCGCTTTTCTATGAAATCTAGTAACACCTCGGAGTTTGGATTTAAGCCTGGTTGATGACAACAGCCTCGTCCCTTATTTCATGGGACCTAGTTACATATCACATGTGGAATGTGGGTGTACATTATATCTCTGTCCAACCCTTCGGATACGACAGGCTTGAATATGGTAAATTATTATATTGGGTTTATTTTTATCTTACATAAACAATAAAGCATATTCTATCTATTTCTATTCAGATGGATGTAATATTTAGTGAACATGTGAAAAAGGCAATTATAGTGGAGCCCGAAATAGCACTGCGACCTGGTGTCACAATCGAGGTGTCAGGATGGGGAAGTACGGTGAGTGTGGTTGTGTGTAGGCATGATGGCTCTCGTTTACTTCTCATTCTACATTCAGACCTAAAACATATTTACATTTTTATTTTATTTGTCTGTCTACTACGAGAATAATATTCTACAATTTTAATCGACATCAACAAACATTTTTTTTATCTCTGCAACAAAACATTATGTTATTACATAAATGAATCCTTACATGAATGAATAGTATAGCTATAGTATCGAATATATAAACTGTAACAACACTGAAAGTTCAAGAAAGTTTATTTACATATTCATTTGCATACTCATAGTTTATTTTACTTGCGCTATTATTTTCTCTATGTTGTCTGCTAACGCCATCTATGCGCAAAGCTTGAATTAACTTTATCACTCGCTAGTTCGCTACACAAGCGTGATGGTATGGCGTCCACTGAGTCAGTCTTAGCTTTTACTACAACTAGCTACGACCTAATATACAGAAGTGTTGGTAGATGGCGTTTTAAACACTATAGTATACTTGCAAGCGAAAATTTACCAACAGATGAAGCAAAATAATAATAAGTGATAAAGTGAACAAACCTTTCCTCATAGGCTCAAACTATGACATGTTGGGTGTCTTGGTGTTATATTACTGCTGCCTACCTTAATTTTTTGTCAATTTAGTAATTCCCTATTTTACAAAACTTAAAGGCTTTCTGCAGGAGTATCCATAAATGTCCATGGGCGACGGTGGTCACTTACCATCAGGTGAGCTGCTTGCTCATAATAAAAACTTATGGATTACTACTGACTAACTTATGATTACATAAATGGAAATTGACGCTCTAGATCCCGATTGCCTTTGAGCAATCCCAACAAACGTAATCCATATATTATGTACCCTGAATCTAAAAAAAACGGGTACATTGTTCTACGTGACACTACAAATACGGGATGCTTGCGTCTCTCCTATAACCTTTTGAAAATACGTTATAATATCTAATTCAATTGTATAAATCAGATCAGGGTTAGGATATGCTGTTATTTTATTTTGGGAACTCAGTACCATGTTGTCCTTCTATCCTTGCTAAGTGAGGTAGAATTTAGGGTGAATCTCCCTCACTTATGGCTCTACCTGATTCCTGGAGTTACTAAAATAAAATAAATAAACAGTAGAACATATAACCAACCGCCTCTTTTGAAGTCGGTTAAATAATAATAGCGCATTATTTACAGAATCTGCCGCAGAGCTTCGTAAACCAACTAATATGGTCACAGATGGTAGTCCTGGAAAATGAGGAATGTGAAGAAGACTATAAACACCTAATGAGCAGATCCAACTATTGTGCCTCATATCAGCCAGTACGTGTTTACGAAAAAGTATTTATTCACTTTTTTACTTTTCAATATGCGCATCACATCGATCATGATAATTTAGATTTAGATAAATAAAATGATTCGTAAGAGATTGTTGTAGCGACCAGCGATAGTAAAATAGACAAGTCATAGGTTTCGAGATTGTATCTGACTTTTTCAAGTCATGTGCTTATTAATTATTTATCACGGTGAAGGAAAATATTGTAGACACAACCTGAATGCCTGAGTGATTTTATCGATGGCGTGTCAAACCTTCCAACCCGCGCTAGACTTTGTGGAGTATAGTATAACCCTTCTCAACTTGACAGGAGACCTTCGGCCAGCAATAAGACAAAATGTATTGAAAATTAAAAGATAATTAATTTTGACCATAATCGAATTCCTATTTTTTAAATAAATCATTTAAAAAAATATTCGGAATGATATTTATGATTCGTAATGATCGTTATTATTTAAAAAATGCCAATCTCCATACTATACACAGTATTCTTGACATAACAAAATAACCTGCAATATCATTGCTGCTGCCATGACAAATTTATAAGAACAACATCGATCATTGATCTGTAAAATTATTATATCTCGATGTTGTGATCAGACTGAAGTCGACACATTATATATCATATTTATATAAAAAATATGCTACATCACGGATGAAATTAATATTACGAGTCGATCGCTTGCCAAGCATACATCTACTTCCTCTGCTTTAAGCGGAATTTGGAACCATGCCAAGATGACACCAGAAACACATAGAATGTACATCGTAATTTACTTTACGACTTCCTATTAACCTATCATTAATATAAAACTTTTAACAAAGAGAATTTTGTCTTCCTTTGAGTAGTGCAATCGGGGTCGTGTCGTGGATGTGTTTACAAAGCCAAATTCTTATATCAACACTCGCCCAGACTCGTAATATTTACCTATATGTAGGTGACACAAATATTTGATCCGAGGGAGGGTTGAACCTGCGACCCGTGACGCAGAAGAAGCTCGCGGCGCAATTGCATGTCGATAGTGTCGTCACGCCGGATTTATTGAAATATTAAATATTATTAGAATCGTGATTAAAATTCTTTAATTTGATTGGTCTGGTAAAGTTTTTTATATGGAAGAAACATGCGCAGTTAATGTAATATAATTTTGGGAGAAATAGATTTTAAAAAATCATGTTTCGTGACTAATTAGTGCTTACTTCGTTTTTATATCTTAACATATGTATATCAGCTTTGATTCCCTCCTTCTATGATTACATAATCATGGTAACAATTAGTGATACAATAGAAAATCACTGGGCGTAAAACAGGCTATCCTGTTTCTAATCTTATATAAATTACATAAATTACTTATCTTATATAAATTACATAAACACTCAGCAAAGCGCCGCGCCGTCGTCAACGCGATGGTATGTACTCAGTAACACGATACTATTCCATGCAATTGTTTTTAGGTATGAGCGGGTGTCATAGACGCAAAGAAAATGCCAAGAGTTGATACGTTTTGGCTCTAGAGATTTGGTAATTTTAAATGATATGGCGCAGAATATCGGCAATAGAATTTACAATGGCGTCTTAATTATATTGCTAAGACGTCATTGTAAATTCTATTCCAGCGCAGTCTATATATTATAATATATTAAACATAGAACGCAGAATTGTATGTTTATAAATAACGTGACATTTGTGTTTACTATAATTTCATAAATTTGAAGTTACAAGCTGTTGCTCGCTTTCAAGTATGTAACCCTGTGGTTTAGACTCTGCGTTGATGAATCAGTCAGGAGAAACAAATATATATGTATATATAGATATGGCGACGTGTTAAAACATAGCCGGCCTCTATAATGAGTATTAAATTATTCCAAAATAAAAATATATTATAAGACAACATCCATGATATCATGAGATTTTTGATGCCACAAAATTTCTTTGCACGTTTTCTAAAAAGGATCTCGGCGCAACGGCTATCAAATCAAAGATTAAGGGGACAGGCACGTGCGGGATCCGGTTACACGTCCCTAAGCGAGTACTGTACGTAGATGTGTAACTGGCACAGCTATTCCCAGGACCGCCGTCTGAGCGACAGTGGGGGCCCGGCTATATACAACAAGGAGCTTCTGGTCGGCATCCTGTCGTATGGAGGTACTAGCCACGAGGAGCCACACATCGCCATCTTTACTAACATTTCCTACTTCCACAGGTCTGTTTGCAAGTACATTCCAATTTATTTTTCCAAATAAAAAGTCACCTCACATAACTACGGATTGCCGTATATGTATATACAGGTACCTATATCATAGAAATCAAAACGTATCAAAAAGTAAATCGTTTCGATACTATAAAATAAATAAATAAACATGTCTGAAAGATTAACTCAACAACTGCCAACCCGCACAAAGCGCAGGGAACTGCCTAGCCCCCTCCATATCCTTGTCTTATTTCCTTCTGTGTTGTAGGAATTCGGATGTTTGATTGTTTTAAATGTTGTGATAATAAGAAAAAGCGGTTTTAATTAAATAGTTGGTCGCCTTTTGTATGTGTGTACTTATCTATGACGAAAAAATTTAAAGTAGGTATTTACAGTACCTCACATCTTTATCAATATGACTGATGACTTTTGTATCACAAAACCGTTCGCGAAATACCAAGAAATGAAAGTTTATTTTTAGTAAATGTTCATTATGTTATCTGTATTATTTATTTTGTTCTCAGGTGGATTATACTGAACACCAAAAGATATCTAGAAAAGTATTGCGTAGAGCGAAATGATACGGAGTACTTTTTAGCAAGTAGCGAAAAGTCTGACAAGAGTTAATTTATAATAAAACATTACTAATGGTCGGCACTTTTTCGTATTTTCCAATGATTTTTCTTCTTCGTAAACTAAATATTACACTCCTCGGAACGCGTAATATATCGCTCAAAAAGAAAGTATGCACCTATACTTTTCTCTTCACGTTTTAAGTAATATATATACATCGATATAATTGCTTATATTTGTAGCATGTTTGTTTATCCTTCTTTAGTATGTTTTTCGCAGTAATTTGATACGAACAAGTCCATTTGTTTCTTTATCCAGTGTCTCAGATACCAGATATTTGTGTACACACTTGGTTTACCTTTCTTTGCGCATCCGTTACCGTGTGACGTCAAACCCACTATTCTCCTGAAAATCACATGATTATAAACAAATGTTTGATGAACTTATAGGAAACGACATAAGCTATATTCAAATAACAATATATGACAAAATTTGTCGGTCTTACGTCTTATTTTGTTTTACTGTTATGAACTAAAATCTATAGAACTGACTTCGAATATACTGAAAAAAGCAATTTAAATTTCTTTACGGTCAATCCTCTGCAGCTTGGTTTAATAGGTACCGTCCTTTTTTGCTAAACTCTACTAAAGCCACGAAACAATGTTGTCAACATTGATGAGAAATGAAATCAATTTACCTACTATACGCTGAATCACCAGAAATGCTTATAATATCTATAATAAAAGAAAAATGCGACTTACTATCCACGCAAAGCGGGCCGGAGCTCGTGTTTTTTTAAGTTAATTGACATACTAGTAAATTCCTACGTTACGTTAAAAAATAATAAAATATCTTCAGCAATAACAGCACGAATTACACATATGTTTATCTTGTTTAAAAGCAACGTGACAACATAACCCGTTACCCGCGAAGCTGTAACAGCGTAGTGGCATGACCAGTGGACTGTGAACTATGAACTTAAAGGTCTCGAGTTCGTTCCCAGATTGTGCACCACTGACTTTTCGTATTCATGTGCGTGTTTATCACATGTCCAAATGGTGAAGGATAACATCGTAAGAAAACCTACTAGAGAGATTTTCTCGAGGGCGTATGTGATGTTTGCCAACCCGCACCAGTCCAGCGTGGTGAGCTATAACCTAATCCCTCTAAAGAGACCCGTGCTAGCTGTGGGCTAGTATCTAAATGGGTTAGTAGGATACCTACCCGCGCCAAAGCACCCCCCCTCCGGAGTCCCCCCTGCAGGTGTCCCGCACACCTGCTCCGTACAAACAGAACATGTCCTCAGACAGCGTGGCGTTGTGCAGCTTGCTACACACGTCCAGCGGCACGTACCTCAGGTACGCCATCATCAGGTTCATCTCTGATACAGAGCCTCCGTACTGAAAATTAATACCCATATTAATTAACTAGTTCCCAAACGCGATTTCTTTCAAACAACTGCTCATATGGAGGATACATTTCAGGGAATTTAAGGTATAATATAATCATTGGAATCCCAATTCAAATACCTGGATAAATCTGTCAGTCAAATTTGTCTTTGAATTAGGTAATGATTAGGAGCATCATCTTCGTCGAACAACGACGTTTGGAAACTTTCATAATATATAGTTTTTAATCATAACTTATTACATGGCGCATGTCCTTGTCTCTTTCAACAACGCGTTCTTCCATCGCCTCTCATTGAGGGAAGTTATAACTACGTAACAAAGTTTCGACCTTCAACTGGTTTTCATTTCAAGAAGTTCGTGTCTGAGGAGTTTGCAGTTTCCATACTTTAAGTTATTTACTGTTTATATAAAAGCATAACAATATAGATATTTAAAACTAGTTAATGGAATTCCGCCTTGTCGGCTAAACTATAATTATATTATATTTTCCTGGTAGCTCATTATACCGCCCAGGGGACTCCAACTATAAAAACAATTTCTTAATACTTAGTCTTATGTTACCAAGCACCGTTTATCCTGACGTTTCATTTACTTAATATGATTCATTATGACTGAAGAAACATCAGATTAGCAAGGTACTTAGTTGTTAGTAATTTTAATATCAAAACATCAAATTTGATACAATTCATTCTACCACTTAGAATCTTCTCTCTCTTTCTCTCATAATATCTTTAAATAATTGTAGACCGATTAATTCACTCAAGTTACACACAAGTTTTGTTGATCAAGTGAAGGAAAAAGTGGGAATCGAGTCGCATCAAGAAGTCAAAGAGAAAGCAGGAGATAGACAACAGTGGCGATTGCTCCACCGACAAGAGCTGAGCTCTTAAATTAATAATAATAATAATTCACTCAATCAGCTATTAATAAGTTTTCTGCCTGATACCAATGTTTGTTAGTTGTCAATATAATGCAACATTACATAATCCCTGTTGTTAGGTTTCTTTAAGTAGGGCGAATAGAACAATTTATATTTTAAAAAAATATAAAGATTTTACCTTAAGCCAACCCCAGCCTGAGACTATAAATTTCTTTTCTTTCACATTCATCCATTTGTTGTTATTCACAAGTATCGCTTTATTTGCTAGTTTACCAAATGTCATCGGTTTTTTAACAAATATAATAGCTATATCATGCTCGAAAGGAATATTCTTGTTGTAGTCTTCGTGTACCACAAATGATTCCACTTCGTATTTTTGTGAGTTGAAATCGTAAATGTATTTTGAGCCTGTGGGGTTAATGACCTTTATATTTACGTGATGTTTTTGCTTCAATTCTAATTATACTTACTTGTGAATTTTGTTGTGTTTTATGTAAAATGTATATTTATCATAATAACACACACATTTTTTATTATGAGGGTGGCATCTAAGTTTACGGCGCGCTTGATCGTCAGCAGCTACCGCCTTCGGACGTTTGCAACATCAGGTGCCGCCGAAAATTTACCTACCTTGATCAAACCTTGTCACTCATTTTTAAGAAACCTAATAAATAGGGATCGTTTTAGGTTTCTGAAAATGCTAAGTTGTCAGAATAGTCACCCCCTCTAAGGCACTCTGGCAAACTTGCTCACTCGCAAAAACACAACTGCCATTGTTTAATAATAATAATAATAATAATAATTTTATTGTTCAAAATAATGTGGTACAGTCTATTACAAGTAGGGTAACAAGGTAGGTATAATGCACAGAAATTATTAGGTAACAATACATTTTACAATCTGATGTCCTAGCTAGGTTACATAGTAGCCTGTATTAAGGACAATCAGTGCTCATTTCCCGAGAAAGGTATGAATACTAGTATTTGACTGTTAGACAAATAGAGGAATACAGAACAAGTAAAATTTACTCAACAAAGTTTATTAAGTGTTAGTATGTGTGTGTATGTGTGTGTGTGTGTGTGTGTGTGTGTGTGTGTGTGTGTGTGTGTGTGCGTGCGTGTGTGTGTGTGTGCGTGCGTGCGTGTGTGTGTGCGTGCGTGTGTGAATCACGTCAAAGTTGTGAGTAGTGATTCAGTGTCTTCATAATTTTTAGTCAAAAGAAATTCAGTAATCTGTTTAATGGAAGAGTTTTTATTACATGAATGCAGGGAAATGAAAGCATTTATTTTATTACATAGAAAAGGACCAAGGTAAAAAAAGAATCTTTTTGTAAAGGTAAAATATGGATGAGGTGGGCTATATATCCTAGTTCTTCTTCTGGATGTTGTTTGCTGTTGTGTAATCGGAATTTTTGTGAGTTGTTGTAAGACCGATTTTAGTATGAAGGTCTGCCTGACAGTAAGGACCTTACATTCGTGGTAGAGGTCTAAGGTAGGATAGAGAATTGGTCGAAACGTGGCCACCTTCAGGACGGCACGTTGCGCTACCTCAAGAGGTTTAAGGATGGTTTTAGCAGCTCCACCCCAACTCGTAATACAGTAAGACAATACCGAATGACACATAGCAAAATATGCGGTCCGTATGACATGTGCGTTAGCTATGTGTCTTAGTGTTTTAAAGAAATAAATGAGTTTACGCACACGGCCAGTCAGTTGAGTAACATGAGCTTTAAAGTTAAGGTGGTTGTCTAGTATGATACCTAGGTATTTAGTTGTAGCAGTGGATATAATTAATGGGCAACTGCAATTATGTGTGGTTAACTGACAGGTATGAGCTTTTAAAGTTACGGGTGTCGATGGTTGTGTTGTGATGTTGAGAGAAAAAGTGATAAGTTTGGTTTTAGAAGTATTTAAGGTAAGTGAATGAGAGATAAGCCAATTAAATATGCTGTCAAATCCATTTTGAGCGGTCATTTGAAGACTTGACCAAGTATCATCGAAAAAGGTTATAGCAGTGTCATCAGCAAACGAAGTAATATCACCGGAATTTAATGTAATGTTACAAAGGTCGTTAATGAAGACCAGAAATAAAGTAGGACCCATGACACTACCTTGAGGTACTCCGTACGCGATGGGCAACTCGTCACTTAAGTATTTATCAATTTTGACCCTCTGAGTGCGTCCTGAGAGATAAGAATGAAAGAGCTGGAGTTGAAGACCTCTAACGCCAAGACGTTCTAGTTTAGTTAATAGGCATGGGAGTGGAACGGTATCAAAGGCCTTTGTGAGGTCAATAAATATAGTAAGACATTTTTTACGTTGATTGAGTTTGTCAACAATACCAGTTATGAGGTTTAATGCAGCATCAGAAGTCGATTTACCTTTTCTAAAACCGAACTGGTTAGTTGACAGAAGATTATTAGTCTCAAGGTAATTGATGAGTCTATTATTTATTAGTCTCTCCATAAGCTTTGACAGGGCAGATAGTACTGCAATTGGCCGATAGTTATCTATAAGGGTACGATCACCCCCTTTGAATATAGGATGGATTATTGCCAATTTGAATGACGTGGGAAATGTACCAGTGTCGAAACATAGGTTAAAAATGTGGGATAGGATGGGTGATAGAAGGATGCAGTACCTTTTCAGGAAAGTGGTAGAGATTCCATCATGTCCCATTGCGGCATTAGGTTTGAGGGAGTGAATAGTGGAAATTATCTCATCAGGACTCGTTGGCAAGAGGGCGAAAGAATTAGGGCTGCGAGCTTGTGTAAAGGTCGATTTGGGGTCAAAGGAGCATGAGAATGGAGTGGTATTAATGCAGTCAGCAAGGTTTTTACCAATGTTGACAAAAAATGCGTTAACTTCATTTACAGATTTGTGTGGGGTCGTTGAAGGGGAAAGTAATTCTGAGGGAGTGTGAATTATTTTGCTGGTATTTGTGACACGCTTAATTGTGTGCCATAGAAGTTTGGTATTACGTCCAGCTTTGGTAATTTCTTCCGAGTCGAACTGTCTTTTTACTTTTTTGAGGATTTTGTTGCAGAAATTTCTGTACCTTGTATAGGTGACTTTGAGCACTTCGTTATCAGGAGATTGCTTCTGTTTTTTGTGCAAGGCATCCCTGTTTCTAATACATCTTAAAAGCCCTGGCGTAATCCAAGGCTTGAGGATCCGATTGCGTTTTGGCACTTGTTTCGTTATAGTGTTCATGGCGATTTTTTGGGAAAGCGTTTGTATGAGAGAATTTGTTGCTGCATTGGGATCAGTCATGGATAATACAGGTGAAAAGTCTGTATTTTTCATAGCCAGATCAAGACCATTGTAGTCTACCTTTGTAATTGTGGACATGTAAGTACGTTGTGACTTCGTATTGAGACAAAGAAGAGTTGAAAAGTGATCGCTTATGGTAGAATCGAAGATGAAGGTAGATGAGGGCAATTTAGTCTTAACAACGGTATGATCAAGACAGCTTTCTCCTCTAGTTGCGTGGCAATGTGCCGGTAAGAAGCCATGAAATGCAAGGCAATTAAGGTAGTCTAAAGAGCGGCTTTCCATATGAGAACCAGAGCTAGCTATGTTTATGTTTATGTCTCCAGTAATGACAACCGTACTAAATTTGGATAAGGAGGGTAAAATTTTATTGAGTGAACTGAGAAAAGTGTCAATATTGTCATTCGAAGGAGATCTGTAGATGCAGATGATTGCTACATCTGAAGTAAGTTCGATAATTAAACCAGAAGCAGAGTCATGAAAATCTGGTTCAGAGGCTTTATACTGATGTTTAGAATTCACAAAGACAACCACGCCATCACTCTGATTTCGATGCTTTGTGGTGTGGCAGTAGGTAAAGTTTTGAAGCTGTGGTAGATTGGTATTAGAGAAGCAGGGGAGCCAGCATTCGGAGAGAACGGCTATATCGCAGTCAAAAGAGAGACGGGCAAGTAGTGTTTCAAAACTAAGAAAATTGCGATTAATTGATCTGATATTTTGTGATAAAATTTTAAGATAGGAACTAGGGTTCTTGATAATTGATAAGCAATCTTCTGGTGAGCTTTTGTAGATGTTAGATACAGTAAAATTATCCAGTTTATCATTTAGGGTATTTATGTCATCGAATTTTAATATTTAGCAATAAAGTATTAGGAAGCGTTATACAGTTCGAAAGAGTATCTGGGTATTTAGATAAAAAAATGCGTGGGAGTTTGCTTACTGAGACGTGTGTGGTGAAATTTTGTGGAGTGTGAAAGGATAAAGTTAGAGTTTGTGGACGTGTAGTGTATGGATGTGGAAGGGTGAGAGATGTGAGTGAGAGTGAATGTGTGAAACAGAGATCTAAAATTAATATTATTAATTGTCTACATATTTTAGCATGCATTAAGAATATCAATAAAATTGTTCTACCTTTTATGAATAACAAATAACTCAGGTGAAAACATAACCATACATCAGACTTAAGATTAGGTAATAATAGTATTATAACAGTATCAAGATTTAGTACATAATATAGTCATGCTTCCGATGAAATTGATAGGTCTTGTATTTGGGCTTCACTTTTAATTACTATATAGGGCGAATCCTTCGTTTTTTTTATAAGGATACGGCCATTCGATATCCAGCAGTATTCGTACTTGTGCAGCTTAGCGAGATTTCTAGCCAGATAGAATAATTTTCTAGCTTGTGGAGTTAGCTGTTCTGTAATATATATGGGAGTTGCATCTTTTAACTGAAATCCCAGAGTAGAAGAGTCCAGTTTCTGGGTGGGGTTGTTCTTATTATATTTTTTTACAGAATCAAGGAATTTACTTTTAGTAAGTGTGTTTGTAAACTCAATGCTTAGTGCCGAAGAATTCCTTTTCTTGTCAAATCGAAATCTAGATATATCCCGTATTTCAGACGTTACGTTCATACCCAGAGTTGTAGACAGATGAGAAAAGGTGGTATATAGATCCTGCTTGGACTCTTTTGAACGCAGAGGAACATTTCTAACCTCGACATAGGTTTTAATATGGTTTCGCTCTAAACCATCTATTTTTTGATCGAGATTAGATAGTTGGGACGTCATTTCAACACGCTTCTTTTCAAGTCCCGTAATCTTTGACTCGAGAGAAAAAATTTGGTCTGACACGCTGTTTACGGAGCTCATTAAATCAGTGTTGGAGTTATCAATTTTATTAATTTGCTTCTTTAGGTCCATGATGTGAGTCTCAAGAATAAGTAAACGCTCATTCTGGTTTGATATAAACTCCCTCATCATATCTTTGAGGTCATTCCTTAGATCCATCTCGTATTTGTTCGGACTCTCGATACTAAATGCCCGGGGGCGTTTTGCTCTCTGAGTTATAGAAGGCGCACTAGACTGAAGGGTTGACTCATTTTCACATAGTTTAACGATATCGGTGTCGGAGCTCGACATTGAGATGGTTTTTGTTGATGGAGGTGATCGTAACATATTATAGCCAGAAAAACAAATCAAAAATAAAACATTCACCAATATTCACAAAAAGCGTTGTCGGAGTGCGGGATCGTTGTTAGTTTTGTGGGTCTTGAGAAATTAAATCACAAAAAGAAGCGTACGTGTGTCGGGATCGATCTTGGGGCACTCTCTCCCATAGGTCGATTGATTCTGTAATGCGCCACTTGGCTTGACTTCTGAAAGTCGAAATACTTGAGGTATTGTGGCACGACGCTTTGAAACTTCAATGTTAGTGATCCTTTAAAATTATGTTTCACTACGATATTTTGTATTTCCTCAGTCAGGCAGCTCAATTTGAGCGAAATTTCTTTGACAGAAATCTCGCCCTACCTCTCTAGAACTCTAACTCGGAGTAGTTACATCGTTGTACATGATACCTGGTGATGCGTTGCGATCAAAAAAATAACACAATCTTTGTTGAGATTGGTTTTGATTCCAGACTTCGATAAAGCAAGGTATTTGGTTAAGTAATATATATAGATATTACTCAACTTTCAAGACAGGTGGACAATGTTCTCCAAGACTTAAGCGTGTTATTGGCAGTATTAATTAATTTAAATACACCCGTTTAGCCGGTAATATTACGCTTTTGTAATAAACTACTAGGTACCAGAAGGTGGGCTGGAAGCTCGTTTGCCCACCTTCATGGTATAAAAATAATAAAAAAAAACTTAACTTCAGTCTGCTAACTGTACTATATTATAGCAGCAATTCGAAAACTTGTTCAACAGCAATCTATCTACATATAGATAGATTAATAACAGCAAACCAGCAAATTTGGCTCCCCCTCCGTTTACTATACCTACGGGTCAAATAGCGATCAACTCACCAATTTGTATTATCATTTCATCGAGATCCCTATTAATATCCAGACAGTGTGCCGATGTTAATACTGCCCAACTGTGGATAATGACACCGCCACAAAGAGCACCTAAGTTGAAGAACTGCACCGCATGCGGGAATCTTTTGAGGGGTGCCACTGTCCCACCGACAATCTTAGGCCCAAATTCTTTATTCTTTAACCTGTGGACCGTTTCAATAACAACAATATTTGAATATATAACCATACAAATTAATAAAAAAATCACTTTGAAATCTTTTTTCATCGTTTGTTAAATGAACACTGACTTTACGTAATAGGCTTTAATGCATCATTAAACGAATGGCAATTGATGATGAAATTTACTACCTACTGAAGGAAAATTGAAAGTGATTAAGATTTTATGACGCATATACAGATTTATTGCTGGAGCAAGATTTTGCGTAATACCGTAATACGTAGGTACCTCCAGGTACAGGTACAGGTATACTCCAAATTATGTAAAAGGTAGTGATGGAAAGCTAACTGGTCTACTTGTTTCATTATATGGATGATATGGATACACATATCCTATCGTTTTGCAACACTATTCGATAAAAAAAGTTAAATAATAATTATCAACTAAAGTGTCGTAAGTAACGTTGTGAGTAACTGTATTAACTATGTGTATAATATTAAAAATAGCTTTGAAATAGTAGTTTTCATGATAATTATTACAGGTATCACATCATTGCGGACTTATCGCTTCTCTAAAAACTATTCTGCAATAATTGAAACCATTGACAAACATGTTGAATTTGAAATTTGACCAAAAAAACTGCTCAATTTATTTACTGATATCGTTTTCTATAGAGTACCAAAATATGAGTTTACATAAAACCTAATTTGGCACAAACGCGGGCCTGAAGTTAATAAAACTAAACTAAATGTATGTCCATTACGGGTACGTAGGAAGAAAATTGGCTCTCTGCCAGACCATACGCCATCGAGTACACTATATGTAATCAATTTCCGTAATTCTATAGGTGTTAATAAAAAAATACTGAAAATGGTGTTGATGCCTTATCTCCGCGTCGGTTTAATTGATGACGCTACTATGTATGTCCTTATATATAAATAGACATGGCTTAAAGCATAAAACGGAATAGATGATCAAAGAACAGTATTGAGGAGACCTAGAAAAACCATGAAAATGGCGAGAAAATGTATCTACGGGTCACAAAGTGTCTTTAAAAAAAACTTTCCCTCTCGTTAGGGTGATCTCATGTGCCGTTACAATCTCTGATATACAAACAGGTCCAGAGCTAAAACAAATAGAGCTGTAGTACATATAAATATTTGTTCCCAGCGAAAACCGAAGTTCGAACGAAAATTACATCGAAAATGGAACGCCGAATTCTATCGCTCAACCATTGCTACAATCGTCAACTGTACAAAGCCCCATAGTTAAGGATACTTAGGTATCAGGTTCGTTTATCTGGTAACCGTCAAAACCATTGTATAGTTTTCCCAGAAATAAATAGGTGGAAGACCATACTTACTTGAAACAGTTATCGTTTACGCTGTCTATATAATGTTTAATAGACCTACAAGATAAACAACTGCTTTGTTGCTCTAGTCATCTTAAGCGCGAGTGCTGAGCAAAAAGAGGTCTTGGGCTCGATACTCAAGTTCTCTAAATTAAAATGATATTTATGTGAAATTTATATCAAATTTCTAACCTAACCCTTCGGGCCACATCGGAGACGACAGGTGTGACATGTTATGTCTTGTTCATCATCATCATCAACCCATTAACGTCCCACTGCTGGGCACGGGTCTCTTCTCATTTGAGATGGATTGGGCTATATATAGTACACCGATTGCCTACTGCGGGTTGACAGACTTCACATGCCATTGAGATAAATCTCTCAAGCATGCAGGTTTCCTCGCGATGTTTTCCTTCACCGTTTGAGCTTGTGATAAATACGCACATAACTTACGAAAAGTCAGTGGTGCGTGCCTAGGGTTCAAACTCGAGACCTTTGACTCCTCCCAGTCCACTGGTCACACCACTAGGCTACGTCTTGTTAAGATGAACAAAAGTTAAGAAAAACTTATTCTCCGATAATCGAAATTTCTTTCAGATGAAAGTCGTAGGGACATAATACCTCCCCTTTGTGCTAAAAAAATACTTACGGCAGACAGACGACCGACTTCGAATATAACAAGAACAGTATTAAAGCAATACATAAATCTTTGTAAGCTATCGGGAAAAGCCAGTTCGTAGGGAAAAGGCGCATGAAATATCTGGAAAACTTCTTAACTTCTGTATTTTTTGGAAACAACAATAATACTACCGTGTTTTGTGTAGGTGTTATTTATATAGGATATATGAAGTTATTTTGTAAGAATGATTGCATTTTGTAGTTACTTCTGGACATCACAGACAAATAAACTTCTTACGCATTTATTTTAACAATGTATAGATTGACGACCCGTTTATCAGAACAGTAGTTAACGCAGCTTTCTGTGTTATGGTTCCCGGGTTCGAATCCCGGTAGGGAAAAATGTTTGTGTGATGAGCATCATCATTTGTATCCGAGTCATGGATGTATCTATGTATAATATTTATGTATTTACAATTAAAAAAATATATAGGTAGCATATCAACCATCTAGTATCCAAAGCACAAGCCGCTTAGCTTAACTTGGAACTAGATGGCGTTATGTCATAATGGACGGATATCATTATTTTTATCTATTAAAGTGTTGGCCTCAAACAGCAAAGTGTATAGTGTAACCACCACCGCCAGACCGGACTTTCAGGTTTTTGGCCAAATACTCAAACACTGCGCAGTTAAGTATTGTGTAAATATATTGCTGCTTTAAAATTTACCTGGTGAGTAAAATAGGTCATACTATATTTAAAGGGTGCTTAAAATTGAGCTGCGTTTGAGTGTGAGGCCATTAATGCATAGACAAATCCATTGAGACATACCGAGTATCTAATTTCAAAGTACCAAGTCTACTGAGTTTATAGTAAAATATAAAGTACATCATTACAATATGCTAAGGTACTATAGGCCTTATATCTATCTATGCTTATCTGCGACTATTTATGTTTTAATCTTTTTGTATTTTTTAGTATATTTTTGTTTTGTTATTAGGTTAACATTATTGAGGTGACATTTATTAATAACGAAAGATTATTTTAATGTTTTACTTAAGTAACTCACTGTCTGTAAATAGTTACAGACAGTGAGTAATTCCGGTGACTATGATAGCATAGACACCGGAATTATTACATAATATACCATTCGTAATATATTGAACTACTTAATTAATTTGCTACCATGATCTGAATCAATCCAGAGCCTTCAGCATAACTTTATCGACTCACATTTATCCATCTGTTTATGAAATTTTCACTCCATCTCATCTTTCATCTTATGCGATGATGTATACTAGATAAACATTTGATTCCCAATGCAAATGACATTGCCTCGACCACACTGAAGGCCAGAATTATTTAAGAACGAGACAGAGAGTTTTATTTTGGCTAGGTGTAAGTACCGCACGGTAGGCCGAAGCCGAGCCGCCCGCCCTCGCGACGCGCGCTCAGTCGCCCATCGCCGGCCGCCGAAAGCGCCGCGCGCGGCACCCCCACACACTACCCAACATAACCTACAACACGGCCTACTGACATAAACACCAATTACCATACAACAAAATGATAATTTCAAACTATATTCTAAACAAGGAACAATATGTGATGTGATATAAAACTTAATTCCCCTATGTGTAAGTCACTAAATTTGACAAATGAAAGAGGGCGAGCAAATCAAAACAAAGGTGTATATCGATTGTGTGTATGCGGTTGTTTAGCGATTGGTATGTACGAAACTTTATGTCTTAAACTTTAAATTATATATTGTTAAATTTTAGTTACTAATTAATTGAATAATTCATGAAAATAATCAAACATCATTCATAATTAAGCAACACCTGTTTGAATCTTATTCCTTTATTTTTTCAGTGAAAACTATATTACTATACTAGTTATACGAAATAGAATACAAAATAAACACGCTATTTACTTAGTTATTTATTGTCTTTGTCACGTCTAATATATCTAATAAAAAAATAAAACAAAACACAGAATCGACAATGTTAGTACATTTTCAACTTCTCTTTTGTTTTCTACACACAAATAAGACTAGCAACAGAATAATGAACAATGAAATAAAATAAAACTGTCACGGTAAATACGTTGTGGGTTAACGCACGTTCTGTCAATTGAGTAGAGAAATAAAATCTGAAATAAGCCGTACGCTGAAAGCAATAAAGGTCTATCTAGACCATGTTATGTACTTCAATCCTGTCTTTTTCTTTAACTGCCTTGAAGACAATAGATATGAATTAATAACTCCAGTGTCGAAGGATTTATAGTAATAGGATTGAGAACTTGAGCTTTAGCCTGACCTACTTATTAAAAAAAACCGTAGGTATTAATGCATAGGAACTCGTGAGTAGAACTAGATACGGTCACTGACATTTAAATCGTCTAAATGCTATTCCTATTCTTAGACTTTGTGAATATCTAATTCCTAACTTCTACTTAGACAATCAGGGTCATTGTAAACTGTTTAATTTTAATCACTTGGCGTTATACGCAGACTCGGAATTATCATGAATTATTTATCGGTTGTAATTCTAATATCAGAAAAATTATTAGTAAGATTTTTTACTTGTTTAATATTTCGGTAATATAATTTCTAATCTTTGCTGTCTTTTAGGGGCTTATGGCTTAGTAGTTACTACGCTAATCAATGGATTTGTAAGGTTAAGCTGCACCAACGGAGGCTAAGTTGTAGATGGGTGAACATTAAATCAAGACCCTTCCGTACCTTTAACGTACTTTTAACCCGTCCGTTATACAAAAATCTAGACAATTGTTGGTGGTTATCTGTAACTCGAAAATTCTGAAAATAGGCTATTGGCACGTTTATGTCCAACAAACCCCCAAACAAGAATATCATTGAGGTTGGTCTCTATTGTAAGGCCAGAGCTCTATGTTCAGCGGTAGTGGCGAGGCGGGAAACCTTTGAATAATTCACGTATCTGCGACCGGCTTGGGCACGTGAGGCCACGGCCACGAGTACACGTGCCCAAGCGATACCTTTAAACCTATATGAATTTGTACTAGGTATGTATAGTAATAGAGTTTGTAGCTTTTTACAGTTCAAAAGTGCCAGTATTAATGGTTTAAGTGAAGTAAAATTGTAAGTATATGAGTTTTACTTTGAGTCAGGTCTTGAAGTATAATTATAAATATTTTTAATAGGTACTTATTTCTTTTATTAAGTTACTTGCAATACCGGAACATTCTTGCGAACTAGGGAAATTTGTTATCAGGCACAGAGACCACATTTGCTTATTTGGCGAAAAATATGGCGTGCGTCGGACGCACGACGCAGGACGCAGATTTGACATGACAAATGAGGATGCGAGGATGATGTGCAAGAACAGTCTATCATTTCCAGACACAATTGATTTTCAATTGTTTATAAAAAAGATTTAGCTATTTTGGCACGCATAGCCTCAAATATGGCACTGCCATATTTGTTCAATCATAAAAATGTGATTTATTTTTATCTTCTGCAAGACGCAATTAGAAGGAACTGCTCAAAGTATTACGGCAGCTTTAATTTTTCCACATGAAATATGCAAAAGCTGCGCGTTAATACGAATTTAAGATATTTGTGAAAGTTAAGTAAACAATTATTTATTCACTTTGATTGTTTGCCAAGAAGTATTTAACAACATACTTCTTACGTACTTAATAGAATCTTCTGGTAATCTCCGTTTCTGAATTCTTATTAAAACTTTCTGAAATATCAATGACCCCTGAAAACGACCATAAAATGTGTTAGTGATAAATATTTTAGTGAAAACTTAGGTGGATTTTCATCCGAATTGTCTATTTGCTTTCGTAAATTCCAGCTAACAGGGTGTTAAAACAACAAGCAACATACTTTAGCTTTAAACGGACTACACAGTAAAGTTATTGTCCTATGGAGGCTACAAAGTTACATTTTAGCTACAAAGATACAATAGTTCACAAGGAAATTGCCCTTTGAAAGCCATTTCCTCGTACGTAACGGCATTTTATTTCCCCTATATAATAGTTTCCTTTATTTTAGTTAATTATATAGAATAATATTATTCTTATTGTGGCTGTAGGTACTGCTGTTGTGCTGATATCAGATACGTTCGTAAACCTACCCTTTCTCATTGAGTTGTAAACTCGGTGTATAAACTATGGAAGCGTGGAATAGCACGAGGGGCCCAATCACCCGCTAGTAATCGCGTTACTTGCGGCGCTGCGTCTGTACACAAGGGCTGAACTCTTTACAAGCAATGACAATATTATACAGCATTGCCTTTTTGTATACGCATTGTTCTTAAGCAGGCGGACTTTTGAAAACCTACTCTGTTACACTTACGTAAAGTATACATTACTAAATACCAGTGAAAACTATTTCTAACTAAACCGCTGTCTCTCTCAAATTTGCAAATGAGGAAAAACATTCTTTACAATGAGAAGTACGTCTAACCTGAACTTTCGTAGGTTTTTTGATACAGATTATATTGGTAATCGTTTAGCATAGCAGTACGTAGGTAGGTACGCATGGGTTGAAAGTGTATCAAGCAATGATATATAATTTTATGCCGTATTGCCTTTTTATTTCCGCAGCTAAATAAGCAAGTAACGTATTCTGCGGCAAACTTTTACGTTTTATGTTAAACTTTTATACATAACAGCATTGAAATATTACGCTAATATATGCAAGCCGTCTACTATTGCTACAAAATTGAACAGAAAGCAAGCATTTAAGTTTTCTATGATGTAACTTTTGTAACAAATAAAAACACAGTCTCTAGCCAAATTTAGCACTAGGTACATTTTCTACAAAAAATAAATCGAGGCCGACAAAAGAAATCAGAAGACATGCCTAAATAAACTTATCAAATAAATATGATTCCAATATCAATCTGTTACATAGGCATGAATAGAGAGGGTACGCATTGGTTTCTCGTTATAACCAAAAGTTGAGCAGGGGCAGCCCTATCGAGTGAGCGGCGTTGTACATCGGTGGCAAATCAATTGTGCGAATATTGTTTCGATAAACGATATGTTTATTCTCCAATTTTTACGCCTCTCTATTTCATTAGCTGTCCTTCGGAGCTTGAATGAAATAACAAGCCGGTTGTTTAACTATTATAACATTTTTTCTTTTTAAGTCTTTAAGTGTTGTTATTATATTGTCAATAAATAAAGAGAGTTATTTGTTGTGTTGTATGTAGCAATTGTTTGTTTATTCTGATCTTGTTGTTAAATAGTTTGACTTTCAAAATTTACTCTGTTATTATTACGTAAAGTATATATACCTACATTGATATAAAGTTATCATGTTTAAACAACTTTTAACTACATAAACTGCATTCTTTTTTGTCATCTTACATATGAGGATTAGCAAAATCAATAAATATATTCGTACTTTATGATACAGCGCCATCTTCTTCCGGGTTAAGCAACGAGGCATGTGTTACGGATACTAACTGGTTAAATACACTACGTACATATTATTTATTGGTAAATACTATACCTATAATATTATACCTATATAGAAATATCCATGCTCATCACACTAATCAAATCGTGGATGACAAATATAAATTCACAAACATACATAAACAGCTAGATACACAAACATCGAAACCCGGAATGTCCCATTTGAATGTAGTTCATATTACTCCATGCATGGATCAAAATCAGGAGACAATCGCTCAGCTAGTGTGCCGGTAGGGAATACGCGTGTGATTCTAATAAAGGTCAGATTTTTTTTTGTTTTCTTCCATGGTACAATAGATATAAAATACAAAATATTTATAGATTACAGAGCACAATACTTCTACACATGTCCACAAAAGATATAAACTAAGTCAGACCTGCTAAGATTATAAAGTTTCATTCGATACTAGAATAGACTAAATAGATATCACACTCAAATATTAAATGCATGTAATTTAAAACATCACAAATATTAAATACTTACATAGAAGAGATTTACAGGTTCTAATTATTATAAAGAGACACAGAGAGAAAATTGGAGACACTTCAATAACTACTGCACGGAAATCTGGAATGTTACCAAATGCACACTTAGGTACAAGACAAATGCAGAAAGAATACGCTTCTGTATAAAGATTTTTAAACAAAGGAGAGTCTTTCTTTGTAGCGAAAAGTGCATGTTGTGTCCGCGAGTACTGACCTTTACCCATATACATACATACTTGTATTACTTCGTAAACACAGCAGCATTAATATGTATTCGTACTCTTTCTGCTTTTACTTAATGCCTATATTCATCTTTCTTTGTTTCATTTGATGTCAATGTACCTACTCAATACACACGTGTGTTTGATGCACCCATATAATTTATATTTGTAGTACTTTACATTTTAAATACTTATGATAACGTGTAAACAGTGATAGTCTAATAAAATCTGGACTCTCTAGAGCAAAATATTATATGATTCTTTTGAGTTTTAAATTATAAAGAAAACAGCCGATTTTCCAAAATCATTCGCATATTCATATTTAATTGATTACAAGCAACGTCGAACAAAAAATCGTAAAGAATTCGACACACATGAAAAATTTCTTCAAGTATGAAGTTTGCCATACTTTAATACATAGTGAAGTGCCTTACTTCACTCATTTTGAGAGAAAACAAATGGTTGTACAATGAATAGATTGATATTGTTATGGAGGATACTTCGCCCTCACAATATTTTTACATAAAGAGTAGCAGTGTTAAAACAAGGTGGGGTTGTTTCTGAAAACAATAATACGATCTATCGAATGAACGATGAAAATTGGATCCAAGGTTCATACGTTCTAGAAGATACATAATCATACAACTACAAGTACCTACTGATAATATTACTGTAGCCAATATAAAGTCAATCAGCAAATAAGTCTAGACATTTAAGACTTATTAAACATTCGAAAAAAACAATAATTTGCTATCTATATGTGATGGATCTATTATTATTTATTGGTGAACAGGTAATGCCTAGAGTATTTTAATACTTAACAATTCTGAATGCAGTTTGTGTGTTGGTACAAACACAAGAATAAATCCCGCGATTCTGACAATTTCAATTAGTGTTACAAGCAATTAAAGACACGCAGCCTTGTCAGTAGTATGTTTGCGGACCCGTCGACCTCCGACCGGGCGATGTGCCGTCGAGCTGACAATCGGCATAAGAATGGGGGCATACTCCAACGCAGTTACTACTTCGCACACTTACACAGCTTGCATAAATAACAATAATATTAATAATTGATGTGACATTAACCCCCTTTATACTAAGACGCTTATTAACTAAATGGCTACTAAAGCGTGTATTATCTTTAACGTCGCGTTTAAAATTACAGAGAATGAAAATTTTAATGAGTAATAATTGAGATTTATCAAATGTTTTGAAATAATGTTTTTGGATTTTACGTAAACATATAAAAAATGTTCAAAAATATATTCCGAAATAAAAGATCCACTCAAAAATATAAAGTCAGAGATTGTTATAGAATTTAGAAAATCATAATAAGTAATAAATAGTTAAAGGTTCATATAGAATACTATTAGAAGCAACATAATATTAGAAAATTAATGGGAAAAATTAAGTGGGATTATTATATCACGGAACAGCGTTGCGTCCGCGGAGATAACCCGCAATAAATGGGATTATCCATGTAGGTGCTCATAACGGAAATCATGGACGGCTTGCTATAATATTACCTACATATTAATAAAGATTTTATCTTTAATTCGTAATACACGTGTATTATTTCATCATCAACACATTATTGTCCCATAGCTGTGCACGGGTCACCTCTCATTATCTCAGAGAGATTAAACTATATCTACCTAGTCCACCACGCCAGCCAACTACCAGATGGTAGTTAGACCTGTCATCGAGAAAATATCTCAATCATGCAGGTTTCTTCATGATATTTTTATTCACCGTTTGAGCATGTGATATATACCTACGCACATGGCTTCCGAAGACCTTGGGTTTTAATTCGAGACCTTTGACATCTCCATCCACTGGGCACACCACTAGAGTACCACAGCTCTAACGTTTATTATAATTATTAATTATTTATTACATGTGGGGGATCTGTGGCATGTGACCAGTAAACAGAAGTAAGTTCAATCCCCAGGAACCAATAACTTTTCGAAGTTTCGTACGTATTTATCACATGTTGAAACGGTGAAGGTAAAGATCTTGAGAAAACCTGCCTGAAAGATTTTCTCAATGGCGCGTGAAGTCTCCCATCCCGCACTAGGCTAGCGTGGTGGACTATCTTACTCTCGCAAAACGCCTCAAGTTTAGTTTGAATGGAAATACCCTTTAGGTTATTATTTATACTTACAAATTCTCTTCATGGCATGTTTTAGTGCATTGGTATATTTAACTAGTAACTTCTTTAGAAAGATTTCTCTTTTAAATAAAAAAAAAAGAACCTACGGATTGACAGAATAACAAGCGGACAACAGAGTGGTCGTAAACATTCAGTTTTTCAAATTTATTTAACGTTCTTAATTACGTATAAAATATACCTACTTATTAATATGAAAAATAAAAACATTCTAATTTTGAGTAGGCAAGGTAGAAAATAAGGTAAAGTA